>CM027869.1:17398307-18716331 GCA_016097605.1 Eucalyptus guilfoylei | reverse complement strand
TACATACATTCATCAAGAAAAGTTGGATCTGAAAGTTGTGCCACGGTGAAAATCTCGACGGCATTGAGGAGAGGTGGCAGATTAGAGTGCTTTGTCGCCTCAATAGTCAAGTCCAAAGATGGTCCACCTATGGGAGATGAGCTTAAATCCACCGGGCTTTGGTTGTGGAGCATGACGATTTTCACAAATTTATTTTGTACGTGTACCGTGAATTCTCGGATATCATTCTGTTGCAATTCCACAAAGTGAAAGTACACGAGCCAGTCATCAGCAGAGTCCTTTCATGGCCGTTGTAGAACCAAAGGATCAATGACAGAGGATGTTTGTACAGCGGTCATCAAAACTTCAGGTGGAACTTTAAAGGCATCATCACTTGTACTTGTCTCGATGGCTGTCGTGTTGCTGACTGACAGCAAATTTTCATAAGTCTGACTTGCCCAGATGCGATCATATGTGTCTTGTGGATGCCTAATCATGCCAATGCCAATCAAGGCATGATCATAACAGTAAGTGCAAGATGATGAACAAGTCGACACAAATTGGCTTGGGAATAACATGTTTTCTAATGTTCATGCTGTTGCATAATCACGGAAACACATGTTTAGTAAATGTGAACACCCTAACACGTCATTTACTGATCGTCAATGTGGTCAACATCCAGATATCATAGGCAATAACAAGGAAAATCACCTGTATGTGTACATGCTCCCTAAATTAAGTCTCCAGTGGGTTACAAGTGCACCCGAGTTGATTTGGTAAATCGAGTTATCCAACAACCCCAAGTTGAGAGGCGGCAAGAATGGAACTCCTGAGCCGATATTCACCAAGCAAACTTGTATATAGTCTCTTGAAGGAGTGTATATAATCTCTTTGTATATCAAGATGAAGAGTTCACCGTGGTCCAATAGTTAACATCAATATAGAGGTCAAATACCGGGGTTTGATTCTTGCGATCATAATCCCGTGTCAAAATGAAGCCCTGACCAAATATGTGTTGCCCTTTCCTTCATTTGGCTTTAATGTGTAACAATTCCTTTCTCCGAGTGGGGAAGATCCTAAGATTCTTTGATTGTTGTTGGTAGTTGGTTTGGGTGGACACCGACATGTTTGTTCCGAATCTACAAACCCAGCATCCGCTTTGTAGTATATCTTGAGTTGATCGTCATAGTAATCATTAGGTATCCCGCAATCGATGCTTATGAAACCTATGTCAAAGGTGAAATCAAAGAAAGTCACTTACCCTTCACTATTTATTAATTTGAAATATAAACAGTGTTCAATTATTTATTTATTTATTTATTCTTTATGATGTCCCTTAAATTTTCTTATCTAACCTTCTTACAACCGTATCAACTAGATGGATATTTCAGCAACGAAAATTACGTCAGTAATAATTGGGCTGGGAATTGTAAGTTAAAAGAAGTTTTGATGGACAATTTGATGGTAAAGGCACCTGTGAAAAGCTTGAAAACAGAGATGTCATCTGAGCCAGAGGATGCTACACTAGGGGTGCGTTTGTTTAGAGTACAATAAATTATTTGGATAACAATTTTCTGAAATGATCGTTTATACTACTTATAAAAATAATTAACAAAAATATTTCCATCTTTTACGAAAATATTTAGATATGTATTATTATTGATAATGAATATATTTTTCATTGATTAATTATTTCAAGCAATTATTTTTAGAATAATTTTCAAATAATCTATTTTCAGCAAAATAAACGGAGCCTAAGATTCGTAAATGTCTCCTAGAGAATCTCGAACATTCTTTACTTTGCTAAATTGCTAAATTGCTAAATTTTAGCTCAAGAGATTGCTCTGCGTAGCTCTGAAACCGTGAAAGCTTCTTGACCTCTACTCTGCCTAAATACTAGGCGCTCAATTTTGAAATCAAAATGGAGCACGACTACATTTAGTCTTCTGCTTGAAAGGTCGATGGCTAACGGAAAGAAAAGATAGGTAAACATTGAATCATCACTGTGCCCTGTTCTTGAGTACCGTTTCCTTATGTCTCAACTCTTCACAATTCAATCATCACCATGCGCGCACGCGAGAGAGACAAGAGGAGAGAACCCAGATTTTGTTGCGTGCGAGCGATGACTCCTAGAGCTAGACAATATCAAAACAATCAAGACATGCAACATCTTCAGGATCTTTCACGGCATATCAAAACCATCTCCATTTCAGAGAGAGAGAGACAGAGAGAAATGATTCCTGGACCCTTATTTTTTTTTTCTTTTTTAAATTTCAACCCTGTACGCTTATTCACTGGGCACACTTGTATGTAATCTCTTGGGGCAACATAACGATTTTGCTCCACGTGTAGCTCGGCGAGTTCACTGTGGCCCAGCCAGGGCCATTCCTTTATTATCCTAATTCCCATAGTTAAAGGTTGCCCTAAATCAAGTACCTTCTATTCTTGCCTTGCTGTGGTTGAAGAGTACTAGTACCATTAGGAAAGTTTCTCAAGTTCTTCAATTGTTGCATGTTGTTGTAGATGAGATTACTAGGGACTTGCATGACCTATCCGGAGTCTACAAATTCACTATCAGCCTTGTAGGATATGTTGAGAATATTATCGTGGTAATAATTCGGTGCGCCATAATTGATGCTTATGAAATCTATTGTTAGAAATAAAATAAAAAAAAGAGTTGAGTTTTCTCGAGAATGATGTTCTTTGAAATTGATTTATTTATAGGTAAACCTCTTGAGAGATTTTGTAATAAGTGTGAAACTTCATAAAGCGGTGAATTACTCTCTTTATGCTAGGCGGGGGACTATAATTTAAATAAGAAGAAAGAAGGCCGCTTTACATGTGACATGCCTCATTTATTCGGTATCAAATAATTCAAAGTAAGAAGCCTATAATATTACCTTTTGTTTACTTTAATGACCTTATTTTAAATGGTTAATTGACAAACATGATAAAAACATTGCAGAGAAAAAATCGATGTTATATCAAACCACGCATCGAAAGGAAAACCGACTTGATATGTTCTGTGCATATGAAATAAAATCATATTGGTTATTGGAAAAACTGATGAAATATACGTAAAGTTCAAAATTGCTTCCCGTATAAGTTTTGGTTGCAAGCAAGCAATTCTAGTTTATAAAAATTTCTTGAAACCAAATGAAATATGAGAGAGAGAGAGAGAGAGAGAGAGAGAGAGAGAGAGAGAGAGAGAGAGAGAGAGAGAGAGAGAGAGAGAGAGAGAGAGAGAGAGAGAGAGAGAACCGGATTGTCTTGTCCTAGAACAAGAAGTACGAGAGCTAGACAAAGAAATGACACGCATCAAGCCTTCATAATTCCTTCACAAGTATGAACTTGCCAGCTTTGTCTTCCTCTGTGTGTGTATGTGAGAGAGAGAGAGAGATACCTGGATTTTGCTGGGCTTGAACCAAAAGGACAAATCCTAAAGCTACAGAAGCAAGCAAAGAAAACGAGAACGCTGTAGTTAATCTTCCCATAGTGATCGAGCAGGGAGATGGTTGAAGAGAGAAGTGTGAAGAAGATATGCCTGCTCGCAGTATATTAATATCACGAGCTCTGGATACGACCAACGGACCCCATCCTAGCGGCTATGGCCTTGTATATACATTGCTACTAAGTATTTTGTATCCTCATTTTCCTTTTGGGCACTTTATATTCATATAGGAAAAACAGTTTCCACATAAATTAATGATGCGTTTGGTAACGTTTTTGTTCTGAAAAACAAATTTTTTTTTTTAGAAACATTTCTTTCTATTTTTGTTCCCCGAGAACGGTTTCTAAGCATTTGAACGCATTTGGTAACGTACAAAATTTCTGTTCTCGGGAGAAAAATGTATTTGGTATGACCTTATATATTTTTGTGACTTAGAATTTTTTTAATTATTAATAATTTTATTATCTTATTTCCTTTTCCTTTTTCTTTTTCTTCTCCTTTCTCCAGCCCGCCAACCTGTGACCGGCCAAACAAGGGCTCGCGACCTCGGGGGAGCCTCGCCGTGGCTAGGTGAGGTGACCTTGCTCGACCACCGCCAAGGCTCGACTTCACCGGATGCGGGCGAGGTCGAGCTCGCCCAGCCACCACAAGCCTCGAGGGAGCCTCCCCGGCCACGGCGAGGCTAGGGGGGGTTGCTGGTGGCCAATGAGCTTAGGGCGACCTCGTCGGGGGCCGGTGAGGCTCTGGCAAGGTGGTCAAGCCTCGTCTGGCCGGTTGCTAGCCAACGCCGAGGCCGGCGACTGGGTAGGGGATTTCTAGAGTTGTTTCCGGGTGTGAGAAGCAACTTTTTATTTTATTTTTTATTTCTTGTTTTTATTCCAAATTTGTTCTCGAAACAAATTTGTTCCTAAGAATAAAACTTACTGTTTCTATTCTATTTATGCTCCCGGGAACAAAAGAATAGAAACACATATTCTCAAGACCGTTATCAAATGCAGCTTAAGAGTTTGATCTATCTAAACAACAGGATCATAAATTTCATAAGTTTAAATCCAACCCAACATAAATCCTAACGTAATTATATCGATTTTGGAAGGCATACGGGATTGACTCGTATTCACACAATAATTATTGGAAATTAGCTTCTTATTCTAGAAGAAATACTAAGAGGATGCCCGTGGTTGACGAAATCATGGCTACAATACAAGAAGACCAAGACTTGCAGCTGGGTCTTCGTCAGCATAGGAATCCAAGTCTAAGTCCCACAATTAATGTCAATAGACAGCTTTTGATTGATGACACATGGACTTTTGATTTGCAATCGTTGGTATTCCCCCCGTCTCAAAGTGCGGCAGAAAAATATTCACTTGCAACTTGGGGTTATGAGACAATCGTTGGTATTCTTCCCCCCTCCCCCCCTCAAAGGATGACCCTCATTGGTGGAAACACCTCTTACCTACTCGCCACAGGCTCCTCAACCAGCTTGAGTAGGATAACGGCCCCGGTTGAGGAGCTTGTCAATAGACAGCTTTTGATTGATGACACATGGATCTTTGGTAAATTTGGAATTGTTTTATCATGTCACATGCTAATTTCATTTAGGGTACGGCTTAGCTGACCGTTGACGGAGTGACACTCAGCTTCCGTCAACTTTCAGCTAAGGAGCACAAACTTTTTCGACCAGTTCCTAGTTTTTACCCTTTTTTAATTTTTTAATTTTCTTATTGCAAGTTTAATTTGAGAGATAAAATCATAAGAGGGCCAACACAAACAATTTTCATGAATATGATGAAAGAAAAAATAAATTAGATTATCAAAATATAAATAATTTTACAATGCAACTTGATTTTTCTTTTTTGTTCTAGAGTCAATATTCCCGTATGATGTAAAGAGTCTAGTGCCTTGAGGAGTTGTAAAATAATTATGATCAAGTAGAACTTTTGTTATTTTTCACTTATGAGGCCCAACTAGTTATATTCTAATCATTGCTGGACAACCGAATCTTTGGTAAATTTGAAAATGTATTATCATGTCACATGCTAATTTCTTTTAGGGTACAGCTTAGCTGACCGTTGACGGAGTGACAGTAAGCTTCCGTCAACGGTCAGCTAAGGAGCACAATTTTTTTCAACCAATTTCTATCTTTTACCCTTTTTTACTTTTTTTAATATTCTTATTGCAAATTTGAATTGAGAGATAAAATTGCCAACACAATCAATTTTCATGAATATGATGAAAGAAAAAATAAATTAGATATCGAAATATAAATAATTTCACAATGCAACTTGCTTTTTCTTTTTTTGTTTTGGAGTCAATATTCCCGTATGATGTAAAGAGTCTAGTGCCTTGAGGAGTTGTAAAATGATTATGATTGAATACAACTTTTGTTATTTCCCACTTATGAGACCCAACTAGTTATATTCTAACCATTGCTGGACAACCGCATCTTTTTCCGGGTCTTGACTTAACCAACTCCTTTTCGATCTTGTACCCTTGACAACTGCAAACAAAGTACTGCACCATATCTTTCCTTGCTACCTTTTCTTTTCTTTTTTTAAATGCGAGTTTAACATTCTTATGCCAAATCCCGCTTCTTTAGCATAATTATTATGAAATGCATAAGCCTCATCATAAGAATTAAACTCCATACCTATGCAAGGTTTGATTTTCATGTTCTTTGGTATCATGACGATTTCATGATTAGCATCTTCGATTGCATTGTTCATCTCGTCTTCATCATCAACATTATTTTCATTGGTGAAGTTGCTTTCAATTCGAACTCCATCCATTTGAACGGGATGTCAAGAAAAAATTAAGAATTATATGTTTAAAATATATGGATACAAACTAAAACTCAACAGCAATGAATACCTCTTATTTTCTTGCAATAAGAAAAGTAGAGATTAATGAACCTTTCTCCATAGTTATGACTTATTCAATTACAAAATTGTACAACAATCAAAGTTCAAAGCATTCAAGATAATTACACATTCTGCAAAAAAATAAGAACATAATTACATTCCTATTTTGAGTTATTATTATTATTTTATTTGGGAGCGATATTTACATAACTTTTTTTCCTTGAACAGAGAATAATATCCACTATTTTAAAAGTTGCAACTGAATTCTTCATATATTTCTTATTATTTGAATAGTACAATAGGAGTTGTTTCTTATTGTGTGAATATTATTACTTTGATTTGTTTCTCAATTCGAGCTTGCAATAAATAATTATACAAATCTAGGAAAAAAAGAAAAAGAAAAATAGCATAAAAATGAAACCGGTTGAGGACACCACCATTTCAAATGTTTTTTCATCTTTTAAATTTAATAGATCTATATAATAGCATTAACAATTTCTTTTTAGTACGTGATAATATTTTTTTACTTGTAATTATTTATATTTCGGTATCCAATTTATTTTTCTTTCATCATATTCATGAAAATTGATTGTGTGGGTCCTTTTACGATTTTATCTCTCAATTTAAGCTTGCAATAAGATAACATAAAAATCAAATAAAAAATTGGGGGGGTAAAAGATGGAAAACGATTGAAATGTGTGCTTTCCATTGAAAATGTATGGTCCTACGCTGACCGTCACTCCGTCATTTGGTAGGGACGGCCAACTAAGCCTTTTCCTTTCTTTTACATATCATTATTACAAAAATATCGTGAAATTATCTTTGATGCGGTGGACGGGCTATCGCATTAATAGTCAAGTCCAAAGATAGTCCATGTTAAATATATGTCTTGAGTTTGAGTCCGAAAAGAAAGTTTCCTATTTTGTATAGGTTTTCCCAGTTGGAGTTTCCTATTTTGAATTTAATTCTTGTCTATATATAAGAAGGGGCGTTCTTCATGAAGTGCATCAAAGAGGAGCTTTTGCTTGTGAATTACACCTTGAAGATATCGAAGGGTTGCTGAAGCGAGTTGACATAAAGAGTTTTTAAAGTGCCAATTTTCATGAGTGCTTGGCGTTGGTTTTGTCATTCAATTACACCTAGAGATTTTTATGTGTTGAAGTCGATTAAATTCTTGAAGGCAAGAAATTGTGTATAATTCCTTCTAAGATTGAGAGACTATTTCGTGAGAAATTGTAAAGTTAAATATTGCATGAGATATTGGGTGTAATTAGGACTTGGGAAACAACTTGAGTGTTTGAATGACTCGAATGTGATTGTAATTTCCATTTATCGCTTGATCTATGGTAGAATTCGTTGATGCTCTTCTCTTTGTGGATGTAGGTCATTTCAGTGAACCATGTAAATGCGGTGTTCGATTTATTTTCTTTGTTTTATCCATTTTATTGTTCGATTGCCTACTTTCCGTAACAATTAGTATCAAAGCCCGAGACTTGATTGAGTTAGGCGAATCAATGGCGACATAAAAAGAAAAAAGTAAGAATCGACAAATTTGATAGGAAAGATTTTGATTTCTAGAAGATGCGGATTGAAGATTATCTTTACCCGGATATGAAATTGCATTTATTCCTATTAGGGGAGAAAGCAGGAGACGATGAAGTAAGCCGACTAGGATCTGTTGGATAGACAAACTATGGGTGTTATTCAGGCGCGTTGGCTCGTAACATCACATTTAACATTGTGAAGGAGAAGACCATTACGAGGTTTGATGAAAGCCCTGTTGAATATGTACAAGAAGGCCTCTGCGATCAATAAGGTTTATTTGATGCAACATACGTTTAACTTGAGGATGAGTGAAAGTGCGACAATGCAAATCATATTAATGAATTCAATGTGATTGTTAGTCAATTGAGTTCATTTGAGATTGACTTTGAAGATGAGATACGTGCTTTGATTCTATTATCCTCATTACTTAATAGTTGGAATACTATCATTATAATTATTAGTAATTCCTCTAGGTCAACAAGCTTAACGTTTGATGGAGTTTGAGATTTGATTTTGAGTGAGAGTATCCATAAGAGAATGTGAGTGAACCTGTATCTTCTACTTTAGTAGGTGAAAATCAGTATACGTGTTAGCATGAGTAGTATAAACATGAACAAACTTAGTCTAGGACTAATGGTGATGTATGTTGGAATTGTGACAAGTGGGGGCATCTAAGAAGAAATTGCCTTAACTTGGAAAACAAGAAAAATAAAGGTAATTAGAGTTGAGTCTGTAGATAATATTGCAACTATAGTTGATGGTAATTCAATAATGTTGATTTTGTCTTGTCTATCACGATTATTCATCGCTTGATGGATGAATTATGGATTCTAGTTGTTTGTTTCATACTACACCAAATAGAAACTAGTTTACTAATTTTCAATGCTTGAATAATAGTAAAGTGCAGTTGGGAAACAACGGGAAATGTGATGTTATAGGTGTTAGTGATGTTAGAATCAGAATATATGATAACATTGTGAGGACATTGAGTTTGGAGTAAAAGGCATGTTCCAAATTGAGGAAGAACTTAATTTCTTTAAATGTCCTAGATTTAGCTGGGTATCAATAAACTTCAGGAATGTGGAGTTTTGAGTGTTGCTCGAGTGCTTTAGTAATAATGAAAGGAATCCAAGCAGTGGCTTGTATGAGCTTCAAAGTGAGACAATGACAAATTTCACCGTGGAGACGTCGAGATGCATCTATCGAGAGTTTGAATTATGACATATGCATTTGGTGCACATTAATGAGAGAAGCCTAGAGGTTTTAAGTGAAAGAAATGTCTGTTATATGATTATGTTCTTAATGAATTGAATGTATGCGAGTCTTGTGATTTAGATTAACGGCAAAAAGTACGGTTCGGTGTGATTGTAAAATAAATCATAGAGATTACGAGTTAATTCACTTGAATGTTTGCAAGTTGTCGTGGTTTCATTCGAGGAAGAATGTTAGATTTATGCTAACAGTTGTGGATAACTACTTGACGAAGATGTGGGTGTTTGTGCTTATACACGGGTTTGATGCTATTGTCAAGATTAGGCAGTTGAGAGCTTTGATCGAAAAGGAGACTGGTAAGATGATTGAGCATATGCAGTGTGACATCTTGATTTTTCAATTATGTTTTCAATTGAATAAGTCGGACTTTTCATCGGTGCGCCTATAATTCTTTTCTCTGAGTTGGCCACTCACGAGATAACTAACCTATCGGGTGAAGCTGTTAAGGAATCTAAATGAAATAGACTTGAGAATTCGACTAGGAATCAATTGCTCAATCATGCTAATCTGCAAGGGTCATTACAGCATAGATCGATTAGAGACCGGAGATAGGTCAGCTCGACAAAGGTATGTGATTAAGTGTGGGCGATTCCACCTAATTGCAAAATTCTTGTCGATCGGCACTAGACCGATTTCTCTGTCGTTTTGGTACCCTATGTCCGTATTTGAAACCTTGAGATTTCCATAACAACCGAGAGTCGCCAATGTGTCGAAGACATACGTGTGGCTCGAAAATGATTGACCACGAGTCAATTGCACGAAAAATTCCTAAAAACTACCTAGTAGGTTAGGACGCGCTAAAATCGTGTTAGATTGAAATTAACCGTGAAATTGAACCCAATTTTAGAAATTGGAAGTTTTTTCATGTCACAAATCATTTTTAGAAACGTTGACTCATCCTCTAAAGATTTTTCTGCAAACTGAAATTTTAGTAGAAAAATCTAAGTAAGGTTATTTTTTATCGGGAAAACTAGAGGGCCGCTTTTGATTGCATTTTTGGGATTCAAGTTGGACTAATTGGTGAGGAAAAAAATATGGATTGGGATCATGGCACCTTGGTTGAATTTATGGATATCAAATTAGATCCAATTGGATGAGAATTGAAGGGAATTGATGGAATTGGAGGAAAGTGTCACAAATTCGTATGCCATGGGAGAGAGGACTTTTGGACCGCTTGGGAAGCTTCTAAGGGAAGCTTGGCTGCTGCTATTTGGCTGAGGATGACAGCCCAAGTGGTGGGGGCAAGCACTTGAGTGGAAAGACAAGTGTTGAAGGTTGGGAGGCCTTTGAGGTCCCCCCTTGCTTCAGTAGACTTCTTCTTCCTTTTTCCCCCTCCTTTCTCCATTGTTGAGGTGTTGAAAGAACTTGAGAAACCAGAGGAAAGCCAGCAACACCCTCCCCTTGCCTGTCACACGCCGCCTAGGCTATCGGAGCCACCGTCGACCTCTTTTTTCCCACTGTTTTTCTTTTTTCCAGTTTACTGCTCTAGTTGACCTTTCTCCAAAAACACGAGCTAAAAGTTGTCTTCCGTGAGAATCAACCTCCAGTGCCACCCACCACCATGTCGAGGAGGTCCAAACCATGCGGGAGCACCTCGCCGTTCGCGAGCCGGAGCCGTCGACCGACCCGCTTGCCCGGTCGGAAGTCGCCGCTCGCTTGATCTGTCGGTCCACCTACCCGAGTGCAACTGTTCACGTTTTCTGCATTTTTCCTCCCATTCGACCCTTTCTTCGCCCATACCAACCACCGGCCAAGTCCCCCATTGACTCCTAGATGCCGCCGGTTGTTGACCACTCGCTCGTTGGAGCTCCGATTAGCCCTTCCTCGCTGTTTGGCCGTTGGTTTCTCCTCCTTGTCCTTGGACGAAGCCAAACTAACAAGGGTCTTGAAGCTTTATGGCCCATTTTCGAGCCGTTCCGGCCTTGTTTTGTGTCGCCGCTTGGAGGATTGTTGCTGGCCTGCATCACGGAATCATAGTAGACTCCGGAATGCTAAACCAGTAAGTTTACTCACTAAACTTTGCTAGAGAGTTAATTACACTTAAGAGGTGTTTAGATTAGTCTAAGCATGTTTAGGTGGTTAGATTAGATTATTTAAATGTTAATTAGATTAGATGAATGATTAGACTAGTGGATGGATTCATTAATCTAATTAGTCTAATTATGTAATTAGAATAGTGTAATCATGATTAGACCTTTAATTAATTATTTAAATTAAATATTATTTAAATTAAAATAATTTTCGGAATTTAATTAATTAATTAATTAATATTTTCCAAAAATTATCTTAGGGAGAGCTTTGTTAATTTTCGCGATCGCGGCCGGTGTGGTTGGTTTGTTCAAATTGATTGTTAAAGTGTGAAATTGAGTGTTGATGGTGAAGTTTTGGTATTTAACTCGAAAATACGAGGTGTTGGGTTTTGACACCATATGTGGTTTTTAAATACCAAAGCAGCTTGTGTGAGCATCGTTGTCAACTTGTGTGAGCATCATTATTAGCTTGTGTGAGCATCGGTAGTAGCTTGTGTGAGCATTGTTTGTCAACTTGTGAGAGTAATGATCGTTTATCGGCTTGAATAGTGGGCATTCTAGGCATATGATAGGAGACTTAAGGCGATTGCATGTCACTATTAAAAGAAAATCAAATGGTATTTGGATAGTGGCTGTTCTAGGCATATGACGGAGACTCAAGCTGTTTTGTAAAGCTTGAAAGACTAAAGGAGGAAATGTTTCTTTTGGTGGAAATAGTAAAAGGAATATTATAGGATATGGAACAGTGATGATTGGAAATCGGCTATCAACAATGTTTCCACAGTAAAAGGTTTAAACTACAATCTTCTAAATATAAGTTAGCTTTGTGATATAGGTTTTAAAATAAACTTTCAAGAAAATATTTGTTACGGAATAAGTCAAGATTTCTCTCAATCTTTTACTGGGCAAAGGCATGGCAACATATATCTTCTGGACGTAAATCCTGAAAATTCTTAGTACCTTATCTCAATTCAAGATGAAGCAAGTCTCTGGCATTAAAAGCTTGGTTATGTAAATATGAAATAGATTGCCAAAATTTCTTCCAAGAAGCTGATTTGAGGGTTTACTAATTTGGGTGATCAAAAGTTTGATTTGTGCACTCCTCGTATCTTGGGAAAATAGGTCGGAAGTTCATTTAAACCGATAAATCGGGTTTCTGAGTTGTATTTTGCGGCTTCTTTATATGGATCTTTTTGGACCAACAAGGACTTAGAGTATTGGTAGAAAAAAATATTGTCTAGTAATTATGGATGATTATTCACGTTTCTCTTGGGTATTCTTTTTGGCAAATAAGTCTGAAACATTCTTTTATTTTCAAAGTTTGCCAAGAAAGTTCGAGAATGAGAAAATGTTATGCTATCTCAAGCATAAAAAGCAGTTATGGAGGTGAGTTTGAAAATCAGGATTTTGCAAACTTTTGTGATAAATTTGGTTTTTAACATGTTTTCTCTTCTTCATATACTCTAGAACAAAATGGAGTAGTGGAAAGGAAAAGCAGAGATCTTTACGGGAAATGGCCAGAACTCTATTGATAGAAAGCAAAATATCTTCTCGATTTTGAGGCGAAGCAATCTCTGCCTTTGTTATATAATCAACATGATGTTTTTAAGGCCTATCCTAGAGAAGAATTCCTATGAAGTATATAAAGGGAAGAAGCCTAACATCTCTCTTATTTTCACGTTTTTGCTTTGTAAGTGTTTTATCTTGAAGAATGCAAATGATCAATTTGGAAAGTTTGAAGAAAAATCGAATGAATGATTTTCTTGGCTATTCAATGTCAAGTGAAGCTTCTAGGGTCTTTAACAAGAAGACTCAATTTGTAAAAAACTCAATAAACATCAGATTTCAGGATAATATGCGAATCAACCGAGATCAGATTCAATTTGAAGAGTTTGGACCAATTCTAAACTCAACAAAGTCTAATTCCTCGGAGAACTTCAATCTTCTCGAGTACGGCAACAAGCAGAATTTGAAGAATAAAAGGAAACATATGATCAATAGAATGTCAAATCAAATAGCAGGGCTGGAAGCAAAATCAAATCATCCCAAAGAACTCATCATTGGCAAATTAGATGAAGGAATCGCACCATACCCAAAGGAAAAAAGAAGATTCCGGTGCGGTAGCACTTATTTCAGAAATATAACCAAAATGAGTAGAAGAAGTATTGTCTGACGAAGCTGGATAGAAGCTATGTAGGAAGAACTCGGACAATTAAGCATTAATGATGTGTGGGAGTTGATTCCTAAACCCAAAGACAATCTTGTGATTGGAACAAAGTGGGTATTCAAAAACAAGATGGATGAAAAAGGTAAAGTTATCATAAACAATGCAAGGCTTGGAAAATGATACACACAAGAAGAAGGGATAGACTACGATGAGACTTATGCACTAGTAGCAAGGTTAGAAGCAATTATATTATTACTTGCTTTTGCTGTTTCAAAATTCAGGTTATTCCGGATGGACGTCAAAAGTGCTTTTCTTAATGGATTCATACAAGAAGAAGTCTATGTGGAACAACCACCGGGATTTGAAGATCCAAGAGAACTAGACTCTTCTCTGATCAAGAAGACATTGTATGGTCCGACGGGCACCTCGAAAGCTTGGTATGAAAGATTAAGTAAGTTTTTAACAGATAATGGCTTTGAGAAAGGAAAAGTTGACACAACCTTGTTTATAAAAAGACAAGAAAAATATTTTTTTACTTGTACAGATTTATGTAGATGATATAATCTTTGGATCTTCTAACAAAATCTCTGTAAGAAATTTTTAAGATCTATGTAAGAAGAATTTAAAATGAGCATGATGGGTGAATTGACATTTTTTTTCTAGGATTGCAAGTCAAACAATTAAAGAAAGGAACATTCATTCACCAAGAGAAATATGCCAAAGATATTATCAAAAAGTTTGGAATGGAGAATTGCAAGAAAACAAAAGCTCCCATGTCAAGCTCATCAAAGCTTGACAAGGACGAAGGAGGAAAGAAAGTAGATCAAAAGCTATACAGAAGCATGATTGGTTCTCTTCTTTATTGCTCTGCCTCTATACCTAACATTCTATTTAGTGTGTGCATCTGTGCTACATTTCAATCTGATCCCAAAGAATCACATCTAAGTGCTGTTAAGCGTATAATCAAATATATTTACGACTTTTCCAAAGCTAGGTTCATGGTATTCAAAAGGATGAGACTTTACTTTACTTGGTTATTTTGATGCGATCTAGCCGAGTTGTAGAGTCGATAGAAAAGTACGTCTGGTACATGTCAATTGTTGGGACAAATGCTGGTATCATGGTTTTCAAGAAAACAAAGTACTATGACACTATCTACATCAGAAGCATAATATGTTGCTCTTGGAAGTTGCTGCTCACAAATTCTGTGGATTAGACAACAACTAAGAGACTTCGGGATAGAAGAATTCTGCATGAAAATTAGATGTGACAACACAAGTGCTATCAACGTTACCAGAAATCCAATTCTTCACTCAAGAGCAAAGCACATTGAGATTCGTCATGATTTCATAAGAGATCATGTTCATAATGGCGAGATTAATGTTCAATTTATTGATTCAAAGAATCAACTGCGGATATTTTTGCAAAACCTTTGGAGAAAAGCTTATTCGAATCAATTCGTAGCAAGCTGAATATCATCCTTCCTTTCGACTAAAGTCTATGGTTGATCGGACTCAACATCTCAACTTAAGGAAGTTACTTTAGTATGGAAATCTTTCTAATCCGGGTAGTTCATTTTATTTTTGGCACATAAAACTGAACAAAAAGTATGATTATCTACGAATCATCGGCGGCTTTTTTATTTTTGGAAATTACAATTTTATTGCTGATTTTTCAGAATACATTTAAAACTTTTGGCAATTATCTTTTTAAATTGGTCTCCAAAAAAGGCATTTTTTTGTGACGATTTATTTGCCCCATTTTAATTTCTTTAAATTCTTTGGATTGTTTCTTTCGAGCACGTGTTTTCAAACCCTAATTCTCAAACACTCATCTCTCTCTCGATTTTTTCCGTGAAAACACTCTGCAAACTTCTTTCTCTCTTCCATTTGAGTATGTTGCAGAAGTCCTCCAAATCTGCAACAATGTCGTTCCAGAGGAAATCATCTCACATCGCTAGTCGCGGCCCTTGCAATATGCCTGAAGGATCAACTTAATTTGATCTAGCTGGAGAAGATTCTCCCCGGAGTTCTCCTCGTCACTCTGCAGATGAGGAAGTTACATAAGAGACAACACCCATTTCTATAAAAAGGCTTGAGGTACTTTTCAAACATTTTACGTTTTTGAAATAGGGTGGAAGTCTTATGGACTTTATCACTAACTTTCTGAAAGACAATGGATATGGAAACGAAACTTTGTTTTTGAGAACGATGGAAAGGTTAGGATTTGCAGGGCCAAAAGGAACATCAAAGAAGGAATTTTTGAATTTTCCTTTTGATCCTCGTTTTGGGTCAAAAAATCAGCCTAATAATAAAGATGACGATGAGAGAATCTTTATAAATTTCCAACCAAAGATGAGTGTGGCGGCAAAGAATTCTTGGAAAAAGAAACGAAACTTTTTCGTTCAAAAGAGCATAAAAAGGTTTATGCTCAAATGTTGAACAGAGGGGTCATAAGCCCGCGAAGTGTAACTTTGACTTTCTGGATTCTATAAAGGTTAATTGGAGGAGAAGTTAGCCAAACTTCAATTTGAGAAATTTTGTGCGAGACATGCGAAGCATATCTGAATTAACAACATATTTTTACTCGAATGTCATTTCTAGATCAAACTCATATTCGTTCATGTGATAGAGTGTTTGATGTAGATGTGGATCTTCTGGTTGGGTGTGGAACGGAGTGGCTTTCTGCCCATAAATGTATCCATCAATCAAGCTACTAATTTTCTTGTGAAAGACAGATTTCCGAATAGGAGTATTACTTACTCTCGAATGCACGCTTGAAACATTCCGGCATTTGCACAAGATAGTGATCAATTGCATCGGACCCAAGGCTCCCTCTAAGATTGATGTTTCAAGGTTTGAGGCAAGGATAATGTGGGCAATATGCAATGGAGTTCCTTTTCACTTCCACATACATACTATCTTTTTTGCACATGTACATAATAGTGATGAAGGAAAAAGGGCAAGCGCCTACTACGCTTTAATAACGAGATTATTCGAGACACTTTTAGATTTAGCTACCTTCTCAACTTCGATCAAGGACTCTTGCTCCTATGGAAATAGGAATGAAAATGATTTCCAAGATGAGGCTCAAAGATCTTTCTAAAGCTACGGATCTTTTGAAGAATGAATCATCTAGCAAAATCAAAGAAGGATCTATTGCGCAAGAAGCGCAAGGGAAAGGATGTTGTCTAGAAGACATCAAAGAAGAAGAAATCTATCCTTTTACAAGATGAAGAAGAGGAAGATGAAGATTTGACAATCTCTACCATCGCTTTGCGAAATCTTCAAGCTTTTGCTGATTCTGAAAAGACAAAAGAAGAATAAGAGGGTGAAAAGGAAGAAGAAAAAGAAGAGAGTGATGCTGAAGAATCTAAAGAGAAGGAGAATGAGGATGAAGACTCAGAAGGAGACATTGGTGTAATACGAGTGGAGGAAACTTGAGGAAAACAGGGGACATTATTGCACACAAGTATAGGAGACTGAACCCGGCGATCTTGTCTTTTGGAATGGAGAAGCTGCAAGAAGGAGAAGTTTTGTCTCAACTTGAAGGCACCAAAACAGGAGGAGAATATGAGAAAACTCCATTAGTTGCACCTACTACTAGTGATGGTATCAGTAGATCTCCTGCAGATGCTGAAGATGTATTTACATCTCATTTCCACAAGTTCAAATTGAAGAAGAAACTCCAAGTCGGGGTAAGCAACAAAGCGCACACGCTTAAGTTGACGTTCCTTCATTCTGGTTGCTCCATGATTTATTTTTGAAAGCTAGTACCCAACCGGCCCCTGAAGCAAATTATCCAAGGATAGTAGACCTCATCTTGGAGATAAAGGCACAACAATATGCCATGGAGTTTGAAATTTAGAAGCTACATGCTGCTTTAGGATCTACTTTAGAATTTCTTACAGGAAAGGTACAGTCTCTTGACACTCAGGTTTAGACGCTAAATCAACAAGTTTCGCGGTGTAGCCAAAGTGGAGAATGTATATCATCGGTGCCTACATAAGCTTGAGGAGACCATGCGGTCATTAGAGGATTTCCAACTTGTTCGCATTCCAAAACATACACGATCATCTTTTCATTCACTCTTTCTATTCTGACTCACTTTATCTTTTTGCTAATGACAAAAAGGGGAGAGTGAGTAGATTTAAAGTTCTTGTTTTGATTTAAACTTGGTTATGTGGTTTGATTTTTTTTTTTTTTTGAAGTTGTGGTTTGAACTTTTGTGGTGCTTGAACTCTAATTGTTTTGCTATTGCGGAATCTAGTTGAAAATAATGTGTTTTGTGGATGCGAGATTCTATGTTATTCAATTCTATAATGATCTATTCTTATTATAAACTATCATGTGCAACAAAAGTGTTGTTTTGCGGATATAATATTTAAATCTGCATGAAAGTTTTGTCACCATAAAAAATGGGAAGATTGTCGAGAAAACTCATATTAGATTTTGAAGTTGACAAAACTTTTCTATTTCTATTCTTATTCTCATTAGAGGAATACTAGACTTCTGCGGAATTCTATCAAAAGTCTATCTTACATCGAAAGTCTGTCTCACTACGACGAAGACCTAGAGGCGAACTCAAGTGAAGAACGAAGAAATAATCAGACTTAGGATTATTGTTCTTCCTTTAAGGATTAAGTACGAACATGATATATCTGGCTTTCTAGTTGGAAATCTCACTTACCTTTTAGGATATTATTGATGAAATCAATCACCGGTCGGTAAAATCAATTTGGAAGACAAGTTTATTTGGAAAGAATCTACTTATGGAA
Organism: Eucalyptus guilfoylei; assembly: GCA_016097605.1. Taxonomy (NCBI): domain Eukaryota; kingdom Viridiplantae; phylum Streptophyta; class Magnoliopsida; order Myrtales; family Myrtaceae; genus Eucalyptus; species Eucalyptus guilfoylei. The sequence continues at coordinate 18,698,249 of CM027869.1, read as the reverse complement.
ACCAAGATTCTGATTGTATGGGCGACCGGGATCATTAGACTTTTATCTCAATCTTCAAACGACTCAAGATCTTTTTGATTGATTCTGTCCAATGGGTTGATTGGAAGAATTCCTCTGAATAGTGCCATCGGTCATAAAGGCATGGATAAGTATTTAAGGAGGTTTTTCGAGTCATTTGAAAGTGTGTGAAAGCTAGAATTCCAAAGTCTCGAAACTTCTCAAATCACTTGTTGTTCATCGAGTGCTCATACGTGTATTGAAAAAGAGAGAAACATTAAGGAGTGATTTAGTGAGAGAAAAAACTCTTTGCGAGTAGTCGGTGCTATATTGCCATAATTCTCTTTCGATTCATAGTGAAATCCAGCCGGAAAGTGCATTAGTGTGGGAGAGTGGATGTATGCTTAATCTAAACGGAACCACTATAGATCTTGTGTTCATTCTCTTTCCCTAAACTCCTTTAATTTATTTACTGTGATATTTTTTGAGTTTTGCTATATTTTAAAACATCTTATTTGAGTGCGAATCTTTATTCGAAGTCTATTGTCTAACGACTCGGTTTAAAAGAAAAATATTTTTATTGCATCTTTAGACAGACTTTGTTTTTTACACTTATTCAGCCCCATCTCTAGGTGTTTCTACTAGCTTTTTCAATCGGTTGTGGTGCCCGAGATTAAATTCACCTATTATTAATAGAGAAATTACATTTGATAAGTCTTTAGTACTTCTTGGTGGGAGTGATTTTAGTAGTGACTATATGGATTTGAACAGTGTTTAGCTTGAGGTGGGGTTGCAACCAGATTCTCTTAAGGTAGCGAGTGCTAATGGAGTAATCAATACGAATGGTGCTTGTAACGAGGTGGAGCCTAAAGAGCCAACATTTGCTTAACTACTGAAATTGACAAGGTACATGTTTGATCTCCTGATAGATATGGATGCAACGGTGATTTTGCTTTATTAATGGTTGAGGAGGTTGTATTGGAAAATTCTTATGAAGTAGTTAAAGGTGCATGTGGAGTTGGTGTTCTAATGAGGTCCACGGTTTTGGCGAAATTTAAGCAAGACTTGGACTTGGAAAATATCTGTGGCGGGTGAACTCATTTGGGAGTTATGGGAGAGTAGTGACAGAGTTTGAATTTTTTAGCAAAACGATTGTGGCTTGACTCAAACGTTGAGTTAAGGTGGGGATTATTAAATATATGTCTTGAGTTTGAGTCCAAAAAAAAAAGTTTCCTAATTCAAGTAGGTTTCCTATTTTGAATAGATTTCCTACTTGAATGGTTTTTCTAATTAGAGAAAGTTTCCTATTTTGGATTTAATCCTTGCCTATAATCGAGAGGAAGGAGTAATGGTATCTCCAACACTCCCCCTTAAGCTAGTGGGCTATATACATCAAGAATGCCTAGCTTGTTTAATAGATACATATGTTGCCTTCGACACAAAGGTTGGTGAAGATATCCACATGTTATTATCATGTTCTTATTCCCATTGTCTTGATTACCTCCTCTTGGATTTTGTCTTTGATGAAATGACAATCGACTTCTATATGCTTCGTTCTCTCACTTCATCATCGTAGAGCAGAGTTGTTGGTTCCTTCACCCATATACCAAGATCTTGAAGTAATCCTCTTATGCAAAAAATTTCACAGCTAGCCTTTTCCATCGCTCGATATTATGCCTCGGTGGAGAATAAAGAAACAATCGATTATTTCTTCGTTTTCAATAAGAGTAGAGAATTTCCTATTTTGACGTAGAACCCTATTACTAATTTTATGCTTATAGTGCAACTAGCATAATCAGTGTCACACTATGCTATCATTTCCATGTTGTTTTCCCATGACAATAATATTCCCAATCCCAGACATCTTTTCAGGTATTTTGCTACCTTCAATGCAGCGTCAGTGTATGACTGTTTTGGACCATGCATGAATTGACTGAGAATTCATACAGCAGAGCTTATATCGGGTCTAGTCATGGTGAGGTAGATGAGCTTTCCAACAAGTCTTTGATATGTTGAGGGATCCTTGAGTAGTAGATCTTCATTCAATGGTTGCACTCCTTATCGTATTCGGCTACTATTAACTTGGTATTATGTTCAATTGGAATTATAGTCGGTTTAGAACCGAGATAATCCTACTTCGAGATATGATTTCCAGGATAAATTTCCGTTGAGTGAGACAAATTCCTTTGTTTGATCGTGCAATTTCAATCTCAAGAAATATTTGGGAGGTCTCAGATCCTTAATATGGAAAGTGGAATACAAATTCTTCTTAAATTCCTCAATAGCGAGTTCATCATTTCCCATAATCAGTATATATCAACATATATTAGTAAGTAGATGGATGATTTACCTCAATTCCATGTGAATAAGTTATAATCATGTCCTGATTACTTGAACTTCACTGCTATGAGTGCATTGGTAAACTTTACACACCATTGCCAAGATACTTGTTTAAGTCCATATAGGAATTTATGGAGATGATATACTCGATTCTCCCCCTATCTCAAAGTCCCGAGAAGATCCATATAAATTTCTTCTTCTAGATCCCCATGAAGGAAAGTATTATGGACATCCATCTAATGAAGATACCAATCACGAAGAGCAGTAATAGCTAGAAAGGAACAAACATTGACTTCCTTGGCTACTAAGGAAAAAGTCTCCTGATAATCAAAACCTTCTCGCTACGTAAATCCTTTGGCCACAAGCCTAGCCTCATATCGCTCAATGGAACTCTCGGTCTTGTATTTGATTTTGTACACCCATTTGCACCCAATGGGTCATTGATGAGGTGGTAAGGGGACAACATCCCAAGTCCGATTCTCCATAAGGGCTTGTACTTCGTCTGCCATGGCTCATTGCCAAAAGAGGATCTTGAATAGCCTCATTGTAAGAGGATAGTTCTTGTCCCTCAAATATTCTATTGATACAACATCAATATTCTGGTGATGAACGAGTAAAGCTGATATAAGAGGAGATGGCATAGTGTGTACCATATGATTTTGAGATCAAATAAATATACTCCTTTGTCCATGTGGGCGGTCGTGTTGCACAATTGGATGGTCGAGGATGTGCAACACCCAGCCGGTTGGGTGACCCATGAGAAGCATGATCCACGGGACCTAATTGTCTAGCCATGGAATCCTTTGATAATGGAATTCATGTTTCACTGTTCTTTTCCAATGATGAGTTGGAATCAATTCTAGATGTAGAAGGCACCATGTGAGGAACCATAGCGGTTGTGAAGGTGACGGGTCTTCCTCACTCAAGAATGGACATCGAGTCACCGTCTCTTCCAACGGCCCCTCGGAAGAAGTTTTGTCTTTGAAAGGGAAAATATCTTCATGGAAAATGACATCCCTACGACAAAAAATCATCCGAGTCAATCAACCAAGCACCAAACATCCCTTCTAAAGAGTGGGATATCCATAAATATGCATTTGAGAGTGCAAGGACCCAATTTATCTCGAGGGCCCACAATAGATGCATGACATAAACATCCAAAGACATGTGGATGACGAAGATCCGATTTTTGCAAAAGAGTAGCTTAAAGGACTTCATCCATTTAGGATTTGAGATGGCATTCGATTAATTAACTAAATTGTTGTGACAACACGGTATCCCTAGAATGCTTCAGGAATGGAAGCTTGTTATTTCAGGGCTCGAGCCACCTCTAAAAGATGGCAATATTTTCTTTGGACAATCCTATTTTGTTGGGGTGTGTAGACACAAGAACTCTCATGAAGAATACAATTCGATGTAAGAAAAATAGTGAACATTCATTATTGAAAAAGGCACGGGCATTGTCAATACGAATTCATTGGACGGTTTTGTCAAACTGATTTTTAATCAAGACAAGGAAGTTTTTTTGAGGTGAGTGAGAACTTGAATTTTGGATTGCATGATGAAAACCTAAGTTGCATGTGTAACGGTGAGAAAGAATCAAGACTGTCACGATGTCATGTGTTATGCGGCCCCCAAATATCCATTTTTAATAAGGCAAAAGCATCTTTAGTACGCGTACTTTGATTGAATGGTAATTGTGCTTGTTTTGCTAATGAACAAATGGTATATTTGAGATGAGGAAAAGAGGCATTGTGTCCCCAGCGTTGATGGAATAAAGAGAGATTTTCATTACTAGTGGCATTACAAAAAGTGTCCTTATTCAAGGGAAAATCCGAAAAATCAAAATTTTTGGGCAGTGTAGCCCAAAATTAAAGTCCATCGTGATTTTTATCCAAACCCATCGGTTTCCCCGTCAAAAGTACTTGAAAAAAGCAAACATCCAAATTAAACAAAATTCGATAGGAGTTGTCTTTGCAAAGTTTGGAGATGAAAATAAGATTGAATTGGAAATCCAAAATGAGAAGGACATTCTCAAGTGTGATGGATGAAGTGAATTTTGGACATTCCCAATTTTTGTGGCCGTGGTGTTGCTTCCATTTGGAAGAGGAATGGAAGGGTTATGAGAGAATCCATGAATATGGAAAAGGAAACATTCATCAAAGACTATATGGTCACTAATATCTGAATCAACAATCCATGCTTCGGATGAAATAGAGCTCATTATGCAATAAGATATACATACATAACTAGCCATTTTGTCTTGCATTCCTAGGCGGCTTAGAGCTCTCATAATTTTCTGGAATTGATTCTTATTGATGGGCTAATTTACCCTAGCATTTGCTGCAATCGAAAAATCTCGATCTTTCCTTTCTTTTTCCTTTAGCTTTCCATGCAATTTCCAATTTTTTTTGTATGATTAGGGCATTTACAATAATCACAAAACTTGCCTTTTTCTTTATTGGAATATTGATCGTTGGATTTGGATGATGTGGTTGAATTTCGACCGTTCGGTGTCTTCCACACTGGTGCTACTGTGGCGTGATATGCGCCATTAGACTTAAGTGCGGTTAGGATCAAAGAATGGTCGTCGGATCACACCACTTGCCCTAGGTCGTCAAATCTTGTGATCAGATCTCGGCTATTGATCTATAATGAGCTTTTGGTGCCCCTTGAGCCATTTGATCATGGGGACAGGATTAAATCATGTTCGTTCGTCCTAAAAGAAGATAGAGGTTCTCTTCCTTGCTCGGGAACCTGTTTGCCATGCGTCTACAAGGAGGACCTTCGGGCCGGATCTTCTCGCGACAGCGTGTGCTCTTGGGACGCTGTCATCGCGAGGACAACATGTTTGCTGACCTTTAAGTATTCTATGGACATGAGGCATTAGGATTCCTCTTATACAGGTAGTTGACAAATCCATCCAAGCGAGGGTACGAGGTCCATGGTGAGGATCTGGCTTTGAAAGGTCATACAACTTTCTTTCAATATGAGTACATATTTGGTCACCTTCTCGTTCCTTGATTGCTTATATTGTGCTAGTGTAACCTCCGATCCTTTAAGTTTTTCTTCCGCCATTTCTAGTTCATTCCATAGGGTTGACAACCGGTTGCAAACGACGATATCTGAGAGGTTGCCCTGTCTTAACTTTGATAGGGCTTGGGTTATCCCAAATTTTTTTACCTTGTCAAGTTTCCCATACATCTCTCAATGTTTTCCTGAAAAATTTTGGCGTCCTTTGTCGGGGGTAGTCCAGCGACAACCTCTGTGGTGAGGCAGTTGTCGACCCATGTTCAAACAAGTTGATTGCACTTCTTCTAGTGTCGTGTAAGCCTCTCATTGAATGGAATCAGCACCATTGCATTGATAAATTCGTCTTTGTCTTTAGTAACCGGGGCACTTAGGAGTTCTCGGGACCAAACGAAATAATTTTCTAATCCTGAGAGTTGTTGCACACTGAGATATAGTTTTGGGTTGTCAGCGGCGGAGGTGTAAAAGGGGCCTCCAAGCTTCGATCAGCCGGTGGTGGTATCGAGTAGAAACCAAGGCTATAAACTGAGGCTAGATTTGCCTTAAAACCAGAGGAACCCGACCTGATTTGCTTCAAGAAATGCGACCCGGTTCAATGACCAATATGGGTTCAACAATGGGGTGTGATCCTCCTTCTAGCTCATTATTCTCTACAAAGCCCACTAGTATTGGGCTCGATAAAATCATTTGGCTCAAAATAGACTGACTTTGGACAAGCTGGCCTTGAAAAGGCTGAATTTGGATAAGGAACCACTAGGTGTATGGGCCCAAAAGAAATTGCCCTAAATGGGCCTACGTTGGATGTGACGTCCTGATTTTCAAGTCTATTTTTGATGAGATGAAATTGGCTTTTCATTGACACGCCTATGGTCTTATTTTTTGAGAGAGCCCCTCACGAGATAACTAGCCTATCGGGTAGAGCCATTAAGGGATTTTAACGCAATAACCTTGAAAATTTGACTCGGAATCGGCCCCGTGATCGTGCTAATCTACAAGGGTCATTATGGTACCGTCAAAAGAGACTGGAGATAGGTTGATTCAATAGAAGTATGTGATTAAGTGTGGGTGATTCCACCTAATTGCAAAATTTTTGTTGAACGACACTAGACCGAATTTTTTGTCATTTTCGTACCCTGTGTCTATATTTGAAACCTCGAGATTTTCACGATAACCGAGAGTTGCCAATGTGTCAAAGATGTATGTTGTGGCTCGAAGATAATCGACCACGGGTCAATTGCATTAAAAATTCATAAAAGCTACCCGGTAGATTAGGTCACACTAAAATCGCGTCAAATTGAAATTAACCGCGAATTTGAACCCGATTTCAGGAATTAAAAGTCCCGTCATGTCATGATTTATTTTAGGAACGTCGACTCATCATTCGAAAAATTTTCGGCAAGTTCGAGATTTTTATGGAAAATCGATTTGGATGATTCGGAAAAGAACGGAAATTCAGATGAGCCAAATTGAAGGAATTTTTGGCCTCTTTAGCAAGCTACTTGGCGAAAGGAAAATGTAGAAATAGTGTGGGCTTCCTCCTTAGCAAAATTGGACATCAAATTGGGGAATTAGGTGAAGGAATTGAAGCTATATTGAAGGAAATTCAGAACCTTGAAAGGGGCTGCAAAATTTGGCTTCAAATTGGATTATTTGTGAAGATTTATACAAGAAAGAATTAGGGGACAAAGCATTTAAGTGAATGGATACATTTTGTTGACTTTCTTCCCCTCCCCCAAGCTTCCCTCGCACGCTTCTTTCTCCCTCATCCATTCTCTCCTTCGGTCTTCTCTCGCTCATGCCCGCTTGATCGACTCTTCTATCTTCTGTTTTCTTTAATTTGTTCTTTGACCGAAGCAGCTAGCCCACTTCCTTCCCTCAATTTTCTCTCCCCCGCAGCTCCACGCCCTCTATCCTCTGCCATCGAAGCCCACTCACCCCACCATCTCTTGTATTATGCGGGTTTGTTGACCGCCATCTTCAATGACCAGCCCCTGCCACGTGTTCATTTCCCTTGCCCATCTCCACGGACAACTTCACCGATTATCGCCTCAAACAGCAGCATCGAAGCTGCTTCCTTACTGCCAGACGTCCCCACCGAGTCAACCTTTCCCCCAGCGAAGTGCTTGAAGTTGACTTTGCTTCCTGTCTTCACGTCCATGACTCAGCCACGCGTCAGTCCTCCCCTCCGAATCAAGACTGAGCAGCCCTCCTGTGAGCTTTGTAGCCTTTTTGGGCCGCTTTCGAGCCTCCGTTGGCGTCACCGCTTTGGAGTTTGTTGCTCATCATCGCGCCGCCGCCGTCGTGGACTCACCGGCTCGCAAATCCGGTGAGTTTACTCATTAAACCTCGCTTAGGAGGTTAATTATGCTTAGGGGGTGATTAGTTTAAGTTAATTAAGGATTAGGTGGTTAGTTAGATTAGATTAGTGATTTAATTATCCAATTTTGCATGTTAGGTGATTAGAGTAGTGTAATTAGAGACTGGATAAGTCGTAGTATTTATCTAGATATGTTCGGAAATTTTAAGGCCCGTTTCGGTATTTAATTAGGCTTTTCGACCTAGGTTTGCATTTTTGGCATTTATTGGTATTTATTTAATTAATTTTAGTAATTATTTATTTATTTATTATTTTCCAAAAATTAGACCGGGAAAGCCGGTGGCGGTGCTTGATTGCAATGATGTGTTCAATTTATGCAATTGGATGTTAATTTGTGCAAATTGAGTCTTTGATTAGATTTTTGGTCATTTATTCCAAAATTTGGGATATTCTATTATTTATTCAAAAAATTCTAGGTGTCGGATTTTAACATCAAAAATGGTATTTATTTAATTAATTTTAGTAATTAATTTTTAAGGATTGACTTGATTGTGTACCCACACACGACTATTTTTACCGGGTGTTTGTAATACGAAGAAAATAGGCCAGGATCACTATTTTAATTGAGGCATTTGAGTGCAAAGCACGGTGTCCTAGGCCAAGAGTGAATGGTCGTGTATTGGTTAAGAGAACTCATCCCAAGCGTTTACGCCGGACGTTACCCATTCATTTGGGACTCGGGTCACAGTAGATTCTGGACTAATGCTCCTTCGGGAAAGCCGTTTTTAAGAGACGTAGCCATGCTCAAAGGAGGTGAGACGACGCTTGGCAATACTAGAAGACAACCAAAATTAGAGTTAGCCGTACCCTTGAGGGGTGTAATTAACAATTGGAATGCATGATTGGTTGAGTTAGCTAAGCTTGATTATGAGACAAAACTGTGTGGCATGGTATGGAACGTGTCATAACGGTTTAGCCTTATAATCGGGACTCCTGTGATTAATTGTATTGGTGAGGCATTTCAATTGTTATGTGCATTAATTATATGCATTTGTGATATGAACTATGCTGACGTGCAAAAAGGAATTGATGCGAGGTAAGTCCTCTATTTTAATTGTGTGATTGTGTGGCTAGGCCACCCTTGGGTATATTTTCTTCCTAATAGGGGTTTAGGGGGTGAACTTGCTGAGACAATGTCTCACCTGTCGTGGGATTAAATTTTCAAGTACTTAGCTGGTGGTTGTGGAGGACCTGAAGCCCCAGAGTCAACAGAGGTGGAGTCTGAAGGATCAGCGTATGTGTTCGACTATTATGTCATAGGACAACTTCTTTTTGAGAGCCGACCTTTTTGTAGACCTTTGACCAAACTTGTTTTGTATCTAAACCCATTGTTTATAAAAGTTGGCTTTTGTGAAATGTTGCCTTGATGTTGCCCTGCTTTCCTATCCTATGTTGTTTGATGTCAGGGATTTATTGTTTCACTTCCGCATGTGTACTAAAATAAATTGGGTCGGCGATTACACCTGGGAATGTCGCATTTGTTTCGACCATTGAGGGATGGGCGCATGCTCGAGGATCAGGGTGTGACATTGGATCATTATCCCATAAAGAATTGCCCTGCATGAGGTTGAGCTAGGTTTGATTGCCCAATTTGCCCTTCCTCTATCTGGTTTTCTTTGGTAACGTCGAAAGGGTTTTGGTGTGGATTCGAGGGAGGGTCATTTGGAAGATGGTGAACCAGACTTTGAACTCTAACTCCTACTCATTTTTCTTCGCAGGATAAAAAGTGGTTTGCTGAAGCTTAAGGATGCTCTTATACCATGTGAAATTTTGTAGGACCATTGCCAATTGTTCTAAAAGCTTAAGCTGTTGGATAAAAACATGTTTTAATATTTAATTATGCTAATACTTCATCTCACGTTTAGTCTGGTTTTTTTGCCTAATACTAAGCATGGCATATTTAATTGAGTAGGCAAAAGGGGTCTAGAAAGATTTGAACTCGAACACGGCTATAAAATCATGTCAGAACATGGACTGATGGAAAGTTAAATGGAGGGAGACTTTGATAAAAATGTGTATTGCTTTCACATATTGAAGCTGCATGATTACGCTCCTATTTATATTACATGAAGTCTAGCTAATCTTGGTAAATAAGATATAGAGAAAGGAAAAAATCAATTTACAATATCCCACAATATCCCTAAATCAATCAAAGACAGTCATATTAATTATATCATAAGTATCTTCACCATAATAAGATCAAGGAGCAATGATATCTCCAGCAATCTCGTTAGAGATGTGATTCTCGGAAAGTACAAAATTATTGAGACGGTGGAGGCCAATGAGGGAGGCGAAGAAGCCGCCGGACAAGGCATTCCCGTTAAGGTTGAGGGACTTGAGGTTGATGAGGCTAGAGAGGTCAGGGACATTGTCAGAGTTAGAGTTGTTCTTGAGGCCGAGGACATGAAGCTAGCCGTGTTGGTTTAGGATCTTTTGGTACGACATGCTGGTCAAGTTTAAGGACTCAATGACGAGCTTGGGGACATGGCCATTAATGCAGTCTCTGATTCCTAACCAAGATGATAGTCGCATTCCCTTTCTTAATAGGCAACAAGTTGAGAGGGTTGACAGTGGACTTGAGAGTAGCAAAGTCTTAGTGTCGCCTGATTTGGTGGTGGATAGGAGGATAGATAGAGGGACGAAAAAGAGTAAGAGGAGAGAGCGATACACTGAAAGGAAATACCCCAAAAGTAGATATCTCATTTTTGAATCTTGATCCGTGACACGTTTGAATTAATTTACTTGAGTTATTATGCGCTTGGATCGGTCCCGTACTAAATTTCATGATTTTATCCTTTGGCGTAGAAATAGACACTTTCCCTAAAGATCAATAATCCTAGTAGTGCTCTCATGACCACACTTAACATTGGAGTCGCAATGCTAAACTTACCATTATGTCAAAATACACCTTTTGTGCGTTAATTTCAATTTCACATATATATACCTTGAATCCTCTCCTATTTTTGCAGGTTTCTAGGATGGCAAAGGGTAGAAATGAATTGAACTACGTACCGAACAAGGGCAGAGCATTATTGGGATATATATATATATATATATATATATATATATATATGTGTATATATTTTCAATACTAAACTTTTCGTTATATCAAAAACGTTCGTTTTAAGTTAATTCCAATTTCATATATATATATATATATATACTTCCATTCTCTTAGTTTTACGAGATTCACGTCTCTTAAACTATGATGAATCCATCCTTGGTACGGTAGAGACAAGTCTACGCAAAGGACCAATACATTTTGGCTTGTTATCCCAATTTCTCTGTTTCCCTCAAAGATAAAAACATTCTTAGAGCCCTCACACTTCAAATCAAAACTCATAATTACAAAGTGGCAGATGGATCTATTCCTTTAGCCCTTGTTTATAGAATCCATTACCAGGCCATGTCCTCCGCCTTTGGAGAAAATGCTTTCAAACATAGTCCAAAAGGAGAAACACTTCTCCTCCAAACTGATATTTCTAGAGCTAATACAACAATTCCTAGGTCTATCAATTGGAATCAAGTTACTTTACCAGAACAATGGGAACTAGAAAACCAAATTCCCCAACAAGTTGTTCAAAATACAGATCCTACTAATGTCATTCAACATCCAGAAGGAAGAGTGACCATTAGGTTTCCTAGAAGATCTTTCGATTCAAGATCTAGTCCTTCTTTTCACACTTCTTATACAAGGTCTATAAATCTTAATCCCAATCTTCCTCCTATTATCACCATTCCTCCAAGTACGCATAGAAACACTCCCATACGTGATACTACACCTTTACCTCATTCTTCTAGTAGGAATAACCATGAGACACCACCTGAACCGGAAATTAGTGGCTTAGATAATAGATCGGGGATTTCCGGGCCGGTTTACCAATAAAACCAGCCTGAACCGGTCCTAGAAAACACAGATTCTCCTCATCATTCTCCCACTTATTCGCAAATGATAGATTCCGAGCTTAATGTTTTAGAAAAATATTTTGAACCAAATAGAGCATTCCTTAACAAAGAATTCAATTCTGAAGACAACAAACAAATTAGGGAATGGTTCTTCAAAACCTTTGCTGACAAAGCAAAAGATATCATTACGACTACATATACGAATATGAAGTCCATATATTTTTCTTTGATTGGTTAGAAGAACAATTTCTTGAACCAAAAGAAATAGTTGTCTTAGATCATCATTATAAGTGGAAACTTGATAGTGGTGAAACCATAGAATCCAATCATCCTCCTCTTAGGAGAATAAAAATACAACATGGAGATAATGAGGTAACGTAGCTACTCCTTTCGAGACTTCCGAGACAAAGGAGACTCTCTTTACACTCACAAAGTCATAGAACAAAACAATTATACAAACCAACATCTGGTGACCATAGGAAAACAGTTAAATAGGATAGAATCCACCATCCAGAATCCTACTCAACTCATCACACCAACAGACACGCTCAAAAAACCCATCTTTAAAGCCTTTGAATTCCCCAAAAATCTTAGCCCGGAGTTTGCCAAAGCTATAGAACAAAAAAAAAAACTCCTAGGAAATCAAAAGCTAGAACCCCTCCTATTTTAGACACTCCTAAATTCCAGAATCTTATCATCAAAGACACTCCCGAGACCAACCCACTATCGGTACTTTGACCAAACCTTCTGGTGATTCCGATAATGAGTCGGTTAATGATATTAACGAGACTCAATTGGAGACAACCTCGAAGCTTTATTATAGTAGAGCTACCCCACCAGACATTGCCCAAGGAGAATCATCGCAAAAATACAGAATAAATACTCTCCTGACGCCATTTATGAATGGAACATTGATGGTGTCGCTGAAACCAATATTATGAACATTCTTAACAACATGGTGATGCTTGCTAATGCCTACAAAACACAGCAAGAAGTTTCTGACCATGCTGTTGCTAATCTTTTAGTAGCCGGATTTACTGGACAACTAAAAGGTTGGTGGGATAACTACCTGACAGATGAACAAAAAACACAAATTTTAACTGCTTATAAGGTAGATGACTTTGGCCAACGCATGGATGATAATCAAGGACATCTCATTCAAGATGCGGTAAATACTCTTATCTATTCCATCTCACAACACTTCGTAGGAGATCCTTCACATATTAGAGATAGAAACCAAGATCTCCTTTCCAATATGCGTTGCAAATCCTTAGGAAGATTTAGAGAATACAAAGAACTTTTCTTTCAAAGGGTTTTTATTAGACCCGACTGCAATCAACCTTTTTGGAAAGAAAAATTCTTAGCCGGTTTACCTCGGATTATAGGTGACCAAGTTAGAGATAAAATTAGGAAGATTATAGCGGTCAAATTCCTTATGATCTCCTTTCATACGGGAAATAGTCTCTTATGTTTATAGACAAGGAACACAAATGTGTAATACAATCAAATTACAAAGACAACTCAAGGAAGAACAGTCCCTCACCAATAGAAGTCTAGGAGATTTTTGTGCTCAATATGACCCTTCTTATAATGAAAAAACAAAATCAAAATGTAAGGGAACTTGTCCTCGAGAAAAAGAATCAAAGAAACATCGCAATAAACCTCAACCCCGTAGAATAACTAAAGACATCGAATAACCAAATAGACCCCACACTTTGATAGAAAATTTTTTAAAGACATTAAATGTTATTCTTGTGGTAGAAAAGGTCATATTTCAAAATACTGTAGAATTAATAAAAAATTAAATGAACTTTCTTTAGATGACAATACTCTTAACCAGTTAAACAACATCTTCATAGAAAATGGTGATACTTCTTCTGATGAACTGCTTGAGGAAGAAGGTCTTCAAATTAATGAGATAGAATCCTCTTCAGATTCCGATTATGAAGATGCTTCTCCAGGAAAACCCATTCCTGAAGTAAACGTCTTAACAAAAGAAGAAGAATTCCTTCTTAGTACTGCTGATAAAATACTTGACCCCGAAGCCAAAAAAGAATACTTAGATAGACTACACTCCTCTATGAATATTACTTCTAAACCCAATACTTCCTACAATCTTAAAGACATTGAATAGGAACAAAAAACCCCAGTCTAACATTGGAGTCGCAATGCTAAACTTACCATTATGTCAAAATACACCTTTTGTGCGTTAATTTCAATTTCACATATATATACCTTGAATCCTCTCCTATTTTTGCAGGTTTCTAGGATGGCAAAGGGGTATAAATGAATTGAATTACGTACCGAACAAGGGCAGAGCATTATTGGGATATATATATATATATATATATATATATTTCAATACTAAACTTTTCATTATATCCAAAAACGTTCGTTTTAAGTTAATTCCAATTTCATATATATATATATATATGAAATTGGAATTAACTTAAAACGAACGGTTTTTGATATATATATATATATGAAATTGGAATTAACTTAAAACGAACGTTTTTGGATATAATGAAAAGTTTAGTATTGAAATTCCAATGTTAAGCGTGATTAGGTGATAGTACTATTGGGATGGTTACCTTTTGAAAAAGTGCTCATTTGTGCACCAAAGGACAAAATCGCGAGGCTTGATATTGGGTGAGTTAAAGTGGACAATCCTCAAGAGAGTTAACATAGGGATGTCACATCATTGTATTAGAGTGACACCCTCTAGTAGGTGTAGGGTTTAGGGACGAACCATGTGAAAGTTGGCAGGCCTATAACGATTCGGTCCAATAAGGGCAAGGAATGATTGCCTTGGCTTGGACAAAGAGCAACTTCTAGTAGGCTTCTAGGATGGTGAAGAATTAACTCACAAGAGGTGTCTTTTGACGTAGCGACAATTTTAGTAATGGAATTCCAATGTTGACCTCATGAAAAAGTTGCCACTCATATGCCAAAGGACAAAATTGTGAGGTTGGAATGATACGGGCTAAAGCGGACAACATCTCAAATCAGTTAATATAGGGATGTCACTATATGGTATTAGAATAGGACCTCCTTCAATTGGTGTGGTTTTGGGGACGAATTATGCAGAAGTTGATGGACCTCTTTGATCTGACAAGGGTGAGGAGTGTTTACCAAGCTAAAGGGCCTAGATAAGAAGCAACTTCTAGCAAGCTTCCGAGATAACAAAGGGGAAAATTGGAATGAACTCGATAATGCCTTTTGATGTAATGATAATGTTTAACTTTGGAGGGTGCTCAGCACTATCAAGAGATGTGTGACCTTATGGGAACTGCTCACTTGTGTCAACTTGTATGTCAAAAGATAAAATTGTAAGCCTCAGTATGGGATTGCCCAAAATGGACAATACCTTGAGAGTTAATCCAAATGTAACACATGATCAATGTACTATAATTAAATCAATGTGGATCAATCTTGAAGAAGAGAGAGTTTGACAAAAATTGGTTTTTTCTTTGTTTTCACTACGAATGAGAAGACAATGAGAAGACCAAATGTTTGTCATAATGTGAAGAGAGACTTCATTATGTGTGGAGAGAGAAAAGACATGCCAATTTGGGTCCTTTTCAGAGAAGCTAAGTTTGTGCTTTCTTCTTTTCTCTTTGGACTGGACAGCTAAATGACGAGGTGTGAATAAGGATGGAGTTGATGGAAGGAGGGGCAGAAAAGAAAGTACATCTACTCACACTATAGCAGCACCTGCTCTACTTCTGTTGCTATTAGCCCACCACTCACTTACAGTCGCGGATGGGGAAATTAGTAAAAAAAAAAATATAAATCTCAAAAGTTACAGTTGCAAAGATGACATTTAAGGGGTGAGAGACAGGGGAGAGATAGAGAGACAAGAGAGAGCTCTAATGGTGGGACTAAGACTATGAGCTCTCTCTTCTCACACGTTCCATTTAGATAAAGATTGGCAGAGAGAAAGAGAGGGGGTGGGGAGAGGATGTACAAACAAGGAGACAGATAGGCTTTCAAGTGAACTGAGCTTATGGACAAAGCAAAAGAGATGGAACTAAAAGCCATGAAAAAGGAAACCAAAAAAAGGAATGTGCTCTGAACTTGTGTAGTGGGGCTCTAACTTCCCAGGTTCTTTGAGAAAAGGTGAGATGCAGACTGCATTCTCACTCCTCTCATTTCCCTTAAGAAAATTTTGATTTCTCTATCAATGTTCTTTTTGTTAGAAATTTGCGAAAGACTGAATTCTGTACTAACCTTCAGCCATTGATAAAGTTTGATTGAAACTCAGATTCGTAAAGCCTTGAACAATTGATAAATGGGTGTTTCTAGCCAATTGCCCTCTCAACATTGATGGTACATTTTCTAATTATGAAATTATTCAAATTAATAAGAGGGTTTGGCTTACACCTATTTATGTCCCCATTCAAATCCCTTCAGATAATGTCTCCCATCAATATAGTTATCTTAAAATTGGGTGTGACATCCGGATTTCGCCGGACCTCAAATATGTAACTGTCCGAGATGGGTCGACGAATTTGTCGTCGGACTACGTCATTGACACCATTTACGACCCCATTTCATCACCATCCTCACCGTGTCGAGACATTACGTATCGTCACGTTCTCGCAATAGTACCTCATCTAGAAATTTCTTCACGCGATGCCACTCGCGAGACCAACACCTCCCACATTGGTACCTTACTAAGCTAGCTTTTCATGCACACGGAGACGTCGACTCCCGTTGCACCTCCATCAAGGTACCCCTCCTTTACGCGATCGAGGAACTCGCCCATGCATAGCCATGCATACGTCCATTTGGGGGTCAGCGAAGGAGGATATTTGACCACCTAATAGCCCTAAATAAATTGCCTTTCCGCCATGTCCGTACAGAACCATGCAGCCCTTCTCTCTCGCCATCCAATGGGTCAACAAAAGGAAAGATTTGACCAGCTAAAGCCATGCAGAAAGGGAGAACCCGCTCAATCGGCCAGCACATGGGGACATGGACGCAAGAATTCAGCTACGTTTCCTTTCTCCTTGGCTGGTCAACAAGAGTGAATATTTTGACCCATGCAGCCACGTTCTTTTGGACGTCCGCTAGAAGACTTTGACTCCTTGAAGCCCACGTCCATCAACCTGCCATGCACGGCCATGAAACCATGTTCCCCTCCCCGTCGAAGCCGGTCAACCAAAGGAACCCCATTTGACTGAAAGCCACGTTTTTCTTCTTCTTTCGGTGGCAAGCAGAGGGACTCCTTGGAGTGATGTGTGGCCACGTACATGCATGAACTCCAGCAGGTGTCACCAACGGAAAGAAGGGCTCCCCACATGATGACACGGCTGCGTGGGGTGTCGCCGTTCCCTGCTGCCACGCGAAGACGATTGACTACCGAAGTCAATCGAAAACGATCGAGAGAGAGAGAGAGAGAGAGAGAGCTCCCCTTGTCCAGTGAAGCTCCGATCCGCTTCTTGCGCGCCACACTCTCTCGCGACTTTGGCTGAAAATTCTCTCTGTTTTACACCCTTCCCTGCGATTCACCAACGACCACAGCCATCCATCAGCAGCTGTCAACCGGAAGACCGGCAACTTGCAGCTTCGACCGTGCCGCAACTCATGGTCCACTTGCTGTCGACGCCACCATCCAACTCGCCTTAGCTGCACTTGTGACCCGCAAGCTCGCGGGATTCGGCACTGCCGTTGATGCACCAAACCAAAGGCAAGTCGATATCTACTAACCTATAAGACGTGAATGTTGTCATTGCTTGGTGAAATTGTCCCGTATATTAAGATTATTTTGGTATACTCATGCTGAATTGTGAACTCGGAGGTTATCGAGTTGATTCTGAGCTATATGGGAAAGGATTTTATAACTATTGTGGTCTAGTCCGAATTGGAGGCCATGTACATGCTGATTTCCGATATTTCAAAGCTCTAAGATTTTATGTGTGTGAACTACTTTGAAAACTTTAGGTCGAAATTGAGATTATCGACCGCCGATGTGCTGATTTCAAATTACTTATGGTTTTGATAAATTGTTTTATTTCGAGCCGTGATGTGCGAGTACGACTCGAGCTTTACATGTGAATTTCGAAAAACCTTTGAGATTTAAATGTGAAAATGGATTTTATGGATTCGGTATGAAGCTTTTGATTTCGTGAATTGATTTCATCGATATGAGATTGACCTATTTTTAAAGACTATTGTTGTTGTATTGTTGTGTCTTTGAAATCCCAATTTTGCATTACTTGATATCATAAAGTGGGATTTTCGATAACCCAAGGGATTTTCCATATTGATGATTTGAAAACGTTTTGGCATTAAAATGATTTAACTGCTACATCATGGTTGATGTGTTATTTGCTACCGTCAGAACCTCAAGACGACGAAGGCCTGGGCGACGGGTTGCTTGGAGGATCGTGATTGCGATGCCTCTGGATGCCTGTGGGACATCATTGTTGTGGTGAGCCCCAGAGGTTCCTTGGGTATTGAGATGCCTGGACGTATAACAATACACATTCCGAAGGGTAGGGGACACTAGTAACATAGTGAGCCCTGGCGATTCCTCGTGATGATAGGTTAGGTGCGAGATACTTGAAGGTGAATCATAACACACTCTAGATGCCCAGTGACTGAAATATGGAACCAGAGGCTTTCGTGACACTAGGTTGGGTGCGAATGCCTGGAGGGACACAAACACTGGTTCTCCGGGAGATAGTGATGGTGAATCAAAATCTATTGAATTCTAAAGCTTGATTGTTCTGCTATGTTATGCCATTTCATTAGTAAATCTTATTGGTTTGATGCATGTTTATTACTACTATTATGCTTACTGATTTGGATTGCGTGGAATTGGGTGATGATAGGCTCTATAATATAGTTTAGTAGAACTTTGACTGCTGAGTAGTCGTACTCACCCCTCGTGGGGATTAACATATTACAGAGTAATAAAGCTGCCACCACCGCCAGAGGACGATGATAGAGGCTTGAGCGGAGTAAAGTGACCGAGGACGAGAAGACAACGGTGAATTTTTGGACACCAGCACTTGAAGACAAATGGTGTTGTAGATGACTAAGGAAAGTCGGTCATTTTTGGATATAGCCAAGTATAGGAAACTTTGGCTTTTGATGTACCGACGAACAATGTCCATCCAATATATGTAAATAAAAAGTGCCTGGCTGATATCTGTGTGTATCTAGTGTGCATCATTTCAGTGTTTAGGAAGGGAGTTGTCGAATCCGCTTCCACCATGTAAATTGCGCAGGGACCAATGAAAAATGTGATAGACCCCCAGACTCACGGATTCACCGAAATCCAAGGGTATCAGAATAAAGGACATCCATGACAAGGAAGCGATGTGGCGACCCTAACGGATTGGGGGCCGTTGGGGGCATCACATTAGGCGATCATTATAGTTATCATGCAACTTAACATGGACAATAAAACGTCAATGAAATTAATGTGGACAATATTAAACTGAATGTGGGATCATATTATTAATATTATAACATTCTCCCACTTGTAACTAACATTTCATCAAACGAAATATGGAACCAAATTCACAAAAATTTCATGTTAAAAACAAAACACATTAATCGTGGCGATAAGTCTTCTTAAAACGAGTATTATCCTTGCAATGTTTCTTGTCAACCCATATGTAATAACATAACTTAAAGAAAAGGCCTTATATTTATTCTAGGTCAAAAAACAATTACTATTCTCAGAATAAATGAATGTGTGCACCCGAATTGAGAAAAAGATTGCGATGAATAAGGGCTTCACAAATTCGTCCATATGATGAAAATTCACATGATAGAATCAATTCTTATCCTAACCATATGATCCTTATATCTCATTGCTGGCATCCCTTTAGTTAAAGAACCAGTTAAAATCAATTCAGTGCTAATATGTTCTATAACCACTTTATTCTCTTTAACACATTCCTTTATGGCTAAATATTTTTATGTCACTATGCTTGCTTCAACTACAACTTTGTAGTTTTTGGTCATAAAACTACAACTGAATTATCACAAAATATTCTTAATAGTCTAGCAATAGAATCCACAATTCTAAGCCTTGATATGAAACTCTTCAACCACACACCATGCGATATGGCCTCAAAATACGAAATAAACTCAATCTGTCTATACATAAGCATGTAACCTTTTGTATCTCGAAGGTACCTCATTACCTTCTTTGCAACTCTCTAGTCGTTTATACTTGAATTGCTCTAATATCTTTTTAACATTCCCACAGCAAAGGCAAAGTTGAGTAAGTATAAACTTGAGCATATATTAAGCTTCGACAGCAAAGGCATATGGGATGTTTTTCATTTGTTCCCTTTCTAAATCATTCATCAAGCAAAAGAGCTCAAATTTAACTTGTCACCCTTCACAATAGGTGTTATAATTGGTAAACAATCTTTCATCCAAAATCTCTCTAATACTTATTGATATAAGTTTCTTTAGATAGTCCTAATATTCCTCGAGATCTATTTCTATGGATCTTAATACCAATAACGTAAAATGCCTCGCCCATATCTCTCGTATCAAAACTCTTAAAGAGAAATTGTTTCACTTCATATAACAACCACTTATTATTGGTTGCAAGTAAGTTGTCATCCACATATATAATAAGAAAACAAATTTTGCTCCCATTAACCTTATGGTGTATACATTGATCGATAACATTCTCTATAAAACCGAATGAAAAGATAACACTATGGAACCTTAAGTACCATTAGCGGGATGCTTCTTTCAAGCCGTATAGAGATTTCTTAAACTTGCACACCAAATACTCATTATTACTATAGGAAAATCAATCAAGTTGTTTAATGTAAGCCTCTTCCTCTAGTTCTCCATTGAAAAACGCTATTTTTACATCCATTTAATGCAATTCTATATCAAAATGGACAACCAATGCCAAAATATTATGAAATGAATTTTCTCGATACAAGGGAAAATGTCTGTGTAATTAATTCCCTCTTTGAGTGAATCCTTTGGCAACAAATATGGTTTTATATCTCTCAATATGGCTCAATAAGTCCTTAATTTTGAAGACCCATTTATAATCAATAGCCCTCGCTCCACTAGGTAACTCAACCAAATTTTAGACTTCGTTGGATGTCATAGAATTCATCTCTTCCTTATGGTATTATACCATTAAATTGGATTTATCACAACTCATGACTTGTAAAAATGTTTTAGGATCTTTCTTAACTCGAACATTATAATCAAATTTTTGTAGATACATAATGTAATCACTAGGAATTGCTTCATCTAGCATATCTTTTTAATGTTGTATCAACATTCTCTTTAAGAACATGCTGTTCAACTAGTTGTTCAACAGCTTATGGTAATTGCCGATAACTAGATCTATTAGATCAATGTTAATAGGTTATAGAATTTCAATGATTAGTTGTTCAATAGACAAATGAACTGAAGGGGAGTTAGGAACAACAACAAATCCGTAAATTGTGCTCACCTACTATTGAACCCTCTCGTCGCCTCTGTATAATAATTTCTATTTTCCATTTTTGGGTTTTTCTCCTAATGGCTGATGCTCGATAATTATCTGTTGATTGGTTGTCGATTGTTGTCATGAATGATTTCCCTCCTGTTTTCGGTCATGTTTATTTCCCTCTCTAAATGTTTTGTAAGATGGACATTTGGCTGTTTATATATCATTATCAGATGATTCTCTTGTTTCAGTCTTCTTCATTTTTGTCCAATTTGGATAGGTAGCCTAAAGGATGATCAAGTTTTAGGCAAATGTAATCTTCCATTGCACCCACCATTTTCTTCTTGATTAAATTTTGTTGAAGTTGTGGTCAATTTATCCAGAAAAGTCAAGACTCTACAAGTTTCTAGATCTATTGGAAGTAGTTAAAGTATGTGGTTCTAACTTAATTGGTGGTAGTTAGAAGTAATGGGTGCAAATTTGTCCAACATGAAGTATGAAGCAAGTTTCTCTGTTTGTGACAGAGATTCTAAGCACAAGAGTCGATTAGGAAGGAGTAGAAAAAGGCTTCATGCTCGTTCATTCATGTTCAAATCAACTACAGCTCCACAAATCCCTTGTACCAAACATTTTGATGATATAACAAGCTCCAAAGCTCCTTCCTTGTTCCTTTGCTGAGTAAATCCCCACAAACATACACACTTGCACATTAACACTAAAAGCTAACAATGGTATGAGGGCCTCATTCGGTTGGTATTGGGCATGAGTTCTATCCACCCGCCGCTAAAATCTCCCCCCCCCCCTAACAAATATCCTATGCCAAAACAATGGCCAATGCTATCTCACCACGTCCCTACTTTCGATGAGAATAACTATATTTACTAGAGCATGAAAATGATTACATTATGGGAAAAGTACCCAAAAAAAAAATCTTAAAACTATGGTATTGGTATCAATTCAGCCATAAACTTTTCAATTGGACCATTTAAATCCTAAACATTTTTATGTTGGTACCAATTCAGATCGATCCGGCCAATTTTGGCCAGGGGCGAACGTTGACGTGACAATTTTAAAATATTTTTTATTTTTTCAATTTTTTATTAATCTTTTTTTTCTTTTTCCTTTTCATTTTTTTCCTCTTCTTTCTCCTTGGGCTTCTTCCCGTAGTGGCCAACGAGGCTCCATTGAGATTCACTGGCGACTGGGGGAGGGCCGTGAAGCCCTCGCTCAGGGTCGCGGGCGAGGTGGCCAACCTCACCATGGCCTTGCCGTAGGCGAAGGCAGCCTCCCCCATGGCCCTAAGCAAAGGGAGCCTCACTCGCAGCCTTAGGCAAGGCCGAGCAAGGGTCGCAACCTTGCCGGGCAACCAATAAAGGATTCGTAGTCCTCGCCCAATGGTTGGCAAGCCTCAACGGAGCCTTGCTGACTACTGCGGGAAGAGCCCAAGGAGGGAGAAGAGAAAAAAAGTGAAGGAAAAAAGAAAAAAAAAAGAAAAAGAAAAAAAAAAATGAAGATATATATATATATATATAATTATTTTAAAATTGCCATGTCGGCGTTCCCTATTTGGCTAGTACTAGGCGGTGTCCATATCGGTGCTAGCTAGCCAAAATTGGTCGGATTGATTAAATTGGTATCAATGTGAAAATATATAAAACTAAATTAGTCCAATTAAAATATTCATGACTGAATTGATACAATGTCATAGGTTTTGGACTTTTTTATACTTCTTGATGGCACAAGATCTATGCAACATCATGAAGAAAGGATATGTGGCTCCATAGGAAGGTACAACCTTATGGGAAAGCAACTACAAAAAGTTGCTAGGGCTCTACATGTCATCTTGGAAACAATACTTTAACAAACCATTGGAGCAAAGACGGCAAAGATTTGTTCTAAGATAATGCGGAGGCCAAAGAATGTATGCAATTAAATATTGCGAGGGAACAAAATTATCAGAGAAATAAATGAGGAATAATAAGAAAAAATTTACATGAGTCGATTCGACCATCACAGTCATTTCACGAGAGGTTTAGCTGCAAATAATCAGCTAATCAATTGTAGAATTACAGTTCGACCAAAAAAGAAATTGTAGAGTTACAAAATTACAATTGTTCACAGCTCAACTTAAGTGTTTTCCTACCCAAGATTACACTCAAATCTACAGTGTTTAGCTTGACGGAATTGCTCGATAAACAAATGAGAACTCGAAATACTCACGCTTGGCAAAGGAAACGCCTCAATTGATGACGGATTCTCTGCACAAACTTCACCCGATGTTGAGATCTCCTTTGTACTACCAACTAAAAGAGAACTCCGCTTGAAGGCTTGAACAGGTCAACGGCACGCACAGCCCCGCACAAATATATGCTTCTCTCTTTTCTCTTCAGCACCAACATATTCGTACGAACTCTGTTTTTTTGTTTGGCTGTAAGGAGTTCCAGTTAATGCACGGCTTCGATAAGGTTACGACAGCCAACTCTCCGAGTTCTAATCCGAAAAAAGTAGGTGTACTGGGCTTTAATTCAACAAATTTGATTTAACGAACCGATCTTATTCTCTAATTAGGTTGGGGGAGTATATGGTTCAACTCATAACATAATTTAACAACATACTAAAAGAAGAATTTCAAGACTCAACAAAGGCATGAACTATTATATTTCAATCTCTTCAAAATGCTACAATAAACAATTATGCGACCCTCGAACAATAATGTGAAAGATTAAACGGAGAAAAAATTCCAAATAAAAATCAAGTGGGCCATTTTCATAAATGAGGATCCGAAATGGATTTTATTTAAAATAAAAGTCCAAAGTGACTATTTTGTCTCAAATAATGGTTTGAGCTTACCAGCCAGCGAAATCTTCACTTGCCGGCAGGTATTTGATTTTTCTGGTGGCCAGAATAGGGGTATTTTTGTTATAAACGTTTCTTTTTGTTTTTTTTGTTTTTTTTTCTTTCTTTCTTCTTGCTCATCTTCTTCTGCGTCCGAAGCCACTCTAGTATGGTTCGCAACGGCGTCCTTTTTAAGTCCTCGCGTGAACTTTGCTCTCCGCATACCCCAGCTTGTCCCTTGCCCCGTCATATCACCTCAAGCCCCAAAGCTGTACATGTAACTCCAAAAACCCTAATCAAACTAATAAACTCTCACAAAATACGATAAAAGCAACCTCCAAAACCCTAATTTCACCAACAAAACATCCACGAAAAAACAGATCGCGAATTCCGTAGGGTTCGGCTCACGCTCGTAACTCAAAGAGACAGAGACGCCATACCAACAAACGAATTTGGGCAACGAAACCGTTGCCTCGATTCAGCTTTGATCGGATCTCTCTCTCTCTCTCTCGGAGGATCACAGAACGTCTCACTTGTTCTTTATTTCTCGAGCGTTCTTTATTTCTCAATCGATGTTTTAGCTTAATCGAAGTGAAGATGAAGCGCAAATTTCAGTTCCTAATCCGCAGTCATGGGGATAGCCGCAAACTAGTGAACTCTTGGCTTGGGTCTGCTGGAGATGACTGCCGGCGACTACCCTTCCTCGTGTGGAGGTGACTGGGGTGGCAGATGGCCATGGGTAGTCGTGGAGAGCAAAAGTGAGAGATCGAGGAACTTGAGTCTTGAACTTGCGTTTTTCTCTCTGCTCTCAATCCTTCTTCATTTATCTTTTGCAGAAAGTCTGTCCATGAGTATGTGTGGGTCCTTAGGGTGATGGGAAGATGGCGGAAACAGAGCTGGGTCTCTCCATTCACTTTGCCCGAGCTGAATTTGAATGGTTTCAAAGGATTATGCATGAACTTTTTCAATTTGGGCATGCTTCCGCAGAAATTCAAGAACTAATCCTATGTAAGATGAATAGAAAAATAGGAAAAAGAAGCAAGAGAACTCTTCCATTTAGACTCCGTTCATAATAATCATTAAAGTGCGACATGAAAGTATTACTGGACAATATCGGACAAACGGATCTGAGGGGGCAATGGCGTCGCCACGCCGACCAAAAGCAAAGCCAAGTTAAGTTAAGTGGCCACGGTAGCTGGCAGCTGCCACGTCGGATTTCGAACGGCACATGGATATAAGGCATTTTTCGATAATAGATGCGAGTTTGGAATATTGGTGAGGCGAACGAAAATTTAGGATAACGGTGTTCGGGAAAAAGGTTTGCAATTTTTTGTGGGATTTTTCTCAGGAAAGGAATGGAGCTAAAAATTGCCCGACATCCTTCCGGAGCTGGAGGTCCCTTTCTCCTCACGCAAAGGTTGGAACTTTAGAAAGAGCGAAGAAGAACCTGCGACGCCCATCCTAGAGCACGTACAATGCGAGGCCTGTGGGCGGCGAGCTGGCGGTCGCTGGGAAGGAAGACCCTCCGCTCGTCGTCTTCTTCATCATCGCCTTCTTTGTCTTCGCTGTCTTCGAATTTGAAGCTGCTCGGCCCGAACCTCCCCGACGTTTGGACGATGCCCGGCCCCAGCTCCAGCGCCTTCCGTTCCCAGTCTTCAGGTATCGTCCTTCCCGCGACCGTTCCACCCTCCCTTTTTGGCCACCTGTGGTGATGAGCCTGGACTTGCTCTCGGGCGCGTGAAACACGTGTTACTCGAGTCAATTGTGCGTAGCCTCTGCTTTTGCGTTGTTCGATACTTGTTTTCCATGTCTCGTTCGGCCGCATGCTGATTGCCTCGAAGCGGTTTTTGGGTTCGAGTGTTTTGGCTTTCGACGTCTTTGTTTTGATGGTGAGGTGCGGCTGTCGGCATCGTCGTTGTGATTCGGATTCATTAGCGATCCTATGAAGTGCAATGGTGAATCCCGTGCCGACTATGAGTTGTTGAATCCTCCTGCGAAAAAAATGACGGGTTTTTCTTTTTGGTATTAGAGAAAAGTTGGGTTCTTCTTGGGTGAAGCTGAGACGCAACTTTCCTCGGTAACTTTTGCAACTTCTGCATATACAACTTGTTGAGGACAAAATTAATCTGTGCATATGTAGGAAATGCAGAAGCGAAAGCCGGCGTTGGACTACTTTCTAATATCATCTTTTTACAATGCTTTCGTGTGCATTGGCTTGTGAAGGACCACCAAAAGCTTCATTGGATCTGATGGCCTTTTTGGTAACAGGAGTCACTCTCCAACAGCACTAAAGATTTCAGTGAAATGATTGGGGATGGTATCTATAGAAGTCTTTTGAGATTTAGGAATTCCATGCGATCCAAGTTGTAAGGTTGATTATTCTACCTGTGGACTTTTGGTAGCTTGTTGTCTTGTAGCTCTATATAAGGTGCTTGAGCAGGACCACTTGCTTCTTTGCTTGCTTCATTTACCTTGTGCATGTCACACTAACCTGTCTTATGATTTTCACTTGAAGCAGCTAATGGGCAAACTGCCAATGTAATAAACAGGAAGTCTATTGCAAGAGCTATTAGAGCAGCAATAGCCAATGAAATTTGCAGAATGAAGGAAACCATTGCAAAATCCCCCGGGATTGGCTATTGTGTTGGTTGGCGGAAGAAGGATTCACGAACTTTTATTCATGTCAAGTTAAAAGCTTGTGAAGAAGTTGGGATAATGACCTATGTAGAGGAGTTACCTGAAGAATGTACAGGAGATGAAGTTCTGCAATAACCCATCAGTTAATGGTATTATTGTGCAACTCCCTTTGCCACAAGTAATTTCTACAGCTAGACTTATGCTTCATTCCCATTTCTCTTTTGAATCTCTTGGGTAATCTGTATCAAACAAGTCTGCTTGATTCATTGTTGCCAATGGAACATTCGCTATGTTCCGACACATTCCATAGAGTAATTCAATAGTGTAACCTGTACATAATTTGTTTCCAATACTATACTTTTTAATTTTCTGTTGTGGATGATGATGATGCAATGACTAGAGCTCCTCATCTACTAGAAAAATTTCAATGAGATATTACCATTCTTTTTACACATCTTGTAAGGAAATATTTACAATTATGCCACCTAATGTGATGTTTGCCCAGCATGTGGATGAGGAGAGAATCATCAATTTTGTGAGCCCAGAGAAAGACGTGGATGGCTTCCATCCCCTCAATATGGGAAACCTTGCCATGAAAGGAAGGGAGCCACTTTTATTCCTTGTGCTCCTAAGAGTTGTATTGAGTTGTTGTTGAGGTCTGGTGTGGAAATCAT
Source organism: Eucalyptus guilfoylei (assembly GCA_016097605.1). Taxonomy (NCBI): domain Eukaryota; kingdom Viridiplantae; phylum Streptophyta; class Magnoliopsida; order Myrtales; family Myrtaceae; genus Eucalyptus; species Eucalyptus guilfoylei. The sequence goes on along the minus strand of CM027869.1, from coordinate 18,671,020 downwards.
GGGAAAGAGAGCTGTGGTTGTTGGGAGAAGCAAGATCGTTGGGTTACCCACTTCTTTGCTATTGCAGGTGAGCATGCCTTTTTCTGCATTTCTCTGGTTGTTTGAGGTGCTCTCCATATCATTCTCTTCTAATGTATTCCTGTGGTAGAGGCACCATGAAACAGTCAGCACAGTACATTCTTTCACCAAAAATCCAGAACAGATTACAAGAGAAGCCAACATTGTGATTGCTGATGTGCGGATACCCAATTTAATCCGTGGCAGTTGGCTAAAACCGGGAGCTGTTGTAGTGGATATGGGGACCAATCAAGTTCAGGTAGGAATACTGAAAGTTCAGCACCAATGGCATTCTCAAACTGTGTGGCCTCACTTGAATGCAAATTTGGATTGTAATGTGCGTTGACCTTTATAGATATAGGTGTGGTTTCTATCTTTCATGTTGAAAAAATTGGAAAAGCAGCACAGGACTCTTTTTAATAGGGAAAATTAAAAAAACTACACTAAGTTTCTCTTGCTTGGCACTTACAACCTCTACTCTACCCTTTGTGTCATAAGGTGTCATCAGCTTAGACTTTTTACCTTGAAGTTTAACACCATTCCAAAAAGTAAGGAAACTGGAGGGTGCAAAGATTAGCTCTTTTGAAACCTCAAGTTATGTCGTGTGAGGTCTTGAAATTAGAGGGTGCAAGGTGTAGGATTTGAAGTTAGATGCTGCCAAGGTGTGACTATGGAAAATTTGAGGTGGTTTTTGTCTTTTTGCCTTTTTATTGTTTCAGGTGGTCTTGTACCTGTGATCTACTCAATGCATGTATGCAGATATGCTGCACTATGCTCAGGGAAGAGATGTTTGAGGGGGAAGGCTTAAAAGAAAAGTGGGTCTTTCAGAAAAGAAATGATGAGTGAACAATCAAGGATTGAGAAAGGGCAAAGCCTTAGAAGATGTGAAGTCTGCTTGCTGGATTTCCTTATGAAAGCTTTGATTCATGGTCACTAAAATTAGCAAATAGATCTAGAACTGTAAGGTCCTCACTCTGACAGAGGTGAGCTTCAAATCACAGTTAGGGTTGATGTATAAATGCTCATTAATGTCGATAATCTTGTGTAAGTAGCTGCTGTGGTATAAGCGGTCACTTAACAGGTAGTTTCCTGAGAACTAATGATTGTTCCTCAGTCCCACTTGAAAGAACTAGCTTGCTCTGCTCTGTTTCCATTTTGAGCAATTTACTGTCATAAAATTAAGAGTTTGTAATGTCCAGGATCCTGGCATTGATCAAGGTTTCCGCATCACGGGAGACGTTTGCTATGAAGAAGCAATCAAAGTTGTGTCAGCCATTACTCCTGTGCCAGGAGGCGTGGGACCAGTAACAATTGCGATGCTTCTGTCTAATACTCTCGACTCTGCTAAGCGTGCATTTGGATTCATATGAAAGCTGAGGTTGGTCCCCCAGTATAACTTTTGTAAAGGCAAAAGTGTTTCATTTTTCCTTGCCAATCTCTATTTGTCAATGACAATCTTTGCAAAATTTCTCCTGTAGTTCAATATTTCACCGATTAGAGTCTGGTTTTTTGAATCACTTAATCCCCAACTTTCTTATAGTGGTAATATAAAGGAAAGAGATGAGTATACCGTATGTAAAATGAGTTTGCTTCATCTATAAGTTGACTCTCTGAATAGCTCAAAATGAATAATGCTACTTATATTGATCCCGGTTCATAAATTGGTGCACCAAGTGATGTGGCATACTTTTACCGGATCTTGAACATGGCGTATGCATGTTTAGAGGCCCATTAGTCGTGTCGCTCTCCTTAGGCCGGAATTTACAATCTGTTATGTTGATACTTTGCAATATCAGTTTTTTTTTTCTTTTGTACTTTTTTTAACTTTCTAAGAACTTCCTTCCATCGGAGAAAATGAACCTGCAATGAAAGTAGCATGGTATGATTATTTCCGTTTGCGTGGGAAGTTCGGGGAATTTGATTGGTCAGAAAAAAGTACACCGAGTGATTTTGTAGATGACTACCAAACGTGCCTTCCAGATTTCGTGCTCTTTGCTATTGATTCGTGCTCTTTGCTATTGAATCCCTCTCGATTTCTCTTGTGGGGATGGATAATATATCCTCTTCTCAACATCACAGCAATGGCAAAGATCTGAAGATGTAGCTCAAGCTGGGGCTGCATTTGGTATTGGGCTTTGATATGGACTTTAGGGCTTTAAAGATCCTCAGGCAAATGCTGAAGCGGTGAGTGACTATTTTTGGGAGCACACTTGGAAAATAGTTAATATTACGAAAAACTCAAAAGTGATATACTTATAATGAATTTATTCAAAATTAATTTAAACCCTAATTGATGTGTTCGTGACAAATTTAGCCTCAATTAGTTTCCGTTAAATTGGATTAATATCACGAAAAAAAAATCATAAGTTGATAAGTGACAAATGGATGGTTCACCCATCGACTTCATGTGTCATAGAATTCAGCAATGCGAGTCTCTTGATATGAGCCACAATTATTCTTATCGAGAATGCTAAGAGAGAGGAAGAAGAGCTTCAAAACTTGCAGTGTCCTTGAGAGTAGGGGTGTTAACGGTTCGATTCGGTTCGGTTTTTTTGAAAAGCCGAACCGAACCGAAACGTTAAGAAAAACTTCCAAACCGAACTGAATGAGACCCGAACCGAATACGAATCGAATCGAAATTTCGGTTTGGTTTGGTTCAGTTCAGTTTTTCGGTTTTTGATTTTCAACTTTTAGTTTTAGGTTTTTGCATTTGTTTCTTTTTTTTTTCTGTTGTATTTCCAAGAAATAAGCTCTTATCGGTTTTTGGGTTCGGTTCGGTTTGGTTAACCGATAAAAACCGAACCGATAAAAAAAATTTCGATTTTTAATGAGAACCGAACCGAATGAAAACCGAACTGAAAAAATTGAATTTTTTGGTTCGGTTCGGTTTGGTTTTCGACACCCCTACTTGAGAGTGTGTTATGCGTTTGGTCTTGGTCACGACCAGGAAGTATTCGTGAGTGCGACTGTGATGGACAAGTCCTCTCTCCCTTGAGCCTTGATAGGTTCCTCTCTGTTGGGAATAACTGATTCCCTAAGACGGATTCGACACTAAATCGAACCCCTAAAACGAATGCGGAAGACGAGCCCAAGAACAAACATGTATCACCGATCAAAGACACACCACGGAATTGAGCGTACCTTATTATCCACAGATTAAACACCAATGTTGAAGTTTGAGGAAGAATCCTAATCCCGTTCTATCGAGGAGCGTGCTGTTGCTATTAGAGGGAGAAAAACAGAACGTACTATTCTTTTATGTTTTACGTTTTCTGAAGAGGGAGAAAACGTCTTACGCTTCTTGGAGGGAGAGAGAGACTGAATCAACGTACGTTAGTTGAAGGGGTACGTTCCCTTCTTTCTTTTTTTTCTCTCTTACGTCTTCTCCAACAGACGTAACTCTTCAATGTAAAACGTTCCCCCCAAAAGACATGACCCCTTGTATCTAAACAATGCAACCTTTCACATTGCAACCGTTTCTCCATGGGCCCTTATCTTACGGGCCGGGCTTTTAGGCCCAACATGGGCGGACGGGCCCACTTAGGCCCATCAACATGTAAATAAAACCATCATCTCCCACTCGCACATGGTGGGCTGAACAGGATCCTCTTTACCTCTCTGCAACATTCATACCGGTGAATAATCCGTGCGACCAGCATACTTTGAGAGCTCGTTGCCATACATCTGTTAGGAATATATAGCAGCTCATAATGGGCGTCACACTCTGAGTAGATTTAGTATGTAGTACCATAAATCGATCGATTACATTTATATCTCTCTTGATCTCTTTTTGACCAACGATATATTGTATTCACAATCATGATTATCCCAAAAACAATCATAATTGGTCGACTAGTGAATACAAAACTAGAATGTGATTCTCCAAATTCGATCTTCCTCTTTCCTTCAAACTCTCAATTTCAGTTCAACTTGCTTTTCTAGAAATGTCCCATTAGATCGAATCTATTCATGATCATTGGCAACATACTAAGATAGCAAACACTGAATAGAAATCTTGAGAATAAGCAAGAGTCATGAGGGCACTAAATTGAGGAACTTTTTTCCTCAAAAGTCTCACACGGCATAAAAGTTGAGATCAAACTTTTGCCACTCTTATTGGTCGTATCATGCATACGTAGTATGAAATACGTATTACAGTATTAACTCATTTCCCATGGAGCGTATGTCTATATCTCCAATACTGTACAGATGATAATTCAGACATACCTAATGTCTAACTTGAGTTCACATATCTACTCATTCACAGAATCCATCAGAACTCACATCTGGCATCATAGACAGATAAAGTAAAATATGTGGGTTATTTTACTTTTGGACATAGTAAAAATTATGTCCTCATCTTAACACTTAGTTAAGGCGACATATATATTTTAAGCTTGAGCTATTAATTATCACCTAGATAATAAGCTTAAAAATCGTCTCATCTCTATTTATCACATAGTAAATAGAGGCGATTACTCGTGTGAGTGGGCTAATTTTTTATCTGTCCGACATACTTTCTCAATTTTATATAATGCACTGAGCATTATGATGCATAAATGTCAAACAAAGATTCATAGGCATTAATAATGAAAAAACGCAAATTCATAAGATGTGAACACTTCAGGGAAATTACAATATTCAGTACATCAACCTCTACGCAGCCCTAGAGATTTTACATGACCACAAAACACATCTCTAGGTATTGGCTTTGTCATAGGATCTGCTACCATTCTATATGTAGATATGTACTGTAAGTTCACATATTTTATTACAACCATATCCTTGACAAAATTATACTTGGTATCTATATGTTTGGTCTTGCCATGATATTTTGGATCTTTGGTGTACGCTATAACTGCTTGGCTATCATAGTTAACCAATAATGGATTTGCAGCATACCCAATAACACCTAAATGATCCAAAAATCTTTTAAGCCAAACACCTTCTTGTACTGCTGCTGATAATGCCACGAACTCAGCTTCCATCGTAGATAAGGCTATACATGTTTGTTTCTTACTGCTCTATGATATGGCGCCATTGTTTAGTAAGAAAACAAAACCAGAGGTAGATTTCCTTTCATCTAAATCTCCTCCCCAATCAGCATCTGAATAGCCTTCAAGTCGCAGATCCTTTCCTTGGTAATTCAGCTTGTAATCAGCAGTTTCCCTCAGATACCTCAGTATTCTTTTAACAGCTTTCCAATGTGCTTGACTTGGATTGGATTGATATCTACTCACCATTCCAACTGCAAAGCATATGTAAGGTCTTGTACACATCATAGCGTACATCAAGCTCCCAATAGCACTAGCATAAGGAACATGTTTCATTTGTTCCTTCTCTTGTGGAGTCCTTGGACACAGTCCATGGCTCAATCCTTCACTTTTTGCAATAGGAGTATCTATAGGTTTACAATCTTGCATACGAAATCGTTCAAGAACTTTATTTATATATGTTTCTTGCGAAAGAGATAATGATCTCTTCGAACGATTTCTTGAAATCTTAACTCCAAGAATGTATGTAGCCTCACCCATATCTTTCATCTCAAAGTTGGAGGCTACTCAACTCTTGACAGTATTAACAAACTCCATATTACTTCCAGCAATTAGTATATCATCAACATATAATGATATGATCACAAATTGATCTTTGGATCTTTTGATATATACACAATGATCCTCATCTATCATTGTAAAATTATATGCCATTATGGCATTATGAAAACGTATATACCATTGTCTCGATGACTGCTTAAGGCCATATATCGATCTCAAAAGTCGACATACCTTTCCTTCATGGCCTTCTATAATGAAACCAGTAGGTTGTTCTATACATATATTTCTTCTTCTAATTCTCTATTGAGGAAAGCAGTCTTTACATCCATTTGATGTAACTCAAGATCCATACTTGCCACTATTGCCAGAATAATGCGAATCGAGGTAAACCTCACTACAGGAGAAAATGTTTCTTCATAATCAATTCATTCCTGTTGATTATACCCCTTCGCCACAAGGTGAGCCTTATGCCTTTCTATCGAGCCATTAGCTTTACGCTTTATTTTGAGAACCCACTTGTTCCCAATGGTTTTGCGTCCCTTCGGAAGATCAACCAATTCCCAAACTTGGTTCGACTTCATTGACTCTATTTCCTCTTCCATTGCATGCATCCATTTTTCCTTACTAGGGCAATTTAGAGCCTCATTAACATTTCTTGGCTCATCTTCATCTTATGGAGCAGCCATAAAATTTTCCCCTTCAATGTCAAAACGTCGACGGGGAATACTTTTGCGACTTGTTCGCCGTACAGGAGATTGTGCACTTTGCACATCATTTCCCATCATGCTCCGACTCGGATTAGATAATGACGATATCCTCTCATCATGTGGTTGTAATTGAGAGTGAGTTGAATTAAATTCATCACTTCTCATGCTACTCCCACTTGGACGAATTCCACTAAGTTTATCATCTTGATCCAAGGTTTCAAATATGGAGTAATCCTCACTTATTTCGCCCTTCTTAGGAAATTCATTCTCTAAGAATGTGATATGCCGTGATTCGAATTCAGTTATACTTCCACTTTCCTGCTCACCTATGAACACATACCTTTTTGAGTGTTCAGAGTATCTTATGAAAATACTCTTATTTCCTCTGGGACCCAATTTCCCAAACTTGTGAGAGGGCTCATGAGTATAGGCAGCACAACCCCATGGTTTAAGAAAACTTAAATCCAGTTTTCTACTTGTCCATAACTCATATGGAGTGGAAGTAACTGATTTGGAAGGCACCCGGTTAAGTATATAAGCAGCAGTTAATAACACATCACTCCAAAAAGTAATAGGTAAGTTAGCATGCGCCATCATGGACCTAACCATTTCCAGTAGGATTCTGTTCCTTCTCTCCGCAACACCATTTTGTTGAGGAGTATATAGAATAGACAACTGTCTTTCTATTCCTTCTATTCCTTTTTCATCACATAATTTTCTGAACTCATCAGACAAATATTCTCGACCTCGATTGGATCTCAATACTTTTATTTTCTTGTCTAATTGATTTTCTACCAAGTTTATAAATCTTTTGAAACAACTAAATGCTTCAGATTTATGAGAAATCAAATAGACATATCCGAATCGAGTATAATCATCTATAAATGTGATGAAATAAACAGCCCCATGCCTTCTTCTCACATTCATCGGACCACAGACGTTAGAATGAATTAAATGCAAAGGAAATTCAGCTCTTTTACCTTTTCCATAACTGATTAAATGGGGCGTTTATATTTATATGTCTATAAAAGCAAATAAAGACTATTATTTGCATTTTGTCGAAATTGTTTTTAAGTGCTTTGCTTTTGTGTAAAGGCCAAACCAAATGCAATCATAATGAAGGAAGAGAAAGGCGAGAATGTCGAAGAGGAATGTTGCGCTAGAATTAGGGGCGAGCATTGATCTAGGATCGACCCTGGATCGGCCAAACCTTGCTGGTCCTAGTCTGATTCCCAAGGGGACTGGATCGGTCTTTAGTCCTAGGACCCCTGGACCTTATATTGTACGAGTTAGTCCTTCATATTAGGAGTTTAGGGTTGGTCTAACCCATACCAACATATTATATATATTATATTTATAAATAATATATATTAGATATATTATGTAGTTAATATGTTATATATATTGTTCTTTACTTATTCGAAAGTCTATAACCCTAACTTAACATTAATGGCGTTGATGAGATGTCCTCCTCTAGCATTCTATTTTGTCATATTCTCTCTTTTTTTATCCTCTTCTTTCTTTTTCATTTTTGTCTTTGCCAAGTAAACTAGAAAGAACAAAGCCCTAATTAAAAATTTAAAAATCTTCTTCGTGAGCAATGCTTGACGCTCGCCTTGCTCCTAAGTCATTGCTTGTCTCGCAACTTGCCTTTCGCCCCTTACAGCACTGTTCGCCTTGCTCCTCGCTCGTTGCTCACCTTGCAACTCACTGCTCACCCCTTGTAGCGCCGCTTGCCCCTTGCCTCACAACTCGCCACTCACCCCTCGCCTTGTGTGGGACTAGTCTAACCCAGACCATGCTCACCTCTAATTAACAAGATGGTTTATATTAAGTATTTTGTACTTCTGAAGGTTTAATTATTCCACTAGTAAGTTTCACTTGCACTATAGCCCATAATTCTCTTCTCTTAAACTTCCCATCTCATCCTATTTCCCAAGCAGAAAATTGATTCAAAGACACATCAAAAGCGAGGGAATTATAGCATGCTCTAGTGATGGAAACACTTTATCTTTATGAGTAGTCTTAATCATTTTTATGCTCTGTTACTTTTAGTAATTGTGAAATTTCTATTGTTATGTTATCTTAAATTTATGTTGGATATGTACTGGTGTTTATATTTTGATTGATCAACGACGTATTGTTGATGGATATGTAATTTTAAATAGTAGGTTTGTCTTTTTAGGAATACAAAAAATGAAAAAAAAAAATTATTGGTTGGTTTCGAGTTAACTTTGAAATTGGACCGACGGTCCTTGGTCCTAGGCTCAACAGGGTTGGTTCTTGGTTCCAAAAATTGAGCACTAACTGTATGGGTTGATTCCTAGGTTAGATGTTGGACTAGCCCAATTCGAACCATGCTCACCCTTAGCTATAATTATCAAAGAAGGACTGCCTAGAGCATGTTCCCATTTTTCCACTTGATTTTTCAGTTTTTTTTTCTTTTGGGGAAAATACTATAAAAAAATTTCAAATTATGCTAATTATGACACAAAATACCTTAAATTTATTTTTGTGTCATTAAAAGTCTTTTTTTGTATCATGAAAAAATATAAATTTATAAACTGCTAACACGTCTTAAGTGGGGGGCCATGGTGGTGGGGTCATGTGCTAGCTTCCCTCTAAGTATTGACGTTTGGTTCGAGGTACACCATGCACTGTACAGCCCATGCGTTGGCGACGGACGTAAGCGAAAGTCGGGCCCGATGGATCTGAGTCACAAAAAAAACATATATATATATAAATTTATACATATAAAATATACATATCATTTATTTCAATTTCACTTAAAGATATATTTAACAGATTGATATTCGAGATTTTTTTATTTATTTATGCCACGAGTAAATTTAAGATTTTCAGTCCCGGTGTACAAGCTTTCGGCGCCAACTGTCACCCCTATAAAGTTCAATGACCAGTAATGTTCACGTGGGCCCCACGAAAAGGCCAATCAACTCCCGGTCCGTCTAGTCATTAACTCGCGGTTAGCTTCTTGTATCTGTCTAGTCCTAGGGCCAAGTTCTATAAAGCAGGAGACCTTGCTCCTCCGATTTTCAAGGCCTTCTTGTTTCTCAATGACTGCCCGTTCTCCAGTCGAGAAAGGTTCTTCTTTTGTTCCACTCCACTTTCTTATATGTTATTTTACTTGTCGTTAATGGTGATGATTCAACTCAATCGAGCGACCATCACTCGATTCTGATGCGCTAGGTTCAATTTTCTACTTTTTCTGTGCCAATTACTTGATCATAGCTAAACCAAAGCATAGTTTCAGGAAATCCGCAGGCAGTTTCGTTTTTTCTTTTGAGTGCTTTGGCTGTTAAGTTAGTCTGCTAAGTGTCTTCTTTTTTGACCTCTTGCGCTAAGTGTTTTATCTTTGCATTTTCCTTTTGAATTTCTCGGCTGGGTAAACGCGTGGCATGGTTCCTCTTTGTTTCCAGATCCACTCGGGCAGAAGGCTCTGGAAAAATGCGAGTCTCATTATTCAAGGTATAAAGAATGCAAAGGACGGGAAAATTCTGTTCAAGGAGCGGTGGTGCCGCAAACAAAAAGAAGTTTGGTACAATTGCGTCAGTTGTAAGCCTTCTTGACCAAGCTCTTTCTGTTTCGTCATAAAACTCTGTACTTAATCTGGTTCCCGTAAATTTTTTGTGACCGTTTAGCGAGGAATTTGAATTGATGATGGCGGTTTTGTATGTCAGGAAATGATAATAAATCTGGCCATTTACAATTTGCTACTCGGGCATGCTCAGCTAGTCCAGATATATTGTTGCTAATAAGACCCCCTTTCGGATGTTTTACGAGTTATTCGTGTTCAACTGAAAAGGTGGTTCGAAAGACAGGAACTTGAGCATATCATGGAGTCGCCACTTTGGTTTAATGCGAGGGTTCTTGGAATCATGTAATATGTTTGTGATGTGCCGTCCTAAAGCTAACGGGAGTATGTAACAGCATTTGTTTGGAATGTTGTGTAGTGAGGTCCTTGTCTTTCCTATCCTTTAGTGACAAATGATAGTATGAATAGGGCAGAGAGTACTTGTCCTCATATGAATCCCCCGAAAAGTACATTTTCTTTAGAGTATTAGCTTATGTGTTAGAGTCGCGGGATGCAGCGTACAGGATGCATAGGCAAAGAGCCATCTTCACATTGCTTGAGAAAGCTTTCTTCCTAATGCAACTTGAGACGTAAATTTATGCACGTGTACATCATAGATCTTATGGGAACTTTGATATGAGAAGTATCCAAGGGTTTATTTTACAATTCTAGATTCTGAACTTATTTTCCTTTAAGTGCTGAGAAGTCTAGGAAAACTTGATGCAAATTTCATTGACAATAGCACGGAATTAGCAGACATGACGTAGTGGATGGTGTGTCCTAGGTGCATGTGTGCCTTAAATTTGGAAGATAGAATTGTGAAGTTTCTCTTCAGGTGTGCTCGATATTAGATGAGGACACAAGACTGCCACAGAGAATTCTTCTGGTAGTTGCTGTCCATTGAAATTCAAGCAGACATCTTTGATGCCTTCATCCATGCAGACATACCTTTTATTGTTGAAAAACAGAGATTCCTCAAATATCTCACAATTCTCCGTGGCCTCTTTGGCAGAAAAATTGAAACAACTAATGGAGGAAGAAGAAGGGAAAGGCCCAGCCAAACGTTGAGTGACGCACAGATTTTGCCTCTTGTGTATTTGGGAATCAAGAAATTGTATGCTCATGCCATCTTCAGATAGACTTTTGGGTTTCCTTGGAAGATTTTCATGGGCATATGTTGTCTGAACTTGGGTGATGCATGTGTATCATCCGGTTGCAGCAAACCGGACCTATGGAACTCAGAATGTGTATTAACTAGATCTAGCCTCAAACTTTAATCAGGTGAAACCTGAAAATAAAAGGGCTTATGTTTTCTTTGTCCTTCCGCATTTCGCTTCTATTACCTTCAAGGCCGAGTTGCTGCTGCGCAGAACAGGATCTATCATTCACTGAATGAGTAGAGCTGTAAAGCGATTCTTGGCTAAATAATCATTGATACCAAATCCTCCCCTGCTTTAGATTCAATGGCAATCGAAGAGCTTTAACTCAATGCACAGAGATTAATCTCTCTATGAATCCATCTGTAGGCTAATTGCAGACTAAAAACGCCTATGCAAATTGCAAACTCTGGCATATGAGGGCATTGACATCCTCTTGCAACCCAACAAAGACACTTCTGCAGCTGATTCGTAGGAGCACTTGCAGGTTTCAAACGGTAATTTTATTAAAGATGGTGAATTTTAAAGAAATTGGACTATAATGTCGCCAATGGACTATGCAAGAGAAATCGTTAAACATTTGGTGGGTAAAGTAATAGATTTAGTTCTCTAAGTTTCAGCATTTGTACAATTTGGTCTTCTATTTTGTAAACAAGTCCTCTTAACTTTTTTGATTGTACGATCAAGTATTTTGTTTAACCATTCTAACTAATACCGTCATATTGAGATTTTTTTTTCTTGTTCTTCCTGCTCACTTGGTAGCAAATCAGCAGCAAATTTCATCTTTTATAATGTACACGTTTGTTATGAGATACATGAATGAATGAAATACATAAATGAATATTCATTATATTCATCTTATCTAATGTACTTATAATGGTACATTTGTATCATACATTCTAAGTACATCTCCCTATACAATGAACGTTCATCTCCTCTATCCAGTACATGTATCATTCGATACATTGATATTAATGATAAGTACATTCTTGCTTTCCTATAAATAGGAGCTTAGTTTTTGTTGTAGATATAACAGTGATACACTAGAAATAAAACTCTCTCCTTTGGCTTTCTCTACTATATCTGGCGTTCACTTGTTTTTTCTTCTCAATCTCTTCTCTCTATTATATATTTGTAATGCGATATTTTACAACATGTTATCAGCACGAAGATCTACCGACTGAATAAGTAATTTTTGCAAGGTGGGTATTCTTTTTATTAATTAACTTATACTTCATATTCTTCTATCAATTCTTCATTTTTCATTTTTCTTGGCCCGAAGCCAAATTTCAAATCTAAAAGTATTATTTTGCTCCTGAAGTGGTAGTGGATATTTAGAAATCATTCTAATTAATTTAAGGATTTATTTTTGCAAGGATTATGGCAAATATTGAAACGCTCAAATTCCACATCCTGGAAGTGAGTGGAAAGAATTATCTATTTTGGTGCCTTGTTATGGAAATGCACCTCCAAGGGCAAGGTCTCGTTAATGCAATTATAGAGGATGGAACCTCAAATGAAAAGGATAAAGCAAATGCGTTGATTTTTATTCGCCGTCATTTGCATGAGAGCCTGCAGACTCAATAATTATCCGTTCGAGACCCTCAGATATTGTGGAGGAGGTTGAAGGATAGGTATGATCATACCAAGACTATTATCCTCCATCAAGAACAATATGACTGGCAAAATCTCAGACTGCAAGATTTTAAATCAGTGTCTGACTATAATTCCGCTTTATTTGATATTGTTTCTCGACTTGAGTTATGCGATATCAAACTCGCTGATGTGGATTTGTTAGAGAAAAATTTCTCCACCTTCCATGCTTCGAATATTGTATTGCAACAGTAATACCGGCAGCCTCAATTTGCCACATACTTTGAATTAATTTCTGTGCTTCTTACTGCCGAGCAAACCAATGAATTACTGCTCAAAAATCATGATCTTAGACCTGCTGGCTAAAAAACATTGCTTGAAGCACATGCTAACTTTGAGAAAAATACTGGCCATTTTAAGGGCTATAAGTGTAGGTAAGAACATAATCCTAGAAGGGATAGCAGGAAATTTAACCGCCCTAGGAAATCTAACTTTGGCCCGAATCATGGCAAAGAAAAGAAGTCAAAGAAGGTGATTAATGAAAGTATTTGTCATCGCCGTGGCATGACAGGGCACTAGTCACGTACTTGTTGTACGCTAAAGCACTTTGTTGACCTATACCAGGCATCTTTAAAAAATATGGGCAAGCATGGTGAATCTTATGCCATTGAAATCAATCCTACTGCCATAACCACTGTTGAAGCCAACAATATCTCCGTTGGTGGGACTCCTCTTGCTCTCGAAGTAGCAAATGCATCCTTGGATATCTCTGATTTCTTTGAGGACCTCTGATTACTTTGATGAGGCATCATATTGATGGATGATAATTTGAACTTCGAATTCTATGATTTAATAATTTCTTTTTTAGTCGTTTCACTTTAAATGTATTACTTTTGTTGTTCTTTAATATGGTTATGAAATTCTTATGAACCTTATATAATATTTATTTTGAAATTTTATTTGACTCTATAACTAATATGCAATTTTTATGATACTTGACACCTGAAATTGTCAATATAAATGCAAATGGAAAATACCGAGAAAAAGGAAGATGTTTGTTTGCTTGAAAGTGCAACAACACATACTATATTTCGTAGTAGACACTTTTTCTCGAGTATGACATTGCGTAAGGCATAAATTCATACAATATCAGGTCCTGTTCCGATTATTGATGGTTTTGGGAATGCCACAATTATTTTGCCAAATGGCACCATCCTGCATATTGAGAATGCATTTCTAAGCATTAGATCCAAAATGAATCTGCTCAGTTTCAAAGATGTACGCCGTAATGGGTACCATATTGAGACTATTTATGAGCAAGATATGGAATATATTGACATTTCCTCTTATAAGATGGGCCTAAAGACCATCTATGAGAAGCTGGAAGCTTCTTCTATGGGTTTATATTGTGTCATGATTAATACTGTTGAAACCTATGCCACCACATTTTGGAGATTGGTAAACCCTGATCAGTTTGGACTGTGGCATGATCACCTTGGTCACCCTAGCACTTCAATGATGCGTAGGATAATTCAAAATACAAAAGGGCACCCTTCAAAGGATATAAAGGTATTGTTGTCCAAAGATTATAATTGTGAGGCTTGTTCATAAGGAAAGCTCATTATCAAACATTCTATAACAAAGGTTAATCTTGAATCCCCTTTATTCTTACAAAGAATTCAGGGTGATATTTGTGGATATAAAGGTATTGTTGTCCAAAGATTATAATTGTGAAGCTTGTTCATAAGGAAAGCTCATTATCAAACATTCTATAACAAAGGTTAATCTTGAATCCCCTTTATTCTTACAAAGAATTCAGAGTGATATTTGTGGACCAATACAACCACCAAGTGGACCATTTCGATATTTTATGGTATTAGTGGATGCATCCTGTAGATGGTCCCATGTTTGCCTATTATCTACACGCAATGTCACATTTGCATGTTTACTTGCGTAGATTATAAAGCTTCGAGCATAATTCCCCGATTATCCAATTAAGAGCATAAGGATGGATAATGCTGGTGAATTTACATCAAAGAGTTTTGATACCTATTGTGCTTCACTTGGAATCGAGGTTGAGCACCCAGTTGCATATGTTCATACTCAAAATGGATTGGTAGAATCATTGATTAAACATATCCAAATCATTACCCGGACTCTATTATTGAGAACAAATCTCAACGATATAGCATGGGGTCATGCAGTTTTGCATGCAGCAGCTCTAATAAGATTACGCCCCATTGCTAGTGTTTTACAATCTCTCCTTCAAATGGTTCTTGGTTATGAACTAGATATTTCACATTTACGCACCTTTGGTTGTGTAGTATAGGTGCCTGTAGCACCACCAAAAAGAACAAAAATGGGTCCTCAACGCTGTTTGGACATTTATGTTAGGTTTAAATCACCGTCAATCATTAGGTTCTTGGAACCAACTACTAGTGATCTTTTTACTGCCAGATTTGCAGATTGTCATTTTGATGAGACTAGGTTTCCATTAATTGGGATACCTACAACTTCCATGACTGCAAAACAAGAACCAGTTAAGGTTTTCTCTTGGAATGAGAAAAATTTATCTCAATTAGACCCAAGGACTCCTAAATGTGAAAACGAGGTGAAGCGCATAATTCATTTACAGGCTATGGCCAATAGACTTCCTGACGCATTTAATGATGCTACTAAGGTAACAAAGTCTCATATTCCAGCTGCAAATGCTCCAGCTAGGATAGCTGCTCCCGAAGGATAGGCTAAAATGGATCAAAATCCCCCACACTTGAAGCGTGGTAGACCAATAGGATCAAAAGATCCTGCTCCTCGAAAACGAAGGGGAAAGAATCAGGAATCTGCTCCAGAAGAGCCCGGTGTTGTGCTTTCTCCCAAAGAGCTTATTGCCCTTGAAGAGGTACAAACCCATGAAAGGAACACTAATCCCGGGAATACTGAGAATTCCATTACATATTGTAATGAAATTTGGGATTGAAATGAAATAATCATTGATGATGCTTTTGCATTTTCAGTTGCTCATAAAATTATAGATGATGATTGTGAGCTGCAATCTATTATTGAATGCCGTCAAAGGCAAGATTGGCCTAAGTGGGAGGAAGCAATTAAGGCTGAATTAGCTTCTCTAACTAAACGAGAGGTTTTGGATCCGTCACTCGTATCCCCGATAATGTAAAGCCCATTGGATATAAATGGGTATTTGTCTGGAAACGAAACGAGAAAAACGAGGTTGTTAGGTATAAAGCTCGACTCGTTGCCCAAGGATTCTCCCAGAGTCCTGGGATTGATTATAATGAGACATATTCACCCGTGATGGATATGATTACATTTCATTTTCTCATTAGCCGAGTAATCTTTGAAAGATTGGAAATGTGTCTTATGGACGTTGTGATGGCATATTTATATGGCTCATTAGACTCTGATATTTATATGAAAATTCCCGAGGGATTCAAAATGCCTGAAGCATGCACTCCCCGCAATTTATTCTCAATAAAATTGCAAAGATCCTTGTACGGGTTAAAGCAATCTGGTCGCATGTGGTATCAACGCCTAAGTGAGTACCTAATTAAGGAAAAGTACAAGAATGATCCTATCTGCCCATGTGTGTTTATTAAGAAATCAGAATCCGGATTTGCTATTGTAGCAGTTTATGTCGACAATATAAATTTAATTGGAACTTCAGAAGAGTTAGCTAAAACTGCTGAGTATTTGAAGTTAAAGATTTGGGTAAAACCAAACTTTGTCTTGGTCTAGAGCTTGAGCATAAAGCAAATGAAATAATCGTCCATCAATCAGCATACGTTGAAAGATTGCTTAAACGCTTCAACATGGACAAAGCTCACCCATTGAGCACCCCTATGGTTGTAAGGTCTCTAGATCTTCAAAAGGATCATTTTCGTCCTAAAGATTCTAATGAAGAGATACTTGATCCTGAAGTACCATATCTCAATGCAATTGGGGCTTTGATGTATTTGGCACAATGTACGAGACCATATATCACTTTTGCGGTAAATTTATTGGCACGTTTTAGTTCTGAGCCAACTTAGAGACACTGTAATGGAGTTAAAACATATTTTCCGTTATCTCCGAGGAACCATAGATTTGGGATTATATTATTCCAAGGATTCCATTAACTCTGGTTTAGTTGGATATGCTGATGCTGGATATAGATCTGATCCGCATAAGGCTCGCTCTCAAACCGGATATTTATTTTGTTATAACGACACTGTTATTTCTTGGTGTTTTACGAAGCAATTGCTAGTAGCTACATTCTCTAACCACTATGAGATTATTGCTTTATATGAAGCTGGAAGAGAGTGTATTTGGTTAAGATCCGTTATAACGCATATTCATAATTCTTGTTGTTTAATACCAGTTACAAATTCTCCCACTATAATTTATGAATATAATGCTGCTTGTGTTGCACAAGTCAGGGGAGGATATATCAAAGGTGATAGGACCAAGCATATCTCGCCGAAATTTTTTTATACTCATGAACTCCAAGAAAGTTGACAAATTGATGTTAAACAGATTCGATCCATAAATAATCTTGCAGATCTTTTTACCAAATCATTGCCAACATCAACTTTTGAGAAATTAGTATATGGCATTGGTATGCGGCGAGTTCACAAGATGCAAGATTGATTAGCCCCAGAAGTGGTTATATAGCACAATTGAGGGAGAGATATTATGAACTATGCATTACACTCTCTTTTCTTTTTGTCCGATTTTTTCCCACAGGGTTTTTCCGGCTTAAATTTTTTAATGAGGCAATTAATGCATCCATAAAAGGGAGATATCATAACATTTGTGCTCTGCACTCTTTTTCCCTTTTGTCCGGTTTTTGTCCCACTGGGTTTTTCCGGCTTAAAGTTTTTAATGAAGCAGTATCATTCAATGCACATTCGTAATGAATACAATGAATATTCAAGGGGGAGTGTTATGAAATACATGAATGAATATTCATTATATTCATCTTATCTAATGTTCTTATTATGGTACATTTGTATCATACATTTTAAGTACATCTCCCTATACAATGAACGTTCATCTCCCCTATCCAGTACATGTATCATTCGATACATTGATATTAATGATAAGTACATTCTTGTTTTCCTATAAATAGGAGCTTAGTTTTTGTTGTAGATATAACAGTGATACTCTGGAGATAAAACTTTCTCCTCTGACTTTCTCTATTATATCTAGTGTTCACTTATTTTCTCTTCTCAATTACATATTTGCAACGCAATATTTTACAACAACGTTAATTAATTTGACGTTTTAATTCAAGTGGTTGATCATTTGATGCGGGAGTACGAAGTCCTATTAAACAACTCTCAAGCTCAATTAAGATCTCATCGATTGATCCAACCCAAATGCTTACTCCTACAAGCAAAGGCTGATTTCTGCTACAATTTGATTCGATGGGTTCAAGGTTTTTTTTTTTTTTTTGGTTGGTCCTACTCTACTCCTATTCTAACTCTTACCCTCAGACTTTTGCCCTACCTCATTACAGGGTATGAGAGTTGAAACCCACTTCTGAAACTAATTCGTTCTCATCCCAACCCCCTTGAGAAGGTGGGGATTCGAACCCCCCACCTCCCCCTTCCATGTTAGAAGGGTGGCCACTGGGGTAAACCCAGTGGTTAATGGGTTCAAGGTTGAAGACATCCATTCTATAGGGACTTTGTCTATTCAATGGATTAGTTGTCAATTTTATGCTCTTAGTTAAATGCCTTTAGTTCTAGTTATCAAGCATTAAGTCCAAGCTATTATGAGTCTTTATTGTGTTGTGGTTTCGAGTCCTAGTTTTTATGAGTATGACGGTTTCAAAAGTCATTATTAGATAACTGTCCATAGTCGTTATGATTTCTTAGAATTCTAAGAGTCATTTTTGTTTGCTTACAAATCAAGCTGCAATCCTATTTTGTACCCAAGAGACTTGAATTTGGTAAATACATGAAGTTTTGGTCAAGTGAAAGAATTTTTATCTTCATTTCTGTATCCAATTCCATTGGTGAACTTCATCTTTATTAAAGTCCTTTATCCTTAGTTGATGTCGCGACCTTTTCAAAGGTGAACCATCAAGAGAAAACTAATAGATTAGTAAGCTAGTACGAACGGTTACTCATTAAAGTGATAGTACTATTGCTGAGCACGGACTCTTCCAAGTCCAAACCAATTGCAAATTTGGGATTTTAATTATATAAATTAGACATGCGATTTAGATTATAGTGGAGTTGCCACTAATTTATTATGAGTCAATCTGGAACTCAAGTGAAATGTGGGAGAAGTTATATGATTGAGGACATATATTATTAGAAAGTCACTCTTTGTGAAATATTATTTTTTCTCTTTGCAACACTAGATGCATATAATATACATACATACATACATATATATACATACATACATACATACATACATATATATATACATACATACATATATATATATATATATATAGAGAGAGAGAGAGAGAGGATACAGGTGTTAAGTACTAAAAATGTGATCTCAACTAACAAATTTACATTATCCCAGAGGTAAAAGTTATAAATTTAATATCACATCAAATATGGGAAGTCCATACCCAAATAACATTACATGCAATCAATTCAATATGTGGACGGTGGCGTGCATGCAATTCGATTTCCACGTTTTTCATGAGAGATACCTAAACACTTTTTATTTTTATCTAGTGCACAAAAAAATTGACACACTCCTCACTGGACAACCTTGGACACTCTTCCCATATTAATTTGTTAGGTTTGAATTAGTCGCTTTCGGATTAATTCAACATCTTTTATGAGATTTTTGTGTTTACTATTTAACTGTTTATTAATCATAGCAACGTTAGAATGCCAAGGGAAACACAGTATGAATAAAATATTTTATCTCTTTTGGAATTCTTTGGCTTGTCTAAAATTGTGAAAGCTCTCTATTGTGACTAGCCAAGTGAATCCCAAGGGATTTAACTAATTGCTAGGCCGGCCCATATAACTCCCTTATGAGATGGCTCTTACACTGCGTAACGGCCTCTCCCAAGTCTTATCAATAGCAACTTGATTTCATTTTTGGGATAAGGATTCAACGAGTGTCATAATTTTCGTACAACAATCACTTGAATACCATAACTTATTTTTCCAATCACTTGAGTGTCATGATTTTTACATAACATTCACTTGAGTGATATAACATCCAATCAATCACTTGAGTATTATAAATTTTTAAAAAAATTTCATCACATGTATGATGTCACGTTGAATTTTCAACACTTGTGGGGAACGTCTTTAAAACATTATGGGATTATCATCTTCTCTAAACCCAAAATTGTCCTCATTGGGAACATAATCCAATTATCATAAGCCCCAAGAAAATGGAAGCATGGTATATGACAATAATTAGTAGACAATGGCTCA
This sequence comes from Eucalyptus guilfoylei, assembly GCA_016097605.1. Taxonomy (NCBI): domain Eukaryota; kingdom Viridiplantae; phylum Streptophyta; class Magnoliopsida; order Myrtales; family Myrtaceae; genus Eucalyptus; species Eucalyptus guilfoylei. The sequence goes on along the minus strand of CM027869.1, from coordinate 18,650,941 downwards.
TCATGTGCTCGGTGTTGAAATGACCCACGGGTCATTTTTTCAGCGATTGGAATTAAGGATTTCGTAATCTGCTAGCTACAGGTGGGGGCAGCATCTTCCATGCGATTACGACTAACGACCCTTTATATGGTGAGACACACTAGAGCCTTCCTATAAGAGCAATTATGATGTTTTCGCTGATCCAAGTAACTATTGCTAGCGAAATAAAATCATTTTGAATAAAATTAAGGGCAAAAGTATGCCTCAAGTGCCAAAAGTTAGCACAAAGGGACACTTAAGTGCTAAAACTTACGAAAGTGACACTTAAATGCTACTTTTTATGAAAAATGGGACATTTGAGAGCCACATCTGGCGAACCTCGCCGGAAATCCTACGTGGCATTTTTTAATAATTTTTTTGCTTACATGGCTTGCCGGAAAGCTGACTCAACAAACCATACACAAAAAACGACGTCATTTTGGTATAATTCGAATTTTAATATAATAATTAATTAAATTAAAATTTAATTAATTAATTAATTTAGAAAAAAAGGGGGTGAGGAGGAGGAGTGGCAGCCGGCGGTTGAGAGATTAGCTCTCGTCGCCGTCGCCTCCCCTCCATCGCCGGGAAGGTGGGGGAGTGTCAGCCGGGGGCCAACGGCCCCAGCCGACCGGCGGCGAGGGCCTACGTGCCCTCGCCCCAGGGCGAGGGTCGCGGCCCTCCCCTAGATCTGGCGAGGGTCGCCGACCCTCGGTTGACCGACCCAAGGGTCGCTGTTCGCTAGGGCATGCAGGTCCTTGCCGCTGGTCGGTTGGGGCCGTTAGCCCTCGGCCAGGGCTCGGTGGCCCCGGCTAGGGCTCGGCAGCCTTGGCCGACACTCCCCCACCTTCCTGGTGACGGAGGAGAAGTGGCGGCGGAAAGGGCTGAGCCCTCGGCCGCCGGCTACCACCCTCCTCCTCCTCCTCCCCCCCTCTTTTTTTAAATTAATTAATTGTTTAAAATTTAGATTAATTAATTATTTTATTAAAATTCGAATTATACTAAAATGACGTAATTTTGACACCGTTTAGCCACATTAGCATGCGGTAGCAAAATGGATCACTTAAGTACCACTGGCGAGAAGTTAGCGGGCCACACGAGTTATCGAGGTGGGCTCAGTCAGCAGAAGGATAGATTATGGACTTGGGCTTGGTGTCACACCTCGATCCTCGGTTATGCGCCCATCGCTCACCTGATTAATTAAAAGCGACGTCCTAGGACGCATTGCCGACCCTTTCTTTTTAATACGCATGCAGAAGCAAATAAAAATCCCCAGACAATAAAGCAATGGGATAAGAAAGTTGGATTAAATTCTAAACTTTCAAAAACGACCACACTTATATACATTGCAAACCAGTGCACATATATATAAAGCGGACTACTAAGTAAGATTCAAAACGAACAAGCTCAGAATCAAGGTCTGCAAGCAAGGGTGGGGGTTCCACAAATTACGGGTCCTCGTCCTCCTCTTCATCATCCTCTACACTCCAACTAGAGCCTTCAGCAGATTAAACCAGACTTCTGAGATCTTCAAAATCCAGGTTTGCTGCATCTAGGGACCTGAAATGTTGTCCCACAACCGGGATGAGACTATGTCTCAGCAAGTTCTACCCCATAAGACCCAATTAGGAAGCCAATACACTCTAGAGGCTGCCTAAGCATAACATAGGTACGAGGACTTACCTTAGCCTCAGTTCCTTCCTACAAGTTAGTATATATCAGATATATAGGATCACATCACATCACATCACATCACATTAATCAGATCGAATCATCGATCAGTCGACTTAGTCGATTACATGTCATCTCGACCCTTTCTTGGTCGGCTCATCTTGTACTATCTATAAGTCCGTTCATATCAAGACTGCTCACTGCTAAGCTGATAAATAGATAATATAGCTCGCTCTAAGCTGATAAATAATGTACTGCTCTCAATCCAAGCTGACATATCGAACCATTGGGTTGATATGGTACATTAATAATGCTCCCTTTAAGCTGATAAGGTATACTACTCGCAATCTAAGCTGACATATCAGAGCCCGAAGGATGATATAGTATACCGGTGTACTGCTTGCAATCTAAGCTGACATATCGCCCATAGGTCGATATAGCACACCACACCCAACCATTCAAATCTAAGGTATACTGCTCGCAATCTAAGCTGACATATCAGAGCCCGTAGGATGATATAGTATACCGGTGTATTGCTCGCAATCTAAACTGACATATCGCCCATAGGTCGATATAGCACACCACACCCAACCATTCAATTAATTCCATCTTTTATCATTCTCGATAAAATAGCCGTGTGTGGGGACATGGTCGGCCTTAGCCAAAATATCATAATTTCCTTTCTATAAATCCCACCATTTTCTGTAGTCCACCAAAACATCTTTGGCATTATCAATCGATACCCAGTTATTCTTCAATTAATTTCCAAAATTATTTAATTTAGGAAATAAATCCCAAATTCACAAATAATTCATTTCAGCACAAAATAAAGCTTAATTAAATAAACGGACTGCACCACGATCATCAGCATAAAATTCCGGTCGTCGGCTATCCCTACCTAATTTCCGGAAAATAAATAAATAATTAAATAATTCAGGAAATTAATAAATAAATACTATAAATCCAATTTAGGCCCGTAATGCCCGATTGGAAGCCGAGACGAGCCTGGAAAATTACCGAGACTCGTTCAATAAATAATATGACTTATCTACTTGCTAATTACACTAACCATTCTCCTAACATGCATAGGTAAATCCCTAATTTAATTATTCTAATCTAATCTATCTACCTAATTACATTTAATTAAATCTAATCAACCCGTAAGCATCATTAGCATACTAATAAGGGATTAGTGAGCAAAACTCACCCGTTTAACAATCCGTTCGGATCGAAACGTCGGGAACGTCGCGGGGGACGTTTGTCTCCAAAGCGGGCCTAAGATTCGAGGCCCGGAAACACCTCAAAACAGGCCTAAGAGTTGCTGCGAGACCCACTTTTCTTGTTGTTGTTCTTGGCTGGAAATGAAGGGAAATCAACTCGGTTTAGACAGGAATTGCTCGGGAAAGATAGAATAGGCCAAACCGAGCCTAGGTGAAGGTTTATCGGTGAAGGAATGGCTAAGGACAACCCCGGTTGAACCCTATAAGATCCGAAACAGCTGCTAGGATGGAGGGCAGGTGAGGCAAAGGGTGGAGAGCTCGCGTGGACGGCGGGGTGCATGGGTGAGGCAGACGGCGGCGAGCGGCGCGACTCTGGTGGCAGCTTGGCGTGCGACGGCGACCAGCTTCTTCTTCTTTGCCGCTGGTGGCGTCGAGAATGGAGAGGAGAGAGTGAGATGGACGGTGGCTCAGCAAGAGGGAGAGAGAGAGGAGAGTGTGGGGCAAGTTTTGCCTTGGTGGGGTCCTTTGGCCAATTTTTCCACCAAATTGTCTCCCTCCTTTGCTTGTCCATGAAGCCAACAACCCATGGCTGAAATTCAGCCACACATGCACACCCAACAACTCATAAGATGGCCCAAAATGCTAGGGGAAGGGGGAGCTATGATTTGCAATTATAAGGCATCAATTGGTTGCTCAATCTTGCTCCATTTATCCTCATTTGGTCTCCGTAAATTATATTGACACCCCAATGCTTCAATTGACATTTTTCCTCACCCATATATCCATCATGCTTCCCAAATTTGCGATCAAAACAATCCCGGCCTTTTTTCTGAACAAAAACGGTCCTATGCCAACTTTTTCCCAAAAAGTCTTGGGTCGTAGAAAAATCTTCTGAGACTGAGTCGACGTTCCTAGAATTTATTGTGACATGACATGATCTTCAATTTTTGAAATCAGACTTGAATTCGCGATTAATTTCCATTCAGCGCGTTTTTAGCGTGACCTAGACTACTAGGTAGTTTTCGGAGATTTTTAGTGCAAATGACCCGTGGTCGATTTTCTTCGAGCCACAAGGAACCCACTCGACACATTGGTGACTCTCGGTTGTCGTGAAAATCTCGAGGATTTGAATACGGGCACAGGGTCCCAAAACGATAGAAAATCCAATGCAGTGTCGATTGACGAGAATTTTCCAATTTAGTGGTGTCACCCACGATTAACCACACATCTCAATCGAATAGACCTATCTCTGATCTCAAATCGATTTTATATTGTGCCGTAATGGCCTCTAAAGATGACCACGGTCGAAAAGCCGATTCTTGGTCGAATTCTTAAGTCTATTGTATTAAAATTCCTTAATAGCTTCCTTGAATAGTCTAGTTATCTCGAGAGTGATCAGCTCTAAGAACAGCCTTATAGGTGCGTCAATGAAATGCCCGATTTATTTAGTAGAAAACAGGACTAAAAATCTAAGATGTCACACTTGGCTTGGAGGGGGCCGAGAGTTGGATTCATTAGAATGGTGAATCAAGTCTAGTGGGCCGAGAATGTCGTAGGATGAGCCTGGTGGGCCAGAGATGGGAATTTAGGCCTGAGTGTTTTCATTTCCGATTAAGTTTATAGATTATCGTTATGAAGATTTAATTAGAAATTTTATTAATGACTTATAAGTGATTGTAATGCTATTGTCCAATACTAACTTTAGTATTTCTTGCGATAAATTCTTCGTAGATTAGTGCCGAGATGTTAATGCGCCATTTCATTCGAATAGTCATGAGGGAATCAAAATTTAGTGGATTCGGAATGAAACTAAGTGAAAGACATTAGAAACTAATAAACCGACTAACGACACGGATTAGAAGTTAATCGTTATCGAATGCCAGGCGTTGACCATGAAAGAGTGAAGCGTGCATGAAGGCCACGACATTTCTTTCTCTCTCTCTCTCTCTCTCTCTCTTTCTCTCTTCTCCCTCGGTTTTCTTCTTCCCGAAAACTGAAGCTGCAGAAGAAACATAATCATTAAGCTTGTTAGTGATTACTTTCCTTGGGATTACACCCATAGCCTCATCTCCCTCATAATTCATGCCACTCATCTCTCTCTCTCCAAAACAGACCGAAACCCTCTCTTTTCCTCCTCTCTCTCTCGCAGTTCGAACAGAAACAAAGCAGCAGCAGTTCCAGCGATTCTTGCTTCTTCGTGTGTGAGTTTAGGAGCAGATTCTTGGAGAGCTTTGAGCCACCAACGAAGACAAGCAACCGGTAAGGAAATGATAAGTTCCTAAGCTAGAAGTTAGCCACTGTTTTGTCGAGAAAACTCACGGAACTAGCTGAATGGTGGAGGATTAGATGTGATGATGTTGTTTTGTGTTGAAATAGGCTAGATGAGCTCTAGATTGAAGCTGTGAGTCCTTGCATGTCATGTTAAGGCTTTGGATGACTGTATGTAGGCGAAGAACTGCTGAGGTTACTCTTAGGTGCTGTTGGAGAAGTGTCGGGATACTAAAAGAGAAATTGTAGAGGAGCTAAATGGTTTAGTTGAGCTGTTGATGAGTATAATGGTTCGAAGCATTCTGTTTTTGAAAAACAGAGATGGAAAACCCTTTAGTTATGCGTCGTTTGGGATTTTAAAGATGTAGTTAAAGGAAAGAACAAGTTTACTTAAGAGTACACTAACTAATTTAGGTTTCGACCTCTAGTTATAGTGAGGTTATGTTAAAATGTATTGGCGAGAGCATTTCTTTTTGAAACAGTAAGCTGTTCCGCAGAAGACAGCAAAACCTTAGGTAGTTCTACGAATTTTCTGTAATTTTCTAGAAGGAATTGGACCTTAAACCCTGCATGGAAGTTGTAGGAAACATCTTTAGGAACAACATATCAAAATTTGAGAACAAGCGGTCAAGGTTCGAGTAGTAAAATGATCGTTCTTCTGTAGGTACTCAATCTGGAAAGTTGCTGCAGAATTTTAAGAAAGAAGACAGCAAATTACTGCTCTTTATGCATTGAGATATAGGCTTAAGTTTCTTCATGGAAAATGTTAAGTTATGTCTCTTTTATAACATATTAAAATTTCATAACATTCCGATAAGATTAGATGTACTTTCTGTGTCTGTGTTTGAAACTGCCCATATTAGTTTATATACTGTCTTGACCTGAGAATGTGCAATGGTTGTTGTGTCTCTTGTACCAGACTTTCATAACATGTGGCACCCCCCGACGGCCCCCAATCCATTACGGTCACCACACATCACTACCTTTCTCTTAACTTGAAAGTCTGTTACTCTGATATCATAGGATTTCGATAAGTCCATGAGTTCTAGGGGTCTATATCCTTTCCATTGGTCCCTGCGCAAAAATATGTCAGAAGCGTATCCAACAACTCCCTTTCCTATATTCAGAAATGATGCACACACTAAACACATTTATAGATAATAGCCGGACACTTTTATTTACATAAACTAGATGGACATCATTCGTCCGTACACCAAAATGCCGTAGTTTTCTATACCCGGCTATACTTCAAAAGTTACCTGACATTTCCAACAGTTATATACATAAGTCCATCGTTCAGTGTCGGCATCCAAAAATTTCTTCCTCTGCTGACCCCATCTCACGGTCACACCCAGCCACTCGATCCCCCATTGCCATTTGCTGGTGGCGGTGGCAGCAGCCCCAGCATTCGTCCGTCCCGACAGGCGAATACGGCGACATACTCCTGGATTACAGGGCCGGTGGGAAGACCGGTATCGAACATCATAATCACTTTCACCCGTACGAACATCAGTCCTCGCACCTTAGAGTCCTGATATTCCGACCGCTCCCATTGTAAATCGATCGGGAATCCATAGAATGTACCAGGAGGTGCGGGCAATAGAGGCATCATGCCTAGTCTGAAATGTTAGTCCCCACAAGGGGTGAGTACAACCACCCAGCATCAAAAGATCTACTAAACTATATTATGTAGGACCATCACCATATGATTTTATGCAAAATTCACAAAACATATAACCAAATAAATAAGTCTACATCAAATTAATAGAACTTTTCAAAGTAATGGCAAGTACGGTTTCAAAACCAGAACACATCATTTCAATTATATGGGTCCCGATTATAAGACCAAACTATTATGACACGTCCCATACCGTGCCACACAATTTTGTCTCATAATCAGACACAACTTAGTAGCACATTCAGTTTTAAAACTCAAAAGATTTTTCTCTTGGAGGACTAATGTTTGCATCCCTCCTGGCATTCGCACCCAACCTAGTGTCGCGAAAGCCTCCGGTTCCATATTTCAGTCACCGGGCAACCGGAGCATGTCATGTCTCACCTCCAGGCATCTTGCACCTCACCTAGCATCATGAGGAATCTCTAGGGATCACTATGTTACTAGTGTCCCCTACCCTCCGGAATACGTATCGTCATACATTCGGGCATCTCGACACTCCCGGGGAACCTCTGGGGCTCACCGGTCCCCAGGCATCCAGAGCGTGTCATGTCTTACCTCTAGGCATCCCGACTCCCAGGGTATCGTTGACTCGAGGGTCTAACGGCAGCGATAACATCTCAACCATGGTATAGCAACTAAATCATTTCAATACCAAAATATTTTCAAATCATCAATATGGAGAATCCCTTGGATTTTCTCCTGAAAGTTCACTTTCACAAGTATGTTTGGAAATCGGCAGGTTGATAATTTCATATTTCAATCCAAACTTGAATAGTTTAAAATACTTTCTATAAAAGGTTCCAAAAATTGAAAGTACAATACATTCCTTTAAACATTTGAAAACTATATCATACTATATATAAATTTTGACACAAATTGAAAGATTTCCAAAACTGATTTCAAACAAAATTTGTTAGCCTTCATCGCCGCAAGATATAGTGCACAACTGAAGTTCCTAATTGAACTACTCATATGGATTCTTCAATTTCCTATGCCTGATCTACTTCAATCATCTTAAAATTCAGCATCCAACATCCAAAACTCAAATCTTTTCAATCTAGCTGCACTACTTCAGACAACAACATCATTACATTATATAGGCTAGTAGACTTTCACTTGCCTTAAGTTCGATGGTGTCGACGGCAAGAAATCGAGAAGCTTGCGGTCACGGACACGGCTCGGCAACAGCAAGTGCGAGCGGCGTCGGCAGCGCAAGTGCACGGGTGGAGGGGACGATCTCCTTCCTTCCCTCTCACTCTCGCTCGCTGCTCTCTTTCTCACTCGCTCTCTCTCTGCCTAGTTTCGTTCGATCATTCTCTCTCTTGCTCTCGTTTCCGTGCCCTTTTGTTCTTTCAATTACTCGACTAACTTAGTCAATGCATGCAGATTCGGTGGCGTCAAGGACCGAGGACAGCTGGGGGAGACGTGCCCTCAGCTTGCAGCGCCTTGGAGTCTTGTTGACGGTCGACTTCCGAAGCAACGTGGCCGTTGCTAGCCTTGCTTCAGTCAACACTCCATAATTCAGTTGACTCAATTGTCGACCGAATGGGGAGAGATTGGGGTGGCTTGGACGTAGGTGATCTCTCCTCCCCATGCATGCATGCACGTCCTTCATGTAGGGCCGAAATTCTCCCCTCCTTTGGCTCACAAAAAGACTATTAATTAAAGCCCAAGTCCCTCTATGGTTACATAAATACTTGGGTGGTATGATCGCGTAGAGTCATCGAAACAAATGTGCACGGGAGTTTTGGTTAGTAGGGTATACAAGCGGGTGGAAGAGGGTTTCGATAGTGGCGTTACCTAAGGGTAATTTTGATGATTGGACCATTACTAAATGTAACGTATTGGTCTGACGATGATAACGAAACGATATCCATAAATGGTACCAATGACGTAGTCCGACGATAATTCCGTTGATTTGTCACGGAATGTCACATATTTGAGGGTCGACAAAAAATCCGGATGTCACATAACATATATGGAGTCTAATGGTCTCATGATAGTGGTTAGTTTGTGCATGAGCATGCCTCTTCCATCATTTGAAGTGTGGTCATTGTATAGTTACCAATGGTGACATGTGTATGCAATGAGTGTGACATGAGTGAAGTATTGTGTGAGCATGAGTCCTACTTGATGTAATTGTGTACTCTTGAGGTCTTGTGCATGCTGTGATGTGATATTAATCAAAGGTGTGATGTGTGGAATGTGTGCTTCAAATGAGTAAGAGATTTCCATTGGTACTGAGATGCCGGTGATGCCCCGGGGAGTGGGATGCCCATGCTGTGTGTTCTTGGATGCCTCGGTTGAGTACGGCGCCGGGATGCCTCAGAATGAGATGCCCCATGCTGTGTGATCTTGGGATGCCTCGGTTGTGTGATACTGGGATGCCTCGGAGTGAGATGCCCCATGCTAAGTGATCTTGGGATAACTCGGTTGTGTGATACTGGGATGCCTCGGAGTGAGATGCTCATGATAGCAATATTGTGGAAGTTCGGATGTGGGATTTTGGAAGTGACTCGATTGGACTAGCGGCGTTCCGGTGGGTAAACTGATCGAGGTTGGATTTGATTACACACTAAAATATAAATTCCACTTGGCGTGTGAGTTTCGCCTGTTGCTGTTGCATTTCATCTTGGTATAGATTTAGAGCATGAGGTATACATGTGCATTTAGCATGTTTGATATGGAGTGATCATTCATGTGATGTGTCAATCTTCATTTAGTTATACCTGTGACAATCCTCTCTTAGTATCTTAAACTTTTTGGTTATGTTCTCTTGTCTTCTTTGGCAGCTGTGGATTGTCTAGGCTAGGGTCTTTTTATTTCTTTACTGGACATTGCTCATTCCTTTTTTTTTTTTGTTTTTTTTTTTCAGATCGTTAGTATGGACGTACCATTGATTGCTCGTTACAGGGTGATAGCGCGTATTGATGTTTCTTTCCATGATGTGTATGATCCTGATATCGAGCTGACCTATACGGAGTATGAGGCTACGTTGTGGATGGACAACAGTAGAGTAGATATGGCTCCGATGAGGTTTGTTGCGTGGTTCATAAACCACGAAGGAGAGTTGTTTGGCCCCCCTTCATTTTGGTGCCGGAGGACTTGGAGCCGGGATGGGAGGTGCTTAGGTGTCCAGATTGTGTAGAAGCTAGAGGAGACGTCTTTTGTTTTTTTGATGGACGTGGGCTAGTGTGGGATAGTGGAGTTAGAAACCCCCTCACCATTTTCCCTGGCTGTTTACTTACACTTTTGTTTGAACATGTAAGTATGTTGTATATAGGTAAAGAACTTGTAAGTAATCCAGGTTGATTTTTGTAAGCCCAAATGTTTTTAACAAGAAAGTAATGAAGCTTCTCTTGATCTTTATCTATGATTATAGTTGGATTGTCTAATATTAGTTGACAGGACTATTGTAGAGTAACATTGTGATATAAAATTTAGATCTTAAGATATCCATGTTATACATGCTAACCTTTAAAGGTGGACAATGCAGTCCGACATTTGAAATCAATAAGTCCTGTAAGATGATAATCCATGTAATTTCCACTTGCGCTTAGTATGTGACGTTACTGGGACGTCACAGCTCTTTTTGGTATCAGAGCATAGGTTTACTTGGAGTGATAAGGTGCGGTAGTGATAAGGATGGATAGTACAGACGTATGCGTTAGAGTATTGATATTTTCCTTGTTAGTATTATTATTTTGTAGAGAGCAAGTAACTTATGATACTTATAGGGTATTAGTAATAATTGTCACAATTGCTACTTATTAGTTTTGTGAGGAGACTCGGTCGACTAATGAATAGTGACCGATGTGCAAAAATCAAGAGCCATTAGGATGAGTAGAAATGGACGAGGAATGGCGGCGAGTGGGTCTTCCTCAAGGGTGGATCCCCGTGTGGAAGGAATTTTGGAAGCACTTTCTAATGTAGGAGCCCTGTTGGAAAGGCAAGCCCAACAACAGGTAGGAGGCGAACGTAAAATGCAAGGTCTAGTAGAGCAATTTCTAAAATTAAAATCATCTAGATTTGTTGGATTGGGAGATCCCATAGAAGCAGAGTTGTGGGTAGATGAGATGGAAAAGATATTTGCGTTGCTGAATTGCACTAATGTAGAAAAGGTGTCTCTAGTAGAGTATCCAGAAGATAGGGCTAAGAGATTCTTGAATGGGTTAAGGCCTGATATAAGAGGACGGTTGGTGCCTTTAAACTTGAAAGATTATGATGAGTTGTATGAACGGGCACAACTGGTAGAAAGGGATTTGATGTCAAGAGAACAAACGTCATTATATCACGTAAAGCCACAATCTCGAGGAGTCCCATCTAATTTTCGTTATAATAAAAGGTCTCACCAAATTGGAAAGGGACCATTTGTGCAAAACAAGAAGAATAAGGCCGGAAATTCTAGAAAGGTATGGAATAATCAACCCACAGGACGGCCGCATTATGGAAACAATGAGTGTCGCCAATGTGGTAGGTCACATGGGTTTGGACCATGCCAAGGGAGAAAGACTTGCTTTGGTTGTGGGCAGCCAGGGCATTACATTAGAGAATGTTCTCAGAGAAGGATACAGTAGCCACAACCACAACAGACTTTGGGTAGGCCGTTACCACCAGGAAATAACCAACGACCGTCAACTCAAGGAAGGATTTATGCGGTTACTCAGGACGAGGCTGAAGGGTCTCAAATAGTCATTACAGGTATCATCTCCCTATCCAATCAAAATGCTTATGCTTTATTCGATACAGGAGCGACCCATTCCTTTGTATCTGCTCAGTTTGTACGATTCAATAAGATGGAAGCTAAATCGTTAGAGGTGCCCCTCAGCGTCTCTACTCCATTAAAGGATGTTGTTTTATCTACCTCGGTGTGTAAGGACAGTAGAATTCTTATAGGTGGACAAAATCTGTTAGAGTATTAGTTATGTATGATTTCGATGTAATTCTGGGAATGGATTGGCTACATAGACAACAAGCCAGTGTGGATTGTTATAGGAAAATGATTCAATTCGATCCACTGGATAGACCAAGATTTGAATTTTACGGGGGAAGGACAACCCTTTCTGTGCCTCTTATTACTGCGTTAGAAGCCCATCGACTTCTTAGAAATGGTTGCCAAGGATATTTGGCATGTGCGAGTGAGCAAACCAAAAAGGAAGTACGACTTGAAGATATTTCTATAGTTCAAGAATTTTCTGATGTGTTCCCGAGGAATTGCTAGGATTGCCCCCAGAGCGAAAGTTGAGTTTACCATTGAATTGACACTTGGTATGGAACCCATATCGAAAGCCCCATATAGGATGGCGTTGACAGAATTGAAGGAATTGAAGGTGCAGTTACAAGAACTACTCGACAAAGGATTCATTAGACCAAGTGTATCCTTATGGGGTGCACCGGTGTTATTTGTTAGAAAGAAAGATGGATCACTACGCCTTTGTATTGATTATAGGCAATTGAATCAAGTGATAGTTAAAAATAAGTATCCGTTACCAAGGATTGATGATCTATTTGATCAGTTGCAGGGAGTGTCAGTTTTCTCAAAAATTGATCTAAGGTCAGGATATCATCAATTACGGGTAAGGAAGGAGGATATTCCTAAAACAGCTTTTCGAACTAGATATGGACACTACGAATTCTTGGTTATGCCATTTGGATTAACAAATGCTCCAGTAGCTTTTATGGACCTTATGAGCAGAGTATTTAAGCCTTTTCTGGACTAGTTTGTGATAGTCTTTATAGACGATGATATTCTAGTGTATTCAAAAGGACAAAGCGATCATGAAGAGCACTTAAGGATTGTACTGCAAACCCTTAGAGAACACTAGCTTTATGCCAAATTTAGTAAATACGAATTTTGGTTGGATCGAGTGACTTTTCTAGGACATGTGGTGACCGGTGAAGGGATATCGATAGACCCAGTTAAAGTCGAGGTTGTGATAAACTGGCCTAGACCTTCGACCGTGACAGAAGTACGAAGTTTTCTAGGTTTGGCTGGATATTATTGAAGATTTGTGGAAGGATTCTCTCCAATTGTAGGACCATTAATGCAGTTGACTCGGAAGAATTCAAATTTCGAATGGTCAAAGGAATGTGAGCAAAGTTTCCAAGAACTCAAAAAGAGGTTGACGACGGCATCGGTGTTGACAATACCCTTAGGATCTGGAGGTTTTGTAGCGTATAGCGATGCATCCCATAAGGGATTGGGTTGTGTTCTAATGCAACACGGGAAATTTATTGCATATGCATCGAGACAACTGAAACCATATGAATTGAATTACCCTACTCATGACTTAGAATTGGCTGCCATTATTTTTGCTTTAAAGATTTGGAGGCATTAACTATATGGAGAAAGGTTTGAGATTTATATAGACCACAAGAGTTTAAAGTACCTATTCTCCCAAAAGGAATTGAATATCAGGCAAAGGAGATGGATGGAATTGCTTAAGGACTATGACTGTGAAATTCTGTATCACCTAGGAAAAGCCAACAAAGTGGCGGATGCACTTAGCCGGAATTTGGCGATGAAGATGGCTAATATGATGGTCAAGGAATAGAACTTGCTAGAAGCAATTTCAAATTCTGAGTTCAAAGTGGAGGTGAGTGAGTCTGTTGGTATAATAGCTACGCTCAGAATCGAACCTGAAGTTATACAGCGAATTAAGACTGTACAATAGTCAGATCTTGAAGTATTGAAAATTCGAGATGAAGCCTTAAAAGGAAAGAGGCTGGATTTTCAAGTTTCGGATGATGGAATAGTTAAGTTCCGTGGGCGTCTTTGTGTGCCTAATAACGATGAGATAAAAAGGGAAATTCTAACAGAAGCTCATCGAAGTAGTTATAGCATCCACCCAGGAAGTACAAAGATGTATAGAAATATTCGTCAATAATTTTGGTGGAATGGGATGAAGACTGATATTGCTAAATACGTCGCAAGATGCTTGACATGTCAACAGGTGAAAGCTGAACATCGAAAACCTATAGGATTGTTAAAACCATTAGAGATTCCAGAATGAAAATGGGAACATGTAACTATGGACTTTGTACAAGGGTTACCAAGGACTTCAAGTGGGCATGACTCAATCTGGGTAATAGTAGACTGGTTAACGAAATCAGCTCACTTTTTAGCTTTAAGGATAGACTATTTGCTAGAGAAGTATGCCACATTGCATGTTAGGCAAATAGTACGGCTACATGGTGTCCCTATAACCATAACATCAGATTGAGACCCGCGATTCACATCGAATTTTTGGAAGAGTCTTCAAGTTGCCTTAGGGACCAAGCTCTAATATAGTGCTGCCTTTCATCCACAAATGGACGGACAATCAGAGAGGACTATACAAACATTGGAAGACATGCTACGAGCCTGCGTCATTGATTTCAAAGGAAATTGGGATGAGAAATTGCATCTAGTGGAATTTGCTTACAACAATAGCTTCCAACAAAGCATTGGTATGGCTCCATCCATTTGAAGCTTTATATGGTAGGAATTGCAAAACTCCTATTTGCTAGAATGAAGTTACAGAACAAAAGTTGACGGGGCCAGAATTAGTTCAAATTACTTTAGAAGCTATAAAGACAATACGAGAACGACTCAGGACAGCTCAAAGTCAGCAAAAGAGCTATGCAGACAAATGCCGTAGGCCTTTGGAATTCAATGTAGGTGATCATGTGTTTCTAAAGGTGTCACCTATGAAGAATGTGTCGAGGTTTGGAAAGAAAGGAAAATTGAGTCCAAGGTTTATAGGACCTTTTGAAGTATTAGAAAGGATTGGGGAATTGGCATATCGAATAGCCTTACCACCAAAGCTATCCACTATACACGATGTTTTTCATGTGTCTATGTTAAGGAAACATGAGCCGAATCCAACTCATGTGCTAGACTTCGAGGTACTTGAATTAGATGAAATGATAAGGTATGTGGAAGAGCCTGTACAAATTTTGGATCGATGAGAACAAGTGTTAAGGAACAAGACCATACCTTTGGTCAAAGTTTTATGGTGATACCATGACTAAGAGGAAGCAACCTGGGAAAGCGAGGAAGAAATCAAGCATAAGTATCCTCAACTCTTCCATGAGTGAGGTAAGATTTCAAATTTCGAGGATGAAATTATCTAAGCAGGGGAGAGTTGTGACATCTTAAAATTCACCGATCCTATTAGTGTAATCGGATCGATAACGGCTTGGATTATTTTTAAATCGGGCCAGAAGACAAGCCTGATGGGCCGTGAGGATTGTGTGGGCTTAAGAAGTTAGCGGGCCACACGAGTTATCGAGGTGGGCTCAGTCAGCCGAAGGATAGATTATGGACTTGGGCTTGGCTTGGAGTGGGCTGAGAGTTGGATTCATTAGAATGGTGAATCAAGTCTAGTGGGCCGAGAATGTCGTAGGATGAGCCAGGTGGGCCAGAGACGGTGTGGCATCCTAAAATTTCATGACAACCCCTAGATATACCATGAACCGTGAATAGGTGATGGAAGCGCCATCGGATTTTATTATAGCCATTAGACCGATGAATTACAATAGATTAAGGCCGAGCATTTTAATGGACAATTATTTGATTGGAAATATATCCTATGTCCATGAGTGATTAAGGATTTGTATTAAAGGATAAATTGATAGGAAAATTTTTATTCTTGGCCATGTACTTTATAAGTTGGATTTTTATTGATTTATATTACAAAATTTTATGACCATGTGAGTATTTGAGATTATGAAATTAAGTGGGGATTAAAGTAAATTGTTAAGAGCAATTATGGGCTTATTTAGTATTATTTTGGGCCATTTAAAAGTTGGACTTTAGACCCAAGAGTGTTGGACCCAAAGTGGGCCAAGAGGCCCGGCCCAAGGAGCCCATGAAGTAGTCGACCAAGGCTGGCCCAAGCCCAGCCAAATGAGGCCCATCTTCTTTGCATGAAATTAAACAAGTGGCAAGAGGAGCTTGCCAAGTGTTTTTCCCATAAAGCCAAGTGTCCTTCTTACAAAGACAAGTGTCATGCATGCAAGGTTAATGATAGCTAATCATTAAAGGGAAAGAAGATTTAAGAGAGGGAGAGTGAGCAGATTGAGAGAGAGGGTTACCGAAAGAGAGAGAGTGAAATCAAGAGAGGAAGAGGAAGCGGGCGTGCGAGAGAGAAGGAGGAGGAGACCGCCGTGCATGCCGCCTTGCCCCGCCGTGTGTTTGCTGTGATTTTTGCTTGGATTAGAGGCAAGTAGAGTCCATTGATCTACCTTTTGCTTGCTGTGTTATGTGTGTGATGAATGGTAAATTTCGGATGTGGATGATGTGTGAAATTTCGAAGCTATAAGAGTTGAGTTCTAGCCCAGTATTCTGTTTCTGGAAAAACAGTCCGACTTCCGATGCTTTCGTGAGTTGCATGCAATGTTTGAGTGGAAATCTCACTTCGACTTCTCGATAAAAGTTGTAGAGGACTTCTTGGAGAACAAAATATCAAAATTTCAGAGAAAACGAAGAAGTATTCGTGGGTGAAAATATTTTTCTTCAAAGATACTAGATCTGGAAAATATAATGTCGACCTATTGTAATTTTGTGAATTTTGTGGAAGTATCAAGTCCGAATTTGATCTTATGTTCTTGACGAAAGTTGTAGATAACATCTTAAGGAGAAACATAATGAAATTTTAAGAGAAATGGACAAGAATAGGTTGGTAAAACGAAATTTATTTGAAGCGGTTAGATCTGGAAATCGCTACGGAGAGACAGAGACGGTTTTGGTGATTTTAGCTTCTGATTTATCACGAATTTGACTTCGAGTTCTTCACAAGACTTTTACTTATATGTCTTATCTATAACATATCAAAATTTCAGAATTTTTCGAGTTGATTTAGGATTTGTACCGAGTTTGTGAATAAAACTGTGCAATGATATTGTTCCGAAAATTTGAGTTGTGATGCATGGACTGTAGTAACCGGTATGAAGTTTCTTTTGATGAGGTGTTCTGCATGAAATATCTTTCTCTAGATCTTGTTTACATCATGTTAAATTCTCAGAATTTATTGAGATTGTTTACTAATTGTCCAAGGATTTTTACTAAAGATGGGCATTCTGTTTTACCTGAAAATTTGTTCTATTTTCAAAAACCAATGAACTGCTTTATGAAATGTGATATAGTGGGTGTTATGTGTACTGCATATATGGTGACATTTGGCATATCATATGACATCAAAAAGCTGGTTTAGATCCTTGATATTGTTGCATCAAATGCCATGATGAAAATGAGACATATATATATGATTATATATTGTGATGATAATGATACCGTCGGAGGTGTGAGCCGACGATGCCTCGGGAGTGTTGGGATGCCCGGAGTGTGTGTGCCGGATGCCCGGAGGTGTGAGCCGGATGTCCTCGGGAGTTTCGAGATGCCCGGTGGTATACGGTACGTAATTCCAGGGGGAATGCCTGGTGGTATGTCGGTACGTAATCTCGGAAGCCCTGGAGGTGTGTGCCGGGGGGATTCCTCATGATGCTAGTTGAGGTGCGAGATGCCCGGAGGTGTGTGCCGGATGCCCGGTTGTATTTTGAATACATGCCTAGAGGTTCCTCGCGATGCCAGGTTGGGTGCGAGCGATAAATGAGGGATGCAAACATTAGTCCCTGGAAGAAAAATGATGAGATCCTATTGAAAGATAAAATTGGAAATTGAATCATGCGCATGGGTGTGTGCATATGGCATGATGCATGATCTGCTTGTGAAAGTAAATTGATCCTATTTGACATTGAGAATGCGATCGTGAAGGCTTGAATGGATCTCATGGGGATGTATATATGAGTGTATGGATGATACGAATCATGCGTATGTATGTGCATATGGTATGGGATGAACCTCATGGAAATACAAGCATGACTGCATGGTGGTATATGCACGATGGCATGGTGAGATATGCATGACTGTATGGCGATATATGCACGACCGCATGGTGATGTATGCTCGATAGCATGGATGATATGTGCTTTACTCATGATATCTTGATTGTTTTGCTTGTTGCATTGTGTAGTTTGATGGATCTTTACTGCTGAGTGGTTGTACTCACCCCGTTTGGGGACTAACATTTCAGACTAGATAAGATACCTCTGCTGCCACTACCACCGGTAGATGGATCGAGTGGTTGGATATGACCGCAAGGAGGAGGTTAGCAAAGGAAGGAACTTTTGGACGCCGACACTGAACGAAGGACTTAAAGTATACGACTGTTGGAGGAGATGTCGGTCATCTTTTGAAGTATAGCCGAGTATAGAAGACTACGGCATTTTGATGTACCGATGAATGATGTCCATTTGGTTTAAGTAAATAAAAGTGTTCGGCTTTTACCTATAAATGTTTAGTTGGTGTGCATCGTTTTCTGAATATAGGGAAGGGAGTTGATGGATGAGCTTCCGCCATATAAATTGCGCAGGGACCGATCTAAAAGATGTAAACCCCCAGGATTTATAAATTAACATGAAATTCCTTAGTATCATAGTATTATATTATCAAGCCAAGTGAAAGGTTAGTGCACCGTGGCGACCCCAACGGTTCAAGGGTCGTGTCAGGGGTGCCACAGACGGGAATTTAGGCCCGAGTGTTTTCATTTCCGATTAAGTTTATAGATTACCGTTATGAAGATTTAATTAGAAATTTTATTAAAGACTTATAAGTGATTGTAATGCTATTGTCAACTACTAACTTTAGTATTTCTTGCGATAAATTCTTTGTAGATTAGTGCCGAGATGTTAACGCGTCATTTTATTCGTATAGTCATGAGGGAATCAAAATTTAGTGGATTCGGAATGAAACTAAGTGAAAGACATTAGAAACTAATAAACCGACTAACGACACAGATTAGAAGTTAATTGTTATCGAATGCCAGGCGTTGACCATGAAAGAGTGAAGCGTACATGAAGGCCACGGCATTTCTTTCTCTCTCTCTCTCTCTCTCTCTTTCTCTCTTCTCCCTCGGTTTTCTTCTTCCCCAAAACCGAAGCTGCAGAAGAAACATAATCATTAAGCTTGTTAATGATTACTTTCCTTGGGATTACACCTATAGCCTCATCTCCCTCATAATTCATGCCACTCATCTCTCTCTCTCCAAAACAGACTGAAACCCTCACTTTTTCTCCTCTCTCTCTCTCGCGGTTCAAACAGAAACAAAGCAGCAGCAGTTCCAGCGATTCTTGCTTCTTCTTGTGTGAGTTTAGGAGCAGATTCTTGGAGAGCTTCGAGCCACCAATGAAGACAAGCAACCAGTAAGGAAATGATAAGTTCCTACGCTGTTTGTCGAGTGAACTTGCGGAACTAGCTGAATGGTGGAGGATTAGGTGTGATGATGTTGTTTTGTGTTGAAATAGGCTAGATGAGCTCTAGATTGAAGCTGTGAGTCCTTGCATGTCATGTTAAGGCTTTGAATGGTTTAAAAATTGAGTGTGAGCAAGCTGAGTTGGTTGAGTAAGTGGAAAGGTAACTGCCGAGTGAAGATAGGTGTTACATGTTGTTGTGGATGAGTCAAGATGCGAGTACTCGTCTTGAATCGAGCTGTGGATGACTGTATGTAGGCGAAGAACTGCTGAGGTTACTCTTAGGTGCTGTTGGAGAAGTGTCGGGATACTAAAAGAGAAATTGTAGAGGAGCTAAATGGTTTAGTTGAGCTGTAGATGAGTATAATGGTTCGAAACATTCTGTTTTGGAAAAACCGAGATGGAAAACCCTTTAGTTATGCGTCGTTTGGGATTTTAAAGATGTAGTTAAAGGAAAGAACAAGTTTACTTAAGAGAACACTAACTAATTTAGGTTTCGACCTCTAGTTATAGTGAGGTTCATGTGAAAATGTATTGGCGAGAGCATTTCTTTTTGAAACAGTAAGCTGTTCTGCAGAAGACAGCAAAACCTTAGGTAGTTCTACGAATTTTCTGTAATTTTCTAGAAGGAATTGGACCTTAAACCCTTCATGGAAGTTGTAGGAAACATCTTTAGGAACAACATATCAAAATTTGAGAACAAATGGTTAAGGTTTGAGTAGTGAAATGATCCTTCTTCTGTAGGTACTCAATCTGGAAAGTTGCTGCAGAATTTTAAGAAAGAAGACAGCAAATTACTGCTCTTTATGCATTGAGATATAGGCTTAGGTTTCTTCACGGAAAATGTTAAGTTATATCTCTTTTATAACATATTAAATTTCGTAACATTCCGATAAGATTAGATGTACTTTCTATGTCTGTGTTTGAAACTACCCATATTAGTTTATATACTGTCTTGACCCGAGAATGTGCAATGGTTGTTGTGTCTCTTGTACCTGACTTTCATAACATATATAGAGTCTAATGGTCTCATGATAGTGGTTAGTTTGTGCATGAGCATGCCTCTTCCATCATTTGAAGTGTGGTCATTGTATAGTTACCAATGGTGACATGTTTATGCAATGAGTGTGACATGAGTGAAGTATTGTGTGAGCATGAGTCCTGCTTGATGTAATTGTGTACTCTCGAGATCTTGTGCATGCTGTGATGTGATATTAATCAAAGATGTGATGTGCGGAATGTGTGCTTCAAATGAGTAAGACATTTCCATCGGTACTGAGATGTCGGTGATGCCCCGGGGAGTGGGATGCCCATGCTATGTGTTCTTGGATGCCTCGGTTGATTACGACGCCGAGATGCCACGGAGTGAGATGCCCTTGTGTGTGATTAGGGATGCCTCGGTTGTGGGATACTAGGATGCCTCGGAGTGAGATGCCCCATGCTGTGTGATCTTGGGATGCCTCGGTTGTGTGATACTGGGATGCCTCGGAGTGAGATACCCCATGTTGAATGATCTTGGCATGCCTCGATTGTGTGATACTAGGATGCCTCGGAGTGAAATACCCATGATAGCAACATTGTGGAAGTCCGGATGTGGGATTTCGGAAGTGACTCGATCGGGCCGGCGGCGTTCCGGTGGGTAAATTGATCGAGGTTGGATTTGATATACACAATAAAATATAAATTCCATTTGGCGTGTGAGTTTCGCCTGTTGTTGTTGCATTTCATCTTTGTATAGATTTAGAGCATGAGGTATACATGTGCATTTAACATGTTTTGTGACATCTTGATTTTCAGGCTCTGATTTCGATTGAATAAGTTAGGCATTTCATCAACGTGACTATAGTGGTTTTCTCTAAGATGGTCACTCATGAGATAACTGACCTATCGGGTGGAGCCATTAAGGGATTTAATACAATAGACTTGAGAATTCGACCATAAATCAACTGCTCAACCGTGTTAGTCTACAAGGGTCATTACTATACAATTAAAAATTGATCAGAGATCGGAGATAGGTCGATTCGATTGAGATGTGTGATCAAAGGGTAGGTGATTCCACCTTATTGCAAATTCTCGTTGATCGGCACTAGACCGATTTCCTTTCGTTTTGGGTACCCTGTGTCCGCATTTGAATCCTCGAGATTTTCATGACCACCGAGAGTCGCCAATGTGTCGAAGAGGTACATGTGGCTCGAAGAAAATCGACCACGGGTCAATTGCACTAAAAATTTCTAAAGGCTACCCGGTAGGCTAGGTCACACTAAAACCGCGTCTGATTGAAATTAACCGCAAATTTGAATTCGATTTCAGAAATTGAAAGTTCTATCATGTCATGAATCATTCTAGGAATGTCGACCCACATTTTGAGGAATTTCCGGCGAATTCGGGATTTTTACGGAAAATCGAATCGGACAATTCGGAAAACGAACGGAAATTCAGATTGGTCAATTTGAAGGGATTTTTGACATATGGTGTGAGTGAATTAGTGACAGAGAATTTCGTAGACTTTTTCCGCATCAAGTCGGACCTCAATCGGAGAAGTTTATTCAGAAAATCGGACTCCGAAAAAAATTAAATGGAATTCGGATTCGAAGGAAATTCGTGGGATTAAAGGACCGTCTTATTTTGGTCTTCTTTTGGACTTCAATTGTTCAAGTTGGTGAAGAAAGTGGCATTGGATGACCAATTATTCTTGTTGTGAAGTTGAAACAAACTTATAAATTTTATTTTGTTTCAATTTTCCCCTTTCCTCCTTGGTCTCCCATTCTCGCACACACACACCCCCCTTTCTTTTTTGGCCGATGTTCCCCATTTGCAGCCCATTATTCCTTGTTTACTTTTGACTTTTCTTTCTCTCTCTCTATTTCTCTCTCACTCACGCACGTGTCTCTTTCCTCTCCCCCTCTCCGCACATTTTTCCTCTCTTTGACCGTGGACTCCCCTTTATACTTTGCCCTCTCAGCCGACATAGCCTATCTTCTTATCCTTTTATTCTTTTTTTTTTTCTTTTTCGGTCTGCTCCGCACGCCAGCTTGACTGGTTCCTTTCTCCTTCGCAACTTCAGCTTCTGCTTTTCGTTCATTTCATTTGAGGGCTTGAGTTCTTCATTTCTTCGTGCTTCTGTGTCCGTTGATCTCCAACCAGCGGCCACATGTCAGCCCTCTCCTTTTCCCCCTCCTCGGTCAAACCCAGCGACGTTCCCTTCTCCCGCGGTGGACTCCAGCAGCGACGGAATTTTGCTGCTTTCCTCCAAGCAACCTCACGCCCCCCGAGTCCAGCAGCTCCTTCGATGCATCCCTCCTCTGCCCGTGTCCCTCACGGCTAATTCGTGAGCTCAGCCCGTCAAACCGAGCCCGCACCACTCGCGGCCGCCGGAACCAACCCCAAACCGTGCTCGTTCGGCCGCCGATTCCGTCTCCACATAACCGAAGCTGCAAGACCAGCCCAATCGTGGGCTTTGCGGGGCCGATTTCGGCCCGTTCCGGGCCCCCGTTGGTGCCGCCGCTTTGGAGATTGTCGTTCCTCGCCGTGTTCCCGTCGTTTTTATTTGAGCGGATCGTTAATAAGGTAAGTTTAACTCACTAATCATCGCTTAGTAAGTTAATCACGCTTAGGGGTTGATTAGTTTAGACTAAGATTGGTTTAGTGGATAATTAGAACGGTTTAGTGAATTAGTTAGCTACCGATGCATGTTAGGTGGTTAGTTTTATGTAATTAGCAAATAGATAGGCTCTAATATTTATTTAACGAGTCTCGGAATTTTTCCGGACTCATTTCGGTATTTAATTAGATTTTTCGGTCCTAAGTGTGAATTTTTAGTATTTAATAATTAAAATTTGAAATTAATTAATTAATTAATTAATTATTTTCTGAAAATTAGACCCGGATAGGCGATGATCGGAATTTTATGCTGATTGTAGTGGTGTGATCTATTTATTTAATTGAGCTCTAATTTGTGTTGATTGTGCATGGTTTGTATTTTTGGAATTTATTCTTAAATTCCTTTAATTTCAGTGATTAGTTGAAAAATAGCCGGGCGTCGGTTGACAGCGCAAAAAATATTTTGATGGATTATATAAAATGGTAGGATTTATGGAAAAAAATTATGGTATTTTGGCTAAGGCTAACCAGGCGCCCACACACGAGTATTTTTATGTGGTATAATAAAAATGGAGAAATTGTTAGATGGTTAGACCTATAATTGTGGCAGCTTTCGGCGAGCATATATAATATACTATATCAGTATTTGAGGCAGCTTCTAGTGAGCATAGATAGTACACTATATGAGTATAATTGTGGCAGCTTCTGGTGAGCATAAATAGTATACTATATGAGTATAAGTGAGCATATATAATTTTCAGCATACTATGAAAGTATGACTAACAGCTTCTGGCGAGCATATATAATATACTATATCAGTATTTGAGGCAGCTTCTGGCGAGTATATATATATAGTATATTATCTCAGTATTTGAGGCAGCTTCTGGTGAGCTATATTATCTATTATCGGCTTATAATAAGCAGTCCTAGGTATGATCAGACTTATAGATAGTATTGATTGAGATGATCGGGGAATAGTCATGATGACATGGAATCGACTGAGTCGATAGATCGATGATTTGATCTAATTCAATGATTTGATGTGTTGATATGACTCGATGAGATTATGAATTGTGTTGAATTGCAGGGAGGAACTGAGGCCAAAGTAAGTCCTCTGACGCTTGATTGTGCTTAGGTAGCTCTTGGGGCGTATTTTCTTCCTAATCGAGTCTTAGGGGGCTAAACTTGCTGAGACATTGTCTCACTGGTTATTGTATAAACATTTTCAGGTGCTTAGATGGTGTTGGTGAAGGACCGGAAGCCCCGGAGTTTAAGAGGTGAAGCCCGAAGAATCAGCGGTCTTTTCCAGCTAGCTAGTAGTAGGACAATTCTCTTTTGTAGGGAGCTGATCCCTTTTGTAAACCTTTGTGTTATGTGTTTATAAAAATGTATTTTGTGAAAAATTGGTCATATTTTCATATCTCATTGTTTTATTGTCTGGGGATTATTTATATGCTTCTGCATGTGTATTAAAATGAATGGGTCGGCGATGCATCTTGGGATGTCGTTATTTAATCGACTAGTGACGGATGGGCGCGTGCTCGAGGATCGGGGCGTGACATCCCCGTTTAAGTGGTATCAGAGCCGGTCTATGTTTGGAGTGATAAAGTGCGATGAGTCATGGGATAATTAGTAGGAAGGACATTTATTTCATGCTAGTGCATGTGATTGATAGCTGATTGGTAGCTTGTTTGTGGGTCACTCAAATTCTAATATGGTATTAGAATCGGAAAACATGTGTCCATAGGAGCCTGTAGTATGAGTGATTAGGAGCTGAGGACTCCTAGTAAGAGGACAATAGCCTCTGTGACTCGAGGTAGAATGCTGAGGAAGGTCAGTACCCGAGGTAGTCGAAATAAGCGTAGGAGCGCGAGTGTAAGAGTATCGCTGTAGGTCGGTACTAGAGTGTAGCAGCACCGAGCAATCCTATGTTTGATGGGATCATTTAGGCGTTAGTGTTCCTTGGAATTGGTTAAGCCAGCAAGCTCAGGACTGAGCCGCCGCTGTTGCCGCTGTCACTGCCGCTGCCAGTGCCATAACCGTTTTTGTTGCCACACCTGCTGAGGTCCAACATGGAGGTGTGATATAGGAGCAAGCCGTTGCATCCGAGTCGAGGTTCAAATTCAATAGAGATGGAAACCAGTTTGGGAAGGAGCCTATGATCGGAGAAAAGTATCCTATTCCGTCCAACTGGAAATGTGGGATGGACAGGTCAGCAATGAATCAGAATGGAGTGTGTTGTGCTGATGGAAGCCGACATGGATCAGCCTCGTGTCCTGTTAAGACAGGTGCTTGTTCTGAGTGTGACCAATAGGGTTACCTAGTCAGAAAAAGGTCCCCGAAGGTCGATAGGACCACAATAGCAGTTGCTATCACCACTGATGTGATTGCAAGTGCCATCACCGTTGATAGGATAGATCAGCGGGAGTGCGTCGTAGAAAACACTACATGGTTTTTGGAACAGGCCTCTAGTGCAAGTAAGGGTGCATGCTGTCACTGGGTAGAAGATAGAGGACTTACCAGATGGATGTCGAGTTTGTAGAGGGAAGCCTGGATCAACCCAGTGTCTTGGTATAATTGGAACGTGCTTTGATTGTGGCCAGCACGGCCATCAGGTGAGGGACTGCCAATGTGAGTCCAAGGGAGCACAGACACCATTACCATAGATAGGACGCCATTAGGATGGCGAAAAGGACAGGAATGGAACCGACCATGCACCAATCAGAGGAAGAATGTTTTGGGGTGATTTGATCAGAGTAGCGCAGTAGAGTTTTGAGTTAAGTTGGTGGAATTTCAATTTGTTGTAATAAAGTCGTAGAAATGAGTATCACTGACTAGAGTTGTACTTGATTGGTTTGCTAATGTATGACTTTGACGTCATATGTGAAAAGAGTTGGCTCCTGGAGCATCTTGTGGCAATGAATTGTTGTCATGGAGTAACCCAGCTTAATCCATTAGCATGTTTGTCGAGTTTATTGGGAGTCGAGAAGGACCCTCGATTTCCTTAATCTCGTCGTTTGAAGGCAACCCGTTTGTTAGACGGGGGTTGCCAAGGTTACTTGGCGATTGTTGTGGATATGATAGTTAAGAAGTTGAAGGTTGAGGACATCTCAGTAGTCCAAGAATTTCTAGATATGTTTCCACAGGAATTGTCAGACCCGTCGTCAGAGAAAGAAATAGAACTTGTGATTAAATTAGCACTCGTGATAGAGCCACTTTCTATGGCTTCTTACCAGATATCATTGTTTGAGTTGAAAGAACTGAAGGTGTAGATGCGAGAATTACTGGATAAGGAATTTATACATACCGGTGTATCACCTTGGGGAGCACCGGTTTCGTTTGTGAAGAAGAAATATGGTTCATTGCAATTATGCATCAACTATCGTCAACTCAATCAAGTGACGATTAAGAACAAGTGTTCATTGCTGAAGATCGACGAATTGTGTGATCAGTTACAAAGGGTGTCGATATTTTCGAAGGCCGATTTGAGGACATGTTATCATCAGTTGAGAATTAGAAAGGAGGTTATATCGAAGACAACATTTCGTACTTGAGACAACCATTATGAAATTACTGTAATGCCGTTTGGTTTGACGAACGCTCCAGCTGCTGTCATGGATTTGGCAAACCGAGTGTTCAAAGAATATCTAGATCAGTTATGATCGTGTCTATCAATGATATTCCGGCGTATTCAAGGAGTGCTGAGAAGCACGAGAATCATTTGAGAATGGTACGTCAGACCTTGAGGACCTAGGGATTATACGTTGAGTTTAGTAAGTGTGAGTTTTGGTTGACTTGAGTAGCGTTTTTAGGTCACGTGATTTCAGGCGAAGAAATCTCCGCGGACCCGACCAAGATCGAAACAGTTGTTAGTGGACCAAGACCGATAACAATATCAAAGATCATAAGCCGTATGGGTTGGATAGAGTACTACAGAAGGTTCACAGTAGGATTTTTAGCATCAATGTCGCTGTTGACTCGACTCCTAAAGAAAGGAGAGAAATACATATGAATGGACAAGTGCGAGGATAGTTTCCAAAAGCTTAAGCAGAAGCTGACTACCGCACTTGTGCTAAATATGGTTATGGAGGATACGAGATCTATAATGATGCGTTGTTTGGGGGATTGGATTGCATATCGGTCCAACATGGTAGGATTGTTGCGTATGCATTCCGTCAGCTGTGATCTCGCGAGTTGAATTACCTGGCGCATGACTTGGAACTCGCAGCATTAATTTTCGTACTGAAGATTTGGAGATGTTAGTTGCGTGGAGAAAGATTCTGGATCTTCACTGACTAACAAAGTCTCCAGTATTTATTCTATCAGAAGAAATTGAATATGAGATAGCACTGTGAATCAGGACTTTTGAAGGACTAGGATGGTGATATCTGGTGTCACCCCGGAAGAACGAAAGAAGTCGCTGATGCGTTGAGTCGAGAATCTTCATTTGTGAATAGACTGGTTAAAGTAAGGACCTTACTTGAGAAAGTTTAAGATTCAATTTTCAAATTTGAGGTAGGCCACCTTTCGAATTTTATGGTCGCCCTTAGAATTGGCCCGGATATTTAGGTTAGAATTAGACGCTTCAGTTGATGGACCCAAATATTCAGGAAATCTTGCAGGAGGATACCGATAGGGAAAAGGTTAACTTTCAGATTTCGGAAGATGGAATGCCGAAGTATCATGGGTGATGATAGGTGTCAGATAGTACAGAGCATAAGGAGGAGACCTTGTTAGAAATTCACTGTAGCAGTTGCAGTATTTGACCAGATAGTACAAAGTAGGTCAGAATCGGCATAAGCTCGATTGGTAGACCAAATTAAAGATAGATTTCGTCGGATAGGTTGCAAGTGTCAGATGTGTTAGTAAGTGGAAGTTTAGTAATGCAAGTCGGGAGGACTTTTACAATCACTCAAGAGTCTCGAGTGGGAATGGAGGTATATTATGGTGGACCTTGTGACGAGTTTGTCAACAGATCTGAGAGGTAATGTTTGCAATTGGGATGGTGGTCAACAGATGAATGAAGCCGACTCACTTCAGTGCAATACGAAAATATCTCGTTTGAATGGGCATATAGAAGTGTGTGTGTATCAGATAGTTCATCTGCATTGAGTGCCAGGGATGAATTATATGTCAGATCTAGAACCAAGGATTTCCAGTTTCAACAGAACAGCCAGATGGCTCCTTTTGAAACATTGCATGGCAGAGTGTGCAGGACTTTGGTTGCTGAGATGAAGTTAGGGAAAGAAAGATCATAGGCCCAGAGTCAGTTCAGCAGTTAGTGATTGTAGTTGCAGTGATCATAACTAGATTGAGGACCGCTCAGAGCCGCCAGAAATGTTGTATTGTTGAGCGTCGAAGGCCCTTAGAGTTCCAAATTGGTGATAACATTTTTCTGAAGGTGTCACCAACGAGGGGTACCTTGCGCTTTAGCAAGGAGGGAAAACTGAAACTGAGGTACGTAGGTTTCTTTGAGATTCTAGAGAGAGAATCAGGATTCTAACGTATCGTTTTGTGTTGTTGCCAAGGTAGGCGCAAGTGCATGACGTCTTTCATGAATCTTGAAGAATTAGACATGGACGACATAGTGTCGTACGTGGAAAGCCTGGTTTAGATTGGGGATCAGAAAGATCATATTCTATGTACCAAGACGGTCCCTTTGGTTAAAGTGGTCTAACAACACCACGGGACTGAAGAAGCAACCGGGGAAAGTGAGACTCAATGAGACGACGATACCCCCACCTTTTTGTTTAAGGATTGGTAAATGTTTAAATTTCGAGAATGAAATTTTTATAAGAGGGGAAGAGTTGTAACATCCTGATTTTCAGGCTCTGATTTTGATTGAATAAGATGGGCCTTTCATCAACGCGACTATAGTGGTTTTCTCTTAGATGGCCACTCATGAGATAATTGACCTATCAGGTGGAGTCATTAAGGAATTTTAATGCAATAGACTTGAAAATTCGACTAGCAATTGACTGCTCGACCGTGCTAGTCTGCAAGGGTCATTACGGCACAATTAAAAATCAATCAGAGACCGGAGATAGGCCGATTCAACTGAGATGTGTGATCAAAGGGTGGTTGATTCCACTTGATTGCAAATTCTCGTTGATCAGCATTAGACCGATTTTCTTTCGTTTTAGGTACCCTGTGTCCGTATTTGAAACCTCGAGATTTTCACGACCACCGAGAGTCGGTAATGTGTCGAAGAGGTATGTGTGGCTCGAAGAAAATTGACCATGAGTCAATTGCACTAAAAATTTCTAAAAGCTACCCGGTAGGTTAGGTCACACCAAAACCGCGTCTGATTGAAATTAACCGTGAATTTGAATTTGATTTCAAAAATTGAAAGTTTTGTCGTGTCAAGAGTCATTCTAGGAACGTCAACCCACCTTTTGAGGAATTTCCGGCGAATTCGGGATTTTTACGGAAAATCGAATCAGATGATTCAGAAAACGAACGGAAATTCAGATTGGCCAATTTGAAGGGATTTTTGACATATGGTGCGAGTGAATTAGTGACAGGGAATTTCGTAGACTTTTTCCACATCAAGTCGGACCCCAATCGGAGAAGTTTGTACGGAAAATCGGACTCCGAGAAAAATTAAATGGAATTCGGATTCGAAGGAAATTCATGGGATTAAATGACCGTCTTATTTTGGTCTTATTTTGGACTTCAATTGTTCAAGTTGGTGAAGAAATTGGCCTTGGATGACCAATTATTCTTGTTGTGAAGTTGAAACAAAATTATAAATTTTATTTTGTTTTGATTTTCCCCTTTCCTCCTTGGTCCCCCATTCTCGCACACACACACCCCCTTTCTTTTTTGGCCGACGTTCCCCATTTGCAGCCCATTATTCCTTGTTTACTTTTGACTTTTCTTTCTCTCTCTCTCTATTTCTCTCTCACTCACGCACGTCTCTCTTTCCTCTCCCCCTCTTCGCACATTTTTCCTCTCTTTGGTTGTGGGCTCCCCTTTGTACTTTCCCTTCTCAGCCGACATAACCTATCTTCTTATCCTTTTTTTCTTTTTTTTTCTTTTTCGGTCTGCTCCGCACGCCAACTTGACTGGTTCCTTTCTCCTTCGCAACTTCAGCTTCTGCTTTTCGTTCATTTCATTTGAGGGCTCGAGTTCTTCATTTCTTCATGCTGCTATGTCCGTTGATCTCCAACTAGCGGCCACATGTCAGCCCTCTCCTTTTCCCCCTCCTCGGTCAAACCCAGCGACGTTCCCTTCCCTCGCGGTGGACTCCAGCAGCGACGGAATTTTGCTGCTTTCCTCCGAGCAACCTCACGCCCTCGAGCCCAGCAGCTCCTTCGATGCATCCCTCCTCCGCCTGTGTCCCTCACGGCTAACCCGTGAGCTCAGCCCGTCAAACTGAGCCCGCAGCACCCGCAGCCACCGGAACCAACCCCAAACCGTGCCCGTTCGGCTGCCGATTCCTTCTCCACAGAACTGGAGTCGCAAGACCAGCCCAATCGTGGGCTTTGTGGCGCCGATTTCGGCCCGTTCCGGACCCCGTTGGTGTCGCCGCTTTGGAGATTGTTGTTCCTCGCCTCGTTCCCGTCGTTTTGATCTGAGCGGATTGTTAATCAGGTGAGTTTAATTCACTAATCCTTGCTTAATAGGTTAATCACGATTAGTGATTGATTAGTTTAGACTAAGATTGGTTTAGTGGATAATTAGAACGATTTAGTGAATTAGTTAATTACTGATGCATGTTAGGTGGTTAGTTTTATGTAATTAGCAAATAGATAGGCTCTAATATTTATTTAACGAGTCTTGGAATTTTTCCGAACCCGTTTCGATATTTAATTAGATTTTTCGGGCCTAAGTGTGAATTTTTAGTATTTAATAATTAATTTTTGAAATTAATTAATTAATTATTTATTTTCCTAAATTAGACTAGGATAGTCGGTGACCGGAATTTTATGCTGATTGTAGTGGTGTGATCTGTTTATTTAATTGAGCTCTAATTTGTGCTGATTGTGCATGGTTTGTATTTTTGGAATTTATTCTTAAATTCATTTAATTTCAGTGATTAATTGGAAAATAACCGGACGTAGGTTGACAGCGTCAAAAATATTTTGATGGATTATATAAAATGGTGGGATTTATGGAAAGGAAATTATGGTATTTTGGCTAAGGCCGACCGCGTATCCACACACGAGTATTTTTATCGGGTATGATAAAAATGGAGAAATTGTCAGATGGTTAGACCTATAATTGTGGCAGCTTATGGCGAGCATATATAATATACTTTATTAGTATTTGAGGCAGCTTCTAGTGAGCATAGATAGTATACTATATGAGTATAATTGCGGTAGCTTTTGATGAACATAAATAATATACTATATTAATATAATTGTGGTAGCTTCTGGTGAGCATATATAATTTTCAGCATACTATGAAAGTATGGCCGGCAACTTCTGGCGAGCATATATAATATACTATATCAGTATTTGAGGCAATTTCTGGCGAGCATATATATATAGTTTATTATCTCAGTATTTGAGGCGAGCTTTCGGTGAGCTATACTATCTATTATTGGCTTATAATAAGCGGTCCTAGGTATGATCGGACTTATATATAGTATTGATTGAGATGACCAGGGAATAGTCATGATGACATGGAATCGACTGAGTCGATAGATCAATGATTCGATCTGATTGAATGATTCAATGTGTTGATATGACTCGATGAGATTATGAATTGTATTGAATTGCAGGGAAGAACTGAGGCCAAGGTAAGTCCTCTGACGCCTGATTGTGCTTAGGCAACCCTTATGGCATATTTTCTTTCTAATCGAGTCTCAGGGGGATGAACTTGCTAAGACATTGTCTTACTGGTTATTGTATAACCATTTTCAGGTGCTTAGATGGTGTTGGTGAAGGACCGGAAGCCCTGGAGTTTAAGAGGTGAAGCCTGAAGAATCAACGATCTTTTTCGGCTAGCTAGTTGTAGGATAATTCTCTTTTGTAGGGAGCCGATCCCTTTTGTAAACCTTTGTGTATAGACCTATGTGTTTATAAAAGGTATTTTGTGAAAAATTAGTCCTACTTTCCTATCCCATTGTTTTATTGTCTGGGGATTATTTATATGCTTCTGCATGCATATGAAAATGAATGGGTCGGTGATGCGTCCTAGGACGTCGCTATTTAATCGACTAGTGAGGGATGAGCGCGTGCTCAAGGATCGGGGCGTGACATGTTTGGTATGGAGTGATCATTCATGTGATGTGTCAATCTTCATTTAGTTATACTTGTGACAATCCTCTCTTAGTATCTTAAACTTTTTGGCTATGTTCTCTTGTCTTCTTTAGCAGCTGTGGATTGTCTAGGCTAGGGTCTTATTATTTCTTTACTGGGCATTGCTCATTCCTTTTCTTTTTTTTCCAGATCGTTAGTATGGATGTACCACCGATTGCTCGTTACGGGGTGATAGCGCGTATTGATGTTTCTTTCCATGATGTGTATGATCCTGATATCGAGCTGACCTATACGAAGTATGAGGCTACGCTGTGGATGGACGACAGCAGAGTAGATATGACTCCGATGAGGTTTGTTGCGTGGTTCATAAACCACGAAGGAGAGTTGTTTGGCCCCCTTCATTTTGGTGCTGGAGGACCTGCAGCCGGGATGGGAGGTGCTTAGGTGCCCGGATCGTGTAGAAGCTGGAGGAGACGTCTTTTGTTTTTTTTTATGGACGTGGGCTAGTGTGGGATAGTGGAGTTAGAAACCCCCTCACCCTTTTCCCTGGATGTTTACTTATACTTTTGTTTGAACATGTAAGTATGTTGTACATAGGTGAAGAACTTGCAAGTAATCCAGGTTGATTTTTGTAAGCCCGAATGTTTTTAACAGGAAAGTAATGAAGCTTCTTATGATCTTTATCTATGATTATAGTTGGATTGTCTAATATTAGTTGACAGGACTATTGCAGAGTAACCTTGTGATATAAAATTTAGATCTTAAGATATCTATGTTATACATGCTAACCTTTATAGGTGAACACTGCAGTTCGACATTTGAAATCAATAAGTCCTGTAAGATGATAATCCATGTAATTTCCGCTTGTGCTTAGTACGTGACGCTATTGGGACGTCACAAGGACACTTTAAAATTTGGTTTTTCCAATTTCAATGAAAGTGTTGCATAAGCTCTATTTCGTCTATTTCGTTGATATAATGAATAGAGCCATTGTAATGTAAAATATGAATGAGAGACATGTCATTCTTGGTCGAATTTAGATATTCTATTATACTTTGAATCGTGCATGATTTCGATGTGATCTTTTGAGTTTGCACTCTCTTTTACTTTTTTATATATGGGAATAAAAGGTTAGGGGAAAAGAACATAAAGAAGTATAGGGGGGAGAGAGAGAGATATATATATATATATATATATATATATATATATAGGAGAGAGAGAGAGAGAGAGAGAGAGAGAGAGAGATGTTGAAAAAAAAGGAAAAATTAAAAGATTAAAAGAAGAAAAGAAAATGGAGAAAAAGTTGTTTGAGAAAAATTTGAAAGTTGTCATTTCGAATATGTATAATTTGTGGCATCCGAGAATCTCGACGACCTGAAATATTAACTTTTGAAGGAAAGGAAATTCGTCTTTGAATGGCCATATGGACAATTACACCAACAGCCACATTGTTTTATCTCTTGGACCAAACCTCCTATGTAAATTAGTTATGGGAATATTAATTGATGTCTACGGAAATCAAAATGCCATATGATTGTGCAGAAATTATGGGCTTATTATTATTATACTATGGACCATTTAAATTGGGCATTTTGGCCTCAAATTTTTTGGGCCCAAGTGAGCCCAAGAAGCCCATGAGGCTGTCGACAAAGGGGGGGGGGGAGGAACTGGATGGAGAGGCCACGCCACCCTCTCCACTTGTCTTCTTCTTGGAGCCACTTGTCACCTGCATGCAAGATTTAATTAGTAAACTAATGAAAGAAAACAAAGAAGCATTCGGAACTAAGGAGAGAGAGAGAGGGAAACCAAGAGCTCAAGCGAGCGGTCCAAGCGAGAGAGAAAGAGAGTTCGAGCGAGTGAGCGGGCGTGCGGGCGTGAGCCGCGAAGGAGGAAGAGGAGGATCGCCTTCTGCCGTGCCCGAGCTGCCACCGTCGACGCCGCCGATCCCCGTCACTGATTGAGCTGCGTTCAAAGTCCCAAGCCTCTGTTTTTGGTTGCCGAACAAGCTAGGAGTTGAGGCAAGTGGAAGTTCATCAACCTATGTCCTTGCATGCTAACATTTTCTAGTGAAATGCTGGTAGATGTGAGAAAATACAAAATAGGAAGCTGCATGATGTGTTGTTGGATGATGAAGATGATGATTGAATGCTGAAATGTGGAGGATTGAATGTGAGGTGGCTGTTTTGTGTGGGATTGAACTAAATGAGTAATAGAAAGAAACTACCAGCCATTTTATGTTGTATGAGGGCCTTGTATGTTTCGAAAATTGAGTGATAAATGGCTGTGTGGATCGAGCAAGGTGAGGAAAGGGTTGCCGAGAGAAAGGATGTTGTAGATGTTGAGATGAGTGAGTTTAAGGATGAATGTATGCCTTGAGCCGAGCTGTGGGAGGTTTTTCTATTGATAAGAACTTGATAAAAGTGTTCTTAGATGCTGTGGAAGAGACAAAAAAAAAGGGTGTAAGGTAGATCGGTAGAGAAACAAATGACTTGATTGAATTAGGGATGAAGAAAATTGCTTGTGCCGATTTTGTTTTGGAGAAAGTTAAATGGAAAGTCCTTTTAATTTTATCGTTTTGATTACAATGATGAAAACAAGGAAAGAAACCATTTCATTTAAAGATTTCATCCATTAGATGGAGTTTGACATCTAGCTATAGCCATATGAATGTGAAAACATGAAAATAGGAGTAAAGCTATCGAAACCGGTACTCTGTTTTGTAGTGAACGGCCTAACCTTTGATGATTCCATGAATTTCCTGTATTTATCTAGATAGACTTGAACTTTGAACCCTTAATGAAAGTTATCAGACACATCCTTAGGAATAACATATGAAAATTTGAGAATAAATGGATAAGGTTTGGTTAGTGAGACGAATTTTCCTTGTAGATGTTGAATCTGGAAAACTATTACTGGATGCTAGTAAAGATTATGGAGATTACTACTCTCAGTACAGTGCGATATAGACTTAGGATTCTTCACAGAAAATGTCAATATATGTCTCTAATATAACATATCAAAATTTCATAATTTTCTGAATTCATTTGGGAATTATTCCGAAATTTTTACCAGAACTGTGCATTGTAATGATTAAGCTGTTTTGCTTCGAATTTGTGCAAATTGCCCCAAGGGTGGACATATCTTGAATTGTTATGTGACATGATGATACTGGCATTAGCATATTATGAAATCTTGAGATTTGATGAAGGATTCTTGGGACATTTTTTTTTTGCATTTGAAAGTATGTTTGGAAATTAAAACTGTTAATTGTTGCCGTTGGACCTTTGGGTCAACGATGCCCCGGGAGTCGGGATGCCCAAAGGATCGAACAAGTCGGTGCCTTGTGGATGTCCGGTGGCCCTAAGTGGCTAAATGCTGGATGTATTCCTCGGGAGCTTCGAGATGCCCAGTTGTATGCTTGTCGGTACATAAATCTGGAGGGCCGGGGTAACCATTCTCATGGTGAGCTTTGGAGGTATTCCTCGTGATGCCAGGTGGGGTGCGAGATGCCTGGACGTGAGGTACGCTCTAGATGCCTGGTGGCCCTAAGTGGCTGAATGCCAGAGGCTTTCGTGATGCCAGGGTGGATGCGAATGCCCGTAGGGACGTAAACATTGGTCCTACGGGGGATGAAACCTTTTGAATGATAAAGTGAATGATTCTACTATGTGTGTATTGGTCTGGTTATAGGACTAAGTTGTATGGCATGGAATGGGACATGACATTACAATTTGGCCCTATGATCGAGACCTGTGTAATTGGACATAATGTATTTTGATCCATTGAAACTGCATTTGCCATTGCATTGAAGAATTTCATGATCTTGATGCATGCTTACCCTTTAATTACCTGTTTTTGTGTATCTTGCATGGATCTAGATATTGATGGTAATGCTTGATATAGTTTGATGAATCTTTTACTGCCGAGTGGTTGTACTCACCCCTTTTTTTGGGACTAACATTTCAGATTAAAAGATGCCTCTGTTACCTGTCACTCGCGGTACTTTTTACGGTGTCCTAGTTGATGTTGAGTGCTCGTGTTCGGAGCACATTCATGTCGGGGTTCGAGGATTGGTGTTCATCCGAGTATGGGTCTTAGTCATGTATGATGTCGGTTTACCTTATGGCCCCGTGGTTCAGGAGTTTCTGTCGGTGCACGTTCGATGTGATGGGATCATGCTAGGGATGTTGCCACCACCGCCAGTCGATGGACCGAGCTGGGTGTGATCGCGTGTGTGACGGGTAGCAGGTGACACTTTTTGGATTGCCGGCACTGTCTGATAGACTTATGTATAGGGCTGAAATGGAAGGGAAAGCTAAGGAAAAGTCGGTTTATCCTTTGTTATGTAGCTGGGTATAGAAAACCACGGCAAATTTTGGTGTACCGACTTATGATGTCTATCAAGCTCATGTAAATAAAAGTGCTCGGCTTTATCTTATAAAACTATCTAGTTGGTGTGCATCGTTTTAAATTGTGAAAGGGGAGATGATGGATGTGCTTCCACCATATTTCTGCGCAGGGACCAATCTAAAAGTTTATAAAACCCCCAGGATTTTTAGACCTTTAGGTATTGCGAGAGTGAGAAAAGCGAGCTGTGACGACCTAAACAGATTGGGGGCCGTTCGAGGGGTGCCACATAATTAACTTTGAAAGTTGGACTAGAGCCACTTCCATCTCATTAAGTGGGTAACAGGTCGAAGAGAAAAATTTGGTAATAAAGCGAAAAGGGACTCAACCCAATTTTAATTTTAATAAAAGCTAGTTAAGGATGTTGAGGTAATTATGAGCATATTTACATTGGTTTGTTGAGTCATTTCAAAATGACATGAATCCTTTATCTAGTACGAGAGAATATTAAGTGGTGTTGATTCTTCACGTCAATCACGATCTACTTCATTCATTTATTGCCACGTGCCTAGATAGTGACCCACTTTCCAACTCGTCTCTCTCTTCTACACCTTGCATTCTTCTTCTTCTTCTTCTTCTTCTTCTTCTGCTCCTCCTCCTCCTCCTCCTTTCTTTTTTTAGCCATTGCCACTATCAATAGCCATGCCCATGGAGCCCCCACCACCAACCACCGTG
This sequence comes from Eucalyptus guilfoylei, assembly GCA_016097605.1. NCBI lineage: Eukaryota > Viridiplantae > Streptophyta > Magnoliopsida > Myrtales > Myrtaceae > Eucalyptus > Eucalyptus guilfoylei. Next base: position 18,613,904 of record CM027869.1, on the reverse strand, counting down.
ACCTCATGTTAGCCTTGCCCGATTGTGAATTTGTTTTCTTTTTCCATTTGTGGAGTTATGGGAGGGATCATCTTGAGTTTCTTCCACTAGGAGTTTTGCTTGTTACGGTTCTGAATCGGTGAAAAAGATATGACTTTTCTTAGGCATCTTAGATGATTGTAGGATTAAAAAGAGAGGTTTTGATGTGCATTTTGATTTCTTCATTGGATGGCGATTCACTTCCTAGCAGCACAAATATTTAGATCAACTTATAAAATGGAATTTGCAATACTAGTTTGACCTTGATTTGATATTTAATTTATCTTTTAGCTAGAATCAGTTTTTCTCCATATGAAGCGAGTAAAGTTCTGAATTTGAAACAAGATGATTATAACTTGTCTGATTCGCCACCTAAAATTGATTTATGAGAATTTATGATTGCCATGAGCTAATCGACCGTATATATTGATCGAAAATCTCTTCGTGAATTATAGTTCTCTTTTTTGCTACATGAGATGTATACACGGAGGAAGGGCACTACGTACTAAAATGGAGATTCCAAGTAAGAAATTTAGATCATCCCAAAGGTACAAATTATAAATCTAATGTGATGCCAAACATGTGAAGTCCACACTCAAATCACATCACATGCACTAAATTTAATACGAGCATTTAGCTTAGGGAGCCACTTGAGAGAGGATTCGTTATATCCCAAGGCACGTACATGGTCATGAGATTATTCGGATGGCATGCATGTAATTCGATTCCCATGTTTTTCATAGGACATTACATAAACAATTTTTGACTTACCTAGTGCAAAAAAAGTCAGCAATTCCTCAGTTGGGCACCCTCAAACACTCTTCCCACATTAATTTGATTGGTTTGAATTAGTCGTTTCTGGAATATGTCAACATCTTTTATGAGATTTTTGTGTTTACTTTTTAAGTGTTTATTAATCATAGCAGTGCTGGAATGCCAAGAGAAACACCGCATGAATAAAATATTTGATCTCTTTTGAAATTCTTTGGCCCGTCTGAAACTGTGAAAACTCCCTATCGCGACTCGCCCCAAATGAATCCCAAGGGATTTAACTAATTGTTAGGTGGGCGTGTATAACTCTCTTATGAGATGGCTCTTACATTGCCTAACGGGCTTTCCCAAGTCTTAGCAATTGCAACTTGATTTTACATTTTTGGGATGAGGATTCGACGTGTGTTTCATACAGCAATCACTTAAGTATCATAACTTGTTTTGACAATCACTTCAGTGCCTTGATTTTTAAATAATATAAACTTCAGTATTATCACTTTCAATCGATCACTTGAGTGTTATAAATTTTTAAAAACTTTCACCGTAAGTGTGATGCCACGTCGGATTTTTAACACTATCGGGGGAACGTCTTTGAAAAATTTATGTGATGATCATCTTCTCTAAACCCTAAACTGTCCTCATATTTCATTATCGGCAACGTAATCCAGCTGTCATATGCCCCAAGAAAATGGAAGCATGACATGTGCAACAATTAGTAGACAAGGGCTCACCACGCGCTCGATATTGAAATGACAGGCAAGTCAATTTTCAGCGGTTGGAATTAAGGATTTCGTAATCTGCCAGATATAGAAGGGGACGGTGTCTCCCGTATGATTGCGAATGAACTGCCCCTCATATGGTGAGACACTAGAGCTTTCCTACAGGAGCGATTATGATGTTTTTGCTCATCCAATCTAACTATCGCTTGAGAAATAATATCTTTTGGAATGAAATTAAGAGAATTTATAAAGTTTGATATGTGAAAATTTTGTTCGTAAATAGGGATACTTTAAAAGTTGATTTTTCTCATTTCAATGAAAGTGTTACACAAGCTCTATTTCATTGATATAATAAATATAGGCCATTGTAATGTAAAATATGAATGAAAGACATATCATTCTAAGTCAAATTTAGATATTCTATTATACTCCGAATCGTGCACGATTTCGATGTGATCTTTTGAGTCTGCACTTTCTTTTACCTTTTTATATATAGGAATAAAAAGTTAGGGGAAAGAACATAAAGAAGTATTGCGGAGAGAGAGAGAGAGAGAGAGAGAGAGAGAGAGTTGTTGAAAGAAAAGGAAAAATTAAAAGAAGAAAAGAAAATGGTGGAAAAGTTATTTTGAGAAAAATTTAAAAGTTGTTATACTTTGTTATCTTCGAATATGTCTAATTAATTTCGAAATTTAGTTAACATGTCGAAGAGAATCTGGTAATGAAGCGAAAGGTGACTCAACCCAATTTGAGATTCAACAAAAGGCAGTTAGGGTGGTTGAGGTAATTAAGAGCATATTTAGATAGGTTTGTTGAGTTCTTTCAAAATGACATGAATCCTTTATCTAGTCCGAGAGAAAATTAGATGGCGTTGAATCTTCACGTCAATCACGATCTACGCCATTCATTGATCGTCACGTGCTTGGATGGTGGCCCACTTCCCATCTCTTGTCTCTCTCTTCTATGCCTTGCATTTCTCGTCTTCTTCTTCCTTCCTTCTTTTTAGCCATTGTCATTGTCAATACCCATGCCCATGGAGCGTCCCACCCCCCACCCCCCCCAACCAAACATTGCGACCTCGTGTTGGCCTAGCCCGATCGTGAATTGGATATGTCTTCTCTTTTCATTTGCGGAGTACCGGGAGTGGTCATCTTGAGTTCCTTCCGATTGGAGTTTTGCTTGTCATGGTTCTGAATTGGTGAGAAAAATCTGACTTTTCTTAGGCATTTTAGATGGTTGTGGAATTAAAAATGGAGATTTTGATGGGCATTTGGATTTCTTCATTGGGCATTTGGATTTCTTCATTGGATGGCAATTCCCTTCCCAGCAGCACCAATATTTAGTTTAACTTATAAAATGGACTTTGCAATGCTAGTTTGACATTGATTTGAGATTTAATTTATCTTTTTGCTAAAATCAAATTTTCTCCATATGAAGCAAGTAAAAGTTTTGAACTTGGCACACGATGATTATAAGTTATCTTACTCACCACTTGAAATTGATTTATGAGAATCTATGATTGCCATGAGCTAACTGACCATATAAATTGAAGGAAAATCTCTTAGTGAATGGAGATCCCAAGTAAGTAATTTCGATCATCCCAAAGGTACAAATTATAAATCCAATGCAACGCCAAACATGTGAAGTCCGCACTCAAATCACATCACATGCACTGAATTCAATACGAGCATTTAGCTTAGGGAGCCACTTGTGAGAGGATTCGTTATATCCCAAGGCACGTACATGGTCGTGAGATTATGCGGATGGCATGCAGGTAATTGTGTTCCCACGTTTTTCATAGGACATTACCTAAACAATTTTTGACTTACCTAGTGCAAAAAATGTGAGCAATTCCTCAGTTGGGCACCCTCAAACACTCTTCCCACATTAATTTGATTGGTTTGAATTAGTCGGTTTTGGAATATGTCAACATCTTTTATGAGATTTTTGTGTTTTCTTTTTAAGTGTTTCTTAATCATAGCAGTGCTTAAAAGCTCAGTGACTCAGAACTTTCAAGATTGGCATTTGTGATAAAAACTCAGGCACGGACCCAGTGAACGAGCTGTTGGATAAATCCCTGAAATTAAGCCAAAAAGGTACTAAGAAACTTCATAAGCATATACTTATTAAAATGCATTAAACAGGATAAGGTAGATAATGAACATCGTGCGAATGATAAAGAAGTGTGTCGCTTTTTTTGGGCTTAGTGTTGTCCATTCTCTTTCTGTGCAAATTAAATAAACAATATGAAAGAAATTCTACTCCGCATACAGGGATATGACTGCTGTCAAATTGGTGATCAATGTATCTATCTGTCCTTTCAGTCCACTAGAGCTCATGTTCCTGCACATCCGCAGCTAGCTTTATAAGAGTAAAATCCCACTGGTTAAAACTTTTACCATGGAAGGCTTTAATATAGAGACTTGATTTTGGAAATCATTTCCTCGGTCGCATGATGTATTACCAATCTGTAGTAAATTGTTGTTGAGAAAACTTTTCTTTTGAGACTTGTGGGGTTCGTATGCAGCATGTTTCCAGAGAATATATGTAGTCATGGACTTACCACGAAATGATTCTAGGAGGACTATAATAGCTGTAACGGAGTCCGCTCCATGAGCACTGTCTAGGAGTACATGGATCCCCCTGCCAGCTAGCCCTGATCATCCCACATGTTCTCTTGACATCATACATAGCATTGACTAAACCACCATGTAAAGAGCTACAATCATGAGGGACTCAGAGAACTGAAAAATAAATAAATAAGTGGAGGATAGATGTATACATACAGTCATCAAGAAAAGTTGGTGAATTTGAAAGTTGTGCCACGGTGAAAATCTCGATGGCATTGAGGAGAGGTGGCAGAATTGTCACGCCCCGATCCTCGGGGACGCACACATCCTTCTACTTGGTCGATTTTATAATGCGATATCCCAGGACTAAGTATCGCCAACCCTTTCATTTATTAAGCACATGCGGAAGCAGTTATAAATCCCTAGACAATAACACAATGGGATAGAAAAGCAAGACCATATTTTTCATATTGAAATCCACAACCGAACCTTTATACATGGTATAACTCAAAGTCTAATCACAAGACTATTCATAACATTCTAGTCACACTCTAAGTATACAATACAAAGTTCACAAAAGAGGATGGGATCTCAAGCCTCATCCGGTTCGTACTCAGGATCATCCTGATCCCCTTTAGACTCTTCTTCACTGAGCTCATTTCCTTCAAGCTCATCATCTTTTTCTAGCTCATCGTCCTCTTCTGGTTCTTCCTTCTTCGGTTCCTCTACGAGCCTGAAATGTTGTCCCACAACCGGGATGAGACTACGTCTCAGCGAGTTCTACCCCACTAAGGCCCGATTAGAAAACCATTATACTATAGGCTGCCTAAACACGCACAGGTCAGAGGACTTACCTTGATCTCAGACTCCACCTACAAGTCAGTACAATTCATAATAGGCACCCACTTACTCAAACCAAATCGAACCAGTCGATTACATGTCACCCAAAAATTATTCCCCACGGTGGAATATCTAGAAGTTAGGCCACGTGCATTCTCCAGGACGACATCCCAAGTCTCCGAGCCACGTGCCTCAAACCTTGGGTCCACGTGCATTCTCTAAGGCGACCTCTTCGCCAAAGTGGTACATCAAGTCACCGCGTCACGTGCCCTTTTAGATGCCATTCTCGAATACTGGACCCACGTGCATTCTCTAAGGTACTAGTTCACCAAAGTGACGCATTAGATCACCGAGCTACGTGTCCTTTTAGATGTCGTTCTCGAACACTGGACCCACGTGCATTCTCTAAGGTACTCGTTCACCAAAGTGACGCATCAGATCACCGAGCCACATGTCCTTTTAGATGCCAATCCGAAATGTCGGGCCCACGTGCATTCTCTAAGGCACTAGTTCGCCAAAGTGACGCATCAGATCACCGAGCCACGTGCCCTTTTTAGATGCCAATACTTAATCACCGAGCCACGTACCCTTCTCCAGGTAATTTACTTTCTACCGTGATTCCATTATGAGACAACTCCTTTCTCTACAGTTCGCCAATCCACTGTCAATACCCAATTAATTCTCAATCAAATAATCAAATCAATTCAATATGAACATATTCAAAAATTCAAAATTTAAATCAATTCCATACAAATTGAAGCTCAATTAAAAAAACAGACTACGCCACGACGATCAACACGAAATTCCGGTCACCGGCCATCTCGGTTGAATTTCCAGAAAAATAAATAAATAAATAATTAATTTCCAAAATTAATAATTAATTATTAAAAAATCCAATTTAGGCCCGTATTGCCTAATTGAAGCCCGATAAGGGTTGGGAAAAATCCTGAGATGCATTCAATAAATAGTAGACTATATCTACTTGCTAAATGCACAATCAATTTGTCTAATACGCATCACAATTGTCTAATAATCACTAATCTAGTCCAACCTAACCACCTAATTGTATTTAATTAAATCTAAACAACCCCTAAGCATAATTAGCAAACTAAGCGGGGATTAGTGAGATTACTCAACGGAATCGCGCGCAAATCGGATCAATCCGACGGGGACGACGCGAGGAACGATTCTTCCCAAAGCAATTCTCGGGTTCGGGGCCCGGAAACGGCCCAAAGCGGGCCTTGAACAGTGCTGGAAACCCATTTTTCCATCCACTATTCTTGGCTGGACGAAGCTCGTTCGGTGGCTGAGCTGGCTGGGCGAGGCCGGTGGACGGCGAGAGGGGCTCCAGCGGGTCGGAACGACGGCCAGACGGAGCTGGACAGCGCTCCGGTGGCTTCCTTAGCCGCTCACGAAGCTGGACAGAGGCAGCTGGAAGCTGGACGCCGACCAGACTGGCGGAGGGGAGACGGATGGTAGTTCGGTGGGGGCGGCACACGCGTGAACGGCGGAATGGTGGCCTGGCGTGGCTTTGACGGCGACAGCAGCTCCGGTTCCAAGTGACGATGGCCCTTGCTTCCGTTTCTGCTGGTCTCCGCACAAACAGAGGGGGAGAGAAGGAGGGCGGCGACGATGGCTAAAGGGGTGAGGGAGAGGCGAAGGCAAGCGGCGGAGCGCGAGCGGTGCGCGGTGACGGAGCACGGGCAGCGGCGAGCTGCTCCTGTCTTTGTGCGGCTTCTACTTCTGTCTTCCGTCTATTGATTTCTGGTTTGTTTGAATGGTGAGGAGGAGAGAGAGTGTACCGAGAGAGAGAGAAAGAGTCGAGAGAGTGAGAGAGGAGAGAAGACAAGAGAGAGATTCGGCAAGTGGGGAAGAAAAAGAGAAAAAAAGGAAAATAAAAGGGTTAGCCAAAAATGGAAAAAGAAAAGGGAATGGGAGGGAAACTAAAAAGAATTTCCTAACATAGCAAATTCTCATCCCATTTTCTTTTAAATTGGCTCAATTAACCCCAAAAGAATTTCCAACTAGAGTACTTGATCTCCACTTGCGATTACGCATCCAAATTTCCCTCTTTATTTTCTCTCAAATAAATCTCACAAAATCAATTGATGTCTCAAATATCAAATTGATTAATTTCCTCCTCCAAGGATCCCTCATGCTTCCCAATTTCATAATCAGAATCAATCCCTGGCTTCAACTGAACGAAAACGGCCCTAACCTAACTTTTTCCCAAAAAGTCTCGGTTGTCAGAAAAATCTTCTGAGACTGAGTCGTGGATCCTATAATTTATTGTGACATGACAGAATCTTCAACTTTTGAAATCGGACTCGAATTATCGGTTAATTTCCATTCAGTGCGTTTTTAGCATGACCTAGACTACCGGGTGGTTTTCAGAACCACTATGAACCCATTCGACTCAATGGCGACTCTCGATTGTCGTGAAAATCTCAAGGATCCAATTACGGACACAGGGCGCCAAAAGCTAGTAAAATCAGATTAGTGTCGGTCGACGAAAATTTTCCAATTTAGTGGAGTCACTCACGATCGGCCACACATCTCAGTCGAACAGACCTATCTCTGGTCTCAAATCAATTTTTAACTGTGCCATAATGGCCTCTAAAGATAAACATGGTCGAGAAGCCGATTCCTGATCGAATTCTCAAGTTTATTGCCCTAAAATTTCTTAATTACTTACCCAGACAGTCTAGTTATCTCGAGAGTGATCGGCTCTGAGAATAGCCCTATAAACGCATCAACGAAATGCCCGATTAATTTAGTAGAAAACAAGTTGAGAAATTCAGGATGTCACAACTCTTCCCCTCTTATAAAAATTTCGTCCTCGAAATTTAAACCATTACCAGACTTGATCAAAAAGGTGGGGGCACAATTCTCTCATTGACTCCTCAGTCTCTCATGTTGCTCCTTCTATATCGTGGTGTTGCCAGACCACTTTGACCAACGGAATGGTCTTTGAACGCAGCACTTGCTGTTTGCGATCGATAATCTGAACCGGGCTTTCGACGTATGACACACGGTCATCCACGTCCAATTCCTCGAAATTGAACACGTGGGTCGAGTCAGGTTCGCACTTCCTTAACATCGACACGTGAAAGACGTCATGCACTTGTGCCAGTCTTGGCAGCAATGCAAGACGATACGCTAGGTTCCTGATTCTCTCAAGAATCTCAAACGGACCTACGTACCTCGGACTCAGTTTGCCTTTCTTATCAAAGCTCGAAGTTCCCTTTATTGGTGACACTTTCAGAAAATCATGATCACCAACTCGGAATTCCAAAGACCTTCAATGCTTATCTACATAACTTTTCTGCCTGCTCTGCGCTGTCTTTAATTTGCCTCTGATCATTGTCACGGCATCTACTAACTGCTGAACCAACTCCGGGCATGTTATCTTCCTTTCCCTGACTTCATCCCAACACACTGGTGTTCTGCATGCTCTTCCATACAACGCTTCGAATGGAGCCATCTGAATGCTCTGTTGATAACTGTTGTTGTAGGCAAACTCCACTAGGTGAAGCTGATCTTCCCAACTTCCTTTGAAGTCTATTACACAAGCTCTTAGCATATCCTCGAGAGTCTGAATTGTCCTCTCAGACTGGCCATCCGTCTGAGGATGATAAGCCGTACTGTACTGAGGCTTTGTACCTAGAGCACTCTGCAAGCTCTTCCAAAAAGTAGCAGTAAACCTCGGGTCTCTGTCTGACGTTATCGTAACCGGCACTCCATGCATACGAACCACTTGACGCATATACAGGTTTGCGTGTCTATCTAGACTCAAGTCCTTTCGAACTACAATGAAGTAAGCCGACTTTCTCAGCCTGTTGACTACTACCCAAAGTGAATCATTTCCTCTTTGACTCCTTGGTAGTCCAGCCACGAAATCCATTGTGATATGCTCCCATTTCCATTTTGGAATCGCGAGAGGTTGCAGAAATCCTTCCGGCTTGCAATGCTGGGCTTTCACTTGCTGACAAGTCAAACACTTAGCGACATGTTTGGCAATGTCTGCCTTCATACCTGACCACCCATAATGTTGACGCGGGTTCTGATACATCTTGGTACTTCTAGGGTGAACGCTATAACTGCTACGATGTGCTTCAGATAAAATATCCTCTTTAAGCTCTACATCGCCAGGTACAACCAAACGTCCACGGAACCTCAGTACCCTATCATCAGAAATCTGAAAACCAGTCTTTCTTTTATCGGTACCCTCTTGAAGTATCTTCTGTACATCTGGATCTGTCGGTTGGAGTAGTTTGATTCTGACCTGAACATTCGGTTCAATTCTGAGGGTGGCCATAAGACTTGAGAGGTGGCCTACCTCAAACTTGAACACCGAATCTCGTGCTCTTTCGATTAAATTCCACTCCTTTATCAATATGTGAGCCACTGAAGACTTTTGACTCAAAGCATCGGCGACTTTATTCACCTTCCTCGGGTGACATAGAATATCACAGTCGTAGTCCTTCAGTAATTCCATCAATCGGCATTGTCTCATGTTCAACTCCTTCTGAAAGAATAAATACTTGACACTCTGATGGTCCGTGAAGATCTTAAACTTTTCCCCGCACAAGTAGTGCCTCCCAATCTTTAACGCAAATATGATGGCTGCGAGTTCTAAGTCATGCGTCAAATAATTCAATTCATAAGGTCTCAACTGACGGGAAGCGTATGCAACAACTTTGCCATGTTTCATCAGCACACAACCCAATCCCCTGAATGACGCATCACTGTAGATCTCGAATCCTCTAGGACCAAATGAAATCGTTCGTATAGGTGCGGTAGTCAGCTTTTCCTTAAACTCTTGAAGACTACGCTCGCACTTATCTGTCCATATGAACTTCTCGTCTTTCTTTGTGAGCTTTGTCAGAGGCGAGGCTAACGATGAGAAACCTTCCACAAATCGTCTGTAATAACTTGCTAATCCTAGAAAACTTCTGATCTCTGTCACTATTGTCGGTCTCAGATTCTATCTTGCTCGGGTCGACAGAGATTCCTTCTCCGGAAATCACATGACCTAAGAACGCAACATGAGTCAACCAAAACTTGCATTTGCTAAACTTAGTATACAACTAATGCGTTCTTAAAGTCTGGAGCACTAATCTCAGATGATTCTCATGCTCTTCATCACTTTTCGAGTAGACCAAGATATCATCGATGAACACGATCACAAAATGATCCAGATATTCCTTGAACACTCTGTTCATCATATCCATAAATGCAGCTGGAGTATTCGTCAACTCGAATGGCCTCACTGTGAACTCGCAATGACCATAACGAGTACGAAATGCCGACTTAGGAATATCCTCCTTCCTAATCCTCAACTGATGGTATCCTGTCCTCAAGTCGATCTTCGAGAATATTGACGTTCCTTGCAGTTGATCAAACAAGTCATCAATCCTTGGCAGAGGGCACTTATTCTTGATCGTTACCTGGTTGAGTTGCCAATAATTGATGCATGATTGCAACGAACCCTCTTCCTTTTCCTCACAAACAAACTAATGTTTCCCAAAGGTAATGCACTGATATGCATGAATTCCTTATTTAACAATCCTCACCTTTGCATCCTCAGTTCTAACAATTCAGCCAACGACATCTGATAATAAGTCTTAGAGAGTGGCTCCGCCCCGGGTGTTAATTCCATCACAAGTTCTATATCTTTTTCTAACGACAAGTTTGACAATTCCTATGACAACACATCTATAAATTTTTGGACCACTGAGATGTCCTCCATCTTCAATTCTCCAATTTGTCCTATCCAAGACAACCGTCAAGTAATCCTGAGCAACCTTCGTCTACCCAACGGTTTGCCTCTTGTGACGAGATTAGGGAAATCAAGGGCCTTCCTCGACTTTTGATAAATTCGAAATTTTCCTCCGTTGACGGATTAAACTGTATCTCATTACAACAACACTTCATTACAACCAAAGCTCCTCGAGCCAAACCTTTTTATATATGGTATCAAAGTTATACATAGGCAACTAGTCAAGTACGACTATAGTCGGAGTTTCTTCTTTTTACAACTTTAATACAACGACGGGAATTCTACAACCTTCACTCACCAACTTGTTACGTTACTCCAATAAAAACACCTCAAAAACACTCTTCCTCTGATTGATGCAAGGTTGGTCAATTCATGTTCCTTTAGCCATCGTAGTGGCATTCTCCCAGCAGTACTTGCACTCATGTTCTCCTGGATCTACGCGGACAATTTCTCGCTCGATGGCCGTACTGGTCACATTCGTGGCACACTCCTGTTATACTCGGACACTAGGCTGACTCATGCTTTTTCCCACAAATTTGACACATCTTCGACGAGTACTTTGACTCCTGTTGAGTGATAGCCTACACCTTTCCTTGCACTAAAGGCTCAATCCAAGTATCCCACTGAACGTCTTGCAGCGTGTTCCCTATGTTCTGTTCTATTGGTGGCAACGGCAACTGCTGTGGTTTCCCTTGTCTTCTGGGGCCGTTCCTGGCCATGTGACCTGGCTGGCCACACCCAAAACAAGTACCCGACCTAGAATGGCATGGGGCTACTCCGTGTCGCCTTCCACATAAGTGACACATGTTATTCCAACCCAATCTTGACTTTCCGAACCTGCTCTTCTGGTTGGGTGAAATGGAATGCCCTTCTTCCGACATCGGCCTCTTCCCCAGTCGATTGTCATCTCTACTAGAATTGAATCTTGATCCGAATGCGGTGGCTTGTTCCCTGATCACAATTCCAGGTTGGACCTCAACAGGTGCGGCAACAGCAGCGGTTAATACACTGGCGGCAGCATGAACAATGGCAACAGAGGCGGCTCGATCTTGAGCTTGTTGATCCAACAAATTTCCAAGGTTCCATAGCGCCTAAACGATCCAGTCAAGCCTAGGATCGCTCGGTGTTGCTACACTAGTACTGATCTGCGGCGGTACTCCTTCACTTGCGCTAGCCTGAGCCGGCGCTCTACCACTACTACGACCTCCTCGGGCATCGACCCATGTTGACGTTCCACCCCAAGCAATAGGTCTGATGGTACGCCTCCTAGGAGTCCTTTGCTCCTCATCACTCATGGTTCAGTCTTTACATTGAAACCTGTCTTCCAAATCCACACTGGATTAGAAGATGAGTGATCCACACACGACAAATAATTCTAGCATCCAGCTAACACAGACATGCACCAGTTGTGAATTTAAAGACCTTTCCTACAAACAATCCCATGGTCAACGCTCCTTATCACTCCAATCTTGAACTTCGCTCTGATACCACAAAAATGGGATGTCACGCCCCGATCCTCGGGGATGCACACATCCTTCAACTTGGTCGATTTTATAATGCGATATCCCAGGACTAAGTATCGCCGACCCTTTCATTTATTAAGCACATGCGGAAGCAGTTATAAATCCCTAGACAATAACATAATGGGATAGAAAAGCAAGGCCATATTTTTCATATTGAAATCCACAACCGAACCTTTATACATGGTATAACTCAAAGTCTAATCACAAGACTATTCATAACATTCTAGTCACACTTTAAGTATACAATACAAAGTTCACAAAAGAGGATGGGATCTCAAGCCTCATCCGGTTCGTACTCAGGATCATCTCGATCCCCTTCAGACCCTTCTTCACTGAGCTCATTTCCTTCAAGCTCTTCATCTTTTTCTGGCTCATCGTCCTCTTCTAGTTCTTCCTTCTCCGGTTCCTCTACGGGCCTGAAATGTTGTCCCACAACCGGGATGAGACTACGTCTCAGTGAGTTCTACCCCACTAAGGCTCGATTAGCAAACCATTATACTATAGGCTGCCTAAACACGCACAGGTCAGAGGACTTACCTTGGCCTCAGACTCCACTTGCAAGTCAGTACAATTCATAATAGGCACCCACTTACTCAAAACAAATCGAACCAGTCGATTACGTGTCACCCAAAAATTATTCCCCACGGTGGAATATCTAGAAGTTAGGCCACGTACATTCTCTAGGACGACATCCCAAGTCTCTGAGCCACGTGCCTCAAACCTTGGGCCCACGTGCATTCTCTAAGGCGACCTCATCGCCAAAGTGGTATATCAAGTCACCGAGCCACGTGCCCTTTTAGATGCCATCCTCGAATACTAGACCCACGTGCATTCTATAAGGTACTAGTTCACCAAAGTGATGCATCAGATCACCGAGCCACGTGTCCTTTTAGATGCCGTTCTCGAACACTGGACCCACGTGCATTCTCTAAGGTACTCGTTCACCAAAGTGACGCATCAGATCACCGAGCCACGTGTCCTTTTAGATGCCAATCCGAAATGTCGGGCCCACGTGCATTCTCTAAGGCACTAGTTCACCAAAGTGACGCATCAGATCACCGAGCCACGTGCCCTTTTTAGATGCCAATACTTAATCACCGAGCCACGTACCCTTCTCCAGGTGATTTACTTTCTACTGTGATTCCATTATGAGACAACTCTTTTCTCTACAGTTCGCCAATCCACTGTCAATACCCAATTAATTCTCAATCAAATAATCAAATCAATTCAATATGAACATATTCAAAAATTCACAATTTAAATCAATTCCATACAAATTGAAGCTCAATTAAATAAACAGACTATGCCACGACAATTAGCACGAAATTCTGGTCACCGGCCATCCCGGTTGAATTTCCGGAAAAATAAATAAATAAATAATTAATTTCGAAAATTAATAATTAATTATTAAAAAATCCAATTTAGGCCCGTATTGCCCTATTGAAGCCCGATAAGGGTCGGAAAAATCCGAGATGCATTCAATAAATAGTAGACTATATCTACTTACTAAATGCACAATCAATTTGTCTAATACGCATCACAATTGTCTAATAATCACTAATCTACTCCAATCTAACCATCTAATTGTATTTAATTAAATCTAACCAACCCCTAAGCATAATTATTAAACTAAGCGAGTATTAGTGAGATTACTCACTGGAATCGCGCGCAAATCGGATCAATCTGACGGGGACGACGCAAGGAACGATTCTTCCCAAAGCAACTCTCAGGTTCGGGGCCCGGAAACGGCCCAAATTGGGCCTTGAACAGTGCTGGAAACCCATTTTTCTAGCCACTGTTCTTGGCTGGACGAAGCTCGTCTGGTGGCTGAGCTGGTTGGGTGAGGCCGGCGGAGGGCGAGAGGGGCTCCGGCGGGCCCGAACGGCGGCGGGATGGAGCTGGACAGCGCTCCGGTGGCTTCCTCAGCCGCTCACGAAGTTGGACAAAGGCGGCTGGAAGCTGGACGGCGACTAGACTGGCGGAGGGGAGATGGACAGCAGTTCGGTGGGGCGGCACACGCGTGAACGGCGGAACGGCGGCCTGGCGTGGCTTCAACGGCGACAGTAGCTCCGGTTCCAGGCGACGGTGGCCCCTGCTTTCGTTTCTGCTGGTCTCCGCACAAACAGAGGGGGAGAGAAGGAGGGCGGCGACAATGGCTGAAGGGGTGAGGGAGAGGCGAAGGCGAGCGGCGGAGCGCGAGCGGCGCGCGGTGATGGAGCGCGGGCGGCGGCGAGCTGCTCCTGTCTTCGTGCGGCTTCTGCTTCTGTCTTCCGTCTATTGATTTCTGGTTTGTTCGAATGGTGATGAGGAGAGAGAGTGTACCAAGAGAGAGAGAGAGAAAGAGTCGAGAGAGTGAGAGAGGAGAGAAGATAAGAGAGAGATTCGGCAAGTGGGGAAGAAAAAGAGAAAAAAAGGAAAATAAAAGGGTTAGCCAAAAAATGGAAAAAGAAAAGGGAATGGGAGGGAAACTAAAAAGAATTTCCTAACATAGCAAATTCTCATCCCATTTTCTTTTAAATTGGCTCAATTGACCTCAAAAGAATTTCCAACTAGAGTACTTGATCTCCACTTGCATTTCTGCATCCAAATTTCCCTCTTGATTTTCTCTCAAATAAATCTCACAAAATCAATTGATGTCTCAAATATCAAATTGATTAATTTCCTCCTCCGAGGATCCCTCATGCTTCTCAATTTCACAATCAGAATCAACCCCGGCTTCAATTGAACGAAAACAGCCCTAACCTGACTTTTTCCCAAAAAGTCTCGGTTGTTAGAAAAATCTTCTGAGGCTGAGTCGTGGATCCAAATTTATTGTGACATGAAAAAATCTTCAACTTCTGAAATCGGACTCGAATTGTCGGTTAATTTCCATTCGGCGCGTTTTTAGCGTGACCTAGACTACCGGGTGGTTTTTAGAACTTTTTACGGCAAATGACCCGTGGTCGATTTTCTTCGAACCACTATGAACCCATTCGACTTAATGGCGACTCTCAATTATTGTGAAAATCTCAAGGATCCAATTACGGACACAGGGCGCCAAAGGATAGTAAAATCATATTAGTGTCGGTCGACGAAAATTTTCCAATTTAGTGGAGTCACCCATGATCGGCCACACATCTCAGTCGAACAGACCTATCTCTAGTCTCAAATCGATTTTTAACTGTGCCGCAATGGCCTCTAAAGATAAGCATGGTCGAGAAGCCGATTCCTGATCGAATTCTCAAGTTTATTGCCCTAAAATTTCTTAATTACTTACCCAGACAGTCTAGTTATCTCAAGAGTGATCGGCTTTGAGAATTGCCCTATAAACGCGTCAACGAAATGCCCGATTAATTCAGTAGAAAATAGGTTGAGAAATTCAGGATATCACAAGAATAGAGCAGCCTGTCGCCTCAATAGTCAAGTCCAAAGATGGTCCAGCTACAGGAGATGAGTTTACGATCGCCGGCTTTAGGTTCTCGAGCACGATGGTTTCCATGAATTTATTTTGTACATATACCGTGAGTTCTCGGATATCGTTCTCTTGCAGTTGCAATTCCACAAAATGAAAGTACATAAACCAGACATTAGTGGAGTTGTCTCATGGCCATTGCAGAATCAAAGGGTCCGTGACATTTTGTCTTTGTACGGCAGTCATCAAAACTTCAGGTGGAACTTTAAAGGCATCATCACTTGTACTTATCTCGATGGCTGTCTTGCTGCTGACTGACGGCCAAACTCCACTATAAATCTAATTGGTCTGGTTGCGATCATATACATCTTGTGGATGCCTATTCATGCCAATGCCAATGAAATGATCATAACAGTAAGTGTAAGATGATGAACAAGCTGACCCAAATTGGTTTGGGAATAACATGTTTTCTAATGTTCATGCTGTTGCATAATGCGAAAATGCGTTTAATAAAATGTGAACACACTAGCACGTCATTTACTGACTGATCAATGTGGTCAACATCCAAATATCATGGGCAATAATGAAGAAAATCACATGTATGTGGCTGTGCTCCCTAAATTGAGTCTCCAGCTGGTTACAAGTGCACCAGAGTTGATTTGGTAAATTGAGTTATCCAGCAACCGTAACTAGAGAGTTGATAAGAATGGAACTCTTGAGCCAGTATTCACTAGGCAAACTTGTATATAGTCTCTTAGAGGAGTGTAAATGATCTCTTTGTATATCCAAGATGTAGAGTTCACCGTGATCCAATAGTTAACATCAATATGGAGGTCGAATGCCGGAGTTTGATTCTTGCCATCATAATTCCCATACCAAAATGAAGCCCTGACCAAATATGTGTCGCCCTTTCCTTCATCTGGCATTAATGTGTAACAATTCCTCATTCCAGTGGGGAAGAACCTGAGATACTTTGATTGTTATAGGTAGTTGGCCTGGGTGGACACCTACTTGTTTGTTCCGGAATCTACAAACCCAGCATCGGCCTTGTAATATATCTTGAGCTGATTGTCATAGTAATCATTAGGTATCCTAAGTCGAGGTGAAATCAGAGAATTTCACTTACCCTTCACGAATTATTAATTCGAAATATAAACAGTGTTCAAATATATATATTTTTATTCTTTGCAATGTCCCTTAAATTTTCTTTTCTAACCTTTTTACAACCGTATAAACTAGATAGACATTTCAGCAACGAAAATTACGTCAGTAATAATTGGGCTGAGAACTGTAAGTTGAAAAGAAGTTTTGATGGACAATTTGATGGCAAAGGCACCCTGTGAAAAGCTTGAAAACAGAGATGTCATCTCAGCTAGAGGATGCTACACTAGGGGTGCGTTTGTTTCGAGTACAATAAATTATTGAAAAAACAATTTCCTAAAATGATCGTTTAATAAAAAAGAATTAACAAAAAATATTTTTATCTTTTATAAAAATATTTAGACATGTACTATTATCGATAATAAATATATTTTTTACTGACTAATTATTTCAAGTAATACAAACAATTATTTTTAGAATATTTTTCAAATCATCTATTTTCGGTGAAATAAACGGAGCCTAGGATTCATAAATGTCTCCTAGAGAATTTAACTCAAAGGATTGCTCTGCGTAGCTCTAAAACCATGAAAGCTTCTTGACCTCGACTCTACGTAAATACTCGGTGCTCAATTTTGAAATCAAAATGGAGCACCAACTACATTTTGTCTTCTGCGATGGCTAACGGAAAGAAAAGATAGGTAGACATTGAACCATCACTGTGCCCTTTTCTGGAGTACCGGTTTCGTGTGTTTCAACTCTTCACAATTCAATCATCACCATGCGCGCACGCGAGAGAGACAAGAGGAGGGAACCTGGATTTTGTTGCTTGCGAGCGATGACTCCTAGAGCTTAACAACCAATCAAGACATGCAACATCTTCTGGATCTTTCATGGCATGGCAAAACCATCTCCGTTTCACTGAGAGAGAGAGAGAGAGAGAGAGAGAGAGATGAAAGGTTTTCCTGTACCCTTACTCTTTTCTTTTTTTTCAACCCTGTACCGTTATTCACTAGGCACACTTGTATGTAATCTCCTGGGGTAACATAACGATTTCGCTCCACATGTATGTAGCTCGGCGAGTTCACCGTGGCCTAGCCGGGTCATTCCTTTATTATTCTAATGCCCATAGTCAAAGGTTGCCCTAATCAAGTACTCTCTGTTGTTGCCTTGCCATGGTTGAAGAGTATAGCAATTCCTAGTACCATTAGGAAAGTTTCTCGAGTTCTTCAATTATTGCATGTCGTTGTAGATGAGATTACTAGGGACTTGCGTGACCTATCCGGAGTCTACAAATTCAGTATCAGCCTTGTGGGATATGTTGAGAATATTATCGTGGTAATAATTCGGCGTGCCATAATTGATGCTTTGAAATCTATTGTTATAAATAACAAAAAAAAAAAAAATAGTTGAGTTTTCTCGAGAGCAAGGTTCTTAGAAACTTATTTTTTTATAGGTAAATCTCTTGAGAGATTTTGTAGTTAGTGTGAAACTTCATAAAGCGGTGAATTACTCTTTTTATGCTAGGCAGGGGACTATAATTTAAATAAGAAGCAAGAAGGCCGCTTTACATATGACATGCCTAACTTATCCGGTATTAAATAATTCAAAGTAAGAAGCCTATAATATTAGATTTTGTTTAGTTTAATCAACAAACACAATAAAAACAACAAACACAATAAAATCACGCATCGAAAGGAAAACGGACTTGATATGTTCTGTGCATATAAAATAAAATCATATTGGTTTTTGGAAAAACTGATGACATATATACGTAAAATGAGAGAGAGAGAGAGAGAGAGAGAGAGAGAGAGAGAGAGAGAGAGAGAGATCAAAATTCCTTCACAAGTATGAACTTAAGAGCTTTGTCTTCCTTTGAGATATATATATATACATGTGAGCTTTGTCTTCTTTTGAGTGAGTGAGAGAGAAAGAGAGAGGGAGAGGGAGAGGGAGAGGGAGAGGGAGAGGGAGAGACAGAGATTTGTGTACTTAATTTGGAATCCATCGTTCTTTATGCGGAATGGTGATAGTCCGATGCTCAGATTCTTCTCTTTTATCTCCCTCGGGATATATTGAGTCTTCAAAATTCCTTCACAAGTATGAACTTAAGAGCTTTGTCTTCCTTCGAGAGAGATATATATATATATATACTTGTGAGCTTTGTCTTCTTTTGAGTGAGTGAGAGAGAGAGAGAGAGAGAGGGAGAGAGGGAGAGGGAGAGACGGAGATTTGTGTACTTAATTTGGAATCCATCGTTCTTTATGCGGAATGGTGATAGTCCGATGCTCAAATTCTTCTCCTTTATCTCCCTCGGGATCTTGGCTCGATGAGACCACCCCTCACGCCTTTCCTTATGTGAGGTGATAGCGTGTTTGTGGAAAAGGAGGGTTAGAGGAGGGACCTTAGCGCTATTTATACAATTTTCAACTAAACTCTCTTATCACAGGCCAAGCCCAACTTAGCTTACACTAGCTAAGCCCATATTCGACTATTAAGAAACCTTATTTAACTAATCCCATAAAATAGTAAATTACATTCTCAATTAATGTAGCCCATATAAAAAAAACTCTTACATTCTCATACTTGGACTATATTAATTGAAATTATACTGTATGTGTGCACCTTTATGTTGTTTTACAGACAATTCTTAATAGTTAATCCTATCCCATGAAGTCTCAAATACTGACTCATGGTGGTAACTGCATGTACACATACAGGTCTTCCATGGTCACAAGTACTTTCAACTTTGCTAATATGAATTTAATATGGTTGTATGGCAAATTGATAATACCTCATAAAGAGTAATACCTAATACCTTATGTGTTATTCCTTTTGTCGGTCACTATTCTTTTACCTAAAGTATTACAAAAAATCAGATGTATCACTAGAGAATATCTTTATGGTTCGAATGAACCCACATATATCTTATCATTATGATTAACCTATCTTTATGTGTAATCAAGACACATGTTTAAGGTTGATAACCACATGCTTCCAACCTTCACTTAAGGTTTACACAATACCTTGAGATTTACATCACATGTAATCAATTCAATATGGTGAGAGCACATTCATGAACACTTTATCGAATGTGAAATAGTTTATACATATCAAAATGCTACTAAATGTAGCAAAACACATATGTAAGCTTTATTAGAGTAAAAACAAAATGGCTCCTACTAAACAAGAGCATTCGATATTGCTCCTCAGCCCGTGTTTATGATGTGTCGTTTAAAAACACAAGGGCAAAGGTCTTTAGATAGTGAGTTAGCAATCACATCATCTGTGGAAATACGCTCTACCGTAACGTCACTACTTTGCATTGTTTTTTTACGGCCAAAAACTTGACTATTATATGTTTAAATCCCTCGAGACCTCTATTGTTGTCAATAAACAACATTGAAAATTTATTGTCTCAATACAACCGTATAGGTCTATCCCTAAAATCAAATATGGTCAACTCCTTAATGAAGTTCCAGAGCCAAATATTCCGAGTAACAGCTAAAGGGCATATTACAAATTCCATTTATATGGTAAATGATAATATAGATTTTTGTTTCTCGCTTTGCCATAATAGTGCACCTTTTGCTAATATAAAGATATTTCTTGTTGTTGACTTTTCGTCATCTTGACAGCCAGCAAAATTTGCATCCGAATACCTTATTAGCTCCAGGTCCTAAACATTTTTGTAAATCGGCAAATAGTCTCTTGTCCTTTTAGGTACCTCAAAATCTTCTTGGCAACAATTTAGTGATTGTGTCCTAAATTTGACTAATATCTACCTAGAAGACTTATTGCAGGCAATATTTGGTTTAACGCAAACTTGAGCACAATATTTTCAAGTGCACAGGCATAAGGTGCATTCTTCATTTGGGCTTTCTCAATGTCTAAATGAGGACACGATAATGGACTCAGTTTATCACCCTTAATAATAGGAGCAATCCTTGACTTGCAATACGACATACTAAATTTTTCTAGAATATGATCGACATGTGCACTTTGAGATAAACTTAACATACGGCGATAACGATCCTTATAGATTTCAATACCAAAAGCAAAAGACACTTCATCAAGGTTTTTCACGTTAAAATTACTTGACAACATTTGCTTTGTTTCATACAGTAATCCAATATCACTACTTGCAAGCAAGATATTTTCTACATAGAATATGAGAATTTTTTTTTTCATCCCACTGACCTTATAGTATATACACTGATCTATTTTGTTCTCAACAAAACCAAACGAAGTGACAATACCATGAAACTTCAAGTATCATTGTCTAGAAGCTTGTTTGAGGCCATAAATAGATTTTTTAGTTTATACACAAGCTTACTTGAATCATTTGTTGCAAAACCTTTAGGTTATGCCATATAGACTTCTTTATCAAGGTATCCATTTAGAAAGATAGTTTTAACATCCATCTGGCGTAACTACATATCAAAATGAACTACCAATGCCATGTTCACTCTAAAAGAATCTTTAGAAAATACTAGGGAAAAAGTTGCTTCAGAGTCTATTAATTTTCTTTAAGTGAAACCCTTAATTACTAGTCTGGGTTTAAACATCTCAATATTTCCTTTGGTGTTTCTTTTAGTCTTGTACATCCATTTGCAGCGGATGGGTTTGTGACATTCAAGTAATTCAACAAGCTCCCAAACACTATCATGTTTCATAGATTGCATTTTGTCTTTCATCGCATCTAACCACAGATCTGATTGAGGACAAGAAACAACATTTATATAAATCACTAGAACGACCATGCAGTACATATCATAGTTATGCTCATATAGATAGACTATATAGTTTGGTGGTATAATTGATCATCTCTCTCTAACAGATCTCTTGAGTGGAGCTATAATCACTTCATCCTGCACCTGAGAGGCTTGACAAACTTCATTAGGAATTGCATCAATAATAGTATTCTGAACTTCAATAGGCTTAGTCTATAGTGTAAAAGACTCTACAATTGTCTATATAGGTAAAGATAAAGACACGGTGGTCTCCACTGTACTATTATCTTTAATAGTCTGAGAGCAGCTATCATCTACGATTATGTTGAACTCTAGAAATTTCGCTATCTGTGATTCCATTATTCTTGCACCTCCATTGGGATTATAAAACCTAATATTCCTTCAAATAATCTAGGTAAGACACGAAATAAAACCAATTGATTCTCGCGTCCAACTTACTTAATGTTGGATTATATAACCTTACTTTTACCGAACATCCCCAAATTGTAAGATGATTCAAGCTAGGTTTATGTCTTGTCCACAACTCAGAAAGAATTAGTGAAATGGCTTTGGTAGGAACAGGGTTTAGTGTGTAAATGGTTGTTTCAATGCTTTGACCCCATAGAAAACCAGATAAATTAGTCCTACTAATCATACTCACCACCATGTCCATTATAGTGCAATTACGTTTTTCGGCCACATCAATTTGTTCAAAATTTTTGAACATGGTAGTTTAAGTTACCATCCAATAATCTTTTAAATATATGACAAATGGCCCTTTAAGCTATTCAGCATTGCCATACTTGCCGAAAGACTCACCACTGCAGTCAGATCCGACAACCTTTAAGATGTATCCCCAATTGTTTCTCGATTTTAGTCCGAAAGATCTTGAACTAGTCAAAATACTTAGACTTTTCTTTAATCAAATACAGATAACCATATCGGGAGTAGTTATCAATAAATGTGATAAAATAAAAATTTCTACACAACATTACCATAAATTAGTGTGAATGACCTCCAATAGGTCAAAACTTCGGACTACGTTTTCTTCTTTATCTTAGTCATCTTATTTTTACAATGGTCTACACAAGACTTTATGTAATTTTTAAGAGTAAACAAAATATCAACTTTATGGGTTTTTCTACTCTTTCTCTAAACATGTGACTTAAACGTCTATACACAATACATAAGACTGTTCATTAGGCAATGGTCCTTGGAAATAACTTTTTCAACTATATAAGTGATGTACATATCATTGGGAGATAAACACAATTGGTATAATCCATTTGACATATTGCAACACCCAATTTAACTCTACTTGAATTAAAAAACATAGAAACAACATTATTCTTTACTTCAAAAGAGTGGCTATACACGTCCAAACATGATACAAACCCCTTTAGGCTCACTCTTGGACAATCAAGTTTTATATTTATTGCAATATTTCTTTATGTGCCTTCTCTTCCTACAAAAGTAGCAGAAGATACAATTCCTCTTAAAATGGTGCTATCTTGGGACCAGACTATCAAAATGATCGGTGGTTTCATGAGTTGCTTTGTGAGTATGACTTTTTTGGTCTTCAAATCTATCATCTTGAGGACGTAATAAACCTCAGTAGAACCATCATATTTTATGTTGAAGATACAATTTCAATCTACCAAGGCCTCTATCATCCTTTTAACAATGCAGTCGGCTAGTAAATCATTTTTCGAGTATTCATGAATAGAAAGCTTCATGGATAACGGGCAAATTTAATTGCTCTTTTCCCAAACAGTAAAATGTGCTTTCTAATTCCATATTGCTGACAACAAGATTGTCAACTTATTCTTAGTAAGAGCAATATGAGCATCTATCAACTTCATCCTAAACAAAAAATCCTATTTTTACTACTTAAAGTTTGACCCAGTAAGAACTTTGATTACAATGGAGTTACCATTTATAGAGAAGGCAACTTAATAATCAGCAATGTATAAAATTGACATAATGTGAATACTGTGTAACTTGAAAGCCTTATAAGTACACATTTTGAGAGCTACATATATCATCATATAAAGGCCTTTGAGCAGAATATATGACATATAATTGTATACTCTCCATATGACAGTAGCCATGGGAATATATTCCAACCTTTTGTGAATTCACCACATTTGGGTATATGAACCACTAGGGTTAGTCACTTCTCAACCATACACTATACATGTATCCCCCCATGAGCTAATACACAATCACCTCCTTTAGAAGTATGACCAAGCATTAGAATAGGAGACATCCCACCAGCATATGAGACCGATATTTTTCAAATCCAATCAAATGTACTACTTTGGCGATTACAACCCAATTGAATCATTGAAACTCTTTTATACTAGGAATATAAACTTTATGTCTCACATTTACCTTATACATGTGATTTTAAACTTGATGACATGGGTAGTTTGTCATTAAAATCACATGTTATGCAAATTACATTGCTCCATTCATTAATACATGTTGAACTTTATACATATTATTAATGAATCACACTCTACACAATCTTTATGTAACGATATACATGTGAGCTGACAATGTATTTCCGAAACCATAGAGAAATACATAAAAAAAATTACGCAAAAAAAAAAACCCCAAAAATACATGTATTTCGGGTTTCGCATGTATTTTCACATCTTTAAAAGCATAAAATATGTAAAATAAATACATTACAGTATAGACAATTTCCATATGAGCACGTTGGTACCAAGCATGCACAGAATGAAGCACGCATGCGCCCTCACGCGCCCCTAGAGTGTGCGGCGCGTGAACTGCACGCGTTGGCATGCATGAGCCGGTCTTGAAGTCAGTTTGATTGGCCAGTGGTCCAATCAGCCAATAGTCAAACTAGGTCGGGTCAACCCTGGGTCGAGTATGAAGTCATCAATGACGTCAGGGTCTAGAGGATGACGTCATCGATGACATCAATGTTGGCAAGGCGGTGGCCAAGTCGGTGGGGTGACGTCATCCCTTGCCTAAGGCGGTCATGCGTCGTGCATGTGAACACACACAGCCGCGCGTGGTGTCGATTTCCGACGCCCCCTTGGCACATGCAGGCGCATGAGGTGGCATCTGGCCTTTGTCGGTTGTGTGCCACCCACCAAAATCTTCATCTCGACAAGAGGAATCCAAATATGTGATCAAAATTCACTTTTACTGGACAAAAAATCATGAAGACAAGCAAAACGGTCTGAAACCATCTCAAATCGAGATGCTCATGGGCAGCGTATTTGACCTCCATCGGAGGGGCGCCACCCACCAACACTCTCAGCTTGCCAAGACGAGTACAAATATGTGTTCAAAATCAATTTTCATAGAATAAAATTTTCAAAACATGATAAATTCCTCATGTTCGAGTTCTAGGCTATGAAGGCTCTGATACCAAATGTAGGCCATCAAAACGGCATCCTAGGATCAATATAACTAGATGCTCGAACACAGAGAATGAGAAGACGGAGATTTGTGTATATGATTTGGAATCCATTGTTTTTTTATACGAAATGGCAACGATCCGACGCTCAGGTTCTTCTCCTTTATCGCCCTCGAGATCTTGGCTCGATGAGACCAGCCCTCACGCCTTTCCTTATGTGAGGTGATAGTGTGTTCGTGGAAGAGGAGGGTTAGAGGAGGGAGCTTAGCGTTATTTATAGAGTTTTCATCCAGGTCCTCTCATCACGGGCTGGGCTCAATTCGGCTCATACAAGCCAAGTCCATATTCAACTATTAAGAATCCTTATGTCTTACCATATTAGACTAATCCCATAAAATGGTAAATTACAATCTCAATTAATATAACTCACATTAGGAAAACTCTTACAAGAGAGAGAAAGAGAAATATACCTGGATTTTGTTGGGCTTGAATCAAAAGGACAAATCCTAAAGCTAAAGAAGCAAGCAGAGAAAACGTGAAAGCTGTAGTTGATCTTCCCAAAGTGATCGAGCAGGGGAGATGGTCGAAGAGAGAAGTGTGAGGAAGATATGCCTCCTCGCAGTATATTAATATCAAGAGCTCTGGATACAACCAACTGACCTCATCTTAGTGGCTATGGCCCAGTATTTAAATTTACTAAGTATTTTGTATCCTCATTTTCCTTTTGGGCACTTTACATTCATATAGGATAAACAGTTTCCACGGAAACTAAGAGTTTGATATATCTGGACAACATGATTATAAATTTCATAAATTTAAATTCAACTCAACATTAATCCTAGCGTGATTATATCGATTTTGGAAGGCATATAGGGGATTGACTTGTATTCAGACGATAATTATTGGAAATTAGCTTCTTCTTCTAGAGGAAATACTAAGAGGATGCACGGTCCCGTCTTCAGTTCATGGTTGACGGAGTCATAGCTACAATACAGGAAGACCAAGACTTGCAGCTGGGTCTTCGTCCGCCCATGCATCCAAGTCTATGTCCCACAATTAATGTCAATAGACAGCTTTTGATTGATGACACATGGACCTTTCTATCTGTCAAGAAAACGTCCAGTTTAGCCTTATGATTTCCTTTTTCCATGTCCAGGCCGTGAATGGAGGTGAAGCTGTCGGGCCTCAGCCGCCGTTGGTTTCAGAAGGAGATGAAGCTGTGGGCAGCGGGGATGGCAAATGTATTCATAGGACCAGCACTAGAATATCACTGACATTTCGACCAGCGTTGAAAGTTCACCATAAGCTGTTCAAGTTTTAGATATCCTCGCTTCACAAGAAATCTCTCCCCTCTTTCCAAACTTAATAGTATGGTTTTTCATAGCTCAGAAGCGTCTGTTTAAACGAAAATTTTTGACATCGTAGCGGCGGTCATCGACAAATAAAGACAGAAAAAGTTCTTGAATAACAGATGTGTTTCCTGTGCAGTGGCTTTTTGGTCGGATGAGCTTCTGCATCTATGGAAGGAATTCTAACTATGAATAGATTGGGCCTTTAAAAATCAAACTACTGGAGACTTTCAAGAGAGGAAAAACCATGTCCCATTGTTAATTTCTAATTTCCAATTCATCTTCCTTAAACTGCCCAAGAGTCATTACTGTAAAACGGCATCCACCTCGTCCCTGATTGAGATGCTTAAAATTAGCAAATTACGCATTGAAACGTTTTTAAAATTGAAATAATATACATTAAAAAGATGATCATTTCAATTTATGTACAAAAGTTCATTTCTATTCAGCTGGCGATATGAATCCCATTTTCTATGATGCATAAGGTAAGTAGTTTTTTTTTAGTAAGGTAAGTAATATATTGACTTTTAACCAAAATTATACATCAAAGGTTCCCGGCACCAAAACTTACACTCATAAAGACAACAAGTCATTACGAGTGGAGGAGTGTCGAGAAGAAGAAAAAAACAAAAGCTGTGAAACAGCAGCAACAAAGCAGCTGACCAGCAGCTAAACCAGCCAAAACAGCAGCAAGGGAACAGCCAGAAACAGCAGCAAAACCCAGCCAAACAGCGGCAAAAGAAAGGAGTAAAAGAGACCAGGGAAATCAGAAGTAGTTGTTATATCCTATAATCTTCAACTCTTCATTTTTCTTTAATTCATTTATTATTAATACTCATTAGTTGAAGAAGTTTGTAGTTCATGAAAGTTTGAATGAATTCACTCCAAGTGTTTTTTTTTTTTTTTTTTTTTTTTTTTTTTTTTGGAGGCTTTAGTTATGAGGACTTGATTAATTTGAAAGTGCCTCACTAGAGATTATTCCATTATATTTCATTTTCATTCCAATTTGGAGTTTCTGTAGTTATCTTTATAAGACTATAAATATAAAGCACATCAAGTGTACAGTAAGTACGAAAAAAATAAGATTCAATTACAAATGGAGAATAAAAGCTTAGTAAATAAGAAATTGAAACTGTAACGTGAAAACAAGAAAATAAAGATAAGAATATTAGAAACTTAATATAATGAATTGTGGTCAAGTTCTCATTTTTCTCAACATGTAATATACTCTTTTTCCTCGTTTGTTCTGATTTATTTAAAAGCAAGCAATTTTTTTTTTTTTTTTGGGTCCAAACATGCAAACAATTGATTCGCCATAGATCTTCAGTTAATGATAATTATTTTTTAGGGTATGAATTGAATTGAGGATCCATCGGTCATTGAGTCGAAAAGTGAAAAAAAAAGGATAATCTCACAAAATATCCTATACATTTTTCTCGATGACATTAATACCTAATTTTTTTCTTGTCTCACCAATAATCTTAAACTTGTACCATTTACCCAATAAGATCTTTCGTTAGACTTTGTTTATGGGTTAAAGTCCAACATGATAATATTTCTAGATAATATCAAACTAACCAATTTGAGACCGTAATGAACACATGTATAGTTACATCAGATTTTTGATGGTCACGCAAGCTGTCACGTCGGATTTCAAACGTAGATGACTAGAAAGCATTTTTTGATCATCGATGCAAGTTCGGAATATTCGTGAGTCGGGAAAAAAAATTTAGATCAATGGTGTTCACGAAAAAAAGTTCTAAGATTTTTTGGGGGATTTTTCTGGTAAAAGGATGGAGCTAAAAATTGCCGGCTTCCTACGGGAACCGGAGGTCCCTGTCATAAAAATTGGAACTTTCGGAAGAGCGAAGAAGAACCTGCGACGCCCATCCCAAGTTATCCGAAGCATTCGGTGGTTGAGCGAGCCGTCCGGCGACGCCAATCCTAGAGCACGTACAATGCGAGGCCTGTGGGCGGCGAACTGGCGGTCGCTGGGAAGGAAGACCCTCCACTCCTCCTCGTCTTCATCATTGCCTTCTCCGTCTTCGCTTTCTTTGAATTTGAAGCTGCTCGGCCCGAACCTCCCAGACGTTTGGATGGTGCCTGGCCCCAGCTTCAGCGCCTTCCGTTCCCAGTCTTCAGGTATCGTCCTTCCCGCGACCGGTCCGCCACCCTTTTGGCCACCTGCGGTGATGAGATACGTGTTACTCGAGTCTGTTGGGGTCGCTTCGAGGGTTAACGTGAATGTCCTCTGCACGTTACCTCTGCTTTTTCGTTGCTGGAGGCTTGTTCTCCATGTTTCATCCGGCGGCAGCGTGCTGATTGCCTCGAAGCGGTTTTTGGGTTCGGGTGTTTTGGGCTTCGACGTCGTCGTTTTGATCGTGAGGTGCAGCTGTCGTTGTCGTCGTCGTTGTCATTGTGATTCGAATTCATTAGCGATCCTATGAAGTATAATGGTGAATCGAGTGCCGACTGTAAGTTGTTGAATCCTTCGAAAAAATGACGGATTTTTCCTTTTGGTACTAGAAAAAGGTTGGGTTCTTCTTGAGTGAATTGAGACACAACTTTCCTCGGTAACATTTGTGACTTCTGCATACAAAACTTGTTAAAATTAATGTGTGCATATGTAGGAAAAGCATAACTATGAAGCACCGACACTATCCAAGAGTCTTCGTATCATGTCGGACACGAAGTATCCGACACTTTCGGACACTCTTGGACACTTGGTCAACCCATGTCGGAAAATTCGACGCCTGGTCAACTTTCCCGACACTCCGACACTCGAGTCGGAATTTTGACATATGAGTTTCCGGCACGTGATTTTGATATCGAGGTCTATTTTAAAAATTTCCAATAAATGAGAGGTCAAAATGTATTTATGTGAAAAAATAAAACACAATAATAAAAATAATAAATGAAGAAAGAGGAAAAATATAGTATTCTCTTCTCTTTTGACTCTCACTTCCTGTTATACATAATTCATCCCTTAAGTTTTTTTCTCCTCTTCCGACGTATCTAACATGCGAGTCCAGAATGTGGATTGCTTGTTTTTCTTTTTAAGTTTTATGAATTATTGGAATATAGTTGACAAATTTGTCAAATTGAAACAATGAATGATATTAATAAATGATGGATTAATGTTTTTAGTATAAATTCATTCTAGGCTTATTTATTTATTTATTTATGAATTTGAATCAAATTAATTTGATTGAAATAAATATAAAAATGATAATTTATTATGTATATATAAAAATATATATTTAATATCCAACGTATATGTCGAAATTCTCTATTTTTATTTATTTATTTATAAACGATGTATCGGCGTGGCGTATCGTGTCGTGTCATGTGTCGCATGTCAATGGCGGTACTACTTAGAAGCAGAAGCGAAAGCAGGCGTAGGACTACTTTCGAAAATCATCTTTTTACTATGCTTTTGTGTGCATCAGCTTGTGAAGGACCACAAAATGCTTCACTGGATCTTATGGACTTTTTCGTAACAGGAGTCACTCTCCAAAAGCACGAAAGATTTCAGTGAGATAGTTGGGGATGGTTTCTATAGAACTCTTTTGAGTATTAGGAATTCCATACAATCCAAGTTGTAAGGTTGATTATTCTACCTGTGGAGCTTTGGTAGCTTGTTGTCTTGTAGCTCTATATAAGGTGCTTGAGCAAGACTACTTCTCTTGCTTTTTTGCTTGCTTCATTTACCTTGTGCATAGCACACTAACCTGTTTTATGATTTTTACTCGAAGCAGCTAATGGACAAACTGGTAATGTAATAAATGGGAAGTCTATTGCAAGAGCTACTAGAGCAGGAATAGCCAATGAAATTTGCAGAATGAAGGACACCATTGTAAAATCCCGGGGATTGGCTATTGTGTTGGTTGGCGGAAGAAGGGATTCACGAACTTCTATTCGTGTCAAATTAAAAGCTTGTGAAGAAGTTGGGATAAGGACCTATGTAGAGGAGTTAGCTGAAGAATGTACAGAAGATGCAGTTCTGCGTGTTGTTTCCAGATTAAATAACAACCCATCAGTTAATGGTATTATTGTGCAACTCCCTTTACCACAAGTAATTTCTACAGCTAGACTTATGCTTCATTCCCATTTCTCTTTCGAATATCTTGGGTAGTCTGTATCAAACTAAGCTCACAGTTGCCAATGGAACATTCACATGTTCCGACACATTCTGTAGAGTAATTGAATGGTGTAACCTGTACATAATTGTTTTCCCATACTATACCATATAATCTTCTGGTGTGGAGGATGATGCAATGACTAGAGCTCCTCATTGACCTGAAAAATTTCAATAACATATTACCATTCATTTAACACAACCATTCATGTAACACATCTTGTAAGGATATATTTACCATTGTGCCACCTCAATGTGATGTTTGCCCAGCATGTGGATGAGGAGAGAATCATCAATTTCATGAGCCCAGAGAAAGACGTGGATGGCTTCCATCCCCTCTATAAGGGAAATCTTGCCATGAAAGGAAGGGAGCCACTTTTTATTCCTTGTGCTCCTAAGAGTTGTGTTGAGTTGCTGTTGAGGTCTGGTGTGGAAATCATGGGAAAGAGAGCTGTGGTAGTCGGGAGAAGCAAGATTGTTGGGTTGCCCACCTCTTTGTTATTGCAGGTAAGCGTGCCTTTTTGCACATTTTTCTGGTTGTTTAAGATGCTCTCATATCATCCTCTTCTAGAATATTCCTCTGGTAGAGGCACCATGCAACAGTCAGCACAGTACATTCTTTCACCAAAAATCCAGAACAGATTACAAGTGAAGCCGACATTGTGATTGCTGATGTGGGGATACCCAATTTAATCCGTGGCAGTTGGCTAAAACGGGGAGCTGTTGTAGTAGATATGGGGACTGTAGTAGTACTTTAGCTGGTACGTCCATGATGAGGTGCGATTGGAACGCACCGTTTTGTCTTGATGCGTTACGATGGAAAGACACTAATGGAGGGGTGCAAAGGGAGACGTATAAAAGCCTCCCGAACACAACCGTTGAAAGGTTGGCAGATCATTTGCACCAGTTTTCTCTCCATTTTCATCTAGAAATAAGAAAGCATTTCAATTTCAATTTTTGCAAGAACAATCGACATTTACGCCGTGGAAATCGGGTGTTTTCCTTGTGATTACATCCAGACCAACGTGAGGTATTGTTGTTCGTGATTCATCTGCAATTCAGTGTTCGTTCCGGGGCTATTTGCTGTTTGCAAATCGGAATCAGGTAAGTCGTCTTCCGCCGACATGAATTCCATCATTGGTATCAGAGCCCGGTCGTGGTTTCTGCCTTGTTTTTCATTGATTTTTCCAGTACACCATTTGATATCGAGATTAAGAGTATGATATCTACACTGGTTGGATGTTTATTAATCGAAATTGATATGTGAATCGTCGAAAAATCGAACCAAAGTGAAGAACAGGTTCGAGGTCGCGTGCATCCGTGCGGTTTTGGCCAATTTTCGAAATAATTTTTTGGCCAAAATCAACTTTTGAATATATAGGGTGAAAGAGCTCGTCGAGACGAGTCCGGCAATGGGTCGATCACCGCCGGAAGACGCCGGACGCGCCCACACGCGGCCCGAAGCCCACGGCGTGGGCGCCATGCGCTGGGCAAAGCCAGCGCAGCGCGTGCGCCACACGCGCCGGTCGGCAAACCGGCACGTGCGCGACGTGCGCTGGCCGGCCAACCGGCGCGTGATGACGTCACTGTGACATCATCCAACGGTCGGTAACCGTTTGGATGACATCATCGATGACGTCAGCGCTCCGACCCGTCGACCCGACCCGACCCAGGATCCGACCCGACCCGACCCGGCGGCCCAACCCGACCCGACCGACCGTTGACCGCTCAACGGTCGGACCGGCTAGGAGCCATTTGGCTCGCTGGCGCATGGGCCACACGCGCCGCGCACTCAGGCGGCGCGTGTAGGCGCGTGCGAGCTCTGATTAGAGCGTGGTCGGCGGCGTTTGGTTCATATGAGTGTCCTCTACACTGTGGTATAATTATTTTATATTTTTGAATTTTATAAATGTATGAAAATGCGTAGGAAACCCTATGTACGCGTATTTTTGGGGTTTAATGCATAGTTTATTCATTTGTAGCTTGTATTTTCTTGTGTTTTAGAAAATACAGTAGCTAGCTTGTGTGGAAATGATGTCATATATGATGTGTAGAGCTTGGTTCGATGATATCATGTATATAGTTTGATATATTTGCAATTATCTAGTTACTAGAAAATTCGAACAATTGTAGGAAATCCATTACATGTTGAATTGCGATTATGATTATAGTTGAAGCATGATTGTTGTTTATACGTTGGTTATTATCATGCTATATATATATATATATATATACATATATATATATATATATATATATATTTTGTATTAAGGAAAAATGTAGAAATTACATAAGGTCATGTAATTATTTTTCCTAGTGGGAGTTCGTAGGTTGGTAGAATTTGAAAGAGTTCTCACTTAGAACTTAAAATTTGCGCAAATTAAACTAATTAATGATAATAGAACAATTGTACATAGAAGTTGATTGGGAACATGGTGAACTTTTTTTTCTGTGTCTTTTGTTGAATTATCATTAATTTAGTTTGTTTTTGCTGCAAATTAAATATGTGTGTTACTTTGGAAAATGTGCTAGTATTGATTCTGCGTTTATTATGTCAATGTGTTATAGCAATTGATTATGGCTTCGGCATCCAAGACCATTATGGCTGACCTCAATAAGGGTGAGAAGCTGAACGGTGACAATTATGATATTTGGCACCGAAAGGTTCAGTACATCCTTAAGGAGCAAGAGGTTTTGGAAACCCTCAACCACACCATGGATCAACCTGAGCATGGAACTTCAGCTCAACACAAGAGAGATCTGGAAGCTTATCAAGCTTGGAAAAAGAAAAATAGCATTGCTCGCATCACGTTGCAGAGCTGTATGCAAGATGATCTCATGTGTGAGTTTGAAAGTTATGATAAAGCTCAAGCTATGTGGGTTGCCTTGAAAGATAAGTTTGGGGGTACATCTGCCACTAAGTTGAGGAGACTCACCATCAAGTTTGACACATTCCGAAAGCGCCCAAATGTAACGATGAGGCAGCATCTTCGGGAGATGTCAAACATGATCCGTGAGCTGAAGACGTCAGGTCACTCCCTTACTGATGAACAGCAAGTTCAGGCTGTTATAAGGTCTCTTTCTGACAATTGGGAGCATACGAAGGTCAATATGACGCATAATGAGAATATTGTCACTTTTGATGATATTGCGCGTCATTTGGAATTAGAGGATGAGCGCCTAGAGGCTGCGAGATCCTCTACCCATGCTTATGTTGCCGAATCGAGTTCGCGCAAGGCTTCGGGCTTCAAGCGCAAATGGAATTCTCAATTTAACAACAAAGGGAAGAGGACTGATCAGGCACCTAAGAGGGCTAAGACCTTCCGATGCAAGAAGCGTGGCGGGAAGAAGGACAAGGCCAAGATAGAGTGCCACAATTGTGGCAAGCTGGGTCACTTTGCTCGTGAATGCACTAAGCCGAAAAAGATACCCTATTACTCCATTACTTTGAGTAATGCTTTTGTTTCTAGTAATGTAATGCTTGCTGAAACTCATCCAATGTGGACTATAGACTTAGGAGCAACAGACCATGTAGCTAGAGACCGAGAAGCATTTGTGGAGTATCGTCGGATACCGCCTGGAAGAAGATGGATATATGTTGGGAATAACTCAAGAGTTGAAGTGAAGGGTTTCGGCACATGTAAATTAATCTTACGTGGTGGTAGAAACCTGTTCCTGCATGATGTCCTTTATGCTCCAGATATTCGATGAAACTTAGTCTCTGTAGTTGTTCTTCTTAGCTTAGGTTATGTATTGAATTTCCATGGTGATTGTGTTGACATTATGTATGGAACAGTTTATTATGGTTCAGGTCATGTATCGAATGGTTTTATGGTGTTAGACATTGACTATGATCAGTACAATGTTAATGTTGATGGTTGTTTTTCTTTAATTGCATCTTCTAATAACGTTGAGATTGATGCAAGTACTTGGCATGCTAGATTAGGTCACTTTGGATTGCAAAGAATGCAAAGATTAGCTAGAGAAGGCCTTTTAGGGTCACTCACTAATGTTAGTCTATCCATATGTGAACATTGTCTAGCGGGAAAAGCAACTAGAAAACCATTCGGTAAAGGGACTAGAGCTAAATTTCCATTGCATCTCATACATTCTGACATTTGTGGTCCTTTGAATGTGAGGGCGAGGCATGGAGCCTCATATTTCATCACTTTCATAAATGACTTCACACGTTTCGGTTATGTCTTTCTGATCTCCCATAAGTCAGAAGCATTAGACTGCTTTAGACGATATATAGCGATGGTAGAGAATCAATTGAACAAGACAATAAAGGCATTGAGAACCGATCGTGGACGTGAGTATCTATCGGAGCAATTCAAGGCTCTTTGTGATGAAAAGGAATTGCGACAATTGACTATTCCCGGTACTCCACAACAAAATGGGGTAGCCGAGAGAAGGAATAGAACCCTATTGGAAATTGTTAGGTCTATGATGGCGCAAGCAAATTTACCTATCTCCTATTGGGGAGATGCGTTATTGACTGCTGCCTATATACTTAACCGAATGCCCTCAAAATCGGTCACTTCCACCCCTTATGAATTATGGACTGGTAGGAAACCAGACTTGAGTAGTCTACGTCCATGGGGATGTGCAGCTTATGTTCATGATTCTTCCCATAAACATGGCAAATTAGGTCCTAGAGGGAAGAAATGTATCTTTATAAGATATTCCGCACACTCCAAAGGGTACGTATTCATAGGTGAACAAGCTGATAGAAGTGTGACCAAAATGGAGTCACGAGATGTCACGTTCTTGGAGAACGATTTTCCTAATAGAGGTGAGATTGATAAGGATTTCCAATTATATGAGGTGGAAGATCCTAATAACACACCCACTAATGTTGTAGAGAGAAATGAAGATTTACCTCAACACATAAGACCTAGTGGGAGTGTTGCATCGCCTGATGAATTGAATTCAAGAGAAATTCAATTGCGTAAAAGTAATCGTAAAAGCATTCCCCGTCGTCGTTTTGAGATTGAAGGGGAAGCATTTATGATTGCTCAAAAGGACGATGCCGAGCCTAAGACTGTTCAAGAGGCTCTCTCATCCTCTGATAAGGAAGAATGGAGAAAAGCTTTGGAAGATGAAATGGAGTCAATGAGGGCAAATCATGTCTGGGACTTGGTTGATCTACCACCTAATCGCAAAGCCATTGGAAATAAATGGGTCTTCAAGATTAAGCGTAAGGTGGATGGATCCATTGAAAAGTATAAGGCTCGCCTTGTGGCAAAATGTTATACTCAACAAGAGGGTATAAACTATGAGGAAACTTTTTCACCAGTTATAAGGTTTGCCTCAATACGCGTTATTCTAGCCATCATTGCACATTTGGACCTTGAATTACATCAAATGGATGTAAAGACGGCATTTCTCAATGGAGAATTAGATGAGGAAATCTATATGAAACAACCAATAGGTTTCATAGCTAAAGGTCAAGAGCATAAAGTTTGCAAGCTCCATCGCTCAATATATGGTCTTAAGCAATCATCTAGACAGTGGTATCTTCGTTTTCATCAAGCCATAACCACTTTTGGTTTCACGATGATCGAGGAAGATCACTCGTGTATATGTCAAGCGGTCCAAAGATAAATTTGTGATTTTATCACTTTATGTGGACGATATTCTGTTGGCTGGAAATGACAAGGTTTTGATTATCACCATAAAAGAATGGTTGTCCTCTAATTTTGAAATGAAGGACATGGGAGAAGCTGCTTATATATTAGGAGTTAAGATCAAAAGAGATCGATCAAGGAAACTCCTTACTTTATCACAAGAGTCTTATATTATGAAGATTCTTGAACGTTTTAATATGCAGCACTTTGTAATCCCATTGATACCCCTGTCATGCAAGGTGAAGGCCTAAGTGCGAGATGTGTCCTAAGACTACGAAGAAATTAGAGCAATGGAAACTGTTCCTTACGCTAGTGCGGTCGGAAGTTTGATGTATGCCATGATGTGTACTCGACGACATATGTTATGCCGTGGGATTGGTGAGCCGATATCAATCAAATCCCGGTCAAGCACACTTTGGAAGCGGTGAAGAGGATCTTAAGATACTTGAAGGGCACTATGGACTATCGACTTGGTTATCAAGGGAGTGATTTACGCCTATTAGGCTATTCAGATGCTGATTGGGGTGGAGACCTGAATGAGCGTAAATCGACTTCTGGATATACGTTCTTGCTCAATGGAGGTGCAATTTCTTGGAATAGCAAGAAACAGACATGCACGGCCTTGTCTACGATGGAGGCAGAATTTATTGCATGTTCTGCTGCAGTGCAAGAAGCAGTCTGGCTAAAACGTTTCTTGGAAAATTTAGCCACTGTCACTGAGGTTCCAAGACCGGTGATAGTTTATTGCGATAGTCAAGCAGCCATTGCCTATGTGAAGGATCCCAAGTATCATGGAAGGACGAAGCACATTGACATAAAGAACAACTTCATCGAGAGAAATTATAGCGCGAAAGAAGTGATCCTACAATACGTTTCAACCAATAGAATGGTTGCTGATCCATTTACGAAAGCTATTCCTAGAGACATATTCTTGACCCACAGGATGTCACTAGGATTACGTAGAATGTGATATGTGTTATTGTAGAGGATTATTGGTTTATGTATTTGTGAACATATGTATTGTACTTGTTTGTTTATTAATGAATTGACATTTTATCAATAAGTACGAATACAGTATGAGACTAGCATTACACACATATATTATTGGAAAGTATGTCGCGAGGCAATGATTGGCTCACTCACACGAGCAATCGCCTCAAGTGCTATAGATAGCACGTTGAGATGAGACGTTATGTACAAATAAACGCTGAGGGGCAAGTTTAGTACATAAAATGATATGTCGCCTTGATTAGAGTCAAGATGAGGTCTGTGATTTATTTATAATACGACCGAACATGATAGTCCCATAATCATGTATGCCTGTAAGATGCCGGATGCGAGTACTTAATTGGGTGCTATAGGAAGCGAGCTAATTTAGCACTCGAGCTAAACATGAGTACGTGAGAAGCACGTGACTATGTTTAGGCTAAGATCCGTATAGTGGATATAATTAATAAATGACATACGCTCTTATAGAAATAGAAGTCCACTATAGCATGTAATTCATACTACATGTGCATTGTACGACCGACAAGGGAAAGTGAGTAAAATTATCCCTATTTACTCATCATGTGAGTCCTTGAGGTAATTTGTAATTTACCTTATTTTATGCCCTATGTTACTTCTGACTATGTTCTCGAAAGTGAAAGATCAATGTTGCTACTTTAGCATGTTATCGGCGGTCATGAATGGATATGGCCTTATGGGACGTGTCTAGGAAAGCAGTTGTTCTGAAATAGAGAGAGACATGAGTGCGAAGGAAGACTATTGTTGCTTTACATCTATCACATGTATTTACTGGTCGACCAATTATATCGCCCTTATGTGGTTGCGGATATAATTGTAAATACATGGTGTTTTGAGAATAGTCAAGTATAGCCTTTAAGGGATAGGTATACTTGGACTGATGTAACAAAATATGTCAGGGCACTTGTGAGACATCGATTGTTTATTTCTTTTCGGGGTTGTAGCCATTATGTCATCCCTAACAGGTGCATAATTTGAGCTCCCAAGTGCAGGTGTACTCACTGGTCGCACGGCTTATTTGCCAGTATGAATTGTTTTGTAAAGTTGATGAATGTTGAATGCCCTATATTCTTGATAAAGCGCTATCAAGCCCATCATGTCCGAGTGGGAGATGTAGTAGTACTTTAGTTGGTACGTCCATGATGAGGTGCGATTGGAACACACCGTTTTGTCTTGATGCGTTACGATGGAAAGACACTAATGGAGGGGTGCGAAGGGAGACGTATAAAAGCCTCCCGAACACAACCGTTGAAAGGTTGGCAGATCATTTGCACCAATTTTCTCTCCATTTTCCATCTAGAAATAAGAAAGCATTTCAATTTCAATTTTTGCAAGAACAATCGACATTTACGCCGTGGAAATCGGGTGTTTTCCTTATGATTGCATCCAGACCAACATGAGGTATTGTTGTTCGTGATTCATCCGCAATTCAGTGTTTGTTCTGGGGCTATTTGCTGTTTGCAAATCGGAATTAGGTAAGTCGTCTTCCGCCAACATGAATTCCATCAGGGACAAATCAAGTTCAGTCAAAAATACTGAAAGCTCAGTAACAATGGCATTCTCAAACTGTGTGGCCTTACTTGAATGCAAATTTGCATTGTAATGTGCATTGACCTTTATAAGTAAGATATAGGTTATAGGATGCCATGGTTTCTATCTTTTCTGTCGAAAAAATTGGAAAAGCAGGGGTAAGTCTCTCTTTATGAGTGAAAATCAAAAAAATTACACTAAGCTTTGGGTTGGCACTTACAACCTCTGCCCTACACTTATGTATCATAAGGTGTCATCAGCTTAGCCTTTTTCCTTTGAAGTTTAACACCATTTGAAAAGGTTTGGAAACAGTAGGGTGCATCTGACATCTTGATTTTCGAGTATGATTTCGATGAGATGAATTGGGCATTTCATCGGCGTGATTATAGCCTTTTTCTTTGAGTTAGTCACTCATGAGTTAACTAGCCTATTAGGTGAAGCCGTTAAGGAATCTAAACGTAATAGATTTGAGAATTCGACCAAGAATCAACTGCTCAGCCGTGCTAATCTGTAAGGGTCATTACAGCACCATCAAAATTGATCAGAGACTGAAGATAGGTCGATTCGATAGAGGTATATGATTAGTGCGTGGGTGATTCTACCTAATTGCAAAATTTCTGTCGAACAACACTAGACCGATTTTTCTGTCATTTTCGTACCCTTTGTCTGTATTTGAAACCTCGAGATTTTCATGACAGCCGAGAATCGCCAATGTGTCGAAAATTTACGTTGTGGCTCGAAAATAATCGACCACAGGTCAATTGCATTAACAATTTCTAAAAGCTACCCGGTAGATTAAGACAAGCTAAAATCACGTCTGATTGAAATTAACCGCGAAATTGAACTCGATTTCAAAAATTGAAAGTTCTGTCGTGTCACGATTCATTTTAGGAACGTCGACTCATCCTCCTTAGAATTTTCGGAGATTCCGAGATTTGTACGGAAAATTGATTCGGACAATTCGGAAAATGAATGGAAATTCGGATGGGCTCAATTGAAGGGAATTTTGACTTCCAAGCAGACCTATTTGGCAATGGGGACTTGTAGAAATTTTATGGGCTTTTTCCTTGGTAAAATTGGACGTCAAATTGGAGAATTTCGGGAAGAAATTGAACCCAAAGTTGTGAAATTTGGAATTTGGCAAGGGGCTGCAGTTTTTACATTCAAATTGGATTATTGTTGATTCATAGTTCAAGAAAGTATTGGGGGGATATATATGAGGACTTTAGAGGGGACAAGCTTTTAATTAAGGGGATGAGGTTGTTGACTTCTTTTTCCCCACATCTGTAGCTTCTCCAGCTTGCCAAGACCACCGCTCCTCATCCTTCGTGCATCTCTCTCCCTCGAATCCCCCTGCTTCTGTTGTTGTTTTCATTTTCCTCGCCAATTGCTTTCCCCTCCACTTACGAAGACCGCCGCTCCATCATCATCATTTCGTCCATCTCCCTGCAACGACACAGCCTAATTTTCGTGCAGCATCATCCACCGAAGTCAAGCCCACGATTCCACCTCCATCTCCCTTGCAACTGCCACGAAGCCACCCCACCGGTTCCTTCATTCGATCACCGCTTCCACCAGTCAACCGCCAGCGTCTCTTCATCTCGTCCCTCGCAGCCACGTCCCTCGGTCAACCTTCAACCCCCGAAGCCCCATCGTTGACGCCAGCTGCTCCCATCTCCTTTGCTGCCGTCCCACCGAATCCCTCTATTTTTTTCAATTCCTCTGTCCCAGCACTCACCGAAGCATCCCTGCAGCTACCGCACGTCTCCACTTCTGCTGTGACTTCCTCACGAAGTCAGCCCCTCACAAAGTTGACTCCCTCACGTGCCCTTCGCCACCGAAGCAGCTCACCGACAGAAGGCCACGACGTCCGCGATTCAGCTCAGTCCACCGAAGCTGTTTCCTCGCGGTTGCTGTTCATTCGACCCATGTCCAGCGTCCATTCCGAGTCCAGCGAAGTCAGCCGAGCCCATCAGCTTCTTCAACGCAAGTCCAACCCGTTCTCTGCAGTTCAGCCCAACTCTCCGCAGCTCAGCCCATGCATTTTCTAGTTCAGTCCATTTGAAGCCCGCAGTTCAGCCCATCTTAAGGCCCATGAAGCAAGTCAGCTGTAGCCCAAGCCCAAGACCAAGCCCAACAATTGCTGTGGGCTTGCAAGGCCTTTTTGGCCCGACCCAAGTGTCTGTTGACGCCGCCGAAAGTTCGAGTTTTGGCCGCCATCGCGCCACTGTTGCAGTGAACCAGTTTTCACGATAAACCGGTGAGTTTATGCACCAAACTTTTCTTAGTAGGCTAATGACATTTAACTGGTGTTTAGATTAAATTAATTAGGAATTAGGTGGTTAGTTAAATTAGATTAATGATTTAATTATTCAATTATGCATGTTAGGTAGTTAGATTAAATTAATTAAGGCCTACATAGGATGTGTTATTTATCTAGACAGGTTCGGAAATTTTCCCGGCCCGTTTAGGCGATTAATTTAGCAATTTCGGCCTAGGTTAGTATCTATGGTAATTAATTGCAATTATTTAATTAATTTTGGTAATAATTTAATAATTAA
This sequence comes from Eucalyptus guilfoylei, assembly GCA_016097605.1. NCBI lineage: Eukaryota > Viridiplantae > Streptophyta > Magnoliopsida > Myrtales > Myrtaceae > Eucalyptus > Eucalyptus guilfoylei. Next base: position 18,572,834 of record CM027869.1, on the reverse strand, counting down.
TTATTTTTCGAAATTAGATCGGGATAGCCGGTGACCGGAATTTCGTGCTGATTGCAATGGTATGGTTAATTTCTACAATTAAGTGTTAATTTGTACAAATTGAGTGCTAATTGGAATTTTGAGCATTTAATTCCAAAATTTGTGAATTTCGTTATTTATTAAGAAAATCCCAAGTGTCGGATTTTAACACCGAAAATGGTTTTATATACTATATAAAATAGTGGGATTTTAAATTGAAAGATATCACTTTTTCTGGGTTGAATTGACCGTGTACCCACACACGACTATTTTGCCAGGTATTTCTAATACGAAGAAAATAGGCCAGGTTCACCATTTAATGGAGGTATTTGAGTGCAATGCATGGTGCCCTGGGCCATAATTGAGTGATCGTGTGTTGGTTAAGAGAGCATGTCCCAGGCTGTTATGCTGGACGTAACCCCCTATATGGGACACCCCTAGACAATGGGAAGTCGGTCGCAGTAGATTTTGGACACATGCACCTTCGGGAAAGCTATCTAGGAAAGACGTAGTCATGCTCAATGGTGTGAGACGAAGTCTGGCAATGCCAGAAGACCGCCAAACAGAAAGTAGGCCATGCTATATGCCGAGATCAAAATTAGGAACGCATGATTAATTAAGTTGAACGCGCCGGATTATGGGACAAAATTGTGTGGCACGGTATGTGACGTGTCATAACGATTTGGCTCTATAATTAGGACCCTTGTGCTTTGTTATAATTGAGTGTGGCGTTCCTATTGATGAGCGTAATTGCTGCTCATGTCTTTATGGTTGTCTGTGATATGAACTGTGCTGACCTGTAGGGTGGATTTGAGACGAGGTAAGTCCCTATGGTTGTGTGATTGTGTGATTAGGACGCTTCTAGGCGTATTACCCTCCTAATCAGGGTTTAGAGCATGAACTCGCTGAGATTTATATCTTACCCCGTTGTGGGCTTAAATTTTCAAGACTGTAGAGTGGTGGACCTGGAGCCAAGCTGAGGGAACCCGTGGTGTAGGTCAGATAGGACAACCTCTTTTTGAGAGTCAATCTTTTGAAATCTTTTGGGTATAGACTTTTGTATATAAGTTAGTATGTTTATATAAGCATGTTTGTTTATGAATCTGTTGTCCTGCTTTTCTATTCCGAGATGATTACTGTCAGGGGTTTATTATTCGCTTCCGCATGTGCAATAAAATGAAAGGGTCGGCGACTCATCCTAGGAAGTCGTAAAATTTTATTGACTAGAGAGGAATGGGCACACGCTCGAGGATCAGGGCGTGACATTCCCGTTTAGTGGTATCAGAGCAAGGTTTGTGTTTGGAGTGATAAGGCGCGATGGGTTCTTGGGATAGTTAGTAGGAATGACTTTTATTTTATGCTGATGCATGTGAGTGATAGCTGATTGGTAGCTTGTTTGTGGGGTCACTCAAATTCTAATATGGTATTGGAATTGAAAAGCAGGTTTCTGTAAAGAATCTGTGTGATGAGTGACCAAGAGTGGAGAACTCCTTAGAGGTGGTCAGTAGGACCTGTAACTCGGGGTAGGACGCCGATAAAGATCGGTACCCGAGATAAAGCGCAGGCTGAGGCCAGCGCAAGTGGAGTAGCACCGCCGTCAATCCCGACGGTTGGTGCTGGGGTAGCAACCCCTGGTGATCCCAAATTCGAAGGGATCATGTAGGCGCTATAGACGATTGGAGATCTGATGAGGCAGTAAGCCTAGAATTAAGCCGCCGCTACTGCCACAGCCACCGCCGCTACCGCCGCAGCCGCTGCCGCACCTACTGAAGTTCCACAGGGGAACGTGGTGGCTGAGAGACCGATTCATAAGCTCGTTAAGCAATTCCTGAAGTTGCAACCACCAAAGTTCACAGGAACATGAGATCTCGAGGTTGCAACCCTCTGGATCCAAGAATTGGAGAAAGCGTTTGCATTGGAGAGGTGCACTGAAGAGCAGAAGGTCACCTTTGCAATATATCAGTTGTAGGGGACTGCTAGTACTTGGTGGAGGGCCACCGGAGAAGAGGTATTCCCAGAAGGCGTGGTTCCAGTGTGGAATGCCTTCGTTAGAGCGTTCAACGGCAAATATTTCTCTAGCCGTGCCAAGCAACTGAAGATGGTGGAATTTCTACGCCTTTGTTAAGGTCCAATGACTGTGGACCAATATGAGGTGAAGTTTGCCGAGTTATCGCAGTACGCTCCTAGGTTGATCGAGGATCCCGAGGAGAAAGCAATGAGATTTACGAATGGCCTCTGACCGGAGCTGAAAAATCCGCTGGTACCGCTCGATTTAAAGAACTATAATGAGTTGTATGGATGAGCTCAACTGATAGAGAAGAATCTGAATGAACAAGCCACCACATCTAGGTCATGGTTTGGGTCTAACCAGGATAGGAATCGGTTTGGGAAGAGATCGATTGTCGGAGGAAGGTACCCTGTTCCGCTCAATAGGAAGGGTGGAATAGGAAAATCAGAGCCGAGACAGAATGGTGCGTGTCGTTTCTACGGAAGACAACATAGGTTGGCCCCGTGCAACTCTAGGTCGGGTGCTTGTTTTGAGTGTGGCCAGTAAGGTCACATGGCCAGGAATTGTCCCAGGAGACAAATGGGACCGCTGCAGTTACCACCACCGCCACTGCCATTGATGGGTCAGATTCGAGGAATCGCGCCACCGAATACATAGCAAGGTGGACTATTCAGGTCTTCAGCTCAAGGAAGGACGTACGCTATCACCAGAGGACAGGTGGAGGATGTGCCTAATGTGATTACAGGTATTGTCTCGTTGAACGACCACGCTGCTTATGCTTTATTTGACTCTGGAGCTACTCATTAATTTCTAACTGAGCAGTATGTTAAGTTGGTAGGATTGATTCCTAAGTTGTTGGAGTCAGTGATTAATTTATCGACACCATTAAAGGATAAGGTGTTAGCTACAATGGGTTGTCCTGGTTGCACGTTAGCGATTGGTGAGTAAGAGGGGAAGATAGACTTGATAGTCCTAGTCATGTATGATTTCGATGTGATAATTGGCATGGACTGGCTCATCAAGCAACGAGCTAAGATGGACTGTTATCGCAAAGCGATTTAGTTTAACCCGATAAAGGGTGAAAGTTTTGATTTTATCGGGAGTCGAGGAGGACTCTCGATTACCCTAATCTCGTTGCTAGAGGCAACTTGTTTGTTAGACGGGGGTTGCCAAGGTTACCTGCCGACTGTTGTCGATACGACAGTTGAGGAGCTGAAGATCGAGGACATTGCAGTGGTTCAAGAATTTCCAGATGTGTTCCCAAAAGAATCGCTAGGTCTACCACTGGAAAGAGATATTGAATTCGTGATTGAGTTAGCCTCCGGGACAGAGCCAATTTCTAAGGCTCCTTACCGGATGGCATTGACAGAATTGAAAGAACTGAAGGTGCATATGCAGGAATTGTTGGATAAGGGATTCATACGTCCCAGTGTATCACCTTGGGGAGCACCAGTTTTGTTCGTAAAGAAAAAAGACGGTTCGTTGCGCCTGTGCATCAACTATCGTCAATTCAATCAAGTGACGATCAAGAACAAGTATCCACTGTCGAGGATTGACGACTTGTTTGATCAGTTGCAAGGAGCGTCGATATTTTCTAAAATTGATTTGAGGATAGAGTATCATTAGCTGAGGATTAGAAATGAGGATATTCCAAAGTCGGCATTTCGCACTCGATACGGCAATTATGAGTTTACTGTAATGCCGTTTGGATTGACGAACGCCCCAGCTGCTTTCATGGATTTGATGAACCGACTTTTCAAGGAATATCTAGATCAGTTTATGATTGTGTTCATCGATGATATTCTGGTATATACGATGAGTGCTGAGGAGCACGAGAGACATCTGAGAATGGTACTTCAGAATCTAAGGATTCATGAGTTGTACGCTAAGTTCAGCAAGTGCGAGTTTTGGTTGACTCGTGTTGCTTTCCTAGGTCAAGTGATTTCAGGCGAAGGAATCTCCGTGGACCCATCCAAAATTGAAGTAGTGATTAATTGGCCAAGACCAACTACAGTGACAGAGATAAGAAGTTTTCTAGGTTTAACAAGGTATTACAGAAGGTTCGTGGAAGGGTTTTCAGCGTTAGCATCACCATTGACACGACTATTGAAGAAGGAAGAGAAATTCGTGTGGATAGATAAGTGTGAGTGTAGTTTTCAAGAGCTTAAGCAGAAGCTGACTACCGCACCAGTGCTGACCATACCATCTGGTCTTGGAGGATACGAGATCTACAGTGATGTGTCGTTTAGAGGACTGGGTTGCGTGCTGATGCAACATGGTAGGGTTGTTGCATACGCGTTCCATCAGTTGAGACCTCATGAACTGAATTATCCGACCCATGACTTAGAACTCGTAGCAATTATTTTCACTCTGAAGATTTGGAGACACAACTTGTGTGGAGAAACATTTTAGATCTTTACAGACCATCAAAGTCTCAAGTACCTATTTTCTTAGAAGGAGTTGAATATGAGACAGTGTCGCTGGATGGAACTCCTTAAGGACTATGATTGTGATATCTTGTATCACCCTAGAAAGGCGAATAAAGTCGCAGATGCACTGAGTAGGAAGTCTTCAGTTGCATAGATGATGGTCAAGGAGTGGAATTTACTCGAGAGAGCTTGAGATTCGGTTTTCAAATTTGAGGTATGCCACCTTTCAAATCTTATGGCCACCCTCAGAATTGAGCCAGAAGTGCAGATCAAAATCAAGATGCTTCAGTCGACAGATCTAGAGATTCAAAAGATTCTACAAGAGGATACCGAAAAGAGGAAGGCTGACTTTTAGATTTCTGAGGATGGAACACAGAGGTTCCGAGGATGATTGTATGTACCTGACGATGCAGCGTTTAAGGAAGAGATCTTGTCAGAAGCTCATTGTAGCAGTTGTAGCATTCATCCTGGTAGTACAAAGATGTATCAGAATCTGCATCAACACTATTGGTGGTTCGGTATGAAGGCGAACATCGCTAAGCATGTCGCCAAGTGTCTGACGTGTTAGCAAGTGAAGGCACAACACTGTAAGCAGGGAGGACTTCTGCAACCTCTTGAGATTCCCGAATAGAAATGGGAGCATATCACAATGGATTTCGTGACGGGCGTACCGAGGAGTCAAAGAGGTAATGACTCTATTTGGGTAGTGGTCGACAGACTGACAAAGTCGGCTCACTTCATTGCAATACGAAAGAACCTTGATTTGAACAGGCATGTAGAATTGTACGTGCACCAGATAGTTTGTCTGCATGGAGTGCCGGTGATGATTACTTCAGACCGAGACCCAAGATTTACAGCAGCTTTCTGGCAAAGTTGTAGAGTGCTTTAGGAACGAAGCTGCAGTATAGTATGGCCTATCATCCTCAGACGGATGGCCAGTCTGAGAGGACGATTCAAACCCTCAAAGACATGCTGCAAGCTTGTGTGTTGGATTTCAAGGGAAGTTGGGAGGGACAACTTCACCTTGTTGAGTTCGCTTACAACAACAGCTATCAACAGAGCATTCAGATGGCTCCTTTTGAAGCGTTGTATGACAAAGCGTGCATAACGCTGGTATGTTGGGATGAAGTCGGGGAACGGAAAATCATAGGCCCAAAGTTGGTTCAACAGTCAGTGAATGCAATTGCCGTCATCAGAGACAGATTGAAGACCGCTCAGAGCCGTTAGAAAAGCTACGCCGATAAGCGTCGAAGGTCATTGGAATTCCAAGTTGGTAATCACGTCTTTCTAAAGGTGTCGCCAATGAGAGGTACTTTGCATTTTGGCAAGAAAGGAAAGCTGAGTTCGAGATACGTAGGTCCCTTTGAGATTCTTGAAAGAATCGGGATCCTAGCGTATCGTCTTGCATTATTGCCGAGATTGGCGCAAATGCATGACATCTTTCACGTGTCAATGTTGAGGAAGTATGAGCTTGACCCAACCCACGTGCTCAATTTTGAGGAATTGGACGTGGACGACAGAGTGTCGTATGTTGAAAGTCTGGTTTAGATTGTAGATCGCAAGGAGCAGGTTCTGCGCACCAAGACCATCCCGTTGGTCAAAGTGGTCTGGCAACACCACGGCACTGAAGGAGCAACGTGGGAAACTGAAGATTCGATGAGACGACTGTACCCCCACCTTTTTGTTTAAGATTTGTATGGTTTAAATTTCGAGGACGAAATTTTTATAAGAGGGGAAGAGTTGTGACATCCTGATTTTTGAATCTGATTTCGATGAGATGAAATGGGCATTTTATCGGCGCGACTATAGCATTTTTTTCTAAGTTGGCCACTCACGAGTTAACTAGCCTATTAAATGAAGCCGTTAAGGAATCTAAACGCAATAGACTTGAGAATTTGACCAAGAATCGACTGCTCGGCCGTGCTAATCTATAAGGGTCATTATGGCACCGTCAAAATTGATCAGAGACCGGAGATAGGTCGATTCGATAGAGGTATGTGATTAGTGTATGGATGATTTCACCTAATTGCGAAATTTCTGTCAAACGCCACTAGACCGATTTTTTTGTCATTTTCGTACCTTGTGTTCGTATTTGAAATCTCGAGGTTTTCACGACAATCGAGAGTCGCCAATGTGTCGAAGATGTACGTTGTTGCTCGAAAATAATCGACCACGGGTCAATTGTATTAAAAATCTCTAAAAGCTATCTGGTAGATTAAGACGCGCTAAAATCTCGTCAGATTGAAATTAACCGCGAAATTGAACTCGATTTCAGAAATTGAAAGTTCTGTTATGTCACGATTCATTTTAGGAACGTCGACTCATCCTCCTTAGAATTTTTGGAGATTCTGAGATTTTTATGAAAAATCGATTCGGACGATTTAGAAATTGAATGGAAATTTGGATGGGCTCAATTGAACAGAATTTTGACTTCCAAGCAGAGCTATTTGGCAATGGGGACTTGCATAAATTTCATGGGCTTTTTCCTTGGCAAAATTGGACGTTGAATTGGAGAATTTTGGGAAGAAATTGAACTCAAAGTTGTGAAATTCACAATTTGGCAAGGGGCTGCAATTTTTACATTCAAATTGGATTATTGTTGATTTATAGTTCAAGAAAGTATTTGGGGGGGGGGGGGGACACAAGGGATATATATGAGGACTTTAGGGGGACAAGCTTTTAATTAAGGGGATGAGGTTGTTGACTTCTTTTTCCCCCCATCCGTAGCTTCTCCACCTTGCTAAGACCACCGCTCCTCATCCTTCATGTGTGTCTCTCTCCCTTGAATCCCCCTGCTTTTGTTCTTGTTTTCATTTTCCTCGCCAATTGCTTTCCCCTCCACTCACGAAGACCGCTGCTCCATCATCATCAGTTTGTTCATCTCCTTGCAACGACACAGCCCAATTTTCGTGCAGCATCATCCATCGAAGTCAAGCCCACGATTCCACCTTCATCTCCCTTGCAACTGCCACGGAGCCACCCCATCGGTTCCTTCGTTCTGTCACCGCTTCCACCAATCAACTGCCAGCGTCTCTTCATCTCGTCCTGTCACACCTCGATCCTCGAGCGCGCACCCATCCCTCACCTGGTCGATTTAATAGCGACGTCTCAGGACGCATCGCCGACCTTGTTTAATTTTAGTACGCATGTAGAAGCATATAAAATAATCACTAGACAACAAAACAATGGGATATAAAAATAGGGCCATATTTTTCATAATATTTTTCATAACTGAAAAACCACAACTACACTTTTATACAAAGCAAACCCCATAGTATATATTACAATACGATTAACAAGTCAGATATATCACACATCAGATCAAAACTTAGAGTTTGCAAAACAGGGTGGGGGTTTCAATCCTCATCCGGGTCATACTCTAGATCATCCCCTGAATCCTCTTTCGACTCCTCTTCAGGTTCATCTTCAGGGTCCTCTTCTTTAGGTTCTTCCTCCTCAGGTTCCTCCTCCAAGTTCTCTTCTGGGTACACCTGCTCCTCGACGATCTCTCATTCTTCCATGCTCCAGCTGGAGTTTACTGCTGATTGCTCGGGAGAGTCGGGGTCACTCTCGAGCTTAGGGTCTTTGGCATCGGTCACTGCTCTGTCCTTAGGATCCGCAGTCCCTTCTCCGAATGTTGCCTCTAAGATGAACAGAGGCACATCACCCTCTGGTATGGGACCCTCTCTTCGCCCATCATGGTAGTGACGATACAACGACTTATACTCGTGGGGCACCAGGCCATCTCTACCTACATCAACCCTGACGGTGGATTTCACCAAAACATACTTCAAACCTTCCGGGTGGGGGTGTATCGGGAAGTGATATCCTATCTCGATGACCTCTTCGGGAATACTAAAATGCATGGGAAAACGAGGAGGTGGAGGTGCTGCCATCTAAGGACCTGAAATTTTGTCTCATAATGGGGGTGAGACCACGTCTTAGCGAGTTCTACCCCCTAAGACTCAATTAGGAAGCCAATACACCTTAGAACTGCCTAAGCACAACATGAGTCAGATGACTTATCTTAGCCTCAGTTCCATCCTGCAAATCAACGTTATTTACAAATGCCTTATATCACATCAATCAATCAATTCATAATATCAGATCAAATCATTAATCAATCGGCCTAGTCGATTACAAGTCAATCAGACCATTTTCCGGTTATTTTAATCCATACTATGCATTTTCTAAGATGATACCTCTAGTCACCGAGCCACGTGCATTCTCCAATGTGACATAACCAATCACCGAGCCACATGCATTCTCCAGGATGACATACCTAATCACCGAGTCATGTACATTCTCCAAGTTGATATACTCGGTCATCGAGTCGCGTGCATTCTCCAAGGTGATGTATCAACTCAACAAGTCATGTGCATTCTCCAAGGTGATATACTTATTCACCGAGCCACGTAATACAATATTCTTTTTTCACCACTTTATATAGCCCATCAAAATATTGTTGGCGCTGTGAACCGACGCTTCGATTATTTTCCAAACAATTACTGAAATTAAATAATTTAGGAATAAAATCCTAAAATAATCTTTAAATCAATTCAACACGATTTAACGCTCAAATAAATAAACGGACTGCACCACAATAATCAGCATAAAATTTCAGTCGTTGGTTATCCCAGCCTAATTTCCGGAAATTAATTAATTAATTAAATAATTATGAAAAATATTAAATAAATGCAATAAATCTAATTTAGGCCCGTAATGCCTAATTGAATGCCAAAACGGACCCGAAAAAATTCCAAGGTTCGTTCAATAAATAATAGAGCGTGTCTACTTGCTAACTACCCTAACTATTTGCCTAATATGCATCGGTAAGTCTCTAATTTAATTACTATAATCTAATATATCCACCTAATCACACTAAATTAAATCTAAACAACCCCTAAGCATCATTAGCCTACTAAGTGAGGATTAGTGAGTAAAACTCACCTATTTAACGAGCAGTTCGGATCAAACTGACAAGAACGTCGCGGGGGTCGCTTCTCGCCAAAGCGGGCCTAGATTTCGAGAGTTGAAACCACCTCAAAACGGGCCCGAGACGTTGCTGGAAACCCACTTTCACAGCCTCTGTTTTGTGCTGAAACAGAGAGAACAAAGGCTGGTTATGGCAAAGACCAGTGGAGGCAGGCGGGTGGTTCAGTGAGGCAAGCGGCGGTCGGACGGGGGCCTACGGTGGCCGAACAGGCTTCGGCTCGACTGTCACGGCTGGACAACACCCTTGGACACACAGACAGAGGTGGCTGGACAACGGTGAGGCGCGGCAAGGCATGGTGGCCTGCGTGCGCGCGAGGAGGGCGAACGGCGGAGGCGGTGGCGTCGTGCGGCTCCAGTTGCTGCTGGCTAGCTTTGGCCTTCTTCTTCAGTTGCTATAGGGTTCGAACGGCAAGGAGAGAGATGGAGGAAGGCTGGCCGGTTGCTTGGTGAGGAAGAGAGGGGGACAAGGGCTCCACCAAGACCATTTCTTCTCCTCCAATGTTCCCTTGACCCATTCCCATCCATTAGCTGCTCCTTGGCTCTCCTTCATCCAATAATACATCCCCTATAACCTTTGAATTGGTCCATTTTGGTTAGGCAAGGGGGGAGCTACGAATTTTAAGGGTTTTGGCTTCAATTGGACACATATTCTCTCTTAAATCAATCCCAATTGACCTCAATAAATTCAATCAACCCAACATTGGTCATCTCGGCAATTTTCCTCACCCATGAATTTCTCTTGCTTCTCAATTTTGTGATCGAAAATGATCCCGGCCTTTTTCTGGACAAAAACAGTCTTATGCCGACTTTTTCTCAAAAAGTCTCGGGTTGCAGAAAAATCTTCCGAGACTAAGTCGACGCTCCTAGAATTTCTTGCGACATGACACAATCTTCAATTTCTGAAATTGGACTTGAATTGGCAGTTAATTTCCATTCGGCACGTTTTTAGCGTGACTTAGACTATCGGGTAGTTTTTAGAGATTTTTAGTGCAAATGACCCGTGGTCGATTTTCTTCGAGCCACAATGAACTCACTCAGCACATTGGCGACTCTCGGTTGTTTTCAAAATCTCGAGGATTCAAATACGGACACGGGGTACCAAAACGATAGATAAATTAGTCTAGTGCCGGCGGATGAGAATTTTCCAATTTAGTGGTGTCATCCACGATTAGCCACACATCTCAGTCGAATCGGCCTATCTCTGATCTCAAATCAATTTTTAACTGTGCCGTAATGGCCTCTAAAGATGAGCACGGTCGAGAAGCCGATTCTCGGTCGAATCCTCAAGTCTATTGCATTAAAACTCCTTAGTGGCTTCCTTGAATAGTCTAGTTATCTCGTGAGTAATCAGCTTTGAGAATAACCTTATAGGCGCGTCGATAAAATGCCCGATTTATTCAATAGAAAACAGGATTGAAAATCTGGGATGTCACATGTCCCTCCATCAACCTTCAACCCCCGAAGCCTCATTGTTGACGCTAGTTGCTCCCATCTCCTTTGCTACCGTCCCACCGAATCCCTCCATTTTTTTTCAATTCCTCTATCCTAGCACTCGTTGAAGCATCCCTGCAGCTACCGCTCATCTCCACTTCTGCCGTGACTTCCTCACGAAGTCAGCCCCTCACAAAGTTGACTCCTTCACGTGCCCTTCGCCACCGAAGCGGCTCACCGACAGAAGGCCACGACGTCCGCGATTCAGCTCAGTCCACCGAAGTTGTTTCCTCGCGGTTCCTGTTCATTCGGCCCATGTCCAGCATCCATTCTGAGTCCAGCAAAGTCAGCCGAGCCCAACAACTTCTTCAACGCAAGTCCAGCCTATTCTCTATAGTTCAGCCCAACTCTCTGCAGCCCAGCTTAGCCCATGCATTTTCTAGTTCAGTCCATTTCACGTCTGCAGTTCAGCCCATCTTGAGGCCCATGAAGGAAGTCAGCCGTAGCCCAAGCCTAGGACCAAGCCCAACAATTGTTGTGGGCTTGCAAGGCCTTTTTGGCCCGACCCAAGTGTCCGTTGACGCCGCCGAAAGTTCGAGTTTCGGCCATCGTCGCGCCACAGTCACGGTGAACCCATTTCCGCAATAAACCGGTGAGTTTATGTACTAAACTCTTCTTAGTAGGCTAATAACGTTTAAGGTGTGTTTAGATTAAATTAATTAGGTGGTTAGTTAAATTAGATTAGTGATTTAATTATTCAATTATGCATGTTAGGTGGTTAGTTAAATTAGATTAGTGATTTAATTATTCAATTATGCATGTTAGGTGGTTAGATTAAATTAATTAAGGCCTAGATAGGATGTGTTATTTATCTAGACAAGTTCGGGAATTTTCCTGGCCCGTTTAGGCGATTAATTTAGCAATTTTGGCCTAGGTTAGTATTTATGGTACTTAATTGCAATTATTTAATTAATTTTGGTAATCATTTAATAATTAATTATTTTCGAAAATTAGACCGGGATAGCTGGTGACCGGAATTTCGTGTTGATTGCAATGGTGTGGTTAATTTCTGCAATTGAGTGTTAATTTGTGCAAATTGAGTGCTGATTGGAATTTTGAGCATTTAATTCCAAAATTTGTGAATTTCGTTATTTATTAAGAAAATCCCAAGTGTCGGATTTTAATACCGAAAATGGTTTTATATACTATATAAAATAGTGAGATTTTAAATTGAAAGATATCACTTTTTCTAGGTCGAGTTGACCGTATACCACACACAACTATTTTACCGGGTATTTCTAATATGAAGAAAATAGGCTAGGTTCACCATTTTAATGGAGATATTTAAGTGCAATGAACGGTGCCCTGGGCCATGATTGAGTGATCATGTGTTGGTTAAGAGAACCCATCCCGGGCTATTAAGCTGGACGTAACCCCTATATGGGACACCCCTAAACAACGGGAAGTCGGTCGCAGTAGATTCTGGACACGTGCTTCTTCAGGAAAGCCGTCTAGGAAAGACGTAGCCATGCTCAATGGTGTGAGACGAAGCCTACCAATGCCAGAAGACCGCCGAACAGAGAGTAGGCCATGCTATATGCCGAGATCAAAACTAGGAACGCATGATTAATTGAGTTGAACGCACCGGATTATGGGACAAAATTGTGTGGCACGGTATGGGACGTGTCATAACAATTTGGCCCTATAATCAGGACCCTTGTGCTTTGTTATAATTGAGTGTGGCGTTCCTATTGATGAGCTTAATTGTTGCTCATGTCTTTATGGCTGTCTGTGATATGAATTGTGCTGACCTGCAGGGTGGATCTAAGACAAGGTAAGTCCTTATGGTTGTGTGATTGTGTGATTGGAACGTTTCTAGACGTATTACCCTCCTAATTGTGGTTTAGAGCGTGAACTCGCTAAGATTTATATCTCACCCCATTATAGGCTTAAATTTTCAGGACGGTAGAGTGGTGGACTTGGAGTCGAGCTAAGGGAACCCGTGGTATAGGTCAGATAGGACAACCTCTTTTTGAAAGTCAATCTTTTGAAATCTTTTGGGTATAGAGTTTTGTATATAACTTAGTATGTTTATAAAAGCATGTTTATTTGTGAATCTATCGTCCTGCTTTTCTATTCTGAGATGGTTACTGTCAGGGGATTTATTATTCGCTTCCGCATATGCAATAAAATGAAAAGGTTGGCGACTCGTCCTGAGAAGTCACAAAATTTTATCGACTAGAGAGGGATGGGCATGTGCTCGAGGATCGGAGCGTGACAGTGCAACGATTAGCTCTTTTTGAAACCTCAAGATATATGGTGTAGGGTCTTGAAATTAGAGGGTGCAAAGTGTAGGATTTGAAGTAAGAGGCTGCCAAGGTGTAACTATCGAAATTTTGAGGGTGGTTTTTATCTTTTTGCTTTTTTATTGTTTCAGGTGGTCTTGTCACTGTGATCTACTCAATGCATGTATGCAGATACTGCACTAAGCTCAGGGAAGAGATTTTTTAGAGGGAAGGCTTAAGGAAAAGGTCTTTCAGAAAAGAAATGATGAGTGAACAATCAAGGATTGAGAAAGGGCAAAGCCTGAGAAGATGTAAAGTCTGCTTGCGGGATTTCCTTATGAAAGCTTTGATTCATGGTCACTAAAATTAGCAAATAGATTTAGAACTGTAAGGTCCTCATTCTGAAAGAGGGGAAACTTCAACTCCCAGTTAGGTTTGATGTATAAGTTCTCATTAATGCTGATGATCTCATTTAAGTAGCCGCTGTGGCATGAGTGGTCACTAAACAGTTAGTTTCCTGAGAACTATTGATAGTTCCTCAGTCCCACTCAAAGGGACTAGCTTGCTCTGCTCCGTTTCCATTTTGAGCAATTTACTGTGACAGAATTAAGAGTTTGTAATGTCCTGGAGCCTAGCGTTGATCAAGGTTTCCACATCACAGGAGACGTTTGCTATGAAGAAGCAATCAAAGTTGTGTCAGCGATTACTCCTGTGCCAGGAGGCGTGGGACCAGTGACAATCGCCATGCTTCTGTGTAATACTCTTGACTCTGATAAACGTGCATTCGGATTCCTATGAAAGCTGAGGTTGGTCCCCTGGTATAGTTTTTGTAGAGGCAAAGGTGTTCCATTTTCCCTTGCCAATCTCTAATTGTCAATGACAATCTTTGCAAAATCTAGAGTTTTCTTTCCTCTGTAGTTTGATATTTGGTTTCTTGAAAAGCACTTAATCCCATGGCAATATAATAAGATGCGTATACGCAATCTTAGGATGCAAAATGTATTTGCTTTATCTGTAAGTTGACCCTGCGCACCGCTCAAAATGAATAATTCTACTCAATACTTAAACCAGTTCACTAATTGGTGCACCGAGTGATGTGATAGACTTTTAGTGAATCTTGAACGTGGCACGCTTGCTTAGAGACCCATCTGTTATATCATTCTTATGGGGCCAGAATTTGCTATCTGTCATGTCGATTTGTATGACAATTTTCAGGCCAGACTTGGTAAATGACTACCATACACGGCCTCGTGTTTTCGAAGTTCTTTGCCATTGAATCCCTCTTCTTGATTTCTCTTGTGGGGGAAAAATAATATATCCGCTTCTCAGCATCATAGCAATGGCAAAGATTCTGAAGATGCAGCTCAGGCCGAAAGTCTCTTCGTTTGAGAACTCTCAAATGAGAGCCAATTTGAATTACACGTTGGACATTTGAATTCCAACTTCCAAGCCTACTCGATCATGGGCCTTGGCAATGTCCCTGACCCTTAATCAACTTGAGCCAAGCTAAGGTCATCCATCCGACAACATCGACTTCGCCTCTTTACGCTGTTCTCTGAGCTTGATGCCGAGTACAAGGAGTTCGTGCCCAACTTTCATGGAAATAATCTTGTGATAGACGTATAAGATGCTCGATGACATGTTTCAAATACTAACTGATGACATTTATTGTGGCGCCAGGAGGCAAATCCCGACGAATCCCGACCTTCAATTAGTGGAAGTACTTGTGTTTCCCAAAGGGTATATTTAGTATCATTAGGTCTTAATGCAACAAAGTTGGGCACATAAATGTTAGAGCGTAAATGAGATTTCAGAGTTTGAAGCCATGGCAGAAACTTGAAAGGATGAGATCGGCAGTTCCCTCGTGAGCTCTAATGCCCTTGAGGGACGATTTTCTTCACTCAGCAGAACTTAAGGAGATGAAGCATCCATAGCTATATAAAATACTATAAGAGATTTTATTTAAGTTGCTCTTTAAGTACGCCTTTTTAAGATCCAATATTGCTAGAATAGCCTTCTCCTCATCATTAAAAAAGAAAAAGAAAAAGGGATGGTACTTTCTCCATTACCGTGGCCGTCACCTCAGCAAAAACTAGTTATTTACAAGTTAACTAAGTTGAATATCGACTTTACTTTCTCTAAATAAATTTGTAATTCGAGTTGTCAGTTGAGGTAATCAAAAGCAAATTTGGACAATTTTGTCGAGTCCTTTCAAATTTACATGAATGCTTTATTTAGTATGAGAAAATATTAGGTGGTGTTGAATCTTCACGTGAGTCATGCTTTACCACACTCATTGATCGCCACGTGCCTAGATGGTGACCCACTTTTAGTCTCTCGTCTCTGTTCAGCGCCTTGCATTTCTCCTCCTCTTCTTCTTCTTCTTCTTCTTCTTCTTCTTCTTCTTCTTCTTCTTCTTCTTCTTCTTCTTCCTTCCTTCCTTTTAGCCACTACCACTGTCAATAGCCATGCCCATAGAGTCCCCACCACCAACCACCGCAACCTCATGTTGGCCTTGGCCGATTCTGCATTGGATTTGTTTTCTTTTTTTCCTTGTGGATTTAGGGGAGGGGTCACCTTGAGTTTCTTCCTATTGGAGTTTTGCTTGTTCTAGTCCTGAATTGGTGAGAAAATTTTGACTTTTCTTAGGCGTTTCAGATGATTGTGGAACTTAAAATGGAGGTTTAACGCGCATTTTGATTTCTTCATTTAATGGTGATCTCCTTCCCAGCGGCACTAATATTTAGTTTGACTTTGATTTGAGATTTAATATATCTTCTTGCTAGAATTAATTTTTCTCCATATGAAGCCAATGGAAGTTTTTGAATTTGACACAAGATGATTATAACTTAATTTGTGTGCCACCTGAAGTTAATTTTTGAGAAGTTATGTGTTTACCATGAGCTAATTGAGCATGTATATTATTAGAAAGTCATTTTTTGTGAAATATTTTTTGTTGTTGCATGTACACACACATACGGAATAGGAGTGTTAAGTATTGAAAAGGAGACCCCAAGTAAGGAATTACATAATCCCAAAGGTAAAAATTGTAAATTTAACGTCACGTCAAGTAGGTGAAATGCATACCCAAATCATGTTATATATTCACTCAATTCAATACGAGCATTTTAGTTGAGGTAAACTCTCGGGATATTTTCGACCAAAAAAGGAACAGACATTGGAGATTAATTAAATCCTGAGGTTCGTATATGGTCATAAGATTATGTGAATGGCGTGCATGCAATTCGATTCCCACATTATTCATGGGACATTACCTAAACACTTTTTGTCTTTACCTGGAGCACATTATAAATTTAATGTCACATCAAATAGGTGAAGTGCATACCCAAATCACATTACATCCACTCAATTCAATACGAGCATTTTAGTTGAGGTAGACACTTGGGAGATTTTCGACCAAAAAATGAAATGACACTCTAGAGATTTATTAAATCTTGAGGCTCGTACATGGTCGTCAGATTATGTGGATGGCGTGCATGCAATTCGATTCCCACATTATTTATGGGACATTACCTAAACACTTTTTGTCTTTACTGGGCGCACAAAAGGTGACTCCTCACTTGGACACCACCAAACACTCTTCTCTCTCTCTCTCTCTCTCTCTCTCTCTCTCTCTCTCTCTCTCTCTCTCTCTATATTCACCTCCTCTCACATCTTTCAGCTTGATTGGTTTATGGAAAATTGATCCTCAAAATGATATATTAATTTGATTGGTTTATGGAGTTAGCTGCTTTTGAATTTGTTCGTAAAATTCTAAACGCAAGTGAATGTATCGAACAAGTAATATAATGATGAGAAATAATATCATCCCACGAAGGTTGATGATTAATAAACTAATTAAATACTAAAAATAGATTAATTCTAAAATTTATCTAACAAATCAAAATAGAATTGAGAATAAATTAAAAGTAAAAATCTTACAAGCAAAATTTGGAAACTAAATGCAGTAAATCAATCAGATAAATATGAGCATCCGATTTCACCATAACTACTCGATATGAATTTTAAATTGTTATGCATACAAGAATGATATCAAACATGTGATAGCAGAATTTCCTAATCGATATAAAATATATCTCTAGGTATAGCAAACCTGCTTAGTTTATTAATCCATTATATCTATATGTGAATTTAAATAAATATAAATGTATTAAAATTTGCGAATATTCCAAGCTTACAATGAGTCTTTTGGATCACCTTATCACCGAAAGCTATACAAATAATGTGGTATATTTCTAGCCACTTTTAATTCATGGTTATATATCATAAGGAGCAATTGCATATTATCACTTCTTAGTTTCAAACATGTGCATTGGATCATTCAAGTTTCAAACACAATATTATACAACTCATATAAATGAAATCACTTGCACATATAAAAATTATGAAATTCACATCATCATGGTTAGGCTACATCATAGCCCCAACAAAAGAAAATTTGAACATAATAGAAAAAAAATATAAATATAAATCAAACCCAACATCTTGAATCAAAGAACAAGAATTTTGTTACCACTTTTATCTTCTCTTCGAAATACTTGAAAAACTCTCAGAACAATGAAAAACGATCTAAAAAAAAAAACCTAGTTGTCCCTAGGCTCTCAATGTTCTTCAATTTATAGGATACAACCCAGATCCTTATCTCCAGGCAATTGCTTATTTTTTACATAAAATTAGGGAGTAAATCATAAGATCTTTGATTTGATATTTATTTTCCAACGCTTGCAGATAAAATTAGGGAACAAAAGTAAGAATTCCTTGATTCGATATCCATTTTCCACTACTTTCTGATTTGAATTCCTAATTTTTGTTATTCTTTTCCTTATTTTCTCCATATCTCATTATTCTGCATAAACAAGAAAAATTCGAATAATTAGAAAGAAATCCAAATATTTTCTTATAGATATTGCATTATTTGTTACCTAAAATAGATCAAATAACTATAGTTTTATAGAGTTATCAAACCCCAAACTTAATATTTTGCTACAAGACACAATACATACTCAAGCTGACAACCTCCTTCATGACATCTTTCCATAATTGCTCAAATTCATAATTCAAAGAAAAACACAAATTTCATCCAAACATTGAAATTGATTTATAAGTTAAAACCAATTCTAACTATGTGATCCAACTCTGTGTGTGTGTGTGTGTGTGTGTGTGTGTGTCCTAATCTTTTTCGAATTATATACAATCCAGATAAATTCACATTGATATGCAACCTCTAAAAAATTCTCTATAATTATGACTAATCTAATCATTCACCCAAAAATCAATAGGACTTTTCTCGGTTTGTAATGTAAGGCTGGGTTAAAGGTAAGATAACGATAATTTTAAGCTCAAATCACCAATCAACACGTCGATTTCTAGGATCTAAATAGAGCTAATGTCGCTATCCCCAATTTCACTCCTTTAAGATAATCTTTCTGCCACCACATATCATAATTCTTTTTTTTCTTCTTTTCTTTTTTTTGGAATTGCTTTTTTTTTTTTTTTTTTTTTGAATTGCTTTATGGGGGAGTTTCTCCCAAAGTCCCTCATAATATAACATGAAAATTTCCAACCCATTGAGTATCCAAAAGGCTCACTCAATTGAAAGTTGGATAGAGAATCATAAAAGCAATTTTTTTTTTTTTTTATGATACACCCCAAACAACCATATCAATCAATTTTTTTTTTCTTTTTCATGCTCCATCCTTCCTTCCAAATTGCCATTATGCTCAAATAAACTTTTATACAAAAAAAATAAATAAATAAACATGTTCATGGGGCATGGGTCGATGATATAATTTGATAAAAGTTAGGCTAAACATATATGGGTGTCAATGAAAAATTGGATAATAATTAAGACTCAACAAGGTGGCTAGGGATAAATAAACTAGGTCAGCTTGAAAGGCTCAATCGATCAAAAAATTGCCTAAATAATTTTCTCGCTTAGATATAGCTTAGGATTTCGCCTCAAGAGAAAATAAAACAAATTCTAAAATTTGGGTGAGATCCATGAAAATCATATATTTCACATGAATTTTCTATAGTTTTGCACAAAATTAAAAAATTAATGATTTTTAGCGCTCAGTAAGTGAATCAACATAATCGAAATTAAAATTAACTCACACATCAATTGCAAGTTTGAACAAAATTTAAATTTTCCTAAAAATCATAAAAATTCACAAGCAGCAATGCAATCATGATTAAAAAAAAAAAAGATTTAGCAAAAATTTTGTCTCCCCCCTCCCCCAAACTTGAATAAACCATTGCCCTCAATGTGAAAAAGAAAAATAGGAACAAGAAAACTCCCCTGGTTATAAGATATGTCCATGGATGGCCTGGATGACTAAACTCCTGAAACATGGTCCCTCAAGACAGAAAATTAACCTGCATAAAACATAGAAAAATTAATCCTTTTGCTCTTTTATTTGCAAAAAGTAAACTTAAAAATAAATGAAAAAAAAAACGTCATTTAAATGTTTGGATTGTCTCTCAAGAAGCGCTTGCTTTATAGTTATCAGCCAAACTATTTCAAATGTCGCTATTCTGGAGGATGAAGTTCAATGGTGGTCTCCTACTTGTTGTAACCACCTTCAAAGTAGGGCTTCAAACATTGACCATTCACCTTGAATGTGCCCTCGGTATCATGCTCAACTTCAACTATTCCATATGAGAATATTTGTGTGATTGTGAAAGGACCAGACTATCAAGACCGTAACTTTCTTGGAAAATGTTTAAAATGAGAGTTATAAAGTAAAATTTTTTTATCAATTTTGAACTATCTTCTGAATATATGCTTGTCATGTCATCTTTTGGTACACTCCTTGTACAACTTAGAATTTTCGTAGGCCTCATTGTGAAATTCCTCCAATCCATTCAGCTGCAACAATTTTTCTTTAGTTGCAGACTGCGTGTCAAAATTCAGAAATTTTAATACCCAATATGCTTTATGTTCTAATTCCACTAGTAAGTGACAAGTTTTCCCAAACACTAGCTTAAAATGAGATATCCCAATCCCAAATGGAGTTTTGAACACTGTCCTATAGGCCCAAAGTGTATCATCAAGTTTCATTTACCATTCTTTCCCAGAGGCATTCATTGTTTTTTCTAAAATTCTCTTGATTGCTCTATAAAAACTTCTACTTGACCACCAGTTTGAGGATGATAAAAGGTCGCAACCTTATGCGTGACTCTGTACTTACTCAAAAGTGTTTCAAATTATTTGTTGTAAAAATATGTCCCCTATCACTTTTGATTGCCTTAGGAGTGTCGAATCGGGTAAAAATATTTTTCTTTAATAATTTGACCACAACCTTAGTATTATTTATCGGCAATGCTACAGCTTTTACCCACTTAGACACATATTCCACAACCACTAAAATGTATAAATTCTCATAAGAAAGTGTAAAGGGTCCCATGAAATCAATATCCCAAACATCAAATAATTCACACACAATAATGTTGTTTAAATGTATCTCTTTTTTCTTGATATATTTACAGTTCTCCGACACATATCACATGAAGCTATGTAGGAGTATACATCTTTAAAAAGTGTAGGCCAATAAAATTCAGATTGTAAAATCTTAGCTACAATTTTGGTGGCACCAAAATGGCCAGCTACCTCTCCGTCATGACAATGATGTGGAATATTTGCTCTCTCTTTGTCTGGAACACATCTTCTTATGACCCGATATGCACATACTTTAAACAAAAAATGTTCTTTTCAAAAATAATTTTTAACATCATAAAAGATTTTTTCTTCTGCAAGAGGAAGAACATTACTTACCAAATAATTCACAAAGTCAACGTACCGGGGAATTTTCGTGGATTTGATGAAAAAAAATTTCTCATCAATAAACTCTTTCAAAAGTTGTCTTACCTCTTCCTTTGAATTCGGAATTCTTGATAAATGATCTGCAATTAAATTTTCAGTCTCATTCTTATTTTTGATTTCCAAATCAAATTCTTGTAACAATAGAATCCACTTGATCAACTGCGGTTTTGATTCTTTCTTTTCAAGCAGATACTTAAGAGGAGAGTGGTCAGAATAAATTATATCTTTTAAGCTAATTAAATAAGAACGAAATTTATCAAAAGCAAAAACTACTGTCAAAAGTTCCTTTTCTATTGTTGAATAATTTAATTGTGCCTCTAATAAGGTTCGACTGGTATAGTATATGGCTTGAAAAACTTTATTATTCCTTTGTCCCAAAACAGCTCCTACTGCAGAATCGCTAGCACTACACATTAGCTCAAAAGGTAAATCCTATTCTGACATTGTCATAATTGGTGCTGACATTAACTTCTCCTTTAAAGTGTTAAAAACCTACATGCATACAACAGAAAAATTAAAAGGAGCATCTTTTTCCAAAAGATTAGAAAGAGGTTTAGCAATTTTTGAAAAATATTTTATAAACCACTTGTAAAATCCTGCATGCCCCAAAAATCATCTGACAAGTTTCACCGATGTTGGTAGAGGCAATTTTGCAATAACCTCCACTTTGGTTTGATTGACTTCTATTCGATTTCGATAAATTTTTGCTCAAACACTATCCCTTCCTCCACCATAAAATGACATTTCTCCTAATTCAAAACAAGATTAGTCTCCTCACATCTTTGTAAGACCAAAGCCAAATTATTTAAACAAGAATCAAATGATAAGCCAAAAACGGAAAAATCATCCATGGAAATCTCAATATATTTTTCAACCATATCAAAAAAAAAAAAAAAATAGCAATCATGCATCTCGAAAAGTAGCTAGTGCATTACAAAGACCAAATGGTATCTTTTAAAAGCAAAAGTACCATAGGGACAAGTGAAAGTAGTTTTTTGTCTTGATCTTCTGATGCAATAGAAATCTGATTATATCTTGAATATCCATCAAGAAAATAATAAAACTCATGTCTTGCAAGTCTTTCCGACATTTGATCAATAAATGGTAAAGGAAAGTGATCTTTTCTAGTGGCATCATTCAATTTTCTGTAATCCATACACACGTCACCCAGTAACTGTTCTAGTTGGAATCAATTCATTGTTGTCGTTTTTCAAAACGGTCATACCTCATTTCTTTGGCATAACTTGTACATGACTTACCTAGAAACTATCAGAGATATGATGGATGATACTTGCATCAAGTAGCTTAATTACCTCCATTTTCACTATTTCTTGCATCTTCGGGTTGAAACGATTTTGAGGTTGGATAATGCGTTTGTATTATTCCTCCATCAAAATTTTGTGCATGCAAACTAAAGAGCCAATTCCCTTGATATCAACTATTTTCCATCCAATTACAGCCTTATGCTCTCTCAATACTCTGAGCAGTTTCTCCTCTATCAAATCTGTCAAAGAAAAATATATAATTACTGGTAAAGAAGAAACTCCATGTAAATAAGTATCTTTCAAATGATAAGGTAAGGTTTGAGTTCAAGAGTTGGAGGCTCTTCAATTGATGATTTAGGCTTTATTGTGTGTTGTCCCACTTCCTCAAATTTAGTTGCCTTTTGCCTTGAATATGGTGGAATTGCCTCCATGAAATTTGCACATTCCTTTATCTCCTCATTCTAAATTTCTTTGTACTATCAAACTAAATATGCTTCAAATGGATCTTTAAAAATATTTTCTTGAAAAACCTTTATTCACTAACTTGTCAATTGTCTCAACTCTAAAACAAGAATTATCATCAAATGGATATTTCATTGCATTAAAAACATTAAAGGAAACAAGATCATCTTGAACTCTAATAATCAACTTCCCTTGTTGTACATCAATAAGGGCTCTCCATGTTGCTAGCAAAGGTCAACCTAAGATAAGCGGTACCTCAGAATCTTCCTCCATAACAAGAACTATGAAATCTACAGGAAAAATAAATTTGTCAACTTTTACCAAAACAACTTTCACAATACCTTTTGGATATGTAATTGATCGATCAGCTAGTTGAAGTAACATTGTGGTTGCTTTTACCTCACTTGATCCTAATTTCTTGAAAACTGAAAATGCATTAAATTAATGCTTACACCTAAATCATACAATGCTTTTTCAAAGAAAGAATCCCCAATAGTGCAAGAAATAGTAAAACTCTCTGGATCTTTTAACTTCGGAAGTAATTATTTTGTAGGATGGTTGAACATTCCTCATTGAACTTCACAATTTCATAATCCTCCAGTTTTCTTTTGTTTGCCAAAATCTCCTTAAAATTTTTTACATAGTTATGTATTTGCGCTGAAGCATATGCAAAAGGAATGTTAATGTACAATTTTTTAAATACATCAAGAAATTTAGACAATTGCTTGTTTATTTTGTGCTGCTGGAGTCACTGAGGGAATGGAATTGGTGGCACATATGACTTGGGGTTATCTGGAAATAGTTTGGTCTTGTCTGCCTCCTTTGGTTGTTTATTTATCTCCTCTTCTTTGTCTCTAAAACTCTCTTATTTGGCATCTTCTTCTCCTACTTGTTTACCACTTCTCAAGGTTATAGCCTTTATGTTTTCAATTGGACTTTCCTCTATGTTGTTAGGCAACGAACCATGTTGTCTCCCTGATATCATGTTTACTAACTGACCCACTTGTATCTCCAAATTTCTAATTGAAGCCTCCATCTGTGCTGTCAATGAAATCCTAAGTGGTGTTAGCAAGTTTGGTGACTTTATCTTCCAAATTTGACTTTGTCTCTTTTAATTGTTTGAATCCTAATAGTCTCATCACATTCTGATTATTCCATGAAAAATTTTGATGATTGCACCATCTCGGATTATATGCATTGGAGTTGGGATTATCCTGTGGTCTGTTAAAATTTCCAACAAAGTTATAATTGTCACTAGGTTGTGAAAAAAGGGTTACCTACCCGACATTCTATTTTAACATGTCCTCCACCACAAAAATCACATATCAAATTCTCATTTTTCATGGCCTAAACACTCATGTTATCTAGCTTTTTGTTGAGTGCTTTAAATTGTACAGCAATTCCAACGAAAGCATCTGCTTCATGAACTCCACTACCTTTTCGCATTGGTAGCCTCTCGGTAGGCCACTGATAACTATTGGATGCCATCTCCTTAAATAGATTGTAGGTTTCTTCTAGTGTTTTATTATTTAGATTTACCCTTGTAGCTGCATCAACCATAGAATGAAGATTTGCACTAGAGCCATTATAAAAAGTTTGTTCCTACTTCCATACGGGTAGTCTATGATGTGAGCACCTCCTAAGAAATTTCTTGAATCTTTCCCATGCTTCATATAATGATTTATTATCAATTTGCATAAAATTAGTAATATCGTTACGCATTACAGACTTTGTAGGTGGAAAGAACTTAGCAAGAAATTTCGGAGCCATATCATTCCATATAGTGATCGATCATGCAAGAAGAGAAGAAAGCCAACTCTTAGCTTTGTCTCTAAAAGAGAATGAAAATAATCTCAATCTAACAGCATCATATATGAATCCATTATATTTATTAGCGTCATAGATTTCTAGAAAAGCATCGATGTGAGTGTTTGCATCATCGCTTGGTAGCCTACTAAATTGTACTAACTGTTGAAGTATCTGAGTGAGTGATGGCTTGATCTCAAAATTGTTTGCTTGAACAACAGGTCTCCTGATGCTTGATGCGGTGCCATGAACTGTTGGCATAGCATAATCTCTTAACTCACCATATGCCATCTTCTTAGAACAATTTCTCTATTCTCTTAGTCACCTTCTAAATGTACATTCAATTTCTAAATCAAGCTTAGTAAGTATCCCTTGTTGGCTATGTGTCATAAACCGACGTACACCCTAAAAAAAAAAAAAGAGCTAGATTAAACTGAGAATTATCCGATATCAATATTAATTAGTATTAAACAAATAATCCCCAGCAACGGCGCCAAAAACTGTCATGCGGGAGACTCGGGTTCGTTCCTCGACAACGGCGCTAAAAACTAGTTTGTAAATTCTAAACGCAAGTGAACGTGTTAAACAAGTAATATAATGATGAGAAATAGTATCATCCCACAGAGATTAATCATTAATAAACTAATTAAATACTAAAAATAGATTAATTCTAAAATTTATCTAACAAATCAAAATATAATTGAGAATAAATTAAAACTAAAAATCTTAAAAGCAAAATTTGGAAACTAAATGTAGTAAATTGATTAGATAAATATGTTACAACATGCAATTTTACCATAATCACTAGATATGAATTTTAGATTGTTATGCATATAAGAACGATATCAAATATGTGATAGTAGAATTTTCTAATATATTTACTATCTTATCTCTAAGTATAGCAAAACATACTCAGTTTATTAATCCACTATATCTCTATGTGAATTTAAATAAACGTATGTGCATTAAAATATGTGAATATTCCCGACTTACAATGAGTCTTTTGGATCACCTTATCACCGAAAGCTACACAAATAATATGGTATATCTCTATCCACATTTAATTTATGATTATATATCATAAGAAGCAATTGCATATTATGACTTCTCAATTTCAAACATGCACATCAAATCCTTCAAGTGGTGGCCAATCACTTAAAAGTATTAAGCACAATAATATATAACTTCATGAATGAAATCACTTGCACATATAAAAATCATGAAATTCACATCATCATGGTTAGGCTACATCATAGCCCTAACAAAAGAAAATTAAAACATAGTAGAAAAAGAAATACAAATATAAATCAAACACAGCATCTTGAATTAAAGAACAAGAATTTTGTCACCATTTTTGTCTTTTCTTCAAAATACTTGAAAAACTCTCGGAACAATGAAAAAAGATGAGAAAAAAAAAACTAGCTATATGTTTTCCTAATTATAGGATACATTCAAGATCCTTATCTCCAAGCAATTGCTTATTTTTTGCATAAAATTATGGAGTAAATTAGAGAATTTTTTATTTGATATATATCTTCCAATGCTTGTAGATAAAATTAGTGAACAAAATTAAGGATTTCTTGATTTGATATCAATATTCCATTGCTTTTTTATTTGAATTCTTGATTTCCGCTATTATTTTTCTTGTCTTCTCCATATCTCATCACTCTACATAAATAAGGAAAATTCGAATAATCAGAAAGAAATCCAAATACATTCTCATAGATATTGCATTATTTGTTGTCTAAAATTGGTAATAACTCTATTTTTATAGAGTTATTAGAAAATAGAGTTATCATAATTAAGTCAACGTCTTTTATGTTTACTATTAACTATTATAGCAATCACAACATATCCAAATCCTCCTCGATTGGAGCTTCTTATAAAATAAATGCAGCAACTCACCAGAGAAATATACGATGAATGTTAGAGAATACTAGATATTTACATTATTAGAACCAAGTATTTATACCTACACTAGAGGAAAAGCTAGCAGTGAAAATTCCACTAATCAATTTAAGAATTATAGATTAACAATTGTTCACAAGCTTAAGTGTTTCCAATACTTCGAAAGGAAGACCTTGACTATTTTCGTCATTTTCTATTTCTTTTATGCGGCCTAAAATCAAGAAAAATTGAACTCTTCTCTTTATACAGCCAATAAAGAGTAGTGTCACTTGAACGGCGTTTAGAGGAATCATTCTCTTGATTGATCAATCCTGGATCCTTTTTTAGTTGCCATCGCTCCAAAGAAATTAGATAAGGAAAGTAACAACCCCATCTTGGTTGAACTCTTACGGCAAGACTCCTATAGGTATTCAATCAAGAATTGTGGTCCACCTAATCCAATTTGGGTTGGGTCTCATACACAAGCTCAAACTTGAGACATCTTTTAAGAGAACTCTTGATTTGAGCTCATAAATGCATGTCGTCAATTACGCTTAAATGATCTAAAGCTTAAAAAAATAAAATAAAACCCACTTTGATATCTAGTTTAACTTAGAAAAACTTGATGATGTGTGCATGAACGATTGATTCCGAGAATGGGGAATTTTTCGTGTAATGAGTATGGATGGGTGTGTGTGGGGATGGTTGTTGATGGGTAAAATTGCAAATGCGGGATAGAATATGATCACCACCAAGGCCTAAAAGATGCGCCACCAACCAAGGATAAATATCAAGACTGACGAAATTCATCACCAAGGCTTAGAGGACAAACCACCTACAAAGGATACAAGACTTGAGGATAGGAGAAGCTCACTATCAATGGCCTATATGAAAATCACCAGCTGAGGATAAAGTACTTCTTGGCTCACCACCCAAGAAGAATCCACTTCCAGGGATAAAGAAATCAATATAAGAGTTATCCATTCTTCAAAGATATTCGTTCACACAGAGAAAAATCTCTTATATTTTCATTCATCAAGGTCTCCTTACATTTGAGAACTCTCCTCTATTTTTAAGAGGATTATAACATATGATATAGACAAGTATTAAAGAAACATGGAAGCTACCCAAACATTTAAGGACATGGGAAAAGAAAACATAATAAAGAACTAGGAACTTGGAAATACAATTAATGACATAGGAACTTGCATTCTTGATTCTTCATCCTTGTAGTTCATCTTCAAAATTCGTGCATCCGTCTTGACCAGTAAACAACCACCTTAAGAGTTCATCAAATATCCATGGAAATTGCCTAGAATAGCCTCCCATCATTATGTTGTCAATTGGCTTTGAAACCATCAATTAATATGTTGAATTGGTAACTTAAAAATAAGTTCCATGATCCTATTCTCCTCATTGATAACTTCATTCTCGACCCGTTGAAGCAAGTTATGATTGAAATCTACATTGGCTTGAATGAGCATCAATGGCATTGAGTTTGTTGACAGAGCTAAGTCGGATACTCCCGCATCACTTGACTTTGCCTTTGTGATTTGAGTTTGATTTGAATTCAAATATATCTTTTTGCTCGAACTAATTTTTCTCCATTTGAAACTAGTGGATATTTTTTAATTTCACACAAGAGGATTACAGCCTGTCTTGTGTGACATCTAAAGTTAATTTATGAGATGTTATATGATTGTCATGAGCTAATTGTGAAGCTTTTTTCCCTACAAGTGATGTATACACAAGAGAAGGGCATTGAGTACTAAAATGAGACATCAAATAAGAAATAAGGCATATCCCTAAGATACAAGGTAAAAATTATTACCAAGTAAAACATAAAATGCTATTGTATATCTAGTGTCACATCAAATATCAAATATGTGAGGTTTATACCTCAATTAGCATTACATGTACTAAATTCAAACGACCCTTTTAATTTAGCAGACGCTTGTGAAATTTATCGAATTCAAAAGCTTAGACACGATTGTGAGATGTCATGCTTCATGTGCATACAATTTATTTCCCATGGCTTCGATGGAACATGCTTAATCATGTTTTCTCTTTACCTCATGCACAAAAAGTGATTTATACATGGGTCCATCAGGTAAATTCAGTCAAAAACGGTTCAACCCAAATTGATCAATTTAATTTGTTTTGACCCATTTTTTTGCAATACTAATTAATGCCTCATACGAGACCCGTGCCCGACTAAACTTGAGATCCATTTTAGCAATTTTTTTGCCTTAAATTGTTTGTGTGTATTTTGTGGGCTTGAACTTTTGTACGAATAATTCAGGAAATAAAATCTATATTGGGGTTTTTCCTAATAGGAGATAAGAATAAATGACAATTTTTGTCTTGGAGATTTGAAGACTTTTTGCAAGGGACGAGGACCCACCCAAACTTGTGACTTGATGTTAATTTAGTCATAAACTTTTTAATGGTTTACTATTTAATATATAAATTCAATATATAAACATATATTTAGTTTTTATATTTATCACATGTTTTATGTACATTAGCATAGTTTACTATTTAATAAAATTTTATGATGGAAGGCGGAAAAAGAAATAAAAAAAGAAAATGATTAAAAAAGAGAGGAAAAAATAAGCAAATAAAAGTGAAGTCGGCAAGAGTGTTGTGAGAGATTCTTACCATCCTCATTTATGCAATTTTTTGGTTTATTTACATTTATATGTCATTTCTACTAAACAATTGACATGATAGGATATAAATATATCCGCATTTATTACTGCGATTCACCAAATAGTGAATAAGATATTGCAAAATTATTGGATTCCATATCCTATAATATCCAATCATATTATAGCTAGAAATCTAGTTAACCAAACATGGCTTAAGTTCTTATAATCAATGAGCTTCAATATAATCATAACACTAATAACGATAGGTAATATATCAATTTCAGTCATTGCATCAATTACTCATGGGTATTTGAATAAAACATTATAAAATTTTAAAAATTCAAGAGACCTTAAGGTTCAGCCACTTTGGTGACTAACAAACCATTCATTGAAATTTTAAATTGTAATACATAATGATTGTTTACGGAACGAATGCGATGATCCTTTGCAACGATTTCTTCGTTTTCTCCCTCCTGTATACTGATATCTTGGCAGCATTTGGAGTAACTCCTCAACCTGGAGTTCCTCCTGAGGAAGCAGGGGCTGCGGTTGCTAGCCTTCGTTAAGGTTTTGATCATTTTGTTCTGGGAGGAATAGCCTTTCACTTGACTGTCGACAGCTCCATTGCGTGTGCTCGGGATAGAAGTTTTATATAAATGTATCACCATGATACGGACCCTTTCCACATAAAAGAGGAATCTTTTGTTACAATAGAAGCAGAAGTGATGTGGATTATTCAAGAATCGAAGTTGATTTGCTTTATAAAAAGAAGATATCAATGAACTTCTATGAAATGGTTTCACGGGATTCAGCCAATTGTCTTGATCGTGGGATATCATTGAGAAATAGGAATCCATGCTATTCCTCCTTTAGACTTATACAAACTAGTACAAGAGGGTATTGGAAATAGAGGAAGCCAGGTAGTTAGGTAGTAGCAAAAAGCCATTGTAATTGCCGGAAATACTAGGCCCACTAAAGGCACAAAGAAAGAGGGTAGCCGGGCCATTTTTTGTTCCATTCCAAATCATAGATATAGATAAAATGATTAAGGTCTTTATGACACAATCAATAATTCAATTCATTTTCAATTAGGCCTTGTTCTAGCCTCTTTAGGGATTCTGAAACTTCTTTTTTTATACCGTAAAATTGATTTTCGACGGAGAAAACTAGTGTTTTATGAATTATATGAAGCCGTATATATATACTTATATATGATACTAATTTACATGCAATTTTATTAAGCGAGTACTTTTATTAATCAATTCGATACACACACATATAGGAAAATTTCAATTAAAGGTTTGAAGTGCCATTATTTTTTCAAATAAGAGCCCAAAGTGATTAAATCGTTTTAAATAATGGCCTTGGGCTGGCTGATTATTATTCTGACCATCGAAGTAAGGGTATTTTGGTAAAAAAAATTTGAAACTATTTTTTTTTTAACTTTTTGATTTTTTCCTTTTTTCTTTTTTTGTTCCTTTCCTTTTTTTTCCTTTTTTCCTATTCTCTCCCTCAGCCATTGCTGTCGATGGCCGGTGAAGGTTGTCCTCCCTTGGGTGGGTGAGGGCAACCCTTACCATGGTCGGGCAGCCCTCGCTTGACACCGATGAGGGCAACCTTGCTTTATGTCGACTAGGGCAACCTTCGCCCTAGCCTACGTTGGCGAGGCCATGCGAGGGCGAAGGTTGCTCTTGCTTGAGTTCGGTGACCTCTGCCATGACGGGTAAAGGGAAGGAAAAAAGAAAAAAACAAAAACAAAAACAAAAAAAGAAAAATGAAAGAAAAAGAAAAAAATAGAAAAATAATAAACCAAAAGATGAAAATGCCATTCAATTTGAGAGGTAAGGTCTTTTTTTTTTAAATTGATATGATCACTTCAGACCATTATTTGAAACAAGTCTCACTTTAAGCTCTTATTAGAGATGATTTGGCCACTTCATGCCCTTATTTAAACGAGTATTTCAGGCCCTTATTTGGAATTTTACATGTATATATTATATTTTTAATGAACATTAATGGGAGATCATTAATGAAACCATATATATTTAATAATAAAAAAATCTTAGGTCTTCATGATTTTTCACAACAAGAGGGATGATAATATACTTTTATTCATACCACTTTAGTCTTAATGTATTTTATCCGATGGATGATATAAGATAAACATTCATTGTCTTGGTTAGAGAGAGTGCCGGACTCTTTTTGTATAGACTTTTAATAGATGCATTCCATCAAAACACATTTTATGTTTATAAGAGTCACTCATAGGCATTGCATCTCCTCATAAGAGTAGTACTTTTTCATAAGAGCCGCACAGTCACATAGCCAATATTGTTTTAATAGCATTCAAATAATTATTAAACCATTAATTAATAATACCACGTGAGCCACGATTATTTTTACAGAGAATGCCAAGAGAGAATGAGAACTTCAGAACTTACGGTGCTCTTGAGAGCGTGTTATGTGTTTGGTCTGGTTACGATTAGCGTGATATGTGTTTGGACTGGTTACGGTTTGCCTCATCTTCTCACTTTGTTTATTTTAGCAAAATTTATTTCCTTCTCCTTTTTAGTGCTGATCGAATATGTTTGCCACCTTTTTGCCAATTTTTTTCCTTAAGACCTCACTTCCCAAAAATGGCCGGTAATTTCTTCATTACATATAATCTTCAGCTTGTCAAGCGAGGTGCAGCCGAATCCATTAAAAGCGATCAGGCTTGTGAGGTTCAAATGAGTTTTGAGGAAAATTTCAAGTTCCTTTATCATGTCAAATCAATTCGAATCCAATTTACAACTAGACCAATTCAATATAAATTTATTCGGCACGGGTGTGTTTTTGTAATGCCTAAATGAAATGTAGAATGCAAATACAAGATTATGCAATATTAAATGGAGTTGTTAATATTTAGATGTTGATAAAAGCAAATAGTGAGTATTATTTGCATTTTATCAAAGCTGTTTTAACTTTAAGTGCTTTGTTTTTCTATAAAGGCCAAACCAAATGCAATCCTAATGAAGGAAGAGAAAGGCGAGAATGTCGAAGAGGAATGCTACGCTAGAATTATCAAAGAAGGACTGCCAGAATATGTTCCTATTTTCTGCTTGATTTTTAAATTTTTTATTTCTTTTTGGGCAAAATAACACATAAAAATTCGAAATTATACTCATTGTGATATAAAATACCCTAAAGTTATTTTTGTGTCATTATAAAACCTAAACTTACCTATTATGGCATAAAATCCTAAATTTTCTTGTTGTGCCATGAAAAAAATCTATATTCATTTATTTCAATTTCACTTCGGATATCTTTATTACACAATTCGAAATTTTTTATAATTAAAAAGTAGTAAATTTACGATTTTTAAGTCATATTTGTACAAGCCTGTGGTGCCACCTGTAACCATAGTAAACTGTAATCACCAAGGATGCTCACGTGGGCCCTGCGAAAAGGCCAATTAACTCCCGGTCCATCTAGTCATTAACTCGCCGTTAGCTTGTTGTACCTGTCTAGTCCGATGGCTTAGTTCCATAAAGCATTAGACCTTGCTCCTCCGATTTTTCTATTCATGTCAAATGAATTTAAGATTTTTAGTCCCGGTGGTACAGGTTTTCGGTGCCAACTGTTACCGCAATAAAGTCCAATCACCATTAATGCTCACGTGGGCCCTACAGAAAGGCCCATCAACCCCGGTCTATCTGGTCCTTAACTCGCGGTTAGCTTCTTGCATCTGTCTAGTCCTATGGCCAAGTCCTATAAAGCAGGAGAGACCTTGCTCCTCCTTCGATCGTCAAGGCCTTCTAGTTTCTCAATGACTGTGGATCCTATAGTGCACGGTTCTCCTTTTGTCCAACTTCAATTTTTTATTTGTTATTTACTTGTGGTAGAGCTGATATTAATGGCGATGATTCAACACAATTGAGCAACGGCTACTCGCTTCTGATGTGCTACGTTTAATTTTTCAATTTTTCTATGCCAATTACTTGATTATAGCTAAATCAAAGCATAGTTTCGGAAATCGGCAGGCAGTTTGGTTGTTTCTTTTGAGTGCCTTAGCTGTAAGTTAGTCTGCTAAGTGTCCTTTTTTTTTTTGTTTTTGTTTTTTTTTTCAGGCTAGTCGATCGATAGGAAAAAGACGGAGATGCTGATTGCTTTTTTCCCTTGTGTGCTAAGTGTTCTTTCTTTGCATTTTCCTTTTGAATTTCTCGGCTGGGTAAACGCGCCGCATGGTTCCTCTTTTTTTCCAGCTCCACTCAGCGCGGAGGAGCAGGAGGCTCTGAAAAAATGCAGGGAGGCTCTGGAAAAATGCAAGGAGGATATTTCACGTTATAACAAATGCGACAAGCGGAGAATGTCGTCCTGGTTCAGGGATTGCAGCGAACTAGAAAAAAAGAAGGACAAGTGCCTTCGTCAATAGTGAGCCTTCTTGAGCAAGCTCTTTCTGTTTCGTCATGAGACTTTGTACTTAATTTTGTTCCCATAATTTTTTGGGGATCCTTTAGCGAGGTCCTTGAATTGATGAAGGCGGTTTTATATATCATGAAATGATAATAAATCTGGTCAATTCGAATTTACTACTCGGGCATGCTCAGCCAGTCCGGATGTATCTGTTGCTAATTTGAACCCCTAATGTTTTACGAGTTATTCATGTTTAACTGAAAACGTAGTTCGAAAGCCAGGAATTTGGGCATATCATGGAGTCGCCACTTTGGTTATATGCGAGGGCATTTGGAATTATGTATTTTGTTTATGTTATGCTGTCCAAAAGCTAGCGGAAGTATGTATAGCATTTGTTTGGAATGTTGTAGAGTGAGGTCCTGGTCTTTCCTATCCTTTAGCGACGACGATAGTATGAATAGGGCAGAAAGTACTTGTCCTAATACGATTCCCCCGTAAAGTACTTTTTCTTTAGTGTATTACCTTATGTGTTAGAGTCGTGGGATGCAGTGCACATGATGTATAGGCAAAAAACCATCTTCACATTGCTTGAGAAAGCTCTCTTCCTAATGCAACTCGAGACAGAAATTTATGTACGTGTACGTCATAGATCTTGAGGAGACTTTGATATGAGAAGTATCCAAGGGTTTAGTTTTACAATTCTAGGTGCTGAACTTATTCTCCTTGAAGTGCTGAGAATTCTAGGAAAAACTTGATACAAATTTAATTGACAATAGCACGAAATTAACAGACATGAAGTAGTGGATGGTGTGTCCTAGATGCATGCGTGCCTTAGGTTTGGAAGATAGAATTGAGAAGTTTCTCTTCAGGTCTGTTTATATTAGATGAGGGCACAAGACTGCCACAGAGAATTCTTCTGGTAGTTGCTGTCCACTGAAATTTAAGCAAACATCTTTAATGTCTTAATCTGTGCAGAAATACACGTTAATGTTGAAAAACAGAGATTCCCCAAATATCTCACAATTCTCTGTGGGCTCTTTGGCAGCTATATGGAAAAAAGTGATGCAGTAAACCAAGAAGGGAAAGGCCCAGACAAACGTGAGTGACGCGCGGATTTTGCCTTCAGTCTGTTTGTGTATGTGGGAATCAAGAAGTTGTATCATGCCATCTTCAGATAGACTTTTGGGTTTCCTTGGAAGATTTTCATGGGCATATGTTGTCCGAACTTTGGTGATGCATGTATATCATCCGGTTGCAGCAAACCCGACCTATGGAACTCAGAGTGTGTATTAACTAGATTTAGCCTCAAACTTTAATCAGGTGAAACCTGAAAATAAAAGGGCTTAGGTTTTCTTTGTTTTTCCCCATTTCGCTTCCATTACCTTTGAGGCTGAGTTGCTGCTGCGCAGAACAGGATCTACCATCACTGAATGAGTAGAGCTGTAGAGCGTTTCTTGGCTAATTAATCGTTGATACCAAATCTTCCACTGTTTTAGATTCAATGGCAATCAAAGAGCTTTAACTTAGTGCACCGAGATTAATCTTTCATCTCTCTATGAATCCATCTGTAGGCTAATTGCAGACTGAAAACACCTTTGCAAATTGCAAACTCCGGCATATGAGGGCATCGACGTCCTCTTGCATTCAAATGAAGACGCTTCTGCAGCTGATTCGTAGGCGCACTTTCAGGTTTCAAACAGTAACTTTATTAAAGATGTGTGAATTCTAAAGAAATTGGACTATAATGTCATCAATGGAATCCGCAAGACGAATTGTTAAATGTTTGGATGGTAAAGTAACAAGGGTGGAGACATTAAGTGCCAAAAGTTCAAAAATATACATTTAAGTACGGTACCTTTAAGTACTAGAATCAAAGAAGAATGGAACACCTAAGTGCCAACGATGATAAATTCTGATTAAACGGCTGACGTGGCATTTTTCGGCAACTTTTTTATTTTTATTTTTTAAAAACTGTCCACGTGACGCTATAAGCCCCCAAAATTAATTTTTAATATAAATATTAATTAAATATAGATTAAAAAACTAAATTATACCGCCAGCACTACCCAAGGGCCGATGGCCCTGGCTGACCCTCGCCCCACCATCACTGGCCCTTTTCGGCGATGTGGGATGGCGGCGACGAGGGCGTGCCCATCCCTCGGTGGTCAATTAAATTGCGACATCCTAAAACGCGTTGACGACCCATTCATTTTAATGCGCATGCGGAAGCGAATAAATAAATTCCTAGACAACAGAAAGATGTGATAGAAAAGCAGGGTCACAATTTTGGAAAACCACAACACATTTTATATACACATCAGACTAAGTCATATACAATACTAGCCGATATATACAAGTTTACAAAAGGGGTAGAGGGGCTACAGATCCTCTAAGCATTCAAACTCTCAACCGAATACTCCGGGGTCTCTAGCTCCAGGGAACTCAACCACTGAACCACCAGGAGGGTTAGTTGTACCCTTGCCAAAAATGATCTCTAGCATCGACCTAGGAATTTCAGACTCCGAAAGGGGGCCTTCTCTGGGTCCATCTCACCCGTAACGATACCACGATTTGAATTGATGGGGTACCTTCCGTAATAGACCCGCATCAACCCAAATAATGGATCTCACGAGTTCGTAGACCTAGGCTCCTTTGCTCCCAGGGAGGGGAATCTGAAAGAGCTGTTCAGTGACCTTCTTCGGCTGGCCAAAACGCTCGGGAGGTATAGCCATCTAAAGACCTGTAAATGTTAACCCACGACGGGGTGAGATAACGTCTCAGCAAGTTCACCCCCTAAACTCCGACTAGGAAGGAAATACGCCTAAAGGCTACCTAGGCACATACAAGATAGAGGATTTACCTTTGCCTCAGTTCCTTCTTGCAAGTCAGTATGATTCAAATACTCAACCGGTCACTTCAATTCAAAACAAATCATCGATCAATCGATTCCATACCCACAATAGCATCCATAAAATTCAATCGATTCAAGCATTGCTCACTCTAAACTGATAGTAGATGGTATAGCTCACAAAAGCTGATAGATATATAATAATAATGCTCACCAAAGCTGATAGATAAATAATAATAATGCTCACCAAAACTGCTATATATATATATATATATATATATATATATATATATATATATATATATCTATATTGCTCATCAAAGCTATGCGATACTTATAATGCTCACCAAAGCTATGCGCTATGCGATATTTATAATGCTCACCAAAGTTGTGCGATACTTAATTTTTATTATACTCGATAAAATAATCGTGTGTGGGTACACGGTCGGTCGATCTTTGCCAAAATATAATAATTTCCCTTTTAAAAATCCCACCATTTAATATAGTCCATAAGAATATTTTTGGCATTATAAACCGACGCCTAGTCTTCCCCGATTAAATACTTAAATTACCCAATTTTGGGATAAATTCCCAAAATTACAAATATTACTCAAATAGCACAAATTAGTATCCAATTAAATAAACCAAGCACACCATTGCAATTAGCACGAAATTCTGATCACCGGCTATCTTGGTATAATTTCCGAAAAATAATAAATAAATAAATACATACAAATAAATAATTAAAAAAATGCAAATAAATGCCATAAATGCAAACTTAGGCCAGAAAATCCTAATTAAATTCCGAAACGGGCCTGAAAATTTTTTGAACCTATCTAGATAAATAATACAACCTATCTACTTGCTAATTATGCTACTATAATCACCTAACATGCAATAACGAGTAATTAAATTGCTAATCCATTCTAACTAACCACCTAAACCATAATTAGCCTAAACTAATCAACCCTTAAGCATCAATAACTCCCTAAGCGGAGATTAGTGAGTAAACTCACCGGTTTTGAAATTCGATGAGTTCATGGCGACGACAAGGCGGAGACATGCAACAAACTTCGAAGCGACTACACCCTACGAGGCCTGGAAGCGGTCCAAAGTGGGCCCCGAAGCCCACGGTGGCTTGCTGGCTTCGGTTTCTACTAAGTGGGCCAAGAGGCTGCTCGAGCGACCAAGAGCGGCAAGGATGGACAGCGACGGTGCAGCAGGGCTAGACGGCCAACGACGAGGCTCCACGGCGGCGGAGGCGAGCTGGATGGTGGCCTGAGCCTCGACAGTGACTAGGGATGGCTTGGGGGACGGGCTAGGCTCACGAGATGAGTGACTGGATGCGGCAGGGGTGGAGTGATGCGCGCGGGCGAGCAGGCACGAGCGATGGCGTGCGGTGGCTCCGGCGACTTCGGGCGGACATTCGACGGCTAGGGGGACTCTCCTCTGGTTTCTCTCTGGTTTTGGAGCTTCAAATTTAGACAACAGTGGATAAAGCAGCTGAGGGAAGAAGATAGGGGACAATACAAGCTTGGAGGGGGCCACCTTGGCTCAATCTCACCCCTTTGTCCCCTTGGCAAGGCCCCATCGGTTTTGCTAGCTTCCTCAGCACACTTTGCAGCCACCAAGCTTCCTTAGGAAGCCAAGGAAGTGGTCCAAAGGTTGAGGACCAAGGGGGCTACGAATTTACAACATTTTCTCCCAAATCCACTTCAATTCCCCTTTGAATTGATTCAATTCGGTCCCCATAAATTCCATCAAGGTATCCTCGACCCAATTAATATTTGTCCTCACCAATAGAACCAACTTGTATCCCAAAAACGCGATAAAAAACGATCCCCCTGAATTTTCCGGTTGAAAACGGCCCTAAATTGAATTTCCGCAAAAAATCTTGGTTTGCAGAAAATTTTTCAGAGGATGAATCAACGGTCCTAAAATAAATCGTGACATGATAGAACTTTTAATTTCTGAAATCAAGTTCAAATTCGCGGTTAATTTCAATCTAGCGCGATTTTAGTGTGACCTAGCCTACCGGATAGCATTTAGAAATTTTTAGTGTAATTGACCCGTGGTCGATTATTTTCGAGTCACATTGTACATCTTTGACACATTGGGGACTCTCGATTATAGTGAAAATCTCAAGGTTTCAAATGCGGACACATGGTACCAAAACGACAGAAAAATCAGTCTAGCGCTGATCGACGAGAATTTTGCAATTTGGTGGAATCACCCATACTTAATCACATATCTCAGTTGAACCGACCTATCTCTAATCTCTGATCGATTTTTAACTGTGCCGTAATGATCTTTACAGACTAGCACGGTTGAGTAGTCAATTCCTGGTTGAATTCTCAAGTTTATTGCGTTAAAATTCCTTAATGGCTTCCCTAGATAAACTAGTTATCTCATGAGTGACCAGCTCAGAGAATAGCACTATAGGCACGTCGATGAAAAGCCCAACTCATTTAATTGAAAACAGAACTGGAATTTCAGGATGTCACAATGGAGGCCCTCGTCGTACTTTTGCTGTTACCCCTTCCTTTTAAAAAAAAAAATAATAATTTAGTTTATTTATTTATTTTTTAAATTAATAAATTTGAGGATAAAATGAAGACGTTTTGCATGTTCATTACTAAGTAAGCATTCTGGTGAACCACGTAGATCACCTATATTATTAAAATAAATCATGTTGGATTTTCGGCTACCCTTGTTAGCGTTGGCACTTAGTATCCCAATTTTTTTTTTTTTTTAAAGTGGCGCACTTTTGGAAGTTTTGGTTCTTAAGTGTCTGGTCATTTGGATTTTTAATTAAATAGAACTGTATATGATATGATATGATATGATATAATATCTAGGAAACTTTACTATATCTTATCCATTATTTGGTTATTACACTTGATAAAATTGAATATATCCACATCATATGATATATATTGTTGGTATAAATATCATATCAATATAAATAAATCACAAATTTTATAAACATAGATGGTAAAAATCTCTTGTGAGCAACTTTATATTTATTTGATTTTCCTCTCCTTTTTTAATTAATTAATTTTTTTATTTCTTTTTTCCCCTTCCATCATTCTCTAATAACATTTTATCAAATAGAAAACTATACTAATATATCTAAAAAACTAAAAAACCTAAAATATGTAATAAATATATTTATATATTTAAGTTATATTATAAGATAGAATTAAATTCAAATATATAAATAAAATAAGATTAAATTTTAAAAAAAAAATTGTTTTTTCGGTTATTTTGAATTCCTTATATTAGAATTCAAATATTATTTATATTGAAATATGATTTTAAATTTGTTAATTTAAGAAGTTTGTTATTTGAGAAAATACTTTCCTATTATGGATATTATAAATTCTATCTACCTTTATCTCACCTCCCTAATAAAACAATTTTATCCGGTCTATATCTCCAGACTTTATCCCATGCACCAAACGCATGATAGGATAAATTTATCATATCTTGGATTTTATCCTGACCACCAAACACAGCGTAAGTTTTAGCATTGGTACAATTTGGTCTTCTATTTTGTAATCAAGTCCTCTCAACTTGTATGATCGTATAGTCAGGCATTTTGTTTAACCATTCTAACTAATGTCATCAAATTGAGATTTTTTTCCTTGTTTTTCCTGCTCATTCGCTAGCAAATCAGCAGCAAAGTTCATCTTTTACAACGTAAGCAATATCACATTGTTGATTAATTTGGCGTTTTAGTTGAAGTGGTTGGTCAAAGGATTTGATGCGGGAGTACAAAGTCCTATCAAACAACTCTCAAGCTCAATTCAAATTTCGTCAATGGATCCAACCCAAATGCTTACTCCTACAAGCAAAGGCTGATTTCTGCTACCATTTGATTCGATGAGTTCAAGGTTGAAGACATCGATTCTATAGGGAAGTTGTCCATTTAATGGATTAGTTGTCAATTTTATGGCTGCCAATCAATTACCAAGATGTTGATTTACAAGTTTCTTGCCAACTTCGAGGCTTGCTAATCTACTACCGAGCAACAAGAGGTTGTTCTAGTCTATTACCATCACTGTTGGTTGATCTTCCATGGTGGTCATTCGGCTCCAAGGTTGGTGGACGAATTTGGAGGGTAATCTTAATTACTATGCATTTGGTCTTTGTTAAATGCCTTTAGTTCTCTTTATCAAGCATTAAGTCCAAGCTATTATGCGTTTTAATTGTGTTGTGGTTTCGAGCCCTAGTTTTTATGAGTACGACAGTTTCAAGAATCATAATTAGATAGCTGGCCATAGTCGTTATGATTTCTTAGAATTCTAAGAGTCATTTTTTTGGCTTACAAATCAAGGTGTAATCCTATTTTGTACGTAGAGGACTTGAATTTGATAAATACAAGAGATTTTCATCAAGTGAAAGAATTTTTATCTTCGTTTCTATATCCAATTCCATTGGTGATGAACCCAAAGTTCTTTCTTCTTGACAGGTGATGTTCCTTTAAGTATTGTTGGTGAGCAAAATCTCTCTCATGGTCCTTTGTCCTTAGTTGATGTCAAGACCTTCTCAGAGGTGATTCATCCAGAGAAAACTAATAGATTATTAAGCTGGTACGACAGTTATTCATTAAAGTGATAGTAGCGTCGAGCACATACTCTTCCAAGCCCATACTAATCGCAACTTTGAGATTTTAATTAAATAAATTAAACATGAGATTTAGATTATAGTGGAGCTGCCACTGATTTATTATGAGTCGATTGGTAACGCATATAAAATGTGGGAGAAGTTATATGATTGTTTGAGCTAACCGAGTATATAAATTATCATAAAGTCACTCTTTGTGAAATATTATTTTTTCATTTTGCAACACAAGATACACATAATATCATATACATATATATTTATATATATATGGGAAACGGGCGTTGAGTACTAAAATGAGATCTCAACCAAGAAATTTACATTATCATGAAGGTAAAAGTTATAAATATAATGTCACATCAAATGTGGGAAGTCCATACCCAAATCAAATTACATGCACTCAATTCAATATGTGGATGGTGGCGTGCATGCAATTCGATTCCCATGTTTTTCATGAGACATTCCTAAACACCTTTTATCTTTATTTGGGGCACAAAAAATTGACATGCTCCTCGCTGGGCACCCTCGGACACTCTTCCCATATTAATTTGTTAGGTTTGAATTAGTCACTTTCGGATTAATTCAACATTTTTTATGAGATTTTTGTGTTTAATGTTTAAATGTTTAGTAATCATAGCGATGAAATTCTTTGGCCCATTTGGAATTGTAAAAACTCTCTATCGCAACTTGCCCGAAGTAAATCCCAAGGGATTTAATTAATTGCTAGGTGGGCGCGTATAAATCTTTTATGAGATGGCTCTTACACTATGTAACGGCCTCTCCCAAGTCTTATGATTGCTACCTGATTTGTCATTTTTGGGATAAGGATTCGATAAGTGTCATAATTTTCATATAGCAATCCTTTGAGTACCATAGCTAGTTTTTCCAATCACTTGAGTGCCAAGACTTATTAGATAACGGTCATTTGAGTATTATAACTTTCAATCGATTATTTGAGCATCATAAATTTTTAAAAAACTTTCATCACAAGTGTGATACCATGTTGGATTTTCAACACTTATGGGAAACATCTTAAAAAAATTATGGGATTATCATCTTCTCTAAACCTAAAATTGTCATCT
The DNA here is from genome assembly GCA_016097605.1 of Eucalyptus guilfoylei. Taxonomy (NCBI): domain Eukaryota; kingdom Viridiplantae; phylum Streptophyta; class Magnoliopsida; order Myrtales; family Myrtaceae; genus Eucalyptus; species Eucalyptus guilfoylei. Next base: position 18,530,803 of record CM027869.1, on the reverse strand, counting down.
AATTTCATTATTGGGAACATAATCCTGCTACCATATGCCCCAAGAAAATGGAAGCATGATATATGACAACAATTAGCAAACAAGGACTCATCACGCGCTCGACATTGATTGCAACTAAGGGTGCGTTTGTTTGTGTTTTGTTCAAAAGTGTTCCGGGGAACGAAATAGAAAAAACTATTTCTGTTCCGGGAACAATTTTTGACCAGAAAAAGTGTTTGGTAAACTTGTTCTGGAATAAAAAAATAATAGAAACATGTTTGGTAAATTTGTGTTCTTTTTTTGTTTCTTTTAATTTTTTAATATTTTTATTTTCTTTTTTTTCTTCTTTTGGCCGGTCGCCGGCCTCGGCCATGGCTGGCGACCGGCCGACAAGGGCCGGCGCCCTTGCCCAGCCACGGCGAGGCTCGCCGGCCCCCAGCGAGCCCGAGCCTTGCCGTGGTTGGGCGAGGCTTGGCCTCGCCTAGCCACCGAACCAGGCGACCGGTGGCTGGGCGAGCTGGGTCTCACCGGATCTGGGCGAGGTGGAGCTTGCCCAGCCACCGGCGAGGCTCGGCCTCGCCAGATCTAGGTGAGCTCGAGCTCGCCCAGCCAAGGTGAGGCCGAGCCTCACCGGGGGCCGGCGAAGTTGCTGGCCCTCGACGGCCGGTCGCCGGCCATGGCCGAGGCCGGTGATCGGCCAAAGAAAAAAGAAGAAGAAAAGAAGAAGAAAAAAAAAGAGAAAAAAAGAAAGGAGAGAGAAAATTTGTTCTTAAAAATTGTTCCAGAAACAATAAACAAGTTTTTTTTGTTTCATGTTTTTGTTCCAATTTTGTTCCCGGGAACAAAAAAACAGATTTGGAACAAAAACGCAAACAAATGCGTTTTTGTTATTTTTTTGTTGCTAGGAACAAAAAAATAGAAAATTTGTTCTTGAATAGAAATAAAGAACACAACCATGCAGGCCCTAAACTGCCCCTCATATGGTGGGACACACCAGAGCCTTCCTACAAGAGCGATTCGAATGTTTTCACTTATCCAATCTAACTGTTGCTCGCGAAATAATATCTTTTTGAATAAAATTAAGGGAATTTATAATCTTAGATATGCAAAAATTTTGTTCGCAAATAGGGTCACTTTAAAAGTTGGTTTTTCTCATTTCAATGAAAGTTTGCATAAGCCCTATTTTGTCGATATAATGAATAGAGGCCATTGTCATGTAAAATATGAATGAGAGACATATCATTCTAAGTCGAATTCGGATATTCTATTATACTTCGGATTGTGCACGATTTTGATGTGATCTTTTGAGTTTGTACTTTACCTTTTTATATAGGGGAATAAAAAGTTAGGGGAAAGAAACATAAAGAAGTTAGTAGAGAGAGAGAGAGAGAGAGAGAGAGAGAGAGAGAGAGAGAGAGAGAGAGAGAGAGAGAGTTGTTGAAAGAAAAGGAAAAATTAAAAGAAGAAAAGAAAATAGACGAAAAGTTGTTCTGAGAAAAAAATTAAAAGTCGTCATACTCCATTATCTTCGATTATGTCTAATTAATTTCGAAATTTAGATAACATGTCAAAGAGGAAAATCTAGTAATGAAGCAAAATGTGACTCAACCCAATTTGAGATTTAATAAAAGCTAGTTAGGGTGGTTGAGGTAATTAAGAGCATATTTAGATATGTTTGTCGAGTTCTTTCAAAATGAAATGAATCCTTTATCTAGTACGACAGAAAATTAGATGATGTTGAATTTTCGTGTGAGTCATGATCTACTCCATTCATTGATCGTCACATGCCTAGATGGTGGTCCATTTTCCATCTTGTCTCTCTGTTCTACGCCTTGCATTTCTCTTCTTCTTCTTCTTCCTTTCTTCCTTTTAGCCGGCCACTGTCAATAGCCATGCCAACGAAGCCCCCACCACCAACCACCGCGACCTCATGTTGGCCTTGCCCGATTATGAATTGGATTTGTTCTCTTTTCATTTGTGGAGTTATGGGAGGGGTCATCTTGAGTTTCTTTTGATTAGAGTTTTGCTAGTTATAAATCTGAATTGGTGAGAAAAAGCTCACTTTTCTTGAGCATTTTAGATGGTTGTGATATTAAAAAGGTAAGTTTTGATGCGCATTTTGATTTCTTTATCGGATTGTGATGAATTATAAAATTGACTTGGCAATACTAGTTTGACTTTGATTTGAGATTTAATTTATCTTTTTGCTAGAATCAATTCCATATGAAGCGAGTAAAAGTTTAGAACTTGACAAAAGATTATTATAACTTGTCTTATTCGCCACCCGAAATTGATTTATGAGAATTTATGATTGTCATGAGCTAACTGACCATACATATTCACGAAAAATTACTTTGTGAATTATTGTTCTCTTTTTTCGCTACATGTGATGTATACACAGAGGAAGGGCACTGAGTGCTAAAATGGAGATCCCAAATAAGAAATTTAGATCATCCCAAAGGTACAAGTTATGAATCTATTGTGACACCAAACATGTGAAGTCTACACTCATATCACATCACGTGCACTAAAATGAATACAAGCATTTAGCTTAGGCAGCCACTCGGGAGATGATTCGCTCTATGCCAAGGCACGTACATGGTTGTTAGATTACGAGGATGGTGTGCATGCAATTCAATTCTACGTTTTTCATTGGACATTACCTAAACACTTTTTGTCTTTACCTGGTGCAAAAAACAGTGACCCATTCCTCATTTGGGCACCCCCAAGTACTCTTCCCATGTTAATTTGATTGGTTTGAATGAGCCAATTTCGGAATATGTCAACAACTTTTATGAGATTTTTGTGTATACTATTTAAGTGTTTATTAACCATATTAGTGTTGGAATGCAAAGAGAAACGCCATATGAATAAAATATTTTATCTCATTCGAAATTCTTTGGCCCATCTGAAATTGTGAAAACTCTCTATTGCGACTCGTCCAAAGTAAATCCCAAGGGAAATTGCTAGGTGCGCGCAAATAAATCTTGTATGAGATGGCTCTTATACTGTGTAACGACCTCTCTCAAGTTTTACCAACTACAACTTGATTTGTCATTTTTGGGATAAGGGTTCGATGAGTGTCATAATTTTCGTACAACAATTACTTGAGTACCATAATTGGTTGTTCCAATCACTTGAGTGCAATGATTTTTAGATAACATTCATTTGAGTGTTATAACTTTCAATCGATCACTTGAGTATTATAAATTTTTTAAAAACTTTAATCACAAGGGTGATGCCACCTCGTATATTCAACACTTGCAGGGGACGTCTTTGAAAAATTATGGGAGTATCATATTCTCTACACCCAAAATTGTCCTCCGATTTCATTATTGGGAACATAATCCAGCTACCATATGCCCCAAGAAAATGGAAGAATGATATATGACAACAATTAGTAGACAAGCGCTCATCACGCGCTCGGAATTGAAATGACCCACAGGTCAATTTTCCGCATTTGGAATTAAGGACTTCGCAACTTGCCAGCTATAGATGGGGGCGGCGTCTCCCGTATGATTGCGACTAAACTGCCCCTGCTATGGTGGGACACACTAGAGACTTCCTACAAGAGCGATTTTGATGTTTCCCCTGATCCAATCTAACAGTTGCTTGCGAAATTATATCTTTTTGAATAAAATTAAGGCAATTTATAATTTCAGATATGCGTAAATTTTGTTCGCAAATAGGGACACTTTAAAAGTTGAATTTTCCCATTTCAATGAAAGTGTTGCAAAAGCCTTATTTCATCAATATAATGAATAAAGGCCGTTGTAATATAAAATATGAATGAGAGACATATCATTCTAAGTCGAATTCGGATATTCTATTATGCTTCGAATTGTGCACGATTTTGATGTGATCTTTTTGAGTCTGCACTTTCTTTTATCTCTTTTTTATATAAGGGAATAAAAAGTTAAGGGAAAGAACATAAAGAGGTATAGTAGAGAGAGAGAGAGAGAGAGAGAGAGAGAGAGATGTTGAAAAAAAAAGGAAAAATTAAAAGAAGAAAAGAAAATAGACGAAAAGTTGTTTTGGGAAAATTTTTAAAGTTGTCATACTTCGTTATCTTCGAATATGTCTAATTAATTTCAAAATTAGATAACATGCCGAAGAGAAAAATCTAGTAATGAAGCAAAGTGTGACTCAACCCATTTTGGGATTTAATAAAAGCTAGTTAGGGTGGTTGAGGTAATTAAGAGCATATTTAGATAGGTTTGTTGAGTTCTTTCAAAATGACATGAATCCTTTATCTAGTACGAGAGAAAATTAGATGGTGTTGAATCTTTATTTCAGTCATTATCTACTCCTTTCATTGATCATCACGTGTCTAGATTGTGGCCCCACTTTTCATCTCTTGTCTCTCTCTTCTACGCCTTGCATTTCTTTTCTTTTTCTTCCTCCGTTCTTCCTTTTAGCCATTGCCACTATCAATAGCCATGCCCACGCAGCCTCATGTTGGCCTTGCCCAATTGTGAATAGGATTTATTTGCTCTTTTCATTTGTGGAGCTATGGGAGCAATCATCTTGAGTTTCTTTCGGTTGGAGTTTTGCTTGTTATGGTTCGGTGAGAAAAAGCTAACTTTTCTTGAGCATTTTAGATGGTTGTGGAATTAAAAAGGTAGGTTTTGATGCGCATTTTGATTTCTTCATCAAATGGCAATTCCCTTCCCGGTAGCACAAATATTTAGTTTAAATTATAAAATTGACTTTGCAATACCATTTTGACTTTGATTTAAGATTTAATTTATCTTTTTGCTAGAATCAATTTTTCTCCATATGAAGTGTGTAAGGGCTTTGCACTTGACACAAGATGATTATAACTTGTCTTATTCGCCACCTGAAATAAATTTATGAGAATTTATGATTGCCATGAGCTAACTGACCATATATATTAACATAAAATCACTCTGTGAATTTGTGACATCCTGAAAATTCAGTCATGTTTTCAATTGAATGAATCGGACCTTTCATCGACACACCTATAGTGCTATTCTCTAAGCTGATCACTCATGAGACAACTAGACTATCTGGGGAAGTCATTAAGGGATTTCAATGCAATAGACTTGAGAATTTGACGAGGAATCGACTACTCGACCGTGCTCATTTGCAAGGGTCATTACGACACAGTTAAAAATCGATCAAAGATTGAAAATAGGTCGATTCGACTTAGATATAAGATTGAGTATGGGTGATTCCTCTAAATTGCAAAATTCTCGGTGATCAACACTAGACTGATTATTATGTTGTTTTGGTACCCTGTGTCCGTATTTGAAACCTCGAGATTTTCACGACCACCAAGAGTCGCCAATGTGTCGAAGAGGTATATTGTGGCTCAAAGAAAATCGACCACGGGTCAATTGCACCAAAAATTTCTAAAAGCTACTCGGTAGGTTCGGTCACGATAAAATCGCACCAGATTAAAATTAACTGCGAATTTGAATCTGATTTCAAAATTGAAAGTTCTGTCATGTTACAAGTCATTTTAGGAACGTCGACTCATCCTCCGAAGATTTTTTTGCAAACTGAGAATTTTGGCAAAATTTCAAGATAAGGTTGTTTTTGTCCGGAAAATTAAGGGGACCATTTTTTATCGCGTTTTTGGGATGCAAGTTGGATCTATTAGTGAAGAAAAATGTCAATTTGATCGTGGACGCAATAGTGGAATTTATGAGGGCCGAATTGAATCAATTCAAGTGAGAATTGAAGAGAATTTGGGGAATTTAAGTCCAAAATTCGTAGCCCCTTGGTCCATGACCTTTTGGACCACTTTCAAGACTTCCCAAGGAAGCTTTGTGGGCTGCAAGAGTTCTGAGGAAGCCAGCAAACCAGTGGGGCCTCTTCAAGGGGACAAAAGGGTGAGGATATAGTAAATTGGGACCCTTCAATAGCTGTTGTCCCTTTCTTCTTCTACCTTCATCTTACTTTCTCCATTTGTGACCCTTTAAGAGCTTGAGAGACCAGAGAACTCGACCAGTAGCTCCCCTTCCACTGTTGACGCCCCCTATTGCCCGTTGGACTGCCAGAACGGTGCCGTTGTGCGCCTAAGCACACTCGCGAGTCACACGCCTATTCGCGCATCACCGTCGTCCCATCTTCGTCGTTCGGTCCTACTCGCCCGTCTAGTAGGTCACCTGAGCCGTCGTGGTCGCCGTCCAGCCGCCATCTGCCACCATCGAGCACTGCCAAGGCCCACTATAACCTTCGCCGATCCAGTCTTGCCGAACCAGCCGTCCAGCTCTCTCCTTCGGTCCAGCAACAGAATCAAACCCGCTTGGCCAGCCGTGTATTGTTTGGCCCACTTTGGACCCCTTCCGGGCCTCAAAAGGTGTCGCCACTTCATAGTTTGTTTGCAGTCTCCACCTTGCCGTCATCGTGAACTCATCGGATTTTAAAACCGGTGAGTTTACTCACTAATCTCCGCTTAGGGAGTTAATTATGCTTAACAGTTGATTAGTTTAAGTTAAGCTTGAATTAGGTGGTTAGTTAAAACGGATTAGCAATTTAATTACTCGTTTATGCATGTTAGGTGGTTAGAGTAGTGTAATTAGCAAGTAGATCGGTCGAATTATTTATCTAGATAGGTTCGGAAATTTTCCGGGTCCGTTTCGGTATTTAATTAGGCTTTTCTTGGCCTAAGTTGCATTTTTGGCATTTCTTGGTATTATTTAATTAATTTTGGTAATTATTTAATTAATTATTATTTTCCGAAAATTATACCGGGATAGCCGATGATCGGAATTTCGTGCTAATTTCAATGGTGTGATTGGTTTATCTAATTGAATGCTATTTTGTGCTAATTGAGTGTAATTTGTAATTTTGGGAATTTATCTCAAAATTGAGTATTTTCAGTATTTAATTGGGAAATATCGGGCGTCGGTTTATAACGCCAAAAATATTCTGGTAGACTACATTAAGTGGTGGGATTTTTGAAAAGGAAAATATTGTATTTTGGCTAAGGCCGATTGTGTACCCACACACGATTATTTTTATCGGAAATGATAAAAATGATGAAATTCTTAGTTGGTGAGAACAATATACTATATCAGCTCACGGGTTTTAATATATCAGCTTAGTGCGAGCAGAATACTTTAGCAGCTTTGGTGAGCATTAAGTATCGCACAGCTTTGGTGAGCATATTAAGTACCGCACAGCTTCGGTGAGCATTAAGTATCGCATAGCTTTGGTGAGCATTGAGTATCGCATAGCTTTGGTGAGCATTAAGTATCGCATAGCTTTGGTGAGCATTATAGATATCTAGCAGCTCCGGTGAGCATTATTATATATCTATTATCAGCTTCGGTGAGCTATACCATCTGTTGTCAGCTTAGGGTGAGCAAGGTGTGATTTGATCAAATTGTGTGTATGGCATCGATGGTATGGAGTCGAATGAGTTGACTGATCGATGTTTGATCCGAATTGAAATGATTGGATGATTTTATAAATTGTACTGACTTACAAGAAGGAATTGAGGCAAAGGTAAGTCCTCTGACTTGTGCTTATGCTTAGGCAGCCCTTGGGGTGTATTTCCTTCCTAGTCGGAGTTTAGGGGGTGGACTTGCTGAGATGTTGTCTGACACCGTTGTGGGATAACATTTACAGGTTCTTAGATGGTGGTATCTCTCGAGAGTTTTGGACAGCCGAAGACGGTCACCAAACAACACTCTCAGATTCCCCTCCCTAGGAGCCAAGGAGTCTGGGTCTACGAACCCATGAGATCCACTATTTGAGTTGATGCGGGTCTACCCCATAAGGTACCCTATAATTTCAAATCGTGGTATCGTCACGGGCGAAATGGACTCAAAGAAGGCCCCCTTCTGGAGTTTGAGATTCCTAGGTCGGTGCTGGAGATAGCTTTTGGCGAGGGTACGGCTGACCCTCCAGGTGGTTCAGTGGTGGACCCGAGTCTGTCAGATCCAAGGTCCTCGAAGTATTCAGTTGAAGACTCGAATGTTTAGAGGACCTATAGCTTTTCCATCTTTTGCAGACTTGTATATATAGACTAGTACTATATATGACTTAATCTAATGTGTATATAAGTGTGTTGTGATTTTCGAAAATTTATGGCCTTGCTTTCCTATCCCATGTCATGTCCCGATCCTCCGAGCACGTACCCATCCCTCAACGGTCGATTAAATAGCGATGTCCCAAGACGCGTCGTCAACCCATTCATTTTAATGCGCATGCGGAAACAAATAAATAATCCCCAAATAACAACAAGATGGGATAGGAAAGTAGGGCCATAAACTTTTCAAAAGCAAACCACGCCTTAATATATACATATCAACCAAGTCTTATACAACTATTCGATATGTATACAAACAAGGTTTGCAAAACAAGAGGGGTTTCATAAACCTACAGGTCCTCTTCCTCCACCTCCTCACTCTCATTTGAGCCTTCAGCCGAGTACACTGGAGTTCCTGGATCTGCAAGATCCGGGTCTACTGGGTCTACCATCGAACCTTTAGGCGGATCTGTTGTACCTTTTTCCAAAAGCAACCTCCAGCACATACAGAGGTATCTCAGATTCCGGTATGTGACCCTCTTTTTGGCCATTCTGATTCAGGCGGTACCATGATTTGTATCGGTACGGAACCTTATGGGGGAGACCCGCATCGACCCACACCACGGACCTCACCAGCTCATAGGTCCAGCCCCTAGGGCTCTCATGTAACGGAATGTGAGACCTCTGTTCTGTGACTTTCTTCGGCTAACCAAAATGCTTGAGAGGAGCTGCCATCTAGGGACTTGAAAATGTTATCCCACAATAGGGTAAGACAGTGTCTTAACAAGATCAACCCCCTAAGACCTAACTAGGAAGAAAATACGCCCCAAGGGCCGCCTAAGCATAACCACGAAATAAAGGACTTACATTTGCCTCCATTGCTTCCTACAAGTCAGTTTAATTCATAACTTTAAGCTGATAAATCGAACCATCGATCAATCGACTCAGTCGATTACATGTCATCATGACATTCTCTTGGTCGGCCCACTCAATACTATCTATAAAGTCCGATTATATCAAAACTGCTCACTCTAAGCTGGTAGTAGATAATATAGCTCGCACTAGGCTAATAAATAGTATACTGCTCCCTCTAAGTTGATATATCGAGCCCGCAGGCGAATGTAGTATACTAATAATGCTCACCAGAAGTTGCTAAGGTATACTGCTCGCTCTAAGCTGACATATCAGAGTTCGTAGGCTGATATAGTATACCATTCTGACCATCTAACAAAATCACCATTTTTATTATACCCAATAAAAATAATCGTGTGTGGGTACACGGTCAGCCTTAGCCAAAATACAATATTTTCACTTTTAAAAATCCCACTAATTTCTACCGTCCAAACACACATTTTTGGCGCTGTAAACCGACGCTTGGTAATTTTCTAATTAATTACAGAAAATAACAAATTTTGGGATAAATACCCAAAATCACAAATCCCACTCAAATTGCACAAATTAATAGCCAAATAAATAAACAACCACACCATTGAAATCATCACGAAATTTCGATCACCGGCGATTCTAGTTTAATTTCTAGAAAATAAATAAATAATTAAATAATTACGGAAATTAATTATTAAATACTAATAAATAGCAAAAATGCACACTTAGGCACACTTAGGCTAGAAAAGCCTAATTAAATACCGATTCAGGTTCGGAAAATTTTCGAACCTATCAAAATAAATACTATGGCCTATCCACTTGCTAATTATGCGATCCTAATCACCTAACATGAAATAACGAACGATTAAATCACTAATCTATTCTAAATAACCACCTAATCCTAGCTTAGCCTAAATTAATCAACCCTTAAGCATAATTAATTTACTAAGTAAGGATTAGTGAGTTAAACTCACTTGATTAACGATTTGCTTGAACCAAGATGACGGCGAGGAGGAGAGGATCAATAAACTCCAAAGCGGGTGTGCCTTTCAAGGTCCGGAAGGACACAAAAATGGGCCAAAAATTGGCTGAAAATCCAGAGGGTCTCGGTTCTGTTCAGAGGGCCGAGGAGAGAGTTGAGCGGACGGAGGGGTTGGAAATGGCGATAACAGGTGGTGGACGGGTTGCGATTGACTTCTGGCTGCTTGGCGGGCGGCCAAGTGGCTCCGGCGACGGCGGGGATGATGCGACTAGTTGACGTCCTGGGGTCACGGCGAAGGCAGAACGGCGGCCAGGGACGTGCGGGTCTAGCGCACGAGCGGGCGGACATCAAACGGGCTTCAGTGGCGCGACGGTGGCGTGCTGGCGGTTCGACGAGCAGGGAGGCTTGGCTGCTCCATTTTCTAAGTTTTTTCAGAGCTTCAAGGATGCTAGAGATGGGGGTGCTCGACGAAAATGGAGGGGGAAAGAGAAGGGAACAACTTTGGGCTTTGGAGGGGTCCACCTTGGTCTTCGCTCATCTCTTTGTCCCCTTGACCTTGGTCCACCACATCCAGCTGGTTTCCTTAGCAATTTCCAGCCACCAAGCTTGTCTAGGAAGCTCTTGAAATGGTCCAAAAGTTGTATCCATGCGGGAGCTACGAATTTTGATTGAATTTTCCCTTAAATTAGATTCAATCCTCACTTGATTCAACTCAAGTTGGCATCTATAAATTTAACCATCATACCCTCGATCAAAGTGGCATTTTTCTTCGCCAATAGAACCTACTTGGATCTCAATTTCGCGATAAAAAACGGTCCTCGGAATTTTTTGGATAAAAACAGCCTTATCCCGACTTTTCGCCAAAAATCTCGGTTTGTAGAAAATTTTTCAGAAGATGAGTCGATGTTCCTAAAATGACTCGTGACATGACAAAACTTTTAATTTCTGAAATCGGATTCAAATTTGCGGTTAATTTCAATTTGGCGCGATTTAAGCGTGACCTAGGCTAGCGGGTAGCTTTCAAAAATTTTTAGTGCAAATGACCCGTGGTTGATTTTCTTGAGCCATAGTGAACCTCTTCGACACATTGGCGACTCTCGGTAGTCGTGAAAATCTCAAGATTTCAAATACGGACACAAGGTACCAAAATAACAGAAAAATCAGTATAGTGCCGATCGACGAGAATTTTTCAATTTGGTGGAATCACCCACGTTTAACCACACATCTCAGTCGAACTGACCTATCTCTGGTCTCTAATCGATCTTTACTGTGCCGTAATGATCTATTGTAGATGAGCACGGTCGAGTAGTCGATTCCTAGTCGAATTCACAAGTCTATTGCATTAAAATCTCTTATTGACTTCCTTAGATAGTCTAATTATCTCATGAGTGATGAGCTCTGAGAATAGCACTATAGGTGTGTCGATGAAAGGCCCGATTTATTCAATTGAAAATAGGACTGAAAATCCAGGATATCACAACTCTTCCCATCTTATAAAAATTTTGTTCTTGAAATTTAAATTATTACAACCTTCAAACAAAAAGGTTGGGGTACAAACGTCTCATCGACTCTTCACTCTCCCAGGTTGCTCCTTCGGTGCCATGGTGTTGCCAGACCACTTTGACCAATGGGATGGTCTTTGTACGCAGAATTTGTTCCTTTCAATCCACAATCTGAATCACGCTTTCCACGTACGATACTATGTTGTCCACATTCAATTCCTCAAAATTAAGCACGTGGATCGGGTCAGGCTCATACTTCCTCAACATCGACACGTGAAAAACATCGTGCACTTGTGCCAGTCTCGGCGGCAATGCCAGACAATACGCTAGGATCCCGATTCTCTCTAGAATCTCAAACGAACCTATGTACCTCAGACTCAGCTTTCTCTTCTTGCCAAAGCACGAAATTCCCCTCATTAGTGACACCTTCAGAAAAATGTGATCACCAACTTGGAATTCCAAAAGCTTTCGACGCTTATCTGCGTAGCTTTTTTGGCGACTCTGAGCAGTCTTTAATCTGCCTCTGATAATTGCAATTGCATCCATTGACTGCTGAACCAACTCTAGGCCTATGATATTTCTCTCCCCGACTTCATCCCAACACACGGGTGTTCTACACGCTCTACCAAACAACGCTTCAAAATGAGCCATCTGGATGCTCTGCTGGTAGCTGTTATTGTAGGTGAACTCCACAAGATGAAGCTGTTCCTCCTAGCTTCCGTTGAAATCTAGTACACAAGCTCGCAACATGTCTTCGAGGGTCTGAATCGTCCTCTCAGACTGGCCATCCGTCTGAGGATGATATGCCGTACTGTACTGCAGCTTTGTACATAACGCAGCTTGCAAACTCTTCCAAAATGTAGTTTTGAATCTCAAGTCTCGATTTTAAGTAATCGTAACTGGTACTCCATGCAGCCGAATTATCTGGCACACGTATAACTCAGCGTGCCTATCTAAGTCAAGATCCTTTCGCACTGCGATGAAGTGAGCCAATGGAATCATTACCTCTCTGACTCCTCGGTAAACCCATCACAAAATCCATTGTGATGTGCTCCCACTTCCACTTTAGGATCTCGAGGGGTTGTAGAAGTCCTCCTGGCTTATAATGCTGTGCTTTGACTTGCTGACATGTCAAACACTTGGTGACATGCTTGGCGATATCCGCCTTCATACCAGACCACCAATAGTGTTGACGCAGGTTCTGATATATCTTTGTACTGCCAGGATGAATGCTGTAACTGCTACGATGAACTTCTAATAAGATCTCTTCTCTAAGCTCTACATCGTCAGGTACACACAATCGTCCTCAAAACCTCAGTGTTCCATCCTCAGAAATCTAAAACTTAGCCTTTCTTTTTTCGGTATCCTCTTGCAAAATTTTCTAAACATCTGGGTTTGTTGGCTGAAATAATGTGATCTTGATCTACATATCCGGCTCAATTCCGAGGGTGGCTATTAGATTCGAAAGGTGGTCTACTTCAAATTTGAACACCGAATCTCAAACTCTTTCGAGTAAATTCCATTCTTTAACCAACATATGTGTGACTGAAGACTTTCAACTTAAAGCGTCGGCGACCTTATTCGCCTTTCCAGGGTGATATAGAATATCACAATCGTAGTCCTTCAGAAGTTCCATCCAGTGGCGCTATCTCATATTCAACTCCTTCTAAGAGAATAGGTATTTGAGACTTTGATGGTTGGTGAAGATCTGGAATCTTTCTCCACACAAGTAATGTCTCCAAATCTTCAAAGCGAAAATGATTGCGGCGAGTTACAAGTCATGTGTCGGGTAATTCTGCTTATGAGGTCTCAACTGACAGGAGGCGTAAGCAACAACCCTACCATATTGCATCAACATGCAACCCAGTCCTCTTAATGACGCATCACTATAGATCTTGAACCCTCTAGGACCAGATGGAATGGTCAGCACAGGTGCGGTAGTCAGCTTTTGCTTAAGTTCCTGGAAACTATACTCGCACTTGTCTGTCCACACAAATTTCCCTTCTTTCTTCAGTAGTCGAGTCAACGGTGACGCCAATGTTGAAAATCCTTCCACGAACCATCTGTAGTAACTTGCTAAACCCAGAAAACTTCTTATCTCTGTCACTGTAGTCGGTCTTGGCCAGTTGATCACTGCTTCAATTTTGGACGGGTCCACGGAGATTCCTTCACCTAAAATTACGTGGCCTAGGAATGTAACACGAGTCAGCCAAAACTCGCATTTGCTAAACCTAGCGTACAACTGATGAATCCTCAAGGTCTGAAACACTAATCTCAGATCACTCTCGTGCTCCTCAGCACTCCTCGAATACACCAAAATATCATCGATGAACATGATCACAAATTGAGCTAGATATTCCTTGAATACTCGGTTCATCAAATCCATAAACGCAGTTGGAGCATTTGTTAATCCAAACGGCATTACCATGAACTCATAATGACCATATTGAGTACGAAATGCTGACTTTGGCATGTCCTCCTTTCTGATCCTCAATTGATGATACGCTGTCCTCAGGTCGATCTTCGAAAATATCGACGCTCCTTGCAACTGATCAAACAAGTCATCGATCCTTGGGAGTGGATATTTGTTCTTGATCATCACTTGGTTGAGTTGGCGATAGTCGATGCACAAGCGCAACGAACCATCTTTCTTCTTCACAAACAAAACTGGTGCTCCCCAAGGTGATGCACTGGACAAATAAATCCCTTACTCAACAACTCCTGCATCTGCACCTTCAGTTCTTTCAATTCAGATAACGCCATCCGGTAAGGAGCCTTAGAAATTGGCTCTGACCCGGGTCCTAGCTCAATCGCGAACTCGATCTCTCTCTCTCTAGCGGTAAGCCTAGCAATTCCTTCAGGAATACATCTAGAAATTCTTGGACCACTGAGATATCTTTGACTTTCAGCTCCTCGACTGTCGTATCCACAACAGTTGCCAAGTAACTCTGACAACCCTCGTCTAACAAACGGGTTGCTTCAAGCGACGAGATCAATGTAATCGAGGGTCTTCCTCAACTCCCAACAAACTTGAAACTTTCACCCGTTAATGGGTTAAATTGAATCACTTTATGATAACAGTCCATCTTAGCTCGTTGCTTGGTGAGCCAGTCCATGCCAATTATCAAATCAAAGTCATACATGACTAGGACTAACAAATCTATCCTCCCCTCTCGCTCACTAATCGCTAACTTGCAACTAGAACAACCCAATGCAGACAACACCTTTTCATTTAACGGTGTAGATATGCTAACCACTAACTCCAGCAACTCAGGACTTAATCCTATCACCTTAACATATTGCTCGACAATAAAAGAATGAGTCGCGCCAGGGTCAAATAAAGCATAAGCAGCATGGTCGTTCAGTGAAACTGTACCTGTGATCACATCAGGCGCGTCTTCTGCCTGACCTCTGGTGATGGCATACACTGTCCCTTGAGCTAGGGGTCTCATCTGTCCACCCTACAGTGTGTTCTGCGGCACATACCCTTTGATCTGACCCAGCGGTGGCGGCGGTAATAACTGCGGTTGTCCTCTTGGTCTTCTAGGACAATCTCTGGCCACGTGACCCTACTGGCCACGTTCAAAACAAGTGCCCATTCTTCGAGGGCACGGGGCCGTACCATGTTGCCTTCCACAAAAGCGACACGTACCAATTTGACTTGGCCCTGACTTTTCAATTCCACCCTTCCTGTTGGGCGGAACATGGAACCTTCCTCCAGTCATGGGGTTCTTTCCATGTTGGTTTGCATCCCTATTTGAATTAAACCTCGATTCAGATGAGGCAGCTTGCTCGTTCAGACTTCTCTCAAACAGTTGGGCCCGTTTGTACACTTCGCGATAGTCTTTCAGATCCAATGGTACCAGCGGTTGCTTCAGCTCTAGACGAAGGCCATTCCTAAACCTTCGAGCTTTTTCTTCTGGATCCTCTATCAACCTCGGAGCATACTGCGAAAGCTCCACGAACTTGACCTCATACTGATTGACGATCATCGTCCTTTGGTGGAGGCGTTGAAATTCCTTTATCTTCTGTTCTCAGGTGCTACCCGAAAAGTACTTGTCATTAAAAGCTTGAGGAAAGCGTCCCACACCGAGACCACGCCTTCCGGAAATACTGTATCTCTGGCGGCTCTCCGCCAGGTATTCGCGTTACCCTGCTGTTGGTATAATGCCAGGACAACTTTCTATGTCTCAATGCACATCAGCAGTGCTAAAGCTTTCTATAAATCTTGAATTTAAAGTGAGGTAGTCTTTGAATCTCTAATACCAGTGAACCTCAGCAGGTTCAGCTTCAGGAATTACTCCACCAACTTATGGATTGGTCTCTCCCTTTCCATAACTATGTTCTCAGCTGGAACTTCAGCAAGTGCAGCAACGGGTGCGACCTCAGCAGTGGCGGCAACGGCAGCAGTAGCGGCAGCTTGAATAGTAGCAGCTTGATTCTGGGCCTGCAGCCCTATCAAATCTCTCATAGCTTCAAGAGCTTGCATGATCCCTTCTATTCTGGGATCACTAGGGGCTGCCACGCCAGCACCAACAGGAGGTGGTGCTACTCCACTAACGCTAGCCTCAGCCTGCGCTCTACCACGACCTCCTTGGGTACCGACTCTCGTCAACGTTCTACCCCAAGTCATAGGCCCGATTGTACACTTCCTAGGAGTCCTCTGCTCCGTATCACTCATGGCTCGATTTTCTACTGAAACCTGTCTTCCAATTCCACACTGAATTAGAAGCTGAGCAATCCACACAAACAAATAATTCTATCAATCAACTATCACAAACATGCACCAACATGAAATTAAAGGCCAATCTTACTAACTGTCCCACAACCTATCGCAGCTTATCACTCTAACACTAACCATGCTCTGATACCACTTAAACGGGGATGTCACGTCCCGATCCTCCGAGCACGTACCCATCCCTCAGCGGTCGATTAAATAGCAACATCTCAGGATGCGTCACCGACCCATTCATTTTAATGTGCACGCGGAAGTAAATAAATAATCCCCAGACAATAATACGATGGGATAGGAAAGTAGGGCCATAAATTTTTCAAAAGCAAACCACACCTTAATATATACATATCAACCAAGTCTTATACAACAATTCGATATATATACAAACGAGGTCTAAAAAACAAGAGGGGTTTCATAAAACTACAGGTCCTTTTCCTCCACCTCCTCACTCTCATTTGAGCCTTCAGCCGAGTACACCGGAGTTCCTGGATCTGCAAGATCCAGGTCTACCGGGTCTACCATCGAACCTCTAGGGGGATCTGTTGTGCCTTTTCCAAAAGTAACCTCCAGTACATATAGAGGTATCTCAGATTTTGGTATAGGACCCTCTCTCTGGCCATTCTGATCCTGGCAGTACCATGATTTGTATCGGTGGGGCACCTTATGGGGGAGACCTGTATCGACCCAGACCACGGACCTTACCAGCTCATAGGTCCAGCCCCTAGGGCTCCCATGCAACGGAATGTAAGACCTATGTTCTGTGACATTCTTTGGGTGACCAAAATGCTCGGGAGGAGCTACCATCTAGGGACCTGAAAATGTTATCCCACAACGGGGTGAGATGATGTCTCAGCAAGTTCAACCCCCTAAGACCTGACTAGGAGGAAAATATGCCCCAAGGGCCACCTAAGCACAACCATGAAATATAGGACTTACCTTTGCCTCAATTTCTTCCTACAAGTCAGTTTGATTCATAAACTCAACCAATCATTACAACATTTCAATTCCTCAAATTGGATCAAACCATCGATCAATCGACTCAGTTGATTACATGTCATCATGACCTTCCCTCGGTCAGCCCACTCAATAATATCTATAAAGTCTAATTATATCAAGACTGTTCACTTTAAGCTGGTAATAGATAGTATAGCTCGCACTAAGCTGACATATAGTATACTGCTCCCTCTAAGCTGATATATCGAGACCGTAGGCAGATATAGTATACTAATAATGTTCACCAGAAGCTGCTAAGGTGTATTGCTCGCTCTGAGCTGACATATCGAGGCCCTTGGGCTGATATAGTATACCAGTATACTGCTCACTCTAAACTGACATATCAAAGCCCGTAGGCTAATATAGTATACCATCTTAACCATCTAACGAAATCACCATTTTTATCATACCCGATAAAAATAATCCTGTGTGGGTACACGGTTGGTAATTTTCACTATCCAAAAACACATTTTTTTGCGTTGTAAACCGACGCCCCGGTAATTTTCTAATTAATTACGGAAAATAAAAAATTTTGGGATAAATACCCAAAATCACAAATCCCATTAAAATTGCACAAATTAAGAGCCAGATAAATAAACCAACCACACCATGGAAATCATCACGAAATTCCGGTCACCGCTATCTCGGTCTAATTTCCGAAAAATAAATAAATAATTAAATAATTACGGAAATTAATTATTAAATACTAATATATAGCAAAAATGCACACTTAGGCCGGAAAAGCCTAATTGAATATCGATTCGGGTTCGGAAAATTTCCGAACCTATCTAAATAAATACTATGGCCTATCCACTTGCTAATTGTGCGATCCTAACCACCTAACATGCAATAACGAACGATTAAATCACTAATTCGTTCTAACTAACCATCTAATCCTAGCTTAACCTAAACTAATCAACCCTTAAGAGTTATTAACTTACTAAGCAAATATTAGTAAGTTAAACTCACTTGATTAACGATCTGCTCGGATCACGACAACGGCGAGGTGGAGAGGATCGATAAATTCCAAAGTGGGTGCGCCTTTTGAGGTCTGGAAGGGCACAAAAATGGGCCAAACAGTGGCTGAAAATCTAAAGGGTCTCAATTCTGTTCGGGGGGCCGAGGAGAGAGTTGAGTGGACGGATGGGTTGGAAACGGCGACAGCAGTTGGTGGACGGGTTGCGGTGGGCTTTCGGTGGCTTGGCGGGCGGCCAGGCGGCTCCGGTGATGGCGGGGAAGATGCGACTGGTCCAATGGATGTCCTGAGGTCACGGCGGAGGCAAAACGGTGGCCAGGGACACTCAGGTTTGGCGCACGAGCGGGCGAACGGGAAACGGGCTCAGGTGGCACGACGGTGGCGTGCTGGCGGTCTGACGGGCAGGGAGACTTGGCTGCTCCATTTTCTGATTTTTTTCAGAGCTTCAAGGATGCTGGAGATGGGGGTGCTCAACGGAAATGGAGGGGGAAGGAGAAGGGAACATCTTTGGGCTTTGGAGGGGGCCACCTTGGTCTTCTCTCATCTCTTTGTCCCCTTGACCTTGGTCCACCACATCCAGCTGGTTTCCTCAGCAATTTCCAGCCACCAAGCTTGTCTAGGAAGCTCTTGAAATGGTCCAAAAGTGGTATCCATAGGGGAGCTACGAATTTTGATTGAATTTTCCCCTAAATTGGATTCAATCCTCACTTGCTTCAACTCAATTCAGCATCTATAAATTTAACCATCATACCCTTGATCAAATTGGCATTTTTCTTCGCCAATAGAACCTACTTGCATCTCAATTTCATGATAAAAAACGGTCCTCGGAATTTTCTGGACAAAAACGGCCTTACCCCAACTTCTCGCCAAAAATCTCGGTTTGCAGAAAAATTTTCGGAAGATGAGTCCATGTTCCTAAAATAGCTTGTGACATAACAGAACTTTCAATTTCTGAAATCGGATTCAAATTCACGATTAATTTCAATCTGGCGAGATTTTAGCGTGACCTAGACTAGCGGGTAGCTTTCATAAAGTTTTAGTGCAAATGACCTGTGGTTGATTTTCTTTAAGCCACAATGAACTTCTTCGACACATTGGCGACTCTCGGTGGTCGTGAAAATTTCGAAATTTCAATTACGGACATAGGATACCAAAACTATAGAAAAATCAGTATAGTGCCGATCGACGAGAATTTTTCAATTTGGTGGAATCATCCACGTTTAACCACACATCTCAGTCGAACCAACCTATCCCTGGTCTCTAATCGATCTTTACTGTGCCGTAATGATCTCTTGCAAATGAGCACGGTCAAGTGGTTGATTCCTAGTCGAATTCCCAAGTCTATTGCATTAAAATCTCTTATTGACTTCCCTAGATAGTCTAGTTATCTTACGAGTGATGAGCTTTGGGAATAGCATTATAGGCGTGTCAATGAAAGGCCTGATTTATTCAATTGAAAACAGGACTGAAAATCTAGGATGTCACATCCCATATGAGTTTTGTCTGGGGATTATTATTCGCTTCCGCATGCGCATTAAAATGAATGGGTTGGCGACGCGTCTTGAGACGTCACATTTTTAGTCGACCACTAAGGGATGGGCACGTGCTCGGAGGATCGGGGCATGACATCCCTATTTAGTGGCATTAGAGCTGGTTGATAGTTGGAGTGAAAGGTGCGATAAGTTATGGGATAGTTAGTAGGAAATGCCTTTATTTTATGCTAGTGCATGTCTATGATAGCTGATTGGTAGAATTGTTTGTTTGTGTGGATCGCTCAACTTTTAATTCTGTGTGGAATTGGAAGGCAGGTTTCTATAGAAAACTTGTAGTATGAGTGATCTGGAGTAGAGGACTCCTAGGAAGCATACCAGAGGACCTATTACTCGAGGTAGGATGCCGACGAGGGTCGGTACCCGAGGAGGTCTTGGTTGAGCGCTAGCTCAGGCTAGCGCAAGTGGAGTAGCACTGCCTCCTGTTGGTGGTGGGGTAGTATCCCCTGATGATCCAAGGTTCCCTGGGATCATGCAAGCGCTAGCGATGCTGGGAAATAGGATGGGTTAGCAGGCTTAGATTCAAGCTGCCAGTGCTGCCGCTTCAGCCGCCACGGATGCTGCTACTGCTGCCGCTGCTACTGCCGCACCTGTCGCCGCACCTGTTGAGGTTCCATTAGGAAACGTGGTCGCTAGGACACCGATGCATAAGTTGGTGGAACAGTTTTTGAAGCTGAACCCATCGAAGTTCACTAGAGCAGGAGACCCCGAAGCTGCAGCTCTAGGGATCCAAGGCTTAGAGAAGGCCTTCGCACTACTAATGTACACCGAGGCAGAGAAGGTAGTCCTTGCAACCTACCAGCCGCAAGGAATTGCGAGTACTTGGTAGAGAGCCACCCAAGGAATAGTATTCCCTGAAGGTGTAGTCGAGGAGTGGAACGCCTTTGTCGAAGTCTTCAACAACAAGTACTTCTTTGACAGTGCTAGAGAACTGAAGATGGCAGAATTCCAGCATCTTCGCCAAGGTTCAATGACTGTAGATCATTATGAAGCGAAGTTCGCTAAACTATCGTAGTACACCCCTGAACTGGTCGAAAATCCGGTAAACTGAGCTAAAAGGTTTAGAGATGGGCTCAGACCGGAAGTGAGAAGCCCGCTAGTGCCATTGAATCTGAAGAACTATAACGACCTTTATGAACGAGCCCAACTGATAGAGAGAGATCAGAACGAACGAGCCGTCGCATCTGGGTCGCAGTTTGGATCTAACCGAGATGGGAATTGGTATGGGAAGAAGCCCATGACTGGAGGAAGATTCCACGTCCTGCCGAATAGGAAGGGTGGAGTTGGCAAGTCAGGAGCAAGTCAAAATGGTGTGTGTCACTTTTGTGGAAGGCGACATGGTTCAACCCCGTGCCCTTAAAGGATGGGTGCTTGTTTCGAATGTGGCCAGTAGGGTCACATAGCCAGAGATTGTCCTAGAAGACCAAGAGGACAACAGTAGTTACTGCCGACACCGCCGATGGGTCAGATTAGGGGGTCAGCGTTGCAAATTGCACCGCAGGGTGGACAGAACAGACCCCTAGCTCAAGGGACAATGTATGCCATCACAAAAGGTCAGGCTGAGGACTCACCTGATGTGATTACATGTACGGTTTCACTGAACGACCATGCTGCTTATACTTTAATCGACCCTCGCGCGACTCATTCTCTTATTGTTGAGCAATATGTTAAGCTGATAAGATTAAGTCCTAAGTTGTTGGAGTCAGTGGTTAGCATATCTACACCTTTAAAGGATAATGTGTTAACTGCATTGGGTTGTCCTAGTTGCAAGTTAGTGATTGGTGAGCGAGAGGGGAAAATAGACTTATTTGTCCTAGCCAAGTATGATTTTGATTTGATAATTGGCATGGACTGGCTCACCAAGCAATGAGCTAAGATAGACTATTATCGTAAAATGATTCAGTTTAACCCGTTAGCGGGTGAAAGTTTCGATTTTGTTAGGAGTCGAGGAGGACCCTCGATTACCCTAATCTTGTCGCTTGAGGCAACTCGCTTGTTAGATGGGGGTTGTTAAGGTTACTTGGCAACTGTCAGGGATACAACAGTTGAGGAGCTAAAGATTGAAGATATAGCAGTAATTCAAGAATTTCCAAACGTGTTCCCAAAAGAATTGCCAAGCCTACCGCTAGAGAGAGAGATTAGGTTCATGATCAAGTTAACACTCGGAACATAGCCAATCTCTAAGGCTCCTTACTAGATGGCGTTATCTGAGTTGAAGGAATTGAAGGTGCAGATGCAAGAATTGTTGGATAAGGGATTCATACGTCTAGTACATCACCTTGGGGAGCACCAGTTCTGTTCGTGAAGAAGAAAAATGGTTCATTACGCTTGTGCATCGACTATCGTCAACTCAATCAAGTGACGATCAAGAATAAGTATCCACTCCCAAGGATCGACGACTTGTTTGATCAGCTGTAAGGAGCGTCGATATTTTTGAAGATCGACTTGAGGACAGGATATCATCAGTTGAGGATCAGAAAGGAAGATATACCGAAGTCAGCGTTTCGTACTCGATACGACCATTATGAGTTTACGGTGATGTCGTTTGGTTTGACAAATGCTCCAACTGCTTTCATGGATTTGATGAACTGAGTGTTTAAAGAATATCTTGATTAGTTTGTAATCGTCTTCATCGATGATATTCTGGTATATTCGAGAAGTGCTGAGGAGCATGAGAGTCATCTGAGGATGGTACTTTAGACCCTAAGGATTCATGGATTGTACGCTAAGTTTAGCAAGTGTGAGTTTTGGCTAACTCGTGGTGCATTCCTAAGCCACGTGATTTCAGGTGAAGGAATCTCCGTGGACCCATCCAAGATCGAAGCAGTAATCAATTGGCCAAGACCAACAACCGTGACAGAGATCAGAATCTTCTTGGGCTTGGCATGGTACTACAGACGGTTCGTGGAAGGATTTTCAACATTAGTTTCGCCATTGACTCGACTACTGAAGAAGGAAAAAAAGTTTGTGTGGACAGACAAATACGAGCGTAGTTTCCAAGAGTTTAAGTACAAGCTAACTATTGCACCTGTGCTGACCATTCCATCTGGTCCTAGAGGATACGAGATCTATAATGATGCTTCGTTTAGAGGATTGGGTTGCGTGCTAATGCAACATGGTAGGGTTGTTGCATACGCCTCCCGTCAGTTGAGGTCTCATGAACAGAACTACCCGACGCATGACTTGGAACTCGCAGCAATCATTTTCGCTCTAAAGATTTGGAGACGTTATTTATGTGGAGAAAGATTCCAGATCTTCACTAACCATCAAAGTCTCAAGTATTTATTCTCTCAAAAGGAGTTGAATATGAGACAACACCGCTGGATGGAACTTCTGAAAGATTATGATTGTGATATTTTGTATCACCCCAAAAAGGTGAATAAGGTCGCAGACGCTTTGAGCCGAAAGTCTTCAGTTGCTCAGATGATGGTTAAGG
The DNA here is from genome assembly GCA_016097605.1 of Eucalyptus guilfoylei. Taxonomy (NCBI): domain Eukaryota; kingdom Viridiplantae; phylum Streptophyta; class Magnoliopsida; order Myrtales; family Myrtaceae; genus Eucalyptus; species Eucalyptus guilfoylei. The sequence goes on along the minus strand of CM027869.1, from coordinate 18,507,760 downwards.
AATGGGTTTTACTTGAGAGAGCGCGAGATTCGGTTTTCAAATTTGAGGTAGGCCACCTTTCAAATCTTATGGCCACCCTCATAATGGAGCCGGATATTCAGATTAGAATCAAAACACTTTAGTCGACAGACCTAGATGTTCAGAAGATTCTATAAGAGGACACTGATAAAAGGAAGGCTGATTTCCAGATTTCTGAGAATGGAACACTGTGGTTCCGAGGACGATTGTGTGTACCTGACGATGTAGAGCTTAAATAGGAGATCTTATCAGAAGCTCATCGTAGCAGTTACAACATTCATCCTGGTAGTATGAAAATGTATCGAAATCTACGTTAACACTACTGGTATGAAGGCATACATCGCCAAGCATGTCGCCAAGTGTCTAACGTGTCAGCAAGTAAAGGCATAGCACTGTAAGCTGGGAGGACTTTTGCATCCTCTCCAGATTCAAGAGTGGAAGTGCAAGCACATCATGATGGATTTTGTGACAGGCTTACCGAGGAGTCAGAGAAGTAATGATTCCATTTGGGTAGTGGTCGACAGACTGACAAAGTCGGCTCACTTCATCGCAGTACGGAAGGACCTTGATTTAGATAGGCACGCAGAGTTGTACGTGCGTCAGATTGTTCGTCTGTATGGAGTGCTAGTGACGATCACATCAGATCGAGACCCGAGATTCACAGTTGCTTTTTGGAAGAGTTTGCAGGCTGCTTTAGGGACGAAGCTGCAGTACCATACGGCATATCATCCTCAAACAGATGGCCAGTGTAAGAGGATGATTCAAACCCTCAAAGACATGCTGCGAGCTTGCGTGTTGGATTTCAAGGGAAGTTAGGAGGAACAACTTCACCTTGGCGAGTTTGTCTACAACAACAACTACTAACAGAGCATCCAAATGGCTCCTTTTGAAGCATTGTATGGCAGAGCGTGCAGAACGCCAATGTATTGGGATGAAGTCGAGGAAAGAAAGATCACAGGTCCAGAGTTGGTTCAGCAATTAGTGGATGTAGTCGCAGTCATCAGGGATAAACTAAAGACCGCTCAAAGCAGCCAGAAAAGCTACGCAGATAAGCGCTAGAGACTATTGGAATTCCAAATTGGTGATCACATTTTTCTAAAGGTGTCACCGATGAGGGGTACTTCGCACTTTAGCAAGAAAGGAAAACTGAGTTTGAGGTACGTAGGTCCTTTTGAGATTCTAGAGAGAATTAGGATCCTAGCGTATCGTCTTGCATTACCGCCGAGACTAGCGCAAGTGCACAACGTCTTTAACATGTCGATGTTGAGGAAGTATGAGCCTGACCCGACCTACTCGCTTAATTTTGAGGAATTGGACGTGGATGACAGAGTGTCGTACGTGGAAAGGCCCAGTTCAGATTGTGGATTGGAAAGAACAAATTCTGTGTACCAAGATGATCCTATTGGTCAAAGTGGTATGGCTACACCACGACACTGAAGGAGCAACCTGGGAGAGTGAAGAGTCGATGTGACGATTGTACCATCACATTTTTGTTTAAAGTATTGTAATGGTTTAAATTTCGAGGATGAAATTTTTATAAGAGGGGAAGAGTTGTGACATCCTGAAAATTCAGTCCTGTTTTCAATTGAATGAATCGGGCCTTTCATTGACATGCCTGTAGTGCTATTTTCTGAGCTGATCACTCATGAGATAACTAGACTATTTGAGGAAGTCATTAAGGGATTTTAATGCAATAGACTTGAGAATTTGACTAGGAATTGACTACTCGACCGTGCTCATCTGCAAGGGTCATTAGGACACAGTTAAAAATCAATCAGAGATTGAAGATAGGTCAATTCAACTGAGATATGTAATTGAGTATGGGTGATTCCACTAAATTGCAAAATTCTCGTCGATCGGCGCTAGACTGATTATTTTGTCGTTTTGGTACCCTATGTCCGTATTTGAAACCTCGAGATTTTCACGACCACCGAGAGTCGCCAATGTGTCGAAGAGGTACATTGTGGCTCAAAGAAAATAAATCACAGGTCAATTGCACCAAAAATTTCTAAAAGCTACTTGGTAGGCTAGGTCACGCTAAAATCGGGCCAAATTGAAATTAACCATGAATTTGAATCCAATTTCAGAAATTGAAAGTTCTTTCATATCACGAGTCATTTTAGGAACATCGACTCATCCTTCGAAGATTTTTCTACAAATTGAGATTTTTGGCAAAATTTCAAGATAGAGCCGTTTTTGTCCAGAAAATTCAAGGGACCATTTTTTATCGCGTTTTTGGGATGCAAGTTGGATCTATTGGCAAGGAAAAATGTCAATTTGATCGTGGACACAATAGTGGAATTTATGAGGGCCTAACTAAATCAATTCAAGTTAGAATTGAAGAGGATTTAGGGAATTTAAGTCCAAAATTCGTAGCCCCTTGGTCCATGACCTTTTGGACCACTTCCAAGACTTCCCAAGAAGCTTTGTGGGCTACAAGAGTGCTAAGGAAGCCAGCAAACTGGTGGGGCCTCTTCAAGGATATAAAAGGGTGAGGATAGAGCAAATTGGGACCCTCCAAGAGTTGCTGTCCCTTTCTTCTTCTACCTTCAGCTTACTTTCTCCATTTGTGACCCTTTGAGAGCTTGAGAGACTAGAAATTTCATCTAGCAGCTTCCCCTCCACCGTCGACGCCCCTACTACCCGTCAGACTGCCAGAACGCCGCCGTCGCGTGCCCCAGCACGCCCACGAGTCGCGCGCCTGTTCACACATCACCGCCATCCCAGCTTCGTCATTCAGTCCTGCTCGCCTGTCCAGTAGGTCACTTGAGCCGTCGTGGTCGCCGTCCAGCCGCCGCCTGCCGCCGTCAAGTACCGCCAAGACCCGCTGCAGCCTTCGCCGGTCCAATCTTGCTAAACCAGCCGTCCAGCTCTCTCCTTCGGTCCAGCAACATAACCAAACCCCCTTGGCCAGCCGTGTACTATTTGGCCCGCTTTGGACCCCTTTCGGGTCTCGAAAGGTGCTGCCGCTTTGGAGTTTGTTGACTGTCTCCACCTTGCCATCGTCGTGAACTCATCAGATTTCAAAACCGGTGAGTTTACAGACTAATCTCCGCTTAGGGAGTTAATTATGCTTAAGGGTTGATTAGTTTAAGTTAAGCTTGGATTAGGTTTTTAGTTAGAACGGATTAGCAATTTAATTACTTGTTTATGCATGTTAGGTGGTTAGAGTAGTGTAATTATCAAGTAGATATGTTGTATTATTTATCTAGATAGGTTCGGAAATTTTCCGAGTCCCGTTTCATTTAATTAGGCTTTTCCCGGCCTAAGTTGCATTTTTGGCATTTATTGGTATTTATTTAATTAAATTTGGTAATTATTTAATTAATTATTATTTTTCGAAATTATACCGGGATAGCCGGTGACCGAAATTTCGTGCTGATTTCAATGGTGTGATTGATTTATCTAATTGAATGTTATTTTGTGCTAATTGAGTGGAATTTGTAATTTTGGGAATTTATCCCAAAATTAAGTATTTTCAATATTTAATCGGGAAACACTGGGCATTGGTTTATAGCGTCAAAAATATTCTGGTGGACTACATTAAATGGTGGGATTTTTGAAAAGGAAAATATTGTATTTTGGCTAAGACTAACCGTGTACCCACACACGATTATTTTTATCGGGAATGATAAAAATGATGAAATTCTCAATCGGTGAGAACAATATACTATATCAGCCCACAGGTTTTGATATATCAATTTAGTGTGAGCAGTATACTCTAGTAGCTTTGGTGAGCACTAAGTATCGCACAGCTTTGGTGAGCATATTAAGTACCGCACAGCTTCGATGAGCATTAAGTATCGCACAGCTTTGGTGAGTATATTAAGTACCGTACAACTTTGGTGAGCATATTAAGTACCACACAGCTTTGGTGAGCATTAAGTATCGCACAGTTTTGGTAAGCATTATAGATATATAACAGCTCCGGTGAGCATTATTATATATCTATTACCAGCTTCGGTGAGCTATACCATCTGTTGTCAGTTTAGGGTGAGCAAGGTTCAATTTGATCGAACTGTGTGTATGGTATCGATGGTATGGAGTTGAATGAGTTGACTGATCGATGTTCGATCCGAATTGAAATGATTGGATGATTTTATAGATTGTATTGACTTGTAGGATGGAACTGAGGCAAATGTAAGTCCTCTGACTTGTGCTTGTGCTTAGGCAGCCCTTGGGGTGTATCTCCTTCCTAGTCAGAGTTTAGGAGGTGGACTTGCTAAGACGTCGTCTCACTCCGTTGTGGGATAACATTTACAGGTCCTTAGATGGCAGTACATCTCGAGCATTTTGGACAGCCGAAAAAGGTCACCGAACAGCACTCTTAAATTCCCCTCCCTGGGAGCCAAGGAGCCTAGGTCTACGAACTCGTGAGATCCACTGTTTGAGTTGATGCGGGTCTACCCCATAAGGTACCCCATAAATTCATATTGTGGTATCGTCACCGGAAAAATGGACCCAGAGAAGGCCCCCTTCTAGAGTATGAGATTCCTAGGTTGGTGCTGGAGATAGCTTTTGGTGAGGGTACGACTGACCCTCTAGGTGGTTCAGTGGTGGACCTGAGTCTATCGGATCTAGGGTCCCCGGAGTATTCAGTTGAAGACTTGAATGTTTAGAGGACCTGTAGCTTTTCCATCTTTTGTAGACTTGTATATATAGACTAGTACTGTATATGAATTAGTCTAATGTGTATATAAGTGTGTTGTGGTTTTCGAAAATTTCTGGCGCTACTTTCCTATCCCATATGAGTGTTGTCTGGGGATTATTATTCGCTTCTGCTTGCACATTAAAATGAATGGGTTGGCAACGCGTCCCGGGACATCGCATTTTTAGTTGACCACCGAGGGATGGGCACGTGCTCAGAGGATCGGGGCATGATGGAATTTCTGTTCTCTTTTTTGCTACATGAGATGTATACATGAAGGAAGGGCATTAAGTGCTAAAATGGAGATCCCAAGTAAGAAATTTAGATCATTCCAAAGGTAAAAATTATGAATCTATTGTGACGCCAAACATGTGAAGTCCCCACCCAAATCACATCACATGCACTAAAATCAATACGAGCATTTAGCTTAGGCAGCCAATTGGGAGATGATTCGTTATATCCCAAGGCATGTACATGGTTGTAAGATTACGAGAATGGCGTGCATGCAATTCGATTCTCATGTTTTTAATTGGACATTACCTAAACACTTTTTGTCATTACCTGGTGCAAAAAACAGTGACCCATTCCTCACTCGGGCACCCCAAAGCACGCTTCCCACGTTAATTTGATTGGTTTGAATTAGTTGACTTCGGAATATGTCAACAACTTTCATGTAATTTTTGTGTATACTGTTTAAGTGTTTATTAATCATAGCAGTGTTGGAATGCCAAGAGAAACGCCATATGAATAAAATATTTTATCTCGTTCAAAATTCTTTGGCCTGTCTGAAATTGTGAAAACTCTATATTGCGACTCGCCTGAAGTAAATCCCAAGGGATTTAATAAATTACTAGGCGGACACGTATAATTATTTTATGAGATGGCTCTTATATTGCGTAACGGCCTCTCTCAAGTCTCACTGATTGCAACTTGATTTGTCATTTTTGGGATAAGGATTTGATGAGTGTTATAATTTTTGTTCAGCAATTGCTTGAGTACCGTAATTGGTTTTTCCAATTATTTGAGTGTCATGACTTTTAGATAATGTCCACTCAAGTGTTATAACTTTCAATCATTCACTTGAGCATTATAAATTTTTAAAAAACATTAATTATAAGTGTGATGCCACATCGGATTTTCAACACTTGAGGGGATCGTCTTTAAAAAATTATGGGATTATCATGTTCTCTAAACCCAAAACTGTCCTCCAATTTCATTATTGGGAACGTAATCCAGCTACCATATGCCCCAAGAAAATGGAAGCTTGACATATGACAAAAATTAGTAGACAATGGCTCATCATTTGCTCGGTATTGAACTGACCCATAAGTCAATTTTCAGCGATTGGAATTAAGAACTCCGTAATCTACCAGCTATAGATGGGGGCGACGTCTCTCGTATGATTGCAACTAAACTGCCCCTCATATGTGAGACACACCAGAGCCTTCCTACTGGAGCCATTCTGATGTTTCCGCTGATTCAATCTGACTATCCCATGGGAAATAATATCTTTTTGAATGAAACTAAGGGAATTTATAATGTTTGATATGGGAAAATTTTGTTCGTAAAGAGGGATTCTTTAAAAGTTGATTTTTCTCATTTCAATGAAAGTGCTATGTAAGCTCTATTTCGTCAATATAATGAATAGAGGCCATTGTAATGTAAAATATGAGTAAGAGACATATTATTCTAAGTCGAATTTGGATATTTTACTATACTTCAAATTGTGCACAATTTTGATGTGATCTTTTGAGTTTGCACTATTTTCCTTTTTATATATGAGAATAAAGAGTTAGGGGAAAGAATATAAAAAAGTACCGTAGAGATAGAGTGTCACACCCCGATCCTTCGAGTGCGTGCCCATCCCACTGCGGTTGATTAAATAGCGACGTCCCAGGACGCATCACCGACCATTTTCTCTTAATACACATGCGGAAGCAAATAAAGAATCTCCAGACAACATCAAGATGGGATAGGAAAGTAGGGCCATAATTCACAACCAAAACAAGCCTTTATACACAAACGGGTTTATATACAATACTGAGCTATCTACAAAATATCGGCTTAACCAAAAGGGAACTGTCCTAAGACTCCCTAGTTAGACATGTTTGCCGATTCTTCGGTCTCCACCTTTCTAGACTCCGAGGCTTCCGATTCTCCACAATCGCCATCTAGGGACCTGAAATTGTTATCCCACAACGGGGTGAGACGACATCTCAGCAAGTTCAACCCCCTAAGCCTCGACTAGGAAGAAAATACGCCCAAAAGGGCTGCCTAAGCACAAACACGAATCAGAGGACTTACCTTTATCTCAGTTCCTTCCTGCAAGTCAATATAATTCAATAACCATCCAATCATTTCAACCAATCAGATCGAACCATCAATAAATCGACTTAGTCAATTTCATGTCATCAAGACCATCTCTCGGTCATTTCAATTACTTATTCCAACTATTAATTACGGCCCAACAGGCACGGCCTACTAAATGTTCAGTGGCGAATTACGGCCCAACATGCACAACATGTTCCAATTTCGGCGGTAAATTACGGCCCAACGGGCACGGCCATGCTTTGGTGGTTAATTGCGGCCCAGTGGGCATAGGCATACTTCGGCGGTTAATTACGGCCCAACTGGCACTGTCATACTTCGGCGGTTTTTCTTAATCCAACCCACAACATCACACGGTGATATAATCCCACTATTTTCAATAGTCCACAAACACATTTTTGGCACTGTAAACCGACGCTCGGTGATTTTCTAATTAAATATTGAAATTAATAAATTTTGGGATAAATACCCCAAAATTGCAAATCACACTCAATCAGCACAAAATAGTAGTCAATTAAATAAACAGATCACACCACTATAATCAGCATAAAAATCCGATCACCGACTATCCCGGTGTAATTTTCGGAAAATAATTAATTAATTAAATAATTACGAAAATTAATAAATAAATGCCAATAAATAGGACTTAAGCTCGTAAGGCCTAATTAAAAGCCGAGACGGGCTCGGAAAATTTTCGAACCACTCTAGATAAATACTAGAGCTTGTCTAGGCTCTAATTACACTACTCTAACCACCTAACATGCAATAACAAACGATTAAATTGCTAATCTATTCTAACTATCCATCTAATTAATACTTAGTCTAAACTAATCAACTCTTAAACGTCATTAACTTATTAAGTAAGGATTAGTGAGTTAAACTCACTTGATTTGCGATCCGCTCGAATCAAAACGACGGGGACACGGAGGAGGTTGAGAAACTCCAAAACGAGACCGCCAAGCGGGGTCGAGAACGGCTTGAAAACGAGTCAAACAATGGCTGTGAGACCCACTGCTGTTCGATTTTGTTCCTGGCCGAGAAGGGTTGCTCCGGTGGCTTGAAGCGGCGAGGATGGATGGCGACGGTGCAGCGGGGTTAGGCGGGCTGTGGCGGAGCTTCACGGCGGCGAAACGACGGCGTACGTTGGTTCGACAATCATGGGGGAGGCTCTGGGACGCAGCTGGAGCAGGGACGATGGCAACGAACGACAGCGATGTGCTGGCTTGCGGCTGAGCGTGCGGACGGTCGAACGGCGTGACGGTGGCTGTTCGGGCTCCGGCAGGCTTCGACGATGGAGGGAGCTGGTTCAATCGACTTCTCTAGGTTGCTGAGCTCAAAACAGGAAGAAGAAGGAGGAGGTGGTCGACGGATGAGGGCAGGGGAAAGGAGGGGGAACCGGTTTGGCTAAGGAGGGGGCCACCAAGGTCTTCTCTCATCTTTTTATCCCCTTTGACTTGGCCCCCACACCTCCAGCTGGTTTCCTCATCCACTTGCAGCCCTCAAATCCTCTTCTAGAAGCCTTGAAGTGGTCCAATTGTTGTGGGCAAGGGGGGCATACGAATTTTGCTACAATTGGCTCAAATTGGACTTCAATCCTCACTTTAATTCGATCAATTTGACCCTAAAAAATTCAACCATCACACCCTAAATTAAATTGGCATTTTTCCTCGCCAATAGATCCTACTTGCATCCCAGTTGCATGATAAAAAACTGTCCTCAGAATTTCCCGGTCGAAAATGGCCCTATGACGACTTTTGCCACCAAAACCTCGGTTTGCAGAAAAATCTTCGGAGACTGAGTCGATGTTCCTAAAATGACTTGTGACACGACAGAACTTTCAATTTCTGAAATCAGATTCAAATTCGCGGTTAATTTCATTCTGGCGCGATTTTAGCATGACCTAGGCTACCAGGTAGCTTTCAGAAATTTTTAGTGCAAATGACTCGTGGTCAATTTTCTTCGAGCCACAATGAAGCTCTTCGATATATTGGCGACTCTCGGTGGTCGTGAAAATCTTGAGGTTTCAAATACGGACACAGGGTACCAAAACGATAGAAAAATCAGTCCAGTGCCGATCGACGAGAATTTCTCAATTTGGTGGAATCACCAACATTTAACCACACATTTTAGTCGAACTGACTTATTTCTGATTTCTAATCGATCTTTACTGTGCCGAAATGATCTCTTTAGATGAGTATGGTCGAGTAGCCAATTCCTGGTCGAATTCTCAAGTCTAATGCATTAAAATTCCTTAACGACTTCCCCAGATAGTCTAGTTATCTCAGGAATGATCAGCTCTGAGAATAACACTATAGGCGCATCGATGAAAGGCCCGATTTATTCAATTGAAAGCAGAAGTGAAAATCCAGAATGTCACGAGAGAGAGAGAGAGAGAGAGAGAGAAAGAGAGATGTATAAAGAAAAGGAAAAATTAAAAGAAGAAAAGAAAATAGAGGAAAAGTTGTTTCGTGAAAAATTTAAAAGTTGTCATACTTCGTTATCTTCAAATATGTATTTATTTCGAAATTTAGACAACATGTCGAAGAGAAAAATGTGGCAATGAAGGAAAAGGAGACTCAACCCAATTTGAGATTTAATAAAAGCTAGTTAGGGTGGCTGAGGTAATTAAGAGCATATTTAGATAGATTTGTCGAGTTCTTTCAAAATGACATGAATCCTTTATCTCGTTTGAAATTCTTTAGCCCATCCGAAATTGTGAAAACTCTCCATCGCTACTCGCCTAAAGTAAATACCAAAGGATTTAACTAATTGCTAGGGGCGCGTATAAATCTTTTGTGAGATGGCTCTTACACCGCGTAATGGCCTCTCCCAAGTCTTACCGATTGCGACTTGATTTGTCAGTTTTGGGATAAGGATTCAATGAGTGTCATAATTTTCATTTAGCAATCGCTTGAGTACTATAACTGATTTGTTCAATCACTTGAGTGCCATGACTTTTAGATAACACTCACTTGGGTGTTATAACTTTCGATCGTTCACTTGAGCATTACAAATTTTTAAAAAACTTTAATCACAAGTGTGATGCCACGTCGGATTTTCAACACTTGAGGGGGATTGTCTTTAAAAAATAATGGGATTATCATCTTCTCTAAACCCGGAATTGTCCTCCGATTTCATTATTAGGAACATAGTCCAGCTACCATATGCCCCAAGAAAATGGAAGCATGATATATGACAACAATTAGTGGACAGGGGCCCATCATGTTCTCAGTATTGAAATGACTAATAGGTCAATTTTCAGCTGTTGGAATTAAGAACTTCGTAATCTACCGGCTATAGATGGGAGCGGCGTCTCTCGTATGATTGCAACTAAACTGCCCCTCATATGGTGAGACACACCGGAGCCTTCTTACAGGAGCGATTATGATGTTTCCGCTGATCCAATCTAACTATCCCTTGGGAAATAATATATTTTTGAATGAAACTAAGGGAATTTATAATGGTTGATATGGGAAAAATTTGTTCGTAAAAGGGACACTTTAAAAGTTGGTTTTTCTCATTTCAATGAAAGTGTTGCGTAAGAATTATTTCACCGATATAATGAATAGAGGCCATTATAATGTAAAAAAATGAATGAGAAACATATCATTCTAAATCGAATTCGGACTATTATACTTTCAATTGTGCACAATTTGGGTGTGATCTTTTGAGTTTGCACTCTTTTCCTTTTTATTATTCCCATAAAGAAGTACCGCACATAGACACGGAGAGAGAGAGAGAGAGAGAGAGAGAGAGAGAGAGAGAGAGAGAGAGAGAGAGAGAGAGAGAGATATGTTGAAAGCAAAGGAAAAATTAAAATAAGAAATGAAAAAAGGAAAAATTAAAAGAAGAAAATATTTTAGAGGAAAAGTTGGTTCGAGAAGAATTTAAAAGTTGCCGTACTTCGTTACCCTCTAATATGTAATTATTTCGAAATTTAGACAACACATCGAAGAGAAAAATCCAGCAATGAAGCAAAAGGTGACTCAACCCAATTTGAAATTTAACAAAAGCTAGTTAGGGTGGTTGACGTAATTAAGAGCATATTTAGATAGGTTTGTGGAGTTCTTTCAATATGACATGAATCCTTTTATCTAGTACGAGAGAAAACTAGATGGTGTTGAATCTTCATGTCAGTCACAATCTACTCCATCCATTGATCATCACATGCTTAGATGGTGACCCACTTTCCATCTCTTGTCTCTCTCTTCTACACCTTGCATTTCTTTTCTTCTTCTTCCTCCTTTCTTCCTTTTAGCCATTGCCACTATCAATAGCCATACCCACGGAGCCCCCACCACCAACCAACGCAACCTCATGTTGGCCTTGCCCGATTGTGAATTGGATTTGTTTTCTCTTTTCATTTGTGGAGTTATGGGAGGGGTCATCTTGAGTTTCTTCCGATTGGAGTTTGCTTGTTATGGTTCTGAATTGGTGACAAAAAGCTGACTTTTCTTGGCCATTTTAGATGGTTGTGGAATTAAAAAGGAAGGTTTTGAAATGCATTTTGATTTCTTCATCAGATGGCGATTCCCTTCCCAGCAGCACAAATATTTAGTTTAAATTATAAAATTGACATTGCAATACTAGTTTGACTTTGATTTGAGATTTAATTTATCTTTTTGCTAGAATCATTTTTTCTCCATATGAAGTGAGTAAAAGTTTTGAACTTGACACAAGATGATTATAACTTGTCTTGTTCACCACTTGAAATTGATTTATTGGAATTTATGATTGCCATGAGCTAATTGACCATATATATTAACGGAAAATTTCTTTGCGAATTATTGTTCTATTCTATGCTGCATGAGACTAATACAAGGGGGAAGAGCACCGAGTACTAAAATGGAGATCCCAAGTAAGAAATTTAGATCACCCCAAAGGTACAAATAATAAATCTAATGTGACGCCAAACTTGTAAAGTCAGCGCCCAAATCAAATCACATGCACTGAATTCAATACGAGCGTTTAGCTTAGGCAGCTACTTGGGAGATGATTCGTTATATCCCAAGGCACATACACAGTCGTAAGATTAGGCGGATGGCGTGCATGTAATTCGATTCTCATATTTTTTGTAGGATATTACCTAAACACTTTTTGTCTTCACCTGGTGCACAAGCAGTGACCCACTCCTCGCTTGGGCATAGCCAGACACTCTGCCCACATTAATTTGATTGGTTTGAATTAGTCTCTTTCGAAATATGTCAATGTTGTAGGAATAAAATATCTCGTTTGATCTTTACCAAAAAAAAAAATATATATCTCGTTTGAAATTCTTTGGCCCATCTGAAATTGTGAAAACTCTCTATCGTGATTCGCCCGACGTAAATCCCTAGGGATTTAACTAATTGCTAGGTGGGTGCGTACAAATCTTTTATAGATGGCTCTTGCATTGCGTAATGGCCTCTCCCAAGTGTTACTGGCTGCAACTTGATTGTCATTTTTGGGATAAGGATTCGACAAATATTATAACTTTTATACGGCGGTCACTTGAGTATCAGAAGTAGTTCTTCCAATCACTTGAGTTACATGACTTTTAGATAACGTTCATTTGAGTTTTAGAATTTTCAATCGATCATGAGCATTATAAATTTTTAAAATACTTTCATCACAAGTGCGACGCCACCTCGGATTTTCAGCACTTGCGAGGAACATCTTTGAAAATTTATGGGAGTATCATATTTTCTAAACCCATAATTGTCCTCCGATTTCATTATTGAGAACATAATCCAGCTACCATATGCCCCAAGAAAAATGGAAGCAGGGTATATGACAACAATCGGTAGACAAGGGCTCATCACGGGGTCGGTATTGAAATGACCCACAAGTCAATTTTCAGCGGTTGGAATTAAGGACTTCGTAATCTGCCAGCTATAGATGGGGGCGGCGTCTCCCGCATGATTGCGACTAAACTGCACCTCATATGGTGGGACACACCAAAGCCTTCCTACAAGAGTGATTCTGATGTTTCCGTTGATTCCATCTAACTGTTGACGGCGAAAAAATATCTTTTTGAATAAAACTAAGGGAATTTATAATGTTAGATATGCGAAAATTTTGTTTGCAAATGGGGACACTTTAAAAGTTGGTTTTTCTCATTTTAATGAAAGTGTTGCATAAGTTCTATTTCATCGATATAATTAATAGAGGCCATTGTAATGTAAAATATGAATGAGAGACATATAATTCTAAGTCGAATTTGGATATTCTATTATACTTCGAATCATGCACGATTTTGATGTGATCTTTAGAGTATGCACTTTCTTTTACCTTTTCATATATAGGTGAAAAGCTAGGGGAATGAACATAAATAAGTATAGTAGAGAGAGAGAGAGAGAGAGAGAGTTGTTGAAAGAAAATGAAAAATTAAAAGAAGAAAAGAAAATGGAGGAAAAGTTGTTTTGAGGAAAATTTAAAAGTTTTCATGCTACGATATCTTCAAAAAGGGGCGTTGAGATTGAAAAGGAGACCCCAACTAAAAAATTATATAATCCCAAAGGTAAAAATTATAAATTTAATGTCATGTCAAATAGGTGGAGTGCTTATCTAAGTAGGCATTGACATTGACACGCGCAATGATACTATACAAGATGCTACTACATCATTTCTAAAAAAATAGAGAATTCTAACACGTTATGACATGTTATATATTAAATGTATATTTTTATATATACATGATAAATTGTCATTTTTATAGTTATTTTGATTAAATTAATTTGATTCAAATTCACTAATAAAATCAATAAAAACATTTGATAATAAATAAATAATAAAAAAAGAGCCTAAAATGCATTTACACTAAAAATATTAACCATTATTTGTTGATATCATTCATTATTTCAATTTGACAAATTCAACTCAATTCCAATAGTCCATAAAATTTGGAGAAAACTTTTATGGAAAAAAAAGAAAGAAAAGCAATCCACATTTTGTACTCGCGTGTTAGAGCGTGTTGGAAGAGGAGAAAAAAACAAACTTGGGGAATAAATTGTGTCACCGGAAGTAAGAGTTAGAAGAAAATAGAAGACCGGGCTTTTCTTCTTTTCCCATTTATTATTTTTATTATTTTTCATTTTTTACATATTTACATTTTGACTTTTCATTTATTGAAAATGTTTAAAATTGACCTCATGCGTGTTAGAAACACGTGTTGGAATTCTGAATTCACATATCGGAATTTCGAACTTGCATGTCGGAAAGTGTCGAAAGAGTTGATTAGGTATCAAATTTTCTGATACCTGTTGATCGAGTGTTGGAGAGTATCGGACACGTATCGAAGTATTCGACAAGATACGAAAGCTCATGACAATATCGGTGCTTCCTAGGTACCTACCCAAATCACATTACTCCACTCACTTCAATACGAGCATTTTAAGAAAAACAAGGACACTCGGGAGATTCATTAAATCTTGAGGCTCGTACACGGTTGTAAGATTATGTGGATGGCGTGCATGCAATTTGATTCGCATGTTATTCACGAAACATTACCTAAACACTTTTTGTCTTTATCAGGGGCACAAAAAGTGACACTCCTCACATGGACACCACCAAACACTCTTTCCATCTCTCTCTCTCTCTCTCTAAATTCATCTCCTCTCACATCTTTTGGCTTGATTGGTTCATGGAAAATTGATGTGATATATCAATTTGACTAGTTTGTGGATTAGCCGCTTTCAGATTAAGTCAACATTTTTTATGAGATTTTTGTGTTTACTATTTATTAATTATAACAATCACAACAGATAAGTGCAGCAAAGCTCGTGTTTGATCTTTCTCTCCGATGCTTCTTGTTGCTGGTGCGGGTGCGTGGATTCGTTGAAGGTGGTAGCTGCATCCGGTTCTTCAGAGATTGCCGTCGCTTGCTGTGAGGGGGCCGCTGTTTTGCTGCTTGCTGTTTTCCTTCCCTCTCTCCTCGCCTCTTTTGTTACTGCTGGTTGGCTTTGTGGTTGCTGTTGTTTGGCTGTTTTGTTTTCCCCTTTTCCTGACACCCTTCTACTCGTTATGACTTGTTTGTCATTATGAGTGTAAGTTTTTGGTGCCATGAACCCTTGCTATATAGTTTTGGTTAAGTCTATAAAATTCTTACCTTACCAAAAAAAAAAAAATTATAACAATCACAACAGATCCAAGTACTTCTCGATTGGAGCTGCTTAGAAAATAAATGCAAAAACTCACCAAAGAAATATACTAGGAACAATTGAGAATACCGGATACTTACGTGATTCAGACTAAGTATTGATACCCATACCACAGGAAAAGCCAACAAGGAAAATTTGACTAATCAATCCAAGAATTATAGAGTAATAATCGCTCACAAGTTTTAGCGTTTCCAATACTTAAAAGGAAGATTTCTACTGTTTTCATAATCTTCTATTTCATTTATGCGGCTTAAAATCAAGAAAAATTGAACCCTTCTCTTTATACGGTCACTTAATAGTAGTGTCACTTGTATGGCCTTTAGAGGAGTCAATCTCTTGATTAATCAATCTTGGATCCAAAGAAATCAGATAAAGTAAAGTCACAATCCTATTTTGGTTGACCCCCTATGGCGTGACTCCAATAGGTATTTAGTCAAGAATTTGGCTCCCCCTCATACAATTGGAGTCAGGTCTCGTACACGGGTTTAAACTTGAGACATCTTTTAAAAGAACTCTTATTTGGAGCTCATAAGTGTGCGTAGTCAATTACGCTTAAGTGATCAAAAGCTAAAATAAAAACTGAAAAATAAAATCAACATTAATATTTAGTTCTAACTTTGAAACTTGACTTTGCCTTTGTGATTTGAGTTTGATTTGAATTCAAATATATCTCTTTGCGTAAACTAACTTTTCTCCATTAGAAACTGGTGGACATTCTTCAATTTCACACAAGATGATTATAACTTGTCTTGTGTGCCATTTAAAGTTCATATATGAGAAGTTATATGATTGTCATGAGCTAACCATGCATATATATTACTGGAATGTTACTCATTGTGAAGTTTTTTTTTCCCTATAAGTGATGTATATATCGGAGAAGGGCATCAAGTACTAAAAATGAGACATGAAATAAGAAATCTGACATATCCCAAATATACGAGGTGAAAAAATTATTACTAAATAAAAAAAAATACTATTATAAATTTAGTGTCACATCAAATATCAAATATGCGAAGTTCATACCATAAATGACCCTTGTGAAATTCATTGAACTCAAAGGCTCAGACACAATTGCAAGATGTCATGCTTTGTGTGCATAAAATACATTTCCTACAGCTTCCATGAGACATGCTTAAACGCGTTTTCTCTTTACCTCATGCATAAAAAGTGATTTATACATGGACTCATCAAATAGATAAATCGGGTCGAAAATGGTTCAATCCAAATTGATCAATTCAATCCACTTTGAATCATGTTTATGCAATACTAAAATAACGACTCATAGAGACCCATATCCAACGTGACCTAAGATCCATTTTAGAAATTCTTTTGCCTTAAATTGTTGTTTGCGTGTATTTTGTGAGCTCGAACCTTTTGTAAGGATAATTCAGGAAGTACGAGCTATATTGGCGTTGTTCTTAATAGGAAATAAGAATAAATGACAATATTTGTCCCGGAGATCCGAAGACTTTTTGCACGTTGGAGGAGGGCCCACCCAGACTTGTCGCGTTCTCAAAACGACTGCCCATTTTATTGCTGGGAGTGAGAGGGTCAGATTGGGCCCCATCTTGTGGTGGATTATGGTCCCGTACGGAGATGGGTTGGATATGGATAAAAAAGCCTGGACCATTTGGAACCCATAACTCAATTGAGCTTTACAACTCAAATTTATAAATATATATATATTAAAATTTAATGGGAAAATCCCAAATAAAGACCCAAAACGCATACTTTTTATTAAAAGAGGGCGCAGAAATAAATTTATCTCGATAAGGATCCAAAGTGGACGAGAAGATGAATAAGGAACAAAGAAGATGAACAGGGGACGAAAAAGACGATAAACAGGACAACCAAAAAAAAAAAAAAAAAAAAGTTGAATGAAAATACCCTAATCAGGCCACCGAAATATGCATCGGAGATGTAACTATTCACCAGACGGTGACTAAGGTCTTTCTTTGAGACTAAATAACCACTTTAAGTCCTTATTTGAGACAGATTTCACTTCAGGTTCTTTTTTGAGAAAAAAATGGCATTTTGAGTCCCTCTTTGAGATTTTTCCAAATTTAATTAACTCTTATATGATCCAACTCATTTTGTATGAGTTACAATTTACAAAATTGGCCAAGTCCCATTTCCACACCTCTTTATACATACGTGACCAGCGTTGGGCTTGGACGACCCCAAACTTCACGCACGCTCTTCCCATTCTCTCTCTCTCTCTCTCTCTCTCCCCCAGAACAGAAATTGTGGAACCTTTGAAACTCCCCGAACCATGTTACCCTCGCCGCCCCGGCTGGACTCAAACGAGACCAACTGGATCGTTCATGTCAACGAGAACCTCAAGTGCATGCCCGCCGACAAGCAACAGTGCTGGAAGTATCCGTCCATGTACAAGGTCCCCCCCTTCATCACTGACCTCAACCCCAAGGCCTACCGGCCGCGGGTTGTCTCTTTCGGCCCCTACCACTACGACGATGACCACCTCCGTCCAATGGAGGAGCACAAGCACCGCGCACTCCTCTGCTTCCTGAACTGGTACGGGAAGTCCCTCGACTGCTTCTTCGATTCCCTGAAGGAGGTGGCATGTGAGCTCAAGGATAGCTACGACAAGCTGGACTTGAAGTGGAAGGATGGCACAGGGGGCGAGTTCCTGAAGCTGATGATCATGGACGGCTGCTTCATGCTTGAGATCATGAGGATCGCGACACTGCCGGAAAGAAAGGCGAAGAATAGTGGCTATGCGCCCAATGACCCCATCTTCAGTTTTGACAGGCTGAAATGCATAGGCCCGTATATAAGACGGGACATGCTGCTGCTGGAGAATCAGCTGCCGATGCTAGTGCTGGATCGGCTGCTTGCCATTGCAAGCGATGGCAGGGTTAGTTTCTTTGATTTCACTCCGTCATTATAGAGATTATTGCACGCTTGCAGATGGCTGTACTATGTTCACTCAACAATTCATCTTAATTATCTCAGATAGATCTCACCTGAAATCCATCAAATTTAATGTCCAAATGTTTATGATGCACGGGTTGGGATCAATTAACAATTTAATTATTAAATCTATCACCTCAATAAAAGACTTTTTTTTTTTTTTGTTCCTTCATTTTACACGGGCAGTATCGACAAAACAGCACTTTCATATTCAATGCACCGACTTTACTCCAACAACGCAGGATGACGTCAACAAGCTCATCCTAAAGTTCCACTTCCCCCTTAAAGAAGAAGAGTCAAGGGGCAGATGCTTGCATGTCTTGGACTTCTACAGGAAAGGCCTGCTGATGGAACCCAAGGAGGTCCAGCCCGAATGGAAAAATGTGGAGACCGAGCCGATAATCCGGTCAGCCACTGAGCTCAACGAAGCTGGGATCAAGTTCGACACGAGCAAGACCAACAGCCCCAATGTCATCTCCAAGAGCCTCAATGACATCTCCTTTGATAGAGGGGTCCTGAAGCTCCCACTTTTCACGGTGGATGACACCACCAAGTCCATGCTCCTCAACGTCATGGCGTTCGAGCGCTTGCACATCAGGCGGTTCAACAGCCAGGATGGGAAACCCGAGCGGAGCGAGGCTGGGAACGAGGTCACATCCTACGTCATCTTCATGGACAAAATCATCAACAATGAGCAGGATGTCGCCCTGCTCCACACCCAAGGCATCATTCAGAATAATTTGGGAAGCAACAAGGCGGTCGCCGGTTTATTCAACTCTCTATGCATTGACGTGACGCTCCCATCCAACGAAAACCTCAATTACGTGCAACAGAAGATCAGCAAGCACTGCAAGAAGCCCTGGAACGAGTGGAGGGCTAATCTCAATCACACCTACTTCAAGAATCCTTGGACTATAGCGTCTCTCATTGCTGCCTTCTTCCTCTTCGCACTCACCATAATTCAGACCGTGTACACCCTGCTCAGCTACTATTGAACCCTCCCGTTGCCTCTGCATAATAATTTCTTTTTGCCATTTTTGGTTGTTTCTCCTAATGGCTGATGCTTGATAATTATCTGTCGATTGTTGTCATTAATGATTTTCCTCCTGTTTTCAGTCGTGCTTATTTCCCTCTCTAAATGTTTTGTGGACATTTGGCTGTTTAAATATCATTATCAGATGATGATTCTCTCGTTTCAGTCTTCTTCATTTTTGTCCAATTTGGATAGGTAGTCTGAAGAATGATCAAGCTTTAGGCAAATGTAATATTCCATTGCACCCGCCATTTTTTTCTTGATTAAATTTTCTTTAAGTTGTGGTCAATTTATCCAGAAAAGCCAAGACTCTACAAGTTTCTAGATCTATTGTAAGTAGTTTAAGTAAGTGGTTCTAGCTAAGTTGGTGGTGATTAGAAGTAACGGCTACAAATCTGTCCAACATAAATTATGAAGCAAATTTCTCTGTTTGTGACAAAAATTCTGAGCACAAGAGTCGATTAGGAATGACTATAAAAAGGCTTCATGCTGGTTCATTCATGTTCAGATCAACTACAGCTCCATGAATCCCTTTTACCAAACATTTTGATAATACAACAAGCTTCAAATGCTCCTTCCTTGTTCCTTTGCTGAGTAAATCCCCACAAGCATACACACTTGCACATTAACACTAAAAGCTAACGGTGGTATCAGGGCCTCATTCGGTTGGTATTGGGCATGAATACTATTCACCTGCAACTAAAATCACCCATCCAAATATCCGACACCAAAACAACGGCCAACTCTATCTCACTACCGTTGCTACTTCCTAAGAAAATAACTATATTTACTGGAGCATTAAAATGATTACTTTCTTGGTGGCACAAGACTTATGCGACATCGTAGACAAAGGATTTGCGGCTCCGTAGGAAGGTGCCAGGTTCCGGGCAAAGCAACTACAAAAAATTGAAAGGGACGTGTATGTCATCCAACAAGCACTATTGGAAACAATAGTTGCGTGAACCATTGCAGCAAAAACAACAAAGACATGTGTTCTAAGATAATGCAAAAACCAAAGAATGCATGCAATTAAATAACATGAGAGAACGAAATCATCAGAGAAATAAAACGAGGAACAGTCAGGAAAATTTACATGATATAGTCCGACCATTAGCGGCCACCCCACAGGAAGGGTCAGCTGCAGATAATCAGGTAATCAATTGGAGAATTATAGACCTACAATCGCTCGAAACGTTCAAGTGTTTCCCTATCCAAGATTATACTCAAACCCATAGTATTTCACCTCACGTAATTGCTTGATAAACAAATCATCGAAAACTTGAAACACTCGCGTCTTCACGAAGAAAATGCCTCAATTGGATGAAGGATTCTCTTCACAAACTTCACCCGATGTTCACATCTCCTTTGTACCGCCAACGAAAAGAGAGCTCCACTTTAAGGCTTGAAGAAGTCAGCGGCACACACAGCCCACACAAACCCATGTTTCTCTCTTCTCTTCTGACTAGCACCAACATAAACGAACTCCTTTTTTTTTTTTGGCTGTAACGAGTTCCAGTTAATGGACGGCTTGGATAAGATTACAGCAACCAACTCTCTACGTTCTAATCCAAATAGGATAACTGTGCTGGTTTTTAATCCAACAGGCATCTTCCAATCAAATTGGATTTCGTATACGGCTCAAACTCATAATATAATTTTAGAACATACTAAAAGAAGAGTTTCAAGACGCAACAAAGGCATAAACCATTAGATTTCAGTCTCTTCAAAATGCTAAAATAAACAATTATGAGACCCTCAAACAAAAATGTGGAAGATTAGGAGGATGAGAAATGAAAAGGGGGCTTATGGAGATGATATCAGGGGAGCAGAAATTTTATATGTGATGCTTATTAAGGAGCACAATCCTATTGTCAGCCCCCTAGAAGAATTTAAGGATTTAAAAATTATGTTAGTGAGTGATTTAATTAGCTTAGGCAAATGAAAAAGACTAATGCTATATGATGAAAATTCCGTTGAAAGTGACTTTCAGTCTAAAATAAATCCGGGGTCGCATAAATCTAAAAAGGGTACAAGGAACTTGTGGAAAAATAAAAGAGGAGAAAAAACCTCTTTGAAGGGGGCAAAAAATCTACCCTGCAGTTTTTGCAATAAAATAAATCAATTAGAAAAAGATTGTTGATTTCCTAAATAAATCACAATATCCCTCATGTGAAAGATATAGCCACATAGAAAAAAAATTGTTGGTTGAAAACAAATTATCGAGATAATTATGTTGAAGAAAAATAATATATATAGACAGTATGTTCAATGCAAGAAAATGGCAAATGTCAAAAAAAAAAAAAAATCATACATGTTATATTGATAGCGGTGTAGTAATCATAGATGTGTGATGAACTATGTCCAACAATCTTGATCTACCATTTCCGGTAGGGCAACAGTGGCGCCTGGTGGAAAATCCCAACGAATCTCAACTTTCAGTTAGTAAAAGTACTTGGGTTTCCCAAAGGTTATATTTTGTATAATCAGGTCTTAATGAAACAATGTTGGAAAATAAACGTTAGAGGGTAAATGATATTTTAGAGTTTGTAGCCATGGTAGCAACTTGAAAGGAAGAGAACTGCAATGCCCTGGTGAGCTCTAATGACCTCGAGGGACAACTTTCATTACTGAGCAGAAATTAAGTAGATGAAGAATCCATAGCTATACAAAAATACTATAAGAGAATTTATTTAAGTCGTCCTCTAAGTACGCCTATTAAGATCCTGTATTGCTAGAATGGCCTTCTCCTCATTATATGTATGTGTGTGTGTCTATGTATGAACTGATGGTGCTTTCTCTATAACAGTGGCCGTCACCTCAGTAAAAATTAATTTTTTTACAAGTTAACTAAGTCGAATATTGGCTTTACTTTACTTTTCCCTAATAAATTTGTAATTTGAATTGTCAATTGAGATATTTAACAGTAAATTTAGACAAGCTTGTCGAGTGCCGTCAAAATGACATGAATCCTTTATCCAGTACGAAAAAATATTAGGTGGTGTTGAATCTTCATGTGAGTCATTCTCTACCTTGCTCATTGATCGCTGCGTGCCTAGATGGTGGCTCACTTTTAGTCTCTTGTCTCTCTTCTGCGCCTTGCATTTCTCCTCTTCTTCTTCCTCTTTTCTTCCTTTTAACCACTACCACTGCCACTATTAATAGCCAAGCCCACGGAGCCCCCACCACCAACCCACTACAGCCTCATGTTGGCCTTGCACGATTGTGAATTGGATTTGTTTTCTATTTTCCCTTATGGAGTTAGGAAGGGGTCATCTAGAATTTCTTCCTATTGGAGTTTTGCTTGATTTGATTCTAAATTGATGAGAAAAATCTGACTTTCTTAGGCATTTTAAAAGGTTGTGGAATTAAAAAGGGAGGTTAAGATGCGCAGTTTGACTTCTTTATGGATGATGATTCCCTTCGCAGCAGCACCGATATTTAATTTAACTTATAAAATTGACTTTGCCATAGTAATTTGACTTTGATTTGAGTTTTAATTTATCTTTTTGCTAGAATCTTTTTTTTCTCCATATGAAACCAATAAAAGTTTTTGAATTTGACATAAGATGATTATAATTTGTCTTGTTCACCACCTGAAATTGACTTATGAGAAATTATACAATTGCCATGAGCTAACCAAGTATATATATTATCAGAAAATCCTGCCTCGTGAAATATATGTTTTTCGCTATATGAATATGTATATTCAAAAGAAGGGCCTTTACTAAAAGGGAGAACTCAAGTAAGAAATTTAGATGATCTCAAAGGCAAGAATTATAAATTTAATGTCATGTCAAATATGGGAAATCCGTGCCAAAATCACATGACATGTAACCAAGTATGTGGACGGTGGGCAATGCAATCCGATTATCACATTATTCATGAGACATTACCTAAACACTTTTTATGTTTACCAAGGGCACAAGGAAGTGACACATCCTCACCTGGGCACCACCACACACTCTTCTCATTTCTCTCTCACTATAAATTCACCACCTGTCACATCTTTCAGCTTGATGGTTTATGGAAAATTGATCCACAAACCAATGTATTAATTTAATTGGTTAATGAAATTAGCCACTTTCGGATTAAGTCAATGTCTTTAATTTGAGTTTTACTTTATCTTTTTGCTAGAATCATTTTTTTTCTCCATATGAAACCAATAAAAGTTTTTGAATTTGACATAAGATGATTATAATTTGTCTTGCTCACCACCTGAAATTGACTTATGAGAAATTATACGATTGCCATAAGCTAACCAAGCATATATATTATCAGAAAATCTTGCCTTGTGAAATATATGTTTTTTGCTATATGAATATGTATATTCAAAAGAAGGGCCTTGAGTACTAAAAGGGAGAACTCAAGTAAGAAATTTAGATGCTCTCAACGGCAAGAATTATAAATCAAATGTCATGTCAAATATGGGAAATCCGTGCCAAAATCACATGACATGTAACCAAATATGTGGATGGTGGACAATGCAATTCGATTTTCACGTTATTCATGGGACATTACCTAAACACTTTTTATGTTTACCAAGGGCACAAGGAAGTGACACATCCTCACTTGGGCACCACCACACACTCTTCTCATTTCTCTCTCACTATAAATTCACCACCTGTCACATCTTTCAGCTTGATGGTTTATGGAAAATTGATCCACAAACCAATGTATTAATTTAATTGATTAATGAAATTAGCCACTTTCGGATTAAGTCAATGTCTTTTATGAGATTTTTGTGTTTACTATTTATTAATTATAGCTATAAGCATATATATTATCAGAAAATCCTGCCTTGTGAAATATATGTTTTTTGCTATATGAATATGTATTTTCAAAAGAAGGGCCTTGAGTACTAAAAGGGAGAACTCAAGTAAGAAATTTAGATGATCTCAAAGGCAAGAATTATAAATCTAATGTCATGTCAAATATGGGAAATCTGTGCCAAAATCACATGACATGTAACCAAATATGTGGATAGTGGACAATGCAATCCGATTATCACGTTATTCATGGGACATTACCTAAACACTTTTTATGTTTACCAAGGGCACAAGGAAGTGACACATCCTCACCTGGGTACCACCACACACTCTTCTCATTTCTCTCTCACTATAAATTCACCACCTGTCACATCTTTCAGCTTGATGGTTTATGGAAAATTGATCCACAAACCAATGTATTAATTTAATTGGTTAATGAAATTAGCCACTTTCGGATTAATTCAATGTCTTTTTTGAGATTTTTGTGTTTACTATTTATTAATTATAGCTATAACAACCTTACCAAAAAAAAAAATTATAGCTATAACAACAGATTCAAGTACTCTTTGATTGGAGCTTCTTATTAAATAAATGCAGAAACTCACTGGATCTTACAATTAAATCAACATGAAATTATCAGTGAAATATACAAGGAATGGTAGAGGATACGAAACATTTACGTATTTTGATCGGAGTATTGATACCTACACCACAGGAAAAGCATGCTAGAGAAAATTCCACTAACCAATCCAAGAATTACAGAGTAACAACTGCTTGCAAGTTTGAGTGTTTTCAATACTTAAAAGGAAGACTTCTATTGTTTTCGTCCTTTTCTATTTTCTTCTATGCAGCTTAAAATCAAGAAGAAATTGAACCATTCTCTTTATATGGCCAATCAACAGTAGCGTCGCTTGTACGGCCTTAGCAGCGGCCTTTTAGAGGAGTCAATCTCTTGATTGATCAATCTTGGATCTTTACATAATTGTCACTGCTCCAAAGAAATTAAGAAAAGTAAAGTAACGACCCTTATCTTGCCTGAACTCCTACGGTATGACTCCAATAGGTGTTTAGTCAAGAATTCCAGTCCACCTCATCCAATTCGGGTTAGATCTTGTACATGGACTCAAATTTGAGACACCTTTCAAAAAAACTCTTGATTGGAGCTGATAAATACGTGCAATCAATTATGCTTAAATGATATGAAGCTTAAAAAAATAAAAAATAAAAAAATAGAACCCCACATTAATATTTTGTTTTACTAAAAATCTTGACTTTGCCTCTATGATTTAACTTTGATTTGAGTTCAAATATATCTCTTTGCTTAAACTAATTTTCTCCATTTGAAATCGGTGGACATTTTTTAATTTCATTGCAACCCATCTTGTGTGCCATCTAGATTTAATTTATGAAAAGTTATATGATTGTGATGAGTTAACCATGCATAAATAATACCGGAATGTTACTCATTGTGAAGTTTTTTCCCTACAAGAAATGTATATACGGGAGAGGGGCATCTAGTACAAAAAATGAGACATCAAATAATAAATCTGGCATATCCCAAACATACGAGGTAAAAATTATTACCAAGTAAAACAAAAAACTTTTATAAATCTAATGTCACATCAAATATCAAATATGCAAAGTTCATACCTCAATTAGCATTACATGTACTCAATTCAAACGACCCTTCTAATTTAGCAGACAATTGTGAAATTCATTGAATTCAAAGGCTTGTTCACGATCGCGAGATGTCATGCTTTGTGCACACACAATTGATTTCCTATGGCTTCCATGGGAAATGCTTAAACACATTCTCTCTTTACCTCGTGCAAGAAAAGTGATTTACACATGGGCCATCAAACAGGTAAATTGGGTCTAAAATGGTTCAACCTAAATTGATCAATTTAATCAGTTTTGACTCATTTCTTTTGTAATACTAACATAACAACTCATACGAGACCGTACCCGACCCAACCTAAGATCCATTTTAGCAATTTTTTCACCTTAGATTGTTGTTTGTGTGTATTTTGTGAGCTTGAACTTTACTACGGATAATTCAGGAAATACTATCTATATTGGGGTTGTTCCTAATAGCAAATAAGAATAAAAAACGATTTTTGTCCAGGAGATTCGAAGACTTTTTGCACTGGACCCGAACGAGACCAACTGGATCGTTCATGTCAACGAGAACCTCAAGTGCATGCCCACCGCCGGGCAACAGTACTGGAAGAATCCGTCTATCTACAGGGTTCCCGCCTCCATAACAGACCTCAACCCCACGGCCGACCAGCCAGAGGTCATCTCTTGGCCCCTACCACCAGGATGGCCCCCGCCTCCACCGAATGGAGAAACACAAGCAGCGCTAATGGGAGGTTTGCAGCCATAATGCAGATACCCCAACCCTGCACCACCAACAGAGAAAACTTAATGGAATGTGTTGTGTAAGCTCAACTCGCGGAAATGTGAACAAAGGTTTTTATCATTCTACTTTATGTACCTTGAGCTGCATCATTTGCGATTCGTAGCCTTTGGCTCCAGCTCAGAACATTAGGGTTGTGTGCTGCTGGAGAGTAGAGAAATAAGGAGCTTCAAAAACATTAAAGATGTAAAATCCTGCTCACTAGTGTCCTCGTCCACTGAGAAAGTTAATTTTATCTCCACGGTGCTATTAATGAATATGAAACTTGACCAATTAATGCAAAAGCCTGAACTATCAAAGAACGTTGAGAAAAAAATATATTTCGACGCATGTTGTGCTGTCACATATTGAGAGTCTAAGAGATACTTGATCTGGCAAGAATTTGCAAAAAGGAACATCAGACAAACTGGACTAATGTGGGCGAACATTTCAGTTGGGCATGAATTTGTGAATCAACGCCATGTTTTCAAGTTCTTTGCAATGTCTAATAAGTGAAGCTAGATTTCTACGATGAACGGCCATCAGGAGTTGCACCTACGCATCAAGGTCTCAGAGCAAATATTGCCCTATATTTCTTTTTCATTCTATATTGAAACAATATCAATGTAGATTCTTATGAATTCATTAAGTGGTTTGATTTAGTACATAGAGTGTTCGTTTTTTTTTTGGGGGGAACACGCAAGACATGCACACATTTACTAGCTTACATGACATGTCGTAAAAGATTCGTTAGATTACTCGGCCGATAGATATAAAGTAATTTTTGTCCTTTCAGTGCAAAGCAGCAGTTTCCTTTCTTCAATATTGTCTCACTGAGTTCATAGGCGGATATGGTACATGCAAAACTTTGAAATGCTATCATATCATCAAAGAAAATCACATCGTCCACAATTACAAAACCCAAAGGAACGTTTTGGAGCACATCAAGCACTGTCTCGTGGCACCTTTTCACAGGCATTTATCCAAATCATAAGCAGCGATCGTGAAGGGTGAAGCGGAACATAATCCCTTGATCCATCGGGTACCTTGCCTAAAAAGAGTCGAGCATTCCTTCAGCTCCAACAGCATGCGGGTTCATGTTCAGCAGCCTCTCGTTCGCTGCATGGCCATGGGAAAACGGGATTCCCAAAATAGCGATTCGACACTCAATTGAACGCCAAAAACAACGAAGCGGAAGCAAGCCCAGGAAAACACATGTATCACCGATCGGAAAGCACGTCACAGAATCAAACGTACCTTATTTCCACAGACTAAACACCGATGTTGTGATACGAGGAAGAATCCACACACTGTTTTTTAGAGGATAATCCTGTTCTTTTCTTAAAGAGAAAACGGTAAGAAGAACGTAGCTTGAGAGAACATAATCCCTCTTTCAAAAATACGTAACTTCACTCAATAACCGCTTCAATTGATTTTCTCTTTTATTATTTTATCTATAATAACTTCCTCCATGGGTCTTTAACTCACGGGCCAGGCTTTTGGGCCAAACATGGGCGGACGGGCCAACTTAGGCCCCTCAACATATAGAAAAACCTATCATCTCCCACTCGCACATGGTGGGCTGAACAGAATCCTCTTTTCCTCTCTACAACATTCATACTGGTGAATAATCCGTACAACCAGCATACTTTGAGAGCTCATTGCCATACATCTGTTAGAAATATATAGCAGCTCATAATGGGCATCACATTCTGAGTAGATTTAGTATGCAGTACCCTAGATCGATCGATCACATTTATATCTCTCTTGATCTATTTTTAAACAATGATATATTGTATTTACAATTATGATTATCCCAAAAACAATCATAATTGATCAACCAGTGAATACAAAACTAGTATGTGATTCTCCAAATTCAATCTTCCTCTTTCCTTGAAACTCTCAATTTCAGTTCAACTTGCTTTTTTAGAAATGTCCCATTAGATCGAATTAATTCATGATCATTGGCAACATTCTAAGATAGCAAACACTGAATAGAAATCTTAAGAATAAGTAAGAGTCATGAGGGCACAAAATTGAGGAACTCTTTTCCTCAAGAGTCTCACACGGCATAAAAGTTGAGATCAAAACTTTTGCTACTCTTGTTGGTCGTCTCATGCATACGTAGTATGAAATACGTATTACGGTATTTAACTCATTTCCCATGGAGCGTAGGTCTACACTTTTAATACCGTACAGATGATAGTTTAGACATACCCAATGTCTAACTTGAGTTCATGTATCTACTCTTTCACAGAATTCATCAGAACTCACATCTGGCATCATAGACAGATTAAAGTAATATATGTGGATTATTTTACTTCCGGACATAGAAAATATTATGTCCTCATCTTAACACTCAGTTAAGGCGACATATATATTTTAAGCTTGAGTTCTCGATTATCACCTAGATAATAAGCTTAAAAACCGTCTCATCTCTATTTATCACATAATAAATAAAGGCGATTACCCATGTGAGTGGGCTAATCTTTCATCTGTCCGACATACTTTCTCAATTTTATATAATGCACTAAGCATTAAGATGCATAAACGTCAAACAAAGATTCATAGGCATTAATGATGAAAACACAAATTCATTAAATGCGAACACTTAAGGGAAATTACAATATTCAGTACATCAGCCTCTACGCAGTCCTAGAGATTTCACATGTCCACAAAACGCATCTCTAGGTATTGGCTTTGTCATAGGATCTGCTATCATTCTATGCGTAGATATGTACTGTAAGTTCACATCTTTTCGTGCAACTATTTCTTTGGCAAAATTATACTTGGTATCTATATGTTTGGTCTTGCCATGATATTTTGGATCTTTGGTGTATGCTATTGCTGCTTGGCTATCACAGTTAACCAACAATGAGTCTGTAGCATACCCAATAACACCTAAATGATCTAAAAATCCCTTAAGCCAAACACCTTCTTGAGCTGCTGCTAATAATGCCACGAACTCAGCTTCCATCGTCGACAAAGCTATACACGTTTGTTTCTTACTGCTCCAAGATATGGCGCCACTATTCAATAAGAAAACAAATCCAGAGGTAGATTTCCTTTCATCTAAATATCCTCCCCAATCAGCATCTGAATAGCCTTCGAGTCGCAGATCCTTTCCTTGGTAACTCAACGTATAATCAGCAGTTCCCTTCAGATACCTTAGTATTCTCTTAACAGCTTTCCAATGTGCTTAACCTAGATTGGATTGGTATCTACTCACCATTCCAACTGCAAAACATATGTAAGGTCTTGTACACATCATAGCGTACATCAAGTTGCCAACAACACTAGCATAAGGAAAATGTTGCATTTGTTCATTCTCATGTGAAGTCCTTGGACACAATCTGTGGCTCAATCCTTCGCCTTTTGCAATAGGAGTATATATGGGTTTACAATCTTGCATACAAAATTATTCAAGAACCCTATTTATGTATGTTTCTTGCGAAAGAGACAATGATCTCTTCGAACGATTTCTTGAAATCTTAACTCCAAGAATATATGCAGCCTCACCCATGTCTGTCATCTCAAAGTTGAAAGATAGCCAACTCTTGACAATATTAACAAACTCTTTATTGCTTCCGGCAATCAGTATATCATCAACATATGATGATATGATCACAAATTGATTTTTGGATCTTTTGATATATACACAATGATCCTTATCAATCATTGAAAAATCATATGCCATTATGGCATTATGAAAACGTATATACCATTATCTCGACGACTGCTTAAGGCCATATATCGATTTCAAAAGTCAACATACCTTTTCTTCTTGGCCTTTCATAATGAAACCAATAGGTTGTTCCATATAAATTTCTTCCTCTAATTTTCCATTGAGAAAAGCAGTCTTTACATCCATTTGATGTAACTCAAGATCCATACTTCCACTATTGCCAGAATAATACGAATTTAGGTAAATCTCACAACAGGAGAAAATGTTTCTTCATAATCAATTCCTTCCTGTTGATTATACCTCTTCGTCGCAAGACGAGCTTTATGTCTTTCTATTGAGCCATCAGTTTTTCGCTTTATTTTGAGAACTCATTTGTTCCCAATGGCTTTGCGTCCTTTTGGAAGATCAACCAGTTCCCAAACATGATTTGACTTCATTGACTCCATTTCCTCTTTCATTGCATGTATCAATTTTTCCTTATTAGGGCAATTTAGAGCCTCATTTACATTCCTTGGCTCATCTTCATCTTGCGGAGCAACCATAAAAGTTTCCCCTTCAATGTCAAAACATCGACGCAGAATACTTTTGCGACTTGTTCGCCGTACGGGAGATGGTACACTTTGCACATCATTCCCCATTATGCTCCCACTCGAATGAGATAATGATGATATCGTCTCATCAGGTGGTTGTAATTGAGAGTGAGTTGAATTAAATTCATCACTTCTCATGTTACTCCCACTAGGACGAGCTCCAATAAGTTCATTATCTTGATCCAAGGTTTCAAATAGAGAGTAATCCTCTCCTATTTCACCCTTCTTAGGAAATTCATTCTCTAAGAATGTGACATCCCATTATTTTAACTCAGTTATACTCCCACTTTCCTGCTCACCTATAAACACATACCATTTCGAGTGTTTAGAGTATCTTATGAAAATACTCTTCTTTTCTCTGGAACCTAATTTCCCAAATTTGTGAGAGGGCGCGTGAGTATAGGCAGCACAACACCACGGTTTAAGAAAACTCAAGTCTGGTTTTCTACCTGTCCATAACTCATATGATGTGGAAGTAACTGATTTGGAAGGCACATGGTTAAGTATATAGGCAGCAGTTAACAAAGCATCACTCCAAAAAGTGATAGGTAAGTTAGCATGCGCCATCATGGACCTAACCATTTCCAGTAGGGTTCTGTTTCTTCTTTCCGTAACACCATTTTGTTGAGGAGTATATGGAATAGATAACTGTCTTTCTATTCCTTTTTCATCACATAATTTTCTGAACTCATCAGATAAATATTCTCGACCTCGATCGGATCTCAATACTTTTATTTTCTTGTCTAATTGATATTCTACCAAGCTCATAAACTTTTTGAAACAACTCAATGCTTCAGATTTATGAGAAATCAAATAGACATATTCGAATTGAGTATAATCATCTATAAATGTGATGAAATAAACAGCCCCATGCCTTCCTCTCACATTCATTGGACCATAGACATCAGAATGGATTAAATGCAAAGGAAATTCAGCTTTTTTACCTTTTTCAAATGGTTTTCTTGTTGTTTTCCCTACTAGACAATGCTCACATATGAGCAAATTGACTTTTTCAATGTTGCCCAACAAGCCCTCTTTGGCTAACCTATTCATACGTTGTTGGCCAATATGACCAAGTCTAGTATGCCACACATTCACATCATTATCATATAAAGTAGAAGACGTGAAAAGGGAATAACAAATATTGACATTACCACAGTCAACATTTAATACAATAAAACCATCTAGAAAATAACCACAACCATAGTAGTTTGTATCCAAATACAAATCTACACCACTATTATGGAAGTTCATACTAAAGCCAAGTTTAACCAACACTAAAACAGACACTAAATTTTGACGAATCTCCGGAGCATATAATACATCATATATGAACAAAGTACGTCCACCACGCATGTTCAATTGGCAGGTACCAATTCCTTTAACTTCAGCTCTAGAGTTATTTCCTACATAGATCCACTTAGTTCCAGTCGGAACTCGTCGAAATTCTACGAATGATTCTCTATCCTTCGCTACATGGTTTGTTGCTCCCGAATCTACAGTCCACAAAGGATTAGATTCAGTTAAGAATACAGAACTTGACACATAAGCAAAGTTCTCAAAAGTACAAGGGGTGTTGACTTTCTTTGGCTCGCGACAATCGCTAGCGTAGTGACCATTCTTGTCACAATTGTAACACTTCACCCTTGACAGTTTTTTCATTCGAGGACATTTTCCTCTTTCACGTTGGTCAACTTTTGGCTTCTTCCCTGAAGAACATGCTCCCATGCCTTTCCACTTATTGAACCAATGAGGACGTTTGCGCTTGGAGCTCGAAGCTCCATGTAAGCTGGAACCAGCATGATAAATTTCAGTTTCTGGCTTAGCCGCCAAGAGACGGTCCTCTTCCAGTTCAAGATGGCGCATTGCATCCTCAAAGGTTTTGATATTCTCGTCAGTCAGGACATGGCCGGCATCTTTCAACTCATTAATCATGTTTGACATATTTCTTAAGTGTAGTTTCATGGTCTGACCATGAGGCTTATTGTAAGAGTCAAACCTAATAGTGAGCTACCTTAGTCTAGTCACCGAAGTATGACCAAATCTTACTGCCAACGCTTCCCACATTTCCTTGGCATTCTCAAAACGCCTAAACTCTCGCATGACATCATTTTCCATGCTGCTCAACAATGTAATGCGAGCAAGAGAGTTCTTTCTCTTCCATGCAGTAAATGCATTCTTATCTCTCTTATGTTGTGCAATGTTCCCATCTTCAGGCTCTTCTATAGTCAGGTTAAGAGCTTCTAGTACCTCTTGCTCTTCCAGCACATATTGGATTTTCATATGCCATATTTCATAGTTGTCGCCGTTAAGCTTTTCACCTTTGTTCAATTCAGCGACAATGCTCTTTGTGGCTGAAGCCATTGATCTGAACATATCAGACATATTTGCACGATTTATTAATGCCTATCATTTATGCATCTATTTTGCATAAAATCATCATATTAATGAATAATTTCAAATTAGGTTTCAGAATCAAAATGTCACTGAGTTTCCAATCATCATCCAAAAATCCTAACTTGAAATTATCATTAATATAATTTTCTATGCAAAATAAGTTCCTTGAAGCTACAAAAACTTCTATGAACTACCCACAACCGTTAATAATAACATAAGCAAATGATTCAAGAAAGAAAATCTCCATATTATGTAACTAA
The DNA here is from genome assembly GCA_016097605.1 of Eucalyptus guilfoylei. NCBI lineage: Eukaryota > Viridiplantae > Streptophyta > Magnoliopsida > Myrtales > Myrtaceae > Eucalyptus > Eucalyptus guilfoylei. The sequence continues at coordinate 18,474,565 of CM027869.1, read as the reverse complement.
ACACATCAGTTGTTACACTGACATCAACGAGATAGAAAAATATTCACATAATATGTCCATAAAGCCTACTAAAAGAAAGACAACTCGAAACATCTAAAACCAAGTCATTATACGAACAGGGAAAGCTTCTTCTCGGTTCAATTTCTTCTTCTTTTCTTCTGTAAAATTTTCAGGCAATCTTGATAGCCACGGAAAAACTGATGGATATCCCTTAGGATTTCTCCTTCGCACATTCATCCCCCGCCTAATCGAAGTCATTCTTAGGGTCGCAGTCTTTGTGGCTCCAACCTGATGAAATTCGTCAACAAAGGCCATTACTAGTTCCTTATACTTAGTAAATCCTTTGACCATCCATAGGCGATTCAACACTCCTTGCCATTCTGGTGGAAGAGTGTTCATGAAGAATCGCACCATTTGAGAATCTAGCATAGGATAACCGTTCCAAATGACTTCTTGTATCTTTTTGTTGACCTCGAGAATATGATCAAATATATTGTCACTCTCCCATCAATAATCATTCAAATCGGCTATCATCCTTGAAAGCATTTCCTTTTGTTCATCTGTAAGTCTGCAAATAGATGTGCGCGCATTACGGGGAGGCATTGTTCCTACAACAAATGTAGAACAATAGAGGATTAACATATAATCCATATAGACATAATCCAAAAAGAAACACATTTTTTTTTAAAAGTCAACAGTCAATGATCAACGATGGTCAATAGTCAATGGATGATCGGGTCGGGTCAACAGGTCTGGTCAACGGGTCCGCCAGGTCCGCCGGGTCTGCCAGGTTGGGTCGAGTCGAACCGACCGACCGGGCATGTGCCCTGCGCGTGCGTGGGCAACCACCGGCCGACGTCACGATGATGTCAGCTGGCGCATGCCTCGCATGTGCTAGCAGTTGCCGCACGCGTGTGCAGTTTCCGCCGCTCGCGCGTGCATCGCACGCGCCTGCAGTTTCCACCGCTCACGCGTGCATCGTACGTGCCTAGGAACCGCCTCGGCCCGTGCGTTGCACGCGCCGACGAAGCTGAACACTTCGGCCGCGCGTGGCAGCGCGTCCGGCGGTGTCCGGCGGCGAGCCACCGTCGATTTACTCGTATTGATGATACCTACAACCCTACGCTATCAGAAATGCACTTCGATCTGCGGAAAAACAAAAAACTAAGGGGGAACAGTACGGTGTCGGGATTTTTCCATCCCTAATCGAACAACAATGGTGTTTCACGAAAAAATTAATCAAAACTTGTTTATAAACATATACAGCAATCGGGAAACATGAACATTGCTCTGATACCAATGATGGGAAAACGGGATTCCCAAAATAGCGATTCGACACTCAATCGAACGCCAAAAACAACAAAGCGGAAGCAAGCCCAGGAAAACACATGTATCACCGATCGGAAAGCACGTCACAGAATCGAACGTATCTTATTTCCACAGACTAAACACCGATGTTGCGATACGAGGAAGAATCCACACACTGTTCTTCAGAGGATAATCCTGTTCTTTTCTTAAAGAGAAAACAGTGAGAAGAACGTAGCTTGAGAGAACGTAATCTCTCTTTCAAAAATACGTAACTTCACTTGATAACCGCTTCAATTGATTTTCTCTTTTATTATTTTATCTATAATAACTTCCTCCATGGGTCTTTTTAACTCACGGGCCGGGCTTTTGGGCCCAACATGGGCGGACGGGTTAACTTAGGCCCATCAACATATAGAAAAACCCATCACATGGCATTGCTGCCTCGACTAGTTTCCAAGCGGATGCGGCGCTGAACTGCCCTTGTAGCCTCCGATCCATGATGCTCTCTATATCCTCTTGTTCGATGAGAGGCGACACTGATTGGATAAGGTGAGTGCTGCTCTTTGGGCTTCTCATTATGGCCAGGTGGCTAGTACTTAGGTGGTTGTGGTTGGCAAAGATTGTCAAGATGACTGGGTTTATAAAACAGATAGTATCATAATGAAAGAAATTCATTTTTCCTGTGCTTCATTATAGAGGGGTTCACATGGATAACTGACCAAGGCTAGCTATCAACGTCTTGATAGCTGTACAGTTTGTAGCCTTGTAAAGAGGGGCCAAAGTGTCTATTGAACTCACCATTCACTCATTTATTCACAAAGCTATAAATGCAACAACCCCAATATACAACACTCGCAATTTGAAGTCACAAGGGCAGACTTTGCACATAAAGTTTTCAAATCTGTTCGATCCAATAATCAACTTTACAAGGAACGTGGACATGATAACCTTTACAGACGAAGTGTGGTTAATGAGCACTCGGAGCGCTATCAACGTCAATTAAGGTCATCTCAAAAGAGTCACTTAGTCTCTTACTATTTCCCATTCCTTGGCTTCTTCCTGAACTGATCTCTGCCGTCAAGCATTCTTTTAGTTCCGACAGAACACGGTCTACATCTGGCCTTTGGACCGCTATCAATGACATGCACAACATGGCTATTTCCACCGCTTTCCATGCAGAATTGATGCTGAATTGGTCATTTAACCTCGGATCGACAGTGCTCTGTATGTCCCCTCTTTCTATGAGTGGAGTCACCCAGTGAAGTATGTGCATGCTGCTGCCCTCTGGACTTCTTATAATTGCAGGGTGGCCTGTGATTAACTCAAATAAAACTACACCAAAGCTGTACACATCGCTCTTCTTGCCCAAGTTTGTAGATGAATGAAACCTAAGATTCAAAAGGAATTGTTGCTTTGATTAGTACAATGATAGCCAAAATTGCCTTTCAAAAACATACCTACATACGTGTATCCAACATAAACATGTACAAATAAAATGTATAGGCCTCGCAATGGTCTATATTAGTACAGTTATTCTGCTTCCTAAGTGGAATAGTATTTGTATTCAGAGTTGTCGGTTAGAGTTGCTTACTCCGGATCAAGATAACCAGGTGTTCCTGCAGGGTGAGTCGAAATATGAGACTGAAGCTCTGTTACAAATGCCTTCAATAATCCAAAATCAGTAATCTTTGCTTGCATGTTTTTGTGTAGTAAAATATTGGGCGTCTTTAAATCTCCATGGACAATGGGGTGTTTGCAAGGATTGTGCAGGTACTCCAACCCTGCACTACAAGCAAAAAAGGAAACTTCGTGAAATGTATTGTGTTGCTCAACTGGTGGAAATGTGAACAAAGATTTCATCAATCTACTTTATGTACCTTGGGTTGCATTATTGCGATTTGTATTCTCTGGCTCCAACTCAAAACAATGGTCGTTTGAGTTGAGTACATGTAATGCTAATTGAGGCAAGAACTTCGCACATTTGATATTGATGTGGCACTAGATTTATAGTAGTATTTTTTGTTTTATTTGGTAATACTTTTTACCTTGTATGTTTGGGATGTGCTAGATTCTTATTTGATGTCTCATTTTTAGTACTTGACACCCTCCTCCTGTAAATACATCACTTGTAGGTAAAAAGGCTTCATAATGAGTAATGTTCTGGTAATATTTATGCATAGTTAACTCATGATAATCATATAACTTCTTATAAATGAATTTTGGATGGTACACAAGACAAGTTGTAGTCATCTTGTGTGAAATTCAAGAATGTCCACCGGTTTCTAAAATAGAAAAATTAGTTTATGCAAAAAGATAAATTTGAATCCAAATTAAAGTCAAATCATAGAAGCAAAGTCAAATTTTGAAGTCTAAATATTAATGTGGGTTTTATTTTTTTTATTTTTCTTTTTTAGCTTTAGATCATTTAAGTGTAATTGACTGCGCGCATTTATGAGATGCAAAAGAGTTCTCTTAAAAGATGTCTTGAGTCTAAAGAGACTCACCCCGAATTGAATGAGGGGGAGTTGAATTCTTGATTGAATACAATTGGAGCCATGCTGTAGGAGTTCAACCAAGATAGGGTTGTTACTTTACTTTATCTAATTTCTTTAGATACCAATTGGAGCCACCATAGCAGTTCAACCAATATAGGGTTGTTACTTTACTTTATCTAATTTCTTTGGATCTAAAATTGATTAATCAAGAGATTGACTCCTCTAAAGGCCATACAAGTGACGCTACTATTGATTGGCCGTGTAAAGAGAGGGTTCAATTTTTTCTTCATTTTAAGGTGCATAAATGCAATAGAAAAATACAAAAATAGTAGAAGTCTTCCTTTTAAGTATTGGAAACACTCAAATTTGTGAGGGATTGTTACTCTATAATTCTTGGATTGATTAGTGGAATTTTCACTATTTGCTTTTCTCGTGGTGTGGATATCAATACTCGGTTCGAATCATGAAAATTTCCGGTATTCTCTATTATTCCTTGTATATTTCTCTAGTGAGTTTATGTCATGCCCCGAACCCCAAGCACGCGCACATCCCTTGGCAGTTGATAAAATTTGCGACGTTCCCAGGACGCGTCGCTGACCCATTCATTTTAAGCACATGCGGAAGCGAATTAAACAGACACCCTGACAACAACAAACATGGGATAGAAAAGCAGGACACCCAATTTCCACAAAACACACTTTATATACATATCAAGTTTATATACAGGAGTCTGTGTCTAAAAGAAGCTACCAAGCCAATCCTACCCGGACCCTACCTACTCGGGGTCCGGGTCTACCACGATACCGTCAGGAATGTCGATATCTAAAGGATTAGCTACCTTTACTCCGGGCCCTTCAACCTTGGGCCCTGGGTTTGCCGCGATATCTTCCAAAATATCGGCATCGTGCACGAGCTCAAGTACCACCTCATACTCGGTATCAACAACAGGTCCGTCAAAACCATCTAAGGGGCCCTCCCAAACCCTGCTCGGCCCGTTACGGAACCACGCTTTAAAGCGATGAGGTACCAAGTGAGGTAGGCTCTCATCAACTCAAATGGTGGTCACCACGAGTTCACGGGTCCGGGGGGTCACGTGGATGGGGAGTATGGTACGCTCAGTCTCCGCCTCTCGTGGCCACTGAAAACGGACGTGGCACACCTCCATCTAAGGACCTAAAAAATTTTAAACCATGACGGGGTGAGACAAAGTCTCAGCAAGTCAACACCTTAAACCCTGATCAGGATGAGAATTCACCTAGAGGTAGCCTAAACATGCACCATATAGGACTTACCTTGCCTCAACACCTCCCTGCACATTAGTACATCTCATATACACATATACATACAGTAAATGTATTCAATAACTGGAACACCTCATATCATTTATCAAATATTCATAGGGGTCCCGATTATAAGGCCAAACCGTTATAACACGTCCCATTTCATACCACACAATTTTGTCCCATAATCAGGTGCAGCTATCACAATCACTTAAGCGTGTTCCAATTATTTACGACCCAACGGCCACAGCTAACTTATCAGTCGGTGGTCATTCGGCATAATCGGGCATTGTCCCGCTCTTTCGGGCACGGCAACGTCTTGCGTAAACGTATCAGGACATTATTCCAAGAACATCGTGCTTTGCACTCAAATACTTCTATTTCAAATAATGGACTTGGCCAATTTTCTTCGTATTAAAAAAACCCGATAAAATAATTGCGCGTGGTCACACATTTAAATTGACCCACAAAACATGATACTCTCCCATTTAAAATTCCATGATTTTATATAGTACATAAAATATTTTTGGCGTCAAAACCCGACACCCGGCATTTTTCTAATTAAATACCATAAAATCATATTTTTGCAATGATAATAAAAAATCATCACCAAGCACCCAATTTCATAATTTAGCACTCAATTGCACAAGCCAATTCAACCACGACGATCAGCGTAAAATTCTACAAACCAGTTATCTCGGTATAATTTATGCTAATTATAATTAATTAAATAAATTACAAAATAATTACATAAATTGCATATTAATTAAATTAAACCACTCAATTAATCTACATATAACCGGGCTAATCTACTTAAGCTAACTAAACTAATTTACTAAGCTAACTACATTATCTAATTAAGCTAACTAAACAACCTAACTAACCCCTTAACTAACTAACTAACCTAACTAAATGACCTAATTAACTAGTTACACTTAGGATTAACACTAATCCTTAATTAACCTAAACTAATCCTACTAAGTGTAATTAACTCCCTAATCAAAGATTATGATGCTAGCTCACCGGATTAGCGAGAAAACGGGTTCATGGCAACGACAGCGCGACTACGGTGAGATCCCATGTCTACGACGACTCCAACGGACGGCCGGAAGGGGCTGAAAATGGCTCAACAAGCTCACGGCTTACTGCTGGAAGTCGACTTTGCTTGCTAGTCAGGCTAGCTAGACACGGCACAAGAACAGCGGACGGACGAGTTGGCGGTTGGAGTGGGGCAGGCGAGCGACAGATGGTAGCTCAGGACGGTCTGGGAGCCACAGGTGGTCGAGCTTGGGGACGGCGCTGGCACGAGCGGCGAGACGGATGGCCAGGTGTCGCAGGCTAGACCATGCGGGTTGGTTAGAGCTGGGACAATTGAGCACGGTCGATTGGGACAGGGACAACACGACTGGCTGGGCTGGCTCGATGCTGGCCTTGGGCTAATGTAGGTTGGTTCTGTTTTACGGCAATGGAAATGGAGAAGAGTAAGTGAGGAAGAAGAAGAAGTTGGATTTTGCTGGGGGCTTCTGCTGGGTTGGTCACACAAGAGGGGAAGGAGGGGGACAAGAGGGAAGAAAGGGGGAACAAAGGGGAGAGGAAGTCTTCCATGCAGCCAATAGGAAGCCACACTAAATATCTTTCACTTAAGTGTCTTGCCAACAAAGTCTTCTGCCCCTCCAAGTCTATGAATCACCCAATGGCATTTTTCTCTTCTTTCTTCACCATTTAACTTCAATTTTATGGCCAAAAATGCCCAGCCATCTGCCCATACGAATTTCCAACTATTTCTCCTCAATTCTTCACCAAATCAAGTCAATTTGAAGGCCAAAAATCCCAAGGGAGCAGCCCCTACGAATTTGCATCATTTCTTCACAATTTACTTCAACTTGGTGGCCCAAAATTCCTCTAATTATGCCCATCCGAATTTCACTAATTCCATTTTTTCCAATTTTGATTTTTCCGTCAAAATTCCGGGCTCGCAAAATTTTTTTCAAAGGATGAAACGATGTCCTAAAAATAAATCGTGACACGCTCGAACATTCGATTCCCGAAACCGAGTTCAATTTCGTGATTAAAATCAACCGGACGCGATTTTAGTGCAACCCAACCTACCGGGTAGCGTTTAGGGATTTTATCGCATTTGACCTGCGGTTAAAAATTTTCAATTCACGTTTGTGCATCTCCGACTCATCGGCGACTCTCGATTGTCGTAAAAATCTCAAAGTTTCAATTACAGATACCGGGTACAAAATCGACAGAAAATTGGGTTAGTACCGTTCGACGCGAATTTTGCGATCAGGTGGAATCACCCACCATTCAATTACGCCATTCCATCGAATCTAATCGATTATAACGGTGCCGTATTGACTCTTGCCAATTATCACGGTCAAGCAGTCGATTTCTGATTGAATTCTCAAGTTTATCACGTTTATATCCCTTAACTGCTTCACGTGGTAGATCAGTTAACTTGTGAGTAATCAGCTCAGAGAAAAAGAACCTTAGGCGCGTCGATGAAAAGTCCATTTCATATTATCGAAATATGGTCGAATTTTCAGGATGTTACAATTTATGCGTTTATTTTATGAGAAGCTCCAATCGAGGAGTACTTGGATCTATTGCGATTGCTACAATTAATAAATAGTAACCACAAAAATCTCCTAAGAGTTGTTGACATAATCTGAAAGTGGCTAATTCCATAAACCAATCAAATTAATATATCATTTTGTGGAGCAATTTCCCATAAACCAATCAAGCTGAAAGAAGTGAGAGGATGTGAATTAGAGAGAGAGAGATGGGAAGAGTGTTTGGTGGTGTCCTATTCTCAGGTTTGAGGAAAGAACCACAGCGATTGACTATGAAAAGGCGAAAGGCCCAGCTCTGACTTGACCGCTGTCTAAGAAATCAATCCCAAAACAAAAACTTCATGCACACTCTTCTCGCTCTCTCTCTCTCTCTCTCGCTCTCTCTCTCTCACCCAGAACAGAAACTTGCGGAACCTCTGAAATTCCTCGAACCATGTTCCCCTCGCCGCCCTCACTGGACCCGAACGAGACCAACTAGATCGTTCATGTCAACGCGAACCTCAAGTGCATGCCCAGCAACAAGCAACAGTGCTGGAAGTATCCGTCCATCTATAAGGTCCCCCCCTCCATCACCGACCTCAAACCCAAGGCCTGCCGGCCGCAGGTTGTCTCTTTCGGCCCCGTACTACGACGATGACCACCTCCTTCCAATGGAGGAGCACAAGCACCGTGCACTCCTCTGCTTCCTGAACCGGTCCGGGAAGTCCCTCAACCGCTTCTTCGATTCCCTGAAGGAGGTGGTGCGTGAGCTCGAGGACAGCTATGACAAGCTGGACTCAAAGTGGAAGGAGGGCACGGGGGGCCGGTTCCTCGAGCTGATGATCATAGACGGCCACTTCATGCTCGAGATCATGAGGACTGCGATAGGGGAGAAGATTGACTATGTGCCCAATGACCCCATCTTCGGCATCCACAGGCTAGAATGCATAGCCCTGTATATAAGCCGGGACATGCTGCTACTGGAGAATCGGCTGCCGATTCTAGTGCTATACAAGCTGGTTGCCGTCGAGAACAATGGCAAGGAGGTTAGTTTCTTCGATTTCACTCCGTCATTAGAGAGATTATTGCATGCGTGAAACGGCTATAGGTTCACCTAACAATTCATCTTGATTATCTCAAATAGATCTCACTTGAAATCCATTAAATTTAATATTCTAAACATTTAGGATGCATGGTTCGAGATCAATTAATAATTTAATTATTTAATCTATTACCTCAATAAGAGATTTTTTTTTTCCTTTTATGCGACTAGTATCGACAAAACAATACTCGCATTCAATGCACTGACTTCACTCCAACAACGCAGGATGACATCAACGAGCTCGTCCAAAAGTTCTACTTCCCCAATGAGAAAAGAAAGTTCACAGTGTTGGGCAAATGCTTGCATGTCTTGGACGTCTTTAGTGAGAGTGCTAGTATGAATACCTAGAGGGGGGTGAATAGGTGTAAAACAAATTCTTCTTTTCTTAACAACTTAATTCAGAACAAGGATATAGAAGAATATAATCGAATAGATAAGACTACGAATTAAGTAAAGAGATAAGGAAAAATAATTGAAACACAGAGTTTATAGTGGTTCGGCTTAGACCAAGCCTACGTCTACTCTTCCACGCTAACAGCTCACTGGCTGGATTTCAATATGAATCAAAAAAGATGTTACAATCTCACGTCCTCGATTCCACAGTGCAGAGACTCTACTACACTTTCTCGAGGTCTCACAAAATTCTCTCTTTTGAGTACAGATGTATGCTCAACAAATTTAATAAGCAAAGAGTAAGGAGCTTCAGACTTTGGAATTTCTCTATCTCGCACACAGTCGAATAACTAGAGCGTCTTCCTTTTATACTCCTCCATGCCTACATAATCGTTGGCACCTTCCAAAGGAGTTCTTCCAATCTACCCATTGGACAGAATCAATTAGGGAGATCTCGTGTTATTTAAGGAATATGAAGATAACCCACCAATCATGTTTGCCCATACAATCAGGATCTAGGTTTCTATAAGTAGAACCTTCCAAGTATACTTCGCCAATCAACGGATCTGAATTACTCGAATTACTTGCCATACGAATAATAGATATTTAGATGTTTTCTCCAGCCGTGAGATAATCTTCAACCAATTGAATTAAATCCTTAAGGATATCCTCATATCTGGATAAGACTTCTTCGTCGATCTATAAACTGTCAACGAGGGCAGACTTTAAATCTTGAGTCTGGCGATCTTCAGTCTAGAAGTCTTCAAACTTTGATAGTTGAGTCTGGAAGTCTTCAGACTAGGAAACGTTTTGTCAACTTCAAAACACATAAGGAAGATTTCTCCAACAATCTCCCCATTTTTGATAGTGACAAAACTTTCCTGTAGATTTAGACACTACGACCCGCAAAATAACACTTAAGCAAACCAAGTTTTCTTTTACGAATATTATTAAAGATTAGAAAAAGATAGTAGCGAATCTGCAATCACAGAAAACTTGTTAGTCCTAAAAACACAACTATCTTAGCATAATCATTAATAACTTAAGTTACTTAGCAAGCCTCAGTAATCCAAACCAGTCCAAAACAGAATCACACCAAACAAAGATAAAATCCAAATCAAACAAAAGTAACGTCATTAAATTTGCATAAACTTCTCCCCCTTTTTGTCAACAGCAAAAAGTGGAGATCGAAAAAAAAGATGGTTTGAAAAAGATCAAAAGTCAAGACTGTTTGGGCAGGCGAACAAGCTCGTATTCTCCCATTGAGTGCACTGTCTTTTCAAGCTTGTCAAAACTTTGCTTTAGCGCCTGAAAGTCTTCACCCTGCACATTAGACTGAACTTGATTCTTCAGGATATTTAACTGTTCATGCAAAGACACTGAAGTGGCCTTAACAGCAGTCTTGAGATCCTGCATCTCAAATCTCATAGCATATTGTTGATTCCGCACATCCAATAGAATTTCCAGCAGTCTTGAAAAGTCTGTTGTTTGAACAGTTGCATCACTTGGACCAGCAGAGTGTAATTCAGGGAATTTGAGAAATGATGGAACCTCAGTAGATGGTCCACCATGACTGTCTTCTGGATAGTGCGAGGCATACATGTCTTCTGGGTCTGCAGCAGAGCGACTTACATCACTAGCAAATAAGGGTGAAGAAGTACCTTTTTGACCAGCAGCTCCCCATGTTTTGATGCCTTCAGGTGGAGTAGGTAAAGCTTCCTCAGCCTCAGAGTGATGCGCTCCGACAGATTCATCTCCTCTTATCTCAGATTGACTAGACAGAGAGATAGCCAAAGTTGGCTCGAAGGAGTCTTCTGGACCCTGATCTCCTTCTCTCTCTTCTCCTTCCTCTGCTTCTTCCACTTCTTCTTCCTCTTCCTCCTCTGCTTCTTCTTCTTCTCTTCTTCTTTCCTCTGTCTTCCTTTGTTCTTCTTCCTTCTCCGATTCTTCTCTCTCTTTTCCTCTTCCTTCTTCTGGCTCTTCTCTTCTCTCACGAAAGCTATCAAAACTCTTTAAATTTCTCAAGGCAGAGAGAGTAAGCTCATCCTCATCTTCTTCATCTTGCAAAATGAGAGCTCTTCTCTTCTTCACTGGAGCAACCATGGGCTCTTTGCCTTTTCTCTTAGCCGTAGCAGAGTCTTGCTTTGTCTTGAGAGGAGATTTCTCCTTCATACGCTCCAACACTTTGTTCAGCTCCTTTAAGCGCATCTTTGTCACCATTTTGAAACCAATCACCATTGGAGCGATGGCTTTCAAGCTTAATGGTGCAGAGATGTGAATTTTGAAGTGTCTAAAGAGTCGTGTGATAAGAGCAGAATAAGGAAACTGTCCCTTATCCTTCACCACAGTTCGGTACATGTGGAACAGTATGGTGTGAGGCAGAGAGAACTTAAAACCAGTATTGATTGCACACATCAACTTGGCTTCAGATCGAGAAACATCAGTCTTGGATGTCGATTTGGGACGAATGCAATTAATCACAATTTTGTGCAGCAGAATGTTAGAGGCACTCATCCTTGAATAAGAAAGTTTACCTTCAACATCCCTGTCTCTCACCAAGGACAGAATTGCATGAGCAATGGAAACATTAATTGGTTGGAAACTCGTTCTTTCCACCCCAATTATGTCAGCCAAAATGTCTGTGTTCACCAAAAATTCCCCGTCCTTCACAGTGAAGATAAAACCTTGTGCATCCAAGAAAGATAGATTCGAATAAAAGTAAGTAGTAAGCTCTGGAAATGCAGCAGTGGATTTAGAGCAAAACCTTTCCAGTTGCAATAAAGCAAACTTTTCCCTTAGATTAACTTTTATCGAATCCAGGAAATCGAAGTCAATAGTCCTAGGGTTCATCACCCCTCTCTTCAAAAGACTTGCATAAACCTTTTTATGATTCTTGGATCTAAAAAGGTTCAAACCATCAGTAACGTCTGCAGCCACCCCAGATCTAGGTTGAAAGTGAGAATACATCCTTTTATCATCATCTAGAGTTTGCGGTTGATTCGTAGTGCCATATTGTGGGTCACTTGGAATATTCGCAAACGATTTCTCAGTCAATCCTTTCTCTACAACTCCTAGCCTCTCCAACTCTCTCAAAAACAGGGTTTCATTCTTGAATCCTCTATCTTTCAAGAACTCATCAATTAAAGACATTGGCATTCCCCCTTTCTTCAAATTCGAGTAGAGTTTGTAAGCAACCTTTGGAGTTAGAGTTCTTACAGGTTCAGCCTCTTCTATGACTTCATCGGCTGGTCGATTCGGGGAAGGTTGACGCTACTGAGAAGGTTGTTACTGACTTGGACGCATTGGAGGAGAATCTTCTTCTTCGGTTAAGTCAAAGTGGGTAGGACTCTCAGGCATGTGACGTGGTCCCCTACTTGCAATCCTCGATGACTTTCTTGAAGACATTGTCGTTCTAATGGAGAGAATCACCAACTTGTTCGAAAAAAGGTGAAAACTTTCGAACGAATTGAGAGTAAAAGTGAAAGAAAATAGGAATTTTGTATTTTAGGGTTTCAATGTAAAAACAAAGAAGACGACTCTCGGCGGTATATAAAGTAAGTGAGGCGAGGTAATTGAAGCGACGTAAAAAAGGAAATAAAAAAATACCTTTTAAAAACAATAACTTCCCTTTTTGAAATTAACCGACTTTTCAAAATCGATAACTGCCTTTTTGAAAATTGAAGAAAATTTGGAAAGATAATTCCAATCAACTAACAGCTAATAGATAATCGTACATTTTCAAATTTAAAATTAGAAACAACTTACAATTGCAAATTGTGGTCTTCTGAGTCTGAACACTTACAACCTTTTATCCTTGAGTCTTGAGAGTATCTAGACTTTGTTGACTAAGAGATATGATATTAAGTCTGATACGGATAGACTCAAATAGATTTTTCTCCAGTGGCTTTGTAAATATGTCCGCCAGTTGATTCTTAGAGTCAATGAACTGAATCATTACTTCTCCATTTTGAACATGATCTCTAATAAAATGATGTCGAATCTCTATATGCTTTGCTCTTGAATGAAGAATAGGATTCTTGGTAAGATTAATCGTGCTGGTGTTGTCACATTTGATCTTGGTGCAAGAGTCTTCAATTCCAAAGTCTCTTAGTTGTTGTTTTATCCATAAGATTTGTGAACAGCAACTTCCAAGAGCCACATACTCTGCTTCTACTGTTGAAAGGACTACCGTACTTTGCTTCCTTGAGAACTAGGATACTGTCCGGTTGCCGAGTAATTGACAAGTACCGGAAGTGCTTTTCCTTTCAACACTACAGCCTGCTAGAACTGCGTCTGAATATCCAAGGAGAGTAAAGTCTCCTTCATTAGGATACCATAGACCTAACTTATAAGTTGTTGCAACGTATTTGATGATGCGTTTCGCAGCGCTTAGATGAGATTCTTTTGGGTTTGATTGGAATCTGGCACAAATACAAACACTAAACAAAATATCAGGTTTAGAAGCGGTAACAGAAAGAAGTGAACCGATAATACTCCTGTAAAGTTTCTGGTCAACTTTCTTTCCTCCTTCATCTTTATCCAGCTTCGAAAAACTAAACATTGGAATTTCAACCTTTTTGCAATTATCTAAACCGAACTTTTTAACAAGTATTTTCGCATATTTTTCTTGGTGAATGAAAATATCTTCCTTCAATTGCTTTACTTGTAATCCGAGAAAGAAGGATAATTCACCCATCATGCTCATTTCAAATTCATCCTGCATAGACTTAAAGAATTTCTTGCATAAACTTTCGTTAGGAGAGCCAAAAATTATATCATCAACATAAATTTGAACAAGTAAAAAAATTTTACCTTCCTTTTTGATAAACAGAGTTGTATCCACTTTACCTTTGGCAAAACCATTTTGAGTTAAGAACTTACTTAACCTGTCATACCAAGCTCGAGGTACTTGTTTTAAACCATATAGAGCCTTTTTCAATCTGAATACTGAATCTGGCTTCTTTGAGTCTTCGAAACCATGAGGTTGTTCTACATAGACTTCTTCTTGGATAAATCCATTCAGGAATGCGCTTTTGACATCCATTTGGAATAACCTGAAATTCTTATAACAAGCAAAAGCAAGTAATAATCTAATTGCTTCTAACCTTGCTACTGGTACGTAAGTCTCATCATAGTCTATCCCTTCTTCTTGGGTATATCCTTTGGCCACGAGTCTTGCTTTATTCCTTACAACTTTTCCTTTTTCATCCATCTTGTTCCTGAATACCCATTTAGCTCTAATAATAGATTTATCCTTTAGTTTAGGAGTCAATTCCCAAACATCGTTAACACTGAACTGCCTGAGCTCTTCTTGCATAGCTTCAATCCAGCTTTCATCAAATAAAGCTTCTTCTATGCTTTTGGGTTCTATTTCAGAAATAAGAGCCACTGCACTTGACTCTTCACGCCTTTTGGATCTTGTTCGAATCCCCTCATCAATGTTACCAATGATGAGATCTTCAGGATGACTAGACTTGTGCTTCCAATTGCTAGTTGGTTTTACAGATTGCTGAACTTTTTCTTCAGTTGAATCTTCAACATTAGCTTGTTGTTGAGTTTCTGAAGTCTGAGCTGCTTCAGGGGAAGTAGACTTTGTAGAGTCTGGAGCAGGTTCAGATTCTTCAGGATGAGTCTGGATTGATTGATTTTGTATAAAATCTTGGAATTTGACATACATAGATTCTTCCACAAACTGAGTCTTCTTGTTGTATACTCTGTAAGCCTTGTTGGAGGTTGAATATCCAAGGAAAATTCATTCGTCTGACTTTTCTTCAAACTTACCAATTCGATCATTTGCATTTTTTAAAATAAAACATTTGCAACCAAACACATGAAAATAAGAAACATTTGGCTCCTTTCCTTTGAACAACTCATAGGGAGTTTTCTCCAGAATTGGCCTTAAGAGAACTCTATTAATAATATAACATGCTGTAGAAATAGCTTCATCCCAAAAATGAGATGAAATATTGCTTTCAATTAAAAGGTCAATTAGACACCTAAGTAAAATAATGGGAGAATTATTTTACTCCTACGAACCAGAGACTAAGGGTACGGGGACTTGGTTATACTAGACTATCATAGTGCCCTTTCAGTACAATTTCTTTTTTAATTTTCAAAAAATGTTTTTGCAGGCAGCTTGGATTTATTTTAATTCACTTTCCTAACATGTGAGGAGATCATGCGAGTGCACAAACCATCAATTTAACACTCAAGAAAGCAAATGCCTCATAGCAACGAATTGCAGATGATTAGAATTCACATCGACGATCCTAGATATGATTTCTATTTAACACGCAATCACTCAATTTTGGTTTTTCACTTTATTTAATGAAATTCATGATTTATGTAATGCATGTCACTAATCTATCATGAAATGATATGACAACATGACCTAAACTATATGACATAAATAAGCATGCAATCTATCCTAAAGCATGAAATGAATTTATTCTAATTCTTTTATATTTTCCATGAAATTTGAAATTAAAGAAATGCAACAATTAAATATGCAATCTAAATTAATCGAATGACCTAATTCTAATGACGATCAATTTTTTTAACTAAATGAACCTAGCAACAATGACTAAGTTACATGCATTTCATGAACCTAATTTTACTAATCAAACTCAAATTAAATGATCCTATGATGCAAACTAGTTAACATGCACCTAGTATTTTTTGTATTTTTATTGAAATTCGGAATTAATAAAAATCCTAATTAAACTTTCTAAAAAAGAATAATTTTCTAATTCATTTTAGGGATTAATTTGACTTAAACCCTATCCTATCTTAGAAAACTACTTTTAAGAAAAATAAGATTATCTAGATGTGCAAACATTATCTAAGATCAATCCTAATCTATTTCAAAAATTATCTAAAAATGCAATCCTAAAATGCAATCTTAAATTACTAAACCAACAACTCCAATGCAAGATTTGATTTTTGATTTTTTGATTTTTATGTTTTTTTTAGTGCTTTTCAAAGATAAGCAATCTAAACTAATCAAGATATCCACCAAATAAAGGATTAAAAAAATCGAAAAAATAACATGTTATCTCACAGGTCAAATTAACGATTACTTTTAACCCTGAACATCACGACAAGAAATCAAAATAATTAAAAATCTGATCCGAAATCTTACGGATCAAATTAATAATTATATTGATTCAACAATTAATATGCTATCAGCAAACCCCAAGAATTAATATAATTAAAAAATGACCCGACATCTTACGGGTCAAATTAATAATTACAATAATTTTAGGGATAACTCCTGTCAGTAATGCCTACAATATCCATAACCTAAAAGTCACCTCATAATATTCAAACTTAAACAATAATAATAAAACTAACTAAAAGTAAAGTAAAATAACATAAAATAAGAAAAATAAAAATAAAAGAAAAATGAACAACCTAAGGAAAATGGAGGGGCAGCAAATTCGTCGACACCGGGCAGGGGGTTGCCGTCGGTCGGAGCTCCGACGAAAGGCAGGGACGGATGCGAGGCTAGCGAGCGGCCAAGGCGAGGCGGTGGGAGCTGCAAGGGCACCTGGTCGTCGCGGGTCGGCGCGGGCGGAGCGAGGGCGTGGCGTCGGAGGCTCGGCGTACGCGAGGCGCGCGCTCGAACCTCCGGTGAAAGGCGTTCGGATCGCGCGGGATGCTCCGGCGGGGGCTCGGTGAGTGCTGAACGGCACCGGGCTGGGCTGGGTGGTGCGAGGACGAGGTGGTGATGGCATTAGGCGTGGAGCGGGGCCTCGGGTCTCCCGCGTCGGAGGAGGCGACGGGGGCACCGAGACTCAAATCGGCACGGGCCGGGAGATCACGGCTCGCGGCCGCGGCGATTTTCGAGCGGAGCGGGGAGACCAACGGGCGCGTCTCTCCCGGGATCCGGTGGCGTCGAACACGCGGCGGGCTTCGGGCAGATCTGGGCGAAGGAGATCGGCAGGGGCACGTTCGGAGCGGGGCTCAGGCGGAAGCGCGGGCTGTACGTCGGGGGGGCGGATCCGATGGGACGACGGTGACGAAGGTGCGGTGACTGGCGCAAGGCAGCGACGGTACAGCGGCCGGTGCGGTGGCCAACGCGGACGGGCGAGGGGCGCCGGGGAAGACGAACGGGCGCACGTTCTCTTTTCTTCCTTTTTTTACCCGCCTGCGGGCCTTCTTTCACGATCTTCTCTTCACAGCTTTTTCAGTCAAAACCCTTTTTGACTTTTTGACTTTTTTGTTTTCTTATTTCCTGCCCCCAAAAACTTCTCTAAAAAAAACCCCCCTTTTATAGAGCAAAAACAAATCAATCTGTTCTACCAACAAAGATTTCATATATTGACTCGCGATTGAAGATAATCTAAAATTTTTGTGAAGATTTTCCAGATAATTGACTCAACCATTAAAGATAAAGCTCCATTATCCAACTCTAAAATCTTTCGAAATCTCCATCTACAACAAAATATTTTAGATTATTCATTATCCTCCTTAATATTCCCAACGATTTTATCACCAAAATACTAAAGATGAGATTGCAATATGATTTTTTTAAATGCCGAAAAACCACCGTAATATCGCATCAAATCTCAATTTCTCATAAGATAATTAATTAAAAAGCAACGGGATTGGGCTAATTTGCTCCTTTCGTGGGCCTAGCCCGGCCTGCCGAACTAGAGCTCGAAAACATAAATTTGAACCCATCCACCACCGGTCCAATAAAATGTAAAAAAAAAATGTAAATTAAAATAAATGCACCTAAATCTATATGCTATGCAATTAATATTTTTTTTCAGGGATAAAATTAACCCCTTATTTTTTATGCAATAAATAAATAATCGGATCGCCGAAATTTAGGTGTCAACAATAATCATCCACTATTACTAAGCAATATTTCTTTCCACCAATACTTTGAGTTCTAGTTGGTCCAAAGAGGTCCATATGCAAAAGCTGCAAAACACAATTAGTGGAAACTTGATTTATTGGTTTGAAAGAATTTCTAACTTGTTTTCCCAATACACAAGGTGTGCATAATTCTGATTTTTGATACTTCAGGTTAGGTAGTCCACGAATGAGCTTCTTTGAGGAAATCTTGGCAATTTGCTTCATGTTGATATGGCCAAGCTTTTGATGCCAGAGATTTGCTTCATCTTGAATTGAGATTAGACATTGAGATCTTTTTGGATTGATATCCAAAAGATAGATATTCCCATGTCTACGCCCAGTAAAGGATTGTGAAAAATCTTTACTAGTTTCCGAACATATTCCTTCTTGAAAGTTGATTTTGAATCCAGTGTCGCACAATTGGCTGATGCTGAGTAAGTTGTAATTGAGTCCTTCCACTAAGGAAACATTGTTGATTGTGAGACTTCCAATCTTTACAATTCCACATCCAACAATTCTTCCTTTGATGTTTCTGCCAAAAGAAACTTTTCCTCCAGTTACTTATGTAAGTTTGATAAAACAACCTGAATCTCCTGTCATATGTCTTGAACAGCCACTATCCAAATACCATTCAACATTTTTCTTGATAGTGACTCGTAATTAAAAAAGAAACTCAAGCTTTCTCTGGTACCCATACTTTCTTGGGTCCAATAAAGTTAGTGCAATACACAATCTTTGCCCAATCTTTCTTAACAGGTCTCCAAACCATAGGACAATCTTTCTCAAAGTGTTCTCGAGCTGTTACACTTAGAACATCTAAGAGCACTTCGGCCAACAGGTTTAACAAAAATTCTTTGAAAATGATTTTTATAAGAAGCTTTTGTAGGTATTTGTTTAATTCTTTCCTTTACTTTTGGAAAATCAATAAGAGGTACAGTTTCAGAAGTCATTCCCAAACCTGATTTGTTGAAGTAAGGTCTTTGTATTAAAAGAATCTTTTCCAATTTCTCAGATCCTATAGAAAACCTTTTTAAGACATTTGAAATATCATTTTTCAAAAGTATGTTTTCTTTTGAAAGAGAGTTTGCACTTTCTTCTAAAGCCGCAAAACTTTTGCCTAGGTTTTCAAACTTTTCTTTCCAAGAGTTTTCCTGTTGCTTCAGTGTAGAATTCTCCTTTTTTAGTTCAGAAATTCTCTTAAGAGAAGCTTTGAGACTAAGACAAAGTTCATTAATATATTTTGAGACTTTAGAAGGAACTTTGAAATTACTTACCTTGATTTCACTGTCTGAGTTTAAGTCTGTATCTATTTCAAATTATGAGTCTGAATTTGATTTTGCCATTAAACAAATATTGACATAATCATCATCACTTTCTTCGCATTCAGTATCACTCCAAGTTTCTGCTTTAAGTGACTTTCTGTATTTCTCAACTTTTCCTCTCTTTTTCTTCAGCAAGGGACGGTTGGATTACGATGTGTCCCTTTTTCTTGCATTCAAAACAAATCACATCTTTATTGAATTCATCCTCTTCAACTGATTTGTTTTGAAACTTTTGAAAGTTTTGTTTCTTCCAGTTGAATCTTCTTCCCTTTTTGTTCAGTTTCCTGAACCTTCTTATCATGAGAGCAAGTTCTTCATCGTCCATATCATCTTCAGAGTCTGTAACATCATAATCTTCGTTAGATTTTAAAGCAATAGACTTCTTACCTTTGGGATCTTCTTCTTCATTGATTTGCTCTACTTCATAAGACTGAAGTGTGCCAACCAATTCGTCAACGGAAAGTGGCATAATCCTTTGAGTTTCCCTTATTGAAGTCTTTACGTGATTCCATTCTTTGGAAAGTCCACGCAGCAATTTGTTAACATTCATAGGTCCTGAGATTGGTTGACCCTGATATTTAAGACCATTCACAATTTCTGTAAAACGGCTAAAAATGTCAGTAATAGATTCTGCTGGCTTCATTTTGAAGGCTTCATATTGATCGAGCAAAATATTGATTCTGGTTTCTTTTACTCAATATGTTCCTTCATAAGTAATATGCAGTCTATCCCAAACTTCTTTAGCTGTTTCACAGGAAGATATTCTGTTATATTCAGTAGGAGATAATGCACAATATAAGGAGTAAATTGCTTTTCCATTAAGAGCCTGTCTCTTGTTTATCTCTTCTTGAGTCATCTCACTGGCCTCTACAGCTTCTTTTCCCCTTTCTAAGACTATTGTAGCTTTAGGAATGAGTCCTTTGTCTACCACATCCCATTCCAGAGGATCTTTCGATCTTAGGAATGCCTTCATCTTGTTTTTCCATATGTTGTATTCATTTCCATCGAAATAAGGCGGTCTGGTGTTGCTTTGTCCTTCAACCAAACCTGGAGCTAACATACTAGCCATGGATCTTTAACTCAGAAGTAAAAGCACTTCAATTAAATGAATACGTAAGCTCTGATACCAATTGAGAGTGCTAGTATGAATACCTAGATGGGGGGTGAATAGGTGTAAAACAAATTCTTCTTTTCTTAACAACTTAATTTAGAACAATGATATAAAAGAATATAATCGAATAGATAAGACTACGAATTAAGTAAAGAGATAAGGAAAGAGAATTGAAACACAGAGTTTATAGTGGTTCGGCTTAGACCAAGCCTATGTCCACTCTCCCGCACTGACAGCCCACTAGCTAGATTTCACTATGAATCAAAAGAGATGTTACAATCTCACGTCCTTAATTCCACAGTGTAGAGACTTTACTACACTTCCTCGAGGTCTCACAAAATTCTCTCTTTTGAGTATAGATGTATGCTCAACAAATTTAATAAGCAAAGAGTAAGGAGCTTCAGACTTTGGAATTTCTCTATCCCGCACACACTCGAATAACTAGAGCGTCTTCCTTTTATACTCCTCCATGTCTACATAACCGTTGGCACCTTCTAAAGGAATTCTTCCAATCTACCCGTTAGACAGAATCAATTAGGGAGATCTCGTATTATTTAAGGAATATGAAGATAACCTACCAATCATGTTTGCCCATACAATCAGGATCTAGGTTTCCATAAGTAAAACCTTCCAACTATACTTCGCCAATCAACGGATCTGAATTACTCGAATTACTTGCCATACGAATAATAGATCTTTATATGCTTTTTCCAGCCGTGAGATAATCTTCAACCAATCGAATCAAATCCTTAAGGATATCCTCATATCTGGATAAGACTTCTTCGTCGATCTAGAAACTGTCAACGAGGGCAGATTTTAAATCTTGAGTCTGGAAATCTTCAGTCTGGAAGTCTTCAGACTTTGATAGTTGAGTCTGGAAGTCTACAGACTAGGAAACATTTTGTCAACTTCAAAACACATAAGGAAGATTTCTCCAACATTTAGGAAAGGCCTCTTGATGAAACCCGAGGAGGTCCAGCACGAACGGGAATTATATATGGGGCCTGAGGACGTGAAGAAGATATCTGCCAAGAAAACCGAGCCGACAATACGGTCAGCCATTGAGCTCAACGAGGCCGGGATCAAGTTCAAGAAGAGCAAGATCAACAGCCTCAAGGACATCTCCTTTGCTAGCGGGGTCCTGAAGCTCCCAGTTATCACAGTGGATGACACCACTGAGTCCATGTTCCTCAACGCCATGACGTTCGAGCGCTTGCACAGCAAGGCTTGGAACGAGGTCACATCCTACGTCACCTTCATGGACAAAATCATCAACAATGAGCAGGATGTCGCCCTGCTCCACACCCAAGGCATCATCCATAATGATTTCGGAAGCGACAAGGCAGTCGCCAAACTATTCAACTCTCTCTGCACGGAAGTGACGCTCCCATCCAACGAAAACCACGATGACGTGCAACAGAAGATCAGCGAGCACTGCAAGAAGGACTGGAACAAGTGGAGGGCTCATCTCAACCGCACCTACTTCAGGAGTCCTTGGACTATATTGTCTCTCACCGCCGCCATCTTCCTCTTCACTCTCACTATAATGCAGGCCATGTACACCGTGCTCAGATACCATTGAACCCTCCCGTTGCCTCTGCATAATGATTTCCTTTTTTCCATTTTTGGGTGTTTCTTCTAATGCCTGATGCTCGATAATTATCTGTTGATTGGCTGTTTATTGTTGTCATCAATGATTTTCCTCCTGCGTGCTTATTTCCCCGTCTAAATGTTATGAACGATAGACATTTGGATGTTTATATATCATTATCAGATGATGATCCTCTTGTTTCGGTCTTTTTCATTTTTGTCCAATTTGGATAGGTATTCGGAAGTACGACCACGTTCTAGGCAAATGAAATCTTCCATTCCAACATTTTCTTTTTGATTAAATTTTGTTGAAGCTGTGGTCAATTTATCCAGAAAAACCAAGACGCTACAAGTTTGTAGAACTATAGTACGTAGTTAAAGTTTGTGGTTTTCTAGCTTAGTTGGTGGTAGTTAGAAGTAATGGCAAAAAACCTGTTTAACATGTAAAATGAAGCAAATTTCTTTGTTTGTGACAGAAATTCTTAGCAGAAGAGTCGATTATGAAGAACTATAAAAAGGCTTCATGCTCGTTTATCCATGTTCAGATCAACTACAGCTCCATGTATCCCTTGCGAAAAATATTTTGATAATAAAACAAGCTCCAAAAGCTCCTTCCTTGTTCCTTTGCTGAGTAAATCCCCACAAACATACACACTTCCACATTAACACTAAAAGCTAACAGTGGTACGAGGGCCTCATTCGGTTGGCATTGAGCGTGAGTCCTATCCACCCGCTACTAAAGTCACCCACCATATATCCGACACCAAAACAATGGCCAACTCTACTCATTATTATTCCTATTTTCGATGAAAATAACTATATTTATTTACTAAAGCATTAAAATGATTACTTTCTTGACGGCACAAGATTTATGCAACATCATGGAGAAAGGATATGTGGCTCCGTATGAAGACACAAGCTTCCAGCAGAGCAACCACAAAAAGTTGCAAGGGCCCTGTATGTCATCCAACAAGCACTTTTGAAAACAATATTTCCGCGAACCACTGGAGCAAAAACCGCAAAGACGTGTGTTCTAAGATAATGCGGAAGCCAAAGAATGCATGCAATTAAATAACGCGAGAGAATGAAATCAGCAGAGAAATAAAACGAGCAACAATAGGGAAAAAATTGCACGATTTGGTCAGACCATCAGTGGTCACTCCACGGGAAGAGTTAACTACAAATAATTAGGTAATTATCAAGTGGAGAATTACAGAGTTACAACCACTCATAAAGCTCAAATGTTTCCCTATCCAAGATTATGCTCAAACCCATAGTATTTAGCCTCATCCAATCAATTAATCCCCCAATCCAGGGAAGCTTAAGTAGACACGAAAGAATAGGATGAGGGAAGGGGGGAGCCACTAAATGTAATTGCTCGATAAACAAGTGACCGAAAATTTGAAACACTTGTGTCCTCAAGAAGAAAATGCCTCAATTGGATGACTGATCCTCTGCACAAACTTCACCCGATGTTCAGATCTCCTTTGTACTACTAAGGAAAAGAGAACTCCATTTTAAGGCTTGAAGAAGTCAACAGCACACAGCCCACGCAATACTTTTTCTCTTCTCTTCTGACAAGCTCCAAGTATGCATACGAAATCCTTTTTTATTGTTTGGCTGTAAGGAGTTCCAATTAATGGACGGCTTGGGGATGATTACAACAACCAACTCTCTGAGTTCTAATCCAAATAGGATAAATGTGCTGAGCTTTAATGTAAGAGTTTTCCTAATATGAGTTATATTAATTGATATTGTAATTTACCGTTTTACAGAGTTAGTCTAAGGTGAGATAGAATGTTTCTTAATTAGTCTAATAAGAGGCTGGTTAGTGTTGATCGAATTGAGCCCACCCATAATGAGAGGGTCTGGGTAAAAAACTCTATAAATAATACTCAAGTCTCTCATCTGACCCCAATTCTTACAATTATCTTCACAAAGGAGTGTTTATCTAATGCTAAAGGGTGAGGGAGCCGTCTCATTGAGTTCAAAGCTACAGAGAGCAATAGAGGAGGACTATCACTTTTCCTCTTCGGCATCAAGAGGACTATCACTTTTCCTCTTCGGCATCAAGATTGATGGATTCTAAAATAGATGTGTTAATTTTTCTACTCGATTATAAGTGTTATTGTTCTAGCTATGGAGATCGTGGAATTGCGCTTTTCGCATCTAACATTTAATCCAACAAGCATCTTCCAATCAAATCGGTTTTCATATACGGCTCAAACTTGTAACATAATTTGAGAACATACTAAAAAAAGAGTTCCAAGACATAACAAAAGCACAAACCATTAGATTTCAATCTCTTCAAAATGCTACAATAAACAATTATGAGACCCTCAAACAATAATGTGGAAGATTAGAAGGATAAGCAAATCAAACGAGGGCTTATGGAGATGATATCAAGCAGTAAAAAAAAAAAAAGCTGTGATGCTTATTGGAGAATATAATCTTATTGTCACCTCTATAGAAGAATCTAGGGATTCAAAAACGGGAAAAGTGCCAAAAAAGTTATAAACCTTTTGTTTTTGTGCCAATTTAGTCCTAAACATTTTTTTTTTGCCGATTTAGTCCTAAACATTTTTACATTGTGCCAATTCAGTCCTTTCCGGCTAATTTTGGTTGGATTTTGCTGACTGGACACTGACTAGCTAACGTGACCTAATCAGCGCTGACGTGGACAACTTTTAATAATATTTTAATATTTTTGAATTTTTGAATTTTTTCTTTTTTTTTTCCTTTTTTTCTTCTCCTCTTCTTCCTCCAGCTGATCGCCAAACCTCGGCGACAGGCCAGAGGCGACGGTGGCAAGGTCGAGGTCAACCTCAGCCACTGCACTTGCGAACCAAGGCGCGATTCTAGAGCAACACAAATGCGCAGGGGAGGAAAAAAAGTCAACCTACGCGAGTACTGTCGGAGGCGGCACACTTGAGGCCCTTCTTCTTGAGGATGAAGCTCGCGCCGATGAACGCGTTCGAGGCCACCACCAGTACGAGCCCCCTGGCATTGTCGGACATCGCCATCGGCAGCTCGGCCCCCGTGGGCGGCGCACTCATGCGAATCGCCTTGAGAGTGCGTGAGGGCACACTACTCGTTGGACTCGGAATCGCGCAGACTGCGCGGGTTCCTCCGATCGGGGAAGGATCACTCCGCAATCGATCGAGACGAAGCGTCTCGCATCGTCAGAGACAAGAGGGACGCGGAGAATGAGAGGATTGCGAAGAAGAGGGAATCTCGACGGTCGCGCCAGAGAGAGAGAGAGAGAGAGAGAGATCTTCGACAACACACGGAGCTCGTCGTCTAGTCGAAAGCTTCCGATGGCCCGGCGCGAGGCCAACTCGAGGTTGCCTCCTCGCACTGAGCTGGCGAGGCTTGCCCTCGCCGGCCATGGGCAAGGCTCGACCCTTGCCAGATCCAGCGAGGGTGAGCCTTGCTGCCCAAGCCTCGAGGCCGGCCTCGCGCCAGCCATGGGCGAGGCTCGAGCCTCGCCAGATCCGACGAGGTCGACCTTGACCTCTTCGGCCGTCACCTTTGGCCGGTCACCGAGGTTTAGCGACCAGCTGGAGGAAGAAGAGGAGAAGAAAAATAAGAAAATTAAGAAAATTAAAAAATTAAAAAAATAAAAGATATTAAAATATTATTAAAAGTTGTCTACGTCGGCACTAATCAAGCCACGTTAGCCGACCAGCATCTAGTCAGCAAAATCCGGCCAAAATTGGCCGGAAAGGACTGAATTGGCACAACGTAAAAAGGTTTAGGACTAAATTGGCACCAAAAAAAGGTTTAGAACTAAATCGGCACAAAGACAAAAGGTTTAGGATTTTTTTGGCACTTTTTCCATTCAAAAACCATGTTAGTGAGTGAATAAATTAGCTCTTTGGAGGCATACGAAAAAAAGACTAATGCTATATGATGAAGATTCCATTGAAAGTGACTTTTAGTCTAAAATAAATACGTGGTTTTATAAATCTAAAAAGGGTACAAGGAGCTTGTGGAAAAATAAAAGAGGAGGAGAAACCTCTTCAAAGAAAAAAAAATACCCTGCGTTATCTACAAGAAAATAAATCAATTAGAAAAAGGTTATTGGTTTGTAGATAAATCACAATAGCCCTCATGTAAAAAACATAGGCACACGGGAAAAAAATGTTGGTTGGAAACAAATTATCGAGCTAATTATGTTAAAGAAAAAGAAAACACGGACAATATGTTCAATGCAAGCCAAGGGGCAAAAGTCAGAAAAGATTATACATGTTATATTGATAGTGATGTAGTAATCACAGACGCACGATGAACTATGTTTGACAATCTTGATCTACCATCTTTGGTGGGGCAACGGTGACGCTCAATGGAAATCCCAGGGAATGCTGAATTTCAATTAGTGAAAGTACTCGGGTTTCTCAAAGGATATATTTAATATCTTTAGGTCTTAACGCAACAAAGTCGGGCACATAAACGTTAGAGGGTAAATGAGATTTCAGAGTTTGTAGCCGTGGCAAAAACTTGAAAGGAAGACACGTGCAAATGCCATTGTGAGTTCTAATGCCCTTGAGGAACGGTTTTCTTTACCGAGTACAAATTAAGTAGATGAAGAATCGATAACTATATAAAGATACCATACGAGATTTTATTTAAGTTGTGCTCTCTAAGTACACCTTTTTAGATCCTATATTGCTAGGGTGGCCTTCTCCTCATTATACATACATACATACATAGATATATACATACGGATAGTACTTTCTCCATAACAGTGGCCGTCACCTTAGCAAAAACTAATTATTTACAAGTTAACTAAGTCGAATATCTACTTTACTTCAATTACTCCTAATAAATTCGTAATTTGAGTTGTCAGCTGAGATAATTAAGAGCGGATTTAGACAAGCTTGTCGAGTCCTTACAAGATGACATCAATCCTTTATCTAGTCAAGAAATTATTAGGTGGTGTTGAATCTTCATGTGAGTCATGCTTTGCCCCACTCATTGATTCCATGTGCTTAGATGGTGGCCAATTTTAGTCTCTTGTCTCTCTCTTCTGCGCCTTACATTTCTCTTCTTCTTCATCATCCTTTCTTCCTTTTACCGAATGCCTGTGCCACTATCAATAGCCATGCCCACGGAGCCCCCACCAACCAACCACCGCAACCTCATGTTGGCCTTGCTCGATTGTAAATTGGATTTGTTTTCTTTTTTCCTTGGTGGAGTTAAGGGACGGGTCATCTTAAGTTTCTTCCCATTGGAGTTTTGCTTTTGAATTTGTGAGAAAAATCTGATTTTTCTTTGGCATTTTAGATGCTTGTGGAATTAAAAAGGGAAGTTTTGATGTGCATTTTAATTTCTTCGTTGGATGGTGATTCCTTCCTAATAACACCAATATTTAGTTTAACATAAAAAAAATTGACTTTGTGAGACTAGTTTGACTTTGATTTGAGATTTAATATATCTTTTTGCTAGAATCAATTTTTTTCCATATGCAGCTAGTGGGAGTTTTTGAATTTGATACAAGACGGTTATAACTTGACTTGTTCTCCCCTTGAAATTAATTTATGAGAAGTTATATGATTGTCATGAATTAAGCGAGCATATATATTATTGGAAAGCACTCTTTATGAAATGTTATTTTTTTGTTGTTGCATGGAATATATATATATATATATATATATATATATATATGTATGTATGTATGTATGGAGAGAGAGAGAGAGACGAGTGTTGAGTACTAAAAGGAGACCCCAAGTAAGAAATTTAGATCATCCCAAAGGTAAAAATTATAAATGTCACATCAAAGAGGTGAAGTCCTTCGGCAATTAAAAAAAAGGCGAAATCCATACCCAAGTCACATTACAAGCACTCAATTCAATACGAGCATTATAGTGTAGGCAACAGTGGGGAGATTCATTAAATCCTAAGGCCCGTGTCGTATGATTATGTGGATGGTGTGCATGCAATTCGATTCCCACGTTTTTCATGGGACATTACCTAAACATTTCTTTTTCTTTTTTGTGGACAGGAGGAACCAGCTTGCAGCCGACAGCCGTGCCGTAAACCCCCTAGTGACGCTAGCGTAGGACCCACCACCACGGCGTCACTCTTAATACACCTAGCTACTCCTCACCGGAAGAAGCGATTCGTAACATCTCTCCTCTCTCGCAAAGGATCACCGGCGCCTACCGGCGGAACCCACCACGGTGGTTACCTAAACATTTTTTGTCTCTACCTAGGCCACAAAAAGTGACACACTCCTCTGTTGGACACCACCAAACGTTCTTACCATCTTCTCACTTCGACACCACCAAACACTCCTCCCCTCCCCCCCCTCTCTCTCTCTCTCTCTCTCTAAGTTCACCTCCTCTCACATATTTCACCTTGATTGGTTTATGGAAAATTGATCACAAAATTATATATTAATTTGATCGGTTTTTGGAATTAGCCACTTTCGGATTAAGTCAACATCTTTTATGAGATTTTTTTGTTTACTATTTATTAATTATAACAATCACAATAGATCCTAATACTCCTTAATTGGAGCTTCTTATAAAATAAATACAAAAGACTCACCAGATCTTACAATTAAATCAATATGAAATTGCCAGAGAAATATATGAGGAATAATAGAGAACACTGGATATTTATGTAGTTCGATCCGAGTATCGACACCTGCACCACAGGAAAAGCCAGCAGCAAAATTCCACTAATCAATTCAAAAATTACATAGTAACAATCGCTCATGAGTTTGAGTGTTTCCAATACTTAATAGCAAGATCCCTATTGTTTTGGTCCTTCCATTTCTTTTGTACATCATAAAGTCAAGAAAAAATTGAACCCTTCTCTTTACACGGCCAATCAAGAGTAGTGTCACTTGTACCGTCTTTTGAGCAGTCAATCTCTTGATTGATCAATATCGGATCCAAAGAAATTACATAAAGTATAGTAACAACCCTATCTTGGTTAAATTCCTATGGCATGACTGGAAACATCTTTTAAGAGAACTCTTAATTGGAGCTCATAAATGCGCGCATTCAATTACATTTAAATGATTAGAATCTATAAAAAATAATAATAATAATAAAGCCCACATTAATATTTTGTTTACCTTGGAAACTTACCTTTGCCTCTATTTGAATTCAAATAAATCGTTTTGCTTAAAATAATTTTTCTCCATTTGAAATTGGTGGACATTTTTTAATTTCACACAAAATGATTACGACCTGTCTTGTGTGCCATCTAAATTTAATTTATGAGAAGTTATATGATTATTCGAACTAACCGTGCATAAATATTACTAGAATGTTACTCATTGTGAAATTTTTTCCCTACAAGTGGTGTATATATGGGAGAAGGGTGTCAAGTGCTAAATATGATATATCAAATAAGAAATCTGGCATATCCCAAGCATACAAGGTAAAAATTATTACCAAATAAAACAAAAAAATACTATTATAAATCTAATGTCACATCAAACATTAATATGCGAAGTTCGTACCTCAATTAACATTCTCCATTCAAACAACCCTTTTAATTTAGGTAGACACTTGTGAATATCATCGAATTCAAAGGTTTGGATACGATCACAAGATGTCGTGCTTTATGTGCATACAATTCATTTCCCTATGGCTTCGAGGGGACATGCTTAAACATGTTTTCTCTTTATCTCGTGCATAAAAAGTGATTTATACATGACCCATCAAACTCATAAATTGAGTCGAAAACGGTTCGTCTGAAAATTGATTAATTTAACCCGTTTTGATTTAGTTTTATGCAATATTAATATAATCACTCATATGAAATTCGTACCCGGCCTGATTTGAGATCCACTTTAGCAATTTTTTCGCCTTAAATTGTTGGTTGTGTGTATTTTGCGATTTGTGTGTTTTTTCTGAGCTCGAACTTTTGCACGGATAATTCAGGAAATTCAATAAATATTGGGGTTGTTCCCAATAGGAAACACGAATGAACGACAATTTCTGTCCGAGAGATTTGAAGACTTTTCACACGTGGGAGGAGGGGCCCACCCAGACTTGTCACGTTCTCGAAACGACTGCCCCTTTATTTTGATTGCTGGGAGTGAGAGGGTCAGATTGGGCCCCATCTTGTGGTGTACTGTAGTTCCGTGCTTAGATGGGTTGGATATGGACAAAAGCCTAGACGCATTTAAAAACCCATATTTAATTGGACTTTAAAACTCAAATCCATATAAATTATTTATTAATTAACCCATATTTGAGGATGAGTTATGATGATGAAGTTAATGCTTTTTTAGATGTGTCATGGTTTTGAAGTTCATAGATTTTTTCTCTTCAAATTCATTAGAAATCTTATAATGAATGATAAGATATTATTGATATTTCCATGTCGTCAACGACATAATCTTATTTGTCTTTCTTTTATCTCACGAATGGTAAGAAAGCACCTTATCCTACCAGCATTGGGTTTGGATAGCCCCAGGCTTCACACACTCTTCCCATTCTCTCTCTCTCTCTCTCTTTCTCTCCATGGATTCTCCTCTTCTCTCACCCGGAACAGAAACTTGTGGAACCTCTGAAGCTCCCTCAACCAAGTTTGCCTTGCCATCCGACCCGGAGCCAGGGTCGACGGGGTGCTGGATGGTCACAGTCGACAGGAACCTGGACTGCATGCCCTCCGACGAGCAACGGTACCTGAAGAATCCGTGCATCTACAGGCTGCCCGCCTTCATCACCAACCTCAACCCCAATGCCTACCAGCCACACGTCGTCTCTTTTGGCCCCTACCACCATGGCAAGGACCACCTCCTCCCTATGGAGGAACACAAGCACCGTGCGCGCGACTGCTTCCTCGAGCGGTCCAGGAAGTCCCTCAAGCCCTTCTTCGAGTCCTTGAGGGATGCGGCGCGGGACCTCAAGGAGAGCTACGACGTGCTGAACGGGGAGTGGAAGGAGGACAGGGGGGACCATTTCCTGGAGCTGATGATCAGGGACGGCTGCTTCATGCTCGAGATCATGAGGGCCACCACGACAGAGAAGGAAAAGAATGACTACGCGC
Source organism: Eucalyptus guilfoylei (assembly GCA_016097605.1). Taxonomy (NCBI): domain Eukaryota; kingdom Viridiplantae; phylum Streptophyta; class Magnoliopsida; order Myrtales; family Myrtaceae; genus Eucalyptus; species Eucalyptus guilfoylei. The sequence goes on along the minus strand of CM027869.1, from coordinate 18,443,526 downwards.
CTAATGACCCCTTCTTCAGCACCCACAGGCTGGCATACATAACGCCGTATATAAGACGGGACATGCTGATGCTGGAGAATCAGCTGCCTATGCTAGTGCTGTATCAACTGGTCGCTGTCGAGAGCAATGGTGAGGAGGTTAGTTTCTTATATTTCACTCCATCGTTAGAGAGGTCATTGCAAGCACGCAAACCCCCGTCTCTGTTCCCCTAACAGTACACCAACAAGACAACGATCTCGAATTCAATGCCACTGACTTCACTCCAACAACGCAGCGTGATGAATACATCAACAAGACCAACAACCTCGTCCTCAGTTTCTACTCCCTCGACACGAGCATCACGGGGATGGGCAGATGCCTGCATGTCGTGGACGTCTTCAGGAAAGGCCGGCTGAGGGAGCCCCAGAAGGTCCAGCACAAGAAAATAAACGTGGGGCCTGAGGCTGGCGAGGTGATAATCTTTTCTAGGGACCACGTCTATGGGAGATTTTTTTCTTTTTTTCAACCAAGCTAGTATCGACACGTCAACAATCTCGTATTCAATGCGCTGGCTTTACTGCAACAACGCAGGGTGACAAAAGCTCCCTCGACACGTGCATCCCGGGGATGGGGCATGTTGTGGACGTCTTCAGGAAGTGCCTACCGAAGAAGACCAAGGAGGTCCAGCACGAGATAATCCGGTCGGCCACCGAGCTCAAGGAGACCGGTATCCAGTTCAAGAAGAGCCTGACCAGCAGTCTCAAGGACATCTCCTTTGCCAGAGGGGTCTTGAAGCTCCCCGCTATCATGGTGGATGACACCACCAAGTCCGAGCTCTCAATCTCATGACTTTCGAGCGCTTGCACTTCGGGACTGGGAACGAGATCACTTCCTACACCAAATTCATGGACAACATCATCAACAATGAGCGGGATGTCGCGCTCCTCCATGCCCAAGGCATCATCCAGAATACCATTGGGTGCGACGATGCAGTCGCCGACCTATTCAACTCGCTGTGCAAGGAAGTGACGGTCGGACCCAACAGCAGCCTTGATGCCGTGCAGAAGAAAATCAGTGAGTACTGCGAGAAGCCCTGGAACAGGTGGAGGGCTAATCTTAGACACACCTACTTCAGTAGTCCTTGGAGTGCATTGTCTCTCATTGCCGCCATCTTCCTCTTCGCACTCACCATAATTCAGACCATATTTATCGTGCTCACCTACTATTGAACCCTTCCGTAGCCTCTACATAATAATTTCGATTTTCCATTTTTGGGTTTTTCTCCTATGGCTGATACTCGATTATTATCTGTCGATTGGTTGAGGCTTGTTCTCATGAATGGTTTTCCTCCTGCTTTCAGTTGTGCTTATTTCCCTCTCTAAATGTTTTGAACGATGGACGTTCAGCTATTTATATATCATTATCAGATGATGATTCTCTTGTTTCAGTCTTCTTCATTTTTGTCCAATTTGGTTAGGTAGTCTGAAGATGATCGAGTTTTTTAGGCAAATTAAATCTTCCATTTCAACGTTTTATTTTTTATTAAATTTTGTTGAAGTTGTGGTCAACTTATCCAGAAAAGCCAACACACTACAAGTTTCTAGACTATTATAAGCACTTTAAGTAAGGGGTTCTAGCTTGGTTGGTGGTAGTAAGAAGTAATGGCTAATAATCTGTCCAACATGAAATATGAAGCAAATTTCTCTGTTTGTGACAGAGATTCCTAACACAAGAATCGATTAGGAAGGACTATAAAAAGGTTTCATGCTTGTTCATTCATGTCCAGATCAACTAACAGCTCCATTAATCCCTCGTACCAAATATTTTGATAATACAACAAGCTTCACAAGCTCCTTCCGTGTTCCTTTGCTGGGTAAATCCCCACAAACATATGCGATTGCACATTAACACTAAAAGCTAACAGTGGTATTAGAGCCTCATTTGACTGGTATTGGGTGTAAGTCCTATCCACCAGCTACTAAATCACCTACCCGAATATCCGATATCTAAACAATGGCCAACCCTATCTCACTAACGTTCCTACTTTTGATGAAAATAACTATATTTACTGGAGCACTAAAATGATTTCTTTCTTGACGGCACAAGATTTACACAACATTGCGGAGAAAGGATATGCGGCTCCGCAGGATGGAGCAAGCTTCCGACACACACACACACACACACATATATATATATATATATATGATAACGAGGAAGCTAAAGGATGTATAATATTAAATATTGCGAGAGAACAAAATCACCAGAGAAATAAAACGAGAAACAATAAGAAAAAATTTCCACAATTCAGTCCGGCCATCAGCAGCCACTCCATAGGGCGGTTAGCTGCAAATAACAGTTAATCAATTGAAGAATTATAGAGTTACAATTGTTCACAAATGCTCAAGTATTTCCCTGTCCAAGATTATATTGAAACCCATAATATTTAGAATTGCTGGATAAACAAATCACCCAAAACTTGAAACACTCGTCAATCTTCACCAGGAAAGTGCCTCAATTGGATGACAGATTCTCTGCACAAACTTCACCCGATGCTTAATCTCCTTTGTACTACCAAGGAAAAGAGAACTCCACTTTATGGCTTGAAGAAGTCAACGGCACACTCAGCCCCGCGCAAATCCATGTATCTCCATTTTTTCTTCCGACGAGCACCAACATATACATACGAGCTCCATTTTTTTTTAGGCTATTAAGGAGTTCCAGTTAATGGGCGGTTTGGATAAGGACACAACAGCCTACTCTCTGAGTTCTAATCCAAATAGGGTAAGTGCGCTGGCCTTGAATCCAATAAGCATCTTCCAATTAAATCAGATTTCATATACGGCTCAAACTCGTAACATAATTTAGAACATATTAAAAGAAGAGTTTCAAGACGCAACAAAGGCACAAATCATTAGATTTTAGTCTCTTTAAAATGCTACAATAAACAATTATGGGACTCTCAATAATGTGGAAGATTAAACGGATGAGTGAATCAAATGAGGGCTTATGGAGTTTTTTTTTTTTTTTTTTTTTGGTAAGGTAAGATATGTATTGACTTTTAACCAAAAGAGCTATATAGCAAGTAAGTCTCGGCACCAACAAAACTTGCACTCATAGAGACAACAATGTCAATACAAGTGGAAGGGTGCCGAGAGTAAAAGGAGAAAGAGGGGAAACCAAAACAACGGCAACCTCGAGCAAACAGTACAGAGAAAACCAAACACCTAGGAAGAGAATATAGAGGGATCAAGTCCCCAACTATGTTGAATCCTCCTATTCCTTGGCGTGTCCGCAACATTGCTGAAAGTTGTAGCCTTGTCATTGATGACTTTGAGTAGGTGTTTTTTCAAAACAGGCACAAACAGGACCTGGCTCCGGAAGAGAATGTTATTCCTTGTCTTCCAAATTAGGTGACAAAGGGCTCCAAATGCAAACCAAGCAATGCAATGAGAGAATTCATTGCCAGAGAGAAATTTGATGGCCCAAAGTAGGTTTTCCATCTACGATCTATTTTGCCAAAGGAGGTTGCATTTCGCAGCCCAAAACAAAGCTAGGCCAGAGCATCTAAAAAACAGATGATCAATAGAATTGGGTCTTAAATTGCAAAAAGCACAAGACCCATCCGCAATCCTACCATAGGATGGTAAAAGAACCTGAGTGGGTAACCGATTTTTGGTGATGAGCCATGGGTGAAACCAGTACCTAGGGGAGTGCGTAGTGTTCCAGACAAAGGAGAACCATGGGACGATACTTTTCTTCGGTCGAATTGCTTCCCAAGTAGAGGCGATCAAAAAGGACCCAGAGGGGTGCTTCAGCCAATAAAAACGGTCCGGGTAATGTGAGAGTACTGGAAGAGTGTGCGTCCACGACTCCAGGATGGCCTTGGTGGCTTGGCCTAGAAGGGAGAAAAGGTCCGCAACGGTAGCCTGCCTAGAAGGTCTCGGATGATAGATGTACGCATCCATGAAAAAACTGTTCAAGGGTCCTCGGGGGTGCCAAGGATCGAACCAAAGGGAGACCAAGAGACCGTCGCCCACTCGCCAATTAAAGTACTTATGGAAATCCTTCCTGAGATCAAGAAGTTTCCTCCAAGCCCAGGAACAGAAGCTTGGCTTAGGGACAACCCAGAAATTATTCTTTTTCAAGTAAGTAGCATCTATCCACTTACACCAAAGGGATTCTTTATCCGTGAAGAGGATCCAAATATGTTTGAGCATTGCTGCAATGTTGCAATCTCAAAGTCTGCGAATACCAAGTCCTCTTTCTTTTTTAGGGAAACAAACATCCCCCCAAGCTACTTTGGCAGCCCCACTCCCAAGCTAGGGCCTTTCTAGAGGAATTGTCTAAGCACTTGTTTAATACGGTCCAGCACTGCTCTAGGTAACAAGAAGATACTAGCCCAAAAGACTTGTATTGAATGGAGGACTGACCTAATAAGTTGTAGGCGGCCCGCAAAAGAGAGGAAGCGCTGTGCCCAAGACTACGCTCTTGCTGTTATAAGGTTCATAAGAGAAATACAGTCTGACTTGCGAAGCCACGAGGTGATGATAAGGACTCCCAGGTATCGGACCAACAAGGTGTCTTCCTGGAAGCCAAAAGTGTGAAGAATTTGGGAACGTAAGCTATCCATTCCACTTGAGAGGAAAACTTCGCTCTTATTCATGTTAGGCCTCAGACCGCTCCAAGAGGAGAATGTTTCAATACCATCTTTAAGGAGAGAAACAGAGGCCATGTTAGCCTCACTAAAAAGGAAGACATCATCTGCGAAGAACAAATGGGATAAACAAGTAGATTTGCACCTCCAATAGAACTTGAAATCCGGTTGTCTAGTTTGAAGATGAAGGATCCCCGAGAATACCTTCATAACCAGGGTGAAGAGGTAGGGAGATATGGAGTCCCCTTGGCGTAACCCGTGACCACTTGAGAAAAAACCATGGATCTCCCCATTAATGGAAATAGAGAACTTGGGTGTACAAACACAAGTCATAATCAGCCCAACCAAATGATTTGGAAAACCAAAATAATTCCAGGAAATCCTAATCAATGGTATCATATGCTTTCTGGAAGTCTACTTTAATAGCACACTTCGGTGAATAAGGGTCATGGTGGAAACCACAGAATAGTTCTTGAGCCAGCACGATATTCTCACTGATACAACGACCTTTAATAAACGCATTCTGAGAAGGGCTGATGATAGTTTGAATGACAGCCGCCAGTCTAGTAGATATAATCTTGGCAATGCATTTGTAGATTGTATTGCAGCAAGCAATGGGTATGTAATCAGAGACTGTAGATGCTTTGGGAATTTTAGGAACAAGAGCAATAATTGTGTTATTTCTCTCACGCAACAATCTCTCGGAGATAAAGAAGTCTTTGACCACCACTAAGACTAACGGTCCTACAATATCCTAGTTCCGTTTGAAAAACTCAACATTAAAACCATCAGAACTGAGAGCTTTGCCAACAAATAGGGAGAATAAAGTATCATGAACTTCCATCTTAGTCACAGGGTGAGAGAGGAAGTGTACCTGTTCAATACCAAGAGAGTGCTGTAGCACCAACTGTAACGCCTACAGGGAAGGCCAGGCCGAAAGATCAACATACGCTAAGAGGTCCTGAAAGTGGGATACAAACAGTTGTTGCACCATTCTAGGGTCGCTCACAAGATTGCCATAAGCATCCAAGGCCGAAACGATTATGTTCCTCAGCTGTCTTTTGTTGACAGAATGGTAGAAAAACTTGGTGTTTTGGTCACCTTCCTTGAGCCATTGCACCCTGGATTTCTGCCTATAGAAAGATTCCTCCTCTAACCGGAGATCATCGAAAGTACGAAGCTGGTTTCTCTCTAGATCTGCAAGCATCAAGCTAGACGGGTCTTGCTAGAGGGTATTCTAGGTAATTCGAAGTGCATTCCTTGCATTTACTATTCTATTAGAGATATCATAAAAAGAATCCCTGTTAAGCTACTTGAGTCGGCTCTTCAAGGTTCTAAATTTGCAGTATACTCTAAACATGGGAGTTCCCGTCCCCGGGTCATCCCACACCTGAGCAATAATAGTGTTAAACTTCGGGTGCTTCATCCAAAGGTTGAAGAACTTGAAAGGTTTTCTATAAGTAGGAGGGATCATGGTTTTGACGACCATGGGAGAATGATCGGAGATGCCCGGAGCAAGGAAAGAGACTTCCGAGTAAAAGAAGTCATGGCAACATTTCATATTTACAAGCGCCCTGTCAATTTTTCTCATTTTCCGATTAATGCCCGAAGAAGAAGACCAAGCAAAGCGATGACCTACGTACCTTAGATCTTCAAGTTTTGCCTGGGCCAAGCATTGCCCAAATTCATCATACGAAGGAAGCCAAGTATTCGAGCTACCTACCCGATCAGAAGGGTCCCGAATAGCATTGAAATCCCCAGCCACTAGCCAAGGAGAATCCTGCAAGCTAGCACTTGTAAGAGTAAGTTCCGCCCATAGCGGCTGACAAGAGACGAAAGTGTGCTCCACATAAATGGCCGAGAAGCAAAATTCCGAGCCCGTACTTAAGAGCTTGAGCCTGCCATGAACCATTTGAGCATTGGACGAAGACACATCAAAATTTGCAAGAGATGGATTCCATCCTACCCAAACTCTCCCTCTAGGGGAGTAATCATAGTTAAAACACTAGCTCCAACCCCTCAAAAGTCTCGAAGAAATGGACGGGAATAAAGCCGCATGGACTTTAGTTTCTAACAATCAATACAACAGATTGTTCGTGAAGACAAGGTGTCTAACTTTAGCCTATCTAATGGGGTCTACAAGACCCCTTATGTTCCATACTCCTATGTACATATATAAATATATACAAAAAAACAAAGGGTGTTACCGCCGCTTGCTCACAAGCCACCGACTGGCCACCAACTGTGGGACAGAAGGAGCCGGCCCTAGGTAGGAAACTAGGAGGGCTTAGCCTGTTGGGAAGCTGGCTTTAGAGCAACAAGATTGATCTCCTTTGGGGTTACATCTTAAGGAGCAAGGGATCCATCCAAGGTGTGATCATCCTCTCCCAAGCTGCTCACAATACTTGCATCTTCATCAGATTCTTCACCCGAGTTAGATGAAGGAACTGGTGTAGTAGGGTCCTCTCGACGAGCTAAGCTGGCGGAAGAGGATGAAGCCAAAACATCACATTGCTATGATAGTATTTGGCTCCTCTGTTTAGTCCTAGAAACAGGAGGTTGCATTGCATTAGGAGCAGCTTAACCAATCTTCATAGAGGGAGTAGGAAATGCTTCCTTTGGCCTCGAAGCATGCTTCTTCTTTTTAGGTCGGGCCTATTTCCAGCCTTCCTCATAGGCATCTTGAATCGGGATCGAAACTAGATGAGAGGCAGGATCAGGGCTTTGGGCGGCGAGGGCATCACAAACAAGTGCAGGTTGGGAGGCCTCAATGGGACCAGAGGGGCTTACTTGGGCTGGACATTTGTGGCCAAAGGTGCCCCAACTTGGGCATGAAACCGGCCTCCATTCGTACTCTATAGCAATAGTATGAGTTTCACCATTTAATATGATGTCCATTGAGTCACAGCGAGCTTTCTTAGATAAAATCTCCACACATACCTTGGCAAATGAGATCATCTTCATTTGTTCCGTCCTAAGGTCAACGTATAACAGTTTACCAACCACACTAGCCACTGCACTTATCCCTGGAGCAGACTAGAGCACATAAGGGATGTTCTTCCACCTGATCCATATCGGAATGGAGGAATGGTTGTCCTTCTTCAACTTTAGCAGAGGATGCCATTGTTGTAAAACAAGAGGGACCCTGGCTACCGTAAGTGGCCCCTCGTCAAGAATTTTCCTACAGAAATCCTGGTTCGGAACATGAAAGAAAAAAAATCCATGATCGTTAGCCATAACATCAGCAAGATGATGTCCCCAGGCATGCTTTAGAGCTGCTTTAATGAGCTTGAAGGGGAGTCTCTTCCCCACATAGTACCCGATGATGCACTCGTGCCATTTCGAGTCAGTGGCTAGTGAGATTTCATAAGAGAATTCACCACAGGTTTGCCATCGATGAAAGTCGGGGGTATATAGGTGAGATCATACCCTTTCTCAGCCGACTTAGTGACATTGGCTCAAGAACGAGTAGGAGGGGGTTTTGACCCCCTTAGTTGCTGAGCACGGGGCAGAGGAGGATTGGTCGTGGGCCTGCTTCGGCTTCGACCTCTTCTACCATCAGCAGCTTGATGGCCCTTGGTAAGGACCGCCTGGCCTTTAGTCAGGCCTTCCCTCGCATCAGATGAGGGGACCGCGTTTTTCCAGTTGAGAGCTGAGCTCGGGGCTAAGGAGGAATAGTGGACGGCCTGCTTTAGCTTCAACCACGTCCACCATCAGCATCTAGATGGGTTTTACCAGAGACCATCTGGCCTTCACTCGCACTAGTTGAAGGGGCCAATTTTTTTGCAAACATATCCATGGAGAATACCCACAAAACCCTAAACCCAAGTGAACATTGACACACGAGTAGGGCGTACTAGGATAATCGCTTCGGTGAGGATACGGATAGGGGAAGGATGAGTCTCGCCTCCAAATCTCAGTCCCAACCGACGATTGGATCGCTTGGAATCGGCAAACTCTTGAACCAGGTGAACAGGGATCTTACGCCACTGATAGAGAGGAAAGATGAATAGTAAAAGTCACATCAGGTTGCTCTTTGAGGACTTATGGAGTTTTTTTTTTTGGTAAAAGATAATAAATATATTGATGAAATGCCAAATGTACAAAAGATCACGGCAGCAAAAACTTACACTCAAGATGAGAAAATCATTATGAGTGAAAGGATGCCATGATGTAAAAGCCACAAACGCGGCACCCAACAATCTTATGGAGTTAATATCAAGGTAGTAGAAAAAATATTTGTGATGCTTATTAGAGAATATAATCCTATTGTCACCTCTATAGAAGAATCTAAGGATTTAAAAAACATGTTAGTGAGTGAATAGATTAGCTCTATGGAGGCGTATGAAAAAAGACTAATTTTCTTTGATGAAGATTCCATTGAGAGTGATTTTCAGTCTGAAATAAATATGTGGTCTCATAAATCTAAAAGGGTACAAGGAGCTCGTGGAAAAATAAAAGAGGAGAAAACTCTTCAAAGGAATATATATATATACCCCATGCGTTATTTTCAAGAAAATAAATCAATGAGAAAAAGGTTGTTGATTTCTAGATAAAGCACAATAGCCCTCATGTAAAAGACATAGCCACACAAGTCGAGCTAATTATGTTGAAGAAAAAGAAAAGACGGATAATATGTTCAACGCAAGCCAAGTGGCATATGTCAAAAAAAATTATATATGTTATATTGATAGTGGTGTAGTAATCACAAACGTGCGATGAACTGTGTTCAACAATCTTGATCTACCATCTCTGATGGGGCAACGGTGGCGCCTGGTGGAAATCCCGACAAATCCTGACTTTCAATTAGTGAAAGTACTCGGGTTTCCTAAAGGATATATTTAGTATCATTAGGTCTTAATGCAACAATGTCGGGCACATAAACGTTAGAGGGTAAATGAGATTTCAGAGTTTGTAGCCGCGGCAGAAACTTGAAAGGAAGAGATGGTGGCCCACTTTCAATCTCTTGTCTCTCTCTCCTGCACCTTGCATTTTTCTTTTTCTTCTTCATCCTTTCTTCTTGACACTATCAATAGTCATGCCCACGAAGCCCCCACCACCAACCACTACAACCTCATGTTGGCCTTGCTCGATTGTGAATTGGATTTGTTTTCTTTTTTACCTGGTGTAGTTAGGGGCGGGGTTATCTTGAGTTTCTTCCTATTGGAGCTTTGCTTGTACTAGTTCTAAATTTGTGAGAAAAGTCTAACTTTTCTTAGGCATTTTAGATGGTTGTGAAATTAAAAAGGGAGGTTTTGATGCGCATTTTGATTTCTTCATTGGATGGTGATTCCTTCCCAGCAACACCAATATTTAGTTTAACTTATAAAATTGACTTTGCAATACTAGTTTGACTTTGATTTGAGATTTAATATATCTTTTTGCTAGAATCAATCTTTCTCCATATGAAACCAATGGAAGTTTTTGAATTTGACACAAGATGACTATAACTTGACTTGTGTGCCCTTTGAAGTTAATTTATGAGAAGTTATATGATTGTCATTTTAGTGAGCATATATATTATCGGAAAGTCACTCTTTGTGTGTGTGTGTGTGTGTGTGTGTGTGTGTGAGAGAGAGAGAGAGAGAGAGAGAGAGAGAGAGAGAGAGAGAGAAGAGGGGTGGTGAGTACTAAAAAGGAGACCCCAAGTAAGAAATTTAGATCTATTCCAAAGGTAAAAATTATAAATCTAATGTCACATCAAATAGGTGAAGTCCTTCGACAAAAAAAATGATGAAGTCCGCACCCAAATCACATTGTAGGCACTCGATTCAATATGAGCATTTTAGTTGAGGCAGACGGTCGAGAGATTCATTAAATCCTAAGGCTTGTGTCACATAATTATGTGGATGGCATGCATGCAATTCAATTCCTGCATTTTTTTTATGGACATTACCTAAATAATTTTTTGTCTCTACCTGGGCCACAAAAAGTGACGCACTCCTCTTGTACTTCACCAAACACTCTTCCCATCTCCTCACTTGGACACCACCAACCACTTTACCCCCTCTCTCTCCCCCCAGATTCACCTCCTCTCACATCTTGATCCAAAATTATCTATTAATTTGATTGGTTTATGGAATTAACCACTTTCGGATTAAGTCAACATCTTTTATGAGATTTTTGTGTTAACTATTTATTAATTATCGCAATCACAGCAGACCAAGTACTCCTCAATTTGAGCTTCTTATAAAATAAATGCAAAAACTCACCAAATCTTATGATTAAATCAACACGAAATCACCACAGAAATATATGAGGAACAGTAGAGAATATAGGATATTTAGGTGATTCAATCGTAGTATTGATACTTACACCACGGGAAAGCCAGCAACGAAATTCCAATGATCAATTCAAAAATGACAAAGTAACAATCACTCATAAGCTTGAGTGTTTCCAATACTTAAATGAAAGACCTCTACTTTTTTGGTCCTTTTCTATTTCTTTTATGCGGCTTAAAATCAAGGAAAAATGGAACCCTTCTCTTTACGTAGCCAATCAATAGTAGCATCACTCATACTGTCTTAAGAGGAGTCAATTTCTTGATCGATCAATTTTGGATCCAAAGAAATTAGATAAAGTAAAGTAACAACCCTATCTTGGTTGAACTCCTACGGCATGACTCCAATAGGTATTCAATCAAGAATTCAACTCCCCTTCATCCAATTCGGGTTAGATCTATATAGGGGCTCAATCTTAAAACATCTTTTAAGAGAACTCTTAATTAGAGCTCATAAATGTGCGCATCCAATTACGTTTAAATGATTTGAAGCTAAAATAAAATAAAATAAAAGCCACTTTAATATATAGTTTAACTTAGAAACTTGACTTTGCCTCCATGATTTGACTTTGATTTGAATTCAAATATATGTTTTTGCTCCAACTAATTTTTCTCCATTTGAAACCATTGGGCATTTTTGAATTGTACACAAGATGATTATAACCTGTCTTGTCTGCCATCTAAATTTAATTTATGAGAAGTTATATGATTGTCTTGAGCTAACTGCCCATAAATATTAACATTACTCATTGTGAAGTTTTTTCCCTACAAGTGATGTATACATGGGAGAAGGGTGTCGAGTACTAAAATGAGACATCAAATAAGAAATCTGGCATATCCCAAGCATATGAGGTAAAAATTATCACCAAATAAAAAAAATACTATTATAAATTTAGTGTCACGTCAAATATCAAACATGCGAAGTTCATAGCTCAATTAGCATTATCATTTCAAACAACCCTTTAATTTACGCAAACACTTGTAAAGATCATCGAATTCAAAGGCTCAGACGCGATTGTGAGATGTCATGCTTTGTGTGCATACAATTCATTTCTCTATGGCTTCCATGGGATATGCTTAAACATGTTTTCTCCTCGTGCACAAAAAGTGATTTATACCTAGACCCGTCAAACTTGTAAATTCAGTCGAAAAATGATTCGATCAAAAATTGATTAATTTAACCCGTTTTAGCCCATTTATATATAATACTAATATAATGACTCATATGAGATAAGAATGAACCACAATTTTTGTCCTGGAGATTCGAAGACTTTTCGCACGTGGGAGGAGGGGCCCACCCAGATTTGTCACGTTCTCAAAACGACTGCCCTTTTATTTTAATTGCTGGGAGTGAGAGGGTCAGATTGGGCCCCGTCTTGTGGCGGACTATAGTTCCATGCTTAGATGGGTTGGATATGGACAAAAGCCTAGACCCATTTAAAAATCCATATTTAATTAGTCTTTACAAATCGGACCAAATAAAGAATTAGACTTTACAACTCAAATCTATAAAATTTATTTATTAAAATTTAATTAACTCATATATGAGGATGAGTTATAATGTTTTTTAGATGAGTCATGGTCTTGAAGTTAATGTGCTTACTCTATCACACTTTATACTCTTCAAATTCTTGTCCGGTCTTAGAAATCTTAAAATGGTAAGATAGCATTGATATGCCTAAATTTTAAAATAGTAAGGTAGCATTAATATGCCTGTCTTGTTTGTCTTTCTTTTCTTTCATGAATGGTAAGAAAGCACCTTATCGTACCAGCATTGGGCTTGGACAGCCCCAAACTTCGCTCACTCTCCCCTTCCTCACTCTCTCTCCATGGATTCTCCACTTCTCTCACCCATAACAGAAACTTGTGGAAGCCAATCAACAGTAGCATCAGTCGAGCGGGTGCTGGATGGTCACAGTCAACGGGAACCTCGAGTGCATGCCCTCCAACGAGCAACAGTATCGGAAGAATCGGTGCATCTTCAGGGTCCCCGCCTTCATCACCAACCTCAGCCCCGAGGCCTTCCAGCCGTACGCTGTATCTTTCGCCCCCTACCACCACGGCAAGGACCACCTCCTCCCCATGGAGAACACAAGGATCACGCGCGCAAGCGCTTCCTTGAGTAGTCCAGGAAGTCCCTCGAGCCCATCTTCGAGTCCCTGAGGGAGGTGGTGCGGGACCTCAAGGAGAGCTACGACGCGCTGCACTGAGAGTGGAAGGAGGGCCCCCGGGGGGGGGCGGGGCGGGGGGAGGGGAGAGGGACTAGTTCCTGGAGCTGATGATCAGGGACGGCTGCTTGATGCTTGAGATCATGTGGACCGCCATGATAGAGAAGGAGAAGAATGACTACGCGCCCAATGACCCCATCTTCAGCACCCTCAGGCTGGCATACATAACGCCGTATATAAGATGGGAAATGCTGATGCTGGAGAATCAGCTGCCGATGCTAGTGCCGATGCTAGTGCTGTATAAGCTGGTCGCGGTTGAGAGCAATGGTGAGGAGGTTAGCTTCTTAGGTTTCACTCCGTCGTTAGAGAGGTTATTGCAAGCACACCAGCCGCCGTATTATGTTCACCTAAGGGTACATCTTGGTGATCTCTGATGGACCTCACGTCATGGTTCGAGATCAATTGACAATTTCATTATTAAATCTATCACCTCAGTGGTATCGACACGACAACGATTTCGTATTCAATGGATTGACTTTACTCCAACAATGCAGCATGACGAATGCATCAACAACACCAACAAGCTCATCCTCAGTTTCTACTCCCTCGACACGAGCATCATGGGGATGAGCAGATGCCTGCATGTCTTGGACGTCTTCAGGAAAGGCCTGCTGAGGGAGCCCGAGAAAGTCCAGTGCAAGAGGAAAAATGTGTGGCCTGATGCTAGCGAGGTGACAATATTTTCTAGTAACCACCTCTATGGGAGATTCTTTTTTTTTTTCCCTCTAAGCAAGTAGTATTGACACGACAACAACAACAATCTCAAATTCAATACACTAGCTTTACTCCAACAACGCAGAATGACAAAAGCTCCCTCAAAACGTGCATCCCGGGGATGGCGCATGTGGTGGACGTCTTCAGGAAGTGCCTACCGAGGAAGACCGAGGAGGTCCAGCACAAGATAATCCAGTCAGCCACTGAGCTCAAGAATACCGGTATCCAGTTCAAGAACAGCCTGACCTGCAGTCTCAAGGACATCTCCTTTGACAGAGGGGTCCTGAAGCTCCCCGCTATCACAGTGGATGACACCACCAAGTTGTTAAAGGACATGAAGTCAGGAAGTATGCTGAGTCAACAAAGGCAGCAACGAATGCTACTAATTCAATCAGAGTTAAAGACAATAAGTTTAGTTCTGCTGATATGAACAAAGACAAGCAGAATAAAGTCAGCATGTGCTCATTGAAGAATCAATATTCTGTTTTGAGTCGTAACCAACATTCTTTCTGTTAGTATTTCTGTTAAGTCTTTTTTGATAGTTAGTTTTTAATCGATTCCTTTACACTTTGTAATATAAATAGAGAGTTGAAAGAAGAACGGAAAGATGAGGCTCTCATATGTAACTTCTCTCAAATCATTGTTGAATACAGAAGCTTCACATTTTCTCTCTGTTCTTTCTTTTTCTCATCTCTATTATCTTCTTCGTCTCTATTTCTCTCTTTATGTTCATGAGCTTTCACATGGTATCAGAACCACACCCGAGAGCACAAATCGTCTCTATTTACTATGCAAAGATGCTGAAATCACAGCAGATTGAAGCTGCACTCGAGCTTCACTGATCGCTTTCTTCTGTTGCTCGTGGTGTTGTTCTATCTTGATTGTGGATCTGTGAATCATCTACTTCTCTGTACTGATCTGTGAGTTGTTCTTCTTTGTCAAAGATCTAATCATCATCGGTGATATATTCACGACTCTATCCTGTACGACTAGTAGGTGATTGTGTTTGTAATTGAGAATTACCTAGGGTCTGAGAGCGTGAAATGGCAGCAAGAACAAAGAAATATCAATTTCCAATCCATGTTAACATCTCTAACTTCGTTACTATCAAGCTAGCTAAAGATAACTTTCTTCTCTAGCAAGCACAATTCCATAGATTCTTGCGCAGCCAGGAGTTATTTGGATTCATCAATGGAGAAATACCGTCACCTGCACAATTGTTATAGGTTGAAGTCGAAGGGAGTGTTACAGAAGCTGTGAATCCTGACTACAATGCTGGGTTAAAACAGATCAACTTGTATCATCTTGGATCAGTGGAGCCGTTTCAGAAAATATACTGAGTCTAATAATTGGCTTGGATACTGCATACGAGGTATGGCAAACTTTACTCAATCGATTTACACAAAAATCTATAGCTAGAGAGTTCGAGTTGAGAGGAAAGCTGCAAGCGTGTCAAAAGCGAGATCGAGCACTATCAGTTTATCTCAGGGAGTATAAAACAATCTGTGATCAAGTCAATTCAATAGGAAAGCCCATAGATGAGATAACAAAGCTGTTTGGGGTTCTAAAGGAATTAGGATCTGAATATGAGAGCTTTAAAACCACTATATACTGCTTAAAACCTCAACCAGAGTATGACGAAGTAATATCACAGCTAGAAAGGTTTGAAGCAAGAATACAAAATTACTCATAAAGCCAATACAACCCTAATCTAGCATATTATGGTCAAAGAAAAACTGAAGTTCAGCAAAAGGAAGAATTTAACAGAGAAACTATTCAGCAAAACTCTGGCTTTGGAGGTTCAAGGGTTAATAGTCGTGGAGGACATAGCTATGGAAGAGGACGATTTTTCAGTAATAGAGGTCATGGTTATAGATATCCTGGAAGAGATTTGAGTTACAAATCAAATAACTTCAACTATGCACAGGAAGGTTAGAGGTTTAAGCAGTTTAATAATATCTCTGGCTCTGGTTCTAATCAAGGATTTCATCCTTATGTTGGCTCTTCACAAAGATATCAAGAAACTAGATCATATCCCTCTTCAAATCTAACCTTTTCAAAAGATCAGCAGGCTGAGAAATCAACTGACAATATTAGATTGGAGTGTCAAATTTGTAAACGTCCAGGACATGATGCACTTCACTGCTAGTATCGTTTTGACAATTCATATCAAGCTAAGGAAATTCCAACAGCATTAGTACCAATGCATCTCGAAGACTCCAAAGGAAATGAGTGGTATCCAGACACTGTTGCGACTGCTCACATCACTACAAACTCTGGTATTCTTCATAACCCTTCTAGATACAATGGCACTGATACAGTTATGATTGGGAATGGGTCATGTCTACCTATTACCTATACTGGTAATGCATTGTTACATACTGAAGTGGATTCATTACCTCTGAATGATGTATTAATTGTTCTTGATATAAAGAAGAATCTTCTATCAGTATCAAAACTAACAGATGACTATCCATGGTCATTTGTTTTTGATAAAACTGGTGTATATGTAAAGGACAATTACACCAACACAACTCTATTGCTCGGGAGGAAAGTTAAAGGATTGTATCGAGTAGATCCTCAAACCACAGAGGCATTCTTAACTTAGAGACACGGAGCAGTAGGAGAGGATATATGGCATCAGCGTTTAGCACACACCAATATGAAAACGCTGAAGTACCTGTAGAATCAACAACTGATTCACTGTAATACCAAAGTACAGACTATGTGTAGAAGCTATCAAGTTGCTAAAAAAAACTGCTCTGCCCTTTCCATTATCAGAATCTGTAGCTTCTATACCTTTAGAAAAGGTTCATTGTGATAACTCGGGTCCTTCACCAATTAGTTCCTTTCAAAACTTCAAGTATTATGTCATCTTTATAGACAATTTCTCTTGATTTAGTTGGATCTATCCAATGAGATTGAAATCAGATTTCTATGACATTTTTGTTATGTTCCAGAGACAAGTAGAAAATCAATTTGATTGCAAAATCAAGATTTTTCAATGTGATGGTGGAGAAGAATTCATCAGCCACAAGTTTCAGACTCATTTATAGAGTTGTGGCATTAAACAACATGTATCATGTCCCTATACACCAAAACAGAATGGGGTCTCTGAAAGAAAACATCGCCATGTTGTTGAATTGGGTCTTGCCATGCTCTATCATGCTAGAATTCCTTTGAAATACTGGCTTGATGCATTCATGACAGCTAACTATATTATCATTATACTTCCTACACCAAAGTTACAAATGCAATCACCCTATAGTAAACTGTATCAGCAAGAACCTAGCTATGATCATCTCAGAGTCTTTGGCTGTGCATGTTATCCTTGTCTCAGACCATATGCACAGCACAAGCTTGATCCACGATCACTTACATGTGTGTTTATTGGATACAGTGAACGTCATAAGGGATATAGATGTCTTGTTCCTACCACTGGTCGAATATACATTAGTCGACATGTCATGTTCGACGAAAACTTCTTCCCTTTTACTAAGACATGTGTAACAGAGTACACACCATTTACAACACTGTATCGACTATGGACAAAAGAGGTTAAACTTCTGGACTCAATGAGTGAAGGTCCAGTGTCTCCATCTTCACAAATATATCCAGGACATTTGCAAGATAATGGAATCATGACTACAGAAAATTTTCATTCTCTTCAGTCAGCCACAATGCCATGTACTTCCTTTCCATCATATCTGCAAATTGTGGCACAAGACAATCCTGCTTCCATAGCAACAACACAAGATGAAATCTCTATTAATCAAGCTCATTCACCTTCACAAGATCCAGAAGTACCTGCTTCTGAAGCTGCAACATCCAATGAAATCAGTGTTGATCAAGCTCATTCAAACTCTCACTCTGTCTCCCAAGGTACAGCTTCAACTCATCCCATGCAGACTCGATCAAAGTCTGGCATTATCAAGATGAATCCTAGATATGCATGTCTGGCTGAATATAAAGTACCTCCTGAACCAAGATTAGTTAAATTAGCTTTAGTAGATAAAGGATGGTATATAGCTATGAAGGAAGAAATGGATGCTTTGTATCAAAATCAAACTTGGATATTAGTTCCTCGAACCAATCAAATGAATGTGATAAGATGCAAATGGGTGTTTAAAACAAAACTTGCACCTGATGGAAGTCTTGACAGGTTGAAGGCTCGATTAGTGGCTAAAGGGTTTCATCAAGAGGAATGCATTGATTTTACAGGAACTTTCAGCCCTGTTGTCAAACATGCTACAATTTGGATAATGCTTTCTGTAGCAATGATGAAACAATGGCCAATCCATCAACTTGATGTTAAAAATTCATTTTTACATGGCACATTGAATGAAACAGTCTACATGGAGCAGCCTCCTGGCTTCATACAGTCACAGACACCTCACCATGTGTGCCTTCTTAAGAAGTCTCTCTATGGCCTTCGACAAGCACCTCGTGCTTGGTTTGATAAATTCAGTAATTTCTTACTTGAAACTGGATTTTTCTGTAGTACGACTAATCCATCATTGTTTACACTTCATGCTGGATCAGACACAATACTTTTGTTGCTCTATGTTGATGATATTGTCTTAGCTAGTTACTTTCTAAACTGATTCATTCTCTCAGCCTTCAATTTCATATGAAAGATCTTGGCTGCCTTCACTATTTTCTTGGCATTGAAGCTAAGCGTACTTCTACTGATTTGTTTCTCTGTCAAACCAAATATGCTCTTGATCTTCTTACTCGAGCTCACATGGTTGATTGTAAACCAATTTCCACTCCTCTGTCACAGAGACCAGCTATCCTGAAAACTAATGCCATACCACTATCCAATCCTCTTGAATATAGAAGTCTAGTTGGTGGTCTTCAATACCTGACATTAACTCGTCCTAACATTGCATATGCCACAAACTTGTTATGTCAGAAAATGCAGAAGCCCACTGTTGCAAATTTTCATAAGCTAAAAAGGGTTCTGCACTATGTGAAAGGAACTGTTCA
The DNA here is from genome assembly GCA_016097605.1 of Eucalyptus guilfoylei. Classification (NCBI taxonomy): domain Eukaryota; kingdom Viridiplantae; phylum Streptophyta; class Magnoliopsida; order Myrtales; family Myrtaceae; genus Eucalyptus; species Eucalyptus guilfoylei. The sequence continues at coordinate 18,424,682 of CM027869.1, read as the reverse complement.
TCTTGGGGTGTTCCTTCATTCTTGAAGTTCTATGAATCTTTATGGCTTCTCTGATGCTGACTGGGCTGGCTGCACTGAAACCAGACGATCCACTACTGGTTTCTGCACATATCTTGGTTCTAATCTCATTTCTTGGGCAGCAAAGAAGCAACCTACAGTTAGTCGCTCTTCTACGTATGCATATCGTGCTCTTGCATCTACTACCGCGATCTTACATGGATCAGCTTTGTCCTTCGTGACATTGGTCTCTCTCTTCTTCTCCAACTCTTTTATTCTCGTGATAATCGATCTGCCATATCACTTACTGCAAATCCCATCTTACATGCTCGTACTAAACACATTGAAGTTGATTTTCATTTTGTACGCGAGAAGGTTTCCTCAGGATCTCTCGGTGTGCGCTATGTTCCAAGCAATTGTCAGCTTGCTAATATTTTTACAAAATCTTTGTCGTGACTGGCACATTTTGGTATCCAAATCAAATTGGGTATGGGTTCTTTACCCCTTCCCAATTTGCGGGGGGGTGTTAAAGGACATGAAGTCAGGAAGTATGCTGAGTCAACAAAGGTAGCAACGAATGCTACTGATTCAATTAGAGTTAAAGACAATAAGTTTAGTTCTGCTGATATGAACAAAGACAAGCAGAATAAAGTCAGCACGTGCTCATTGAAGAATCAATATTCTGTTTTGAGTTGTAACCAACATTCTTTCTGTTAGTATTTCTGTTAAGTCTGTTTTGATAGTTAGTTTTTAGTCGAGTCCTTTACACTTTGTAATATAAATAGAGAGTTGAAAGAAGAACATAAAGATGAGGCTCTCAGATGTAACTTCTCTCAAATCATTGTTGAATACAGAAGCTTCACATTTTCTCTCTGTTCTTTCTTTTCCTCATCTCTGTTATCTTCTTCGTCTCTGTTTCTCTCTTTATGTTCATGAGCTTTCACACAAGTTTGAGTTCCTCAACCTCATGACTTTCGAGCACTTGCACATCGGGACTGGGAACGAGATCACATCCTACACCAAGTTCATGGACAACATCATCAACAATGAGCGGGACGTTGCGCTGCTACACGCCCAAGGCATCATCCAGAATGCCATTGGGTGTGATGATGCGGTCATTGACCTATTTAACTCTCTGCGCAAGGAAGTTACGGTCGGACCCAACAGCAGCCTTGACGTCTTGCAAAAGAAAATCAGTGAGCACTGCGAGAAGCCCCGGAATAGGTGGAGGGCTAATCTCAGACACACCTACTTTAGTTGTCCTTGTAGTGCATTGTCTCTCATTGCCGCCATCTTCCTCTTCACACTCACCATAATTCAGACCGTAGATGTCGTGCTCACCTACTATTGAACCCTCCCGTAGCCTCTGCATAATAATTTCTATTTTCCATTGTTGGGTTTTTCTCCTAATGGCTGATGTTCGATTATTATTTGTCGATTGGCTGTTGATTGTTGTCATCAATGGTTTTCCTCCCGTTTTCAGTCGGTCTTATTTCCCTCCCTAAATGTTTTAAACGATGGACATTTGGCTGTTTATATATCATTATCGGATGATGATTTTCTTGTTTCTGTCTTCATCTTTTTTGTCCAATTTCGATAGGTAGTCTATGAAATCTTCCATTGCAACATTTTCTTTTTGATTAAATTTTGTCAAAGTTGTTCCAGAAAATCCAAGACCCTACAAGTTTCTAGATCTATTGTAAGTAGTTAAAGTATGTGATTCTAGCTTAGTTGGTGGTACTTAGAAGTCATGGCTAAAAATCTGTCCAACATGTAAAATGAAGCAAATTTGTCTATTTGTAACAGATTCTTAGCACAAGAGTCGATTAGGAGAGGACTACAAAGAGGCTTCATGCTCGTTCATTCATGTTCAGATCAACTACAGCTCCATAAATCCCTTGTACCCAACATTTTGATAATTCAACAAGCTCCAAAAGCTCCTTCCTTATTCCTTTGCTGAGTAAATCCCACAAAGATACACGCTTGCACATTAACACTAAGAGTAACAGTAGTATCAGAGCCTCATTCGGTTGGTACTGGGCGTGAGTCCTATCCACTTGCTATATTAGAGTAGGAGATATGATTTGATTCTGATTATTTTAATTGCAAGTTAATTAATCCGGTCAATCCGTAAGATTAGATATTCGGAATAGAGAATAGGAAACAGTATTTTATATACTCTTTCCTATTGTACATCCTTCTTGTATTATAAATAGGCTTGTAGTGCATGTACAAAAGTAGAGATATACACAATACAATTTTCCCCAATATTTTTCATTTTCTGATTAGAAACATGGTATCAGAGCGCGATGATCATTGAGCTTGTCTCTTGCCTTCGGTCATCTGATATTGGCCGGTTGCCACTAGCCGTCCATTCGCTTCTCCTTCAGACTGATCGTCCTTCGTTAGTTTGCTGTCGGCTTGCTTTGATTGATTTTTCCTGAGCACCGTCGTTTTTTTTTTTTTTTTTGACTAGTTATTATGTCAGAACAAAGCTCCTAAACTGAGGAATCCTCCAGCCACACATTGGCTCATGAACAGACCGACGGTCCGTTCTTCCTCCATGGGTGGCCAGGATGGGCATGCCATAAACTGTGGATAGGCAGGTGGGCGGATAATGCGGCACATTCGGGAGAGAGCTCCAAGTTGTAGAGACCACCACGTTGAAGGCCCCAACCAATGATCTTCTTCATCGAGAGGTCCTCAAACAAGCAATAAGAGGGAAAAAAGGTAACTGAGCAATTAATTGTTGAGTAATTTTTGAAATGGACAGGAGATGAAACTCAAAGGTTGGAGCACAAAGAACATCAATAAGGGTGAGGGTTGACATCAGAGATATCGAGCCGTGTGAAGTGCCGAGAACTCCAACCCCATTAGGTATGCCAATAGCGGGAAGAGGTTTCGGTTATGCTTGTGCATATTAAAGTGATTCAGGGTTATGTGTAATGGGATTCATGGCTCTGGTGTCAATAACCCAAGTGCAAGAATTTAATGAATTAGAATTCAAGTCGAGAACAGTGCCTGTGAGATTTGCCTTGGAAATGTTTACCGCTTGGAGTAAACGAATGATTTGTTTATATTGCTTACCGGTGAATGGCATGGGAGACGCCGAAGAGGAGTTCTCGGGATTACTGGCAGGCTTGCTGTCCGAGGGCTTAGTATGGGGCTGGTCATGACGTTGTCCCTTCTAATTAGCAGGAAATCCATGGAGGCGGAAGCAAACATCACGGGAATGGCGTGGTATACTGCAATGGGCACAACGTTCACGAGCATGTGATGGAGGCCCGCATTTTGCAAGGTGAGCAGAAGCTGTCTTGGTGTGCTTAGGGGATCGAGTCGAGAGTGGCGAGTCCCTTTGAGGCTGGATGTTTCGCATGGAGTCATATGTCAACAGTGTGTTCTTGGTGGAGGTACGAGTCAAGTGAACATGGCGTTGAGATTCATCTTGAAGAATAAGTGAATAAGCTCGTGCAACAGTGGGCAACGGATTCATGAGCAGAACTTGACTGACCACATTAGAATACCTCGGGTTTAAACCCGTTAAGAATTGATAAAGATGTCGATTCTCAAGTTGCATCACAAACAATGTCTTTGCCTCGCAAGAGCATTCGGCAAGGGTTCCAAATTGTTCAGCTCATCCCAATAACGCCGCAAATTATTGTAATACCTAGTGATGTCATCTTCACCTTATTCAAGAGCGCATATTTTCTGCTCAAGGCGGAATATGCAAGGACCATCAGACGGTAACATACGTTCATGCAGATCAGCCTATACTTCCACAACAAATTCCGTGTACAAAACGGTAAAGACAAGATTTTGATGGATGGAATTCAGGATCCATGATAATATTATGCTGTTGACTCAAACCCATGGGGCATATGTGTTAGTTGATTCGGGTTTCAGATTATCTCCCATGATGAAACCCATTTTATTCCTTGCGGATAGAGCAATGGTCATGGCTCATGACCAGCTGTAGTAATTATCACCCATTAAAACCATGTTGACTAAATTCGAACTAGCGTTATCCGAGGTAGACACACCACCTATGACTGCGCGTGTCAATCTCCCAAATGGAGTAAGGCAATGCCTTTAAAATTACAAGCTCTTGAACAAAACCTGGGATATCGTACCTCTTCCATGTCGTAAAAAGACGATTGGTTTTTCGAATCACTTAATCCTACACTTTCTTATAATGGTACTATAAAGGAAAGAGATGAGTATGCAATATGTAAAATGAGTTTGCTTCATCCATAAGTTGACTCTCTGAACCACTCAAAATGAATAATGCTACTTATACTAATACCAGTTCACAAATTGGCGCACCAGGTGATGTGGCATAGTTTTAGCGAAAGTGATGTAGCATACTTTTAGCAGAAGTGATGTGGCATACTTTTAGTGGATGTTGAAGGTGGCACGTGCATGTTTAGAGGCCCATCTGTCACGTTGCTCTCTTCAAGCCGGAATTGGCAATCTGTTATGTTGATCCGTATGACAATTTTTGTAAGCTATGCTTAGTATACTTTGCAATATCGGTTTTTCTTTTTCCTTTTTAACTTTTCTTTACTTTCTAAGAACTTTCTTCCATCGGGGAAAATGAACCTGCAATGAAAGTAGCATGGTATAATTATTTCCGTTGGTGTAGGAAGTTCGGGGACTTTGATTAGGAAAAAGAACACCGAGTGACTTTGTAAATGACTGCCAAACACGGCCTCCAGATTTCGTGCTCTTTGCTATTGAATCCCTCCTCTCGATTTCTCTTGTGGGGATGAATAATACATCCGCTTTTCAACACGACGGCAATGGCGAAGATTCTAAAGATGTAGCTCAAGCTGAGGCTGCATTTGGTTGGGCTTTGATATGGGCTTTAAGGCTCTAAAGATCCTTGGACAAATATTGAAGTGTTAGGTGACTATTTTTGGAAACACATTTGAAAAATAATTGATATCACGGAAAACTCAAAATTAGTGTACTTGTAATAAATTTACCTTAAACTAGTTCAAACTTTAAATTAATACATTTGTGACAAATTTATTATCTGTTAGTTATTCATTAAATTGGACTAATACTACAAAAAAATCACAAACTAGTTAGTGACAAATGGAAGGTTTACCCAGCATGTGTTATACAACTCGGCAATGTGAGTCTCTTGATATGAGCTCCATTATTCTTATCAAGAATGCTAAGAGAAAGGGAGGAGAGCTTGGAAACTTATAGTGCTCTTGGGAGGGTGTCATGCGTTTAGTCTTAATTACGACCAGGAAGAATTCGTGAGTGCGACTATGATGGACCAATTTTCTGTCCCTTGAGCATTGATATGTTCCTCTCTTTATAAACAATGAATCCTCGCCATATTCCGCCAAGATTGAGGATCCAAAAATTGCCTAAAGATGCGCTATTCCAGACGCACATTTTTTCTTTTTTTATCTCTTTGTTTATTTTGTTTCTTTCTTTATTTTATTTCCTTCTTTCTCTCATCTATTCAAATCTCCAGCAAATTCTTGAATCAATTTCGATTGTGCGTTTGCAAGTTGGAAAGCGAAATTTATTTCATTTTCCTTTTTGGGTGCTGATCAAATATGTTTGCCACCTTTTTGCCAACTTCTTTCCTTAAGACCTCACTTCCCAAAAATCGCCGGATGGTAATTTCTTCATTACGTGCAATCTTCAGTTTATCAAGCAAGGCGCGGCCATTAAAAGGGATCAGGCTTGCGAGGTTCGAATGAGTTTTGGGGTCTCAGTGCTAGTTCATTTATCTTATCGGACCAATTCGAATCCAATTTACAACTAGACATGTCAAAATAAATTTATCCAATAGACGTGTTGCCTAATGCCTAAATGCAATGTAGAGTGCAGATGCAGGATCATGCAATATTAATATGTTTGTTTAAGGATCAAGTTCGATATCTAATTTTCTTATTCGATGACTAATTAAATGGGGTCGTTTATATTTAGATGTCTATAAAAGCAAATAAAGAGTGTTATTTGCATTTTGTCGAAACTGTTTTTTAACTTTAAGTGCTTTGCTTTTGTGTAACGGCCAAACCAAATGCAATCATACTGAAGGAAGAGAAAGGCAGAATGTCGAAGGGGAACGCTGCGCTATAATTATCAAAGGACTGCCTAGGGAAAGTTCGCATTTTTCCGCTTGATTTTTCGGCTTTTTTAATTTCTTTTGGGCAAGTACTATAAAAACTTTTTAGGTTAGATACCTTAAAAATATTTTTTTATTATTAAAAATCCTTTTTTATGTCACGAAAAAAATCTAAATTTATATATATGATATATATTATTTATGTTAATTTTACTAAGATATAATCGTCACTTGATATTCAAGGCTTTTATTTTTATTTATTTATGCCGCGTAAATTTAAGATTTTAGTTGTACAAGCTTTCGGTGCCAACTGTAACCCCTATAAAGTCCAATCACCATTAATGTCCACGTGGGCCCCACGAAATGGCCGATCAACCCCGGTCTGCCTAGTCATTAACGCACGGTTAGCTTCTTGTATGTGTCTAGTCCTACGGCCAAATTCTATAAAGCAGGAGCCTTGCTCCTTCTATTTTCAATGCCTTCTTGTTTCTCAATGACTTAATCACTTAATACGCGTAAGATAAAATTTCTGAAACATAAATTAATTTCTATTCCATAAACAAGTTTTTGAATAAAAAAAATGTAATTACTGGGGGTTTGCCCCAATGGCCACCCTTCCAACTTGGAAGAGGGAGGTAGGGGGTTCAAATTCCCACATTCTCAGGGGGGATTGGGGTGAAGACGATTTCATTTCAGGAGTGGGTTTCGACTCCCACATCCTGCAAGGAGGCAGGGCAAAAGTCTGAGAGTGAGTATTAGATTAGGATTAAAGTAGGACCGACCAAAAAATAAAAAAATAAAAATATGCATATGATAATGATTTAAAATTTTTATTTCTAGAATAAAAATTTATTTGATAAAAGAATAAAATTTCGATTTCTAGGAGTAGTGATGGCGGCGATCGGTGGCAGTAGCCAAAGTCTGGAGTTCGACGTTCGGCGTTTGGCGGTCGGCAATTGACGACCGACAGTGATGGTTGGCGATCGGCGGCACGTAGCCGAAGTCTGAAGTTCGACGTTCAGCGTCTAGCGGCTAGCAATTGACGACCGACGACAGGCGGCTAGAGTTCGGAGTCCGATGTCCAACAACCAGTGTCCGACGTCTGAAGTCTAGCTTCCGGCATCTAGCGTTCGACAGTCAGTGGCAGGCATCTGGCATCCGACGTCCAGAGTTTGGCATTCGACGTCTGATTAGCTAGCGGCCAACATCCAACATCTAAAGTTTGGCGTCTGGTGTTCAATGTCCAAAGTCCGACAACTGGCAGCTAACAGCGGGTGGCCAATGGCTAGAATTCGGCAAACGACAATGAGCGGCCAACATCCGGGGGCCGATGGCAAGCGGCGAGCGACAAGCGGTCGGTGGCGGACGTCTGTTGGTCAGTAATGGGCCTCCGGCATACAACGGTTGGCAATGAGCAACCAACGATTGGTGGGCATCCGGCATCCGACGGCCGGTGACGGGCGGCTAGAGTCTGGGGGCTGGCGGCCGACGTTCAATGGCTGACGATTGGTGGCTGGGGCCTGTGGCGGGCGGGTAGCGACCCGCAATGGGCGGCGGGCATCCAGCGTCCCACGAGCGGTGGGTGAGCAATGGGCAGTGACAAGAATAAACGACAAGCAAATTTTTAATTTTTCATTTCTGTTCCAGAAATAGAAAAACTAAAAAAATTAACTTATGATTTCTACTCCAAATCTATTTCTACAATATAAATCTGTTCCAGAAATAAAAAAATGAAATTGCATTATCAAACGGATTTTTGTTCCAAATCTATTTCAAGGAACAGGAACAGAAAAACAGAGAAATAGAGAAACATAAACGTTGTAATGCACGCCCCTAGAGTCTGGCCAGTTGAGCAAGGTTCTTCTTTTGTTCCACTTCACTTTTTTATTTGTTTTTTTACTTGTGGTAGAGCTGATATTAATGGCGCTGATTCAACTCAATTGAGCGACTGCTACTCGATTCTGATATGCTACGTTCAATTTCCCATTTTTTCTGTGCCAATTACTTGATCATAGCTAAACCAAAGCATAGTTTCAGGAAATCCGCAGGTAGTTTCGTTGTTTCTTTTGAGTGCTTTAGCTGTAAGTTGGTCTGCTAAGTGTCTTTTTCAGTTTCTTTTTTTTCTTGCGCTAAGTGTTTTTTCTTTGGATTTTCATTTTAAAATTTTCGGCTGGGTAAACGCGTGGCATGGTTCCTCTTTGTTTCCAGATCCACTCGGGCAGAAGGCTCGGGAAAAATGCGAGTCTCATTATTCAAGGTATAAAGAATGCAAGGACGGGAGATTTCTGTTCAAGGAGCGGAGGTGCCGCAAACTTAAAAAAAATCTGGAGGATTGCCTCAGTCGTAAGCCTTCTTGAACAAGCTCTCTGTTTCGTCATGAGACTTTGTACTTAATCTTGGTCCCATAAATTTTTGGTGATCGTTTAGCGAGGTATTTGAATTGACTATGGCGGTTTTGTATATCAGGAAATGATAATAGATCTGGCCATTTACAATTTACTACTCGGGCACGCTCAGCTCGTCCGGATATATTTGTTGCTAATATGACTCCCTTTTGGATATTTTAGGAGTTATTCATGTTCAACTGAAAACGTGATTTGAAAGACAGGAACTTGGGCATATCATGGAGTCGCCACTTTGGTTTAATGCGAGGGTTCTTGGACTCATGTGATATGTTTGTGATGTGCTGTCCGAAAGCTGGCGGGAGTATGTAATAGCATTTGTTTGGGATGTTGTGTAGTGAGGTCCTGGTCTTTCCTATACTTTAGTGACGATGATAGTATGAACGGGAGAAAATATTGGGTGGGTTTAACCCTCCACGTAGGTCAGTGTGTATCACCATACAAAAGTCGACACGTGGCAAATTTGGGCCCACCTGTCAGCAACCACTCTTTCCATTAACTCCGTCTCTCTCCCATTTACTCTCTCTCCTCCCCTCCGTTTCTCCCCCTCTTCTCTCTTCACTTCTCTTTTCTTTTTTCTTGCGTCTGCCATGACTCGAGCTCAAGTCGGCTCATGGCCGCTTCAGAACCAATTCCGGATCAACGCGAACTCTCTCCTTCTCCGAATTGGAACCACCAGAAGATCCATCACGAGCTCCTCGACCTCCTCCGCTCCTTCTCTCTATCCACGCGTCCTCTCTCCTTCTTCCTACCGCTACTGCTGCTATCGCCGCCGCTCCTCTCTCTCCTCCTATGCTTCTCCCTCCTAGAACCGCTCCGCTCCTTCCGTCGCCGATGCCGCCGCCGCCTGGAGGATTCCTCCGAGGCATCGATTCCGACTCCGTGTCCGTCTCCGAGTCCGAGTCCGATCGCCGCGACGACCAGCGAGCTAGCCACAATGGCCGCCACTGCCTTGACGATCGTCTTGCTTGAGGAAGATGACGGTCCGGCGGCAATCGTGCTATATCCGTCACCGGCCATCGGCCACCTCACCCACCGCCCTTCCCTCTCCATCCACATCCTCATCACCAACCAAGCTGACGACGCCGGCTCCACCACCACCTACATCGCTTCCATCTCCGACACTGTCCCCTCCATTGCCTTCCACTACTTCCCCGCCACAACACTCCCCCCAGACTTCTCCACCACATCCCCCACCGTGAGACCCTCGCCCTCGAGCTCCTCCGCCTCATCGACTTCTTCTGCGTCGCTGCTGTCGCCGTCGCGCGTGAGCTCAACATCCTCTGCTACTACTTCTTCACTTCGGGGGCCGGTTTCCTCAACTTCTTCCTATACGTCTCAACTCTTCACGACAAGTTTGCCAAAAGCTTAAAAGACTTTGCCACCCCCATAGATGTCCCCGGCACACCGCCAATACCGCCCTCCGATGTTGCAGATCCGATGCAGGATCGCTACGATGAGGCCTACAAGGGCTTCTTGAAATCGTCCTTGAAGATGCAGACTTCAGCCGGGATCATAGTCAACACCTTCGAGAAGCTCAAGCAGAGAGCGATACGAGCCATCATGGATGGCCAATGTGTGCCCGGTGGACCCACTCCGCCGCTTTACTGCATCGGGCCACTGATCTTGAGCAGAGGAGGCGACGATGGTGGATCTCCAGATTGTCTGACATGGCTAGACTCGCAGCCAAGAGGGAGCGTCGTGTTCTTGTGTTTCGGGAGCTTGGGCGTCTTCTCGGTGGAAAAGCTGGGGGATACTCGGTCGAAGATGACCGAAGAAGAAGACTACCTCCCTCACTTCAACCCCCCCCCACTCTCTCTCTGTCTGCTTTTCTTGTCTTTTCCCTTGCGTGTGTCAGACTAACCAGGGAAATTTTCTCGAAAAAAGAGAAGTAAGAGAGGAGGGAAAGAGAGGTGTGGGCATAAACGGAGAGAGGAGAGAGAGTAAAGGGGACAAAGACGGAGCGTTAACGGAGAAGTGGGCTCTGACAGGTGGGCCCAAATTTGCCACGTGTCGATTTTTGTATGGTGATACATTTGGCCTACGTGGAGGGTTAAACCCACCCAATATTTTCTCATATGGAGTATGAACGGGGCAGAAAGTACTTGTCCTCATATCATTCCCCCGAAAAGTACATTTTCTTTAGAGTACTATCTTATTTTTTAGAGTCGTGAGAGGCAGCGTACATGATACATAGGCAAAGAGCCATCTTCACATTGCTTGAGAAAGCTTTCTTCCTAACGCAACTTGAGACGTAAATTTATGTACGTGTACATCATAGATCTTGTGGGAACTTTGATATGAGAATTATCCAAAGATTTATTTTACAATTCTAAATTCTGAACTTATTTTCCTTGGAGTGCTGAGAAGTCTAGGAAAACTTGATGCAAATTTCACTGACAATAGTACGAAATTAACACACATGAAGTGGTGGACACACCGTCCTAGATGCATGTGTGCCTTAGATTTGGAAGATAGAATTGTGAAGTTTCTCTTCAGGTCTGCTCGATATTAGATGAGGACACAAGACTGCCGCAGAGAATTCTTCTGGTAGTTGCTATCCATTGAAATTCAAGCAAACATCTTTGATGTCTTAATCTGTGCAGAAATACACGTTAATGTTGAAAAACAGAGATTCCCCAAATATCTCACGATTCTACGTGGGCTCTTTGGCAGCAAAATGGAAACAAATAATGCAGGAAACCAAGAAGGGAAGGGCCCTGCCAAACGTTGAGTGACGCGCAGATTTTGCCTTCAGTCTGCTTGAGTATGTGGGAATAAAGAAGTTGTAAGCTCAAGCCATCTTCAGATAGACTTTTGGGTTTCCCTGGAAGATTTTCATGGGCATATGTTGTCCTAACGATGGTGATGCATGTATATCATTCGGTTGCAGCAAACCCGACCCATGGAACTCAGAGTGTGTATGAACTAAATTTAGCCTCAAACTATAATCAGGTGAAACCTGAAAATAAAAGGGCTTACGTTTCCTTTGTCCTTCTCCATTTCGCTTCCATTACCTTCGAAGCTGAGTTGCTGCTGCGCAGAACAGGATCTACCACTCACTAAATGAGTGGCTGTAAAGCGAATCTTGGCTAAGTAATCAATGACACCAAGTCCTTCGCAGTTTTAGATTCAATGGCAATCAAAGAGCTTTAACTTAATCTCTTATCTCTCTATGAATCTATCTGTAGGCTAAATGCAGACTGAAAACGCATTTGCAAATTGCAAACTTCGGCATATGAGGGCAACGGCGTCCTCTTGCAACCTAACGAAGATGCTTCTGCAGCTGATTTGTAGCGCACTTGCAGGTTTCAAACAGTAATTTTATTAAAGATGTGTGAATTCTAAAGAAATTGGACTATAATGTCGTCAATGGAATCTGCAAGACAAATCGTTAAACAATTGGAGGGTAAAGTAACAGATTTAGTCCTCTAAGTTTTAGCATTTGTACAATTTGGTCTTCTACTGTGTAATCAAGTCCTCTTAACTTTCTTGATCGTACAATCAAGTATTTTGTTTACCCATTGATTGATATATATATATATATATATATATTTTGCTTGTTTTTCCTGCTCATGTGGTAGCAAACCAGCAGCAAATTTCATCTTCTATAACGTAAGCAGTATCACATTGTTAATTAATTTGACGTTTTAGTTGAAATGGTTGATCAAAGGATTTGATGGGGGAGTACAAAGTCCTATTGAGCAACTCTCAAGCTTAATTCAAATCTCATGGATCCAACCCGAATGCTCACTCCTGTAAGCAAAAGCTGATTTGATTTGATGGGTTCAGTTGAAGACATCGACTCTATGGGGAAGTTGTCCATTTAATGGATTAGTTTCGATTTTATGGTTGCCGATCAATTATCAAGATGTTGATTAACAAGTTTGTTGTCAACTTTGAGACTGCTAATCGACTATCTAGCAACAAGAGGTTGTTCTAGTCTATGTCCATCTCTGTCGGTTGATCTTCCATGGTGGTTGTTCGGCTCCCAAGTTGGTGGACGAATTTGGAGGATCTAATCCTAATTACTATGCATTTGGTATTGGTTAAATGCATTTACTTCTAGGTGTCAAGCATTAAGTCCTAGCTATTTTGCGTTTTAATTGTGTTGTGGTTTCGAGTCTTAGTTTTTGTGAATATGACGGTTTCAAGAGTCATGATTAGATAATTGTCCATAGTCATCACGATTTCTTAGAATTGTAATAGTCATTTATGTTTGCTTAGAAGAGTCCCTCTATAAATCAAGGTGAAATCTTATTTTGTACAGAGACTTGAATTTGATGAATACGTTAGATTTTCCTCAAGTGACTGAATATCTATCTTCGATTCTGTATCCAACTCCATTGGTGATGAACCCAAAGTTCTTTATTATTAGCTAGTGTTGTTCCTTTAAACCTTGGCAGTAAACTTTATCTCTCTCAACATCCTTTTATCGTTAGTTGATATTGCAACCTTCCTAGAGTGGTGAACTTTATCACTCTCAAAGTCCTTTATCCTTAGTTGATGTCACGACCTTTCCAAAGGCAAACCATTAAGAGAAGCTAATAAACTAATAAGCTGATACAAATGTTCACTCATTAAATTGGTAGTACCATTGCTTAGTACTGACTCTACTAAGCCCAAACTAATTGCAACTTTCGGGTTTTAATTAAATAAGTTAAACATGCAATTTAGTTTATAATGTAGCCACCATTGATTTATTATGAATCGATTAGGAACTCAAGTAAAATGTTGGAGAAGTTACATGATTTTCTAAGCTAGCCGAGTATATATATTAACGGAAAGTTACTTTTTGTGAAATATCGTTTTTCCTTTTCACTACAGGAGATGTAACACACGTAGACACGGGCGTTGAGTACTTAAAAGGAGGCCTCAACTAAGAAATTTATAACATCCTAGAGGTAAAAGTTATTTAATGTCACATCAAACATGTGAAGTCCGTATCTAAATCACATTACATGCACCCAACTCAATATGTGAATAGTAGTGTGCATGCAATTTGGTTCCAACGTTTGTCGTGAGACATACCTAAACTTTTTTTGTCTTTATCTGGTGCACAAAAAATTGATATACCCCTCACTGGGCACCCCCGGAAACTCTTCCCATATAAATTTGATTGGTTTGAATTAGTCACTTTCAGATTAAGTCAACATATTTTATGAGATTTTTGTGTTTATTGTTTAAGTGTTTATTAATTATAGCGATGTCGGAATGCCAAGAGAAATATCGCAGGAATATAATATTTTCTCTCTAATGAAATTCTTTAACCCATCTAAAATTTTGAAAACTCTCTATCGCAACTCTCCCAAAATGAATCCAAAAGGATTTAACTAATTGCTAGGTAGGTGCGCTTAATTCTCTTGTGAGATGGCTCTTACATTGTGTAATAGGCTTTCCCGAGTCTTACCACTGCAACTTAATTTCTCATTTTTGAGATAAAGATTTGACAAGTGTCATAATTTTTATACAATAATCACTTGAGTACCATAACTTATTTTTCAAGTCACTTGAGTGTCATGACTTTTAGATAACATTCACTTGAGTGTTGTAACTTCCGATCGATCACTTAAGTGTTATAAATTTTTAAAAAACTGTGAAGAATGTCTTAAAAAAATTATTGGATTATCATTTTCTCTGAACCCAAATTGTCCTCAGGTTTCATTATTGGGAACATAATCCAACTATAATAAGCCCCAAGAAAATGGAAGCATGATATATGATAATAATTAGTAGACAAAGGCTCATCACACGCTCGGTATTAAAATGACCCACTAATCAATTTTCAGTGATTGGAATTAAGGACTTCGCAATCTGCCAAATATAGAAGGGCATGGCGTCTCTCGTATGATTGCAATTGAACTGCCTCTCATATGGTGAGACACGCTAGAGCCTTCCTACAGGAGTGATTCTTACCTTTCCGCTGATCCAATCGAACTATCGCTTGCGAAATAATATCGTTTTGAATAAAATTAAGGGAATTTATAATGTTTGATATGTGAAAATTTTGTTTGATTAAATAGAGACACTTTAAAAGCTGGTTTTTCTCATTTCAATGAAAGTGTTTTGTAAGCTCTATTTCGTCAATATAAAAATAGAGGCCATTGTAATATAAAATTTGAATGAGAGACATATCATTCTAAGTTGAGTTCGGTGTAGATATGCTATTATATGTCAAATTGTGCACGATTTTCATGTGATGTTTTGAGTTTTCCCTTCCTTTGACCTTTCTTATTAAGTTTGGAATTTGGACTAGAACCACTTTACTCTTGTTAATTAGATAATTGTTCGAAGAGAATAAACTAGTAACAGAGCAAAAGGTGACCTCGCCCAATTTAAGATTTAATAAAAACTAGTTAGGGTAATTGAGGTAATAATCACGAGTAGATTTAGACTAGCTTTTGGGGTCATATCAAAATGCCACGAATCCTTTATCTAGTAGAAGAAAATATTAGGTGGTGTTGAATCTTCACATGAGTCACGCTCTACCCTACTCATTGATCACCATATCAATATGCTTGATAGTGGCCCACTTTTAGTCTCTTGTCTCTCTCTTGTGTGCCTTGCATTTCTTTATTTCTTTCTTCCTTTCATCCTTTTGGTCACTGCCACTGTCAATAACTATATCCACGGAGCCCCCACCACCAAACTCCGCAACCTCATGTTGGCCTTACCTGATTGTGAATTGGATTTGTTTTCCTTTTTCCCTAGTGGAGTTAGGAGAGGGGTCAACTTGAGTTTCTTCCTATTGGAGTTTTGCTTGTTTTGGTTTTGAATTGGTGAGAAAAATCTGACTTTTCTTAGGCGTTTTAGATGGTTGCTAAATTAAAAGGGAGGTTTTGATGAGCATTTTCATTTCTTCATTGGATGGTGATTCCTTCCCAAGCAGCTCCAATATTTAGTTTAACTCATAAAAATTGATTTTGCAATACTAGTTTAAATTTGATTTGAAATTTAATGTATCTTTTTGCTAGAATCAAATTTTCTCCATATGAAGCTAGTGGAAGTTTTTGAATTTGACACAAGATAATTATAACTTGATTTGACTTGTTTAGTACCTGAAGTTAATTTATAAGAAGTTATAAGATTGTCATGAGCTAACCGAGAATATATTATTAGAAAGTCACTCTTTGTGAAATAATTTTTTTTTTTTTTTTTGCAATACACATAATATATATAAGAGGGGCATTGAGTACTAAAAAGGAGATCCAAAGTTAGAAATTTAGATCGTTCTAAAGGTGAAAATTATATATCTAATATCACATCAAATAGGTGAAGTCTATAACCAGATCATATTGCGTGCACTCAATTCAATACGAGCATTTTGGCTGAGGCTCATACTTGGGAGATTCATTAAATCCTAAGGCTCATACACGGCCGCGTGCATGATTTGATTCCCACGATTTTCATAGGACATTACCTAAACACTTTTTGTCTTCACCTAGGCCACAAAAAGCGACAACCCGCCCGCCCCCCTCAAAAAAAAAAAAAAAAAACCAAGCCCAACTTGCACGCCACCAAACACTCTTCCCGTTACCTAAACACTTTTTGTCTTTACTTGGAGCACAAAAAGCGACACCCCTCTCACTTGGAGACCACCAAATACTCTTCCCATGGGGACACCACCAAACACTCTTCCCATTAGTTAAACTCTTTTTGTCTTTACTTGGGGCACAAAAAGCGACACCCCACCTCCCTTGGACACCGCCAAACACTCTTCCGATGGATATAAATAAAAAAGCCCCGACCATTTGAAATCCATATTCATTATTCAATTATACTTTACAACTCAATTTCATAAAAAAAACTATTAAAATTTAATCAACACATATATGATCCAACTCATTTTATATGAGTGACAAAATTGGTCGAGACCCATTTCCACACCTCTATTTATGCACAAGTGACCAGCATTGGGCTTGGACAACCCAAACCGCACGCACGCTCTTCCCATTCTGTTTCTCTCTCTCTCTATCTCTCACCCAGAACAGAAACTTGTGGAACCTCTGAAACTCCCGAAACATGTTACCCTCGCCGCCCCAACTGGACCCGAACGAGACCAACTGGATCGTTCATGTCAACGAGAACCCCAACTGCATGCCCAAAGACGAGCAACACTGCTGGAAGTCTCCGTCCATCTACAAGGTTCCACCCTCCATCACCCGCCTCAACCAGGAGGCCTACCAGCCGCAGGTTGTCTCTTTCGGCCCCTATCACTACGACGAGGTCGACCTCCGTCCAATGGAGGAGCACAAGCACCGCGCGCTTCTCCACTTCCTGAAGCGGTCCGGGAAGTCCCTCGAGTGCGTCTTCGAGTCTCTGAGGAAGGTGGCGCATGAGCTCGAGGACAGCTATGACAATCTGGACCAGAAGTGGAAGGAGGGAACGGGGGGCAAGTTCCTGGAGCTGATGATCACGGACGGCTGCTTCATGCTCGAGATCATGAGTATCGCGATAAGTAGGGAGAAGAATAATGGCTATGCGCCCAATGACCCCATCTTCAGCATCCACAAGCTGGAATACATAGCCCCATATATAAGGCGGGACATGCGGCTACTGGAGAATCAGCTGCCGATGCTAGTGCTGTATCAGCTGGTTGCCATCGCGAACGATGGCAAGGAGGTTAGTTTCTTTGATTTCCCTCTGTCATTAGAGAGATTATTGCACTGATTATCTTAGATAGACTGAAAGAAGATGAAGAAGACAAGAGGAAAGGAAAGCGAGAGGGGAAATTTTGTCTTGTATTTCGGTGTATCCATGTAATGTACAGAATGTGTCTATTATAGTACATGTTGTATGTAAATGAAAGGAAACAATATTATATACAAAATCAGATCCGACATTAATTGATCTTGACTTATGCAATGATATCTGAATGATTCCGTTGAATATCCTTGCGTATCTTCAACACTCCCCCTCAAGCTCGTGGCTTGTAAATGTCCAAGACGCCTAGCTTGCTCAAAAGATACGCATGCTGTCTCTGACATAAAGGCTTGGTAAAGACATCTGCTGGTTGTTCTTCTGTTCCAATCCCTTGTGTCTCGATCATCCCCTGTTGAATCTTTTCTCGTGTGAAGTGACAGTCCACTTCTATGTGCTTGGTTCTCTCATGAACAATAGGGTTCGACGCAAGTTTGATGGCTGCATCATTGTCACAAAATAGTCTGGTCGATCCTCTAACTTGCACTCCAAGATCTCGAAGCAATCCCCTTAACCATACTATTTCACAAGTTGTTTTGGCCATGGCACGATATTCTGCCGCTCTCCGCCAAGATAGTGAAACAAATCGGTTGCTTTTTTGTCTTCCATGAGAGTAAAGAGTCTCCCAATTTGATGCGTAAAACCAGTTATGGATCTTCTGCTCATCGGACAAGTTGCATAATCCGCATCACAGTAAGCAGTCATCCTCATATCACATTTCCTGGAAAGAAGAATCCCGAGTCCTGGACAACTCTTCAAGTACTTCACCACTTTAAGTGCTGCATTCATATGAGATTCCTTCGGTTGATGCATAAACTGACTGAGTGTCTGGACTGCATAACTTATATCTGGTCTGGTCATAGTTAAATATATAAGCTTCCCAACGAGCTTCTGATATCTCAATTGATCCTTGAGTACAGGATCAATCTGTTGAGATAAACCAACATCATAATCTGCTGTGGTCAGTTTAATGTTCTGCTCGATTGGAATTACAGCTGGCTTACATCCCGATAGACCTGCTTCCGATATAATCTCCAGTGCAAATTTCCTCTGACTAAGAGAAATCCCTTGGTCTGAGCATGCAATTTCAATTCCAAGGAAGTACTTTGGTGATCCTAAATCCTTAATATGGAATGTTGAATGCAAATAGTTTTTGAATTCTTTGATAGCTACTTCATCATTGCCCTTAATAAGTATATCATCTACATATATCATTAAGTAGATAGATGACATACCTCTAGTCCATGTGAAAACAAGATAATCAAATTTGACTGTTGAAAACCAGCAGCTATCAATGACTCAGCAAACTTCGCATACCACTGTCTTGAGGCTTGTTTGAGTCCATACAAGGATTTGCGGAGACGACATACTTTATCCTCCCCCTGTCTCCGTAAACTTGGTGGCACTTCCATATAAATCTCCTCATCTAAATCGCCATGCAGGAATGCATTGTGCACATCCATCTGATGCAATGACCAGTCCCGAAAAGCCGCTACAGAAAGGAATGAGCGAACAGTAACATCTTTGGCCACGGGGGAAAATGTTTCGTGGTAGTCAAAACCTTCCCGTTGTGTGAAACCCTTTGCCACTAATCGAGCTTTGTATCTCTCAACAGATCCATCTGCACGATACTTGATCTTGTAAACCCATTTGCATCCAATTGCCTTGTGGTGTGCAGGTAGGGTAACAAGATCCCATGTTTGATTATCCATCAAGGCCATTAATTCTGCTTCCATGGCCTTCTGCCAGCGCGGATCAATGCGTGCCTCTTCAAAACTCGATGGTTCTCGCCCATCGGAAATACGAGTAATACAACATCTATGTTATGGAGAAAGTCTATCAAAGGAAACAAATGAGGCAACTGGAAACAGAATACCTGGTGATTTCTGGACTCCGCATATGTAGTCTTTGGTCCAGGTTGGCGGACGTGTGCTACGTCCGGATCGCCTTGGCACATGGTCCCTTAATGATAAATTATTAGCATCTGAATCGCCAAAGGTACTCGAAACTGGAGAAGCGACTTCCTGCTGGTGTTGTGCTGTCACTTCAGTTGAAGACATCATGTCCATAGGTGTCATAGCAGATGGCCTGATATCTGCTGATGGAGGAAGGAGAACATAGTTTGGATCTTCCATAGTTTCCTCCGTCTGAATAGTATGGAAATGATCATCTTGTTCTAATACAGAGGTGGCAAAAGGAAAAGAATTCTCTTGAAACGAAACATCCCAACTAACTATGAATTCTCCTGTGGAAGGATCAAATACCCTGTATCCCTTCTGTAGACTGGGATATCCCATAAAGATGCATCGACGAGCACGAGGTCCCATTTTATCTCTAGGACCTACTATGGTGGCGTAGCAAAGACATCCAAAAATCTTCAAATGTCCCGTGTCCGGTGTCTTTCCATAAAGCAGCTCAAAAGGTGTTCGCCGACAAGAAGCTTACTTGGCATACGGTTGATCAAATAAGCTGCAGTTAAAACACAATCGCCCCAAAAGGTGTCTGGAACAGAAGCTTGGAATTTCAAAGCCCTCGCTACTTCTAACATATGACGATGTTTCCGCTCTACTACCCCATTTTGTTGTGGCGTATCTACACATGTGCTCTCATGTAGTATCCCATGTGACGAAAAAAGAGCAGTTCATTCATGATTGAAGAATTCACTTCCATTATCTGTTCGTATTTTTTGAACATTCTTCCCAAATTGAGTTTTGGACAAGGAAAGAAAAGTCTTAAGATGAGACAGAACTTAACCTTTACTTTGCATGAGAAAAAGCCATGTGGCCCTGGAGTGATCATCTACGATAGTGAGAAAGAATCGAGACCCATCGTGATTCAATGTATGGTATGGCCCCCAAACATCGACGTGCAACAAAGAAAGAATATTACTTGAACGATGTTGACTTAGTGGAAAAGGTGTTCGCAATTGTTTCGCAAGTGGGCAAATAGGACATTGAGGATAAGGGAGAGAAGAGCTATGACCCAATCTGGAGTGCAAAAGGAAATTTTTATCATTGGTAGTCAGATTACACAATGATTTATTACAAGAGAATAAATCAAGATTTTTGGGTGAATTTCTCCAATAAAACAATCCTTCAGAGAGGTTACCCCAGCCCATCAATTTCCCAGTCGAAAGGGCCTGAAATAGACAGATATCAGCATTGAAAAATGCTTGGCACGAATTTTCTTGACAGGCTCTGGACACGGAGATAAGATTAAATTGGAAATCCGGAATGTAAAGAACATTTTTGAGAATAATTTGTGGGCTAAGAATGACAGTCCCAGTTAGGGTGACACGAGTTATATTGCCATTTGGCAGTTGCATAGTAATAGGATTAGTTGAATCTTCATGAATATCATAAAATAATCCCTTATTGCATGCAATATGATCACTCGCTCCAGAGTCAATAATCCAGGCATTTCTTGATATACTATTTGTCAGGCAATGAGAAATACCTGTAAAACTGCTCCCCTTTTTTGGTACCTCCAATTTTTGCAAAGCCTGCATTAATTGTTGATATTCTCCATGTGTAATAGGTTGATTGACATTTGTGGATGGAGTGGACTGGTAAGCTGCTACTGAAATCTCCTTTCCCTTCCTGTCGGGTCTCCCATGTAATTTCCAGCAATTATCAATTGTGTGGTGGGGCCTTTTACAATAATCACAAAATAACTTCCCTCTATTTTTAAAATTCGGCCCATAATTTCTCGAATAATTTGGACCGTTGGATCCTCTTAAGCCGAGCGCATCTCCACCATCGAGATCACCCGAGTGCCGCGCCCCTTTCTAACTGTCGGATCGCTGGAGTCGATCTTGGCCGTCCACGGAGCCTTTAAAAGGCCCTTTCGGATCCGCGAACCCTAGCCCCCCTTTTGGCTCTCCGAACCCTAGCGATGTCGCCTCTCTTCCTTTGGCTAGGGTTTTCTGCCCCCTTTCAATTTTCGCCGCCAAGGCTAGGGTTTCGGTGGTTTTGGCCTCGGATGCGGTGAGCCTCGGCTTTCCTCCCCGCACCGCGAGCTGAAATATTCGGCCAAGGGGAGGAGCTGGTTCCATTGCCAAGATCTGCGATTTGAAATGAAGGTAAGAATCATTGAGAATCAATAGAAAACGGGTCGCTTTTTCTCGGTCCTTCATTGTTTTGTATTGCTGGAGTGTTGCCTTCGGTCCTTCGAGTTTCTCCTCTGCTGCTTCAAGCTCGTTCCAGAGAGCGGATAGCTTGTTGAAGCATGTCGTCACTGACATGTTTCCCTGCTTCAACTCGCTGAGGGCTTGATGCAGCGAGAAAATCTTTGCCCTATCGAGTTTCCCGTACATTTCTTGAATGTTTTGCCAAATTGTTTTTGAATCCTCCGTGGGAGGTAAACCCGCTGCGATTTCTGGGCTGATGCAATTACCTATCCATGTTCTCACCAATTGGTTGCATTTTTTCCATTGTCGCCCCATCTTCTCATCGGTCAGAATCGGGATAGTTCCGTCGATGAAACCTTCTTTGTCTTTTGTGATGAGTGCTCTCCGAAACTCTCGTGCCTAGCTCGAGTAGTTTTCGGGTCCTGTGAGAGGGTGACTAATAAGTCGCAACTCCGGCCCGTCGGAATTGGAGATATACAGGGCGTCGCCGGGTTCTGGGCGACCCATGGCGGCCTCCAAGGAGATCGGTAGGAAACCGGGTGGAAAGCCTGAGTAAGGGTTTGCTTGCTGACCCTGATTGAAGGTGCCCTGAGTCCCTGCATGTGAATCGCCTGACCCGTTAGGGTTTTCGCCCGCATTAGACGACCCGATTGCTTCTGATGGGTCCGCCCCGCTTGCGGCTGGTGGACGGTTCTGAGTCTAACTTCCTGAGAATGATACATTCGGATTTCCTCCATAGTATACTGGCATTGGCATCCACTGGTAAGAAGTCCCCGAATGGGGATACCCCAGACTGGGTTGCCATGGAAAAAATTGCCCCATCGCAGGCTGATCAGTTCGACCTATGATGTTATGCACTTGATCTTGTGCTTCTAAGGTCGCTGCATCCACAGGTAATTGCCCCGATTGAGGTTGATTGTCAGCCATGACAGTAAGGAAATCTCCCTCTCTTTTTTTTTTTTCTTCGTCTGTTTCAATGCGATTTCCTCAAGGTGTTGACTCTTGCGCCGGAGTGCTAATGCTTTTTGCAGGTTAGCTAGATTTTTCCGGCAGAATATCAGAAGACCAGAAAAGGACGAATCAAGGCGGAAGAAGCGAATTAAGGGTGCGCAACCCGCTCCGATACCATGAAAGAAGATGAAGAAGACAAGAGGAAAGGAAAGCGAGAGGGGAAATTTTGTCTTGTATTTCGGTGTATCCATATAATGTACAGAATGTGTCTATTATAGTACATGTTGTATGTAAATGAAAGGAAACAATATTATATACAAAATCAGATCCGACATTAATTGATCTTGACTTGTGCAATGATATCTGAATGATTCCGTTGAATATCCTTGCGTATCTTCAACATAGACCTCACACGAAATCCATTAAATTTAATGTTTTAAATGTTTAGCATGCACAGTTCGAGATCAATTAACAATTTAATTATTAAATCTATCACTTCAATAAGAGAGTCCTTTTTTTTTCCTTTTATGTCGGAGGTAACGACACAACAACACTCTCGTATTCAATGCACTGACTTTACTCCAACAACGCAGGATGACGTCAACGAGCTCATCGGAAAATTCCACTTCCACCATGAAACTAAAAAGTTCACGGGGTTGGGCAGACGCCTCCATGTCATGGACGTCTTCAGGGAAGGCCTGTTGATGGAACCCAAGAAGGCCCAGCACGAAGGGACAAATGTGGAGACCGAGACGATAATCCGGTCAGCCACTGAGCTCAACGAGGCCGGGATCAAGTTCAAGAAAAGCAAGACCAAAAGCCTCAAGGACATCTCCTTTGCTGAAGGGGTCCTGAAGCTCCCAGTTATCAAGGTGGATGACACCACCGAGTCCATGTTCCTCAACGTCATGACGTTCGAGCGCTTGCACATCGGGGCTGGGAACGAGGTCACATCCTACGTCACCTTCATGGACAAAATCATCAACGATAGGCAGGATGTCGCCCTGCTTCACACGGAAGGCATCATCCAGAATGATTTCGGAAGTGACAAGGCAGTCGCCAAGCTATTCAACTCTCTGTGCACGGACGTGACGCTCCCATCCAACGAAAACCTCGATGGCGTGCAACAGAAGATCAGCGAGCACTGCAAGGAGCCCTGGAACAAATGGAGGGCTATTCTCAAACGCACCTACTTCAGGAGTCCTTGGACTATATTGTCTCTCACCGCCGCTATCTTCCTCTTCGCTCTCACTATAATGCAGGCCGTGTATACCGTGCTCAGATACCATGCAAAATGATTTTTTTTTTCTATTTTTTGTTGTTTCTCCTAATGCCTGATGCTCGATAATTATCTGTTGATTGGCTGTTGATTGTTGTCATCAATGATTTTCCTCCTGGTTTCAGTCATGCTTATTTCCCTCTCTAAATGTTATGAACGATGGACATTTGGCTGTTTATATATCATCATCAGATAATGATTCTCTTGTTTCAGTCTTTTTCATTTTTGTCCAATTTGGATAGGTATTCGGAAGGACGATCACGTTCTAGGCAAATGAAATCTTCCATTCCAACATTTTCTTTTTGATTAAATCTTGTTGAAGTTGTGGTCAATCTATCCAGAAAAGCCAAGACTCTACAAGTTTGTAGAACTATGGTACGTAGTTAAAGTCTGGTGTTTTCTGGCTTAGTTGGTGGTAGTTAGAAGTAATGGCAAAAAAACTGTCCAACATGTAAAATGAAGCAAATTTCTTTGTTTGTGACAGAGATTCTTAGTAGAAGAGTCGATTAGGAAGAACTATAAAAAGGCTTCATGCTCGTTCGTTCATGTTCAGCCCAACTACAGCTCCATATATCCCTTGCACAAAACATTTTGATAATAAAACAAGCTTCAAAAGCTCCTTCCTTTTTCCTTTGCTGAGTAAATCCCCACAAACATACACACTTCCACATTAACACTAAAAGCCAACAGTGATGTCAGGGCCTCATTCGGTTGGCATTGAGCGTGAGTCCTATCCACCCCCAACTAAAATCCCCACCATATATCCAACACCAAAAGGATTGCCAACTCTATCTCACTATTGTTCCTACTTTCGATGAAAATAACTATATTTATTTACTAAAGCATTAAAATGATTACTTTCTTGATGGCACAAGATTTAAGCGACATCGTGGAGAAAGAATATAAGGCTCCGTAGGAAGGTACAAGCTTCTGGCAGAGCAACCACAAAAAGTTGCAAGGGCTTTGTATGTCATCCAACAAGCACTCTTGGAAACAATATTTCCACAAATCATTGGAGCAAAAACCGCAAAGACGTGTTCTAAGACAACGTGGAAGCCAAAGAATGTATGAAATTAAATTATGTGAGAAAACAAAATCACCAGAGAAACAAGACAATCAACAATAAGGAAAAATTTGCACGATTTAGACCAACCACCAACAGCCACTTCACGGGAAGGGTCAATTGCAAATAATTAGGTAATTATCAATTGGAGAATTATAGAACTACAATTGCTTGTAACGCTAAAGAGTTTCCCTGTTTAAGATTATACCCAAACCCATAGTATTTCACCTCACGTAATTGCTCGATAAACAAATCATTGAAAACTTGAAACACTCGTGTCTTCACGAAGAAAATGCCTCAATTGGATGAAGGATTCTCTTCACAAGCTTCACCCGATGCTGACATCTCCTTTGTACTCCCAACGAAAATAGAACTCCACTTTAAGGCTTGAAGAAGTCAACGGCCCACACAGCCCACGAAAACCCATGTTTCTCTCCTCTTCTGACGAGCACCAACATACGAGCTCCGTTTTTTTTTTTTTTTGGCTGTAAGGAGTTCCAGTTAATAGACGGCTTGGATAAGATTACAACAACCAACTCTCCGCGTTCCAATCCAAATAGGATAAGTTTGCTGGGTTTTAATCCAACAAGCATCTTTCAATCAAATCGGATTTCGTATATGGCTCAAACTGAACATACTGAAAGAAGAGTTTCAAGACTCAACAAAGACACAAACCATTAGATTTCAGTCTCTTCAAAATATTAAAATAAAAAATTATGAGACCCTCAAACAATAATGTGGAAGATTAGAATGACGAGTAGATCAAATGGGGGCTTATGGAGATGATATCAGGGGAGTAGAAATTTTAGATGTGATGTTTATTAAGGAATACAATGCTATTATCAGCCCTCTAGAAGAATTTAAGGATTTAAAAATCATGTTAGTGAGTGAATTCATTAGCTCAGGCGTATGAGAAAAGACTAATGCTTTATGATGAAGATTCCATTGAGAGTGACTTTCAGTCTAAAATAAATGCGGGGTCTCATAAATCTAAAAAGGGTTCAAGGAGCTTGTGGAAAAATAAAAGAGGAGAAGAAACCTCTTAAAAGGACAAAAAAATAAAAATAAAATCTAACCTGTAGTATCTGCAATAAAATAAATCAATTAAAAAAAGATTGTTGATTGAAAATAGATTATCGAGATAATTATGTTGAAGAAAAAGAAAATACAAACAATATGTTCACCGGAAGCCAAGTGGCAAATATCGAAAAAAATTATGCATGTTATATTGATAGTGGTGTAGTAATCATAGATGTGCGATAAACTACGTCCTACAATCTTGATCTACTAGTTCCGGTGGGGCAACAGTGGCGCCCGGTGGAAAATCCCGACAAATCTCGACTTTCAGTTAGTGAAAGTACTCAGGTTTCCCAAAGGGTATATTTTGTATCATTAGGTCTTAATGCAACAATGTTGGGCGCATAAACGTTAGAGGGTAAATGATATTTTAGCGTTTGTAGCCATGACAGCAACTTGAAAGGGAGAGAATTGCAATGCCGATCTAGGCCCACCCAATCATTCCTTTAAGTACACAAAGGAAATCCCACACTTTTAAATTAGCCCACTTCCTCTCACTTTTCCTACGTAGGACAAGGAAAAAGCACTTAGTTTGTTTTTACAAACAAACCTCCAACGGTATTGTGAGATCCTGGTCTTTCCTATCCTTTAGTGACGATGATAGCATGAATAGGGCAGAAAGTACTTGTCCTTATATGATTCCCCTGAAACGCACATTTTCTTTAGATTATAATCTTATGTGTTAGAGTCGTGGGATGCAGTGCGCGTGATGTATAGGTAAAGTGCCGTCTTCACATGCTTGAGAAAGCTTTCTTCCTAATGCAACTCGAGATGTAAATTTATGTACCTGTACGTCATAGATCTTGTAAAGACTTTGATATGAGAAGTGTCCAAGGGTTTATTTTACAATTCTAGATTCTGAACTTATTTTCTTTGAAGTGCTGAGAATTCTAGGGAAATTTGATGCAAATTTCATTGACAATAGTACGAAATTAACAGACATGAAGTAGTAGACGGTGTGTCCTAGATGCATGTGTGCCTTAGATTTGGAAGATAGAATTGTGAAGTTTCTCTTCAGGTCTGCTCGATATTAGATGAGGATGCAAGAATGCCACAGAGAATTCTTCTGGTAGTTGCTGTCCATTGAAATTCAAGCAAACATCTTTGATGTCTTAGTCTGTGCAGAAATACCCGTAATGTTGAGAAACAGAGATTCCCCAAATATCTCACAATTCTCCGTGGCCTCTTTGCAGTGAAATTGAAACAAATAATGCAGGACACCAAGAAGTGAAAGGTCTAGCCAAACGTTGAGTGACGCGCAGAATTTGCCTTCAGTCTGCTTGTGTATGTGGGAATCAAGAAGTTGTATTCTCATGCCATCTTCAGATAGGCTTTTGGGTTTCCTTGGAAGATTTTCGTGGGCATATGTTGTCCGAACTATGGTGAAGCATGCATATCATCCCGTTGCAGCAAACCCAACCAATGGAACTCAAAGTGTGCATTAACTAGATTTAGCCTCAAACTTTAATCAGGTGAAACCTGAAAATAAAAGGGCCTACGTTTTCTTTGTCCTTCCCCATTTCGCTTCCATTACCTTTGAAGCTTAGTTGCTGCTGCGCAGAACAGGATCTACCATTCACTGAATGAGTAGCTGTAAAGCGATTCTTGGCACTGTTTTAGATTCAATGGCAATCAAAGAGCTTTAACTTAGTGCACTGAGATTAATCTCTCATCTCTCTATGAATCTATCTGTAGGCTAAATGCAGACTGAAAACGCCTTTGCAAATTGCTAACTTCGGCATATGAGGGCATCGACGTCCTCTTGCAACCTAACGAAGATGCTTGTGCGGCTAATTTGTAGGCGCACTTGCAGGTTTCAAACAGTAATTTTATTAAAGTTGTGTGAATTCTAAAGAAATTGGACTATAATGTCGTCGATGGAATCTGCAAGACGGATCTTTAAACATTAGGACGGTAAAGTTCTCTAAGTTTCAGCATTCTATTTTATAAACAAGTCCTCTGAAACTTTTTTGATTGTACAATCAAGTTCTTTGTTTACTTATTCTAACTAATGCCGTCAAATTGAGATTTTTTTTTTCTTGTTTTTCCTGCTCATTTGGTAGCAAATCAGCGGCAAATTTCATCTTTTATAACGTAAGCAATATCACAGTGTAATTAATTTCAACCTCAATTCAGATATCATCAATTGATCCAACCCAAATGCTTACTCCTGCAAGCAAAGGCTGATTTCTGTTACAATTTGATTCAATAGGTTCAGGTTGAAGACATCGATTCTATAGGGAAGTTGTCCATTCAATGGATTAGTTGCAATCTCATGATTGCCGATCGACTATCAAGATATCAATTTATAAGTTTCTTGTCAACTTTGAGGCTGCTAATCAACTACCTAGCAACAAGAGGTTGTTCTAGTCTATTACCATCGTTGTTGGTTGATCTTCATGATGGTTATTCGGCTCCCAAGGTTGGTGGATGAATTTGGAGGGTCGAATCCTAATTACTATGCATTTGGTTATAGTTAAATGCCTTTAGTTCTAGTTATCAGCCATTAAGTCCTAAGTATTATGCGTTTTAATTGTGTTGTGGTTTCGAGCCTTGGTTTTTATAAGTACGTCGGTTTCAAGAGTCATAATTAGATAACTGTCCCTAGTCATTCTGATTTCTTAGAAGTCATTTTTGTTTGCTTGGAAGAGTCCCCCTAAAAATCAAGGTGCTATCTTATTTTGTACACAGGGGACTTGAATTTGATGAATACGGGAGATTTTCCTCAAGTGAGTGAATATCTATCTTCGCTTATGTATCCAATTTTATTGGTGATGAATCCAAAGTTCTTTATTCTTGGCTGGTGGTGTTCTTTAAGGTCTTGGTGGTGAACTTTATCTCTCTCAAAGTCCTTTATCTTTAGTTGATATCGCGACCTTCCCAAAGGCGAACCACCAAGAGAAAGCTAATAAACTAATAAGCTAGTACAAACAGCTACTCATTAAAGTGATTGTACCGTCACTTGGCATGGATTCTCCCAAGTCCATACCTGTTGCAACTTTGAGATTTTAATTAGATAGATTAAACGTGCAATTCAGTTTATAATGGAGCCACCATTGATTTATTAGTAGTTAAGTAGAAATTCAAGTAAAATGTGGGAGAAGATACAAGATTTTTTGAGCTAACTGAGCATATATATTATTGGAAAGTCACTCTTTGTGAAATTTTTTTTTTCCTTTTCGCTACATGAGATATAACATACACATACACACGATTTCGATGTGATCTTTTTATAATGCAGATATGCTAGGGTGGTTGAAGTAAGAGCACATTTAGAGAAGCTTATCGAGTCCTTTTAAAATGATGTGAATCATTTATCTAGTACAAGAAAACATTAGGTGGTGTAGAATCTTCGAATGAGTCACACTCTACCCTACTCATTGATTGCCATGTGCTTAGATGGTGGCCCACTATCATGCCTTGCATTTCTCCTCTTCTTCTTGGTCTTCTTCTTCCTTTCTTCCTTCTAGCCATTGCCAATACCATTGTCAATAGCCATGCCCATGGAGCCCCCACCACCAACCACCGCAACCACATGTTGGCCTTGCCTAATTGTGAATTGGATTCATTTTCTTTCTTCCTCCTGTGAAATTAGGGGAGGGGTCATCTTGAGTCTCTTCTTATTGGAGTTTTGCTTGTTCTAGTTCTAAATTGGTGAGAAAAATCTAATTTTTCTTAGGCGTTTTAGATGATTGTAGAAATAAAAAGGGAGGTTTTAACGCGATCTATGGATAGCATTGTCGTAGTAAAGGTCGTAATGCCAGAGGAATCATTACTGCGGAGCATAGAGGGGGAGGTCATAAGCGTCTATACCATAAAATAGATTTTCGATGGATGTTCGATACTAAGAAAATGAAAAGATCTTCAGAAAGTGGGTTTTTATGCTCCGATAAATAATCAAACGTATTTAAATATTCCTGTTATTGTATTTTTTCTTGAAAAATGTGCTCAACCTTCAAGAACTGTTTATGATATTTTAAAGAAACTTTGATATACTAGTTTGAATCTGATTTGAGATTGAATATATTTTTTTGCTATAATCAGTTGAGTTTGACACAAGATGATTATAACTTGATTTGTGTGCCACCTGAAGTTAATTTATGATAAGTTATATGATTGCCATGAGCTAAGTGAGCATATATATTATTGGAAATTCACTCTTTGTGAAATATAGCTTTCTTTTTGTTGCGTGGTGTGTGTGTGTGTGTAGGAGCGATGAGTACTAAAAATGAGACCCCAACTAAGAAATTTGGATCATCCTGACCATAAAAATTCTAAATATAATGTCACATCAAATAGGTGAAGTCCGTACCCAAATCACATTGAATGCATTCAATTCAATATAAGCATTTTAGTTGAGGCAAACACTCAGGGGATTCATTAAATCCTAAGGCTCGTACATAGTTATAAGGTTATGTGGACGGTGAGCAATGCAATTCAATTCCCACATTATTCATGGGACATTACCTAAACAATTTTTGTCTTTACCTGGGGCACCAAAAGTGACACTCCTCACTTGGACACCGCCAAACACTCTTCCCATCTCTCTCTCTCTCTCTCTCTCTCTCTCTCTCTCTCTCTCTCTCTCATTCACATCCTCTCACTTCTTTCAGCTTGATTGGTTTATGCGAAATTGCTCCACAAAATGATAAATTAATTTGATCGGTTTATGGAATTAGCCGCTTTCAGATTATGTCAACAACTTTTAGGAGATTTTTGTGGTTACTATTTATTAATTATAGCAATCACAATAGATCCAAGTACTCCTCAATTGGAACTTCTTATAAAACAAACGCATAAACTCACTAGAGAAATATACAAGGAATAATAGAGAATACCGGAAATTTTCGTGATTCAAACCGAATATTGATACCCACACCATGAGAAAAGCAAATAGTGAAAATTCCACTGATCAATCCAAGAATTATAGAGTAACAATCGCTCACAAATTTGAGTCTTTCCAATACTTAAAAGGAAGACTTCTACTATTTTTGTATTTTCCTATTTCATTTATGCACCTTAAAATGAAGAAAAAATTGAACCTCTCTTTACACGGCCAATCAATAGTAGCGTCACTTGTATGGCCTTTAGAGGAGTCAATCTCTTGATTAATCAATCTTAGATCCAAAGAAATTAGATAAAGTAAAGTAACAACCCTATCTTGGTTGAACTCCTATGGTGTGGCTCCAATTAGTATCTAAAGAAATTAGATAAAGTAAAGTAACGACCCTATCTTGGTTGAACTCCTACAGCATGGCTCCAATTGGTATTCAATCAAGAATTCAACTCCCCCTCGTTCAATTCGGGTTGAGTTTCTTTAAACTCGAGATATCTTTTAAGAGAACTCTTTTGCATCTCATAAATGCGCACAGTCAATTACACTTAAATGATCTAAAGCTAAAAATCAAAAATCAAAAAAATAAAACCCACATTAATATTTAGTTTTAACTTCAAAACTTGACCTTGCTTCTATGATTTGACTTTAATTTGATTCAAATTTATCTTTTTACATAAACTAATTTTTCTATATTAGAAACCGATGGACATTCTTGAATTTCACACAAGATGATTACAACTTGTCTTGTGTGCCATCCAAAATTCATTTAGAAGAAGTTATATGATTATCATGAGTTAACTATGCATAAATATTACCAGAACATTACTCATTATGAAGCCTTTTTACCTACAAGTGATGATTATACGGGAGGAGGGTGTCAAGTACTAAAAATGAGACATCAAATAAGAATCTAGCATATCCCAAACATACAAGGTAAAAAGTATTACCAAATAAAACAAAAAATACGACTATAATCTAGTGCCACATCAAATATCAAATGTGAGAAGTTCTTGCCTCAATTAGCATTACATGTACTCAACTCAAAGGACCATTTTAATTTAGCTAGACACTTGTGAAATTTATTGAATTCAAAAGCTTAGACACGATAATGAGATGTCATGTTTTGTGTACATACCATTTGTTTCCTACAGTTTCCTTGGGACATGTTTAAACACGTTCTCTCTTTACCTCGTGCACAAAAAGTGATTTATACATGTGCTCATCAAATAAGTAAATCGGGTCGAAAATGATTCAACTCAAATTGATGAATTCAATCCATGTGGACTCATGTTTATGCATGCTAATATAATGACTCATAGAGACCTGAATCCATTCTGACCTGAGATCCATTTTAGCAATTTTTTCACCTTAAATTGTTGTTTGTGTGTATTTTGTGAGCTCGAACTTTTATACGGATAATTTAGGAAATACAATCTATATTGGGGTTGTTCCTAATAGGAAATTCGAATAAACAACAATTTTTGTCCGGGAGATTCTAAGAATTTTCGTACGTGGTAGGAGGGCCCACCCAGACTTGTCACATTTTCGAAACGACGGCCCCTTTCTATTATCGCTGGGAGTGAGAGGGTCAGATTGGGCCCCATCTCGTGGTGGCGTGTGGATGGGTTGGGTATATATAAAAAGGCCTGGACCATTTGAAACCCATATTCAATTAGACTTTAAAACTCAAATTCATTAAAAAAATCATTAAAATTTAATTAACTCATATATGATCCAACTCATTTTATTTGAGTTACAAAATTTATACATACGTGACCAGCATTGGGCTTGGACAACCTCAAACTTCACGCACCCTCTTCTCGTTCTCTCTCTCTCTCTCTCCCTCTCACCCAGAACAGAAACTTGTGGAACCTCTGAAATTCCCCGAACCATGTGTTAAGACTACAGTAAAAGCAGCAGCTCAGCCACTAATAAAACCATCGAGAACAGGAGGAGGAAAGCATATGAGCTAGAAGCTCTCTGTTTAGTACTGCTTTCTTCTTACTCGTTTCTTCTTTGCTTTTTCGGTAATCGCTTAGTTTTTCTCTTCAGTTAGGTAGTTGTAACTTCTCCAACTATTCAATACCTGTAAAACAGATTCTTGAGAGAGCTAATGCAGATATAAAAGGAAAGCTCTCATATTGTAGTTCTCAAGAAGTTGAAATAACAGAAGAAGCATTTTTTCATCACTACTTTCTCTCATTTTCTCTCCATCACTTCTTGTTCATAAACTTCTTCATGGTATCAGAGCCATCGCATCCTGAAGAAATCATCTCGATGCTGTATAAAAATGGCTGAATCTACAGCAGATTGAAGTCAGATTCAAAGCTTCGTTGATCTATGAGACATCTATATCTTCCAACAGATCTGTGAGCTGGTATTTCTCATCTACATCTAAATCTTCATCAGTAGAAATACACTCGTAGCAACATACTGCAAAACCAGTAGAGTTTGTGATTGCAACTAAAGCTGTTTGAAGATCTGGAAGAGTAGAATGGCAGCAAGAAATTTGAGATATCCATTTCCTATTCATGTTAATATCTCGAATTTTGTTACCATCAAATTAGCTGAGGATAATTTCCTCCTGTGGCAAGCTCAATTTCAAAGGTTCTTAAGAAGTCAAGACCTATTTGGTTTTGTTGATGGAGAAGTTCCACCACTTGCTAAAACATTGCGGTCGAAGAAGGAGGTCAAACTATTGAGGTTTCTAATCCCGATTATAATGATTGGATCAAGACAGATCAGCTTATATCTTCTTGGATTAGTGGTGCTTTTTTCGAAAAACATACTCGCTTGATAATTGGCCTAAACACCGCATATGAAGTTTGGCGTACTTTGCTCAATCGGTTTACACAAAAATCAGGCAAAGGAGTTTGAGTTAAGAGGAAAACTGCAGGCTTGTCGAAGTGTAATAGAACATTATCAACATATCTCGTAGAGTATAAATCAATATGTGATCAATTGAATGCAATAGGGAAACCAAGGATGAAATAACAAAACTGTTTGGTGTTTTGGAAGGTCTCGGATCTGAGTATGAGAGCTTTAAAACAACAATTTATTGTTTAAAGCCTCAACCAGAATATGACGAAGTAATCTCACATTTAGAGAGATTTGAAACAAGGCTACAAAACTATTCTTCGAATCAGTTTAGTCCAAATCTAGCCTACTATGGCGAGGAAGACTCAAGCTATACACAAAGAGGAGTTTAACGAGATTTTGTACAACGGAATAATAGCCTTGGAAGTTCAAGAGGGAATAGTCGTGGAGGAAGAAATTATGGAGGAGGTAGGTCATTCAATAACAGATATAGAAACTTTGGATATCCTGGAAGAGGCATGAATTACAGAACTAATAGTTCGAACTATGAACAGGGAAATCAGCAGCTTAAACAGTTTAATACCTCCTCTGCTCTGGGTTCTGGTCAAGGATTCAGACCATATAATGGCTCATCACAAAGGTATTCAGATACCAAGACCTTTCCATCTTCAAATTTAACTCTTCATAAAAATATGCAGATAGAGAAAACAACAAAAACACTCACCGGAGTGTCAAATCTGCGAAGACCTGGTCATGATGCATTACACTTTGTTGGTATCGATTTGATAATTCCTACCAAGCTGAGGAGATACCAACAGCTTTATCAAGCACTACATAATGAGGAAGCAAATGGTAATGAATGGTATCCGCAGACACGGGAGCAACAGCTCACATTACGCTAATGCTGGTATTCTTCATAACTTTTCTAAGAATGTTGGTACCGATACGTCATGATTGGCAATGGTTCATGCTTACCGTTCAATACATTGGTAATGCATTGCGAATACTCGCTACGATGTCTTACCTCTAAATGATGTGTTGATTGTTCCGGAAATTAAGAAAAACCTTCTTTCAGTTTCTAAACTAACAGATGATTATCCCTGTTCATTTGTCTTCGACAAAACTGGGGTGTACATAAAGGACAGCATCACAAACACAACCAAGATGCTAGGAAGGAAGGTTAAAGGACTTTACAAAGTAGAGCCTCATGCTGCAAAGGCCTTCTTCACTCAAAGACAAAGGATTGCTTAAGAGAATGTCTGGCATCAACGTCTAGCTCATACAAATCAGAATATCCTGAAGCATATGAAGAATCAAAAGCTAATTCAGTGCCATATAGAACCACAATTTGTATGTAGGAGCTGTCAACTAGCTAAGAGCACTGCTCTACCTTTCCCATTGTCGAATTCTACAGCTACTAAACCCCTAGAACAAATTCATTGTGATATCTGGGGACCTTCTCCAGTTAACTCATTCCAGAATTTCAAGTATTATGTCATTTTTGTTGACAACTACTCTCGGTTCAGTTGGATCTATCCATTGAAGCTAAAATCAGACTTCTATGATATTTTTCTCATGTTTCAGAGACTAGTAGAAAACCAACTCAACTGTAAGATCAAGATTTTCCAATGTGATGGTGGAGGAGAGTTTATTAGTCACAAGTTCAAAACTCACTTACAGAACTGTGGCATTCAACAGCATGTCTCCTGTCCATATACACCTGAACAGAATGGAATATCTGAAAGAAAACATCGTCATATAGTTGAACTTGGTCTGGCCATGATGTATCATGCAAAACTCCCATTAAAATTCTGGGTTGATGCATTTGTGACAGCCAATTATATTGTCAATATTCTTCCCACTCCAAAGTTAAAGATGCAATCTCCCTTTAGCAAGTTATATCAGCATCAGCCAAGCTATGATCATCTCGAATTTTTGGGTGTGCTTGCTATCCCCGCCGACCCTATGCACAGCACAAACTTGATCCACGATCCCTTACCTGTGTTTTTCTAGGATACAGTACTCACCATAAGGGATATCGATGCCTTGTTCCTACCACTGGTCATGTGTACATCAGTCGACATGTGGTATTTGATGAGACCTTCTTTCCTTTCTCTCAGAAATTAGCAACAACTTATTCAACTTACACACATTTGTATAAGCTATGGACAGAAGAAGAGAAATTTTTACAACCTTCCAGTACATATTACATAAACACTTCATTATCTCATCATACAAGAGATGTACAAGAACCAGCTGAACAAATAGTCTCTCCTAATTCTACAGAACCAGCAGCTTCTGTTTCTACAACTGGATTACCTATGGATCAAGCTTCTTCAACTTCTCAGAATATTTCACAACAAGTAGAAATACCTGGTTCCACAACAGAGACAATAGCTGAACTAGATATGGAACAAGTTGTTTCTAATATTCAGACAACCTTACAAGGTACATTATCTACTCATCCTATGCAAACTAGATCTAAATCGGCATCATCAAAAGTAATCCTCGATATGCATGCCTTGCTGAATATCGAGTTCCCCTGAACCAAAGTCAATAAAATCTGCTCTAGCAGATCCAGGATGGCATCGAGCAATGCTAGAGGAAATGGATGCTTTACACCAAAATCAAACTTGGTTATTAGTTCCCCGTACCAATGACATGAATGTTATAGGCTGTAAATGGGTATTCAAGACTAAACTTACATCGATGGTAGCCTTGATCGATTGAAGGCTCGACTAGTAGCCAAGGGATTTCATCGGAAGAAGGAATAGATTTCACGAAACCTTTAGTCCTCGTTATCGAACATGCCACCGTTCGAATTATACTCTCTATGGCAATGACAAAACATTGGTCTATACATCAACTTGATGTTAAGAATGCCTTCTTGCATGGCACTTTAAATGAAACAAGTGTACATGGAGCAACCTCCTGGCTTTGTACATCCACAAGTACTCTCGCATGTTTGTCTTCTTCAAAAATCACTTTATGGATTGCGTCAAGCACCGCGTGCTTGGTATGACAAGTTCAGCACTTTTTGCTTGAAGCTGGTTTTTTCTGCAGCTCAACTGATCCTTCTTTGTTCATACTTCATAAAGGTCAAGAGACAAGACTTCTCTTGTTATATGTTGACGATATAATCCTGATCGGGAGCTCGATAAGTTGCTGCGCGACACTTATTCATTCACTCAGTATACAATTCCATATGAAAGACCTTGGCCACCTCCATTATTTTCTTGGAATTGAAGCTACACGAACATCCACTGAGTTATTTTTATGTCAAACCAAATATGCTCTTGACTTACTCTCTCGTGCACATATGTCTGACTGCAAACCTATTGCCACACCTCTTTCTCTTAAACCAGTCACATTGAAAACAGATGCTGATCTTCATCCCAATCCTATAGCTTACAGAAGCTTAGTCGGTGGCTTACAATATCTCACTATCACTCGTCCTGATCTTGCATTTGCAACAAATATCTTGTGTCAGAAAATGCAACAACCCACTGTTGGTGACTTAAACTGAAGAGAGTACTTCGTTATGTCAAAGGAACAATTCACCTTGGCATCTATCTTCACTCTCGCAGTTCTCTCAATTTATATGGTTTTTCTGATGCAGATTGGGCTGGTTGTGTTCAAACCGACGATCCACCACAGTTTCGTACTTATCTCGGCTCTAATATCATCTCATGGGCAGCCAAGAAACAAACAACCGTTAGTCGTTCTTCCACCGAAGGAATATAGAGCACTTGCTTCGGCAACAGCTGATCTTACTTGGATCACTTTTGTTCTAAGAGATATTGGTCTTCCTCTACACTCTCCAACCTTACTATTCTATGATAATCAATCTGCAATATCCCTCACAGCTAATCCTATACTTCATGCTCGAACAAAACATATTGAGGTTGATTTTCACTTTGTTCGCGAAAAAGTTGCCTTTGGATCCTTGTGTGTTAGATATATTCCCAGCAACAATCAAATTGCTGATATTTTTACAAAGTCTTTATCCAGACTAACACATTCTTCTCTTCGTCTCAAATTGGGCATTGGCTGTTCACCCCTGCCCAATTTGCGGGGGGATGTTAAGACTACGAAAAGCAAAAGAGCTCAGCCACTAATAAAACCATCGAGAACAGGAGGAGGAAAGCATATGAGCTAGAAGCTCTCTGTTTAGCACTCGTTTCTTCTTACTCGTTTCTTCTTTGCTTTTTCGGTAATCGTTAGTTTTTCTCTTCGCTTAGGTAGTTGTAACTTCTCCAACTATTCAATACCTGTAAAACAGATTCTTGAGAGAGCTAATGCAGATATAAAAGGAAAGCTCTCATATTGTAGTTCTCAAGAAGTTGAAATAACAGAAGAAGCATTTTTTCATCACTACTTTCTCTCATTTTCTCTCCATCACTTCTTGTTCATAAACTTCTTCACCATGTTCCCCTCGCCGCCCTCACTGGACCCGAACGAGACCAACTGGATCGTTCACGTCAACGCGAACCTCAAGTGCATGCCCGGCGACGAGCAACAGTATTGGAAGTATCCGTCCATCTACAAGGTCCCCCCCTCCATCACCGACCTCAACCCCAAGGCCTACCGGCCGCAGGTTGTCTCTTTCAGCCCCTACCACTACGACGATGACCACCTCCGTCCAATGGAGGAGCACAAGCACCGCACACTCCTCCGCTTCCTGAACCGGTCCGGGAAGTCCCTCGACCGCTTCTTCAATTCCCTGAAGGAGGTGGTGCGTGAGCTCGAGGACAGCTATAACAAGCTGGACTCGAAGTGGAAGGAGGGCTCGAGGGGCCGGTTCCTCGAGCTGATGATCACAGACGGCTGCTTCATGCTCAAGATCATGAGGACTGCGATAGGGGAGAAGAATGACTATGCGCCCAATGACCCCATCTTCGGGTTCCACAGGCTAGAATGCATAGCCCCGTATATAAGCCGGGACATGCTGCTGCTGGAGAATCAGCTGCCGGTTCTAGTGCTATACAAGCTGGTTGCCGTCGAGAACAATGGCAAGGAGGTTAGTTTCTTCGATTTCACTCTGTCATTAGAGAGATTATTGCATGTGTGAAACGGCTATAGGTTCACCTAACAATTCATCTTGATTATCTCATATAGATCTCACATGAAATCCATCAAATTTAATATTCTAAACGTTTACGATGCATATCAATTAATAATTTAATTATTAAATCTATTACCTCTATAAGAGATTTTTTTTTTTCCTTTTATGCGGTTAGTATCGACAAAACAATACTCGCATTCAATGCACTGACTTCACTCCAACAACGCAGGATGACGTCAACGAGCTCGCCCGAAAGTTCTACTTCCCCAATGAGAAAAGAAAGTTCACGGTGTTGGGCAGACGCCTGCATGTCTTGGACGTCTTCAGGAAAGGCCTGCTGATGAAACCCGAGGAGGTCCAGCACGAACGGGAATTATATATGGGGCCTGAGGACATGAAGAAGATATCTGCCAAGAAGACCGAGCCGATAATCCGGTCGGCCATTGAGCTCAACGAGGCCGGGATCAAGTTCAAGAAGAGCAAGACCAACAGCCTCAAGGACATCTCCTTTGCTAGCGGGGTCCTGAAGCTCCCAGTTATCACAGTGGATGACACCACTGAGTCCATGTTCCTCAACGCCATGACGTTCGAGCGCTTGCACAGCAAGGCTTGGAACGAGGTCACATCCTACGTCACCTTCATGGACAAAATCATCAACAATGAGCAGGATGTCGCCCTGCTCCACACCCAAGGCATCATCCATAATGATTTCGGAAGCGACAAGGCAGTCGCCAAACTATTCAACTCTCTCTGCACGGAAGTGACGCTCCCATCCAACGAAAACCTCGATGACGTGCAACACAAGATCAGCGAGCACTGCAAGAAGGACTGGAACAAGTGGAGGGCTCATCTCAACCGCACCTACTTCAGGAGTCCTTGGACTATATTGTCTCTCACCGCCGCCATCTTCCTCTTCACTCTCACTATAATGCAGGCCGTGTACACCGTGCTCAGATACCATTGAACCCTCCCGTTGCCTCTGCATAATGATTTCCTTTTTTCCATTTTTGGGTGTTTCTCCTAATGCCTGATGCTCGATAATTATCTGTTGATTGGCTGTTTATTGTTGTCATCAATGATTTTCCTCCTGTCGTGCTTATTTCCCCCTCTAAATGTTATGAACGATAGACATTTGGCTGTTTATATATCATTATCAGATGATGATTCTCTTGTTTCAGTCTTTTTCATTTTTGTCCGATTTGGATAGGTATTCGGAAGTACGATCACGTTCTAGGAAAATGAAATCTTCCATTCCAACATTTTCTTTTTGATTAAATTTTGTTGAAGCTGTGGTCAATTTATCCAGAAAAGCCAAGACGCTACAAGTTTGTAGAACTATAGTACGTAGTTAAAGTTTGTGGTTTTCTAGCTTAGTTGGTGTTAGTTAGAAGTAATGGCAAAAAACCAGTTTAACATGTAAAATGAAGCAAATTTCTTTGTTTGTGACAGAGATTCTTAGCAGAAGAGTAGATTTGCTCGTTTATTCATGTTCAGATCAACTACAGCTCCATGTATCCCTTGCGCAAAACATTTTGATAATAAAACAAGCTCCAAAAGCTCCTTCCTTGTTCCTTTGCTGAGTAAATCCCCACAAACATACACACTTCCACATTAATACTAAAAGCTAACAGTGGTACGAGGGCCTCATTCGGTTGGCATTGAGCGTGAGTCCTATCCACCCGCTACTAAAGTCACCCACCATATATCCGACACCAAAACAATGGCCAACTCTACTCATTATTATTCCTATTTTCGATGAAAATAACTATATTTATTTACTAAAGCATTAAAATGATTTTACTTTCTTGACGGCACAAGATTTATGCAACATTATGGAGAAAGGAAATGTGGCTCCATATGAAGACACAAGCTTCCAGCAGAGCAACCACAAAAAGTTGCAAGGGCCCCGTATGTCATCCAACAAGCACTTTTGAAAACAATATTTCCGCGAACCACTGGAGCAAAAACCGCAAAAACATGTGTTCTAAGTGATGGGAGAACAGTAACAATTCGAACAATATCGAATTAACACAGCGGAATAAAATAATCTTCCCTCTTGTGTAAACCTAATAGGAATCGATATATTAGAGTAAAATAAATACCAAGCACGCGAACACAAGACGATTTTTTTTTACGTGGAAAACCTCCTCGATGTGAGGAGATCAAAAACCACGGGACCAGAGTCCACCCGAAAATCTTCACTATCAACAAAATTGTTCTTCTCTAGCAAATACTAGAGGTACATAGTAGCAAACACCTCGAGAACATAATTCTTGGCAATACACTTGAATTTCACAAGAGATCAAGGATAAATCTGATCAAAAACGTAGGTTTTGATCAATCCATGAAAAACTTAATGTAGGGAGCTTCAAATGAAAATCAAACCGTTTAGATTCGATTAAATTGCGCCACGAACATGCTGACAAAATTTCAGCTCAATCGGACCACGAATCGACCTCCGACGCCAGTTTGATGTAAATCAGATATTGCCCCAAACCCCAAATTTTCTACTTTCTCTTTTTCTCTTGTTACTATTTCCTTTTGCAGCTATCAGTTTATATAAATAGTGAGAAACCCTATTTCCTCATATAACTTATCATATGGGTTAAAGCCATTTTTGGGCTTGCAACTCATTGGGCTTCCTCCACATAGGAGTGAACCCAGCTAACACTAAGATAATGCGGAAGCCAAAGAATGCATGCAATTAAATAACGCGAGAGAATGAAATCAGTAGAGAAATAAAACGAGCAACAATAAGGAAAAAATTGCACGATTTGGTCAGACCATCAGCGAACACTACACGGGAAGAGTTAACTGCAAATAATTAGGTAATTGTCAATTGGAGAATTATAGAATTACAATCGCTCATAAAGCTCAAGTGTTTCCCTGTCCAAGATTATACTCAAACCCATAGTATTTAGCCTCATCCAATCAATTAATCCCCCAATCCAGGGAAGCTTAAGTAGACACGAAAGAATAGGATGAGGGAGGGGGGGAGCCACTAAATGTAATTGCTCGATAAACAAGTGACCGAAAATTTGAAACACTTGTGTCCTCACAAAGAAAATGCCTCAATTGGATGACTGATTCTCTACACAAACTTCACCCGATTTTCAGATCTCCTTTGTACTACTAAGGAAAGAGAACTCCACTTTAAGGCTTGAAGAAGTCAACAGCACACAGCCCCACACGATACTTTTTCTCTTCTCTTCCGACAAGCTCCAACATATGCATACGAAATCCTTTTTTATTGTTTGGCTGTAAGGAGTTCCAGTTAATGGACGGCTTTGGGATGATTACTCTATGACTTCTAATCCAAATAGGATAAATGTACTGGGCTTTAATGTAAGAGTTTTCTTAATATGAGCTATATTAATTGATATTATGTTATAAAATACATAAATAAATATTCATTATATTCATTTTATCTAATGTACTTATTATGGTACATTTGTATCATACATTCTAAGTACATCTCCATATACAATGAATGTTCATCTCCCTATCCAATACATATATTATTTGATACATTGATATTAATGATAAGTACATCATTGTTTTCTTATAAATAGGAGCTTGGTTTTTGTCATAGACATACTGTGATATATTGGAAATAAAATCTTCTCATCTGACTTTCTCTACTATCTTTGGTGTTTACCTACTTTCTCTTCTCAATCTTTTTATTCTCTCTATTACATATTTGCAACGCAATATTTTACAATAATTTACCATTTTACAAAGTTGGTCTAAGGTGAGATAGAAGGTTTCTTAATTAGTCTAATAAGAGGCTGGTTAGTGTTGGTCAAGTTAAGCTCGGCCCGTAATGAGATGACCTGGGTAAAAAACTCTATAAATAATACTAAGTCTCTCCTCTGACCTCAACTCTTACAATTATCTTCACAAAAGAGTGTTTACTTCATGCTAAAGAGTAAGGGAGCTGTCTCATTAAGTCAAAGCTACAGAGAGCAATAGAGGAGGACTGTCACTTTTCCTCTTCCACATCAAGATTGATTGATTCTAAAATAGATGCGTTAATTTTTCTACTCGATTATAAGTGTTATTGTTCTAGCTATGGAGATTGTGGAATTGCGCTTTTCGCATCAACATTTAATCCAACAAGCATATTCCAATCAAATCGGTTTTCATATACGGCTCAAACTTGTAACATAATTTGAGAACATACTAAAAAAAGAGTTCCAAGACACAAAAAAAGCACAAGCCATTAGATTTCAATCTCTTCAAAATGCTACAATAAAAAATTATGAGACCCTCAAACAATAATGTGGAAGATTAGAAGGATGAGTAAATCAAATGAGGGCCTACGGAGATGATATCAAGCAGTAGAAAAAAAAGTTGTGATGCTT
Organism: Eucalyptus guilfoylei; assembly: GCA_016097605.1. Classification (NCBI taxonomy): domain Eukaryota; kingdom Viridiplantae; phylum Streptophyta; class Magnoliopsida; order Myrtales; family Myrtaceae; genus Eucalyptus; species Eucalyptus guilfoylei. Next base: position 18,381,910 of record CM027869.1, on the reverse strand, counting down.
ATTAGAGAATATAATCTTATTGTCACCTCTATAGAAGAAAGTAGAGATTCAAAAACCATGTTAGTGAGTGAATAAATTAGCTCTTCGGATGCGTACGAAAAAAGACTAATCTAGGGATTCAAAAACCATGTTGGTCTCTGAACCAAGCCTTGTGCATGACACTTTTGTCTCTCACTTTTAGGAGCTATTCATGCCGCGTTCCCAGTCATCCAGCCCTGCTCTAACAGATCTGCATCAAGTTATTCGATGCCCTCTCAACGAAGATCAGGTTAGTTTTTTCTCTCAACCCTTCTCAGATAGTGAAATTCATGATACCTTCTTCTCCCTAGCCCATGGAAAGGCTCTTGGGCCAGATGGGTTTGGAGCTGAGTTCTTTATGAGCAATTGGAAGCTGGTAGGGCCATTGGTTATTGAAGCGGTAAAGGATTTTTTCGTTACAGGGCACCTTCTCATAGAGATTAATAACAACATCCTAGTGTTGATCCCTAAAGTGCCTAATGCGACCTCAGTGAATAATTACAGACCTATAGCCTGTTGCAACACAATTTACAAATGTATTACCAAGGTGTTAGCTAATCGAGTCGCTGCAGTTCTTCACGATGCTATCAGTCCTTCTCAGAATGCTTTCGTCAAAGGCTGATGAATCCGAGATAATATACTTCTTGCACAGGAATTATTTGTTAGTTTTCATCGTCAGCCGTATATCCCTAAATGTACGGTGAAAGTGGATTTTCAGAAAGCTTATGATACGGTCGACTGGGACTTTCTTGAATTGGTTCTACGTGTATTTGGATTTCCGGACCACCTCACTCGGCTCATTATGGTGTGTGTGCGCACTCCGAAGTTTTCTATCTCCCTCAATGGGGAACTCCATGGTTTCTTCCCTAGTGGTTGTGGACTTCGTCAGGGCGATCCCATGTCTACTTACCTCTTCACGTTGGTTATGGAGGTCTTCTCAGGAATTCTCAGCACTCGTGCGGCACTACCTGATTTCAAATTTTTCTAGAGATGTAAGGCTACAAGATTATCTCATCTCTTCTTTGCGAATGATGTATTTCTTTTTTGCCGAGCGGACATTCCTTCGATTTCTCTTCTCAAGGAAGGTCTGGATATCTTCTTGGCATGGAGTGGACTAAAGCCAAACAACAACAAAAGTGAAATATTTCTTCCTGGAGGATCAGTGGTGACAAGGAACGAGATTCTTCGTACCTTTCGATTTGTGGAAGGTAAGTTACCGGTACGGTACCTAGGGGTTCCTATTATCTCATCGAGGCTCGGCAAAGCGGACTGTGTGTCGCTAGTTGATCGCATAACAACCAGAGTCCAATCTTGGAATCAGAGATTTCTATCCTTTGCTGGCAGATTGCAGTTAATAAGGTCAGTTCTCCATGCGATCCAAGCTTATTGGGCGAGTGTTTTCACCATTCCTTTTGCAGTGTTGGATCGTATTGAGTAGATCCTCAGACAGTTTCTATGGAGGAGACCGACACTTGGGAAGGGTGGAGCGAAAGTTTCCTAGGACGACGTATGCCTCCCAAAGGAGGAAGGGGGTCTTGGAATTCGCAAGCTGAGGGAATGCAACAAGGCTGTGATGCTCAAGCATATTTGGATTCTATTCATGGACAAAGAGTCATTATGGTGCAGATGGATCCACTCAACCTTCCTGAAAAGGAAGAGTTTTTGGGTGGTTGGGGTGCCGCCCCTTTGTTCTTGGGCTTGGAAGAGAATCCTATACCTAAGAACTGAATTCCGACTCTCTTTTTGCTGGAAGATCGGAGACGGCCAATCAACTTCCCTTTGGTTTGATCACTAGAACATGAGAGGTCCACTTCATCTTATTTGTTCGGATCCGATGATGATGAGTTCGGGTTTATCCCAACATGCAACGATGGCTGGTCTTTTCTCACCGGCAGGACAATCCTTCAGGGCAGTGGTTGAATCCTGGGAGCAGCCTCTCCCTATCCTCTCCAGGGTACCGGATCATTTTACTTGGACTAATAGCACTTCTGGTCTTTTCTCGGTAGCCTTGGCGTGGCATACTCTTAGAAGAAGGAAGGATAAGGTCAGCTGGGCATCCTTCATCTGGAACAAAGCTATCACCCCAAGATATCAATTTAATTTCTGGCTCATTATCAAGAATCTTCTTCCCACCCAAACCTTGCTTATGTCGCATGGCAGAATTGGGAATGAGGTTTGTGCTTTTTGCAAGCTAACGCCGGACTCCATCGACCATCTCTACTTTGGGTGTTGTATTACGGCCAGCATGGCTTTCTTTTGGGTGGCCAGATGCAATCTCCCTTGGCGAAATAGGACCTGGTCGGAGAACTTTCAATGGGCTATGAAGTTTCTCTCTGGTAAGGACTTTTATCACTCAATTGCCCGTTTTTCTTTTGGTGCTCTTTGCCACATTATCAAGAGATACAGGAATGACGTCCTGTTCAGAAACCACTTTGTCGTGGTCGCCGCCGTCAAAAATCATCTCATCAAAGTGGTCAAGGATAAAACTTTAATGTTCAGAAACGTGGATGATAATCATAGGAATAGAAGACTTCAGCGTAGTTGGGGGTTAGACCCTTGCATTTTCTCTCCTTATTCAACGTAGCCTTAGATGTCCGTGGAGTGGATTGCAGATTGCTTTTGGAAAGAGTCGGGTGCTAAACAGCAACACATCTGCTGGTCATCTTCGGCGTTTGGACTTGTTTTGTGGTCTTTGTTTGTTCTTTCTTTTCTTCTTTGCTGGTTTGGTTAGTGTAGGAGTCTTTTGGCCCTGTGTGGTTTTCTCCTTTCTCCTCTATTCCTTTGCCTTATTTTGGCTATTCTGTGCTTTGTTCCCTGTTGTTGCGGTGCTTCTCTTGCATCCGATTCCCTTTCACTCACGCTGACTTGTTGTCTTGCTGAGTGTAAGTTTTGTGACGCCGGATTTTGTAATTATTGGTTCAAAGCTCTACATATTATTAATTCTTACCAAAAAAAAAAAGATTCCATTGAAAGTGACTTTTAGTCTAAAATAAATATGTGGTCTTATAAATCTAAAAAGGGTACAAGGAGCTTGTGGAAAAATAAAAGAGGAGGAGAAACCTCTTCAAAGAAAAAAATATATCCTGCATTATCTACAAGAAAAAAAATCAATTAGAAAAGGGTTATTGGTTTTGATAAATCACAATAGCCCTCATGTAAAAGACATAGGCACATGAGAACAAATTGTTGGTTGGAAACAAATTATTGAGCTAATTATGTTAAAGAAAAAGAAAACACGGACAATATGTTCAATGCAAGCCAAGGGGCAAAAGTCAGAAAAGATTATACATGTTATATTGATAGTGGTGTGGTAATCACAGACGCACGATGAACTATGTTTAACAATCTTGATCTACCATCTTTGGTGGGGCAATAGTGACGCTCGATGGAAATCCCAGCGAATCCTGAATTTCAATTAGTGAAAGTACTCGGGTTTCTCAAAGGATATATTTAATATCATTAGGTCTTAACGCAACAAAGTCGGGCACATAAACGTTAGAGGGTAAATGAGATTTCAGAGTTTGTAGCCGTGGCAAAAACTTGAAAGGAAGACACGTGCAAATGCCATTGTGAGTTCTAATGCCCTTGAGGAACGGTTTTCTTTACCGAGCACAAATTAAGTGGAACAGTTTTCTTTACCGAGCACAAATTAAGTAGATGAAGAATCGATAGCTATATAAAGATACCATACGAGATTTTATTTAAGTTGTGCTCTCTAAGTACACCTTTTTAGATCCTATACTGCTAGGATGGCCTTCTCCTCATTATACATACATACATACATACATGCATGCATGCATACATATGGATATGACTTTCTCCATAACAGTGGCCGTCACCTTAGCAAAAACTAATTATTTACAAGTTAACTAAGTCGAATATCTACTTTACTTCAATTACTCCTGATAAATTCGTAATTTGAGTTGTCAGTTGAGATAATCAAGAGCGGATTTAGACAAGCTTGTTGAGTCCTTACAAGATGACATCAATCCTTTATCTAGTCAAGAAATTATTAGGTGGTGTTATGTGAGTCATGCTTTGCCCCACTCATTGATTGCCATGTGCTTAGATGGTGGCCAATTTTAGTCTATTGTCTCTCTCTTGTGCGCCTTACATTTCTCTTCTTCTTCATCATCCTTTCTTCCTTTTACCGAATGCCTGTGCCACTATCAATAGCCATGCCCATGGAGCCCCCACCACCAACCACCACAACCTCATGTTGGCCTTGCTCAATTGTGAATTGGATTTGTTTTCTTTTTTCCTTGGTGGAGTTAAGGGACGGGTCATCTTAAATTTCTTCCCATTGGAGTTTTGCTTTTGAATTTGTGAGAAAAATCTGACTTTTCTTTGGCATTTTAGATGCTTGTGGAATTAAAAAGGGAAGTTTTGATGTGCATTTTGATTTCTTCGTTGGATGGTGATTCCCTTCCCAATAACACCAATATTTAGTTTAACATATAAAGTTGACTTTGCGACACTAGTTTGACTTTGATTTGAGATTTAATATATCTTTTTGCTAGAATAAATTTTTCTCCATATGCAGCTAGTGGGAGTTTTTGAATTTGATACAAGACGGTTATAACTTGACTTGTTCTCCCCTTGAAATTAATTTATGAGAAGTTATATGGTTGTCATGAATTAAGCGAGCATATATATTATTGGAAAGCACTCTTTGTGAAATGTTATTTTTTTGTTGTTGCATGGAATATATATGTATATATGTGTGTGTGTGTGTGTGTGTGTGTGTGTGTGTGTGTGAAGAGAGAGAGAGAGAGAGAGAGAGAGAGGGGAGGAGTGTTGAGTACTAAAAGGAGACCCGGAGTAAGAAATTTAGATCATCCCAAAGGTAAAAATTATAAATGTCACATCAAAGAAGTGAAGTCCTTCCACAATTAAAACAAAGGCGAAATCCATACCCAAGTCACATTACAAGCACTCAATTCAATACAAGCATTATAGTGTAGGCAGACAATGGGGAGATTCATTAAATCCTAGGGCCCATGTCATATGATTATGTGGATGGTGTACATGCAATTTGATTCCCACGTTTTTCATGGGACATTACCTAAACATTTTTTGTCTCTACCTAGGCCACAAAAAGTGACACACTCCTCTATTGGACACCACCAAACGTTCTTACCATCTTCTCTTCTCACTTCAACACCACCAAACACTCCCCCCCCCCCCTCTCTCTATCTAAGTTCACCTCCTCTCACATGTTTCACCTTGATTGGTTTATGGAAAATTGATCGCAAAATTGTATATTAATTTGATTGGTTTCTGGAATTAGCCACTTTCGGATTAAGTCAACATCTTTTATGAGATTCTTTTGTTTACTATTTATTAATTATAACAATCACAATAGATCCAAATACTCCTTAATTGGAGCTTCTTACAAAATAAATACAAAAGATTCACCAGATCTTACAATTAAATCAATATGAAATTGTTAGAGAAATATATGAGGAATAATAGAGAACACTGGATATTTATGTAATTTCGATCCAAGTATCGACACCTACACCATAGGAAAAGCCAGCAGCAAAATTCCACTAATCAATTCAAAAATTACAAAGTAACAATCGCTCATGAGTTTGAGTGTTTCCAATACTTAAAAGCAAGATCCCTACTGTTTTGGTCCTTTCCATTTCTTTTGTACATCATAAAGTCAAGAAAAAATTGAACCCTTCTCTTTACACGGCCAATCAATAGTAGTGTCACTTGTACCGTCTTTTGAGTAGTCAATCTCTTGATTGATCAATATCGGATCCAAAGAAATTAGATAAAGTATGGTAACAACCCTATCTTGGTTAAATTCCTATGGCATGACTCGAATATGTATTCAATCAAGAATTTTGGTCCCCCTCATCCAATTCGGGTTGGGTCTCATGTATGGGTTCAGACTGGAAACATCTTTTAAGAGAACTCTTAATTGGAGCTCATAAATACGCGCATTCAATTACATTTAAATGATTAGAATCTATAATAATAATAATAATAATAATAATAATAATAATAATAATAATAATAATAATAATACTAATAATAATAATAATAATAATAATAATAATAATAATAATAATAATAATAATAATAATAATAATAATAATAATAATAATAAAGCCCACATTAATATTTTGTTTACCTTGGAAACTTAACTTTGCCTCTATTTGAATTCAAATAAATCATTTTGCTTAAACTAATTTTTCTCCATTTGAAATTGGTGGACATTTTTTAATTTCACACAAGATGATTACAACCTATCTTGTGTGCCATCTAAATTTAATTTATGAGAAGTTATATGATTATTCAGAACTAACCGTGCATAAATATTACCAGAACGTTACTCATTATGAAATTTTTTCCCTACAAGTGGTGTATATACAGGAGAAGGGTGTTGAGTACTAAATATGAGATATCAAATAAGAAATCTGGTATTTCCGAAGCATACAAGGTAAAAATTATTACCAAATAAAACAAAAAAAATACTATTATAAATCTAATGTCACATCAAACATTAATATGCAAAGTTCGTATCTCAATTAGCATTCTCCATTCAAACAACCCTTTTAATTTAGGTAGATACTTGTGAAATTCATCGAATTCAAATGTTCGGATATGATTACGAGATGTCATGCTTTATGTGCACACAATTCATTTCCCTACGGCTTCTAGGGGACATGCTTAAACACGTTTTCTCTTTACCTCGTGCATAAAAAGTAATTTATACATGGACCCATCAAACTCATAAATTGAGTCGAAAACGGTTCGACCGAAAATTGATCAATTTAACTCGTTTTGATTCAGTTTTATGCAATATTAATATAATCACTCATATGAAATTCGTACCCGGCCTGATTTGAGATCCACTTTAGCAATTTTTTCGCCTTAAATTGTTGGTTGTGTGTATTTTGCGATTTGTGTATATTTTCTGAGCTCGAACTTTTGCACGAATAATTCAGGAAATACAATCGATATTGGGGTTGTTCCCGATAGGAAATAGGAACGAACGACAATTTCTGTCCCAGAGATTTGAAGACTTTTCACACGTGGGAGGAGGGGCCCACCCAGACTTGTCACGTTCTCGAAACGACTGCCCCTTTCTTTTGATTGCTGGGAGTGAGAGGGTCAGATTGGGCCCCATCTTGTGGTGGACTGTAGTTCCGTGCTTAGATGGGTTGACGCATTTAAAAACCCATATTTAATTGGACTTTAAAACTCAAATCCATAAAAATTATTGATTAATTAACTCATATTTGAGGATGAGTTATGATGATGAAGTTAATGATTTTTTAGATGTGTCATGGTTTTGAAGTTCATAGATTTTTTCTCTTCAAATTCATTAGAGATCTTATAATGAATGATAAGATATTATTGATATTCCCATGTCGTCAACGACATAATCTTGTTTGTCTTTCTTTTATCTCACGAATGGTAAGAAAGCACCTTATCCTACCAGCATTGGGTTTGGATAGCCCCAGGCTTCACACACTCTTCCCATTCTCTCTCTCTCTCTCTTTCTCTCCATGGATTCTCCTCTTCTCTCACCCAGAACAGAAACTTGTGGAACCTCTGAAGCTCCCTCAACCAAGTTTGCCTTGCCACCCGACCCGGAGCCAGGGTCGACGGGGTGCTGGATGGTCACAGTCGACAGGAACCTGGACTGCATGCCCTCCTACGAGCAACGGTACCTGAAGAATCCGTGCATCTACAGGCTGCCCGCCTTCATCACCAACCTCAACCCCAATGCCTACCAGCCACACGTCGTCTCTTTTGGCCCCTACCACCATGGCAAGGACCACCTCCTCCCTATGGAGGAACACAAGCACCGTGCGCGCGACCGCTTCCTCGAGCGGTCCAGGAAGTCCCTCAAGCCCTTCGTCGAGTCCTTGAGGGATAAGGCGCGGGACCTCAAGGAGAGCTACGACGCGCTGAACGGGGAGTGGAAGGAGGACAGGGGGGACCATTTCCTGGAGCTGATGATCAGGGACGGCTGCTTCATGCTCGAGATCATGAGGGCCACCACGACAGAGAAGGAAAAGAATGACTACGCGCCTAATGACCCCATCTTCAGCACCCACAGGCTGGCATACATAACGCCGTATATAAGACGGGACATGCTGATGCTGGAGAATCAGCTGCCTATGCTAGTGCTGTATCAACTTGTCGCTGTCGAGAGCAATGGTGAGGAGGTTAGTTTCTTATATTTCACTCCGTCGTTAGAGAGGTCATTGCAAGCACGCAAACCCCCGTCTATGTTCCCCTAACAGTACACCAACAAGACAACGATCTCGAATTCAATGCCACTTACTTCACTCCAACAACGCAGCGTGATGAATACATCAACAAGACCAACAACCTCGTCCTCAGTTTCTACTCCCTCGACACGAGCATCACGGGGATGGGCAGATGCCTGCATGTCGTGGACGTCTTCAGGAAAGGCCGGCTGAGGGAGCCCCAGAAGGTCCAGCACAAGAAAATAAATGTGGGGCCTGAGGCTGGCGAGGTGATAATCTTTTCTAGGGACCACGTCTATGGGAGATTTTTTTTTTTTTTTTTCCACCAAGCTAGTATCGACACGACAACAATCTCGTATTCAATGCGCTGGCTTTACTGCAACAACGCAGGGTGACAAAAGCTCCCTCGACACGTGCATCCCGGGGATGGGGCATGTCGTGGACGTCTTCAGGAAGTGCCTACCGAAGAAGACCAAGGAGGTCCAGCACGGGATAATCCGGTCGGCCACCGAGCCCAAGGAGACCGGTATCCAGTTCAAGAAGAGCCTGACCAGCAGTCTCAAGGACATCTCCTTTGCCAGAGGGGTCTTGAAGCTCCCCGCTATCATGGTGGATGACACCACCAAGTCCGAGCTCCTCAATCTCATGACTTTCGAGCGCTTGCACATCGGGACTGGGAACGAGATCACGTCCTACACCAAATTCATGGACAACATCATCAACAATGAGCGGGATGTCGCGCTCCTCCATGCCCAAGGCATCATCCAGAATACCATTGGGTGCGACGATGCAGTCGCCGACCTATTCAACTCGCTGTGCAAGGAAGTGACGGTCGGACCCAACAGCAGCCTTGATGCCGTGCAGAAGAAAATCAGTGAGTACTGCGAGAAGCCCTGGAACAGGTGGAGGGCTAATCTTAGACACACCTACTTCAGTAGTCCTTGGAGTGCATTGTCTCTCATTGCCGCCATCTTCCTCTTCGCACTCACCATAATTCAGACCATATTTATCGTGCTCACCTACTATTGAACCCTTCCGTAGCCTCTACATAATAATTTCGATTTTCCATTTTTGGGTTTTTCTCCTATGGCTGATACTCGATTATTATCTGTCGATTGGTTGAGGCTTGTTCTCGTGAATGGTTTTCCTCCTGCTTTCAGTTGTGTTTATTTCCCTCTCTAAATGTTTTGAACGATGGACGTTCGGCTTATATATCATTATCAGATGATGATTCTCTTGTTTCAGTCTTCTTCATTTTTGTCCAATTTGGTTAGGTAGTCTGAAGATGATCGAGTTTTTTAGGCAAATTAAATCTTCCATTTCAACGTTTTATTTTTTATTAAATTTTGTTGAAGTTGTGGTCAACTTATCCAGAAAAGCCAACACACTACAAGTTTCTAGACTATTATAAGCACTTTAAGTAAGGGGTTCTAGCTTGGTTGGTGGTAGTTAGAAGTAATGGCTAATAATCTGTCCAACATGAAATATGAAGCAAATTTCTCTGTTTGTGACAGATTCCTAACACAAGAATCGATTAGGAAGGACTATAAAAAGGCTTCATGCTTGTTCATTCATGTCCAGATCAACTAACAGCTCCATTAATCCCTCGTACCAAACATTTTGATAATACAACAAGCTTCACAAGCTCCTTCCGTGTTCCTTTGCTGGGTAAATCCCCACAAACATATGCGCTTGCACATTAACACTAAAAGCTAACAGTGGTATTAGAGCCTCATTTGACTGGTATTGGGTGTAAGTCCTATCCACCAGCTACTAAATCACCTACCCGAATATCCGATATCTAAACAATGGCCAACCCTATCTCACTAACGTTCCTACTTTTGATGAAAATAACTATATTTACTGGAGCACTAAAATGATTTCTTTCTTGACGGCACAAGATTTACACAACATTGCGGAGAAAGGATATGCGGCTCCGCGGGAAGGAGCAAGCTTCCGACACACACACACACACACATATATGATAACGAGGAAGCTAAAGGATGTATGATATTAAATATTGCGAGAGAACGAAATCACCAGAGAAATAAAACGAGAAACAATAAGAAAAAATTTCCACAATTCAGTCCAGCCATCAGCAGCCACTCCATAGGGCGGTTAGCTGCAAATAACAGTTAATCAATTGAAGAATTATAGAGTTACAATCGTTCACTATGCTTAAGTATTTCCCTGTCCAAGATTATATTGAAACCCATAATATTTAGAATTGCTGGATAAACAAATCATCCAAAACTTTAAACACTCGTCAATCTTCACCAGGAAAGTGCCTCAATTGGATGACAGATTCTCTGCACAAACTTCACCCGATGCTTAATCTCCTTTGTACTACCAAGGAAAAGAGAACTCCACTTTATGGCTTGAAGAAGTCAACGGCACACTCAGCCCCGCGCAAATCCATGTTTCTCCATTTTTTCTTCCGACGAGCACCAACATATACATACGAGCTCCTTTTTTTTTTTTTTTTTGGCTATTAAGGAGTTCCAGTTAATGGGCGGTTTGGATAAGGACACAACAGCCTACTCTCTGAGTTCTAATCCAAATAGGGTAAGTGCGCTGGCCTTGAATCCAATAAGCATCTTCCAATCAAATCAGATTTCATATATAGCTCAAACTCGTAACATAATTTAGAACATATTAAAAGAAGAGTTTCAAGACGCAACAAATGCACAAATCATTAGATTTTAGTCTCTTCAAAATGCTACAATAAACAATTATGGGACTCTCAAACAATAATGTGGAAGATTAAACGGATGAGTGAATCAAATGAGGGCTTATGGAGTTTTTTTTTTTTTGGTAAGGTAAGATATGTATTGACTTTTAACCAAAAAAGCTATATAGCAAGTAAGTCTCGGCACCAACAAAACTTGCACTCATAGAGACAACAATGTCAATACAAGTGGAAGGGTGCCGAGAGTAAAAGGAGAAAGAGGGGAAGCCAAAACAACGGCAACCCTCGAGCAAAAAGTACAGAGAAAACCAAACACCTAGGAAGAGAATATAGAGGGATCAAGTCCCCAACTACGTTGAATCCTCCTATTCCTTGGCGTGTCCGCAACATTGCTGAAAGTTGTAGCCTTGTTCTTGATGACTTTGAGTAGGTGTTTTTTCAAAACAGGCACAAACAGGACCTGGCTCCGAAAGAGAATGTTATTCCTTGTCTTCCAAATTAGGTGACAAAGGGCTCCAAATGCAAACCGAGCAATGCAATGAGAGAATTCATTGCCAGAGAGAAATTTGATGGCCCAAAGTAGGTTTTCCATCTACGATCTATTTTGCCAAAGGAGGTTGCATTTCGCAGCCCAAAACAAAGCTAGGCCAGAGCATCCAAAAAGCAGATAATCAATAGAATCAGGTCTTAAATTGCAAAAAGCACAAGACCCATTCGCAATCCTACCATAGGATAGTAAAAAAACCTGAGTGGGTAACCGATTTCTGGTGATGAGCCATGGGTGAAACCGGTACCTAGGGGAGTGCGTAGTGTTCCAGAAAAAGGAGAACCATGGGACGATACCTTTCTTCGGTCAAATTGCTTCCCAAGCAGAGGCGATCGAAAAGGACCCAGAGGGGTGCTCCAGCCAATAAAAACGGTCCGGGTAATGTGAGAGTACTGGAAGAGTGTGCGTCCACAACTCCAGGATGGCCTTGGTGGCTTGGCCTGGAAGGGAGAAAAGGTCCACAATGGTAGCCTGCCTAGAAGGTCTCGGATGATAGATGTACGCATCCATGAAAAAACTGTTCAGGGGTCCTCGGGGGTGCCAAGGATCGAACCAAAGGGAGACCGAGAGACCGTCGCCCACCCGCCAATTAAAGTACTTATGGAAATCCTTCCTGAGATCAAGAAGTTTCCTCCAAGCTCAAGAACAAAAGCTTGGCTTAGGGACAACCCAGAAATTCTTCCTTTTCAAGTAAGTAGCATCTATCCACTTACACCAAAGGGATTCTTTATCCGTGAAGAGGATCCAAATATGTTTGAGCATTGCCGTAATGTTGCAGTCTCGAAGTCTGCGAATACCAAGTCCTCTTTCTTTTTTAGGGAAACAAACATCCCCCCAAGCTACTTTGGCACCCCCACTCCCAAGCCAAGGCCTTTCTAGAGGAATTGTCTAAGCACTTGTTCAATACGGTCCAGCACTGCTCTAGGTAACAAGAAGATACTAGCCCAAAAGACTTGTATTGAATGGAGGACTGACCTAATAAGTTGTAGGCGGCCCGCAAAAGAGAGGAAGCGCTGTGCCCAAGACTGCGCTCTTGCTGTTATAAGGTTCACAAGAGAAATATAATCTGACTTGCGAAGCCACGAGGTGATGATAGGGACTCCTAGGTATCGGACCAACAAGGTGCCTTCTTGGAAGCCAAAAGTGTGAAGAATTTGGGAACGTAAGCTATCCATTCCACCTGAGAGGAAAACTTCGCTCTTATTCATGTTAGGCCTCAGACCGTTCCAAGAGGAGAATGTTTCAATACCATCTTTGAGGAGAGAAACAGAGGCCATGTTAGCCTCACTAAAAAGGAAGACATCATCTGCGAAGAACAAATGGGATAAACAAGTAGATTTGCACCTCCAATAGAACTTGAAATCCGGTTGTCTAGTTTGAAGATGAAGGATCCCCAAGAATACCTTCATAACCAATGTGAAGAGGTAGGGAGACATGGAGTCCCCTTGGCATAACTCGTGACCACTTGAGAAAAAACCATGGATCTCCCCATTAATGGAAATAGAGAACTTGGGTGTACGAACACAAGTCATAATCAGTCCAACCAAATGATTTGGAAAACCAAAATAATTCCAGGAAATCCCAATCAATGGTATCATATGCTTTCTGGAAGTCTACTTTAATAGCACACTTCAGCGAATAAGGGTCATGGTGGAAACCACATAATAGTTCTTGAGCCAGCAAGATATTGTCACTGATACGACGACCTTTAATAAACGCATTTTGAGAAGGGCTGATGATAGTTTGAATGACAGCCGCCAGTCTAGCAGATATAATCTTGGCAATGTATTTGTAGATTGTATTGCAGCAAGCAATGGGTCTGTAATTAGAGACTGTAGAAGCTTTGGGAATTTTAGGAACAAGAGCAATAATTGTGTTATCTCTCACACGCAACAATCTCTCGGAGATAAAGAAGTCCTTGACCGCCCCTAAGACTAACGGTCCTACAATATCCCAGTTCCGTTTGAAAAACTCAACATTAAAACCATCAAAACCGAGAGCTTTGCCAACAAATAGGGAGAATAAGGTATCATGAACTTCCATCTTAGTCACAGGGCAAGAGAGGAAGTGTACCTGTTCAATACCAAGAGAGTGCTGTAGCACCGATTGTAACACTTGTAGGGAAGGCTAGGCCGAAAGATCAACATACGCCAAGAGGTCCTGAAAGTGGGATACAAACAGTTGTTGCACCATTCTAGGGTCACTCACAAGGTTGCCAGAAGCGTCCAAGGCCGAAACGATTATGTTCCTCAGCTGTCTTTTGTTGACAGAATGGTAGAAAAACTTGGTGTTTTGGTCACCTTCCTTGAGCCATTGCACCCTGGATTTCTGCCTATAGAAAGATTCCTCCTCTAACTAGAGATCAGCGAAAGTACGAAGCTGGTTTCTCTCTAGATCCGCAAGCATCAAGCTAGACGGGTCTTGCTAGAGGGTATTCTGGGTAATTCGAAGTGCATTCCTTGCATTTGTTATTCTGTTAGAGATATCAGAAAAAGAATCCCTATTAAGCTACTTGAGTCGGCTCTTCAGGGTTCTAAATTTGCAGTATAGTCTAAACATGGGAGTTCCTGTCCCCGGGTCATCCCACACTTGAGCAATAATAGTGTTAAACTCCGGGTGCTTCATCCAAAGGTTGAAGAACTTGAAAGGTTTTCTATAAGTAGGAGGGATCGTGATTTTGACGACCATGGGAGAATGATTGGAGATGCCCGGAGCAAGGAAAGAGACTTCCGAGTAAGAGAAGTCATGGCACCATTTCATATTTACAAGCACCCTGTCAATTTTTCTCATTTTCCGATTAATGCCCAAAGAAGAAGACCAAGCAAAGCGATGACCTACGTACCTTAGATCTTTAAGTTCTGCCTAGGCCAAGCATTGCCCAAATTCATCATACGAAGGAAGCCAAGTATTCGAGCTACCTACCCGATCAGAAGGGTCCCGAATAGCATTGAAATCCCCAGCCACTAGCCAAGGAGAATCCTGCAAGCTAGCACTTGTAAGAGTAAGTTCCGCCCATAGCGGCCGACAAGAGACGAAAGTGTGCTCCACATAAATGGCCGAGAAGCAAAATTCCGAGCCCGTACTTAAGAGCTTGAGCCTGCCATGAACCGCTTGAGCATTGGACGAAGACACATCAAAATTTGCAAGAGATGGATTCCATCCTACCCAAACTCTCCCTCTAGGGGAGTAATCATAGTTAGAACACTAGCTCCAACCCGTCAAAAGTCTCGAAGAAATGGACGGGAATAAAGCCGCATGGACTTTAGTTTCCAACAACCCAATACAGCAGAGATTGTTCATGAAGACAAGGTGTCTAACTTTAGCCTATCTAATAGGGTCTACAAGACCCCTTATGTTCCATACTCCTATGTACATATATAAATATATACAAAAAAACAAAGGATGTTACCGCCACTTGCTCACAAGCCGCCGACTGGCCACCAACTGTGGGGCAGAAGGAGCCGGCCCTAGGTAGGAAACTAGCGAGGGCTTAGCCTGTTGGGAAGCTAGCTTTAGAGCAACAAGATTGATCTCCTTTGGGGTTACATCCTAAGGAGCAAGGGATCCATCCAAGGTGTGATCATCCTCTCCCAAGCTCCTCACAATACTTGCATCTTCATCAGATTCTTCACCCGAGTTAAATGAAGGAATTGGTGTAGTAGGGTCCTCTCGACGAGCTAAGCTAGCGGAAGAGGACGAAGCCAAAACATCACATTGCTGTGACAGTATTTGGCTCCTCTATTCCGTCCTAGAAACAGGAGGCTACATTGCATTAGGAGCAGCTTAACCAATCTTCATAGAGGGAGTAGGAACTGCTTCCTTTGGCCTCGAAGCATGCTTCTTCTTTTTAGGTCAGGCCTATTTCCAGCCTTCCTCAGAGGCATCTTGAATCGGGACCGAAACTAGATGAGAGGCAGGATCAGGGCTTTGGGTGGCGGGGGCATCACAAACAAGTGCAGGCTGGGAGGCCTCAATGGGACCAGAGGGGCTTCCTTGGGCTAGACATTTGTGGCCAAAGGTGCCACAACTTGGGCATGAAACCGGCCTCCATTCGTACTCTATCGCAATAGTACGAGTTGCACCATTTAATATGATGTCCACCGAGTCACAGCGAGCTTTATTAGATAAAATCTCCACACATACCCTGGCAAATGAGATCATCTTCATTTGTTCCGTCCTAAGGTCAACGTATAACAGTTTACCAACCACACTAGCCACCGCACTTATCCCTGGAGCAGACTAGAGCGCATAAGGGATGTTCTTCAACCTGATCCATACCGGAATGGAGGAATGGTTGTCCTTCTTCAACTCTAGCAAAGGATGCCATTGTTGTAAAACAAGAGGGACCCTGACTACTGTAAGTGGCCCCTCGTCAAGAATTTTCCTACGGAATTCCTGGTTCGGAACATGAAAGAAAAAAAATCCATGATCGTTAGCCATAACATCAGCAAGATGATGTCCCCAGGCATGCTTTAGAGCTGCTTTAGTGAGCTTGAAGGGGAGTCTCTTCCCCACATAGTACCCGATGATGCACTCGTGCCATTTCGGGTCAGTGGCTAGTAAGATTTCATCAGAGAGATTCACCACAGGTTTGCCATTGATGAAAGTCAGGGGTATATAGGTGAGATTATACCCTTTCTTAGCCGACTTAGTGACATTGGCTCAAGAACGAGTAGGAGGGGGTTTTGACCCCCTTAGTTGCTGAGCACAGGGCAGAGGAGGATTGGTCGTGGGCCTGCTTCGGCTTCGACCTCTTCTACCATCAGTAGCTTGATGGCCCTTGGTAGGGACCGCCTAGCCTTTAGTCAGGCCTTCCCTCGCATCAGATGAGGGGACCATGTTTTTTTCCAGTTGAGAGCTGAGCTCAGGGCTAAGGAGGAATAGTGGACGGCCTGCTTTGGCTTCGACCACGTCCACCATCAGCATCTAGATGGGTTTTACCAGAGACCATCTGGCATTCACTCGCACCAGTTGAAGGGGCTGAGCTTTTGGTAGACATATCCATGGAGAATACCCATAAAACCCTAAACCCAAGTGAACATTGACACACGAGTAGGGCATACTAGGATAATCACTTCGGTGAGGATACGGATAGGGGAAGGACGAGTCTCGCCTCCAGATCTCAGCCCCAACCGACGGTTGGATCGCCTGGAATCGGCAAACTCCTGAACCAGGTGAACAAGGATCGCGCGCCACTGATAGAGAGGAAAGATGAACAGTAAAAGTCACATCAAGTTGCTCTTTGAGGGCTTATGGAGTTTTTTTTTTTTGTTTTTTTGGTAAGAGATAAGAAATATATTGAGGAAATGCCAAATGTACAAAAGATCACGGCACCAAAAACTTACACTCAAGATGAGAAAATCATTATGAGTGGAAGGATGCCATGATGTAAAAGCCACAAACGCGGCACCTAACAACCTTATGGAGTTAATATCAAGGTAGTAGAAAAAAAATTTGTGATGCTTATTAGAGAATATAATCCTATTGTCACCTCTATAGAAGAATCTAAGGATTTAAAAAACATGTTAGTGAGTGAATAGATTAGCTCTATGGAGGCATATGAAAAAAGACTAATTTTCTTTGATGAAGATTCCATTGAGAGTAATTTTCAGTCTGAAATAAATATGTGGTCTCATAAATCTAAAAGGGTACAAAGAGCTCGTGGAAAAATAAAAGAGGAGGAGAAAACTCTTCAAAGGAAAATATATATATATATACCCCATGCGTTATTTTCAAGAAAATAAATCAATGAGAAAAATGTTGTTGATTTCTAGATAAAGCACAATAGCCCTCATGTAAAAGACATAGCCACACAAGTCGAGCTAATTATGTTGAAGAAAAAGAAAAGACAGATAATATGTTCAACGCAAGCCAAGTGGCATATGTCAGAAAAAATTATTTATGTTATATTGATAGTGGTGTAGTAATCACAAACGTGCGATGAACTATGTTCAACAATCTTGATCTACCATCTCTAATGGAGCAACGGTGGCACCTGGTGGAAATCCCGACAAATCCTGACTTTCAATTAGTGAAAGTACTCGGGTTTCCCAAAGGATATATTTAGTATCATTAGGTCTTAATGCAACAATGTCAGGCACATAAACGTTAGAGGGTAAATGAGATTTCAGAGTTTGTAGCCGCGGTAGAAACTTGAAAGGATGAGATGGTGGCCCACTTTCAATCTCTTGTCTCTCTCTCCTGCAACTTGCATTTTTCTTTTTCTTCTTCATCCTTTCTTCTTGACACTATCAATAGTCATGCCCACGAAGCCCCCACCACCAACCACTGCAACCTCATGTTGGCCTTGCTCGATTGTGAATTAGATTTGTTTTCTTTTTTACCTGGTGTAGTTAGGGGTGGGGTTATCTTGAGTTTCTTCCTATTGGAGCTTTGCTTGTTCTGGTTCTAAATTTGTGAGAAAAATCTAACTTTTCTTAGGCATTTTAGATGGTTGTGAAATTAAAAAGGGAGATTTTGATGCGCATTTTGATTTCTTCATTGGATGGTGATTCCCTTCCTAGCAACACCAATATTTAGTTTAACTTATAAAATTGACTTTGCAATACTAGTTTGACTTTGATTTGAGATTTAATATATCTTTTTGCTAGAATCAATCTTTCTCCATATGAAACCAATGGAAGTTTTTGAATTTGACACAAGATGACTATAACTTGACTTGTGTGCCCTTTGAAGTTAATTTATGAGAAGTTATATGATTGTCATTTTAGTGAGCATATATATTATCGGAAAGTCACTCACTCTTTGTGAGATATCATTTTGTTGTTGTTGCATTAGAGAGAGAGAGAGAGAGAGAGAGAGAGAGAGAGAGAGAGAGAGAGAGAGAGAGAGAGAGGGCGATGAGTACTAAAAAGGAGACCCCAAGTAAGAAATTTAGATCTATTCCAAAGGTAAAAATTATAAATCTAATGTCACATCAAATAGGTGAAGTCCTTCGACAAAAAAAATGATGGAGTCCACACCCAAATCACATTGTAGGCACTCGATTCAATATGAGCATTTTAGTTGAGGCAGGCGGTCGAGAGATTCATTAAATCCTAAGGCTTGTGTCACATAATTATATGGATGGCATGCATGCAATTCAATTCCTGCATTTTTTTATGGACATTACCTAAATAATTTTTTGTCTCTACCTGGGCCACAAAAAGTGACGCACTCCTCTCTTGTACTTCACCAAACACTCTTCCCATCTCCTCACTTGGACACCACCAACCACTTTACCCCCTCTCTCTCCCCCCAGATTCACCTCCTCTCACATCTTGATCCAAAATTATATATTAATTTGATTGGTTTATGGAATTAGCCACTTTCGGATTAAGTCAACATCTTTTATGAGATTTTTGTGTTAACTATTTATTAATTATCGCAATCACAGCAGACCAAGTACTCCTCAATTTGAGCTTCTTATAAAATAAATGCAAAAACTCACCAAATCTTATGATTAAATCAACACGAAATCACCACAGAAATATATGAGGAACAATAGAGAATATAGGATATTTAGGTGATTCAATCCTAGTATTGATACTTACACCACGGGAAAGCAAGCAACGAAATTCCAATGATCAATTCAAAAATGACAAAGTAACAATCACTCATAAGTTTGAGTGTTTCCAATACTTAAATGAAAGACCTCTACTTTTTTGGTCCTTTTCTATTTCTTTTATGTGGCTTAAAATCAAGTAAAAATTGAACCCTTCTCTTTACGCAGCCAATCAATAGTAGCATCACTCATACTGTCTTAAGAGGAGTCAATTTCTTGATCGATCAATTTTGGATCCAAAGAACTTAGATAAAGTAAAGTAACAACCCTATCTTGGTTGAACTCCTACAGCATGACTCCAATAGGTATTCAATCAAGAATTCAACTCCCCTTCATCCAATTCGGGTTAGGTCTATATAGGGGCTCAATCTTAAAACATCTTTTAAGAGAACTCTTAATTGGAGCTCATAAATGTGCGCATCCAATTACATTTAAATGATTTGAAGCTAAAATAAAATAAAATAAAAGCCACTTTAATAAATAGTTTAACTTAGAAACTTGACTTTGCCTCCATGATTTGACTTTAATTTGAATTCAAATATATGTTTTTGCTCCAACTAATTTTTCTCCATTTGAAACCATTGGGCATTTTTGAATTGTACACAAGATGATTATAACATGTTTTGTATGCCATCTAAATTTAATTTATGAAGTTATATAATTGTCCTGAGCTAACTGCCCATAAATATTAACGTTACTCATTGTGAAGTTTTTTCCCTACAAGTGATGTATATACGGGAGAAGGGTGTCGAGTACTAAAATGAGACATCAAATAAGAAATCTGGCATATCCCAAGCATATGAGGTAAAAATTATCACCAAATAAAAAAAAAATACTATTATAAATTTAGTGTCACGTCAAATATCAAACATGCGAAGTTCATAGCTCAATTAGCATTCTCATTTCAAACAACCCTTTAATTTAGGCAAACACTTGTAAAGATCATCGAATTCAAAGGCGCAGACGCGATTGTGAGATGTCATGCTTTGTGTACATACAATTTATTTCTCTATGGCTTCCATGGGATATGCTTAAACATGTTTTCTCCTCGTGCACAAAAAGTGATTTATACCTGGACCCGTCAAACTTGTAAATTCAGTCAAAAAATGATTCGATCAAAAATTGATTAATTTAATCCGTTTTAGCCCATTTATATATAATACTAATATAATGACTCATATGAGATAAGAATGAACCACAATTTTTGTCCTGGAGATTCGAAGACTTTTTGCACGTGGGAGGAGGGGCCCACCCAGATTTGTCACGTTCTCAAAACGACTGCCCTTTTATTTTACTTGCTGGGAGTGAGAGGGTCAGATTGGCCCCGTCTTGTGGCGGACTATAGTTCCGTGCTTAGATGGGTTGGATATGGACAAAAGCCTAGACCCATTTAAAAATCCATATTTAATTAGTCTTTACAAATCGGACCAAATAAAGAATTAGACTTTACAACTCAAATTTATAAAATTTATTTATTAAAATTTAATTAACTCATATATGAGGATGAGTTATAATGTTTTTTAGATGAGTCATGGTCTTGAAGTTAATGTGCTTACTCTGTCACACTTTATACTCTTCAAATTCTTGTCCAGTCTTAGAAATCTTAAAATGGTAAGATAGCACTGATATGCCTAAATTTTAAAATAGTAAGGTAGCATTAATATGCCTGTCTTGTTTGTCTTTCTTTTCTTTCATGAATGGTAAGAAAGCACCTTATCGTACCAGCATTGGGCTTGGACAGCCCCAAACTTCGCTCACTCTGCCCTTCCTCACTCTCTCTCCATGGATTCTCCACTTCTCTCACCCATAACAGAAACTTGTGGAAGCCAATCAACAGTAGCATCAGTCGAGCGGGTGCTGGATTGTCACAGTCAACGGGAACCTCGAGTGCATGCCCTCCAACGAGCAACAGTATCGGAAGAATCGGTGCATCTTCAGGGTCCCTGTCTTCATCACCAACCTCAGCCCCGAGGCCTTCCAGCCGTACGCTGTCTCTTTCGCCCCCTACCACCACGGCAAGGACCACCTCCTCCCCATGGAGAACACAAGGATCACGCGCGCAAGCGCTTCCTTGAGCAGTCCAGGAAGTCCCTCGAGCCCATCTTCGAGTCCCTGAGGGAGGTGGTGCGGGACCTCAACGAGAGCTACGACGCGCTGCACTGGGAGTGGAAGGATGTGGGGGGGGGGGGGGGTGGTGCGGAGGGACTAGTTCCTGGAGCTGATGATCAGGGACGGCTGCTTCATGCTTGAGATCATGAGGACCGCCATGATAGAGAAGGAGAAGAATGACTACGCGCCCAATGACCCCATCTTCAGCACCCTCAGGCTGGCATACATAACGCCGTATATAAGATGGGAAATGCTGATGCTGGAGAATCAGCTGCCGATGCTAGTGCTGTATAAGCTGGTCGCGGTTGAGAGCAATGGTGAGGAGGTTAGCTTCTTAGGTTTCACTCCGTCGTTAGAGAGGTTATTGCAAGCACACCAGCCGCCGTATTATCTTCACCTAAGGGTACATCTAGGTGATCTCTGATGGACCTCACGTCATGGTTCGAGATCAATTGACAATTTCATTATTAAATCTATCACCTCAGTGGTATCGACACGACAACGATTTCGTATTCAATGCATTGACTTTACTCCAACAATGCAGCATGACGAATGCATCAACAACACCAACAAGCTCATCCTCAGTTTCTACTCCCTCGACACGAGCATCACGGGGATGGGCAGATGCCTGCATGTCTTGGACGTCTTCAGGAAAGGCCTGCTGAGGGAGCCCGAGAAAGTCCGGTGCAAGAGGAAAAATGTGTGGCTTGATGCTAGCGAGGTGACAATATTTTCTAGTAACCACCTCCATGGGAGATTCTTTTTTTTTTTTTTCCCTCTAAGCAAGTAGTATTGACACGACAACAACAACAATCTCGAATTCAATACACTAGCTTTACTCCAACAATGCAGAATTACAAAAGCTCCCTCAAAACGTGCATCCCGGGGATGGCGCATGTGCTGGACGTCTTCAGGAAGTGCCTACCGAGGAAGATCGAGGAGGTCCAGCACAAGATAATCCAGTCGGCCACCGAGCTCAAGAATACCGGTATCCAGTTCAAGAACAGCCTGACCTGAAGTCTCAAGGACATCTCCTTTGACAGAGGGGTCCTGAAGCTCCCCGCTATCACAGTGGATGACACCACCAAGTTGTTAAAGGACATGAAGTCAGGAAGTATGCTGAGTCAACAAAGGCAACAACGAATGCTACTGATTCAATCAGAGTTAAAGACAATAAGTTTAGTTCTGCTGATATGAACAAAGACAAGCAGAATAAAGTCAGCACGTGCTCATTGAAGAATCAATATTCTGTTTTGAGTTGTAACCAACATTCTTTCTATTAGTATTTCTGTTAAGTCTGTTTTGATAATTAGTTTTTAATCGAGTCCTTTACACCTTGTAATATAAATAGAGAGTTGAAAGAAGAACAGAAAGATGAGGCTCTCAGATGTAACTTCTCTCAAATTATTGTTGAATACAGAAGCTTCACATTTTCTCTCTGTTCTTTCTTTTCCTCATCTCTGTTATCTTCTTCGTCTCTGTTTCTCTCTTTCTGTTCATGAGCTTTCACATGGTATCAGAGCCACACCTGAGAGCACAGATCGTCTCTGTTTACTATGCAAAGATGCTGAAATCACAGCAGATTGAAGCTGCACTTGAGCTTCACTGATCGCTTTCTTCTGTTGCTCGTGGTGTTGTTCTATCTTGATTGTGGATCTGTGAATCATCTACTTCTCTGTACTGATCTGTGAGTTGTTCTTCTTTGTCAAAGATCTAATCATCATCGATCATATATTCACGACTCTATCCTGTAAGACTAGCAGGTGATTGTGTTTGTAATTGAGAATCACCTAAGGTCTGAGAGCGTGAAATGGCAGCAAGAACACAGAAATATCAATTTCCAATCCATGTTAACATCTCTAACTTCGTTACTATCAAGCTAGCTAAAGATAACTTTCTTCTCTGGCAAGCACAATTCCATAGATTCTTGCGCAGCCAAGAGCTATTTGGATTCATCAATGGAGAAATACTGTCACCTGCACAACTGTTACAGGTTGAAGTCGAAGGGAGTGTTACAGAAGCTGTGAATCCTGACTACAATGACTGGGTTAAAATAGATCAACATGTATCATCTTGGATCAGTGGAGCCGTTTCAGAAAATATAGTGAGTCTGATAATTGGCTTGGATACTGCATACGAGGTATGGCAAACTTTACTCAATCAATTTACGCAAAAATCTGTAGCTAGAGAGTTCGAGTTGAGAGAAAAGCTGCAAGCGTGTCAAAAGCGAGATCGAGCACTGTTAGTTTATCTCAGGGAGTATAAAACAATCTGTGATCAACTCAATGCAATAGGAAAGCCCATAGATGAGATAACAAAGCTGTTTGGGGTTCTGGAGGGATTAGGATCTGAATATGAGAGCTTTAAAACCACTATATACTGCTTGAAACCTCAACCAGAGTATGACGAAGTAATATAACAGCTAGAAAGGTTTGAAGCAAGACTACAAAATTACTCATCAAGCCAGTACAACCCTAATCTAGCATATTATGGTCAAAGAAAAACTGAAGTTCAGCAAAAGGAAGAATTTAACAGAGAAACTATTTAGCAAAACTCTGGCTTTGGAGGTTCAAGGGTTAATAGTTGTGGAGGACATAGCTATGGAAGAGGACGATTTTTCAGTAATAGAGGTCATGGTTATAGATATCCTGGAAGAGATTTGAGTTAGATATCAAATAACTTCAACTATGCACAGGAGGGTCAGAGGTTTAAGCGGTTTAATAATATCTCTGGCTCTAGTTCTAATCAAGGATTTCGTCCTTATGCTGGCTCTTCACAAAGATATCAAGAAACCAGATCATATCCCTCTTCAAATCTAACCTTTTCCAAAGATCTGCAGGCTGAGAAATCAACTGACAATATTAGATTGGAGTGTCAAATTTGTAAACGTACAGGACATGATGCACTTCACTGCTGGTATCATTTTGACAGTTCATATCAAGCTGAGGAAATTCCAACAGCATTAGCATCAATGCATCTTGAAGACTCTAAAGGAAATGAATGGTATCCAGACACTGGTGCGACTGCTCACATCACTGCAAACTCTGGTATTCTTCATAACCCTTCTAGACACAATGGCACTGATACAGTTATGATTGGGAATGGGTCATGTCTACCTATTACCTATACTGGTAATGCATTGTTACATACTGAAGTGGATTCATTACCTCTGAATGATGTATTAATTGTTCCTGATATAAAGAAGAATCTTCTATCAGTATCAAAACTAACAAATGACTATCCATGTTCATTTGTTTTTGATAAAACTGGTGTATATGTAAAGGACAATTACACCAACACAACTCTGTTGCTCGGGAGGAAAGTTAAAGGATTGTATCGAGTAGATCCTCAAACCACAGAGGCATTCTTAACTTAGAGACACAGAGCAATAGGAGAGGATATATGGCATCAGCGTTTAGCACACACCAATATGAAAACGCTGAAGTACCTGCAGAATCAACAACTGATTCACTGTAATACCAGAGTACAGACTATGTGTAGAAGCTGTCAAGTTGCTAAAAATACTGCTCTGCCCTTTCCATTATCAGAATCTGTAGCTTCTATACCTTTAGAAAAGGTTCACTGTGATATATGGGGTCTTTCACTAGTTAGTTCCTTTCAAAATTTCAAGTATTATGTCATCTTTGTAGACAATTTCTCTTGATTTAGTTGGATCTATCCAATGAGATTGAAATCAGATTTCTATGACATTTTTGTTATGTTCCAGAGACAAGTAGAAAATCAATTTGATTGCAAAATCAAGATTTTTCAATGTGATGGTGGAGGAGAATTCATCAGCCACAAGTTTCAGACTCATTTATAGAGTTGTGGTATTAAACAACATGTATCATGTCCCTATACACCAGAACAGAATGGGGTCTCTGAAAGAAAACATCGCCATGTTGTTGAATTGGGTCTTGCCATGCTCTATCATGCTAGAATTCCTTTGAAATACTGGCTTGATGCATTCATGACAGCTAACTATATTATCAATTACTTCCTACACCAAAGTTACAAATGCAATCACCCTATAGTAAACTGTATCAGCAAGAACCTAGCTATGATCATCTCAGAGTCTTTGGCTGTGCATGTTATCCTTGTCTCAGACCATATGCATAGCACAAACTTGATCCACGATCACTTACATGTGTGTTTATTGGATACAGTGAACGTTATAAGGGATATAGATGTCTTGTTCCTACCACTGGTCGAATATACATTAGTCGACATGTCATGTTCAACGAAAACTTCTTCCCTTTTACTAAGACATGTGTAACAGAGTACACACCATTTACAACACTGTATCAACTACGGACAGAAGAGGTTAAACTTCTTGACTCAATGAGTGAAGGTCCAGTGTCTCCATCTTCACAAATATATCGAGGACATTTGCAAGATAATGGAATCATGACTATAGAAAATTTCCATTCTCTTCAGTCAGCCACAATGCCATGTACTTCCTTTCCATCATATCTGCAAACTGTGGCACAAGACAATCCTGCTTCCATAGCAACAACACAAGATGAAATCTCTATTAATCAAGCTCATTCACCTTCACAAGATCAGGAAGTACCTGCTTCTGAAGCTGCAACATCCAATGAAATCAGTGTTGATCAAGCTCATTCAAACTCTCACTATGTCTCCCAAGGTACAGCTTCAACTCATCCCATGCAGACTCGATCAAAGTCTGGCATTATCAAGATAAATCCTAGATATGCATGTCTGGTTGAATATAAAGTACCTCCTAAACCAAGATCAGTTAAATTAGCTTTAGCAAATAAAGGATGGTATACAGCTATGAAGGAAGAAATGGATGCTTTGTATCAAAATCAGACTTGGATATTAGTTCCTCAAACTAATCAAATGAATGTGATAGGATGCAAATGGGTGTTTAAAACAAAACTTGCACCTGATGGAAGTCTTGATAGGTTGAAGGCTCGGTTAGTGGCTAAAGGGTTTCATCAAGAGGAAGGCATTGATTTTACAGGAACTTTCAGCCCTGTTGTCAAACATGCTACAATTCGGATAGTGCTTTCTGTAGCAATGATGAAACAATGGCCAATCCATCAACTTGATGTTAAAAATGCATTTTTACATGGCACATTGAATGAAACAGTCTACATGGAGCAGCCTCCTGGCTTCATACAGTCACAAACACCTCACCATGTGTGCCTTCTCAAGAAGTCTCTCTATGGCCTTCGACAAGCACCCCGTGCTTGGTTTGATAAATTCAGTAATTTCTTACTTGAAACTGGATTTTTCTGTAGTACGACTAATCCATCACTATTTATACTTCATGCTGGATCAGACACAATACTTTTGTTGCTCTATGTTGATGATATTGTCTTAACTAGTAGCTTAGACTAGTTACTTTCTAAACTGATTCATTCTCTCAGCCTTCAATTTCATATGAAAGATCTTGGCTGCCTTCACTATTTTCTTGGCATTGAAGCTAAGCGTACTTCTACTGATTTGTTTCTCTGTCAAACCAAATATGCTCTTGATCTTCTTACTCGAGCTCACATGGTTGATTGTAAACCAATTTCCACTCCTCTGTCACAGAGACTAGCTATCCTGAAAACTAATGCCAGACCACTATCCAATCCTCTTGACTATAGAAGTCTAGTTGGTGGTCTTCAATACCTGACATTAACTCGTCCTGACATTGCATATGCCACAAACTTGTTATGTCAGAAAATGCAGAAGCCCACTGTTGCAGATTTTTATAAGCTAAAAAGGGTTCTGCACTATGTGAAAGGAACTGTTCATCTTGGGATGTTCCTTCATTCTTGAAGTTCTATGAATCTTTATGGCTTCTCAAATGCTGACTGGACTAGCTGCACTAAAACCAGACGATCCACTACTGGTTTCTGCACATATCTTGGTTTTTTCTCATTTCTTGGGCAGCAAAGAAGCAACCTACAGTTAGTCGCTCTTCTACAGAAGCAGAATATCGTGCTCTTGCATCTACTACTACTAATCTTACATGGATCAGCTTTGTCCTTCGTGACATTGGTCTCTCTCTTTCTTCTCCAACTCTTTTATTCTGTGATAATTAGTCTGCCATATCACTTACTGCAAATCCCATCTTACATGCTCGTACTAAACACATTGAAGTTGATTTTCATTTTGTACGCGAGAAGGTTTCCTCAGGATCTCTCAGTGTGCGCTATGTTCCAAACAATTGTCAGCTTGCTGATATTTTTACAAAATCTTTGTCGCGATTGGCACATTTTGGTATCCGAATCAAATTGGGTATGGGTTCTTTACCCCTTCCCAATTTGCGGGGGGATGTTAAAGGACATGAAGTCAGGAAGTATGCTGAGTCAACAAAGGCAGCAACGAATGCTACTGATTCAATCAGAGTTAAAGACAATAAGTTAAGTTCTGCTAATATGAACAAACACAAGCAGAATAAAGTCAGCACGTGCTCATTGAAGAATCAATATTCTGTTTTGAGTTGTAACCAACATTCTTTCTGTTAGTATTTCTGTTAAGTCTATTTTGATAGTTAGTTTTTAGTCGAGTCCTTTACACTTTGTAATATAGATAGAGAGTTGAAAGAAGAACAGAAAGATGAGGCTCTCAGATGTAACTTCTCTCAAATCATTGTTGAATACAGAAGCTTCACATTTTCTCTCTGTTCTTTCTTTTCCTCATCTCTGTTATCTTCTTCGTCTCTGTTTCTCTCTTTATGTTCATGAGCTTTCACACAAGTCTAAGTTCCTCAACCTCATGCTTTCGAGCGCTTGCACATCGGGACTGGGAACGAGATCATCCTACACCAAGTTCATGGACAACATCATCAACAATGAGCGGGACGTTGCGCTGCTACACGCCCAAGGCATCATCAAGAATGCCATTGGGTGTGATGATGCGGTCATTGACCTATTTAACTCTCTGCGCAAGGAAGTTACGGTCGGACCCAACAGCAGCCTTGACGCCTTGCAAAAGAAAATCAGTGAGCACTGCGAGAAGCCCCGGAATAGGTGGAGGGCTAATCTCAGACACACCTATTTCAGTTGTCCTTGTAGTGCATTGTCTCTCATTGCCGCCATCTTCCTCTTCACACTCACCATAATTCAGACAGTAGATGTCGTGCTCACCTACTATTGAACCCTCCCGTAGCCTCTGCATAATAATTTCTATTTTCCATTGTTGGGTTTTTCTCCTAATGGCTGATGTTCGATTATTATCTGTCGATTGGCTGTTGATTGTTGTCATCAATGGTTTTCCTCCCGTTTTCAGTCGGTCTTATTTCCCTCCCTAAATGTTTTAAACGATGGACATTTGGCTGTTTATATATCATTATCAGATGATGATTTTCTTGTTTCTGTCTTCATCTTTTTTGTCCAATTTCGATAGGTAGTCTGAAGGATGATCAAGTTTTGAGCAAATGAAATCTTCCATTGCAACATTTTCTTTTTGATTAAATTTTGTTGAAGTTGTTCCAGAAAATTCAAGACCCTACAAGTTTCTAGATCTATTGTAAGTAGTTAAAGTATGTGATTCTAGCTTAGTTGGTGGTACTTAGAAGTCATGGCTAAAAATCTGTCCAACATGTAAAATGAAGCAAATTTGTCTGTTTGTAACAGATTCTTAGCACAAGAGTCGATTAGGAAGGACTACAAAGAGGCTTCATGCTCGTTCATTCATGTTCAGATCAACTACAGCTCCATAAATCCCTTGTACCCAACATTTTGATAATTCAACAAGCTCCAAAAGCTCCTTCCTTATTCCTTTGCTGAGTAAATCCCACAGAGATACACGCTTGCACATTAACACTAAGAGTAACAGTAGTATTAGAGCCTCATTCGGTTGGTACTGGGCATGAGTCCTATCCACTTGCTTTATTAGAGTACGAGATACGATTTGATTCTGATTATTTTAATTGCAAGTTAATTAATCCGGTCAATTCCTAAGATTAGATATTCGGAATAGAGAATAGGCAACGGTATTTTGTATACTCTTTCCTATTGTACATCCCTCTTTTATTATAAATAGGCTTGTAGTGCATGTACAAAAGTAGAGATATACACAATACAATTTTCCCCAATATTTTTCATTTTCTGATTAGAAACATGGTATCAGAGCGCGATGATCATTGAGCTTGTCTCTTGTCTTCGGTCATCTGATATTGGCCGGTTGCCACTAGGCGTCCATTCGCTTCTCCTTCAGACTGATCGTCCTTCGTTAGTTTGCTGTCGGCTTGCTTTGATTGATTTTTCCTGAGCACCGTCGTTTTTTTTTTTTTTTTCTTTTGACTAGTTATTATGTCAGAACAAAGCTCCTAAACTGAGGAATCCTCCAGCCACACATTGGCTCCTGAACAGACCGACGGTCCGTTCTTCCTCCATGGGTGGCCAAGATGGGCATGCCATAAACTGTGGATAGGCAGGTGGGCGGATAATGCGGCATATTCGGGAGAGAGCTCCAAGTTGTAGAGACCACCACGTTGAAGGCCCCAACCAATGATCTTCTTCATCGAGAGGTCCTCAAACAAGCAATAAGAGGGAACAAAGGTAACTGAGCAATTAATTGTTGAGTAATTTTTGAAATGGACAGGAGATGAAACTTAAAGGTTGGAGCACAAAGAACATCAATAAGGGTGAGGGTTGACATCAGAGATATCGAGCCGTGTGAAGTGCCGAGAACTCCAACCCCATTAGGTATGCCAATAGCGGGAAGAGGTTTCGGGTATGCTTGTGCATATTAAAGTGATTCAGGGTTATGTGTAATGGGATTCATGGCTCTGGTGTCAATAACCCAAGTGCAAGAATTTAATGAATTAGAATTCAAGTCGAGAACAGTGCCTGTGAGATTTGCCTTGGAAATGTTTACCGCTTGGAGTAAACGCATGATTTGTTTATATTGCTTACCGGTGAATGGCATGGGAGACGCCGAAGAGGAGTTCTCGGGATTACTGGCAGGCTTGCTGTCCGAGGGCTTAGTATGGGGCTGGTCATGACGTTGTCCCTTATAATTAGCAGGAAATCCATGGAGGCGGAAGCAAACATCACGGGAATGGCCTGGTATACTGCAATGGGCACAACGTTCACGAGCATGTGATGGAGGCCCGCATTTTGCAAGGTGAGCAGAAGCTGTCTTGGTGTGCTTAGGGGATCGAGTCGAGAGTGGCGAGTCCCTTTAAGGCTGGATGTTTCGCATGGAGTCATATGTCAACAGTGTGTTCTTGGTGGAGGTACGAGTCAAGTGAACATGGCGTTGAGATTCATCATGAAGAATAAGTGAATAAGCTCGTGCAACAGTGGGCAACGGATTCATGAGCAGAACTTGACTGACCACATTAGATTACCTCGGGTTTAAACCCATTAAGAATTGATAAAGATGTCGATTCTCAAGTTGCATCACAAACAATGTCTTTGCCTCGCAAGAGCATTCGGCAAGGGTTCCAAATTGTTCAGCTCATCCCAATAACGCCGCAAATTATTGTAATACCTAGTGATGTCATCTTCACCTTATTCAAGAGCGCATATTTTCTGCTCGAGGCGGAATATGCAAGGACCATCAGACGGTAACATACGTTCATGCAGATCAGCCTATACTTCCACAACAAATTCCGTGTACAAAACGGTAAAGACAAGATTTTGATGGATGGAATTCAGGATCCATGATAATATTATGCTGTTGACTCAAACCCATGGGGCATATGTGTTAGTTGATTCGGGTTTCAGATTATCTCCCATGATGAAACCCATTTTATTCCTTGCGGATAGAGCAATGGTCATGGCTCATGACCAGCTGTAGTAATTATCACCCATTAAAACCATGTTGACTAAATTCGGACTAGCGTTATCCGAGGTATGGGGGAACACACCACCTATGACTTCGCGTGTCAATCTCCCAAATGGAGAAGGCAATGCCTTTAAAATTACAAGCTCTTGAACAAAACCTGGGATATCGTACCTCTTCCATGTCGTAAAAAGGCGAT
The DNA here is from genome assembly GCA_016097605.1 of Eucalyptus guilfoylei. NCBI lineage: Eukaryota > Viridiplantae > Streptophyta > Magnoliopsida > Myrtales > Myrtaceae > Eucalyptus > Eucalyptus guilfoylei. The sequence goes on along the minus strand of CM027869.1, from coordinate 18,350,794 downwards.
TGGTTTTTCGAATCACTTAATCCCACACTTTCTTATAATGGTACTATAAAGGAAAGAGATGAGTATGCAATACGTAAAATGAGTTTGCTTCATCTGTAAGTTGACTCTCTGAACCACTCAAAATGAATAATGCTACTTATACTAATACCAGTTCACAAATTGGCGCACCGGGTGATGTGGCATAGTTTTAGCAGAAGTGTTGTAGCATACTTTTAGCAGAAGTGATGTGGCATACTTTTAGTGGATCTTGAAGGTGGCATGTGCATGTTTAGAGGCCCATCTGTCACGTTGCTCTCTTCAAGCCGGAATTGGCAATCTGTTATGTTGATCCGTATGACAATTTTTGTAAGCTATGCTTAGTATACTTTGCAATATCGGTTTTTCTTTTTCCTTTTTTACTTTTCTTTACTTTCTAAGAACTTTCTTCCATCGGGGAAAATGAACCTGCAATGAAAGTAGCATGGTATAATTATTTCCGTTGGTGTAGGAAGTTCGGGGACTTTGATTAGGAAAAAGAACACCGAGTGACTTTGTAAATGACTGCCAAACACGGCCTCCAGATTTCGTGCTCTTTGCTATTGAATCCCTCCTCTCGATTTCTCTTGTGGGGATGAATAATACATCCGCTTTTCAACACGACGGCAATGGCGAAGATTCTGAAGATGTAGCTCAAGCTGAGGCTGCATTTGGTTGGGCTTTGATATGGGCTTTAAGGCTCTAAAGATCCTTGGACAAATATTGAAGTGTTAGGTGACTATTTTTGGAAACACATTTGAAAAATAATTGATATCACGGAAAACTCAAAATTAGTGTACTTGTAATAAATTTACCTTAAATTAGTTCAAACTTTAAATTAATACATTTGTGACAAATTTATTATCTGTTAGTTATTTATTAAATTGGATTAATACTACAAAAAAAAATCACAAACTAGTTAGTGACAAATGGAAGGTTTACCCAGCATGTGTTATACAACTCGGCAATGTGAGTCTCTTGATATGAGCTCCATTATTCTTATCAAGAATGCTAAGAGAAAGGGAGGAGAGCTTGGGAACTTACAGTGCTCTTGAGAGTGTGTCATGCGTTTGGTCTTAATTACGACCAGGAAGAATTCGTGAGTGCGACTGTGATGGACCAATTTTCTGTCCCTTGAGCATTGATATGTTCCTCTCTTTATAAACAATGAATCCTCGCCATATTCCGCCGAGATTGAGGATCCAAAAATTGCCTAAAGATGCGCTATTCCAGACGCACAATTTTTATTTTTTTTTTATCTCTTTGTTTATTTTGTCTCTTTCTTTATTTTATTTCCTTCTTTCTCCCATCTATTCAACTCTCCAGCAAATTCTTGAATCAATTTCGATTGTGCGTTTGCAAGTTGGAAAGCGAAATTTATGTCATTTTCCTTTTTGGGTGCTGATCGAATATGTTTGCCACCTTTTTGCCAATTTCTTTCCTTAAGACCTCACTTCCCAAAAATCGCCGGATGGTAATTTCTTCATTACGTGCAATCTTCAGCTTATCAAGCGAGGCGCGGCCATTAAAAGGGATCAGGCTTGCGAGGTTCGAATGAGTTTTGGGGTCTCAGTGCTAGTTCATTTATCTTATCGTACCAATTCGAATCCATTTTACAACTAGCCATATCAAAATAAATTTATCCAATAGACGTGTTGCCTAATGCCTAAATGCAATGTAGAGTGCAGATGCAAGATCATGCAATATTAATATGTTTGTTTAAGGATCAAGTTCGATATCTAATTTTCTCATTCGATGACTGATTAAATGGGGTCGTTTATATATAGATATCTATAAAAGCAAATAAAGAGTGTTATTTGCATTTTGTCGAAACTGTTTTTTAACTTTAAGTGCTTTGCTTTTGTGTAACGGCCAAACCAAATGCAGTCATATTGAAGGAAGAGAAAGGCAGAATGTCGAAGGGGAACGCTGCGCTAGAATTATCAAAGGACTGCCTAGGGAAAGTTCGCATTTTTCCGCTTGATTTTTCAGCTTTTTTAATTTCTTTTGGGCAAGTACTATAAAAACTTTTAGGTTAAATACCTTAAAATTATTTTTTTATTATTAAAAATCCTTTTTTATGTCACGAAAAAATCTAAATTTAGAGATAGGATATATATTATTTATTTTAATTTTATTTAAGATATAGTCATCACTTGATATTCGAGGTTTATTTATTTATTTATTTATGCCCGAACGCATAAATTGAAGATTTTTAGTTGTATAAGCTTTTGGTTTCAACTGTAACCCTTATAAAGTCCAATCACCATTAATGTCCACGTGGGCCCCACGAAAAGGCCGATCAACCCCGGTCTGTCTAGTCATTAACGCACGTTTTTGCTCCTTCGATTTTCAAGGCCTTCCTATTTCTCAATGACTTAATCACTTAGGGCGATAAAATTTCTATAACAGAAATCAATTTCTATTCCATAAATAAATTTTTGAATAAAAAAATGCATTTGATAATGATTTAAAATTTTTATGTCTAAAATAAAAATTTATTTGATAAGAAAATAAAATTTCGATTTCTAGGAGTAGTGATGGCCAGCGACCGGCGATCAACAGTAGGCAGTTGGAGTTCGAAGTTCGAAATCCGACGTCTAGTGGTCGGCGTGGGCAACCGACGGCGGGCGGCTGGAATCTGGAGTCCGACATTTGGCGGCCGGTAGCTGGTGTCCAACGTCCGAAGTCTAGCCTCTGGGATCCAGCGTCTGGCAGTTGGCGGTAGGCATCCGGCATCTGATGTCCGGAGTTTGGCGTCCGACATCCGATTAGCCGACGACAAGCATTCGACATCCGGAGTTCGGCATTCGGCGTTCGATGTCCAGAGTATGGCAGCCAGCAGCCAACGACGAGTGGCCAACAGCCAAAGTTCGGCGGGCAGAGACGAGTAGCCGATGGCGAGCGGCAAGCAGTTGATGGTGGATGTCCAGTGGTCGGCAGTGGGCCTCTGGCGTCCAATGGTTGGCGATGAGCGGCCAACGACTGGCGGGCATCCGGCATTCGACGGCCGGTAACGGGCGACCAGAGTCTGGTGGCTAGCGATCGGCGTTCGATGGCCAACGGCTAGTGGCTAGGCCTTGTGGCGAGTGGGCGACGACCGGCGATGGGCGGTAGGCATCCAACGTCCCACAGGCGGTGGGTGAGCGATGGGCGGTGACGAGAGTGAACAATGAGCAAAGTTTTGATTTTTCATTTTTGTTCTAGAAATAGAAAAACTAAAAATTTTAACTTATGATTTCTACTCTAAATCTATTTTTGCAATATAAATCTGTTCCAGAAATATAAAAAAATGAAATTGTGTTACCAAACGGGTTTTGTTTCAAACCTATTTCGTAGAACATGAACAGAAAAATAGAGAAATAGAGAAACAGAAATGTTGTAATGTGCGCCTTTAGAGTTTGGCCAGTCGAGCAAGGTTCTTCTTTTGTTCCACTTCACTTATTTGTTATTTTACTTGTGGTAGAGCTGATATTAATGGCGCTGATTCAACTCAATTGAGCGACCGCTACTCGATTCTGATGTGCTACGTTCAATTTCCCATTTTTTCTGTGCCAATTACTTGATCATAGCTAAACCAAAGCATAGTTTCAGGAAATCCGCAGGTAGTTTCGTTGTTTCTTTTGAGTGCTTTAGCTCTAAGTTGGTCTGCTAAGTGTATTTTTCTGTTTCTTTTTTTTCTTGCGCTAAGTGTTTTTTCTTTGGATTTTCCTTTTAAATTTCTCGGCTGGGTAAACGCGTGGCGTGGTTCCTCTTTGTTTCCAGATCCACGGGCAGAAGGCTCGGGAAAAGTGCGAGTTTCATTATTCAAGGTATAAAGAATGCAAGGACGGGAAATTTCTGTTCAAGGAGCGGAGGTGCCGCAAACTTAAAAAAAAATCTGGACGATTGCCTCAGTCGTAAGCCTTCTTGAACAAGCTCTCTGTTTCGTCATGAGACTTTGTACTTAATCTTGGTCCCATAAATTTTTGGTGATCGTTTAGCGAGGTATTTGAATTGATTATGACGGTTTTGTATATCGGGAAATGATAATAAATCCGGCCATTTACAATTTACTACTCCGGCACGCTCAGCTCGTCCGGATATATTTGTTGCTAATACGACTCCCTTTTGGATTTTTTACGAGTTATTCATGTTCAACTGAAAACGTGATTTGAAAGACAGGAACTTGGGCATATCATGGAGTCGCCACTTTGGTTTAATGCGAGGGTTCTTGGAATTATGTGATATGTTTGTGATGTGCTGTCCGAAAGCTAGCGGGAGTATGTAATAGCATTTGTTTTGGATGTTGTGTAGTGAGGTCCTGGTCTTTCCTATCCTTTAGTGACGATGATAGTATGAACGGGGCAGAAAGTACTTGTCCTCATATCATTCCCCTGAAAAGTACATTTTCTTTAGAGTACTATCTTATTTCTTAGAGTCGTGGGATGCAGCGTACATGATGCATAGGCAAAGAGCCATCTTCACATTGCTTGAGAAAGCTTTCTTCCTAATGCAACTTGAGACGTAAATTTATTTACGTGTACATCATAGATCTTGTGGGGACTTTGATATGAGAAGTATCCAAAGATTTATTTTACAATTCTAGTTTCTGAACTTATTTTCCTTGGAGTGCTGAGAAGTCTAGGAAAACTCGATGCAAATTCCATTGACAATAGTACGAAAATAACACACATGAAGTGGTGGACACACCGTCCTAGATGCATGTGTGCCTTAGATTTGGAAGATAGAATTGTGAAGTTTCTCTTCAGGTCTGCTCGATATTAGATGAGGACACAAGACTGCCGCAGAGAATTCTTCTGGTAGTTGCTATCCATTGAAATTCAAGCAAACATCTTTGATGTCTTAATCTGTGCCGAAATACACGTTGATGTTGAAAAACAGAGAATCCCCAAATATCTCACGATTCTACGTGGGCTCTTTGGCAGCGAAATGGAAACAAATAATGCAGGAAACCAAGAAGGGAAGGGCCCAGTCAAACGTTGAGTGACGCGCAGATTTTGCCTTCAGTCTGCTTGAGTATGTGGGAATAAAGAAGTTGTATGCTCATGCCATCTTCAGATAGACTTTTGGATTTCCTTGGAAGATTTTCATGGGCATATGTTGTCCGAACTATGGATGCATGTATATCATTCGGTTGCAGCAAACCCGACCCATGGAACTCAGAGTGTGTATTAACTAAATTCAGCCTCAAACTTTATTCAGGTGAAACCTGAAAATAAAAGGGCTTACGTTTTCTTTGTCCTTCCCCATTTAGCTTCCATTACCTTCGAAGCTGAGTTGTTGTTGCGCAGAACAGGATCTACCATTCACTAAGGGTGCGTTTGGTAACATTTCGTTTAAAAATTGTTTAAAAGAAATAGAAAAAAGTATTTCTGCTTCGGGATCATTTTTGAACAAAAAAACGCGTTTGGTAAATCTGTTTCAAAATATAAAAAGAATAGAAACACGTTTGGTAAATTTGTATAATTTTTTTTATTTCTTTTAATTTTTTAATATTTTTATTTTAATTTTTCTATTTTATTTCTTATTTTTTCTTTTTTTCTTATTTATTTTTCCTTTTTTTCTTTTTTTTTTTTCCTTTTTTTCTTTTTTTTCTTCTTTTGGCTGGTCGCCGGCCTCGGCCATGGCCGGCGACCGGCCGACGAGGGCCGACGGCCTCGCCCCCACAGCGAGGTTCGCCGACCCCCGGCGAGGCCGAGGCTGGGCGAGGCTCGGCCTCGCCGGATCTAGGCGAGATCGAGCTCGCCCAGGCCGGCGCGAGGCCGAGCCTTGCCAGGGGCCGGCGAGGTCGCCGGCCATGGCCGAGGCCGGCGACCGACCAAAGAAAAAAGAAAGAAAAAAGAAGAAGAAAAGAAGAAGAAAAAAGAGAGAAGAAAATGGAAGAGAGAGAAAAAGTGTTCCTAAATTTTGTTTCAAAAACAAGAAACAACTTTTTTTTGTTTCTTTGTTTCCGTTCAGATGTGTTTCTGTGAACAAAAACGCAAACAAACGCGTTTTTGTTCCTTTTTTGTTCCCAGGAACAAAAAAATAAAAATTTGTGTTCCTAGGAACAGAAACACTTTTTACCATGCAGGCCCTAAATGAGTGGCTGTAAAGCGAATCTTGGCTAAGTAATCATTGACACCAAGTCCTCCACTGTTTTAGATTCAATGGCAATCAAAGAGCTTTAACTTAGTGCACAGAGACTAATCTCTCATCTCTCTATGAATCTATCTGTAGGCTAAATGCAGACTGAAAACGCATTTGCAAATTGCAAATTTCGGCATATGAGGGCAACGGCGTCCTCTTGCAACCTAACGAAGATGCTTCCGCAGCTGATTTGTAGCGCACTTGCAGGTTTCAAACAGTAATTTTATTAAAGATGTGTGAATTCTAAAGAAATTGGACTATAATGTCGTCGATGTAATCTGCAAGACGAATCGTTAAACATTTGGAGGGTAAAGTAACAGATTTAGTTCTCTAAGTGTCAGCATTGTACAGTTTGGTCTTCTATTTTGTAGTCAAGTCCTCTTAACTTTTTGATTGCACAATCAAATTTTTTGTTTACCCATTCTAACTAATACCGTCAAATTGAGATTTTTTTTTTCTTGTTTTTCTTGCCCGTTTGGTAACAAATCAGCAGCAAATTTAATCTTTTATAACGTAAGCAATATCACAGTGTAATTAATTTCAACCTCAATGCGGACCTCATCAATTGATCCAACCCAAATGCTTACTCCTGCAAGCAAAGGCTGATTTCTGATACAATTTGATTCAATAGGTTCAAAGGAAAGACATCGATTCTATAAGAATCAATTTACAAGTTTGTTGTCAACTTTGAGGCTGCTAATCGACTACCTAGCAACAATAGATTGTTTTCGTCTATTACCATCGCTGTTGATTGATCTTCCATGATGGTTATTCGGCTTCTGGGTTGGTGGATGAATTTGAAGGGTCTAATCCTTATTACTATGCATTTGGTTTTAGTTAAATGCCTTTAGTTCTAGTTATCAAGTATCAAATCCTAGCTATTATGCGTTTTAATTGTGTTGTGGCTTCGAGTCTTGGTTTTTATGAGTACAATGGTTTCAAGAGTCATAATTAGATAACTGTCCGTAGTCATCATGATTTCTTAGAATTATAAGAGTCATTTTTGTTTTCTTAGAAGAGTCCCTCTTAAAATCAAGGTGCTATCTTATTTTGTACAAAGAAGACTTGAATTTGATGAATAAGGGAGATTTTTCTCAAGTGAGTGAATATCTATCTCCAATTCTGTATCCAATTCCATTGGCGATGAATGCAAAGTTCTTTATTCTCGGATGGTGATGTTCTTTTAGGTCTTGGTGGTGAATTTTTTCTCTCTTAAAGTCCTTTATCCTTAGTTGATGTTGCGACCTTCCCAAAGGCAAACCACCAACAGTAAGCTAATAAACTAATAAGTTGGTACAAATGGCTACTCATTAAAGTGATAGTACAGTCGCTCAGCACGGACTCTCCCAAGCTCATACTATTCACAACTTTGAGGTTTTAATTACATAGATTACACGTGCAATTTAGTTTATAATGGAGCCGCCACTGATTTATTAGTAGTTGGTTAGAAATTCAAGTAAAATATGGGAGAAGTTACAAGATTTTTTGAACTAATTGAGCATATCTATAATTGGAAAGTCATTCTTTGTGAAATATTGTTTTCTCTTTTCGCTACATGAGATGTGACACACACATACATGCGGGTGCTCAGTACTAAAAAGGAGACCTCAACTAAGAAATTTATATGTCACATCAAATATTTGAAATCCGTTCCCAAATCACATTACATGCACTCAATTCAATTTATATGTGCATGCAATTCAATTCCTCGTTTGTCGTGAAACATACCTAAACACATTTTGTGTTTATCAGGTGCCCAGAAAATTGACACACTCCTCACTAGGCAACCCCAGACACTCTTTCCACATTAATTTGATTGGTTCAAATTAGTCACTTTCGGATTAAGTCAACATCTTTTGTGAGATTTTTGTGTTTACTGTTTAAGTGCTTAATAATTATAGCGATGTTGGAATGCCAAATGAAACACCGCAGGAATAAAATATTTTATCTCATTTATAGTTATTTAGCCTGTATGAAATTGTGTAAACTCTGTATCACGACTCTCCCAAAGTGAATCCCGAGAGATTTAATTGATCGCTAGGCAGGCATGTATAACTCTCTTGTGAAATGGTTCTTATGCTTTGTTACAGGCTCTCCCAATTCTTACCGACCGCAATTTAATTTCTCATTTTTGGAATAAGGATTCAATGAATGTCATAATTTTTATATAGTAATTACTTGAATATTATAACTTTTAGATAATATTCACTTGAGTGTTATCATTTTCAATCGATCACTTGAGTATTATAAATTTTCAAAGAACTTTCATCACAAGTGTCATGTCACATCGGATTTTCAATACTTGCGGGATGCTTTTAAAAAATTTTGGGATTATCTTCTTTGCTAAACCCAAAACTGTCCTCGAATTTAATTATTGGGAACATAATCCAGCTATCATAAGCCCCGATAAAATGGAAGCATGATATATGATAACAACTAGTAGAAGGGCATGGCGTCATCCGTATTACTGCTATTGAACTGTTCCTCAAATGGTGAAACGCGCCGGAGCCATCCTACCGAAGTGATTATGACATTTCCGCTGATCCAATCTAACTATCGCTTGCAAAATAATATCGTTTTGAATGAAATTAAGGGAACTTATAATGTTTGATATGTGAAAATTTTGTTCGATTAAACAGGAACACTTTAAAAGTTGGTTTTTCTCATTTCAATGAAAGTGTTTCATAAGCTCTATTTCGTCGATATAATAAATAGATGCCATTGTAATGTAAAATATGAATGAGAGATATATCATTCTAAGTCAGATTCAATGTAGATATTCTATTATACTTTGAATTGTGCGTCATTTTGATGTGATCTTTTGAGTCTACACTTTCTTTGACCTTTTTGTATATGGGAATAAAAAGCTAGGAAAAGAACATAAACAAGTATAGTGGAGGAGGAAGAGAGAGAGAGTTGTTGAAAGAAAAGAAAATGGGGGAAAAGTTGTTTTGAGAAAAAAAATTAATATTTGTCATACTTTGTTACTTCTGAATATGTCTTATTAATTTTGGAATTTGGACTAGAACCATTTCACTCTATTAAGTAGATAACAGGTTGGAGAGAAAAATCTTGTAACAGGGCAAAAGGTGACCCAACCTAATTTAAGATTTAATAAAAGCTAGCTAGCGTGGTTGAAGTAAGAGTAGATTTAGATAAGCAGACTCATTCCTTTCAAAATAACATGGATCCTTTATCTAGTACAAGAAAATATTAGGTGGTGTTGAATCTTTACGTGAGTCACGCTCTACCCCCTCATTGATTGCCATGTGCTTAGATGGTGGCCCACTATCAGTCTTTTGTCTCTCTATTCTACCTTGCATTTCTCTTCTTCTTCATCCTTTCTTCCTTTTAGCCAGTGCCACTACCACAGTCAGTAGCCATGCCCATGGAGCCCCCGGCACCAACCACCGCAAACTCATGTTGGCCTTGCCCGGTTGTGAATTGGATTCGTTTTCGTTTTTTACCTTGTGGAGTTAGGGGAGGGGTCATCTTGAGTCTCTTTTTATTGGAGTTTTGCTTGTTCTGGTTCTAAATTGGTGAGAAAAATCTAATTTTTGTTAGGCTTTTTAGATGGTTGTAGAATTAAAAAGGGAGGTTTTAATGCACATTTTGATTTCTTCAGGTGATTCCTTTCCCAACAGTACCAATATTTAGTTTAACTTATAAAATTCACTTTGCCATACTAGTTTGACTTTAATTGGAGATTGACTATATCTTTTTGCAAGAATCAATTGAGTTTGATGCAAAATGATTATAACTTGATTTGTGTGCGATCTAAAGTTAATTTATGAGAAGTTATATGATTGTCATGAGCTAACCGAGCATATATATTATTGGAAAGTCACTCTTTGTGAAATATAGTCTTCTTTTTGTCGCATGATATGTATGTGTGTGTGCATGTGTGTGTATATATATAAAAGAGGGGCGATGAGTACAAAAAATGAGACCCCAACTAAGAAATTTATATCATCTTAATGGTAAAAGTTACAAATATAATGTCACATCAAATAGGTGTAGTCTGTACCAAAATCACATTGAATGCATTCAATTCAATACAACCATTTTAGTTGAGGCAAACACTCAGGGCATTCATTAAATCCTAAGGCCCGTACACAGTTATAAGATTATGCAGATGGTGAGCAATGCAATTCAATTCCCACGTTATAAATGGGACATTACCTATTTTTGTCTTTACCTAGGCCACAAAAAGTGACACACTCCTCTCTTGGACACCACCAAACATTCTTCCCATCTCCTCACTTCAACGCCACCAAACACTCCTCTCTCTCTCTCTCTCTCTCTCTCTCTCTCTCTCTCTCTCTCTCTAAGTTCACCTCCTCTCACATGTTTCAGCTTGATTGGTTTATAGAAAATTGATCCACAAAATTATATATTAATTTGATTGCTTTATGGAGTTAGCCGCTTTTGGATTAAGTCAACATCTTTTATTAGATTTTTGTGTTTATTATTTATTAATTATAGCAATCACAATAGATCCAAGTACTCCTTAATTGGAGATTCTTATCAAATAAATACAAAAACTCACCAAATCTTACAATGAAATTAACATAAAATTGCTAGAGAAATATATGAGGAATAATAGAAAACACCGGATATTTACTTAGTCCGATCCAAGTATCGATACCTATACCACGAGAAAAGCTAGTGGCAAATATTCCACTAATCAATCTAAAAATTATAGAGTAACAATCACTCACAAACTTAAGTTTTTCCAATGCTCAAAAGCAAGACCCCTACTGTTTTAGTCCTTTCCATTTCTTTTATATAGCTTAAAGTCAAGAAAAAATTGAACCCTTCTCTTTACACAGCTTGTACCGTCTTTAGAGGAGTCAATCTCTTGATTAATCAATCTTGGATCCAAAGAAATTAGATAAAGTATAGTAACAACCTTATCTTGGTTGAACTCCTACGGCATGACTCCAAGAGGTATTCAGTCAAGAATTTTGATCCCTCTCATCCAATTCAAGTCGGGTCTCGTATATGAGTTCAAACTAGAAACATCTTTCAAGAGAACTCTTAATTGGAGCTCATAAATGCGACCATTCAATTACATTTAAATGATCATAATCTAAAAAAAAAAAAACCACATTAATATTTCGTTTAACTTGGAAACTTGACTTTGCCTCTTTAATTTGACTTTGATTTGAATTCAAATAAATCTTTTTACTTAAACTAATTTTTCTCCATCTGAAACTGGTGGACATTTTTGAATTTCACACAAGATGATAACAACTTGTCTTGTGTGCCATCTAAATTTAATTTATGAGAAGTTATATGATTGTTCTAATCTAACCGTGCATATTACCAGTACATTACTCATTGTGAATTTTTTTCCCTGCAAGTGATGTATATACAGGAGAAGGGTGTCGAATACTAAAAATGAGACAGCAAATAAGAAATCCGGCATATCCCCGAGCATACGAAGTAACAATTATTACCAAATAAAACAAAAAAAAAAATACTATTATAGATCTAGTGTCACGTCAAATATCAATATGCGAAGTTCGTACCTCAATTAGCATTCTCCATTCAAACAAGCCTTTTAATTTAGGCAGTCACTTGTGAAATTCATCGAATTCAAATGTTCGGATATGATCACAAGATGTTATGCTTTGTATGCATACAATTCATTTCCCTAAAGCTTCCGAGGGACATGCTTAACACGTTTTCTCTTTACCTCATGCACAAAAAGTGATTTATACATGGGTCCATAAAACGAATAAATTCAGTCGAAAACGATTCGATCGAAAATTGATTAATTTAACTTGTTTTCACTCAGTTTCATGCAATACTAATATAATCACTAATATGGAATTTGTACCTGACCTGAATTGAGATCCATTTTAGCAATTTTTTCGCCATAAATTGTTGTTTGTGTGTATTTTGCGATTTGTGTGTATTTTCTGAGCTCGAACTTTTGTATGGATAATTTAGGAAATACAATCTATATTGGGGTTGTTCCCAATAGGAAATAAGAATGAACGACAATTTCTTTCCCAGAGATTTGAACACTTTTCACACGTGTGAGGAGGGGCCCACCCAGACTAGTTACGCAACGACTGCCCCTTTCTTTTAATTGCTGGGAGTGAGATGGTCAGATTGGGCCCCATCTTGTGGTGGACCATGGTTCCATGCTTAGATTGGTTGGATATGGACAAAAGTCTAGACCCATTTAAAAATCCATATTTAATTAGACTTTACAACTCAAATCTATAAAATTTATTTATTAAAATTTAATTAACTCATATTTGAGTATGAGTTATGATGATGAAGTTAATGTTTCTTTAGATAAGTCGTGGTCTTGAAGTTAATGTCCTTACCCTGTCGACTTTTTTCTCTTCAAATTCCTTTTCAATATTAGAGATTTTAAAACGACAAGATGACATTGATATACTTCTGTCCCAACCATGTAATCTTGTTTGTCTTCCTTTTATATTACGAACGGCACGAAAGCACCTTATCCTACCGGCACTCGGCTTAGATAGCCCCAGACTTCACACGCTCTTCCCATTCTCTCTCTCTTTCTCCTTCTCTCCATGGATTACCCTCTTCTCTCACCCGGAACAGAAACTCGTGGAACCTCTGAAGCTCCCTCAACCGCGTTCGCTTTGCCACCCGACCTGGAGCCAGCGTCGACGGGGTGCTGGATGGTCACAGTCGACAGGAACTCGGAGTGCATGCCCTCCGACGAGCAAGGGTACCTGAAGAATCCATGCATCTACAGGCTCCCCGCCTTCATCACCGACCTCAACCCCAAGGCCTACCAGCCACACGTCGTCTCTTTCGGCCCCTACCACCATGGTAAGAACCACCTCCTCCCCATGGAGGAACACAAGGACCGTGCGCGCAACCGCTTCCTCCAGCGGTCCGGGAAGTCCCTTGAGCCCTTTTTCGAGTCCCTGAGGGAGGCAGCGTGGGACCTCAAGGAGAGCTACGATGCGCTGAGCCGGGAGTGGGAGGAGGGCAGGGGGGACAAGTTCCTCGAGGTGATGATGAGTGACGGCTGCTTCATGCTTGAGATCATGAGGGCCGCCACGATAGAGGAGAACAATGACTACGCGCCTAATGACCCCATCTTCAGCACCCACAGGCTGGCATACATAACGCCGTACATAAGACGGGACATGCTGATGCTGGAGAATCAGCTACCGATGCTAGTGCTGTATCAACTGGTCGCTATCGAGAGCAATGGCGAGGAGGTTAGTTTCTTATATTTCACTCCGTCGTTAGAGAGGTCATTACAAGCACGCAAACCTCCGCACTATGTTCCCCTAACAGTACATCAACAAGACAACGATCTCGAATTCAATGCCACTGACTTCACTCCGACAACGCAGCGTGATGAATACATCAACAGCACCAACAACCTCGTCCTCAGTTTCTACTCTCTCGACACGAGCATCACGGCGATGGGCAGATGCCTGCATGTCATGGACGTCTTCAGGAAAGGCCGGCTGAGGGAGCCCGAGAAGGTCCAGCACAAGAAAAAAAATGTGGGGCCTGAGGCTGGCGAGGTAACAATCTTTTCTAGGGACCACCTCTATGGGAGATTTTTTTTCTTTTTTTCCTCCAAGCAAGTAGTATCGACATGACAACAATCTTATATTCAATGCACTGGCTTTACTCCAACAACGCAGGGTGACAAAAGCTCCCTCAACACGTGCATCCCGGGGATGGGCCATGTCGTAGACGTCTTTAGGAAGTGCCTACCGAAGAAGACCAAGGAGGTCCAGCACGAGATTATCCGGTCGGCCACCGAGCTCAAGGAGACCGGTATCCGGTTCAAGAAGAGCCCGACCTGCAGTCTCAAGGACATCTCCTTTGCCAGAGGGGTCCTAAAGCTCCCCGCTATCATGGTGGATGACACCACCAAGTCCGAGTTCCTCAACCTCATGACTTTCGAGCGCTTGCACATTGGGACTGGGAACGAGATCACATCCTACACCAAGTTCATGGACAACATCATCAACAATGAGCAGGATGTTGCACTGCTCCACGCCCAAGGCATCATCCAGAATGCCATCGGGTGTGATGATGCAGTCGCTAACCTATTCAACTCGCTATGCAAGGAAGTGACGGTCGGACGGAACAGCACCCTTGACGCTGTGCAGAAGAAAATTAGTGAGTACTGCGAGAAGCCCTCGAACAGGTGGAGGGCTAATCTCAGACACACCTACTTCAGTAGTCCTTGGAGTGCATTGTCTCTCATTGCCGCCATCTTCCTCTTCGCACTCACCATAATTCAGACCATTTTTGTCGTGCTCACCTACTATTGAACCCTACTTTCTATTTTCCATTTTTGAGTTTTTCTCCTAGTGGCTGATGCTCGATTATTATCTGTCGATTGGTTGAGGATTGTTGTCATGAATGATTTTCCTCCTGTTCTCAGTCGTGCTTATTTCCCTCTCTAAATTTTTGAACGATGGACATTCGGCTGTTTATATATCATTATCAAATGATGATTCTCTTGTTTCAGTCTTCTTCATTTTTGTCCAATTTGGATTGGTAGTCTGAAGGATGATCAAGTTTTAGGCAAATTAAATCTTCCATTTCAACATTTTCTTCTTGATTAAATTTTGTTGAAGTTGTGGTCAACTTATCCAGAAAAGCCAAGACACTACAAGTTTCTAGATCTATGATTAAGTACTGTAAGTGGTTTTAGCTTTGTTGGCGGTAGTTAGAAGTAATGGCTAAAAATCTGTCCAACATGAAATATGAAGCAAATTTCTCTGTTCGTGACAGAGATTCTTAATACAAGAGTCGATTAGGAAGGACCATAAAAGGGCTTCATGCTCGTTCATTCATGTTCAGACCAACTACAGCTCCATAAATCCTTGTACCAGACATTTTGATAATACAAGAAGCTCCAAAAGCTCCTTCCTTGTTCCTTTGCTGAGTAAATCCCCACAAACAAACACGATTGCACATTAACACTAAAAGCTAACAGTGGGATTTAGAGCCTCACTTGATTGGTATTGGGCATAAGTCCTATCCACCCGCTACTAAAATCACCCACCCAAATAACCAATGCCAAAACAATGGCCAACTCTATCTCTCTACCATTCCTACTTTCGATGAATATAACTATATTTACTGGAGCATTAAAATGATTACTTTCTAGATGGCACAAGATTTACACAAAATTGTGGAGAAAGGATATGCGGCTCCGCAGGAAGGAAAAAGCTTCCGGCAGACCAACTACAGAAAGGTGCAAGGGCTCTGTCTGTCATTCAAGAAGCACTCTAAACAATATTTCCGTGAACCATTGGAACAAAAAATGTAAAGACGTGTGTTCTAAAATAAGGAAGCTAAAGGATGTATGATATTAAATATTGCGGGATAACGATATCACTAGAGAAATAAAAAAAGGAACACTAAGGAAAAATTTCCACGATTCTGTCCAGCCATCAGCAGCCACTCCACAGGGAGGGTTAGCTGCAAATAACAGTTAATCAATTGAAGAATTACAGAATTATAATTGCTCACAATGCTCAAGTGTTTCCCTGTCCAACATTATACTGAAACCCATAGTATTTAGCCTAACGTAATTGCTGGATAGACAAATCACTGAAAACTTGATACACTCATCAATCTTCACCAGGAAAATGCCTCAATTGGATGACAGATTCTCTGCACAAACTTCACCCGATGGTTAATTTCCTTTGTACTACCAAGTAAGAGAGAACTCCACTGTATGGCTAGAAGAAGTCAACGGCACACTCAGCCCCACGCAAATTCATGTTTCTCCCTTTACTCTTCCGACGAGCACCAACATATACATACGAGCTCCTTTTTTTTTTGTTTGGCTACAAGGAGTTCCAGTTAATGGGCGGCTTGGATAAGGATACAACAGCCTACTCTCTGAGTTCTAATCCAAATAGGGTAAAGTGTGCTGGGCTTGAACCCAATAAGCATCTTCCACTCAAATCGGGTTTCATACACGAACTCAAACTTGTAACATAATTTAAACCATATTAAAAAAAGAGTTTCAAGATGCAACAAAACACAAACCATTAGATTTTAGTCTCTTCAAAATGCTACGATAAACAATTATGGGACCCTCATACAACAATGTGGAAGATTAAATGGATGAGTAAATCAAATGAGGGATTACGGAGTTGATATTAGGGTAGTAGAAAAAAATATTTGTGACGCTTATTAGAGAATACAATCCTATTGTCACCTCTATAGAAGAATCTAAGGAAAATCATGTTAGTGAGTAAATAAATTAGCTCTCTGGAGGCGTATGAAAAAAGACTAAAGCTATTTGATGAAGATTCCATTGAAAGTGACTTTCACTCTACAATAAATATGTGGTCTCATAAATCTAAAAAGGTACAAGGAGCTTGTGGAAAAATAAAAGAGAAGGAGAAACCTCTTCATATATATATATCCTGCGTTATTTGCGAGAAAATAAATCAATTATAAATTATGACTTCTAGATAAATCACAATAGCCCTCATGTAAAATACATAGCCACATACGAAAAAAAATTGTTGGTTGGAAACAAATTATCGAGGTAATTATGTTGAAGAAATAGAAAACACAGATAATATGTTCAACGCAAGCCAAGTGGCAAATGTCGGAAAAAATTATACATGTTATATTGGTAATGGTGTAGTAATCACAGATGTGCAATGAACTATGTTCAACAATCTTGATCTACCATCTCTGATGGGGCAATGGTGGCACCTAGTGGAAATCCCACAAATCCTAACTTTCAATTAGTTAGAGTACTTGGGTTTTCCAAAGGATATATTTAGTATCATTAGGTCATATTGCAACAAAGTCGGGCACATAAATGTTAGAGGGTAAATGAGATTCCAAAGTTTGTAACCATGGCAGAAACTTGAAAGGAAGAGATGGTGGCCCACTTTCAGTCTCTTGTCTCTCTCTCTCCTGCACTTTGCATTTCTCTTCTTCTTCATCATCCTTTCTTCTTGGGGAGAAGTACACTATCAGTGTCATAAGTTGTGTACAGCGCTCACTTTGATGCCAAAAGTTTCCGTCGGATCACTTAAGTGCCAAAAAGTTTGAAAAATGATCATTTTGGTGCCAACTCCGATCAGATTGACCGAAAATCCGACGTGGCACTTTTTTATTAATTTTTGACGCTGATGTGGCTCACTGGAGAGTACAGTCAGCATGTAAACCACAAAAACAACGTCGTTTGGTGTCTCTCCCCCAATTTAAAACCCTAAACCCTAAATCTACCGGAGAATCTCGGCCACCGCCGCCCTCTTCGTCCTCTTCTCCTCCCTTGCCGTCCTCTCCACCGCCGCCCATGGCGTCGCCAAGCACCACCACCTCTTCCACTACCTCGACGAGTTCGGTGATCGCGGCGAGCAAGTCGCCATCGACCCCTTCGCCTCCTTTGAGAACCCGTGCCTCCGCAACGCCTATGTCGCCCTCCAGGCCCTGAAGCAGGCCATCCTCTCCGACCCCAACGTCTTCGACTACTCCAACGTCTTCTGCTCCCCCGCCCCCGACGACCCCGGTGTCCGCACCGTCGCTGGCGTCGATGGTTTTCCCTCCTCCTCCCCCTTCAACCGCCCACATCCCTTGCCTCTACCTCCGTCGGTGATGGGCCAATCGTCATCCTTGACAGCCCCCGCGCTCAGCGACCACGGCTCTGACCCCAACCCCAACCCCGACTTGGCCACTCGGTGGCCAAGTCGAAGGCCATGATCTCGCTCAAGTGTGAACCTCACGTCGCCAAGCGACGACGGCCGAGCGAGCTAGGTCGACGGCCAAGCGACGACGGCCGAGTGAGCTAGGTCGGCGGCCGACGAGGATCGAAACCCTAACTTCAATCTCCAAATAAAAAAAAGAAATCCCAAAATGAGTTGTGCGGCATCGTTTTTGTGAGACCATCCACTTAGGACAGCAAAACGACATCGTTTTCTTAAGGAGGACAGAAAACGACATCGTTTCTCAAGCCATGTCGATTTTTTTTTAAAATATAAAAGCCACGTCATCATTTTGGCCGGAATCTCTCGCCGGTGGTACCAAAGTGATCGTTTTTCCTCCGATTTGGCACTTAAGTGATCCAATTGAAACTTTTGGCACCAAAGTGAGCGCCGTACACAACTTATGGCACTGATAGTGTACTTCTCCCTTTCTTCTTGACACTATCAATAGTCATACCCACGAAGCCCCCACCACCAACCACAGCAACCTCATGCCGACTCATGCCGACCCTGCCCGATTATGAATTGGATTTGTTTCCTTTTTTCCCTAGTGTAGTTAGGGTAGGGGTTATCTTGAGTTTCTTTCCATTGGAGCTTTGCTTGTGCTGGTTCTAAATTTGTGAGAAAAATCTGACTTTTCTTAGGCATTTTAGATGGTTGTGGAATTAAAAAAGGAGGTTTTGATGTGCATTTTGATTTCTTCATTGGATGGTGATTCCCTTCCCAGTTGTCACGACCTACCCTCGGGGGGAGGGAACAGGTTTAGGGGTATTGCCTAAAGGACGGGCCTAAGGCCCATGATTAGGCGCGGGCTCTCCCAAGCCTATACCCCGTGTGACATTAGGATATTTTTAGGAATTTTGCATAAAAGGAGTCGCCACTAGCCTATTAGGGTCGGCTAGAAACCAAGTGAGACATGTGAGCGTGCCTCACTTCCTACACAACCAGAGAATCTAGGGTCGGGGACTTGATTACACTAATTGACCAATTAGTGCCATTTCGGTACCTAATCTTGTTCATTTTATCAAAATAATTTTTGGCAGGCAGTTTGGATTGATTTTATACCTATCCACTAACAAATGAGGCGATCATGCAGGTGCAATCTAAACACATACTATTAAACATAACATATGACTACACACATACTATTAAACATATCCACTAATAATCATAGCTAACAATGTCCTAATTACCAAAAGACTACACACATACCATTAAACATAACAAGACATACAACCTAAACGTACGATGTAATCAAAATAAATGCATAATTACCCTTAAAACGACAACACCTAGCAATTCCTGACCAAACCCTATCATTTTTTAATTTCAAAAAAAAATTTAATTAATTAATTAATTAATTTTTTTTTAAAAAAAATTTTTCAAAAAAAAATTTTTTTTTTAAATTTTAAAAAAAAAAATTTTGAAAAATGGACGAATCGGGTCGGGTCCGGTTTGGCCCGACCCGATTCGGCCCGGTCTCGGGATTCGGTCCGGTCCGGGACCCGGTTCGATCCGGGTAGGCGGTAGGCGGGCCGGCCCGCTCGAAAGGAACTAGGCCCGGCCAGAAGTGGCCGGGCCATTTCTCAAATGTGGTTGGGCCTGTCGACAGGCCCAATCCCTTTTCGTGGAGGAAATTCTTCTCGCAAGCCCAGTCCAATCTATTTTTTAAAAAAGAAGGGAAGCCCACAAGTCCAAATCCTAAACCAGCCCAAACCCAAGCCCATTTCTCATTTTGCATTTTCAGCCCTTTTGTTTTCTTTTGTTTTCCTTTTCTTTTATTTTCTTTTGCCCTTTTCTTTCGGGCGTCTTCTTCGAGCCCCCCCTCCTGCAGCTACGATTCGCCGAAGCCCTTGCAGCTCCTCTGCCTGGACCGACGCCGCCTGTGCCATGAAGACTGACCGCCCTAAAGAAGATCGCCGGGCCACCGCCTGGCGTCGCCGGTTCTGTCCGACCAACGCCGAGCACCGCCGGCCGCTAGTTAGCCGGTGTTCTGTGAATCGTCGGGTAGACGCCCACGCCTCATCCCAGCCAAACAGCGCAAAGAAAAATGACGGGAACGATGCACGACAACAATATAACCCCGAGCAACGCCAAAAATAAACCAAAAAAACGAACCGGTCGAGGGCTAGATTCAGCACTTTCAGTGAAGCATTTTGTCGAACAGGTAATGGGCACTACCAAAATCGAAGGATTTCGGCTCAACCGAGCGTCTAGCACGCTTTTAAAGTCTTCAAACGTAACATATAAAGAAGGCAGGAGCAAAGTGCAAGGCAACATGGGCCGGAGCTCGCGCGAACAAGTCGATCGCGAGCTCCAGCCCGGCATTTTCCAGAAATGGGGATGCGGGATTCGGAGGACCAACCTCGTTCAAGGAAGGGCTACGACGACAGCAGCTGGCGGACGGGCCTCCGGTGACAGCTAGCTGGTTCCTCAATCTTCCTTCTCCTGGTTCGGTTTCTCCCCGCGCTGCCCTCCTCGATTCTGTGGTGTCGATTTCCTCTCCTCCTCCCTCCTCTTCTGATCGTCGATTATGTGGGGGTTTTATACCCAGCCGGCAAGCGCGCATGGCCTCTGCAGCTGCCAGCTTGCCGGCCGGATTGCACCCCCGACCCGCGGATCACGCCGCTCGTCTGCCACCGATCCTCTGCCGCCCCTGTTTTCGCTGCCCTCCTGCTGCTCTATCCTCTGCAAGTCTTCGAGCGAAGACCAGCAGAAGAAAAGAAAAAGGGGACGGGCCGGTCGGAAGGAGAAAATGGGTTGGGCAGGGTGGAAGAGCAAGGAGATTGGGCCAGGCCCAGTGCGCAGGGGAAGAAAAGAGAGGAGCGGGTCGGGCCAAGGTCGAATCCGGCCCGACCCGACTATTTTCGTTTTCGATTTTTTTTATTTAATAAAATAATAATAATAATTAATTTAATTTTTTTTAACTTTCTTTTGTGACTAATTCCTAAAATTTAAAGCTACTTTAAATTAATTAATTTAGGTGAAAAATTAGGTGTCAACAGCTGCCCCTCTTTGAATGTAGCCTCGAAGAGGTGGCATTCAAAGACAAAAGACACCTAAATTATTTCGGTGGTAGAGAAACTCTAGGTGCACCTGCACGTATCAGGTCGATGGAAATGACTCATAACTATGGAAGCGCGTCTTGTCAAAAAGAGGAAGAAAAACTCCGGGCTATAGAAGCCCACCGGATCATAAGAAGGGATGAAAGGACTCCGGGCTACGGAAAGTCCACCGTGTCATAAGAAGGGGTAAAAGGACTTCCGGGCTATGGAAAGCCCACCGAGTCATAGGAAGGAGGAGAAGGACTCCGAGTTACGGAAAGCCCACCGGGTCATAAGAAAATGGGTAAAAGGACTCCGGGCTACGGAAAGCCCACCAGGTCATAAGAAAAGGGGTAAAAGGACTCCGGGCTACGGAAAGCCCATCGGGTCATAAGAAAAGGGGTAAAAGGACTCCGGGCAACGGAAAGCCCACCGGGTCATAGGAAGGAGGAGAGGACTCCGGGCTACGGGAAGCCCACCGGGTCATAAGAAAGGGGTAAAAGGACTCCGGGCTACGGAAAGCCCACCGGATCATAGGAAGGAGGAGAAGGATTCCAGGCTACGGAAAGCTCACCGGGTCATAAGAAAGGGATAGAATGACTCCGGGCTATGGAAAGCCCACTAGGTCATGGGAATGAGTAAAAGGACCAAGTCTCACCATGTAACAACGGGTTTCGACTAGGCTGAAAATACATGGTTTGAGGAAAACCCATGAACCCTTGTAGATGACATGGTTTAAGGCACCATGAACCTTTGGTGACGGCATGGTTTCAGGCTGACCATGAACCTTTGGAGATAAGGGAAGCACTCGCTAACCTCTTGAAAACCGCATGGCTCCACTGAGGAATCCTGTCAAACTCATCTTGAGCAAATGTCATTAGAGACGTCATCAAGAGACGTATTGGAAATATTGCAACATTAATTGAACAAGCTAATCAAGCTAACTCCAAGTACTTTAGAAGAACATTCAATGTCAATCATCATCATGTGATGCAAAACTGTCATCTTGTTTGTAGATATATTATTAATCATCAAGTTTTCTAGGAGTTGGATCCTTATCAAAACGACTACGACTTGTGAAGAAGGCTCATTAATCATGTCAAACTAGAGCTTCTTAATCAGAAAGGGTTTCTCACACACTCTCGATAAAACGGTTGCTTGATCCCATCCACTCATGTGGGAAGTAACTGATTGTTGAGAGTATCTCACATAACCTATGTCGAAGGCTTTCAGAAACATTCGCAATGAGCATAACCTGATCGATCAAAAAGGTCTTTTGAAAGGACCGCAATATAGGCTTGGTTAGGGTTTACACACATGAATGATTGCTTTGAGACCAATAAAGGAACATTTGTCACTATCTTTATCGGGTTTACAAGTCGCGAACTTGGAAGATGAGATGAGATAAAATTACTTCCACTCCTTCAAGCAGTAGCTTTTTGGTGGTATTCCCATTTTCACTCAAACCATCACAATCGGAAGAGACTTCGGAAGAGGGTTGTAATGTTGGTTCGGGAGAGGCTCGAAAGGCTTAAAATTTTTAAGAGGGTTTTTAAGAGTCGGTGATCATCATGGCATCGTGACCGGGTCACTCAATCTTTAGAAAGCATTTGGCTTTTGAAACACTGTACATCTCGAAAATCCCTTGACTAATAATTTCTGCAATGGAGCTTTGCTCCTTTCTCTAATTTCCTTCGCCCTTACGATGATTTTTTTTTTTAAAATGGGCTTTGGCCTTGCTTTTACCAGGCACACTGCTTTTTCATGCCCCCTAGTTTGTCGAACTTTTATTCTTTGAACTTTTGGAGCTCTTATGACTTTCGAGATGCTTTTCACATTTTTTCATGACTGTCAATTATATTCGGTCAATTCTTATGCCTTGCCCTAGTGAAGGGAAATGATCACCACTCGGGATTCAGAAATGAATAATTAGGCCCAAATTGGTTAAAGCAATGGATATCAATGTTTGGGTAGAGAAGGAAATGCTCTTCTTCACCTTGGGATGAATCAAGCTTTAATGAGAATTCCTCTGAAGCTATCACTAGAAGATTGATGCAAGTGAAAGTAATAAAATCTTTCTCAATCCTTCGCTCTACAACATGATCGTAAGCTCCCATGCCACCCCAATGTAGGGTCGTTCTCGACAGGGTTCTTTTAAGGATCATCTTTTTCTTTTTTTTGAGCCAAATGGGTAGCAAGAGATTAGTGCAATGCTTGAGATTGATGAAGGAAATGCCTTTATCATTTCGATCTTTGCGCTCAATGCGAATGAATCATTCGTCCTAAGAGAAGGTTGATTTTCACTCAACTTTCAAAAGTGTTTGGAGGATGTGTTTGGAAATGGGCTTGCCTTTCTTCATCCTAAGTATTTCTCGTTTGGCATGGTTAATGTTTCACTCTTTTGCCTGAACAAAGTCATTTTTACAAGCCATTTTTCTTGAGGGTCGCAGAAGTGAAGCATGCATAGTGACACTAGAGAATAGGTCATGCGAATCATGTCATGCATTTTTTGTCCTTATTCTTTTTGTTTGTTTGTTTGTTTGTTTTGTTTTGCCCCCCCTTTTTTGTCTTTCTCTCTATCATCTCGACTTACCTCTCAAAAGAGGCATTCAACCGTTTGTGCGAAGACTCAATGGATTCTTGAGTCAATTGTTTCCTCTGCCATTTCCTCGTCAGACGGTAGGGTGCCTGAAACACAAATAGACATGCATGTATGCAACACATGCATGATATCTACAATGCTATGCATGATGCTATGCGACTTGAATTGTGCATGAAGTGACCCCTCGGCCTTAATTTCATTCATGGAAAATACTTCTTGACCGCATCAGCATTTACAGGTCTAGGCAATTCACTGCCATCCATTTCAACTAAAATCATGGCACCACCAAGAAGAATCTTCTTAATGACATACGGCCCTTCGTAGTTCGGAGTGAATTTGCCACGAGGATCTAGTATGATCGGAAGCACCTTCCTCAACACCAGGTCGTTGACTTCGAAGTGTCTGGGACGCACTTTTCGATTGAAGGCTTTTGCGACTCGTCTCTGATAGCATTGACCATGACACATAGCTTGCAATCTCTTCTCATCGATCATGTTTAACTGCTCATGCCTCTATTGCATCCACTCAGTCTCATCAAGCGTAGATTGGGAAAGGACCCTTAAAGAAGGGACTTCAACTTCAACAGGCAAGACTGCCTCCATCCCGTACACGAGTGAGAAAGGAGTTGCCCCTGTGGAGGTGCGGATAGAAGTTCGGTATGCCATTAGCGCGTAAGGGAGCCTATCGTGCCAATCACGATAATTTTCAGCAGTCTTTGATAAGATTTTCTTTATGTTCTTGTTCGCCGCCTCCACTGCCCCATTCATCTAAGGACGGTATGGTGACGAGTTCAAATGTTTAATTTGAAACTCACTAAACAAACCATCCACGACTTTGTTGTTCAAATTAGTGCCGTTGTCGGTAATGATAGCCTCCGGCACCCCGTAACGAGCGACAATGTCGCGACGAATGAACTTTGCCACGTTCTTGGCAGTAACATTAATATACAAGTTGGCCTCGATCCACTTGGTGAAATAGTCTATCGCCACCAAGATAAATCGATGCCCATTTGACGCCTTAGGGTTAATGGGTCCAATCACATCAATTCCCCACATTGAAAAGGGCCAGGGTTGAGACATTTGGTGAAGCTCAACTAGAGGGGCATTTATCCTGTCTCCATAAATCCGGCACTGGTAACATCGTCGTACGTGCTGAATGCAGTCGGACTCCATGGTCAGCCAATAATAACCAAGTCGCATGATCTTTCTCACCAAGAAGTGTCCATTCATATGGGGACCACACTCCCCTTCATGTATCTCTATCATCAAACGATCTGCTTCTTTAGCATCAACACACCTTAGCAATGTTGAGTCGAAGGACCTTTTGTAGAGAACACCTCCACTGGTGAAGAATTTTGATGCTAGCTTTATCAAATGCTTTCTGTCTGATGCTTCACTTCCTTCGGGGAATTCACCCTTCTGCAGATACTTCAAGATGTCGTGATACCAAGGTTGTCCGTCCAGTTCCTCTTCAACCGTCATACGATGAAGCCGGGCGCCTAAGGATTTCAATTCTCAACGGTTCAATGTCCAAGCCTCCGGTTACTTGCAACATTGAAGACAAGGTGGCTAGGGCATCAGCAAAACTGATTTTGAGACCTTGGTAAGTATTCTAATGATATTTCTTGAAATTTTTCTGTCAACTCCCCCAGGAACTCATGATACGGAATCAATTTAGAATCATGTGTTCGCCATTTGCCTTCGGTCTGTAAGATGATAAGGGCTGAATCACCATAAACCTACAACTTCCGAATTTTCATATCAATGGCGGCTTGGAGGCCTAGAATGCATGCTTCATATTCAGCGATGTTATTCGTGCAAGGGAACATCAATTTAGCAGCGACAGGGTAATGTTGTCCCTCTGGGGAGATAAGAACTGCCACAGTACCCGACCCGACTAAGTTAACCGCACCATCAAAGTACATTGTCCATTTGTCGCTTGATACAAGTAAAATTCGCTCTTCTGCATCATTATCCTCATCAAATGCTTTGGACCCCTCGAAATTTTCTACCAACATATCTGCTATGGCTCAACCTTTAACAGACTTCTGTCCCAAGCTCTAAACATCAAACTCAGAAATTAAGATTTGCCACTTGGCCAACTTGCCAACCAATGCCGGCTTTTCTAGGAGATACCTGATGGGATCATTTTCGGTTACCAACAAGATTCGGTGATGAAGTGTGTACTGCCGCAGCTTATGCAAGACCCAAATTAAGGCCACACAAGTTCTCTCAACTTCCGTATAGTTCATCTCAGAAACAGTGAACTTCTTGCTCAGGTAGTATATTGCGCATTCTCTCCTGTCACTTGGTCTTTTCTGGGCTAGCATGGCTCCCAGCGACTCGTCATGTATGGTTAAGTACAAAATCAAGGGAATTTTAGAGAGTGGGGGCACTAAGACTGGTGCATGAGTGAGATAATGTTTTATCTTCTCAAATGCACCCTGGCACTCGGCATTCCACTCAATCTTTGCATTCTTTTTCAAGAGCTTGAAGAATGGCTTCGCTGTTTCAAACAACTGACAAATGAACCTCGCCACATAATTAAGTCGTCCCATCAGGCTGCGAACTTCTTTGGTGGTAGTCGGGGGTCGTAAATCGCAAATGGCTTTAACTTTCGACGGATCAATCTCTATGCCCCTACTACTAACCATGAATCCTAATAACTTCCCAGATTTCGCTCCAAAAACGCATTTTGCGGGATTGAGGTGTAACTTGAACTTCTGAAGACGTTCGAACAACCTTCGCAAGACTTTAACATGATCTTCACCATGTCTCGATTTCGCAATCATGTCGTCGACATATACTTCGATTTCCTTGTGCATCATGTCATGGAATAACGTGACCATGGCCCTCTGATACGTTGCCCCAGCATTCTTTAGACCAAAAGGCATCACTTTGTAGCAAAAAGTTCCCCAAGGAGTTATGAATGATGTTTTGCTCCTGTCTTCCTCCTTCATACGGATTTGGTTATATCCGGAAAAGCCATCCATAAAGGAGAATAACTCAAATCATGTTGTACTGTCAACCAAGACATCGATATGTGGGAGCGGAAAGTCGTCTTTGGGACTTGCTCGATTCAAGTCGCGGTAGTCGACACACACCCTGATTCGCCCATCTTTCTTCATCACAGGCACGATATTCGCTATCCAATCAGGATAACGGGTCACTTCAATAAAGTCTACTTTCAGTAGTTTCATCACTTCTTCTTCAATCTTCTTGGACAACTCGGTTTAGTTCTCCGAGTCTTTGTTTCCTAGGTGGCACATTGGGATCTGTTGGTAAAGCATGTTCCACAATTTCAGGATCCAATCCCAGCATGTCGGCATATGTCTAGGCGAACACATCTTGATACTCTTTCAGAAGATTAGTCATCATTTCCGCTTCTGACTCTGAGAGACATGCCCCGATTTTTACTTCTCTGACACTCTCCTCATCACCCAGATTTATAATGACTGTTCGCTCTTCAGTTAACGGCTTTGATTCTTCATGTCAATTCCATTCACGCTCAATCCCCTTCTGATCGTCGTCGTCGGTATCATCAGAACCTGAGGGACTTTCTTCATGCACATCTGAGTCACATGCGTCCTTATCATAATTATGCATAATGTGATGCCTAAGATGCAATGAGATGAGTTAGAGTAATGCCAACAACAAAGATGATGCATGTCGTTTTCAAAAAGTTTTTGAAGTATTTCTTGTAAAAATGTCAAGAACTCGTCCTCATATCCTCGGATTTCCTCGTTCTTGCAAAATAGTCAAATAAGGGAGCATGTAGAAGCCTAGGCCTCAGCGACCATCATAGGGCTAGTTTGATGTGCTTCCACACGTCCTTAATAAAACATGTGTCTATTTTATTGAATGAGGAAAGATAAGGCCGTATTTTAACACACACCACCCTCGACCAACGGCTCAAGATCGGGGTTGAGCATAGTTCACACTACAAATGACAAAAACAAGAAATGACGAAAGACAAACTACGAGATCCCACGCAGGGGAAAAGACATAAAACGAAAGACTAGGCTAAACGAGAGCCGCCCTACTCTTGAGGGACAGCCATGACTTCAGAGGACTCGGCTTCCTCGCATGCTAGGATGGTGCATATGACATCCTCCTCGAATTGCTCAATCACACCATAGATATCCTCCTCTTCCTCGAACAACATCCTTGGAGGTCCTGGAAACGTCTCCTCCAGCAATGGGAGAAACGGGCTTTGACCGCCCTCGTCCTCTTCGGTCTGGGTAATGCGTTCACTCTGGTTTCTATACCCATTTCGGCCTCCTTGGGCACCTTGGCCTCTATACCTTCCACGGCCTCCTCGGTTATTATGACCTCCCCGCTTCTCGACATATCCCAAGCCTTTTCTTTTGGAGTTTTTATGAGCTTCGATGGGTTTTCGCACCCCCTGGCCACGTGATCCAAGACCCTCCCCAGGACTATACCCGCTTGCCAGCATGATCTTTCCCACAGCTATAGCTGGCCTAGACAATTCAGGGGCTTTTGTGAAAGAACCCGCAGGCACATGAATCATGGACACCAGCTCTAATGTTTGAAAGCTGGATTCCTTGGTACATTCAGGTTCCACATAGGGGATGGCCATCTCGTGGTAGATCTTGAAGTCAGACTCCCCATGGACCGTGATAAGCATGTTGTCCACCACAAATCGTACTTTCTGATGAAGGCTGGAGGCAATAGCACCCGCCGTATGGATCCATGGCCTCCCTAGCAGAAAATTAAAAGCGCTTGGTATATCTAACACTTGGAACGGGACTTGGAAAAGTACAGGGCCAATCAGCAGCTCAAGTTCAATTTCCCCCATCACCTCCTTCTTCATCCCATCAAAAGCCCGCATAGTTGACTTGCCAGTATGGATTCTTCCAAGATCGATGCCAAGACGGTGGAGAGTAGCCAACGGGCATATATTGAGCGCCGAACCGTTGTCAATCAACACTCTGCAAACAAGAGTGCTCTCATGCTTCACCGAGATGTGCAGCGCTTTAGTATGATTAGGACCATCAAGGGGGAGATCATCATCAATAAAAGAAATTTGGTCTTTTAGTAGAACGGCCCAACAAACTCTTCCAATTGGACTTCATTGATTGTTTCGGGTACGTGCACCTTATTGAGGACCTTCAACAGGATATCCCTATGCTTCTTAGAAGACTTAAACAACTCTAGGAGGGAGATTTGGGCCGGCAACTTCCGCAGTTGGTCCACCACATTGAACTCGCTGGATTTTACTACAGCTAAGAATTGTTTGGCCTCCTCCTCGGTCACGGCCTTCTTTTCTGCTCCATTATCAGGGACGTAACAGCGGCTTGATCGCGTGACAGCGTCTACCTCAGTTGTTCCATAGTCCCAAGGTACAGCTTTGGGATCGAATTTTGGAGGATTCTCCAACACTATCACTCCATCTTTCTCTCGGGGTGGCAATTCAATCGTGACTGGCATTGTGTTCCCTTCCGTGACCTCGATTGCCGACATCTCCTCGACTATAAGGTCGATTACTGTGGGTTCAGCGATTTCCATCTCGATATCGCCGACGGTCTCCTCATCAGGTAGTTTAATCACCATTGGGGTTATCATGGCTATCAACCCTTCTTCGTACAAAGCTGGGGTCTTCGAAATTACAGGCATAACCTTCTTTGCTCAAAACATACAAGCAAATTTGCAGAAAGATGAACAGAATGATGATGGCACTATCATGGATACGACCCTCTCTTCGTCTTCTTTGCGTCGGATTACCCCCATGTCTACCATCCTGCGAACGCGGTTCAACTTCTCTTCTGGAGTCACATCATCCTGACCTTCGTAGTATCCCGCCAGCACTAAGGAATCGTACAACCTGGAGGCATCCACCACTAGAGGCTGTTGACTTGCCCGCGTCTCCTCGGAAATTGAGTTCACTCCCCCTGCATGATTTGGTAGAGGATTCTGTTGCACGTTAGGTTGGGCCTCCTTGAAAGTCAAGATCTTCTTGTCTAGAAGCTGTTGAACTTTATATCTCAGCACATTGCAATCATCTACATCATGCCCCCTTTCCCCCATGTGGTATTCGCAGGTTTTGTTCATGTCGAACCCGGCGAACCTCGGGGGATTGTCTCTAGGTACTTCCTTCGCGACCATCCTCTTTTCAAGGAGCATGGGCAACAGCTTTGAAAGCGGGCGTGGTAGTGGAGAAAAATCCTTTCGAAATGGCCTCTTGCCGTTATCATATGCTCGTGACGAGCTACCTTGGACCACTGAAGGCTTATGCGCGGGTGTTGCAGACGGTCGGGGGAAAAGCGACTCCTACACAAGCGCTACCTCAACTGCGGCCTCCTTATCTTTTCTTGCCGGGAATTTCTTCATGCCTCCGGTTGAAATCTTTCCCTCAACCATTGCCCATTCAACTCCTTCACCTACCTCAACTAGTTGCGAAAATGTTTGGCAACTCGAGAACACTAACCTTTGGAAGTACTCAGAGGGCAATGTTTTGAGGAACAGTTGTTTCATCTCCCTCTCGTTCAAGGCCGGCTTTACTTGTGAGGCCATAGTCCTCCACCTTTGTGCGAAGGCTTTAAATGTCTCGTTCCTTTTCTTCTCAATACGAGTTAATTCTTCCCTCGTGGGGGCGAGCTCGGTATTAAACCGGTATTGCTGCAAGAACTCGTTGGTTAAATCCTTCCAACTAGTGAGTTCTTCAATGTCCAGCGCAATGAACCACGTCAGGGCAATGCCTTCCAAGCTATCTTGAAATGTGTGTATGAGAAATGGTACGTTGTCAGTGTAGCAAGCCATTTTCCTCATATAATACCTAAGATGGGTCTTGGGGCATCCCGTTCCGTCATATTTTCTTGTGAACTCAGGCTCTTGGAAGTTTTCAGGGAAGTTCGTCTTGGTGTATGGAGATAGCCTATCAGCTCCTTTCAATTCGTAACCTTGCAAGGCACACAGTCGCTCCTCCATCTTTAACAAACGTTTTTCACTCTCTTCACTTAGGCGAGGTGTTGGGTTTTCCTTCGGAGGAGGATCCAAGTTGACGATGATTGGTGTGACAGAAGGAGCCTCTCCGGCAGTTTCTTTCCCGGGGAGATCAGCAACGTGCGCGCCTCCAGTCGACGGGGGAGCGTCTCTTGATGACATAGGAGTGGATGTTCCAATGACAGCTACAGTAGGGGGCTCCTTAAGCTTCTGGCTTATTTCAAGCATCATTGAGGTAAGTTGGGCCAGCTGGTCCTCCATCTTGGCCATGCGCACGTTGGCATCCTCATTCTCCATTCTGACTTTCGCGCGTGTGCGAATCGGGGATCTCCGCTTGGCCGTGTCGACGATCAGCAAAAGACAATCGATCGATTAGTACCTGGCGAGGATAGATAAGCATATATAAGTATGGAGTGATGATTAGGCGGTCGGTCCATGACAAAGATCTAATCGCCCCAATTTGTTCATTTCATTGAAAGCAAGGTTGCTACATAACGTTGGAGAAAACATGGAAAGAATCCCTAAACAACGAAGCTAATCATGACTATTATTCTCCGATATTGCGACACGAGACAAATTCTTTAACATTGTAACATATGCGGGCATGGGCCCATTACATATCGTACTTGACTCAATCTAACTAACGAGGACAGCTCCCGCTTGTGGCAACCCCACTAACTCGGGTCAACTTCGAGGCACGCTCTTCGGCTTCTTCGAGCTTCCTTTTGAGGCGCTTGATCTCGGCTCGGTGGGTGGTCTTTAATGGCACGTCGGGAATCTTCGGGCGTAAGCTCTTTGGGATTTTGTGCCTAAGGATGTATTCCATCGAGGCATAGTAGGTCTTCTCTTGCCCTTCCAACTCCTCTTTAGGCCATATCAGCTTCCGGGGGTGGCACATATCCCACATCGACTTGACTAACGCGACGGAGTCTTCGTGATCTTGGCATCCGTCAGGGAAGTCTATCCTGAGCGGGTCTTCTTGAATCGTCGGTGGAAGTTGTTGAACCTCTTGGAACTGGCGGGCGACCCGGGTTGGGTAATACTCAGTGACTCCGATAATTCCCAACAAAGGAATAGGTCCAGTAAGTCCACACACTAACTACGCTTCTCGAACTTTGAGCATTTGGCGTGCCATTGGAGATCTTCGAGCCCAGGGTTGGTCATGAAAACTAACCACTCAGAATAGTGATAATCGGGGGCAAACGTCTTCCTATCTTTAAACTTCATGATAGGGTGGTGAGAGTCAGAGATGTCGTTTACGGTCATCAAACTACCAAACCCTTTAACGTGAGAGAGGAACCAAATTTGCAAGAGTTCAGGAGGAGCATGGAAAGTTTTGTTTTTGTTTTCTTTAAAGCGAGTAAGGGAAAGAAAAGTTTCAGTCAAGACGGCGTTAACAAAACCCTTTTCCCATACATACCTCACGAACTACTTATGCCACGGAAGGGTTAATAGCGTTCTTACAATGTGGGAATATTACGAACCCGAAGAAAGCTAACAAGAAAATCCTATTCTTCTGAAAAGATGGGGCATTTTGAAAAAGCTCATTTAGGAATGAAAACGGGCAGGTCTTGCGATTAGCTTTCAAAACGTTCCTGACGTCATCCTCCTTAACTCTAAGGAAATCAGATAAGGTCGATGCATGTTCAGTCCCCACAGGTGGGACAATTAACTCTGACACCGAGGGCTTTCCAATGGCAACGCTGTATTCTTCCAGGGTTGGAGTGAGTTCGTGATCACCAAGTATGAACATGCAAGTTTTGGGGCACCACACATGCGCTAACGCTTGTACTACACCAGAATGAATTTCTATCTCTAATAGGGGAAGTAAACGTCCAATATATGATCGCACCCAATCACAGCCAGTTGGATCTAATTTGTTCCACCACGCGCGAAGCTCGGCTTTTGGGACGGAGATGATGCGAAGGTCGGGTACTCCCATTGTATAATCAACCTAATTTGTCATGGACCAACCAAAAAGAAAGCGAATAAGTAAATTGCGAAGAAAATAATTCAAACAAAAACTTACCCTACTCATTGAGCAGTGATGTCAATGCCATAGACATGCGCATGAACAGTGGTTTGATTTCTACTCTAGACGGCTCAAAATGGAGCCATGGGATCACAGGACTGAACCAACAAGCTCGCAGTTAGGTCGTGTTACCCATGACTCCGGCTTCGTCAAAGGACCGACCCATGTCGCATGCTCGCAGACCAGGGTGGGGACCTCTGACATCAAGAAAGAAGTTTCGGGGATGAGATGGGCGACTCGTACTACGTGCTTGTAGTCGGAGTGGTATCCATCTCAACACAATCCTAAGTAATCCTATGCGGCCCAGGTCCGGCAGCAGGTTGTGTGTGCTATGGTGTAGTGCAATGTAGGAAACGCAGGCATGACAATTTATAGGCAAGCAACACTTCATACATAAAAAATAAACCATACATTCCTACACATTCCTGCAAGACAAAGGTGAGCAAACACTTCCCCTTATACCTCCCATTTAACATGAATAATAAACAATAGACCTATTAGGGATGTACTTAAGATCCTCACTACCAAACAATAAAATTGTTGAACAAGATCAATTTCGGCCTAAGTCCTTTAAAGTTTAAAACCAAGTCCCCAATGAAGTCGCCAGTCACGACCTACCCTCGGGGGGAGGGAACATGTTTAGGGGTATTGCCTAAAGGACGGGCCTAATGCCCATAATTAGGCACGGGCTCTCTCAAGCCTATACCCCGTGTGACATTAGGATATTTTTAAGAATTTTGCATAAAAGGAGTCGCCACTAGCCTATTAGGGTCGGCTAGAAACCGAGTGAGACATGTGAGCGTGCCTCACTTCCTACGCAACCAGAGAATCTAGGGTCGGGGACTTGATTACACTAATTGACCAATTAATGCCCTTTCGGTACCTAATCTTGTTCATTTTATCAAAATAATTTTTGGCAGGCAGTTTGGATTGATTTTATACCTATCCACTAACAAATGATGCGATCATGCAGGTGCAATCTAAACACATACTATTAAACATAACATATGACTACACACATACTATTAAACATATCCACTAATAATCATAGCTAACAATATCCTAATTACCAAAAGACTACACACATACCATTAAACATAACAAGACATATAACCTAAACGTACGATGTAATCAAAATAAATGCATAATTACCCTTAAAACGACAACACCTAGCAATTCCTGACCAAACCCTATCATTTTTTAATTTCAAAAAAAAATTAATTAATTAATTAATTAATTTTTTATTTTTTAATTAATTTTAAAAAAAATAATTTTTAATTAATTTTTTTAAAATTTTTTTATAAAAAAATTTTTTTTTTTTTTTTTTTTTTAAAAATTTTGATTTTTTTTTTTTAAAAAAAAATTTTTTTTTTTTTTCAAAAAAAAATTTTTGAAAAATGGACGAATCGGGTCGGGTCCGTTTGGCCCGACCCGATCGGCCCGGTCTGCGGATTCGAGTCCGGTTGAAGACCGGACCCGGGTTCGGTCCAGCTGGGTAGGCGGGCCGGTCGGCCCGCTTCGAAAAGGAACTAGGCCCGGCCAGAAGTGGCCGGGCCATTTCTCAAATGTGGTTGGGCCTGTCGACAGGCCCAATCCCTTTTCGTGGAGGAAATTCTTCTCGCAAGCCCAGTCCAATCTATTTTTTAAAAAAGAAGGGAAGCCCACAAGTCCAAATCCTAAACCAGCCCAAACCCAAGCCCATTTCTCATTTTGCATTTTTAGCCCTTTTGTTTTCTTTTGTTTTCCTTTTCTTTTATTTTCTTTTGCCCTTTTCTTTCGGCGTCTTCTTCGAGCCCCCTCCCCGCAGCTACGATTCGCCGAAGCCCTTGCGGCTCCTCTGCCAGACCGACGCCGCCTGTGCCATGAAGACTGACCGCCTTAAAGAAGATCGCCGGGCCACCGCCTGGCGTCGCCGGTTCTGTCCGACCGACGCCGAGCACCGCCGGCCGCTAGTCAGCCGGCGTTCTATGAATCGTCGGGTAGACGCCCACGCCTCATCCCAGCCAAACAGCGCAAAGAAAAACGACGGGAACGATGCACGACAACAATATAACCCCGAGCAACACCAAAAATAAACCAAAAAAACGAACCGGTCGAGGGCTAGATTCAGCACTTTCAGTGAAGCATTTTGTCAAACAGGTAATGGGCACTACCAAAATCGAAGGATTTCGGCTCAACCGAGCGTCTAGCACGCTTTTAAAGTCTTCGAACATAACATATAAAGAGGCAGGATCAAAGTGCAAGGCAACGTGGGCCGGAGCTCGCGCGAACAGGTCGATCGCGAGCTCTGGCCCGGCATTTTCCAGAAATGGGGATGCGGGATTCAGAGGACCAACCTCGTTCGAGGAAGGGCTACGACGACAGCAGCTAGCGGACGGGCCTCCGGCGACAGCTAGCTGGTTCCTCAATCTTCCTTCTTCTGGTTCGGTTTCTCCCCGCGCTGCCCTCCTCGATTCTGTGGTGTCGATTTCCTCTCCTCCTCCCTCCTCTTCTGATCGTCGATTCTATGGGGGTTTTATACCCAGCCGGCAAGCGCGCATGGCCTCTACAGCTACCAGCTTGCCGGTCGGATTGCACCCCCGACCCGTGGATCACGCCGCTCGTCTGCCACCGATCCTCTGCTGCCCCTGTTTTCGCTGCCCTCCTGCTGCTTTGTCCTCTGCAAGTCTTCGAGCGAAGACTAGCAGAAGAAAAGAAAAAGGGGCCGGGCCGGTCGGAAGGAGAAAATGGGTTGGGCCGGGTAGAAGAGCAAGGAGATTGGGCCAGGCCCAGCGCGCAGGGGAAGAAAAGAGAGGGGCGGGTCGGGCCAAGGTCGAATCCGGCCCGACCCGACCATTTTCGTTTTCGATTTTTTTTTTATTTAATAAAATAATAATAATAATTAATTTAATTTTTTTTTTAACTTTCTTTTGTGATTAATTCCTAAAATTTAAAGCTACTTTAAATTAATTAATTTAGGTGAAAAATTAGGTGTCAACACCAATAACACCAATATTTAGTTTAACTTATAAAATTGACTTTGCAATACTAGTTTGACTTTGATTGGAGATTTAATATATCTTTTTGCTAGAATAAATCTTTCTCCATATGAAGCCAATGGAAGTTATTGAATTTGACACAAGATGATTTTAACTTGATTTGTGTGCCCCTTGAAATTAATTCACGTCAAACAAGTGAAATCCTTCGACCGGGAAAAAAAATGGTGAAGTCCATATCCAAATCACATTGTAGGCACTCGATTCAATATGAGCATTTTAGTTGAGGCAGATAGTTGAGAGATTCATTAAATCCTTTGGCTCATGTCATAAAATTATGTGGATGGGGTGCATGCAATTCAATTCCCACATTTTTTATGGACATTAACTAAACACTTTTTTGTCTCTACCTCGGCCACAAAAAGTGACGCACTCCTCTCTTGGACACCACCAAACACTCTACCCATCTCTCTCTCTCTCTCTCTCTCTCTCTCTCTCTCTCTAAATTCATTTCCTCTCACATCTTTAAGCTTGAATGGTTTATGGAAAATTGATCCACAAAATTATATATTAGTTTGATTGGTTTATGGAATTAGCCACTTTCGTATAAGTCAACATCTTTTATGAGATTTTTGTGTTAACTATTTATTAATTATAGCAACCACGACAGACCAAGTACTCCTCAATTTGAGCTTCTTATAAAATAAATGCAAAAACTCACTAAATTTTACGATTAAATCAATACGAAATCACCAAAGAAATATACGATGAACAATAGAGAATACTGGATATATACGTGATTCGATCCGAATATCAATGCTTACACCATGATAAAAGCCAACAATGAAAATTCCAATGATCAATTCAAAAATTATAAAGTAACAATCACTCACAAGTTTGAGTGTTTCCAATACTTAAAGGAAGACCTCTAATGTTTTGGTGCCTTTTTATTTCTTTTATGCGATTTAAAATCAAGAAAAAATTGAACCCTTCTCTTTACATGGCCAATCAATAGTAGCATCACTCCTACTGTCTTTAGAGGAGTCAATTTCTTGATCGATCAATCTTGGATCCAAAGAAATTAGATAAAGTAAAGTGACAACCCTATCTTGGTTGAACTCCTACGGCATGACTCCAATTGGTAAGCAATCAAGAATTCAACTCCCCCTCATCCAATTCGAGTTGGGTCTCATATACGGGCTAAACTTGAAACATCTTTTAAGAGAACTCTTAATTGGAGCTTATAAATGTGTGCATCCAATTATGTTTAAATGATATGAGGCTAAAATAAAATAAAACCCGCATTAATATTTAGTTTAACTTAGAAAGTTCACTTTGCCTCTATGATTTGACTTTGATTTGAATTTGAATATATGTTTTTGCTCCAATGAATTTTTCTCCATTTGAAATCAGTGGACATTTTTGAATTTTACACAAGATGATTACAACCTGTCTTGTTTGCCATCTAAATTTAATTTATGAGAAGTTATATGACTGTCTTGAGCTAACGGTCCATAAATATTACCAGAACATTACGCATAGTGAAGTTTTTTTCCCTACAAGTGATTTATATACAGGAGAAGGGTGTTGAGTACTAAAAATGAGACATCAAATAAAAATCTGGCGAGATGTCATGCTTTGTGTGTATACAATTCATTTCCCTATGGCTTCCATAGGACATGTTTAAACACGTTTTCTCTTTACGTTGTGCACAAAAAAGTTATTTATACATGGGCTTGTCAAACTGGTAAATTGAGTCGAAATTGGTTTGATCAAAAATTAATTAATTTAACCCGTTTTGACCTATTTCTATACAATACTAATATAATGACTCATATGAGATAAGAATAAACCACAATTTTCGTCCCGGAGATTCGAAGACTTTTCGCACGTGGGAGGAGGGGCCACCCAGACTTGTCACGTTCTCAAAACGACTGCCCTTTCTCTTTTAATTACTGGGAGTGAGAGGGGTCAGATTGGGCCCCATCTTGTGGCGAACTATAGTTCCGTGCTTAGATGGGTTGGATATGGACAAAAGCCTAGACCCATTTAAAAACCCATATTTAATAGACTTTACGAATCAGACCAAAAAAATAAATTAGACTTTACAACTCAAATAAATGTGTTTATTAAAATTTAATTAACTCGTATATGAGGATGAGTTATGATGTTTTTTAGACGAGTCATGGTCTTGAAGTTAATGTGCTTACTCTATAAAACTTTATTCTCTTCAAATTCTTGTCCGGTATTAGAAATATTAAAATAGTAAGATAGCATTGATATGCCTAAATCTTAAAATAGTAAGGTAGCATTAATATACCTATCTTGTTTGTCCTTCTTTTCTTTGATGAATGGTAAGAAAGCACCTTATCGTACCAGCATTGGGCTTGGATAGCCCCAAACTTTTGCACACTCTCACCTTCTTCACTCTCCTTCTCTCAATGGATTCTCTATAAGAGTTTTCCTTATGTGGATTACATTAATTGAGATTGTAATTTACCGTTTTACAAGGTTAGTTTAATAAGATAAGACATAAGGTTTCTTAATAGTCGAATATGAATTTGACTTGTATGGGCCGAGTTAGGCCCGAGCTTGTGATGAGAGAGCTTGGCCTGAAAACTCTATATTTAATGCTAAAGTCCCTTCTCTAACCCCCTTACTTCCACGAACATACTATCACCTCACATAAGGCAAGTTGTGAGGGATGGTCCCATCAAGTCAAGATCCGAGGGCGATAGAGAAGAAGAATTTGAGTGTCGGCTCATCGTCTAAGCATCGGATCATCGTCATTCTACATAAAGAAAGATAGATTCCAAATCAGGTACGCAAATCTCCGTCTTCTCCTTCAATATATTCGAGTTTCTGGCTATGTCAATCCTGGGACGTCACTTCGACGGCCAATATTTGGTATCGAAGCTTGCATAGTCTAGAACTCAAACTATTGCATTTCGTCTGTTTTAAGCAATTTTATCTGTTGAAACTTGATTTTGAACATATATTCGGACTCGTCTTGGCGAGACGAGCGTCTTAGTGGCTGGGTGCCTGTGGTGGAGGCCATAGGTGCCTCCTTGAGCATTTTGGATTTGGCTAAGTTGTGTACTGTTTTGCTCGTTTTTGTGATTTTTGTCCCGTTAAAAGTCAATTTTGCTCATCCATTTTACTAAATGTTGGTTTCACTCAGTCTAAGGCGGATTACTCTTTATTCACGGCTACATGTGGTTCCCTTAT
This sequence comes from Eucalyptus guilfoylei, assembly GCA_016097605.1. Lineage (NCBI taxonomy): Eukaryota > Viridiplantae > Streptophyta > Magnoliopsida > Myrtales > Myrtaceae > Eucalyptus > Eucalyptus guilfoylei. The sequence goes on along the minus strand of CM027869.1, from coordinate 18,312,090 downwards.
TACTGTAGTTCTTGTTTATGTTGATGATTTGGTGATCACAAGGGATGATGAGGTATGCATACATCTGCTCAAGTAGTTTTTACATGCTCATTTTTGCATCAAGGACTTAGGTCCTCTTAAATATTTCCTGGGAATAGAAGTTTCTCGATCAAAAAAGGCATTTATCTCTTTCAAAGGAAATATGCCCTCAACATTATTTCCGATACCGGTCCCATTGGTGGGCATCCCATTGACACACCCATGGAACCGAGTTCAGTAAATCCTCCGAGCTAGCCGATCCGGCTCTTATCGTCGCTTAATTAGACGCCTTTTATACCTTACTACTACTCACTCGGATATTCTATTTCCTGTTTAGAATCTCAGCTAGTTTATGCATGCTCCAGATGATGATCGTCAGTAAGCTGCACTTGGAATAGTCCGGTATTTGAAATCTAATCTAGGTTTTGGAATTTTTTTTCGACTAACTCATCCCTTGCATTAGAGGGATATACTGATTCTGATTGGGCTACATGTTCATCCACATGTCGTTCAGTTTACTATATGCTCCTTGGCTCTTGCCCTATTTCTTGGCATTCTAAGAAATAGCACACTATTGCTCGGTCTTCAACCAAGGCTGAATATAGAGCCATGACATCTGCAGCTTGTGAGATTACAAGGCTTCGCATGCTTCTCACTGATATTGCTGTCCGTTATCCACTGCCAAGCTTTTTTGCAACAACCAAGCCACTATCCACATTGCTACTTATTTAGTTATCCACAAGTGTATCAAACACATTGAGATTGATTGCCATCTTGTTTGTGAAAAAATTTAGGATGGCACACTTTGACCTCTTCATGTCCCTAGCCATTCCCAAGCTCACAGACCTATTCACAAAAGTTGTTTCTCGTGATCTCTTTATTTCGTTCAAGCGTAAGTTGTTGATGTTCATGCACTCACCAGCTTGAGGGAGAATATTAGAGTAGGAAATATGATTTGATTCTGATTATTCTAATTGTGGGTTAATTGATCCGGTCAATCTGTAAGATTAGATATTCGGAATATAGAATAGAAAACGTTATTTTGTATACTTTTTCCTATTGTACATCCTTCTTGTATTATAGCTAGGCTTGTAATACATGTACAAAAGTAGAGATACACAAAATACAATTTTCTCCAATATTTTTCGTTTTCTGTTCAAAAACATGCTACTCAAATCACCCACCCAAATATCCGATACCAAAACAATGCCCAACTCTATCGCATTACCGTTCCTACTTTCAATGGAAATAACTAAATTTACTGGAGCATTAAAGTGTCTACTTTCTCAATGGCACAAGATTTATGCGACATCGTGGAGAAATGATATGCGGCTCTGTAGGAAGGTACAAGCTTCCGGCAGAACAACTACAAATACATACTAAAAGACGAGTTTGGCTGTAAGGAGTCCAGTTAACGTGCAGCTTGGATACAAATTACAATAACCAACTCTCTGAGTTTTAACCCAAATAGGATAAGTCTGCTGGGCTTTAATCCAATCAAATCGGGTTTCATATACAACTGAAACTCATAACATAATTTAAGAACATACTAAAAGAAGAGTTTCAAGACACAACAAAGGCACAAACCATTAGATTTCAACCTCTTCAAAATGCTACAATAAAAAATTATGAGACCCTCAAACAATAACGTGTAAGAAAAAAGGATGAGTAAATCAGATGAGGACTTATGGAGATGATATTAGGGAACTAGAAAAAATATTTGTGACACTTAATGGAGAAAACAATACCAGTGTCACCTCTATAGAAGAATCTTAAGGATTTAAAAACCATATTAGTGAGTGAATTAATTAGATCTCTAGGCGTATAAGAAAAGACTAATGTTATATAATGAAGATTCCATTGAAAGTGACTTTCGGTCTACAATAAATGTGCGATCTCTTAAATCAAAAAAGGTTACAAGGAACTCGTGGAAAAATAAAAGAGGAGGAGAAACATCTTCAAAGGGGGAAAAGAAATCTACCTTACAGTATTTGCAAGAATATAAATCAATTAGAAAAGGATTGTTGGTTTCTAGATAAATCACAATAGCCCTTATGTAAAAGAAATAGCCATGTAGAAAAAAACTGTTGGTTGAAAACAAATTATCGAGCTAATTATGATGAAGAAAAAGAAAATACAGACAATATGCGCAAGCCGAGTGGCAAATGTCGAAACAAAATTATACTTGTTATTTTGATAGTGGGATAGTAATTAAAAACGCGCCATGTACTATGTTCGACAATCTTGATCTACCATCTCTGATGCGGCAACATGGGCGCTCGGTGGAAAAAAGGAAAAACTGATGGTGCTTTCTCCATAACAGTGGCCGTCACCTCAGCAAAAACTTATTATTTACAAGTTAACTAAGTTGAATATCGATTTTACTTTTATTTCTCCTATTAAATTTATAATTTGAGTTGTCAATTGAAAATTAATTGGTCTTAAAAAAGTTCATTGTCTCTTTATAGTACATACAAATTCAAATTGTATGATATCGGAAACTTTAAGTAGTTAATTCAATTTAACGCTGTAAAATTTTAGAAGATTGTGGACTTAGATGGGATGGTTCATTTTTTATGGTAATTCCTCATTTAATTTTTATATGTATATCCTGCAACAAAGCAATTATGTAATTTTTAAATAGGTTTCATTTTTTTAGTTTTGGTTTTTTTTTTTTTTTTTTTTAGAATGATAGAGAAATTTACTTAAATTTCTATTTTTCTTTTCTATTTGTTTGATTCTCCTTTTCAACCGCTAAGAAAGTTACTAGTGAGACATGTAGCTTCATAGTAAGACGTACCAAGTATCGTGCATAATAGTAGATTTTAGTTGATTCACCTATCTCGACTCATTTTTTCGCATCTGACTTCCCTGAAACGACGTCCAGGAGACTCGCTTATCTTGAATTTCCACGTCAAATTTACGTCACATGTTGATCATTAGAGTTGTTCGCCAAATGTGTTTTCATGTCAGCAATTAATAGAATATCGGATCCACAATCGAGGGAGATAAATTTAGGACGGCACTATTTTCACCTCTATTTTGGCTAGAACATTTTTTTTTCCTGTGAACTTATTGAAATACCCTCCTCTTTCCCTCTCTCGTCAATTTATTGTTTATTCTTTTATCAGGCTAACCCATTTCTTTTCTTAATAGGCTAACCCACAAAATTGCATTTTATTTCTATCATCTCTCTTATTATATCGGTTTCACAATATAAATGTCAAATTTCACCTAACAATATATTATCTTATCATACATCCTATTTTCACTTTGCCTAGAGAAAGTCGTCAATTTTAATTTATGATCTCATATTTTTAATCACAAACTTTACATAGAATGTTAGAAATTTCTAGTTTTAACAATGTATAAATAGCAATTAATTGCCTATTTTTTATCAGATAGTTTGAGGGAAGCTTTACTTCAAAGTTGATAATTAAAATCCAATCTAATTATCTCGCTAATGTTGATATTGTGGGTGTTTTTCCAAAATAAGTTTCTAGTTTTATAAAGTTAAATATCGCTAGTTTGTGCTTTCTATTGACCTTTTTATGTTTTAATAAGAATTGCAAGATGAGGGTTAGATAATTTATTTACACATTCTTCACTTTCAAAGTCACGTCAGATTTTTTTGGAAGAAAATTTTAAACATATGTTAAAGTTTTAATCCACTTGATATGAGATTGAATTTACGATTGAAGTTTCTTTTCTTTTTCCTTTAATGTGCTTATATTTTGTTGATATTTATATATGAACTAAATATGAACATGTTTGACATTTGATCATGCTTCCCAAAAAATAACCTCTTTTCATATTTTGATCAAGTTTTCTTTCCCATTTTTGATAAATAATTAAATGGATTGTAATTTTGACTTTGAGATATAGTTTCGTTCATTATATCTTGTTAAAAATAGATAATTAATTATGTGTTCATAAACTGTCATAAATAAAAATATCTCGTGATTGAAAGTATGAGACCATATATGCAAATTAACAGCATCTAGGAAAATTGATAACAAGATGCATTGTAAAATAATATTTTATTGAGTACAACGGAGCATTTGTATTGTGAAACCGATACACTGATATGATGGATGGTAGAAATAAAGGCAATTTCGTGTATTAGCCCCATAAGAAAAGAAAAAATAAATTGAAGAGACAGGGAAAGGTATTTCGATAAGCTAAGCAGGAAAAAATATTGTCTTAGCAAAAAGTGAGTGGAAATATGGTCACCTTAAATTTATCGTAAATACATCGATTTCAAATTTTTTGTGAAATATAACTCGATACAAAAAGAGTAATATTCGATACATTGAATTGAAAAAAGAAAAATGAGGGCAATTGGTCGAAAATTCGCAAACTTTTTTCGGGAAGGTTGTAAAAATACCGTTCCTAGAATGTTCGCGGGCATCTCCTCGACCGGACCGACTCGTTCCCACGCCTCTTTTCTCTTTCTTCTCTTCTCTTCTCTTCTCCTTCGTCCAGAATCTGTGCAGGCCTTGGAATTTGATCTGATCATCCTCCTCAGCGGCTGACTGCGAAGGGAAAAGGCGCCATGGCTCTCAACCCTCAGCTGTTCCCGAACGGTATGCCCGTTCCCTTCGTCAACGAGATGTTCGTCCTGGCCCGAGACGGCGTCGAGTTCGAGGTCGATAAGATTCCCGGGTAATCATCCGATCCCGACGCTTGTTCGCGATTCGAAGCTTTTCAGCCGAGAATTGCTTTCGTTGTTCGAAACCCTTTCTGCCCACGAGGCTGAAAGGAATGGGTTTTAATGGGTTTATGTTCGTCTTGCGAATTGAAGTTTGGTGGATAGATTGGGCGTGGATCGGAAAGCGTCTTGCTTGACGATGCTATGGCCAGAAAAGGGAGACCTTTTGTTTCTGGGTGTAGTGAAATTCGCCTTGCTGGAGGAAATTTTGCGGGTTAGGTGTTGGATGACGTGGTGGGATTGGGAGGAGGTGGTTATGATAAATTTGTCTTTAGGTCTTGTAAATTGCGTTGGAGGATAGGGTTTGAGTCGAGAATGGTTCTTAATCTTTTGAGAACGGATTGGTTAATCTAAGTAAGAAACATCTATCTTTTGGATGTGGAAAGTTCTTAAAAATAGAATAGGATTGAGGACTGGGACGCATTTGAAGAAGGCATGAATCGATGACGAAGGATGTTCAGTGCATCTGGAAGTTGCAAAGATTGGCATGATCTGGGTGTGGTCTCCCAGGTTTATTGTAGACTTTAGCATATATGAAGGTTTGCATGGGAAATCAACGCCCAGATTGTATTGGGGTTGCTTTATATTTTTTATTCGATCTAAGTCGGGTTGATGATATTGCCAGTGTGATTTGTGAATTGTCTAACTGAAAACTGCTGTCATTTGCGTGTTTAAGATCGTGTTATTGGAATGTACGTGTTTAAAAGAAACAAAAAGTTTGCTCTTAGCAATGGAAGGCTTTTTAGATATTGTGTCAGACAGATTAATGAATGTTCTTTTGGATCCGTTGTCATTAGATCCCAAGGGGGTCGTGTGAAAGCAAGAGGAACTATCTACTTGTCCAACATACGGATGGTCTTTGTTGCAAGCAAACCTGTTGGGAGTCTCACCGCCTTCGACATACCCCTGGTCTGTAATTTCACTGTTATACTCTTTTCATATGTAATAGCATGGATATTTGTTCATCCCATTTGGTATATTGATTTATTGGTGGAATATTTTGTGCTAGCATGAACTTCTGGTTTTGCTGCTTCTTTGTGTGATTTCCATATTGGTTCAGTCCATGTGAAGAGAGGGCTTTTGAACTAATTTTCTTAAGCAGAAAATGTTGGGCATTTTGGCACATAGTAGGTTATGTAACTATTGTGTCTTGAAGCTAAGCTTGGTTTTTTTACCTCCAAGATGGTGTATTCAATTGTTTCCACCTAGCGGTATCTGAAGATTCAAGTAAACTTGTGGAAGGTTACTATTGTTTTACTCTTTTTTTGTTGGGGGGGGGGGGGGGGGGGGGGGGGGCCCCCCGCCGCCGGGGGGGGGGGGCAGCGCGTAGTTTAGTCACTGTACTTTTGCTTTTATCATTTCTTTCTGAGAAAATGTCAAATTAAATATATATTGAGGGCTATTTCCATGGGAAATATTTCAAGCGGCTCTTAGAGAATATTTCAAATCAATGGAATAGTTTCTTTCTTTTTAGAGCTGCAAAGTTCATTAGATCCATCTTGCCAGACTTGTTCCATCCTATATTATCCAGCCAGTCTCTGTATGGCATTTGTACTTCGATGCAGATAGATGTCTCTCTGATAGCCATTACTCTGGCCACATAATAGTTTGGTAGCTATTGCATTTTTGGTCAAAACTTCTTCATATGTGTGTGTTTGTGTATATATATATATTTGTTATTCTTTTGATGATTACGTTGCTTTGCTCAGGATAAACATCAGAGAAATTGTTTTGAACTATCTCATGTACTTTGTTGTGAGAGTTCGAGTTACTTGGTTGATGGGAATTAGGAATTCACTTGTGGTGGAAAATGTTGGCTGTACTCTGTATTTGCTTGTAGCTGTTTTCTGTGGTTTGGTGTAGGTGTAGACTTGACACAGATAACATTGGTTAACCAGAAGCCTGATTCAATTGATAATATTTTTTTATAAGAAGAGTTCTGATGACCAAAACAAAACAAATAATCATATGAGGCATTCATGTTTCATGTACAAAATGATCTTTTTCGGTGAAAAATATATTTTTTGTTTGATGACCATATAAAACATACAAATGATAAAATATGATGTAACTGCAAAAAAGAGTGAACAGCACCTACAGTGGACTCAGAGGCTGGACTTTGTGAATGATTTTATTGTTTGTTGAAATTTTGTTATCATGGAAAATTAGTCTCTGGATGATTATGTACAGGGTGAAACAATGGCCTATGTATTTGTTGATACCCTCAATTGACAATAAATAGTTTAGTACCTGTGTACCCAAATTGCATGCTTAAAAAGGGTAGACTACTTCCGATTTCTGTTTTGTTTTCCTGATTGAGGACCGTTTTGTCATTTGTTTCCTTTTATTTAATGATCATTGGATGTTCTTGTGATTTCAAGTCAAAATGGAGTTTCTGGTGGACAATATGACTTTTCTGCATTATTTTCGTAACTTAATATTATTCATCTTACCTATTGTCGTTGCTTCACTCTGCAGCTATATGTCAATGGTGAGAAGTTCAATCAACCAATATTTTTCTGCAACAACATATCTGGCTTTGTGGAGCCTGTAAGTATGCAATTTGTGATTCTCATTATTCACTATGAATTTGGACACTCATCTTTTATTAATGACCCCAGGTGGTACCAGATAACCAGCACGGGGCACTTTTTTCCACTCATACTTTTAAGATATTGTTCAAGGAGGGTGGATGTGGGACCTTTGTGCCGCTCTTTTTCAACTTGATATCCTCTGTGAGGCAATACAATCAGCATGTTAACTCTGAAAGTGCGCCACATGTGGATCCTTTACAAGCAGCAGGAACTCCGGTTGATGAGATGATGAGACATGCGTAAGTGCTAGTACTCTGCTTTATAGAAAATAATTTAAGAGCAAGAGAGACAACCCGGGTGGGCTTGTTATATCGAGTGACTAGGGGATACGTAGAGCAATTGCAATTGTAATTGCAAAAGAGATGTTGGTCCATGTCTTTTAATGTGGCCTGATATGCTTGTGATTGGCTCAGTATGTTAGCATATGACGGAATTCTTTATTTTTCGATTGAAGCTGATGACAGAATTGAGGGATGAAGTGCTAACCATCTGCTGTTGATTTTGCAGATACGTGGATCCCAATGACCCTACCAAGATCTTCTTACAGCAGCCTACTCCAGAGTCACAGCTGAGGCGCCGGGCATACCATCCTCGGCCTGCTGAAAACTCTATATGAGTAGAGTTTGATGTTTCTGGTACAAAATAACCCTGGGTGTTCTGTTTTCGGTTTCTACCCTATTACTGAAAATTGTATCATACTATGTCGGTGATGAAACTTATAATAAGAAGCATGTGTAAAGTTTGAATATACCCCCCTTGCTGGACTAGCTTCTCTTGTAGTTGTACAATCCCTTTTTACGTGGCGAAACCAAGGTCCTTTCTCCAAATTGTCCAGCTCCTCACTCTAGGAACGTTGGAGTCGATGTCTTGTGTTCTTATGGAGTTCTTCCTGAGCGGAATTTTGAAAGAAAATACAAAGACTGGCTTGCCTCTACCTAATGAGAAGTGAGCCATGGAGTTTGTAGACGGAGTACGTTTACTCCTTGAGATGTTGGTTGACAATATAGACCAAATAAGCTATTAATTTCATCAGCTTATCCATGGGGTCATGGAAAGATTCGACAAAGGGACAGAAACAAATCCTTCCCTTATTGCCAAAAACGAGGCGTGATGGACGTTTATATCATTGATATTGCTCGGAAGCAAGGACAAGCCGTCCTTAGATGCTGCTCTAATTTGTCTAGCGGATATGAGAACACCCAGAAAAATGTACCGCCTAACCTTTTGAGGCTTGGGTTGAAGGTGGCGGTGGATTGCTGTGATTGACATGCGATTTGGGGGCTGAGTGAATGGCTTGCAAAACTGGGTTTCAGGTTTCTGCCTATGGCGCAAATTGCAGTCGAGAGTGCATGATCCCATTTTTTTTCAGGGCGTAATCGCCTAAAGAAGAATCCCTTGTTGGAATTAGATCTATTGTATCGTGGGGAATAACCGCTAGAGCCTGTTGCATCAAGTTTTGAACTCCGATGGACGAAATTGTCCTAAAGGATAATTTTCTCGTTTCAGATATTTATCCTTATTTTCCATCTTTTCCAATAATTTTTACAGCAATAAGCTAGAAAAAATTAGATCCTCTTCAAGATCACAACTCTACCAGAAGACGTCTCAACCCAACCTAAAAGATATATGAAAAAGTGTCAAAAAATCATAAACATTTTACATTTGTGTCAATTTAGTTATAAACCTTATATTTGTGTCAATTTAGTTTTAAACATTTTAACTTGATGTTAATTTAGTCCTAAACTTTATATTAGTGTTAATTTACTCCTAAACTTTTTGACTTGGTACCAATTTAGTCCTAGAACTTTTGACCTAATGCCAATTTAGTTATCCCGGCTAATTTTGATCTGATATTACTAATATGAATACCGGTCAACTGACGTGGCACAACTAACGCTGATGTGAACAATTTTTAATAATATTTAGTGTTTTTTTGAAATTATTTATTTCTTTTCTCTTTTTTTTTTCATTTTCCTTTTCTTTTTTTTCTTTTTTTTTCTCCTCTCCTCGTCCTTCCTCCAATCGATCGCCAGTGAGGTTACGGTCAACCTCGCCGACCTCCAGCAACCCCTCGCAAGCGGCCTTGAGAGTAGTCTTATGCTAGGCGAGGAGGCTCGCCCTCACCAGATTTAACAAAGGTCCAGCCTCGGCAACCATGAGCGAGGCTCGACCCCACCAACTCGGGCGAGGTCAAGTATCGCCCAGCCACCGGCGAGGACTCGAGCCCTTATAAGCACAACCTTGTGGCCTTTGGTGAAGCTCAACCCTTGCCAGCCTAGCGCGAGGCCACCCTCACGACCGCTAGCGAGGTCAACCTCAACCTCACTAGCCCTCACCTCTGGTTAGTCACCCAATCGGCAACCATCCAGAGGAAGGAGGAGGAGGGAAAAAAGAAAAGGAAAGGGAAAATAAAATAAATAAATAAATAAATAAATAATTTGAAAAAATATTGAAATATTAAAAGTTATACACATCAACACCAGTTATGCCACGTTAGCCGATCAGCGTTTACATCAATAATATCCAGCCAAAATTAGTCAAAAAGACTGGATTGGCAATAGGTAAAATGTTTTAGGACTAAATTGGAACCAAATCAAAAACCTTAGAACTAAATTTGCATCAATAAAAGGTTTATGACTAAATTGACATTAAGTGAAAAAGTTTAAGACTAAATTGACACCCATAAAAGGTTTAGGACTAGATTGATATCAATAGAAAAGATTTAGGACTTTTCTAATATTTTTCCCAAAAAAGTATAAATAAGGATTGAGCAACCACTAGCACAGTAAATGAAACTTCCAAGCGCAAAGCAGGAAATCTCAACAGGACTCCTTTCGCATTTATAGATTCCAAGCTCAAATGGCCACAAATGATAAGCGAGTCCAACATTCAATGCCAATTAGACAATAGAGTCAACACAACGTACATAGCGTAAGGTGTAAGTATCATATAGTAGCTCACTGAATATACACAAATGGATCGGTATGGTTGACTTACTCGCCAATGACTCATCTCATACAAGAGTCATCACCTATAGGCAAATAATAATATGCCTAGCCATGTCTTCAATACGATAATTGTAACGGATCCAACTCCCGGGTCGATAAAAGTACTGATGGAAGTCCCAGTTCAGTCTCCCTTAATAGGGGCATTGCTCATGGAGCGAGATAGGCCATGGCCGATGTCCGGTAACAATGTTCATGGCCTAAATAACATGTACCCAAACATTCAATCAGTCCAGTACTTGCTAGTGCGGTTTGTTCCATTCCAGTTCCACTGGATACATAACATTTACTACATTGACTTAAGACGGTTCGTGTGTAATTAGCAAAGTCATTTTGATGATCAAATCCACGTGAACAGTACACCAATAATCATTCCATGACAAATATAACAAAAGGACTATATCATAACGAGAATTGGATCCACCTCATTTCCACAATCACTAAGCACAAGTTGATCATTCAAACTTATGGAGTCATTAAACCAGTAAAACTGTTCAGATTTCATGTCTCTAAACCAAAATCCATTCTCACTTCTTTAAATGTCAAATAAGCACCTTTAAGCCATGTTTAATTGACATCGTAATGAGAAGATTAACCGACTTTAAACTAAGAAATTTACAATTTGTCTAATCACAAATTGAAAAGTCTGAACAGCAACAAAATCAATTTAATTCAACCACCTCAGATATTTTCAAGCTTTAAAACGTCCGTTTGAGTCAAAGGATGCCATGATTAGATTAGTGACCAACGCACATTAAATTTTCCCGCCACGATAGCCCACAGGTTGCCTGAAGTCTGGACAGAAGCTTGCCCATACCAACTCCAAATTCCTTGGATATAACTTAAATGAAGTCTCACTCTTCTTGAGACCTCTATCACCAATTTATGACGCCAAGGTCAGCACCCAAGATGATGCATGCGGCAATTCAGCGATTCTCCCCCCTATTTTGCTTCAAACGGGTTTCACTTGTCGGTCCTAATGGCCGTACGAGGGGCAAGGAGAAGACTAAGTGAAAAACAAAGTTGCCGCTTGTGACCTTTCTCCACTAATTTTTCGTGCAATATAGATTGACTGGCCACTTACTTGGGTTTAAAAACTAGTTTACGCTTTCTTTCTTTAAGGTTTTAATTGCTACAATTATGTTTATTTAGGTCCGACATTGATGAAAGAAACTCCTCTCTCATTCAATTACCTATGTGTACTTTTGCTCACAACCGCGTAAGACCTCAAATTAACGACGCCATGCCACTCGCCATTAAGAGTTCAGATATTACACTTGCACCGTATATACGACATAAAACACGAAGAAAACAACCCGTCCATATTCACACCAAAAAACGTGTAGGGACCTAACATCTCGTGGTGAAATAAAACTCTGCTGACCAACACCATTTTTTAATTGATTTGCATAATCGGACTTCACCACGCCTTGGGAATCAGTGTGATTAGACCAGCACCTTCGATTACGAGGTCCGGCCATAGCCAAAATAGTTTGATCAACACCTTCGATTACGACAACCCATTCATACTTAGCGTTTTTACATATTTGACCAACACCTTTAGTTATGTCGGCCGGTCATAGCAAAAGAACAAAACGTCGCATGTTGGGAGTCATTGTAATTGTGATGAGGATGAGTTGGCCAACCACGACCTGTCAATAGCAAAAGCAAAATGTTGTGAAACCCATTGTTTTTATATTTCATTTAGTTATTACATCGACTTCCATAGATTTATGATATTCTGTTAGAACATAAGTTGTATATTTCATGATTACACCTTTGTCAAGTTTTAAAACATATTTTGTCTTTTTTTTTCTTTTTTTTTTTTGATAAAAGAAAACATTCCGTTCATTTCCACGGATATATAATAGAGAAACGCAGCCTAACTGCAAATCAAGACAAATCCTAGACAAATCCAAAACAAAACAAACTCCTAATAAGAAGATGAATCATCATAATAAAGTTAGGGGTCATACCCTTAAAAAGCGGAATGACTTCTTCAAATCAAAATCAGGTGGCTGATAACTATATCCATCTTCAGTAATGAGCACACACCAAGTTCTTCAATAGTAGCAATCGCTTTGCCTTTTGATGGTGCATGCTTATGTTCGACGAGGTTAAACATGCATAGATCTACCATCTATGAGAGCAAAACTTTCATGAAACTCCTCTAATTACTTTCACAACTAGACTTGTACACCAATGAAACACAAGGGAAGCAAAACCCCGTAAACATACACGCAAAAAACTTCAAATCTAGACCGGATCGGGATAGAAACCTCCTTGAAATGGGAGAGAAAAACTTCTAGATCTAGACTAGATCAGAAGAGAAAAATTCCTCAAAATGTGAGAAAAGCAAGGAAAAGAAAATAAAGAATCAAATCAGCAAAAAAAAAAGGAAAAAAGGGAGGGGAATGAGAGATCTAACTCAAACCCTCTCCTTCGTAGAGGTCGAAGAAAGCTATGTGAAGATGAGGGGGAGAGGAGAGACCCTAGCGAGGTGAGAGATGTCCCTAGCTTACCTCTGTCAAGTTTGGTTTACGACAGTTTACAGACATTTACCGTGGACGGTTCTAGTCAATAGCACATAGTCGTAGATTTCTTTACTTTACCGCACCATAAAAAAACCAATAGCACCACGCCTCAAATATTTACCGTGGACAGCTCTAATCAGACCAAGCTTAATATGTTGAATTCCTCTACCATATCCGTCTTGTCCGGTATCAACTCTCTGTGAGGATGATAAGAATCACGAGACTCTCAGAAAATGGAAACGCCAATTTCATATCCAACGAACTTTCTTGAATGTCATCCGTCAAAAGCAGCGACTGAATAGAAATAATGTGCAAGCTTATGCGTTTTCTCCTAAAATTCTGACTTTTTTGTCATTTAAAAGAGAATCCGATTCCATCATGGAACGAAAATCGACTTTCAAATCTTAATCAAATGTTCTGGCATCAACTGAAAGACCTGAGCAAGATGGGAAGACTCCCGAATCGACCTGAATAACTAGTGGTCCGAATCGTCCATCTTCCACGAATTTGCTTGAATGTCAATTTCAATGAAGACTTGGAAAAGTCAGTCAATCATGCCTGTCTTACAGTAAAAATGTGGGGCACGCTAAACTGATTGAAAAAGGACGAGATTTTATCTTGCAATACATCGTCAATGACAAAAGAAATTGTTCACAAAAGGACCCATTTGCCGAAAAACGCTGTACAGCTGTAAAAGGCGCTGGCCTCGATAGAGACTTCAAGGATGATGTTCCATCTATAAGCATGTCATCAATATCAGTTAAGCAATATGTAGACCTGAACCATGTCACCTCCCAAAAACCAACCATTCTCCAAATCATGGTTTTCTTCTTACTGCTGTCCAACCAGACTCCTTCAGGCGTCTTCTTCTTCTTCTTCTCACTCTTCTTGGCTGGCACCCCTTTATTTCATGGTCCAGGCGTTTATGCTTCCTCTACTTCTCTTTTCACCATCAACACAGCTGGCCATAAGGATGAAGCAGAGGCTCTCCTCAATTGGAAGTCCACTCTTGACAACCATAGTCAATCTCTCCTATCTTCGTGGCATGGCAGCAATCCTTGCCGCTTTGCCGGTGTCACTTGCAAGAACCACAAAGCCATCACCCATCTAAGTCTTTCCTCCCTTGGTTTGAGAGGAACTCTGGACGGCCTTGACTTCTCGTGCTTAACCAGTGTGGTTAGCTTTGAACTTGACAATAACTCGATCTATGGCTCCATCCCCTCGAGTATCGGTAACCTCTCCAAACTCAACTTTCTTGATCTTTGTGTCAATGAACTATCCGGGGACATTCCTCCAAGTATAGGCATGCTTGAGAGTCTTCGTTATTTGTATCTATGTGCAAATAACTTTTATGGTTCCAATCTGAGAGAGATAAGTGACTTGAGGAATTTGAAGGGTCTTAACTTATCGGGAAATGGACTTTCGGGACCCATACCTTCAGAAATTGGGAGGCTCACTTCTCTTATTGAACTTGACCTATCATACAACAATCTCATCGGTTCAATTCCTCGTTCCATTGAAAACATGACAAGTTTATCTTATCTTGGGCTCTCTGTAAATAGAATCTCAGGTTCGATCCCTCAAGAAATGGGGGGATTGATACATCTCAAAGAATTGTCTTTGAGAAAGAATGACTTGGTTGGTCCAATCCCATTGTCTCTCCAAAACTTGAGCAATCTAATATCCTTAAGCTTTAACTTAAATCATCTTTCAGGTTCAATTCCACAAGAGTTGGGAAAATTGATATCTCTTAGAGTATTGCTGGTATTTAATAATGGTTTGACTGGTCCAATCCCTGCATCAATTGGAAACTTGCTCAATCTAACCATGTTAAACCTTGCTGCCAATAGATTCAATGGATCCTTGCCTTCTGGATTTAATAGGTTAACACACTTGAGGGAACTGTATCTTTCTAATAATGAATTTGAGGGGGTATTGCCACAAGATGTATGCCTTGGGAGGTCATTGCAAAATTTCCATGTTTTCAATAATCGATTCACAGGTCCCATTCCAACAAGCTTACAGAACTGTAGCACGTTAATTAGATTGAGGCTAGAAGGAAACCAACTTACTGGAAAAATAACATAAGCTTTCGGAATGTATCCGCATCTAAATTATGTGGACTTGAGCCACAATCATTTGAACGGCGAACTTTCATGGAAATGGGAGCATTGTCCTAATTTGACGAGCTTAAGAATATCAGACAACCAAATTTCTGGGGAGATACCTGCAATACTTGGAAGGATGGCTCAGTTACAAGAACTAGACCTTTCTTTCAATTGTTTAAGCGGAGAGATTCCTAGAGAATTCAGAGGCTTGATGATGTTGTCAAAACTCGATCTAAGCAGCAACACTATAACAGGAAATGTTCCAACTGAGATTGGACTTTTATCCCATTTGGCATATCTAAACTTGGCATCAAATAATTTGAGTGGATCAATACCGGTGCTGATAGTCTCATGCAAAAGCTTGTTGAGTTTGAACTTGAGTAGAAACAAATTTTGGAGAAGCATTCCATCTGAGGTAGGCAACGCACAATTCCTAGAGGTTCTTGACTTGAGTCATAATTTGTTGACCGGAAACATACCGGGAGGACTAGGACAGTTGAGAATGCTGCAAGTTCTAAATATCTCCCACAATAGCCTTTCGGGTTCTATTCCACATACGTTTGGTGTTATGTCGGCCTTAACTTCCATCGATTTATCCTACAATAACCTAGAAGGTCCTCTCCCAAATGTCAAAGCTTTCAATGAGGCTCCATTTGAAGCAATTCAGCATAACAAAGGGCTCTGTGGAAATGTTGTTGGTTTACCAAAATGCAATGCCACCGTGAGCAAGAAACACAATCAACACTTTGGAGCTAGAATTACAGTTATCCTCATTCTCTCTTTCTCGGGGTTTATCCTTCTCTCTTGCACTTTGATAGTTCTTGTAATTATTGTTCATCATCGAAGAAGAAATATCAGGAGAGAGAATAATGAACAAGCCAATGATTTGGCTTTCATGGGTATTTGGAGTTATGATGGCAAAGTTTTTTATGACCGAATTGTCGAGGCCACAAAAGGATTCGACTCCAAGTACTATGTGGGTGAAGGAGCATATGGAATTGTTTATAAAGCCGAGATATCCGAAGGTCAAATGGTTGCTGTCAAGCAAACCTTATCATCTCAAGATGATAGTGAGGTCGTTGATTTGATAGCATTTGAAAGGGAAATTCGAGCCTTGATAAATTTACGCCATCGCAACATCGTGAAATTTTATGGGTTTTGCTCTTCTACCCGACGTTGTTTTTTGGTGTACGAATACATGGAAAGAGGAAGCTTGAGAACAACTTTGAAAGATGATGAAAGGGCAACCGAATTTCAATGGGACAAGAGAGTGAATGTGGTCCAAGGAGTTGCCAATGCATTGTCTTATATGCATCATGAATCTTCACCTCCAGTGATTCATCGAGACTTGACCAGTAACAACATTCTATTGGATCGTGATTATGAGGCCCATGTTTCTGATTTTGGCACTGCAAGACTATTGAGGCCCGATTCATCAAACTGGACAACTATTGCTGGCACCATTGGGTATATTGCTCCAGGTACTTCATAATTTTCTCAATTTTAAAGGCATTCTATGTCAGACATTCCATTTATAATTGAACTTTTACTAGTTTACTGCAGGTCTCTAGTTATATAATCCTCTTATGAAAAATTTGCTTACTCGTATAGAGCTTTCAAGTTCAATGTTGATCAGAAAGCTTTTGGATTTCCCCGATAAGGAAGAATTGGCAAATGAAAAAAAAAAATCATAATCGATTTATTTCAAGGATGTTAAGGTCGTGTTACCTAAATGATGCATGTACTTTATTCGTCGAACGAAACCTTTGAAACTTCACCGAAATATAAACTCCCGGATCAAATCAGTGTTATGAGTGAAGATTGAGCGGGCATTTGTATTTGTAACCCTCATGTCATGGGAAGCAATTATGTGAACTTGATTAAAACCTATGATTGAGGTTATAAAAATAAAAATAAAAATAAAAAAGTGAATTTCCCATTTGCAGAACTGGCTTATTCTACAGTTCCTACCAAAAAATGCGATGTATATAGCTTTGGAATTGTCGCATTAGAGACAATCATGGGAAAGCATCCAGGAGGAGACCTTGTATTACAGGATTGTTCATCCTCTAGCCAAACTGGATCACCAATGCTGTTGAAGGATGTGCTTGACCAACGTCTCCCACTCTCTAGGATTCATCTTCAAGATGCGCAAAATTTGGTCTTAATCGCCAAATTAGCGTTTGCATGCTTGCACTCTGATCCACAGTTTCGACCGACCATGGGACAAGTCTCGCGTGAGCTTTGTGTTCAAGTACCACCAGAAATGCCACTTTCTACAGTCAGTTTAGAGCAACTTCGCAATTTCAATGTGAGGAAATTTGGAGCATTCACTAGAGATGGTAAGTTTTGAAGTTATTTTTCATGTGTTATTGTGTCCGGTTCTTAATAATATTGAAGATCCACTTTTGAATATCTTCTTATTTCTTGCTAATTCCAACCAGGCGATTTATAGTTTTCACTACAGAGCCAACTTCTCTACGGACATTACGAGAATAGTGCAATGTTTATAGTTTGGCGTCGTGGCACCAGAAATAATTATGGGAAGGCTCCTGGTGAGATATCATTTCTCAATTAATTCCAACATTTTATAGAGCAATTGCGAAGTGAATTTGCAAAATGCATTAGATCAACATCTCTTGCCTTCTTCAAATCGAGATGCAAACAAAACTTAGCCTGTATTACTAAAAGAGATAATGATGCTACTAGTTTGTGAACGTTTATCGATATGCACTGCCCTACTTGAATTATCAATCGGTTCCATTAAATCACTTTTGGCTAACATGCAATGTTAAATCAGAACTTTCAAATAGTTCAATTAGATCTCTTTTATGTTTTAATATGTTTATTGTCATACTTTCAATAGTTAATTGAAATGCAAATGGCATGGACACCAATTTAATAAAAAGCTGATGTTGGGCGGAGAATACGTGGATTTCGTGCGTGTCATGTTGACTTAAAATTGCATTAACCGGAATATGCACACGATCCATCAATATGCGCCCTTCTCACTCGACATTTCTCAACACTGTTTTCCTGTTGACTTCCTATATTAATAACAATTTTAGGTTTTTCTGTCCAAAGAAGGATAAGGATATAGGCTTTGAAACCTCTACTATTAAAATGTTCAGAATACTTAATTGTTTTTTTCGAAGTATAATGAAAAACCCTCCCTCATTCTCCATTTAAGACGATTTTGATTGAAAGGTTGAAGAAGAATAAGATCACTTTTTTTTTTTTTTCATTAAGGATATATTTGGTAACCATTTTGTTTCTGAAAATAATTTTTGCTCAAAAATGGTTTATTCTGATTTTATTCCTTGAATAAATTTATGAGCATTCAAAGATGTTTGGTAATTGCACAAAATTTATATTTCCAAAATAGAAATGCATTTTGTACGACCTCAAATTTTTTTGTGATTTAGAATTTTTTTAAATTTTTTAATAATTTTATTATATTTTTCTCTTTTTTTTTTTTTTCTTCTTCTTTTTTTCTAGCTGGTCACAAGCCTCTAACGAGCCTCACTAACCCTCGGCGAGGCTGAGCCTCTTCAGCCTGAGCCTCGCCATCGCTGGGTGAGGTCGAGCCCGACAAGCTTATCTCGTAGGTGTACAACCCCTTTTACCCGCCGAGACCAAACCCCTCTTTCCAAATTGTCCGGTACCTCCCTATTGGAATGTTCCAAGTCAATATCGCGCGTTCTTACGGAGTTCTTCCTGAGTGGAAGTTTGAAAGAATCACAAAGACTGGCTTGCCTCTGGCTAATGAGAAGTGAAAGATGGAGTTTGTAGACAACTCATTTACACCTTGAGATGTTGGTTAACCATGTGGACAAAATAAACTATTAATTTCATCAGCTTACCCATCGGGTCATGGAAAGATTCAGCACAAGACAGAAAGAATGGACGTTTTGTCATGTTATTGCTTGGAAGCAAGGACTAACTGTCCCTTCGATGCTGCTCTAGTTTGCCTAGCAGCTATGAGGACACCCAGAAAAAAAAACACCGCCTGACCTTTGGAGGCTCGGGGTTGAAGGTGACAACGGATTTGTTGTGATCGAATGCCTTGCAAAACTTGGCTTTAGGTTGCTGCCTAGAGGGCGCAGATTGCAGTTAAAGAGTACATCATCACATCTTTTTTTCTGGCTTAATTGCCTAAAAGAGTCCCATAGTCTTAAAGAGAAATTTAAAATATTTGGAGAAGTTGCCATTGTTAGCGGCTAAAAGCGTCTCGTTGTGGATCTATGTAGTGCCAAATTCTTCAAATGGATAGAACTGTAAGCATCTAATGCATACATCACAGCGGGAAAACATCAACTCTAGCTTGGGTTTCAATTCTGACTCAAGCTTTTTATTTTTATTGTTGCCTCGTATAAAACATCGAATTTAGCTCGGCTTCAATTTCAGCGCAGAAATTTTTATTTTTTTTTCTAGTATAAAGGCGCCAATTTTAGCTTGGGTCTCAAACAATCTTGGCTTGGATGTCAAAACTTGACGGTGCAAGGCTGTGTTGACATGGAAGGATTGCACATATTCTGAGAGCTTCCATTATTTTCCAAACGTCACCGATCGCGATTTTATGGTTCCAATTTTCCCAGTTTTAATCCATTGCTCGAATCCGGTGAACCACTCGTCCGTGCCTCGTTAGACTTGGGTAAGTCATTTCTTCAATCTATTTCGATTTTGTTCACCAAAGTTCAAACTTAAAAGTGCTCACGTTTCCTCCTCCTACTCGGTTCAAAGCTATTTGAATTCCTAAATCGGTATGATGGCGATAGTTACAGGTCACCAAATACGTGTGGCATGTCGAATCTTTAATGGCGTCATTCGATTGAAACTTCACGAGGGCTAGATTTAGATATTAATTGAAAGTTTGTGCCTTTTAATGAGATTAATAAAGTATAAGACGAAAATCAATGTGGACTTGAATGGAGATTAAAGTTAAAGTCGATGCTCTGGCCTAGGAGAAATATTATTGTAGTTTTGGCTAGCCCAATTAAATTCACCTTCTTTGATCGCTCATTTTCATTGAGGGATTTACGAGAACTTTATTTTACAATAAGGTCTATGATTTCATTAGTCTTGCATAAAAAGGATTTATTGAGTAATTAAGTGCTTAATTTGAATGCAACTGCTGTCACTCACGTTCTTATGTTCCCACTTAAAAATAATCTCAAGCGGTCACGGTCCTCAAGCTATTAATTGAATCTAGAAACTAGAAAATGGTGTATGATTTTTTTTTATATGTAAAAAAAAAAAAAAAAAAATCAGCAGATTAAAGAGACAGGTTGCGCTCGTGCCCTCCACGCTTCACGTTACTGAAATATAGTTTATTTTTTCTTGTTCTCATGAAGGTAATTTGGGGGCAGCATCCTCCAAGGCAAGTGGGGCAAGATGCGTCGCCACTGAGACCGCCTAGTCGGATGCGGTTGCCTTTTTTTACCAATGGTCTTCATTTGACCAATCCGACGGTGGTTTGTGATCGGGATCATGAGGAGCGGAGGAATTTTTTTTTTATTTTTTTTTTATCGGTAGGAGCGGAGGAAGATAGTTAAAAGATAAATAAGGGAAAAAAAAGAATAATATTATCACAAAAAATTCTAAATTGATATATTTATAATAAATTTATCTTAAATTAATTTTAAGGTCACTAAAAACTCCAAATTAATAAACCTGTGATAAATTTACGTGCAGATCTAGGCAAGGGTTGTTGAGCCCTCAACTACCATCGACAAGGGTCATCGGCCTTGGCCGAAGCCCCGCCAACCCCTACCAACCCTTTTCGACAATAGGGGTGGCGATGTCAATGGCCTGCTGCCCTTATCCATGGTGGCAAGGGCAGCCACGATCCTCACAACTTTTTTTTTCCTAATTTTTAAAAAGTATTTAGCTTTTTTTAGTTTTTTGCTACTATTTAAATAAGATTTAAAGCAAAAAGTGATTAAAAAATGCCACATAGGAAAATAAATTAATTTAAAAATGCCATATCAGTATTTTCCATTAGATAGATTGATGGTGTTAATAGAAGGACTCAATTACATCAATTTGATAAGTTTTATTACTTGATTGCGCTTTTTGTAAATTTTAGGACTTAATTTCATTTTCACAATAAATTTTAGAACTTATAGTGCACATATAAAAAAAAAAGAAAAAAAAAATACAAACTAGGCCAATCACTAATTCTGGGCACGTGAGCAATCAATCCTGGTCAACAGTAAACGCACTGCTAATAAAAATATCTATCGCCTGACTTATCCTGAATTTCATTCATTGCCACTGAGGACTAATTTCCACCCCCATCTTCTTATTAGCAAATATTCCCCACTCCTTAATTTCCGAACCGCATATCTCTCTCGCTAAATTCAACGAACATCAGCGAAATGAAAATGGCTTTCTCGAAAGTCATGATACATGCCTCGTGAATGTTTTTATTGTTCCCTGATTTTCAATGAGTTGAAGATAAATGAGATGAAAATTCAAGGAAGTTTCCTCTTATAATTATTATCATTACCATCATTCAACATTTGGAGCTGGAAATCGTGGACTTGCGCGTGCATGTGCATCCACACACATACATATATATATAAGTGTGGAAAAGGGTTAAAGCCGAGAACAAAAATTAGTTTCGAGAATCTACTATCCTTATGTTTTATCACTTAATAAAAGATGACTTAACTCCCTAAAATGCAATGAAAAGAACGAGTGCCCAAGTGCCTTCAATGCTGAGATTAACAAGCTATACAGTAGAACGATTTCCTCCTCAAAAGCTTTGAACTCAGAATAAGAGTTCAACATCTTTAAGCGAAGTAAGACGACATCATTCAATCATGATCTCTGAACTAACAATACAACTTTAGAGTTAATCTCATTGACGATCTCGTGAAAACTAAATTGTTTCTCCTTAGATTATTGAGCGCCTCTCCTTTTTCAAATTATCGCTGACTCGATCAAGTTTTGCCTCTCTCTTGTGCTTAATATGTATGGGCTATGCTTCTTGTTACCCTGAATAATTCAATAGATGTTGAAAGCAGCGTTCTTGTCTGCTTGAGAAAAAAAGCATGAGTTAAATGCATGGACTGAAAAAAAAAATGGGTGAGGTAAAGTCAATGTTGGTCAGAACAAGACCTTCCCAATCCTTCCTTGGAAGTTTTTTGCAGTTCTAAATGTGCCCTTAAACTGAATATGCTCATCATTGTGAAATGAAACAACATAAATTATAATCAACAAAAAAATATTCGACTTAGTATATCACAACAATCCAAAGCTACGTTCATATGCCTATACGGAGTGACATCACTTGTTTATTTCCATTGGCACCACCCTTCTTCTCGGTTGAGTGAGCAGAGTAGATCCATGTATGATCTCTAACGTCTATACTTCATGGTATAAATACAAACCAAGTCCAAATCGAGCACATGCTTTGCAGAAAGCCATTTCCTCTGCGACAGCAACTGGATCTGCATCGTGACCAGCGGCAGGTGATACTGTCCCAGTTGCCTCCCGGTGCGCCTGTTGAAGTAGGGTCAGTTACAGCTGTGGATGGATGACAGAGGTATATTCAACCAATTCACTTTACAACAGAACTAGTGATTTGAAAATTTGCCATGGCATATATGATGATTCTCACGTCCACCTGATATTTTGCTGTATGCATATGGTGGTTTTCCCAACATTCAGGACCATATGAAATCATGCTATTTAGAATCACTGGTGCCTCACCAATATGGATGACATAATATTTATCATTCTTTTGCTCAGATGTGCGTAATATTTATCATTCTTTCTTTTTGTCAAAAAAATTAACTTCTGTCAATCGTAAACCTTTAGTTGTCCTTCCTGTAATGAAAGGCGCAGCACTCCTTAAAGATTTTGACCTAGAAGACTTCTATTTCCGTTGTTTGACTATGAATGAAGAGCAACAAAGTTCTTCTCTCCCATCTTTCATGTTCACAGCCATAAGTACAGTAACCAGCAAACAAGCTACTAAATTTCTTCTGTCCGTTCCTCTCCCTTCCACAGTTTGCATCATACCTACTGCTCATAACGATTCATCATAAATCTTTCTCCTTAGTTACTAATCTCTACCTTATGCCAATCACAAACCACTGATAAGCACGATGCAATGATCAGATTGTCTCCTCATGAGGTATTTACCACATATACCTCCTGTAAAACATATTCAAATCCATCATTAAAGGCTTAATATAACCAGAGAACCACAATATATTTGCCAATCATTTCTACTCTACAATAGACATTTATTTCTACCATTTATGAGACACAGTAATTTTGAGTTGCTCAAGCATACACTACATCCACATTTCATAATAAACCAATCCTAAAACTCAGTAGCCAGTGATATCAGGTCAAAGGCTAAGTCATCCAAACACAAGGTCTTGCTAAATCAAATAATACTGCAATTTGATTTTTCTTAGATTACACTAGTAATATTCATGATTGGAAATGAACGAGAGTATGGAAACCCATATTAATTGAGGGAACAGCACATTTATGCTGCAAACTTGCAAAACAGACAAATTGCAGGATATGCAAGCCACGTGTAAGCATTGTAAAGAGAGAGCCCACCTCTCCATCCGATCCTCGTACTGTGACCCGATACACCACGGTTACACTTCCATTGTCCGAGAATATAACATCGCGTATTTCTCCACACCAACCTGTGGAAACTAGTAGTGAATATCTGAAGAGACACGCAGAAACTCATGTTTCCATTTCATGCAGGCATCAAATCAAGAAATAGCTAGTGGCCAAAAGGAAATCCAGAGAATAGTCAACGAGGAGTGAAATGCAGTGCTTTTGAGCTATCAACAATGCAATGAGAGATTATTCCAGACGTAGACCTCGTACATATCCAAATAAGTCTACTGATGGTTCCTAGCTGATTAGTGAACATGCTTGCTGAATAACTGTTCCGATTATACTGATACTTCCACCAATGAGATCACAGGTATCTTAGATTTGGAAGTAAAGTTTAGAATGCAAGGCCTCTATGAAGTCTTCACAGAAAAGAAACTAATAACCCAGTAATTGGAATAACATAAGGATTTTGCAAGTAAGGTTTAGAATGCGATGTGGCTGAAATGCATTGATCAAAATGCAAGAGCTTCAACACAGAAGATGGGATCATGTGCACAGTTTATGATCATAAATCAGGAAGCAAGAAGCAATTTTTCAACAAGCCAAGGGTTTGCAATGGAGCACAAACATTTCTGTTGAATCGAACTCGATAGACCACAAGCAGAAACCAGAGCACGGATTAACAAGCAAAGACGTAATCAATTGCGCAATGCAGGCTCATGCAACACTCATATGATACAGAAAACAGAAATTCATCAATTTTGACAGAGAGACAAAGACAGAGACAGAGAGACAGAGAGACAGAGAGAGCGCTGAGGAAGATACCAGGGGCGTAGAAGCTCAGCATCCGGTTCGCATGGAACCTAAAAGACAGAATCGAAAATCATCCGAAGGGAAAAACAAATCAGACCAGATCAACGTTCCATCATCGGATATACAAGCACGCTATCGACATGGCGAACCATCTCGATGCGAAACGAAGGACGAAACTGTACCAGGGAATGTGATTGGAGGCCTGATCGGGTTCGTGATCGGGATCGCCGTCGGGAGCATTCGGGAGCGACTTGATGATGTTGTCGGGGATCTTCTTGTTGAGGTCCCGGAGGATCTCGGCGAGGGGGCGGGTTATGCACGAGGAGTAGGACGCCGACACCGACTTGTCCAGCGGCACCACGTAGTTGGAGCTCGGCACCGATCCTTTCTTCTGGCCGCCGCCGCCGCCGCCGCCGCCGCCGTTGCAGTTCGTGGAGTTGCTGTTGCCTCCGGCGCGGACGAAGCCGCGGAGGCGGAGGCCGGCTGGTGCGCGCGGCCTCAGATCGACGAAGGAGGCCGGCCTCACGGAGCCGCCGTCGTCGGCACCGGCAGACGGAGATGGCGAGCTCTTCGGGAGGAGGGCGGAGGAGCTGATCCGCAGTGCCATTGGAGCGGCGGCGGCGGCGGCGGCGGCGGCGGCGGCGAGGGCGTGATCGGTTCCGGCGAGAAGCGACGGAGAGGGTGGCTGTGTGGGGAGATGGGAGACGAACCTGGGGTAAGTGGAGTCATGGTGACGGTTGGCGCGGTAGCTTGCTTGCTGCACTGGACCGTTTACCTACCTACCCCCTCTTGCGAGAAAATTTCAATTGAGTCCCTGAGGTGGAATTATTTTCGTAAATGACCCCATGTACTTTGATTTTGTCTCAAATGAACCCCTACACTCGACCGGCGTATGTCAATTTGCCCCTCCGCGCTCACCGCCGGTGGAATTAGTGGCCGGCTGAGGTGAGTTAGAGAGAGAAAGAGGAGGAGGAAAGAGAGAATGAGGTATGGAGAGTGGAGAATAGATAGTGGCAATGCTCCAGCACTAACGAAGATCCAATGTTTATTACTTGAACGAACTCACATTGATCGCTATCGTCATAATATAAATTATCTTAAAACCTCAAAGCATTTACTTCACTGATGTCTTCAATGGTTTCTATCTTGATATTTCTATAGAAAAGAGTTTAGAACGAAGTTGGGTTGTGGCTCAATTTGCTCTTTTTCTTAGGATTTTGTAGATCTCAATTCTTGAATTATGAGGTCGTGCTGTGATTGTGGCGGCTTTCACCTGCTGGAAAGAGACGAGTTATTTCTCTTGCATTAGCTCCAGTTCTAAAGATTAGCTATAGTTCTAAAGATTTACGCATATGACCGAGATCAATTACAGCATTCGATCTAGCATTCGGAATAAGGCCAATTCCTCGGATTCACTCCTTTTCCGAGTACATGTGATTTGAGGTGGCGGAGGTCACGGTGATGGTGGCCACTATGAGTTCATCTGAACTCAATGAGGAATAGCTGTCTAGGCTTCGCTTTGCCTCTCTCTCCCCCTTCTCTCTATATATAGGTTCATGATTTTGGACAAAAATGCTCCCAAATTCGTGCATGTGAGATGCTTGTGCACCTTGGCCGACCAGAATTGCCACCGGCATTAGGCGGTAGAGGCTAATTGATATATATTGTCAAATATAGGGTTTCATTTGAAATAAAGTCAGAAACAAGGGTCTTTTTTTTTAAATAAGGAGGCCACTTTAAGGGAACAATCAGAATTTTCCCCCTTTAGCTGTACGCATTTCCTTTTGGTTTCATTTCCTTTAATAGATATGTTGTTATTGAGAAAATAGGTTTGCAACATGTAAACCAATTACAAATCGACACATATATATACGAATGTGGATTTAATTAAACAAAATTTAAAATCTCAGTTCACCTCATTTTTTCTCTCTCATTTATGCTTCCTCCTCCATCTCCAGTCACCTTGAGCCCAACCTCCCTATCTCCCTCCGTTGGTGCCACGTCCAAGACGACCATTGCCCGACGACCAACCCTCTCCATCGTCTTTGTGGTTTGCCCATCCATGACGCTGCTTGTCCATGGTCGTGTTCAAGTTTCGGTCGTCTCATCTATGGCCGCATTCAAACTCTACCGTTTTCCCTACCATCTATTCCTCTATTTTTTTCCTTTGGCCGTTTGAGCTCGTAGTTCTTGGCCGTCAGGATCTCGGACAAACCGTCTATGGCCGCTAAATCTATGGACGGCTTCTAGACCTGGAAGGATGAATCCAATCCAGATATGGACGGGCACGACCATGAGCTGCTGTGACAATGGAGGGGTGGCTTGGCCAAGGACGAGCTTGACCACGAGCTAACCACGAGCGACGGCAAAGGAAGACGGAGTCGACTACAAGCATTACGAAGGGGACAATGGTAGTCCACAAGCATCGTAGGTCGCAATCGGACTTCTAAACCATGGCTCTAGCGACAGCAGCTCATCCATGGCTACGAACGGCGATGGTTGAGTTCCCAATTTGTCATTATGGCCGGCCATATCTCGAGATCGAAAGAAAGATGAGACGGAGAAAACAGAGGAATCTCGTCACGCTTGACTTGGACATAGCAGGGGTCAACCTAATCAAGGCGCCGATGACTCTACCGTCACCAACAGAGGAGGAGGGGCGGAGGTCGAGCGGCTATGCACTAAGGAGGAAGAAGAGAGGGGTGAAGAGAGAAGACCTTTTTAATCTTTTTACTTTGATTCCACATTAACTGTTGACATGGAATCAGTAGACACATATCAATGAGAAAAAAATTGGCTGCACAAGATGTGTCAGCACAATAAATAAGAAAAGCCATGAGGTGGCAACACATGTCCAAAATGGAGCCTAAATGTCAAACTATTTTAAATTGAACAGGCACTCTTCTCTCCCCTGCACGCTCTCTCTCCCCCCTTCTCCCGAGTCTCTCTTCGCCGCCCCTTCTCTCTCCTACCGAGCCTTCATTCGACCGACGAACCACTACCGCCCCTCCGACTTTGGTTCATCCTACGTGCTCTCTCTCTCTCTCTCTCTCTCTCTCTCGCCCAACTCTCTCTATTCGGCAGACTCTCTCTCTCTGTTTGCTCAACGCTCTCGACTGTGCCCCCCCTCTCTCCCTCTGACAAACCACTAAGCCTTCATGTAACTAACGAGCCACTATACTACCCTTCCGGCTCCCTCGTCGTCAAATCGCAGCCCCCTCTCAACCGTGTCCTCTTTCTCCCCCTCCGAGTCACGACCGAGCCCCCGTTCGACGAAACACTGCATGGCCTCCATCTTTGCCTTGAAAGGTTGCCTCCCCCGTCGCAAAGCTCATCAGTCGAGACGAAACACTACATGGCCTCCATCTTCGCCTTGAAAGGCTGCCTCCGCCGTCGCAAAGCTCATCTGTCAAGTGTGGTTGTTCGTCGGTCGGATGAGGGCTCGATGGGAGAGAGAGGGGGTGGCAAAGAGAGAGAGAGTGTGCAGGAAAGAAGAAAAATTTCTCTGGCATTTGGGCCTCACTTTGAACACATGTCGCAATCTCGGAGCTCTTCTTATTTGTTGTGACGACACATGTGAGGAGGGAACCAAAGGACGTGGCCTTGTCTCATCTCTCTTACGCTCTCTCTCCTCTTGAATTTTTTATATATTTTTTCCATTCTAAGTTGAAGAAAGAATATGTTAGTGGAGGGTTCAAGTCCCTCTATCCCCAAAAAGGACCATTTGATGAATAAAAATATACATATCACATATGATGCTGACATGGCAATATCAAATCATTGAATATTTTTTCATTGTTATTATAAAAAAATAATTCACACACTCCAAGTTAAATGATTGGCATATGGAAGAATTCACTCACAATACTAACTCTAAATATATTTGGCATTTATCCTATGAAGATTGTGTAAGTATTTTTCTTGTATTGGTAATGGATAAGGGTGGGCAAAAGAATTAGGAACCACTCGGAACCTAACCAGACCATACTATACGGAACTGGCGGTTCCCATGAGGGTCGATCCAATTTCCGATTTCAATTTAGTGGAACCAATGAGTACTGGTCCGATTTCCAATTCTAAGCGTGGAACCACCCGTCCACCACCCGGACTAGATCGGTGTGCGTGTGTGTGTGTGTGTGTGTGTAAAGAAATTTCATTTCAATAACTTAATTATTTTGTAGTTTTTTGACCAAATATATATGTACATATATGTATATTTGTAGTTATTGACATTATTGACTAATTTTGTCTCTTGAGTGTGCAATAGGATTAACCCCTTACTTTTCTTTTTTATTTTAATAATCCATTTACTTGATTTCTCAACATAAACAAAATAAACAAACATAGAGGAGGGAGAGAACCATCGAAGATATCCGTAAGAGCCAATGACTCATTTTAAGAGTATAATTAAGTTTTCCTTGGCCATCCAAGATTAAATTAGATTGACCTTGAAAATAGATTAATCAAGCGATTAATGTTTTAACTTTTGTGAGGTTAGGACTTTTAACGTGGAGTCTAATTCTCCACTTGTTTCCAGTGTCGGAAAACCTTAAGAGGATCACAGCATGACTTTGGAATAAATTAAGTTTTTAGCTAATGAGTATTATCTACTCATTTTGCCTTATAGTTTTGAATTCTTAATCAAAATAAATGACTTGCGATTTAAGCCGAATATAAGGCTGAACAAGCTTTGTAAGAATTGGGGACTAGTTCTATGGACCCACTTAAGAACCGGACCGGACCGGCAGTCCAGTTCCTGGGTGGATCCATAGAACCAATGGGCGGGTCTTGATACCAATTTTTTGGAATCGGTCCTTAGTGAGCAATTCCCGGTTTCAAGGTGGGAACCGCTCACCCGGATCATATTTACCCCTAGCAATGGACATAATAATAATATTTCTTTAACATGGTAAATCCAATCTTTTACTAAGTTGAGCTATCCATATGAAGGGAAAATTATAATATCATCTTGACCTTTAATCCTCGTATCAAAATAACCATACTCACATCTCAAAACCTACAATTAACATTCTTGTTATTTACATTGTATATACATATATAGAGATATTCCCAGAAAACACATAATTTTTCCGTCACATCATTTACAATACATATTTAAAGTGTGTTTACCAAAATATGTTTGCACCAAGCGTATGCCAAGTAACTAGCTTCATTTTCTCTGGTGATCTTACAAAAGGGGATTGTGCCCAAATCCTAATTGAAAACGTGACAAGCACCACCCAATTTATAAAGAGATACTTAAATCCAATATTACATATACAGTGAATAAAAAACTATTAGAGTAATTAAATATTAAATCACACTACTCTAATAAAAATGTACCAATTAGAACCCTTTTTCTACTGCAATTCTAAAGTCGATACTTTTAGTGAGAAACAATGCCAAACAAACAGCAATCACAAAGCGATTCCTTTCTTTTGTAGCTGAATTAGTTTGGTTGTTCTATATATATAATATAAAACCAATTCATTTAGACTCTATAGCAAGAATTTTGTTTTAATGCAATAAATTTGAATCTTTTGTATGTGGATTATGGAAAAATAAATAGTATAAAAATTATGAATTAATAGCATTCAATTACAACTTCAATTTAATAAGGAACTAAACTATTATATCACGTGGGGCAGAAGGTTAAATTTGGATTGAAATTCTTCTCATACCCAATCAAACCAAACCATGGGAACAGCGCTCGAAGCCAGAGCCCGGACCGGCCCAATAGAAGGCCCGATCCGTCCTCCACGAAGACCGGCCCATGGGCCGCAAATAGGTCAAAAACCCAAAGCGCAGATGCAAATCGGCGTGGGTTTGTTCTGGTTCCCTCCATTGCTGCTGCTGCTGCTGCGAAGAACCTCAGCTGCTCGAGCTTCTGCTTCTTCGAGCGCATTCACTTCCTTTGCAGCAGCAGGAATTCGTGCGAGGAGGAGGAGCTGCTGCAATCGAGCTTTGAGGGGGCCTCGCGAAGATGGTGAGGCTGTCGGCGGACTTGATCTGGAAGAGCCCCCACTTCTTCAACGCCATCAAGGAGCGGGAGCTCGACCTGCGAGGTAACTCCGCCTGCTACCGTTTTCCGCCCCTAAGCGGTCCCTTTCCCCCGGCGGCTTCGCGCGAGGGCGGGGGATGTTTTCGATGGGTCGGTGACCGAGGTTTCGTTCGTGGTTTTTTTCTGTGATTAGGTAACAAGATTGCGGTGATCGAGAACTTGGGGGCCACTGAGGTTCGTTCTCTTGTTCTTTTTTTGTAATTAGGGTTTTGGGTGATGAGAATGAATGCGTGAGTGCCCCCTGGTTGGTTGCCATTTTTTGGTAGTCTTGTGAGGAATGATTGGAAGCAATGAGGAGGCTGGTTATCGTTTATGCTGCAAAGAAGGGGTTTTTATGCGTATGTGATTGTGGGGTATTGGGGTTTTGATATTTTTTGCTAATGTGAGTTGCAAGCATGAGATGTTAGGAGAATTTAGTGTTTCTTGAGTGGAGTTCTTGGCGACCTATTATTCATGTTATGCTCAGGAAAAGCGTCTAGGGGAGTTAATTTTTGGGCACTCCCGGCTTAGGTTAGCCCAATGCCCATTATGCTCGATGTGCGGATTGGGCTAACATAAGTTGGGAGCATGTGGGATCCGCATGATACGACGGCTCATGTGAAGTGAGTTAATGTGGGCCTGGAGTTCCTAATAATTCCTCCATCTGGTGTCTTATTTTAAACTCAACAATTGCAA
This sequence comes from Eucalyptus guilfoylei, assembly GCA_016097605.1. Lineage (NCBI taxonomy): Eukaryota > Viridiplantae > Streptophyta > Magnoliopsida > Myrtales > Myrtaceae > Eucalyptus > Eucalyptus guilfoylei. Next base: position 18,280,973 of record CM027869.1, on the reverse strand, counting down.
GATGCACACATTGATGACAATCTGGTGCATTGTTAGTGAAACTATCTTGACACTTAGAGCATCTTGTTCACTGTTGTTTGATGGAGCTTATGTGTTATTTGTTTCGTCAAGTGGAGAGACACCTTTGATGGTATACTGCTTATTATCTGGTCAATCGTTGCTCAGAACCCGCTGACTCCTGTAATTTCTACCTTCATCAAAAGGATATGAATTTTCTCTAGACCATACAATGGAATTCTTGTCATCTCTCTCTCTCTCTCAGAGGTTGTGATACAGTAAAATGAAGACATTAGTTTTCATTGTTTGCTATCTGTCATCACATGGTTTTCTCTTAGTTTTATATTACTATATGGTGATGCACTTAATCGAATAATGTATGTGGCATATCTTGCTCTTCCTATGCAATGCAGCTTCATGCTTTTTTTTGGCGCAGGACCAATTTGACACTGTCGATTTGTCCGACAATGAGATCGTTAAGCTGGAAAACTTTCCATACCTTAACCGGTTGGGTACTTTGCTTATAAATAACAATAGAATTACTCGCATCAATCCTAATATCGGAGGTAATAACAGCAATCAGATGATTGTTCGTCATCTCTCTTGTTTAGCCAGAAGTTCACATTACCTCTTCATTTCCTTGGCAGAGTTCTTACCGAAGTTGCACACGCTGGTTCTTACAAACAACAGATTGGTCAACTTGGCTGAGATTGATCCTCTTGCATCCCTTCCAAGGCTCCAATATCTTAGTTTGTTGGATAATAATGTCACAAAGAAACCCAATTATAGGTTGTATGTGATTCACAAACTTAAATCGCTTCGGGTGCTGGATTTCAGGAAAGTAAAAAGCAAGGTTTGTTGACCATTTGCAATTTGTTTCTTTCCAGGCATCCTTTTCTCTTCATGTTTGGAAGTGCATAATAGTTATAGACTGAATGCTTTACCTGCCAGAGCGAAAAAGCATTATCTGATGATGCTTCTATCCTCAGTCATTGTTTTCTTACATAGATTTAGCATCGCAGAGCCTTAGAAGCTGCTTGGGTGGACTTTAGGGTGACTTTAAACCATCCAATAGGCCTCATTTCATGCTTCCTGGCAAATTAAAATTATTTTTCAAATTATATTCCAAACTGACATAATGAAATTATACATAATTATTGGTATGTTTTCTTGGTAGTTAATAGGGTATAGTTACTTTGGAGTCCTTCAAATGGTGTTCTCTAAGTGGTCTGTCCATCTGTGATTATGGTTAAAATGTACATGTTGAAATCTTATATGCAGGCAGTCATTCTAGTTGGTCAATTACTGCAAAAGAACCAAAGGGGAAAAACTCCTCTGATAAAGAATTTAAAAAAAAAAAAAAAAAAGGATGGTAGATCAAATATCTTAAATGCTTGTGTTCATTAATGGCAAGATGCCAAAGAAGCCCTAAAGAGGCCAAAGCTCCATGTTCATGGCATAATCATCGATAAACTGATTTGGCGTCCTCTTTTACACCTAACATCAATACAAAACAATCCTTCTACACTCCTAATTGTTTAGGGCCCAAGTGCTCGACTTCCTTGTTTAGGTTGTTGCAGGGAATCATTGTGGTGAATATATATTTTCTTCGATATCATTTTCTGTCTGTACAGAGCAGGGAGAAATTTTATCTGGTTTTGGTGGGTTTTGTTATTCAGTGTTTCAACAGCACATCCATTGAATAAGTTTTTCTACCTCTCCATGGTTACCTGTCCTTTTGCAGTTTGAATGCATCTTTGCTCAATTTTTTAAACCAAAACATTCTGCTCAATTAAATGGTGGTTCAATAGTCTAGAGTAATGGTTCTATTTGTTTCAGAAAGAATGCAACACAATTTGTTTCTCTATTTCTAGTTTTAGAAAGAATCTAAAATATAGATTGTTAATAATGATCTGCATTATAGGGGGATGTCAGAAGAAAAAATATCTATATCATCTAATTGCTGATTATTTTATCTTGCATCCTCTTTCACTCACAACATCAGTGCAAAATGGTCCTCCTGCCCTCCTTGCCCAATTGCCAGTGCCATTTTTAGGTTGTTGACTGGAAAGGATTGTGCTGAACTTCTGTTTATCACTTTTGAGTCTATACATAGCAGAGAGAAATTTTTAGCTTTTCTTTGGTTGCTATTGCTCATTGTTCCCACACAACATTCATAAAATACATTATCCTTGTCTTCTTCTGGGTTTATCTATCGTTTTCCAGAGTTTGAATAACTCTTTGCTCCAAAGTAATGGTTTCATAGTGTAGGTTTAGATATTAAATTATTCTTTTTTTTTAATGCGTCAGAAGTATTAGAGCCTGTTTGGATTGATTTTTACCTTTTGTTTTTGGCTTAATTGAAATCTTGCACCTCATGCACTTTTGACTTTTTCTAAATCCAAAACTTCTGAAATTTTCAAGACAAGCAAATATTGACACAAAGATTCACATATAAATTTTCTATAATTTTCTGGAGTTTGAATAATATTTTAGATTTGTGAGAGCAAAAGAGTACATTTCACTTTTGCTCTAGTGTAAACAAAGATTTCCTTAATTATTGCATTTCTAGTTTCAAATAGAATTTCAACTGCATTGATCTGTCCTTTTCCAGGGTTTTAATAACTTTTTGCTCCAAATAACTGGTTTCATATTCTATTTCTAGTCATTCTTGTAGTTAAGTCTAATTATTGTATATCTAGTTTCAGAAAGAAAATTGTAGATTCATTATTAATTTTCCTGGATGATAGGAGAGATTAGAAGCAGAACAGTTATTTTCATCTAAAGAAGTCGAAGAGGAAGCTAAAAAGGAATCAACAAAGACGTTTACACCAGGAGAGCTTCAAAAGGTTTCTGAACCCACTGAGGAACAGCAGGCTCCGAAAGTTGTTGCCCCTACACCGGAGCAAATTATTGCTATAAAGGTATTGCCTTTACTTTGCATGCTTCCAGGGTTTGTGCAATCTTTTTTGTCTTTCCTTTAACATGAGTGATAGATATTTCAATTGTCTTGAGTGTTTTAACTGGTTTTGTGCTTTGAAATTGTGTATTGAGTACCTCATTGAAAAAACTGGATCTAGGGTTAGATCTGTTTTCATATGCTATCTTTCAGTTAGATTTGTTTTCTTTTTCTTCTGCATCGGTGATTAACACTTCCCTGACTAGTTAGTCAGAAGAATCTTCCAGACTTGGAAGGGCGCGTTTTGGTACCAGTGTTATTTTAGGTCCATAAACCTGTCTCTTTGAATAAATTTGGTCATTGAGCTATTAGTTGGTCCCCAAGCTTGTCAACCGTTTTCTGATTGATCTTTCTAGTGCAAATTTCCATCTCTCTTTTGGGAAGAAGTAAATTTCTTAATTGACAAATTGATGCGTCCTGATTAACACAACTGACAACCACAACTTGCAAAGCTAAAATAATTCAATTAGAATTTGCACGTTGAATCCTTGTGAGTTCTATTAATTGATCATCAATTCTTCAAAAAGTAAAAGTGAGGCCCATGAACTTCCTCTGACATCCCCAGAGAGAAAAGTGAGGAAATTGCATTGGAGAGGCCTATTTAAGAAGTCAATAGCTTTAGGACCCAATTAGGAAAAGGAAGATCTACAGCAAAGATTTACTACCGACTTCCTCCTGAGCAATCTTAGTTGTATTGTTATGGAGAGTTCAAACTTCAGAGAAAAATATATAACTCTCTTTAGAGAATTCCCTGTGTTCAGTAATAGAGCTGCTTTTCTGGATCATTTGTTCTGAAGAGCTCTTGATTGTCCATTTGCTACCATGTCGAATGCTAGATGCAGCTATACTGTGCCAATGCATTCGAGTTAGATAATTGATCTGTTCCATCAAAATGGTTTCTGCAAATGGGAACCGTGTTCTTCTTTTATTAAGCTGGGGATTGTACATAGTTTGATTTTTGTTCTCTCTTGCAGGCGGCCATAGTGAATTCACAGACTCTTGAAGAGGTTGCCAGACTTGAAAAGGTGCTTAGATTTTTCTTTATTAAAGTTGTGCACCTTTCCATTATGTATGCCTTTGTTTTGTGTCTAATATAATGCAGCGCTTATTATTGGAATGAGCAGGCTCTGAAGTCAGGTCAGCTTCCGGCGGATCTGAAAATACCGGAGGTTGTTACTGGGGCTGGAAGTGTCAAGGAAAGAGATGAAGAAATGAGTTCTACTAATCAAGATGAAGCTGATGTTGAACAGAAGAATGTAGAGGAGCAAACAGACAATGAACCTGCACCCATGGATCAGGTATTACTCAAATGTCTTTGCACGCAGATAGCTGCCTGTATCCTAAATTCCTGTCTCTCTCTTCTGCTCTTTCCTATGCTACAGCTCTTGGCAAAATCAAGACTTTTAAGCATTTATTATGACATTCTCAGCCATTTTCTTCATATCAAAATTTCAATTTCTACCATTAGTACTGAAATTGCATAAATTTGAAATGAACTGGATGTTGCGGCCCATTTGCTAAGCTGGAGCATCTAATGAGTGGGCGCAACATAGTAGGCATACCAAGAGTTCATCAAGCTAAGCCAAGTCCATAATTTTGTACTCAAACTTAGCTTAAGTGGAGTTAGAAGTTAATTCACAACTAAATTTTGAGTCAACGATGGAAAGCTACACAAGTTTTGTGCTGGGGTTGATCTCAAAGTTGTGCTTGAGGATAAAAAATACTGAAAAAGTTCACTTTGCCATTTAAATAGGTATTTGGACCATCTCAGATACCTAAAATACAAGGCACATAAAAGCCAAAACCTGTTAAGCATGTAATTTATCTACAGGTGTCTAAAATATAGAATGTTGGCAAGATGATTAGGCTTGAATCACCTGGAGTCCTAAACAGTTGATTAAACTTGACAATCATTAGTTCAAATATCTGATCAACATGGTGAGTTCAACAAGTGTACTTGACAATAGAAATTGGATTATTATTAGGTCTACCATCAGTGTAGATAAATCTTTTCACAATTATCGCTGGATGAATGACGTGTTTTTGGAGTTAATTTTGTAATCGGGTTCTTCAACATGTTAACAATACAATGGTGAATGTATGTAACTCATTAGTTTTAAGACATACTTTGTTTGTTCACCATTTAGGTGATGGGTTGGAACCCTTTTTGTTGCAATTCTTTCTACTTGTTCTTGCGAGTATTTTGGTTTGATCTCCTAGTCTTAGTCTTTTGTTTGGGATATCTTGGAGCAGCGCAATTACTAAGTATGTCTTTATTTCATTCTCTTTCAGGAATAGGAGGTTCCAAGTGGTTGGTTTATTGGACAGTTCTTGGTCATCAGCCTTGGAATGGAAAGAGCCAGTGATCTGGGAGAGTGCTGGATGTTGTGCATGTACAATTGTGGCAGGGGCAAATATGTTTTTCCTTTTCATCTGTTGGTGATAACTGAACCCAATTTGTACTTTAATATCTCTCCCAGTTTGCCAGTAGGATGAATCCTCCCTGAGCCATTTTCTGGTAGTTTTAAGTAACTTTAGATGAATATTTTTTTCGTGCACGATAATTGCCTAAGCTTTTGTTTGCGGATAAGTATCATTCTCATGGAAAGGAAGAGAGCGTCTTTTGCTTGATCCGTAGTCTCTCTGTCTCTCTGTCTCTCTGTCTGTCTCTCTCTCTGAGTTGGTGTCTACTGATTGGACCTAATCCTCTCGATCGCATTTCTCTCTTTGCTATACAAAGTTAGTCCCAACAGGGCCTCCTCCAATTGTTCTATTCATTTGTTTTGATTTTGGTAAATGAGGAGACAACAATGGCAATGCGATCTTTGGGCTGTGAAGATAAATTGGTACCAGCAGAATTGCCAATTTGCTTCGTCATCTTCACGTGGATTTTGACTGATAAATTTCACTGACCAGATCAGTTGCTTGGAAGAGTAGGCAAATAGCTATAGCTTTTACTACTTGTGAGGGGAACTGAGTGAGATATATCGTGGTAGAGCGAATGGCAAGTAAGCGAGAGATAACAATCTAATATATTTTATACTATATCAACTTAATCACATATTGATAAACAGGGCGGCTCGTTTCTGCTTTTTGTCATTACCAAGGCCCTTGGTCCAGGGGTTATAGGCGGCATGGAATGTACGAAACGGGTTGGTTTCGGAGGTAAGACAACTGGAGTTATCCAATCCTGAAATCATGAAACGTCATGTGATCAACGTGACACGATAAATACTAATCAAGAAACCCACATCGTGCTTCCCGTCCGAGACAGAAAGTAAGGTTGGAACGTTGTCCCTCATATAGCCGCGAATCAAACAAAGAAATTGTTGTTTACAAGGTCGTCTACAAGGACTTCCCAATAAACAAAGGCACGAGTGGAAACCTGTCGCCTTCGAAAAATGCCGGATGGCATAGTGCAACATAAAGAAAGAAGAGTGGGGACGTGGACATTCCTTTCTTCCTTCCTGGGACATCACACAAGGTGCGCTTTGCTTTGAAACAGGAAAATGTGAACCCAAGTGACGGATAATATAGCAGCAGACTCAAGAAGTTTGGAGACGATGGCGAACGATTCGTTCGGCAAGATTGATCTGGAAGACATTCCTGCTATATCTTCCGTGTTTTCGGGACGAAATCTAGTGCTGGGGTTGGCGTTTGTTCTCCTTGGATTGCTCTCCACTAGAAATTATAACCATTGCTCTTATCTTTGGATGTGGAGTCCATGGAGAATTCGCTTCCCACACGTCTTCGGCGGGAGGCTTCTCTGGGTGGGGATTGCCTTTGCTCCTCGTCAGCTACGTTTGGTCCTAAACAGAATTTTCCGTTGCTCATCCGAACCCGACAATGTCGAAAACCATCCAGAGATGCTCGATGATGCCACCTCCGACCTTGTGCCAAGTAGGTATTCCACTGAGTTTGATAGGAGAAATTGCTAGAATTTTTGCAGTTGTTGGAAATAGGGAGAACAGTTTTCTCATCCCTTACTGTGATGTCCCCGCGATATTCATCGGTCACGGTCACAGCTTTTTCCTTCTACTGTAACTATATAGCTCTATCCCGACGGCATCTGATTCAAGAAAAAATGGTGCAGATGCAGCCTTAGACGAAACTGATCTGAAGGAACTGATGTCTTACATAACGGAGTCCGATGGCGGTCCGCCATGGCAGCTGATGATGGAGAGACCAACTCAAACCCTGACATACCAAGCTTGGTTCAGAGACCCACCGGTAAAGTTCATCTTCTTGTCTAATAATCTGATCATCTTAGATTGATGCTCATCCTCTCAAACTACCATGTCAAACGACAATCTTCGAACTGACTGCCCTACCTTGCCTTAAATTCTTGGAAGCAGTTAGTCACATGTTCATGGAGATTTCTTAGACCTAGTGCGTAATTCAGTGCTGGGAAACTGTGCAATCGTTTTTGCATTCGCAGCATCGGATACATGGTCTCTGGGACAATTGCTGTAGCACATAGATCTCTCTTTCATGCAGATTGAAAACTGGGAAACTAAAGAAGGTTTTTGCGAAGCCATTCTACTTCTACCCCCATTTTTTTTCGGTAACAAGGGGTTCTGGTTGATAGTCTCGCTCTGCCACGCCTGATGGTCGCCTTCATCGTCCAAGTTGTTGTTATTGCTCATATAATCATATTTCAGGTTGGCCCGACACAGTATCGCACGAGAACAGTTTTCACGAACATCTCGCCCGACTTACTGAGGGACTTCTTCTGGGACGACGAATTCCGTCTCAAGTGGGAAAAGATGCTAGTCTACTGCAGGACTTTACACGTCTGCCCACGAACCGGAACCATGGTTGTTCACTGGATAAGAAAGGTACTGAATCATTATAACAGTACATTCAACTATTTCCCTCTAGGAGCTAATATACAGATTTGGGTGTGTAGTTACCGCTGATCCGCACGGAGCGAGAGTACGTCATCATCCGTCGCATTTGGCAATCTGAATCCAGCTACTATTTCGTGACAAAGGTAAAATGTTCGCTTGAATTCCGGAACCATCTTCTTAGAGCCAATTTTGGTATAGATAAGTTATCGGGGCGTCCAAATGCATTTTAGTTGTAACTTCCGCCCAGGCGAGAAGGTCATTCTTGCTACTTTAGGATGGGGAACCAAGAACCGACGTGCATGACATCTGTTGGATCTTTACCGTTGATGAAGTTCGTCTGGAGATTAAGGCGAGTTTCTATCAATACAGGGAATGGCATATCCGTCTCTACCGAGTCACAGAAATACGCGAAGAGTAGAGCTCTATTATTCTAGTTGGTGCATAAATCAAGGTACATCTTTCCTCTTTCAATAACCACTGATATCCTCTCATAGGTTACACAAGGGGAGGTTTTGGTGCTGACAATGTCTATAATTCTTTCAGTAGAATCAGGGAACAGGCAGCAACAGCCCGCATCAGAGGTGATCTTCTTCCATTTCGAGGACAACGGTCTACCGAAGGAGTTAATTAAGATATGTGCCAGGGCGGCAATGTGGGGCCTTGTAAAGAAAATGGAGGCCGCAGTTCAGGCTTACAATCTCGCTCGAGCCAGCGGCGCGCCTCGATCATCTTATGCCATCCTGGCGTGCATGACCACCGAGTGTGGGCCGATGGCAGTTCCAGCTCCTCCTTTGGAAGTCCACAAGAATGAGAAATCGAAGGATACACGGAGAAGGGATCCCTTGAAATGGCTGGTGGTGGGAGGTGTGTTGATAGCTTCCGGGCTGACTTTACAGGTCACTGGCAAGGTCGTGCTATTCCAGTTAGGAAAATGGATGACGCGGCTCCGAAGGGATCGGCAAAAGCATGGAAGCATGGACTAAAATAAGGATTCGACTTCGTATTTTGTCGTGCCTAGAGTGGTGACGTTTGTGCCGACGTCTCAGTCGAGCTCTGATTGGTTGCACCAGAGCCAGATATCAGCAACTACAGCGACTAACGCATCTTTCAGTTTTGAAGAACGGCAGAGCGCCACTGCTCCACATGATGAGCACCAAAGTAACACGGAATAATGCAGGTTCTATCGATTCTTAGGTTTTCAAAAAAGCATAGAACAATAAAAAAAGACAGAAACAAGATACATTGTAATACATTGTTGCCAATCAGGAATTTTTGCTAGGCAATTGATAACCTCGTGGATCTGTCCCAAGCATTTCATGCCGCCAGAGCTTGGGTGCTATAGACTGCTACGCTTCTAGATCAAGAAAAATGTACTCGGTATAGCTTTTGTTTCAACTTCTCCTAATCTCGACGACTACAATAAGGTCTACCTAGGATCGTCGAAGCCGCAAAAAAGCTAAACCACACTTTCCCACATGTTCGATCGAGAAGTATTCCCATGAGATTAAATGGTTAAGCCGGCACACATCCATTGAGCAACTCGAAGTCATGGTATCTAAAGAACCCACTAACGAGCTGATATTCTTTGTGCCACAAGTCACTGAATTCAATGTAGACCACTAAAATGAGAATCTAGAAGCACCAAACATAAATCACCGCATATCAAGTCCGTCCCATGTTCCTGTCGTGCCAAATTTAGAACGGCTATGCTGTGCTCTTGTACTCGGGACAACAAGCTTGCTATCCCAACAAGAAGAGATTTGCAACCCAAGGTCACAGTACCACCTATGATTCCTCACCTTAAGAACAACATTGAAAAATAAGCATTCAAAACCTCAATAAAGCAATAACCCCGCCCATAGCTGATGCCATCTGCCCATCAGTCATCACACTTATGGAACCAAGAACGTTCCTGTCTAGATGATATCTATCTATAGCCAAAAACAATCAATGCAAACCACACAATCAGATTATCAAGTAATATATAACAACGCAATATATTCAACCCAAATGCAAACAGACTAGTAACAGTAGCAACATGACTTGAAAATCCACCACTCAAGTGATAGTAGCTGCACCACATGAAGATCCATCACACGTGGTCACGTAAGACCAGAACATTACAGTAGCAACAACTAGATATTATAACGAGTGCGACCACTCTCAAGTTCATACTGGGTTGATAGAAAAGCTAATAGCTCCTTGCGAAACAGAAGTAGAGAAATAACCAGACCATATAAGGTCCACCCAAGCAGCAGCATCTGAATCAGCAAAGGTACTCCCTTACAGTCCAGACTTAAGCTTAATCCAGTAGAGCATATGCTTCTCCTTCCCATAGAAGGCAGTAGATTTAACCCATTGCAATTTCCGCGTGCTCTCCAAGCAATATGCCCCCACCTAGTACAAAAACATATTGTTAGCAGCCATTACACAGGAACTACCTAGAATGAAAAACACCTGAAAAGAAACTACAGGCAAAAGTGTGCACAAACAAAGCAAAATGGGAGGTCCAATAAAAAATCTAGGGAAGGGACAGGGAACCTTGGCTAGGGGTTGCATAAATCTTCTTTCGTGCAGCGCCAAAGCAGTAGCATATAGCGCGAGAGCTCGCGCACTGGTGCAGGCAACTTGCCCCATCCTCCTGCACCAGCCGTGGGGGAGAGTTTATTGATTGCTATTCAGAGTCATCATAATATTCACCCTCATCAGAGACCTCATCAAACGATCGGACATCGAGCTGGTAACGGAGAATCCCCCCAATCCCACCAAAACCTCTACAGAACTGAGATCCCTCTTGCGACTTGTTTGTGACAAACTCGAGTGTGCAACCAAATTGCTTATATTCATTAGCAAACCACTCCAGGAGAGACATTTTCTCCTGAACCTCAAGCTCAGCTGCATTTTCAGGATTCCTGAAGTTTTCCTGGTTAAGCTCTTGCTCTTTGTTCAAGTGCTTGGTTATAATCTCACCGGTAGTGGTGTTTTTCAGTGTGTACCTATTGATATCCAGGTTCTCCCACACAATCAGTATTTCAACAGCACCCATCTCCAGTACTTTCAGCGTGTCATCCACACCGAAAACGTATTTTCCAGTATCCTGGCTTATCTCCTCAAAGTATTTACCAATCAAGCGCTTTTCCTGAATGAACTTCACGTTGGCCAATATCTCTGAAGACAACTCGATGGCCTGGTTGAAACCATTCTCACCACCATAAGAAACATCAACAACATTCAGTATCTTGGCCTGAAGACGAGGATCAAACATGTCAGATTGACTCAACTCAGTTTTGAAGTCTGCTGATCCAGCCAGTATAAGTCCTGAAACATTGGGCTGGCTAGTTGATGGGTTAATGAAAAACTGTGTGGCTAGCTCAGCCGTCTTCCTCACATAGTTGTGGCGCTTCTCCATTCGAAGACGAGCAAAACGAAGAGCTGACTGCCCACCTCTTCCATGCTTCTTCGGCAGGTCCACACTGAATTTGTGAAGCACCTCCCTTGTATTACCACTCAGAGTCCCAAAGAGAGTTCCATTACCATCCATGACAATGAAACCAAACTTATCATCGGATTCTAAGAGTTCATTCAGAGCTTCAGTATGGAACTTGTTGTCACACAGGTAGAGAGATGCATTGATGGGCCTGAAAGGCTCAAAATCGATGGTCACCTTCTTCTCCTTTCCATCTTCAGTGACAATTGTGCCAGTGTATAGCACAAGCCCATTAGGAGGAACCTTGTTGTAAAGCTTGAGCCTCTGCTGAGCGGACGTGATTGCGCCAAGCACAGATTGTCGATTCACCCTGCTCTTGATGTTCGATGCAGTACCAAACTCATCGCCAAGCATTTTTGTAACTCGAGAGATTTGATCACGAGGAGGCATGATCAGAGAAATCATGCTTGTGCCATTGCCTCTTGCAGCTTCCAAAGCCTTGATCAATTTCTTGATCTTCCATATCTCGATGTTCTTGTCAGTCTCATGACCATCAGCCATTCCTACGTTCAAAAGCTGACAGCAAAACTAGCCAAGCGACCTGAAAATAACAATCCATCAACTCCATAAAACCAAGCATACATCACTACAACCAGCACAATCATTCAGTGAAAACCAACAACTTCTAATACATCCACACATTCATTTAAGACGTCGAACCCATAACATAAATCTTCCAATCTATCAACTCCCCCAGTTGAGAAAACTGAACAATCATAACCATCTTCCGATCAATCGATTAACACCACAAAACACACCGTGAATAAAACAGGCAGCCAAAGGCTCAACAAGCACTATTCCAGGATAATTCAGGGAAAAAACAACATATTCTAAACAACTGAGCACTCATATACCGACGACAAAACAAAGGAGCATAACCATAAAATAACAGACTCAAACAGACAGATGATTTCCCATCTTTCTCAGCGTATCACATCAAATTTACAGATCTTCTCCATGGAAAAGAGTCGATCAGGTAAAAGAACAATTTTTCATCCTATAAGAAAATCACTGTCTTCAGGCATAAAAAAAATTTCCATCGACATGGAAATATCCAATGGCCCACTTGATCATGAATGAACCCACAAAACCCTCACCAGACAACAAGATGGGCAATCCTGAAAATCATCGAACAACAAAACATGGGTTCACTGCCAACCTAAGCAACATAAGGGGGAAAAAACACAATGCGAAACTCTACAAATCCTACAAACACAAATTCAATACAACAAGATCAACATAGAATACCCAATGGCCCAACTGATCATGAATGAACCCACAAAACCCTTGACAGACAACAAGATGGGCAATCCTGAAAATCATTGAACAAAAAAACACAGGCTCACTGCCGCCTAAGCAACACGGTGAAGAAAAAACACGAAACACGAAACTCTACAAATCCTACTAACACGAATTCAAAACAAGAAGATCGACATAGAATACCCAATGACCTAATTGATCATGAACAAACCAACAAAGCCCTCAACAGACAACAAGATGGGGCAATCCTGAAAATCATCAAACAACAAAACACGGGCTCACCGCCACCCTAAGCAACATAGGAGGGAAAAAAAAACACAAAACATAAAACTCTACAAATCCTACAAACACAAATTCAGAACAACAAGATCAACATAGAATACCCAATGACCCAATTGATCATGAATGAACCCACAAAACCCTCGACAAACAATAAGATGGGCAATTCTGAAAATTATTGAACAACAAAACACGGGCTCACTGCTGCCCTAAGCAACATAGGGAAAAAAAAACACGAAACACAAAACTCTACGAATCCTATGAACATGAATTCAGAACAACAAGATTGACAGAGAATACCTAATGACCCAATTGATCATGAACAAACCCACAAAACCCTCGACAAACAACAAGATGGGCAATCCTGAAAATCATTGAACAACAAAACACAGGCTCGCTGCCACCCTAAGCAACATAGAAAAAAAAACACACACGAAACACGAAACTCTGAATCCTACAAACATGAATTCAGAACAACAAGATCGACAGATAATACCCAATGACCCAATTGATCAGGAACAAACCCACAAAACCCCCGACAGACAACAAGATGGGCAATCCCGAAAATCATCTAATAACAAAACACAGGCTCACCACCACCCCAAGCAACATAGAAAAAAACACAAAACACGAAACTTTACAAATCCTACGAACACAAATTCAGAACAACAAGATTGACATATAATACCCAATTGATTAGGAATGAACCCACAAAACCCTCGACAGACAACAAGATGGGCAATCCCGAAAATCATCCAACAACAAAACACAGGCTCACCGTCCTCCCAAGCAACATAGGGAAAAAAAAACACAAAACACAAAACTCTACGGATCCTATGAACACAAATTCAGAACAACAAGATCGACATAGAATATCCAATAACCCAATTGATCAGGAAAAAAACCCACAAAACCCTCGACAGACCACAAGGTGGGCAATCCCGAAAATTATCAAACAACAAAACACGGGCTCGCTGCCACCCCAAGCATCATGGATGAAAAACACGAAACACAAAAATCTACGAATCCTACAAACACCAATTCAAAACAACAAGATCGACATAGAATACCCAATGACCCAATTGATCAGGAACGAACCCGCAAAACCCTCGACAGACAACAAGATGGGCAATCCCGAAAATCACCGAACCACAAAACACGGGCTCGCCGCCACCCCAAGCAACGTAGGAAACAAAAAACCCACAACACGAAACGCCACAAATCCTACGAACACGAATTCAGAACAACGAGATCGATCCAAAGAACGCGGAGAATCACAACACACACAGCATAAAAAAATATTATTTATATAGGAAAAGGCGATAACCTGGGAGATTTATGAGGACGAGAGGTCGCGAGGACGATGGCACGAGAGTTTTCTTTTCCTCCGGTTCTCGAGCGTTCCGATTATAATAATGGGGCGGAGGAAAGCTGGCGGCTTTTATAGCGGAAACCCTAACCCGGGTTTTCACTTTAACCATGGTTAAGGCGAATGCGTGACAGGTAACCGGCTAGGGGGGCAGCTGATACGATGATGTAAACGACGCAAAGACTCCACAGAATCCTAGTTTGACACGAGTTCCAACGCAACCCCCCACCCCACAAAAAAATAAAAAAATCTGAGAACGGTCGAAGCAGACAAAAAAGGATAACGTCTCCAGTTTGATTCACGCCCCGAGCAATTAAGATTCGTAAGAAAATACGAGATATGTGTCAAGTGTTTTTGAAATCCATTAATCATATATTAATATTGCGAAAGTTGAAAGCCCAAATCAGCTATCCACTTATTTTGGACTTTCAATATTATTGAAAATATAAGTTTTAATAACCTTCATGTTCGCTATTCATTGTTTCTAATTTACATAAAGGAGCTGGAGGGTGACAATTGCCACCTAAGGGGTCGTGTATTTCCGGCCACCACCGTCGGGGCGCGACCTCAAGCATTGCCTAGGTCGCCCGAGGTGTTGTGACCCAGGCATCACCTGATTCTTGCTACCTAAGCAATGCCGCTTGAGGATGCCCTTGGTGGCACGACTTCAAGCATCGCCTCGGTTGTGTGACCCAAGCAACTCTTGAGGTCGCATAACCTCAAGCGAGGTGGGCTAGCAACGGTTAAGCTCCACCACCATATTTAATTTATCAAATAATATAACATTTCGGAAAACTCATTTATGCCAAAAGTATTTGTATTTTTTTTTAAATCATTTTTCCAAAGCCAAATCAAATAGACCATAATCTTGTTCACCTTTTTGCCTTGACAAGGGCAAGGTGAATATGTTTCGTTCCCAACTTTCATTCGCCGTCAGTAATCTCGATCCCATCTATTAGAAAGAATTAGAGATTCCTCCAAACTAATTTTCAATATTAGAGATATTTTGATGCATGAAATAATTAGATATTTTATAGCAAATTTTTACTTAACAAGTGCTCGTTTTGCGAAATCTTTTGAACAGTCAAAAACTTTATATCAAGAGAATTATTGACTTCTAACGTATCGAGTATTTCATAGAGCGCGGGGGACTTTATATTATAAGCTTTGTGATTTGATTTTGTTTGAAAATTAAACTTTCGATTCGTGGAACTATGAACTTCTGCGTCTTATAAGAGCGTAATGCATAAATGATATTAGAATGGTTACTTTGAATCTATTAGCTTGGCCATTTGTGTTTTCGAATCGAATCTTTGAATTTTCTTCTTTAATCAAGTCTCTAAACTTGTAATTTGACTAATTGCCTCTATCGTAAGTTTACAAGAGTTTTCAAGTTAAAAGCTCGAGTGAAGGTGTTCATGTTGAGATTTCTCGTCACTCGAGATCTAATTGCGACCTTCATTTTAAAGATTATTAGCAAATAATAAATGGTTCCAAACAGTTTATTCTTGTCAACCTCTAATTCTGGATAATACATTGATTTCAAGTAATTAGATTTAATCTACTCGATTAGAAAAGTCAGGCGAGGTGAATATATGTTTCAATGAAATTAATTCAATAAGATTTATCTCTCCTCTGATGATAATCTATCTGTTTCAAATTGAACTAACTTAGATTACGTTATTTTCGCAAAAATAAATGATTTAAAAAATATTGTTAAAAAAATGATCACACTTGAAATAATTATTTTATTTTTGACAAAGCTTAAAATAATTAGTTGATAAAAATAATTTATATATAAGTATTTTTGTAAATGATGATTTTTTTTTTCATTCTTTCATTTTTGTAAGCGATACAATGATTAATTTCTAGGAAAATTTATTCCATAACATTTACTTTCTTTCCGCGAAAGAAATGCTCTGTAAATGATTCAAACAAGATAGGCGCAACCCTTCTCTTTCTCTCCGCAACTTTCTATCTCCCAAAAAAAGTCCTTCCTCTTAAAAAATTTCACCTGTAGACTCTAAACTTTAGCCTGCTTTGCTATACTTTTCTTTTTTGGGCCTCAATTTTCTTTTCTTTATTTTCTTTCTCTTGATCTAACATGGCCGTCTTTTTTCGCTCATAGTCGTGAATAAATCTGCTTAGAGCTAGGAGTGTCAAAAATCGAATTGAAAAGTTCAGTTTTTTTCGATTCGATTCTCATTAAAAACCAATTTTTTAACTAGTTTAGTTTTTATCGGTTTGGTTAACCAAACCAAACAAATAAAATCTAAATTTTTTTCCTTTTATTTTGTTAAAAAATCGTTTTTATGATTTTTTTTTCTTTTCTTTTTCCTTTTCTTCTTATTCTTATTCATCATTGGGCGATCTCCTACCATAGTGTTAGCTGGCAACTAGCCATAAGTGATTTGGAGCATTGCCAAGGGCTAGCAAGGCTTGAGGATGCTAGCTCCGCCTTGCCTGACTAGATAAGGCCAAACTCATTCGACGTCAAGGAGCTTGAGCCTTGCTAGATCTAACCACCTAGGTAGGGCTCGAGCCTTGCCATAGGCTAGCGAGGCTTGAGCTCACTAGGTGGCGAGCTGCCGGTTGCCAACGTGCCCAGCAACTCACCAATGAAGAAGAAAAAGAAGAAAAGGAAAAAAAATAATTTAAAATTATATTTTTTAAAGAATAAAAAATTTATTGAAAGTGGTGCATGTGCATCTGGAAAAAAACAAAAACAAAAGTAAAAACTGAAAACCAAATCATACTAAACCGAATTGAATTGGTCTCAGTTTGCTTCAGATCGAATTTCGGTTCGATTCAATAAATTTCCTTGTCTATTCGGTTTGATTTTTTTTTTTTTTCAGTTTGTTTAAAAAAAACGATTGAATCGAATCACTTGCACCCCTACTTATAGTTACTGACAAAAAAAAATCTACTTGTAACTGAAAATTTTGTGAGAAAATTGTCACCAATCTAGCTAGTAGGATACTTAGGACATGGTTTTATGATTTTTGGATTTGGCGTAATCTCTTCTCTCTTGATTTAGGTGTAGATTTGAATATGAGAGCTTTAATTTCTCATTCTAATCTACACCTAGGAGTTTCTTAGAGGTGTTAGA
This sequence comes from Eucalyptus guilfoylei, assembly GCA_016097605.1. Taxonomy (NCBI): domain Eukaryota; kingdom Viridiplantae; phylum Streptophyta; class Magnoliopsida; order Myrtales; family Myrtaceae; genus Eucalyptus; species Eucalyptus guilfoylei. Next base: position 18,263,663 of record CM027869.1, on the reverse strand, counting down.
TTTGTGGTGATTCAAAATATTATTGTTGTTGTTTTCGTATAGCAATAGTGTTGAGGATGCCATACTAATTTCTGAATGGGAAGATCTTGGTGAGTGCCCATTACTGATGATTTTGGTGATCGACCGCAAATTGTTTTTTAATATTGTGATAGATCCCATCTTTTGGGATGAGAGCATGTTTATAGCTATAAATCGTATTATTTTGTTTTTTAGGTTTTGTTTCGTTTTTGTCTTGTGGCTCTTTTGTGAGTTGCTTTGCTTGGAACTTTTCTATGTTCCTATCATGTTCGATTACGACAAATGAATGAAACTTTCTTTCGAGAAAAAAAAAAATGATTCAAATCAATTTCCATTTTGGCCCCTCGATTTAGTTTAATTCATATTAAGCGAGACCCGGGAGCCGCGAGGGACCCCAAACAGAAGTTCACTATTGCGATTTCCCATTTTTCCTGGGCTGGCGAAGGAAATAAAAAAGAATTTCGCGGGCACTTGACCCGGAAAGAAACCCTAAAGCTTGCTCAAACGAAGCTCGGGAAATGGCGGACGGAGCAGCTTCTCTGCTGAACCTCGCCGAGATCGACGGCAGAGGGCGTGCCCTGGTGGCGGCTCGGCCGCTGCGCGGCGGCCAAATCGTCCTCAGGGACTCTCCTGTTCTTCTCTACTCCGCTCTTCCCCTCACCAAACCACCGCCTCCTTCTTCCTCGTCTTCTTCTTCTTCGGCTACTTGTTACTGCGACCACTGCTTCAGAATCTTGCCTCCGTCCCCCTCGCCGCCAGCCGCCCCGTGCCCTGCATGCGGCCGCCACGCGTTCTGCGGCTCCGGCTGCCTCGCCGCCGCCGCCGCGACGTCGCACACCCCCTGGGTCTGCCAGGCGCTCTCCCGCCTGGTCGCTTCCCGCCTGCTCGACGGCCAGCCTGTCGAGCGCCACGTCCAGGCTCGGTTCCTGATCGCCGCTTGCAATCTGGCCACCGTCTCTCCCTCCAATTTCCAGCTGCTGCTCTCTCTCCAGGGCCGAGAGGCGCACGCCGACGACACCGTCTCGGCCTCGCGGTTCCTGCATTCGCTGCTCGCCTCGGTTTGTCCTCCTCCTCCTCCGGGTTCGCCTTTTCCTCAGGGCTTTTCTCTTGAATTGATCGTTGCCTTGCTGTCGAAGGACAAGCTCAATGCTTTCGGTTTGATGGAGCCGGTTTCGTCGCGGGGTGGGGGCGAGATGGATGGGGAGAGATCGGTGAGAGCTTACGGTATTTATCCTAGAGCTTCTTTCTTCAACCACGATTGCCTGCCCAATGCTTGCAGATTTGACTATGCGGACTCTGCTTCTGATGGCAATACTGATATAATCGTGCGGATGATCCATGATGTCCCTCAAGGGAGGGAGATCTGCCTGAGTTATTTTCCTGTCAACTTGAATTATGCGAATAGGCAGAGGAGGTTGATGGAAGACTATGGGTTCGCCTGCGACTGCGATCGGTGCAAGGTCGAGGCCAATTGGTCCGATGAGGAGAATGAGCACGATGATATCGGCGAAGACGAAGATGGTGACGGTGAAGGGATGGATGAGGATGCCGATGAACAAATGAGCGGGTCGGAGGTGGGTATTGCAGAGGAGAAAGAGACGGACTTCCCCCATGCATATTTCTTCGTCAGGTATATGTGCAACAGGAAAAACTGCGGTGGGACATTGGCTCCTCTGCCTCCATCGTCGAATGATGCTCCTTCTGATATAATGGAGTGTAATGTATGTGGTCAGCTCAGGAGGGAGGATGAAGAGGCGGAAGCCGATGGAGAAGAGGATATGGATGAGTGAGCTCCTTCCATTTGCGATGTTGTAAGAAGCTCTTCTCCTTATGGACTCACCTCCGGGAATTTTGTTTTGGTTTCTGATCCATCCTTTGGCCTTGCTATCCAACCAAGTCAGCTGCTAGTCAATACTTAACAGCAGAGAGAAACCTAGTTGGCTAGCTTGTAGAACTTTGCTTTACAATCCATTCTTCTTTTGGTGAAGGTTGTGGATTGCGAGTGCTCTGAGTTTCTAATGTTACCCAATTTGAGGGAAACAATTGACCTTGCAGGGCCGAACGCCACGTGCTCTGTGACTGTGGTCGAGCCACTACTCTCTGGAGGTGAATTTTTCTTTCTTTATTTGCATATAGGACATTGCGTAGAATCTGATAAGTGAAGTTCCGGGAAGTTTTACCATGAGTTCCTTCGTGAAATCAAGTATGCGTATCGATAAACTTGCATGTTCTGTGGAGCCCTTCAAGTTGACCGAGCTGCTCATATTTTCAATCTTCGGATTTTGCGACTCTTTGGCATTAGGAAAGGTAGTTGAACCTGTTGATAAATAATTTGATCTGATATTGGGACATGTGATTTTCCAACCAAATGATGTTGGGGAGCTGAAAAACTTGCTATAGTTGCTTTGATTCGATTGTGCAGCGTGTGCGGTTTCTTTCCTTAAATAACGTGCTGCTAATAACGGACTGAAGGCTGTTCGCGGTTCTTAAGGGACAGGTTTTTTCCGTGAGTCTCTTGGCATCCTCGGGGCTATGTAGCCTGGTTGTGTTTTGACTTGTGAGCTGGTGAATTTTTCCACCTCTTCGATAGCTAGTTTGACGGCCAAAGATACATCCGCTGTATGATGCTAGTGTCTCTAATCCGAGCTCAACTTGCCTCATGTCCCTATTCTCACCCATACAAGGAATGGCATTCTACTCGCGTGTCCCGTTTTTACTTTCTCCATCGTCTCAAGTCTGTGTAGAGACTGATTTTGGTCCCAGATATATGTTTATTGGTATGTTTTTCAACAGCAACGACGGGGCGAGACAGAAGGAGACCCTTTGTCCTCTCGTCTGTTGAAAATGATTCCCAAAGAACTACAGGCTTTAAGAGTCGGCATGAGACGATGAACGGATTGCCTTGCATATAATGGGGCCACTTAAGGTGTGCTAATGGTAATGGAATGTCTAGAACATATATCAGAATCCCTACATCGTAGATACAGCTCTGTGTGCATTACCAGTGTTACGATTAGACAAAACAGGCAAAGACCGTAATCCAAGTTTAACATCCATTGAACAGAGTGTGAGAAGTCAACTACAGACGAGTCATTATGCGGTTTATGGGTCCTATTAAACCAAACATGACAAACACAGGCATTCCAAATCTATTTGATGATTAAAGTCTGCATTGCATAACTCAATGTAGAAACTTATAAAGTATGGGCATCTCATCCCATTATGTAATACATCGTACTTAGTAATATTACAAAAGTTATTACAAATCAGCATTGTCAGCATATCAACATTTGTCAGCATTGTCAGCATATCAACATTTGTTCTTTTTTTCTTTTTCTTGTGGACGTATATTTTTCTGAGGGTCCAATGAAAAATTTGTTTCATATATCTATAAATTAGATGAAAAGAGGGTCTTTTTGGATGTATAGAAGGGAGAGTAGTGAGAGTGTACAATTGATGCAAGTGGGCTTTGATTATTTATTTTTCTTCAATCTACTCCCCATTTGTTGTTTTTTTATTTTATTTTTTAATATAGATATTTATATCTGTCACAATCGTTTAATGGAGCAACCGCCTTGTTTTGAGGATGAAAAATACCTGTCTTATGCTGCAAACTTGAGAGAGCTTTGTGTGGCCTCAAGCAAGCATTAAGAGCATGATCATTTTAGCTTGTTTCTTTTAGCATTTGGTTTCTTTTGCAGCATTATAGATCCTTTGTTGTTCATTCAAAAATCAGATCATGGCATTCTAGCTCTACTTTTATTCGTGAATGATATGATTATCATCGGTAATGATCCAAACTTGCTTGATGGATTTATTTCTTCATTGAGTAGTGAATTTATAATGAAGGATACAGAGCCATTACATTACTTTTTGGTTGTGGAGGTTAGAATATTTTTTGATAGTGTTTATTTGCGCCAACCACAATATGCTTTGTCAATTCTTGAATGTGCTCAAATGGAGGGTTGCAAGCCAGGATCCATGCCTATAGCCACTCACACTCATTCTCTCAAATGCGAATTATTTTTGGATCCCACGTTATATCAAAGTATTGTCAGAGCTCTTTAATATCTCATCATCACACGGTTGGATATTTCATATGTAGTCAATTTTATATGTTAATTCATGCATTGGCCTATTGTGACTCATTTTCAAATTGTGAAGCACATTTTGTGCTATGTCAATAGCACAATAGATCAGGAAATGCGAATCCTGTCCAAGCTAACTATAGAGTTGTATGCCTTTTGTGATGAAGGTTGGGCATATTGCTGCTTGACTCGATGATTGGCCATGATATTTTGTACCTATAGTAATTGTATATCATAGAGTGTGAAGAAGCAATGAATGGTTGCTCGATCTAGTGCCAATGTAGAATATTGTGCAATGGTGTCGACAATTGCTAAGATTGTTTGGATATCTTGCCTTTTAAGAGATTTAGGTATTCATCTCTCAAGTCCATCAATATTATTTTGTTATAATATCAGTGCAATTTATATGTTGATTAATCTTGGGGAAAAGTGCCAAAAAAGTCATAAACATTTTATCTTTGTACCGATTTAGTCCTAAACCTTTTTATGTTGTGCCAATTTAATCCTTTCCGACTAAGTTTGGTTGGATTTTCTTTTTGGACACCGACCGGCCGACGTGGCGATTAGGCGATGATGGACAACTTTTAATAATATTTTAATATTTATTTTATTTATTTATTTTTCTCTTTTTCTTCTCCTCTTCTTCCTCCAGGGTCGCTGGACCTCGACGACCGGCCACCTCGCCAGATCAGCGAGGCTCGACCTCGAATGCTACCTACTCCTATAGGTTTACAAATGCGCTCGGATTTGGCCAATCGAACTGAACTAGAGAAAATGAAGGGGGCCCGCGCGAGAAAAGAAATTGAGAGCAGAGACAAGGCAGCGGGCTGAGGCGAATCGTTGCGAATCATACCTCGGGATCGGCGTCGCCCAGGCGAGCTCGGAGGTGAAGTGGACAACGGAGAGGGAGAGGTCATCCTCGAAAGTTGGCACCACCGAGAGGTCGAGCCTCGCCGGATCTAGCGAGGGTCGAGCATGGCGGGCGAGGCTCGACCCTCGCCCGCGAGGTGGCCAGCGAGGCAGCCTCGCCCTCGCTAGACGGAGGAAGAAGAAAAGAAGAAAAGAAGAAAAGAAAAAAGAAGAAAGAAGAAAGAAGAAAGAAGAAAGAAAGAAAGAAGAAAGAAGGAAGAAGGAAAAAAGGAAGAAGGGAAAAAGGAAAAAGAAAAAGGAAAAAGGAAAAAGGAAAAAGAAAAAAAAAAAGAAAAAAAGAAAAAAAGAAAAAAATATTATTAAAAGGTATTCACGTCGGCGTCGACTGCGCCATATTAGTTGGTCGTCCAGATCCAAATAGCAAAATTTGGCCAAAATTGACCGGGAAAGGATTGAATTAGCACAACGTAAAAAGGTTTAGAACTAAATCAGCACCAAAAAAAGGTTTAGGACTAAATCGGCACAAAGAGAAAATGTTTAGGACTTTTTTGGCACTTTTCCCATTAATCTTGTGTTATATGCAAGAACTAAACATATTGAATTAGATTATCATTATGTGTGAGAAAAAGTGGCTCTTGGAACTCTTGTGACTAAGGATGTTCCGTTTGTGCATCGAATGGTTGATCTCTTCACAAAGCTATTATTCCAAAAACGCATTTGGAAACTTACATTGCAAATTGAGAATTTGGGATTGTCCCATTCCCGGGGGGAGTTAAGGCATTGATTTATCAATCAAGAGAGAAGAATATAGAAATGTCAATTAAAATCACAAGTAGATTCTTGAATATATTAAAATCAAGGGATGGACAACTTTATTATTTATATTATTGTATTGTTTCCTTATCAACTATAATGCTTTGTAATATCAATTTTTTTTTGGTAAGGTGCGTTGTAATATCTTTAATACAGTGGAAATCATTTGAACAAATTATACATTGAGATCAACAATCAAACACCTTTATTCTTTTAGGATGTTTGAAGCAAATGGTGATTAGAGATGACTTTGAAGGCCGCATTTGTTTTCTCACTCAAATTCACTGCAACTTCACAAATTTAATCAAGAATAAATGGTGCAATGGAAGATTTCATTTGCCTAGAACTTGGACAAACATGGAGGAGACTGAAACAAGAGAATCATCATTTGACAATGTTAAGTAAAAATGTCCATTATTCAAAACATTTAAAGAGGGATATGAACATGACTGAAAGCAGGAGGAAAATCATTCGTAACAACAATCAACAAACCGATCAAGAGATGATGATCAAGCATCATTCAGCAGGAGAAAAACCAAAAAAAGTGGAAAAAGAGAGTATATTCTTGTACTGAGACGCAAAGGGTTCACTTGCGGTAGCCGAGCACGGAATATACAGTCTGAATTGTGGTGAGCGCAAAGAGGAAGACGGCAGCGATGAGAGACAATGTAACCCAAGGATTCCTGAAGTAGGTGTGGATGAAATTAGCCCTCCACATGTTCCAGCGCTTACTGCAGTACGCGTCGACCTTGTTAAGCACGTCATTGATGCTGCCGTTGAATTTCATCGTTGCACCCTTGGCCAGCAAGTTGAACAGATTGGCTGCTGCCTCATCGCTCTCCAGGTCATTCTGGACGATACCCTGGGCACGGAGCAGCGCAACGTCCTGCCCTTTGTCGATGATGTAGTCCACGAAGCAGATGTAGGAAGTGACCTCGTTCCCGGCCTCAACATGGACGCGCTCAAACGCCATGAGGTTGAGGAAAATGGACTCGGTGGTGTCATCCACCACGATCCTGGGGAGCCTGAGGACGCAGCCCACAAAGGAGATGTCCTCGAGGCTGTCAGTCTTGCTATTCTTGAACTGGATCCCATGCTCGTGGAGCTCAGTGGCCGAGGCCAGCCGGATAATCTGCACACTGTACTTCCTCTCCACCTTGTCCTTCTCGGGCTCCATCAGCATGCGCTTCCTGAAGACGTCCAGGACGTGCAGGAATTTGCCCACCTTGCGCGTGCCGGGGGGGCAGAAATTGAGGATGAGGCTGTTGACGTATTCGTCCTGTGTTGTTGGAGTGAAGTCAGTACTTTGAAATTGAGATTGTGGTCGTATTGATACTACTTGCGTAAAAGGGGAAAAAAAATGAAGTTTTGGTGATAGATTTATTAATCAAATTATCGGTTGATCGTGAACCGTGCAAGCAATGCATTTCGAGCATTAGGTTCCATGTATCCATAGTAGGTTTCATGTGAGATTACAAAGATGTATGGGGAAATTACAAAAAAAGTCCTAAATCTATTGCAATCGTGTCAATTCAATCATAAACTTATTTTTATGATTAATTTAGTTCTAAATCTTTTGTAATTGTGTCAATTTAGTTTTTCTAGCGAAAATTGGCCAAATGGCACCGGTGACAAATTTTTTAATAATATTTTATTTTTTGAATTATTTTCATGAATTTTTATCTGTTTTTCCTTTTTTTTTTTTTTTTTTTCCTCCTCCCTCCTCCTCCCTCCTTCTTCCTTTGACTTCGGCAACGGGCCAGGGGGGAGGGCTGGCCGGTCGCTAGCCCAAGGTGGCAGGGCGAGCCCTCACCGTCGTTGCGTTCGACAAGGCCTCCCTTGTCGAATCTGTGAGGGCTCGCCTGGCCGTTTTCCTCGCCAAAGGCAAACCCTTGCTAGATCCAGGGAGGGGGGCCTCGCCGTTGCTGGGTCTAGAGAGGTGAACTAGCGAGGGCTCGCCCAACAATGGCGAGGCAAGCTCGCCCGGCCGCCTCAGCTCGATGATCGGCCAACCCTCCCCTTTGACGGGTCGCCGGAGCCAAAGGAAGAAGGAGTGAAGAGGAGGAGGGAGGAGGGAGGAGGCCAAAAAAAAAAAAGAGAAAAAAGATTAAAAAATTAATAAAATAACTTGAAAAAATAAAATAAAATTTAAAACATTATCGTTGGCGTCGGCCGGCCACCACATCAGCGCGAGCCAGCCAATTTTGGTTAGAAGGACCGAAGTGACATAAATGTAAAAGATTTAAGACTTAATTGGTAAAAAAATAAATTTAGAAATGATTATGCTTATGACTTTTTTGGTAATTTTTTCCAAAGATGTATTGTTAGGTGCACATGCTACGGCGGTTTGCGTACTTGCACTATTTTCTCATCTTACGACCAACCGAAATCTAAGAAAGTAACCTTCTCGCCATCGCTCTCGACAGCCACCAGCCGATCCAACACTAGCATCGGAAGCTGATTCTCCAGCATCAGCATATCCTGCCAAATGTCTGACATTATGTAGAGCGTCCCGTGGTCGCTGAAGATGGGGTCGTTGGACGCGTAGTCGTCCACCTCGTTGGTTGCGAACCTCAGGATCTCGAGCATGAAGCAGCCGTCAGTTATCATCAGCTCCAGGAATAGGCGTGCAGTGCCCTCGCCGCTGCCTGCCTTCCACTTCGGGTCCAGCGCGTCGTAGCTCTCCTCAAGGTCCCACACCACCTCCCTCAGGGACTCGAAGAAGCGCTCCATAGGCTTCTTGGACCGCTTAAGGAAGTGGCGGACCACGCGGTGCTTGTGTTCCTCCATGGGGAGGAGGTGGCCCTCGCCGTGGTGGTAGGGGCCGAAGGAGACAACTTGTGGCTGGTAGGCCTTGCGGTTGAGGGCGGTGATACGTGCGGGGACCCTGTAGATGGACCGCATCTTCCAGCACCGTTGCTCCTCGTCATCGGAGGGCATGGACTGGAGGCTCTCGTCAAGCGGGGCAATCGAGTCGGACTCGTCCGGTTCCATAGGAGACACAGTACAGCAAGTTTCTGTTCTGGAGGGTCTTTTGCTCTCTTGTTTTACTTTTTTTTTTCTTCAAGCTGAAAGGAGTGAGAGAAGAGGTGAATTTATGGGGAGAGGGAGAGAATGGAAGAGTGAAGAGGGCTGGGGCATGAAAGTTTGGGGGTGCCCAGGCCCAACTAATGCTTCAAGATGAGTTACGGGACAAGCCGTGTACATGTGATTCGCTTCTCGTGCACCAGGATTCGAATTTCATGCGCGCAACGCCCGTAATCCCCCGATCGTGTATTAGCCTGTGAATTCGATGAATCTCCCTTGCGTCTCTCTCAATCAAAGGGCTCCTCTGGATTGAATACATGTAATGCCAATTTGGACACCAACTTTACATATTTGACGTAACATTAGACTTAAAATAGTACTTCCTTTTTGTTGCAATTTTTCAATTATATATTTGATATATTCCAGATCTCTTACTTAAGTCTCAAGTTTAGTACTCGATGCACTTTTTTCATGCATACATCGCATGTATAAAAAAGAAAAAATGTTGCCACAAATAGTGACATAATGATATTATGTGTGCAGGGTTTGTTCACGACAATCATATAACTTCCTGTTAATTTTAATTTCAGATGGCACATAAGAGTGGTAATAACCATCTTGTGTGAAACTCAAATACTTCCACTTGTTTCATACCAAATCGGCTACAAGCATTTATGACCTCTAATCAAGTGAGCTCCAACCCATTATAATTGCTTATGAGCTCCAATCAAGAAGCACTTGGATCCATTATAACTGCTATGATTAGTAAACTCTAAACACAAATATATTGCCGGATCATCACCTAATTAGGTTAGTACGTCACTTTGATGAATTGGTTAAGCCCTAATTACTCATATTGATGACCTCATTCTGGGTCCCTTTCGTGCAGTAACACATTTAGTTTTAGTCCCAAGTAAGCCAACTGGGGACATTCCTTTCTTGCTCAAAGACTGATTTAAAAAAAGAACTGATTAAAGGCAGAGAACTGATTAAAGGCAGTTCACTACTTTTGCTTTGAGAAGAATCCTTATAAAATAAATTCATTAGCATTAGGCAAGAAGGGGAGGAAAAAAGATAAAATTTAGGAGCATGAGTCGAATGCATTGTGGATCTGTCTATGTTAAGTGCATCTACCGCTCATGAGTTGTAATTGTCAGACTATTTAAATGTTGTCCATATGAAGAAGTAACTACTGTACTAGATCATATTCAATGTTACATTGGCCCCGTTTGGCTGAGACCCAAAAATAAACTTAAAAAATAATAAAATAATAAAAGTGTGACGCGTCGAAAAAATATTTTCTAATAAATAGTTTTTCTAGGAGAATGACAATATTTTTAGGTATTTGGCTGAAATGAGAAAATGAATTAGAAAATACTTTGCACCACTTGGTATGGACCTCCATGCACTTCTTTTGATATTGTTTTATTTTTATTTTTCATTTTTTCTTTACTTTTTTTAAAATCGAATTTTTAATTACTTTTTATTTTTTATTTTTATTTTTTGCTTCTTCTTCAGCCGATCGCTTGCAATAGGCAAGGTTGAGCTCACCAAATTCCAGTGAGCTCAAACCTCACCAGAGGTCAGCGACACTTAGTGAGCTCGAGTTTAGCCAGATCGGCGCAAGGTCGGGGCCAATTGGTCCAATGACCAAAATGAGAACCATGATGATAGCAGCGAAGACGACAATGGTGACAATGAAGGGATGGATGAGGACACCGATGAACAAATGTGCAGGTCAGAGGTGGGTATCACGGAGGAGAAAGAGACCGACTTCCCCCATGCGTATGTCTTCGTCAGGTATATGCGCGACAGGAAAAAACTGCGGCAGGATAATGGCTCCTTTGCCTCCGTCGGATGGCTGTCCTTGTGATATAATGGAATGTAATATATGCGGTCAACTCAGGAGGGAGGATGAAGATGCGGAAGCCGACGGAGATGCGATCTTGTAGGAAGCCCTTCTCCTTATGGACTCACTTCTGGGAATTTTGTTTTTTTTTTTCTAGACCATCCTTTGGCCTTGCACTCCAATCGAGTCGGCTGTTAGTCAATACCTAACAGTAGAGGGACCCAGTTGGCTAGCTTGTAGAACTTTGCTTTACAATCCAATCCTCTCGTGGTGAAAGTTGTGGATTGCGAGTACTGAGTTACTAATTTCAGCCATTTGGTGGGAAAAAATTGATCTTGTGATGCCGAATGCCATGTGCTCTGTCTGTGACGATGGTGTACCTGCAATTCTCTGAAGGTGAATTTTCTTTCTTTATTTACTTCAAGATATCATTTGAAATCTAATAAGGTGAAGTTCCGGGAAGATTTACCATGAGTTCCTTCGTGAATCACTGAGTATGTGTATTGAGTAACTGTAATGTTTAGTGGATCCTTTAAGTTAACTATGTTGCTCGTATTTGTCAATCCTCAGATTTTGCAGCTCTTTGGTATTAGAAATGGTGGTTGAATCTATTGATAAGAGATCTAATCTGAGGATATGATTTCCCCACCTATGATGTTGGGAGGTGGAAAAACTTGCCATATATGCTTTGATTCAATTGGAAGGTTGTTTGTGGATCTTAAGGGACAGGTCTTTTTCTGTCTCTTTGGAATCCATGGGGCCATATTAGCCTGGTTCTGTTTGGACTTGTGAGCTGGCGAGTTTCCATCGCTTCTTCCCTCACTAGTTCGACGGCCAAGGATACGTCCGGTGTATGATGCTAGTTTCTCCAATCCGAGCTCAGCGATCTTGCCTCATGTCCCTAATCTCACCCATATAAGGAAACATCGAATGGCATCCTATTCGCGTGTCTCATTTTCGTGTTTTCATCGTCTCGAGCCTGTGTAGAGACTGAGATTGGTCCCCAGTTATATGTTTCTCGATATGTTTCTCAATAGCAAGACTTCATCCTTCCATCCGTCAAAAATGATACTGAAACAGCTACAGGCTTCAAGGAGTCAGCATCAGCTAATAAATGGGGTTGTCTTGCGCATTATGTCTTCTCAAATTTTTTGGGTGATATTCCATAACTCGATGTGGAAACTCAAATCTCATCCCTTCATATACATCATGCTTAATAATAATTATGGGAATTATTATTTATTAGAATGGTGAGTATATTTACCGCAATTCGTATATTGCAAGAATCATATAATGACACCACTGATTATGTATCACATTAATAGTCAGATTGCTTACAATAGAGATTAATATCATAATCATCAATCGTCGGTAATTTGATTAATTTAGTCGTGATTATAACTTATGGCCATCATAACCGGAAGGCATTTTTGTGTAGTTACTCATTAGAAATTGAGAGAGAGAGTGTGTAAAAGAGTATTTTGGGTATGTTATCTCTATTTTTCTGTGATTGAATGTCAAACCATACAAAGAGACAGGAGTAACTCCGTTAATCAAACAATAAACTTTTATTCATTTGCTAAAGCAATATTTTTCTTAGGTTTCAATGAAATTTCTTTTCATATGTCTATAAAATAAGATGAAAGGGGGGTGGCTCTTCTTTTTTTTTTGGATGTTTAGGAAGGAGAGTAGTGGGAGTATATAGAATTGACGCGAGTGAGCTTCGGTATTTTTGTTACCTCTAATAAAATTCGTATTTTGTTTTTACATGTTGAATTTTACTTTTGCGTCAAACTTCAAATTAACTTAAGAAAAACGGAATTTAGGAAAAAAAAACAAAGTGATAAAATGAAAAGGAAAAAGTTTGTCTTTGACCTCAGAAAAAGGAGGGCCGAGAGGCGCACGCCGACGACAGCGTCTCGGCCGCGCGGTCCCTGCATTCGCTGCTGGCCTCGGTTTGTCCTCCCCCTCCTCCGGGTTCGCCTTTTCCTCAGGGGTTTTCTCTTGAATTGATCGTGGCCTTGCTGTCGAAGGACAAGCTCAACGCTTTCGGTTTGATGGAGCCGGTTTCGTCGCGGGGTGGGGGCGAGGTGGATGGGGAGAGATCGGTGAGAGCTTACGGTATTTATCCTAGAGCTTCTTTCTTCAACCACGATTGCCTGCCCAATGCTTGTAGATTTGACTATGTGGACTCTGCTTCTGATGGCAATACTGATATAATCGTGCGGATGATCCATGATGTCCCTCAAGGGAGGGAGATCTGCCTGAGTTATTTTCCTGTCAACTTGAATTATGCGAATAGGCAGAAGAGGTTGATGGAAGACTACGGGTTCACCTGCGACTGCGATCGGTGCAAGGTCGAGGCCAATTGGTCCGATGATGAGAACGAGCACAATGATATCGGCGAAGACGATGATGGTGACGGTGAAGGGATGGATGAGGATGCCGATGAACAAATGAGCGGGTCGGAGGTGGGTATTGCAGAGGAGAAAGAGACGGACTTCCCCCATGCATATTTCTTCGTCAGGTATATGTGCAACAGGAAAAACTGTGGCGGGACATTGGCTCCTCTGCCTCCGGATGATGCTCCTTCTGATATAATGGAGTGTAATGTATGTGGTCAGCTCAGGAGGGAGGATGAAGAGGCGGAAGCCGATGGAGAAGAGGATATGGACGAGTGAGCTCCCCCCATTTGCGATGTTGTAAGAAGCTCTTCTCCTTATGGACTCACCTCCAAGAATTTTGTTTTTCTTTCTGATCCATCCTTTGGCCTTGCTATCCAACCAAGTCAGCTGCTAGTCAATACTTAACAGCAGAGGGAGACCTAGTTGGCTAACTTGTAGAACTTTGCTATACAATCCAATCTTCTTTTGGTGAAGGTTGTGGATTGCGAGTGCTCTGAGTTTCTAATGTTGCCCCATTCGAGGGAAAAAATTGACCTTGTAGTGCCGAATGCTGTGTGCTCTGGGATTACGGTGGAGCTGATAAGTGAATTTTCTTTCTTTATCTAAACATAGGACGACATGTAAAATCTGATAAGTGAAGTTCCGGGAAGTTTTATCATTAGTTCCTTTGTGATATTGAGTATGCATTTCGATAAACTTGCATGTTCTGTGGATCCCATCAAGTCAATTAAGTTGCTCATATTTTCTGTGGATCCCATCAAGTCAACTAAGTTGCTCATATTTTCAATCTACGGATTTTGCAGTTCTTTGGCATTAGGAAAGGTGGTTGAATCTGTTGATAAACAATTTGATCTGATATTGGGGCATGTAATTTCCCAACCAAATGATGTTGGGGACGTGAAGAACTTGCCATATTTTCTTTGATTTGATTGTGCAGCGTGTGCGGTTTCTTTCCTTAATAACGTGCTGCTAATAACGGACTGAAGGCTGTTCGTGGTTCTTAAGGGACAGGTTTTTTTCCGTGAGTCTCTTGGCATCCTTGGGGGCTATGTGGCCTGGTTGTGTTTTTACTTGTGAGCTGGTGAATTTTTTCACCTCTTCGATAACTAGTTTGACGGCCAAAGATACATCCGGTGTATGATGCTGGTGTCTCTAATCCGAGCTCAACTTGCCTCATGTCCCTAATCTCACCCATACAAGGAATGGCATTCTACTTGCGTGTCCCGTTTTAGCTTTCTCCATCGTCTCGAGTCTGTGTAGAGACTGATTTTGGTCCCAGATATATGTTTCTTGGTATGTTTTTCAACAGCAATGATGGGGCGAGACAGAAGGAGACCCTTTGTCCTCTCGTCTGTCGAAAATGATTCCGAAACAACTACAGGCTTTAAAAGTCGGCATGAGATGATGAAGGGGTTGCCTTGCATATAATGAGGGGTGTGTTAATGGTAATGGAATGTCTAGAATAAATATCAAAATCCCTACATTGTATAAACATCTCTGTGTGCATTACCGATGTTACAATTAGACAAAACAGGCAAAGACCGTAATCCGAGTTTAACAATAGCCTTAAAATCCATTGAACAGAGTGTGAGACTGCAGACGAGTCATAATGCAGTTTATAGGTCCTCATGCACCAAACATGACAAGCACAGGCATTTCAAATCAATTTGATGATTAAAGTCTGCAAAATTGATATTGCATAACTCAATGTAGAAACTTAAAAAGTATGGGCATCTCATCCCATTATGTAATACATCGTACTTAGTTATATTAGAAAAGTTATTATAAATTAGCATTGTCAGTATATCAACATTTTTTTTTTCCCGTGGATGCATATTTTTCTGAGGGTCCAATGAAAAATTCGTTTCACATATCTATAAATTAGATGAAAAGAGGGTCTTTTCGGATGTATAGGAGGGAGAGTAGTGAGAGTGTACGATTGATGCAAGTGGGCTTTGATTTTTTCTTTTTAATCTACTCCCCATTTGTTGTTTTTCATTTTTAATATTCTTTTGGTCAATTTTTATTTTTAATTTTTAATATAGTTATCTATTTCTGTCACAATCTATTTATATGGAGCAACCGCCTTGTTTTGAGGACCGAAAAACCTGTATTATGTTTGCAAACTTGAGAGAGCTTTGTGTGGAATCAAGCAAGCATCAAAAGCATGGTTTGATCATTTTAGCTTGTTTCTTTTAGCATTTGGTTTCTTTTGCAACATTGTAGATCCGTTGTCGTTCATTCAAAAATCAGATTATGGCATTCTAGCTCTACTTTTATTCATGGACGATATAATTGTCATTAGTAATGATCCAAACTTGCTTGATGGATTTATTTCTTCATTGAGTAGTGAATTTACAATAAAGGATATAGTGTAATGCTTCCTTATAAAGTGTAATGCTTTGTAATATCTTTATTATAATGGAAATCATTTCAACAAATTATACATTGAGATCAACAATAAAATGTTGTGACCTCCCTTTTTAGCGCCCCCTTACGCGCTGGCGAGGGCAGAGGTTAATGGCTTGCTAAGCATAGGGGTTAGTGTGGGCTCTCCCAAATCGACCAATTCATGACTTATTATTCGAGTTTTTAACTTGCAAGTCAATTTCATTATGAAATTGCCATTAATCGATTTAAGGTAGGTCGATTAAAAACTCAAGTGAAATATTAGGAGATATACTTCACTCTAGTGCAACCAGATAAACTAGGGTTAAAGACTTGATTATATTAGTTAATCATTAATGTCCTACCAGTACCTCATCTTATTTAAATATCAAGTAAAGCATTTATGCAACATTTTGTACCAATTATGAATTTTATGATTCAATTACTAATCATATTAAGGAAATAGAAATCTATGTATCATAAGGGTGCAATTGGAATTAATCAATATTTGCTTCCAAGAACTTAAACATGTTTTTTTGATTTTTTTTGATTTTTTTGTTAAGTATTTTCACATATTTTAAGAAAAACCACTCAAAGGCTATTTTTAAGCTTTTTTTTTATTTTTTTGAAGATTATTTTTTTATTTTTCTGATTTTTTTGGGAAATATAAAATATTTTTGGGTTTTTCCATTTTTTAAAGTGTAAATCATTTTTTGGATTTTTTCTTTTTTTATTAAAATATTTTTTTAATATTAAAATAAGAATATATCATATTCTAAAAACGGATCCGAGTCGGAACTCCGCGTCCGACCCGGTCGAACTTGGCCCAGGCGCGTGGCACAGGCCTCTGGCTAGGCTGGTTTCCGCGAATGGGCCCAGCCCAACCGTGCCCTTCAGCCGCGAAGGAAATGAAAGGCGAGGCCTGGCCCGCGAATCTGGCCGAGACCAAAAACAAAGTAAAAAAACACAAGCCCAGCCCGTTTCTCCCTCCTAGCAGCGAAAGCCCTATCCGATAATGACCCGCGCCCGACCCGGATCTGACCCGACTCGCGCCTCCCTCCTTCTCTGTCTCTCTACGGCGCCAATGGGGGCGGCTGGGAAGTCACCGGGTGGTGGATCGAGAGAAGAGGCGACGGCGGGTTCGACGATGCAGGGGCTTGGTCGAGCCCAGTGGGCGGCTGGGTCGTCGTGGGACAGAAAGGCAACGGCTATAGGCTCGCGCGGCGGTGGGAGCGACGAGAGCAGGCCTCATCGTTGGTGGCTGCACGGCGGTAGGAGCGGGCCAAGCAGCCAGTGTTGCACGCGGCGGCGAGGCCGGTTCCTCGCGACCCTCTCTCTCCCTCGGATCTGGATCTTTTTCTTTTTACCTCTCAAATCTCTCCTCCCTCTCGTACAGTTCAGATCTTGCCCTCGACCCTTGCTCACAGCTCTCAAACTCAAATCTCTCTCTCTCTCTCGGATTCGCTCACTCGGGACGCCCCAGATGACTCTCTTTGTGTCTTTTTGGCCTCCGCGCGACGCCTTATTCATAGGCCAAGGGGGGCCGGTCGGCGGTGGCTCCTCGATAGTCCGTCTTCAGCGCTCCGACCGTCCTCCCCCAGCCGAACCGGCGTCCCACCAGTCGAGGCAGCTCTAGCTTGGCCACCTCTTCTACCGCATTGAAGGCGCCCGCCCATCCGTCCAGGTCTCCCGCCTTTCCTCGCGCTGCTCCACATGCATCGCCGTCCTCTGCCCCTCTTGCTCTGTCTACGCGCGTGGCGTTCAGCGCGAGGAAGGTAGGAGGAAGAAGATGAACGAGAGGGCCGGGCCGAGCCGTGAGGGGGGAGCTGGGGCCAGATGGGCCCGAGCCCACGTGGAAGGTAAAAAAGGAGGGGCTGGGCGCGAAGGCCCAACCTGCGCAGGCCTCACTCTTTTTTTTTTTCCTTTTTTTATAAATCCGAAAATATGGTAAAATAAAACTAAGACCTAGGTGATGCGAAAATCCTTTTTGTTAAGGTCCAATTGGTCCCTAATTTTTTTATGCAATTTTTATCATAAATACTTAACCAAAATTTAGGTATTAACATCAAACACCTTGGTTCTTTTAGGATGTTGAAGCAAATGGTTATTAGAGATGACTTTGAAGGCCAAATGTTTTCTCATCAGACCGAGAAAGTACTGCTCTGAAACATGAAGTAAATGAGTCAGAAAATTAAACAGAGCTAACCTATGCATGCTTTTGGAAATGGCTTCAAAAATGATGATTTTTTTTCTTTGTTTTTTTGGAATTTTTGATGAGGAAACATGAAGAAGCCCAGTTCTCAGGATTTCTCCGTGGATGATATTTTCTTTTCATGATTAGATATCGTCATTGGATTGGTTTGACATACCCCATCATGTCCTCAAAACAAAACTTGTAATTTTATTGATATTCATCAATCGAATTACATTTATTAAATGGTAAATGCAATGCTCAATCCCTAAACGGAAAGCGAAAAAAAGAAGAAACTAAAAACATTTGCTAGAAAGCAATAAAAATTCCCACGCAGGGGAATGTGCGAAAGCAATGAGTCACTCTCGTGGACTAAGGCCCATTTCTTCTGATGGTCCTTTGTCAACGACGCCTACAGGGAGGTCACTGAACAAGCTCTTGATTCCTTCCAGTGCATCATTTGGGTTTTCCGTCTATGGAGGTGTCGGATCGTCCATGCCACCCCATCCATCTGGGACGACATCCCGAGGATCAATGTAGAAGCTAGGAGGAACCGAATACTTCACATAGTAGTTGAATTTGCCACTTGGCTGCCCCAGGGTGTCCATCACTTCCACTTCATTTTGCATCATTCTGGGAGGGCCGGGAAACGTCTCGCGAATGTTAAGGGGCAACGAGTTTTGCCTCTTTTGCCCTTGCACAGGTGGCAAGTTTTGCCTTTTTTGTCTCTATCCTCCAGAATTTTCTTCACCTATTCCATGGTGCCCTAATCCAGCAGAAGACTTCCGAGGAGCTTCAATGGGGTTTCGAATGCCTTGACCCCTCTCCCAAGACCATATGACATCATCTTAAACCTCAAAAGTGGAAATGAGCCGTACGAAGGTTTTCCCTAAACATATAAAACAAGACTAAGACGAAACCTTGTCATGGACCGACGAAAATTGCAATGAAGTAAGTAAATTGCGAAGTAAAAATTCAGACAACTTACTTTCACCGGGAATGGATGACAATCACATAGACACACGCACGAAGTGTGAGGCTCGATTTCTATCTAGATGACTTAACAAAGTGGAGCTAGGAGGATGATCTGACCGTTGCAGTCTCGCATTAACGTGTCAGGTCATCCTAACTCCGGTTCAGTCGAATGGAATGTCCAATAGTCACGCAGTCTTGCAGATATGGACAAACACATTCGACACCATGACAAAATTTTCGAGGAAGAGAAGGTCAACCTCTACATAGCAGTCTCACTTTGGAGGAAGTATCCTTCTCAACATCATCCTAGAAATCCTATCGTAGCCCAGGTCCGACCACAGGTTGTGTGTGCAATAGTGTAGTGCTAAAAACAATAAAACATGCACAACAGTTTAAATGCAAACAACACTTCTAATTAGAGAAAAATAAATCATTCATCCCAACACCTTTCACCACCTAAAATTAGACTAATGGACTACTAAGTCTTAAACTTAGCTCAGGCTCTTTCAAGCCCATACCAATTCGCGACTTAAGGTTCAAGTTCTTTAACATGCAAAAGATTATTAACTAGGAGTTGCCACTAATTGGTTTACGGTAGGTCGATTAGACACCTAAGTAAAATAATGGGAGAATTATTTTACTCCTACGAACCAGAGACTAAAGGTATGGGGACTTGATTACACTAGATTTCTTTAATGCCATTTCGGTACCATTTCTTTTTATTATTTTTTTTAAAATGCTTTTGCAGGCAGTTTGGATTTATTTTAATCTAAATTACTATCATGTCAAAAGGTGATCACACTGGTGCTCAACCATTATTAAACATTCGATAAATAAAATAAATTGCATCACACAAAACAAACATTTTTTTTTTTTGGGTTTTCTTAGATTTTTTTTATAAAAAATGCATTTTTAACTTCAAGTCCTAATTTTACTAACAAAAAAATTCTAATTAAATGATCCTATTATGCAAACTAGTTAATATGCATCTCATGAATAAATTCTAATCAAATGATCCCATTATGCAAACTAGTTAATATGCATCTCATGACCTAATTTTACTAGTAAATAAATTCTAATCAAATGATCCTATTATGCAAACTAGTTAATATGCATCTCATATTTTTTGTATTTTCTTTATTGAAATTCAGAATTAATAAAAACCCTAATTAAAATATCTAAAAATAATAATTTTCTAATTTATTTTAGGGATTAATTTGACTTAAACCCTATCCTATCTTAGAAAACTATTTTTTAGAAAAATGAGATAATTAAAATGTGCGAACATTATCTAGAACCCTATTTGAAAAGTTATTTAGGTCCAACCCTAACCTATTTAAAAAGAATTAACTAAAAATGCAATCCTAAAAATATAATCCTAAAAAAATCTAATTTACTAAACCTACATGACTGATTTACTAAACCTATATGCTCATGCAAGATTTTGATTTTTTGATTTTTTAGTTTTTTTTTAAGATGAGTAATTATTAAATAAATATTAAATCTAAACAATCAATATAGTCAACAAATAAATGATTAAAATAATCGAAAAAATAATCTTTGTCTCACGGGTTAAATTAACAATTACTCTAACCCTAAACATCACGACATAAAAAGAGGTTCAAAATAATTAAAAATATGATCCGAAATCTTACGGACCAAATTAATAATTATAATGATTTAACAATTGAAATTCTATAAAAAAAATGCCCCAAAAATTAATATAATTAAAAAAATGATCCGATCGCCTTACGGATCAAATTAATAATTATAATAATCTTGGGCAAACACACTGCGGATAATGTCTACAAGATTCATGAAATAAATATTGACATCAAATGTTTCAATTTAAATAACTAAACGTAAAAGGAATAAATAAGGTAAAATAAATTGAAAAAAATAAAAATAGAAATAAACTATCTAAGGAACTCAGGAAACAACGGCGTGATGGGAATAGGCGCGGGCGAGGGGGACAGTCGGCGGATCGTGTGCAGACGGCGCGCGGGGAAGGCTCGGTTGGTCACTCAGGTGAGGGGTCTCGGAGCGGCGGTGACTGACAGGTGCTCGGGGCTGATGTAGGCGCGCGACAGCGTGGAGGTGCTGTTGTGGTGCAGCACCGTCGGCGACGTGGGTTCGTCGGAAGGAGGGGGGCCGACACAGCGATGATCGGAGCAGGGAGAGCGGCGGAGGCTGTGCAGGCCGCCGGTGCGGGCGTCGGGCACTGGCGGGGGTGCTCATGCAAGCGACACGGACGGAGGTGGTGCGGGCTGAGGCGTGGGTTGCTGCAGGTGCGATGGCGTGCAGCGCTCGAGCAGTTGCAGGTCGCGGTGTAGGGCTCGCTGGCAGGAGGAAGGCGACGGGGCGGCCTGCTGAGTGGTTTGCTGGAGGCACACGGGTCGTCGGGTGACTGGGCGCTGCAAGGGGCTTGGAGGTGGTGCTATTGGCGGAGGTGCGGCGTTGGCAACAGCGAAGGTGAACGAGCAGCAGGTCGCTGGTCGTCGGGTGCCGCAGGTGGAGGCGAGACGGAGGTGCAGTTGCGGAGGTGCGGCACGGCGTGAGCTCACGAGTGAGAGAGATCTCCGGTGAGGTCTGGGCGGCAGTAGTGGTGTCGGGGCGTTGGTGCTGGCGAGCGTTCGCGGCGTCAAGCGGTGCGGTGGCGAGGCAGCAGGACTTGGGTAGAAGCTGCAGGTCGGCGATGGTGCAGCGAGGAGGGCCCGGCAACGGATTTTGGCGTCGCGGGTCGCTGCAACTAGTCGCGGGTGGAGGCGCTACAGGGTGACGGACGGTTGGCACGGTCGTCGGGCGTTGGGCGCAGTCGCTGGACGCCGGGCGCGGCGGTGCTCGCGAGGACGTGCAGCGGCGGAGCGACGAGGTAGCAGGGGTCGCCGGCGAGGGATCGGCTGGTGGAGTGCGACGGAGGCGCGGTGACGCCGGTGGCGGGCAGATCGCGGAGGCGTAGGGGTGCCGGAGTAGTGGCGACCGGCGGCTGTGGCTGGCGAAGGAGGTGCGACGCGAGCGCGGGCAGGGGCGTCCACGCGAAGAAGATACTGCTGCTGCTTTTTTTTTTTTTTTTTCCTCTGCTCTTACGTCGCACTTCCCTTCTCTGAACTCTCTCTGCCCCCTTTTTGCTGACTTGACTTTTCCCTCACAAAAGAAAAGAGTTTTTCTTTTTTTTTTCAGCACTCTCTTATGCTTGCATTTTTCTTTCTTTTTCCTTGCACGAATTTTTTCTCTCAATTTTTTTCTCCGAATTTTGCTCTCAATTTTTTCGAAAATCGCTCTCCAATCACGAAAAATGCAGCTCTTTTTTATAGTGATTCCAGACGGCCGTTTTGTATGGTATTTTCTGAGTTTCCATATTCTGTTGCATTAAATCGAGGTTGCAAATCAAAGCGTGTAATTTCGCAATCAGCTTGATTTTGCTCCGATTTCTTCTATTTTGTGAAAATTCTTGCCATTTATTCACTTGATTTTTAAATTTCTTCTGCATTTAACAAAATCCGAATATTCATCGAATTTCAAATTTTCATGCATAATTAATCAAGTCAATTTTCCCTTTTTTTTCATTTTTTCCTTTTATTTATTCTAATGCAATTCTTTTTTTTTTTTCCTAGACTCGCCAAAATTAGGTGTCAACAGTGTTATATGCAAGAACTAAACATATCGAATTAGATTATTATTATGTGCGAGAAAAAGTGGCTCGTGGAACTCTTGTGACTAAGTATGTTCCGTTTGTGCATCAAATTGTTAATCTCTTCACGAAGCTATTATTCCAAAAACGCATTTGGAAACTTATGTCGCAAATATAGAATTTGGGATTGTCCCATTCCCAATTTGAAAGGGAGTTAAGGCACTAATATATCAATCAAGAGAGAAGAATATGGAAATGTCAATGAAAATCACAAGCATATTCTCGAATATATTAAAATCAAGGGATTTACAGATTTATTATTTATATCATTGTATGTTTCCTTATAAAGTTTAATGCTTTGTAATATCTTTAATATAGTGGGAAATCATTTCAACAAATTATATGTTGAGATCAACAATAACATGTCGCGACCTCCCTTTTTAGCGCCCTTTTACGCACGGGCGAGGGTGAAGGTTAATGGCTTTTTAAGCATTGGGCTTAACGCGAGCTCTCCAGATTTGCCAATTCATGACTTATTGGTTTGAGTTTTTAACTTGTAAGTCAATTTCATTCTTGAGTCATCATTAATCGATTTAAGGTGGGTCGATTAGAAACCCAAGTGAAATATCTAGAGATATACTTCACTCATGTGTAACCAGAGAAACTAGGATCGGAGATTTGATTTCATTAGTTAATCACTAATGTACTTCCGGTACCTAATCTTATTTAAACATCAAGTAAAGCCTTTATGCAGCATTGAATTTTATGATTCAATTCCTAATCAGATTAAGGGTGTGTTTGTTTTGTGAAAAATAATTTCCGGGAAAACGTTTTCCTCATTTTCCAGTGTTTGGTTCATTTAGGAAAATGAGTCAACGGAAAATATTTTCCTAGTCAACAGAAAATGTTTTCATTCCAAAGCTTAAATTCAGGAAAACAATTTCCCCTTTGAAAGAGCCGGAAAACGTTTTCCAAAATGTTTTAAGGTCCTTACTTAATGAAAAATTTATTATTAAAAAGAATTTCACTCTAGTGTAACTAGAGAAACTAGGGTTAGAGACTTGAGTACATTAGTTAATCATTAATGTCCTACCGGTACCTCATCTTATTTAAACATCAAGTAAAGCATTTATGCAGCATTTTGTACAAATTACGAATTCTAAGATTCAATTCCTAATCATATTAAGGAAATAGAAATCCATGCATCATAAGGTCGCAATTGGAATTAGCCAATATTTACTTCTGAGAGCTTAAACACGATTTTTCTTTGTTAAGTATTTTCACACATTTTAAGAAAAATCACTCAAAGGCTAATTTTAAGCTCTTTTTTTTTTTTTTTTGATTTTTTTGAAGATAATTTTTTATTTTTCTGATTTTTTTGGGAAATATAAAATATTTTTGGGTTTTTCCATTTTTTTTGAAAGTGTAAATCATTTTTTGGATTTTTCTATTTTTTATTAAAATATTTTTTAATATTAAAATAAGAATATATCATATTCTAAAAAAGGATTCGAGTCGGAACTCCGCGTCCGACCCGGTCGAACTTGGCCCGGGCGCGTGGCACAGGCCTTTGGCTGGGCTGGTTTCCGCGAATGGGCCCAGCCCAACCGTGCCCTTCAGCCGCGAAGGAAACGAAAGGCGAGGCCTGGCCCGCGAATTTGGCCGAGACCCAAAACAAAGTAAAAAAAACACAAGCCCAGCCCGTTTCTCCCTCCTAGCAGCGAAAGCCCTACCCGATTCAAATTGATAAAAAACCTGCGCAGTCCTCACTCTTTTTTTTAAATCCGAAAATAGGGTAAAATAAAACTAAGACCTAGATGATGCGAAAATCCTTTTTGTTAAGGTCCAGTTGGCCCTAATTTTTCTTTTATGCAATTTTTATCATAAATACTTAACCAAAATTTAGGTATCAACATCAAACACCTTGGTTCTTTTAGGATGTTTGAAGCAAATGGTGATTAGAGATGATTTGGAAGGCCATATTTGTTTTCTCACTTGAATTCACCGCAACTTAACAAATTTAATCAAGAAGAAATGTTGCAAAGGTAGATTTCATCTGCCTAAAACTTGATCATCCTTCACCCTACCCGATTCAAATTGGACAAACACGAAGGAGAATGAAACAAGAGAATCATCATTTGATTATGTTAAATAAAAATGTCCATTATTCAAAACATTGAAAGAGGGTTATGAACATGACTGAAAGCAGGAGGAAAATCATTCATAACAACCCAAACCGGTCAAGAGACGATGATCGAGCATCCGTCATCAGGAGAAAAACCAAAAAAAGTGGAAAAAAGACAGTAGACTGTTGTACCGAGAGGCAAAGTGTTCATTTGTAGTAGCCGAGCACGGAATATACAGTCTGAATTATGGTGAGCGCAAAGAGGAAGACGGCAGCGATGACAGACAATGCAACCCAAGGATTCCTCAAGTAGGTGTGGATGAGATTAGCCCTCCACCTGTTCCACTGCTTATTGCGGTACTTGTTGACCTTCTTGATCACGTCCTTGAGCTGCGGCTGGGGTTCATCACCACAACCTTGCCCAGCGTGTTGAACATCTTGGCTACCGCCTCATCGCTCTCCATATAATTCACGATGATACCCTGGGCGCGGAGCAGCGCGACGTCCTGCCCGTTGTTGATTATTTGGTCCATGCAGTAGATGTAGGACATGACCTCGTTTTTAGTCCCGACATGGAGGTACTCGAACGCCGTGAGGTTGAGGAAATTGGACATGGTGCTTTCATCCACCCGGATCTCGGGGAGCGTCAGGGCCCCACCCGCAAAGGAGATGTCCTTGATGCTGTCGGTCTTGCTCCTCTTGAACTTGATCCCATACTCGCTGAGCTCGGTGGCCGAGGCCAATTGTATAATCTCCCGACTGTACTTCCTCTTCACCTCGTCCTTCTTCTTGGGCTTCATCAGCATACTGTTCCTGACAACGTCCAGGACGCGCAGGCATTTGCCCATCCATGTGATGCCCTTGCTTGGGGAGCAGAACTTGAGGATGAACATGTTGACGGATTCGTCGTCCTGTGTTGTTGGAGTGAAGTCAGTACATTGAATCTGAGATTGTGGTTGGATTGATACTACTTCAGTAAAAGGGGGAAAAAATATAGCTTCCTATGGCGGTGATAGATTTAATCATCAAATTGTCGATTGATCCAGAACCATGCATCCAGTGCATTCGGAGCATTAGATTTGGTGGATCCCTCGTAGGGTGAGATGACCAAGATGTACTGTTTGGTGCCCATAGTACGGCGGTTAGCATACTTGCAATAGCATCTCTTACGACAGACTGAAATCTAAGAAAGTAACCTCCTCGTCCTTCTTCTTAGGCTCTATCAGCTTGCTATTTCTGAAAGCGTCCAGGAGGTGCAGGCATTTGCCCAACCTTGTGATGCCGTTGCTGAGGAACGGAAAGACCTTGAGGAGGAGCCTGCTGACGAATTTGTCGTCCTGTGTTGTAGGAGTGAAGTCAGTACATTGAATCTGAGATTGTGCTCGTATTGATACTACTTGCGAAAAAGGGAAATAAATGAAGTTTCGGTGAGAGATTTACTAATCAAATTATCGGTTGATTGTGAACCGTGCAATCAATGTATTTAGAGCATTAGATTCAGTGGATCCATCGTAGGGTTCATGTGAGATCACAAAGATGTACTGTTAGGTGCACATGGTATGGCGGTTTGCATACTTGCAATATTTTCTCGTCTTACAACCGACCGAAATCGAAGAAAGTAACCTTCTTGCCATCGCTCTCCACAGCCACCAGCCGATCCAGCACTAGCATTGGAAGCTGATTCTCCAGCACCAGCATATCCTCGCAAATGTCTGTCATTATGTGGATTTTTCCGTGGTGACTGAAGATGGGGTCGTTGGGCGCGTAGTCGTCCACTTCATTGGCTAAGAACCTCAGGATCTCGAGCATGAAGCAGCCGTCAGTTATCATCAGCTCCAGGAACAGGGGTGCTGCGCCCTCGCTGCTGCCTGCCTTCCACTTCGGGTCCAGCGCATCGTAGCTCTCCTTGAGGTCCCACGCCACCACACTCAGGGACTCGAAGAAGCGCTCCATAGGCTTCCTGGACCGCTTGAGGATGTGGCGGACCGCACGGTGCTTGTGTTCCTCCATGGGGAGGAGGTGGTCCTTGCCGTGGTGGTAGGGGCCGAAGGAGACAACTTTCGGCTGGTAGGCCTCACGGTTGACGGCGGTGAGGTGGGCAGGGACCCTGTAGATGGACCGCATCTTCCAGTACCATTGCTCCTCGTCATCGGAGCGCATGAACTGGAGGCTCTCGTCAAGTGGGGCAATCGAGTCGGACTCGTCCAGTTCCATAGGAGGCATAGTTCCGCAAGTTTCACAGGTTCCACAAGTTTCTGTTCGACCGTGACAGGCCCAATCCCACGGCCAGGCGATGGAACCGCTGCTAAAAATGCAAAGAACAATCTCAGTTATCCGACGGTAGAGCCTCCCTCGGGTTTCGACTGATCACGGAATCAAACATATTTCTCCAGAAAAGCAGAGCACTTATCAACCTTACGCCTAATCATAACCGATCGAACAAAACCATATCATCACAGTCGATACAGGCCCGAACAACGAAACTTAAGCTACCGTGGAATCCGTGAACCAATGAACCAATGAGTCCAGCTGAAACAAACGTCAGTTGATCCAAAGATCTCATACGAAGACGCCAAGGAGCTAAAGCGGCACATACCTGACCAGAACGACCGAGAGTGATCGTGACCCGAGGCCTCGACAATGCTGACGCCCTCAAGCCCGGAGCTCAAATCATCGGAGACGCGGAGCTGTAGACCAACCAGGCCACGCTCGATTCGCCGATCGGAACCTAATTCGACACGGCGAGGACGATCATCGAGGATCGGAAGAGCTCGGAATCGGAGGTTTGGGAAGGAGGGGAGTGAGGTTTTTGAAGGTCTTGCTTTGCATTGACTCGGGGTCGACGACTTCGCAGCCCTAATTACGCATATTGATAACCACATTCCGGGTCCCTTTCGCGCGGGCAACACATTCAGTTTTACTCCCAAATAAGTCAACAGGGGCACATTCCTTTCTTGCTCAAAGACCGATTAAAAAAAGAACTGATTAAAGGCACGCTACTTTTGCTCTGAGAAGAATCTTTGCGAAGCTGGGGTGTAAAAGATATAAAATAAATTCATTAGCATTAGGGCACACAGAAGGGGAGAAAAAAAAGACATAAAATTTAGGAGCATGAGTCAAATGCATTGTGGATTTATCTATTTTAAGTGTATCCACCACTCATGAGTTGTAATTGTAAGACCATTTAAATGTTATCCAAATGAAGAAGTGATTACCTACTTATTGTAATAGATTGAGTCAATGTCACATTGGCTCTGTTTGGCTGAAATCCAAAAATAAAATTAAAAAATAAAAATAAAATAAAAAATTTGACATATTTAAAAAGTGTTTTTTAGTCATTTTTTAGAAGAATAATCATATTTTTCAATATTTGGCTGAATCGTGAAAACAATCTAGAAAACATTTTCCACGTTTGATATGGACCTCAGTGCACTCCTTTTAATAATGTTTTATTTTTATTTTTATTTTTTTAAATTGAAAATTTTAATTGCTTTTTATTTTTAATTTTCTTTTTGCTTCTCTTTCAGCCGATCGCTTGCCATAGGCAAGGTTGAGCTCACCAGATTCCAGTTAGCTGAACCTTCACTAGAGGTCAACAAGGCTCGGTGAGCTTGAATTTGGCTAGATCGGCGCAAGGTCGAGGCCAATTGGTCCGATGACCAGAATGAGAACCATGATAGCAGCGAAGACGACAATGGTGACGATGAAGGGATGATTGAGGATGCCGATGAACAAATGAGCGGGTGGGAGGTGGGTATTGCAGAGGACAAAGAGACCGACTTCCCCCATGCGCGTTTCCTCATTAGGTATATGTGCAATAGGAAAAAACGGCGGCGGGACAATGGCCCCTCTGCCTCCATCCGTCCTTCCGATATAATGGAGTGTAATGTATGGGGTCAGCTCAGGAGGGAGGATGAAGAGGCGGAAGCCGACGGAGAAGAGGATATGGACGAGTGAGCTCTCCGCATTTGTGATGTTGTAAGAAACTCCTCTTGGACTCACTTCCGGGAATTTTGGTTTTCTTTCTAATACATCCTTTGGCCTTGCTCTCCGACCTTGTCAGCTGCCAGTCAATACTTAACAGCAGAGAGACCTATGGTTGGCTAGCTTGTATAACTTTGCTTTACAATCCAATCTTCTTTTGGTGAAGATTGTGGATTGCGAGTGCTCTGAGTTTCTAATGTTACCCAATTTGAGGGAAAAAGTTGACCTTGTAGGGCCGAACGCCATGTACTCTGTGACTGTGCTCAAGCTACTACTCTCTGGAGGTGAATTTTTCTTTCTTTATTTACATATAGGACGTCGCATAGAATCTGATGAGTGAAGTTCCGGGAAGTTTTACCATGAGTTCCTTCACGAAGTCAAGTATGCGTATCAATAAACTTGCCTGTTCTGTGGATCCCTTCAAGTCGACCAGGCTGCTTATATTTTCGATCTACGGATTTTGAAGCTCTTTGACCTTATGGAAGGTTGTTGAACCTGTTGATGATGATTTGAGCTGATAGTGGGGCATGTGATTTCCCAACCAAATGATGTTGGGGAGGTGAAAAACTTGCCATATTTGCTTTGATTCGATTGTGCAGCGTGTGCGGTTTCTTTCCTTAATAACGTACTGCTAATAACAGACTGAAGGCTTTTCGTGGTTCTTAAGGGACAGGTTTTTTCCGCGAGTCTCCTGGCATCCTTAGGGGCTATGTAGGCTGGTTGTGTTTTGACTTGTGAGCTCGTGAATTTTTCCACCTCTTAGATAACTAGTTTGACGGCCAAAGATACATCCGGTGTACGATGCTAGTGTCTCGAATCCGAGCTCAACTTGCCTCATGTCCCTAATCTCATCCATACAAAGAATGACATTCTACCCGCGTGTCCCGTTCCTGCTTTCTCCATAGTCTCGAGTCTGTGTAGACTGATTTTGGTCCCAGATATATGTTTCTCGGTATGTTTTTCAACAGCAACGATGGAGCGAGACAGAAGGAGATCCTTTGTCCTCTCGTTTTTTGGAAATGATTCCGAAACAACTACAGACTTTGAGAGGTGGCATGAGACGATGAAGGGGTTGCCTTGCATATAATGAGGGGTGTGCTAATGGTAATGGAATGTCTAGAATAAATATCAAAATCCCTACATTGTACAGACAGATCTGTGTGCATTACCAATGTTACAATTAGACAAAACAGGCAAAGACCGTAATCCAAGTTTAACAATAGCTTTAACATCCATTGAACAGAGTGTGAGACTGCGGACGAGTCATTATGCAGTTTATAGGTCCTCATGCACCAAACACGACAAACACAGGCAGTTCAAATCAATTTGATGATTGAAGTCTGCAAAATTGATATTGCATAACTCATTGTAGAAACTTAAAAAGTATGGGCATCTCATCCCATTATGTAATACATCGTACTTAGTTATATTAGAAAAGTTATTATAAATTAGCATTGTCAGTATATCAACATTTGTTTTTTTTTTTCCTATGGATGCATATTTTTCTGAGGGCCAATGAAAAATTTGTTTCTCATATCTATAAATTAGATGAAAAGAGGGTCTTTTCGGATGTATAGGAGGGAGAGTAGTGAGTGTACGATTGATGCAAGTGGGCTTTGATTTTTTCTTTTTAATCTGCTCCCCATTTGTTGTTTTTCATTTTTAATATATTTTTGGTCAAAAACTTTTATTTTTAATATAGATATTTATTTCTGTCACAACCTATTTATATCGAGCAACCGTCTTGTTTTGAGGACCAAAAAACCTGAATTATGTTGTTTGCAAACTTGAGAGAGCTTTGTGTGGAATCAAGCAAGCATCAAAAGCATGATTTGATCATTTTAGCTTGTTTCTATTAGCATTTGGTTTCTTTTGCAGCATTGTAGATCCTTCGTTGTTCATTCAAAAATCAGATCATGGCATTCTAGGTCTACTTTTATTTGTGGACGATATGATTGTCATTAGCAATGATCCAAACTTGCTCAATGGATTTATTTCTTCATTGAGTAGTGAATTTACAATAAAGGATATAGAGCCGGTGTATTACTTTTTGGTTGTGGAGGTTAGAATATTATTTGATAGTCTTTATTTGTTCCAACCACGTATGCTTTGTCAATTCTTGAATATGCTCAAATAGATGTTTGCAAGCCAAGATCCACACCTATAGCCACTCGCACTCATTCTCTCAAATGCGAAATTATTTTCGAATCCCACGTTATATCAAAGTGTTGTCAGAGCTCTTTAATATCTCACCTGATATTTCATATGCGGTAAATTTTATATCTCAATTCAGGCATTGGCCTACTGTGACTCATTTTCAAATTGTGTAGCACATTTTGCGCTATGTCAGTGGCACAATAAATCGAGAAATGCAGATCTTGTCCAAGTTAACTATAAAGTTGTATGCCTTTGTGATGAAGGCTGGGCAAATTGCTACTTGACTTGACGATCGACTGTGATATTTTGTACCTGTAGTAACTATATATTATGGAGTGCTAAGAAGCAATGAACGATTGCTCAATTTAGTGCCAATATAGAGCATCGTGCAATTGGTTGACAATAGCTGAGACAATAGCTGAGATTGTTTGGATATCCTTCCTTTTAAGAGATTTAGGTGTTCATCTCTTAAGTCCATAAATATTATTTTGTGATAATCTCAATGCAATTCATATTTTAATTAATCTTGTGTTATATGCAAGAACTAAACATAGCAAATTAGATTATCATTATATGTTAATTAATCTTGTGTTAATTAATCGCCGTCCTCTGCCCCTCTTACTCTGTCTAGGTTGCCCTACGCGCGTGGTGTGCAGCGCGAGGAAGGTAGGAGGAAGAAGGTGAACGAGAGGGCCGGGCCAAGCCGGGCCGTGAGGGGGAGCTGGGGCCAGATGGGCTCGAGCCCACGAGGGAGGAAAAAAAGGGAGGGCCGGGCGCGAAGGCCCAACCTGCGCAGGCCTCACTCTTTTTTTTTTTTTTTTTTTTTTCTAATCCGAAAATATGGTAAAATAAAACTAAGACCTAGATGATGCAAAAATCCTTTTTGTTAAGGTCCAGTTGGTCCCTATTTTTTCTTTTATGCAATTTTTATCATAAATACTTAACCAAAATTTAGGTATCAACTTCAAACACCTTGGTTCTTTTAGGATGTTTGAAGCAAATGGTGATTAGAGATGACTTTGAAGGCCATATTTGTTTCTCACTTAAATTCACTGCAACTTAACAAATTTAATCAAGAAGAAATGTTGCAAAGGTAGATTTCATCTGCCTAAAACTTGATCATTCTTCACCCTACCCGATTCAAATTGGACAAACACGAAGGAGAATGAAACAAGAGAATCATCATTTGATAATGTTAAATAAAAATGTCCATTATTCAAAACATTGAAAAGGGATATGAACATGACTGAAAGCAGGAGGAAAATCATTCATAACAACCCAAACCGATCAAGAGACGATGATCGAGCATCTGTCATCAGGAGAAAAACCAAAAAAAGTGGAAAAAAAGACAGTATATTGTTGTACTGAGAGGCAAAGTGTTCATTTGTAGTTGCTGAGCACGGAATATACAGTCTGAATTGTGGTGAGTGCGAAGAGGAAGACGGCAGCGATGAGAGACAATGCAACCCAAGGATTCCTTAAGTAGGTGTGGATGAGATTAGCCCTCCACATGTTCCAGTGCTTATTGCGGTACTTGTTGACCTTCTTGATCACGTCCGTGAGGCTGGGGCTGAGGTTGAACCCCACAACCTTGCCCAGCGAGTTGAACATCTTGGCTACTGCCTCATCGTTCTCCATATAATTCACGATGATACCCTTGGCGCGGAGCAGCGCGACGTCCTGCCCGTTGTTGATTATTTGGTCCATGCAGTAGATGTAGGACATGACCTCGTTTTCAGTCCCGACATGGTGGTACTCGAACGCTGTGAGGTTGAGGAAAATGGACATGGTGGCTTCATCCACCCAGATCTTGGGGAGCGTCAGGGTCCCACCCGCAAATGAGATGCCCTTGATGCTGTCGGTCTTACTCCTCTTGAACTTGATCCCATGCTCGCTGAGCTCGGTGGCCTGTCTAATCTCCCGACTGTCCTCCCTCTTCTCCTCGTCCTCCTTCTTGGGCTCCATCAGCATGCTATTCCTGACAACGTCCAGGACGTGCAGGCATTTGCCCATCCATGTGAAGCCCTTGCTGGGGGAGCAGAACTTGAGGATGAACCTGTTGACGGATTCGTCGTCCTGTGTTGTTGGAGTGAAGTCAGTACATTGAATCTGAGATTGTGATTGGATCGATACTACTTGAGTAAAAGGGGGAAAAAAATAGCTTCCTATGGCAGTGATAGATTTAATCATCAAATTGTCGATTGATCTAGAACCGTGCGTCCAGTGCATTGGGAGCATTAGATTCAGTGGATCCCATGACCAAGATGTACCGTTAGGTGCCCATAGTATGGCGATTAGCATACTTGCAATAGCATCTTTTACGACAGACTGAATTTTAAGAAAGTAACCTCCTCGTCCTTCTTCTCGGGCTCCATCAGCATGCTGTTCCTGAAAACGTCTAGGACGTGCAGGCGTTTGCCCATCCTTGTGATGCCCTTGGTGGGGAACGATAAGAACTCGAGGAGGAGCCTGCTGACGAATTTGTCGTCCTGTGTTGTTGGAGTGAAGTCAGCACATTGAATCTGAGGTTGTGGTCGTATTGATACTACTTGCGAAAAAGGGAAATAAATGAAGTTTCGGTGATAGATTTACTAATCAAATTATCGGTTGATTGTGAACCATGCAATCATTGCATTTAGAACATTAGATTCGGTGGATCCATCGTAGGGTTCATGTGAGATCACAAAGATGTACTGTTAGGTGCACAAAGTATGGCGGTTTGCGTACTTGCAATATTTTCTCGTCTTACAACCGACCGAAATCTAAGAAAGTAACCTTCTTGCCATCGCTCTCCACAGCCACTAGCCGATCCAGCACTAGCATCGGAAGCTGATTCTCCAGCATCAGCATATCCTGGTAAATGTCTACCATTATGTGGTTGCTCCCGTGGTCACTGAAGATGGGGTCGTTGGGCGCGTAGTTGTGCCACTCGTCGGCTTTGAACAACAGGATCTCGAGCATGAAGCAGCCATCAGTTATCAACAGCTCCAGGAACCGGCGTGCCGCACCCTCGCCGCTGCTTGCCTTCCACTTCGGGTCCAGCGCGTCATAGCTCTCCTCAAGGTCCCATGCCACCTCCCTCAGGGACTCGAAGAAGCACTCGATAGGCTTCTCAGACCGCTTGAGGAAGTGTCGGACCGCACGGTGCTTGTGTTCCTCCATGGGGAGGAGGCGTTCCTTGCCGTGGTGGTAGGGGCCGAAGGAGACAACTAGCGGCTGGTAGACCTCGTGGTTGAGGGCCGTCATGCGTGCGGGGACCCTGTACATGGACCGCATCTTCCAGTACCGTTGCTCCTCGTCGTCGGAGGGCATGGACTGGAGGCTCTCGTCAAGTGGGGCAATCGAGTCGGACTTGTCCGATTCCATAGAAGACAAAGTTCCACAAGTTTCTGTTCTGGAGGGTCTTTTGCTCTTGTTTTTTTTTTCCTTCAAGCTGAAAGGAGTGAGAGAAGAGGTGAATTTATGGGGAGAGGGAGAGAATGGAAGAGTGAAGAGGGCTGGGGGATGAAAGTTTGGGTGTGCCCAGGCCCAACTAATGCTTTAAGATGAGTTACGGGACAAGCCATGTATGTGATTCGCTTCTCCTGCACCAGGATTCGAATTTCATGCACGCAACGCCCGTAATCCCCCGATCGTGTATTAGCCCGTGAATTCGATGAATCTCCCTTGCGTCTCTCTCAATCAAAGGGCTCCTATGGATTGAATACATGTAATGCCAATTTGGACACCAACTTTACATATTTGACGTGACACTAGATTTAAAATAGTACTTCTTTTTTGTTGTAATTTTTATATTATATATTTGAGATATTGTAGATCTCTTACTTAAGTCTCAAGTTTAGTATTGGATGCACTTTTTTCATGCATACATCGCACATATAAAATAGAAAAAACTGCTGCCACAAATAGTGACATAATAATATTATGTGTGCAGGGTTTGTTCACGACAATCATATAACTTCCTATTAAGTAACTTCAGATGGCATATAAGATTGGTAATAACCATCTTGCGTGAAACTCAAATACTTCCACCTGTTTCATACGAAATCGGCTCGAAGCATTTATTACCTCTAATCAAGAAGAGCTCCAACCTATTATAATTGCTTATGAGCTCCAATCGAGAAGCACTTGGATCCATTATAACTACTATGATTAGTAAACTCTAAACAAAAATATATTGCCGGACCATCACCCGATCAGATTAGTACGTCGTTTTGATGAATTAGTTAAGCCCTAATTACGCATATTGATGACCTCATTCCGGGTCCCTTTCGTGCGGGCAACACATTCAGTTTTAGGCCCAAATAAGCCAACTGGGGGACATTCCTCTCTTGCTCAAAGACTGATTAAAAAAAAGAACTTATTAAAGGCAGTTCACTACTTTTGCTTTGAGAAGAATCCTTATAAAATAAATTCACTAGCATTAGGGCACACGCATCGTGTGCAAGAAGGGGAGGAAAAAGATAAAATTCAGGAGCATGAGTCGAATGCATGGTGGATTTGTCTATGTTAAGAGTATCTATCACTCATGAGTTGTAATTGTGAGACTATTTAAATGTTGTCGAGATGAAGGAGTGATTACCTATCTATTGTACTAGATCATGTTCAATGTTACATTGGCCCTATTTGGTTGAAACCAGAAAATAAACTTAAAAAATAATAAAATATAAAAGTGTGATGCATCCAAAAAATATTTTCCAGTAAATAGTTTTTCTAGGAGAATAACAATATTTTCAGGTATTTGGCTAAAATAGGAAAATGAATTAGAAAATATTTTCAACTGCTTGGTATGGGCCTCCGTGCACTCCTTTTGATATTGTTTTATTTTTATTTTTCATTTTTTCTTTACTTTTAAAATCGAATTATTAATTACTTTTTATTTTTTGTTTTTCTTTTTTGCCTCTTCTTTGGCCAATAGCCTGCAACAGGCAAGGTTGAGCTCACCAGATTCCAGTGAGCTCAAGCCTCACCAGAGGTCAGTGATGCTCAGTGAGCTCGAGTCTAGTCACATCAGGGCAAGGTCGGGGCCAATTGGTCCGATGACCAAAATGAGAACCATAATAGCAACGAAGACGACGATGGTGACAATGAAGGGATGGATGAGGACACCGATGAACAAATGGGCAGGTCAGAGGTGGTTATCACGGAGGAGAAAGAGACCGACTTCCCCCATGCGTATGTCTTCGTGAGGTATATGCGCAACAGGAAAAAACTGCGGCAGGATAATGGCTCCTTTGCCTCCGTCGGATGGCTGTCCTTCTGATATAATGCAATGTAATGTATGCGGTCAGCTCAGGAGGGAGGATGAAGAGGCGGAAGCCGACGGAGATGCGATGTTGTAAGAAGCTCTTCTCCTTATGGACTCACTTCTGGGAATTTTGTTTCTTTTCTAGACCATCCTTTGGCCTTGCACTTCAATCGAATCGGCTGTTAGTCAATACTTAACAGTAGAGGGACCCAGTTGGCTAGCTTGTAGAACTTTGCTTTACAATCCAAACCTCTTGTGGTGAAAGTTGTGGATTGCGAGTACTGAGTTCCTAATTTCAGCCATTTGGTAGGAAAAAATTGATCTTGTGATACTTTACCAAAAAAAAAAAAAAAAAAAAAAAAAAAAAAATTGATCTTGTGACGCCGAATACCATGTGCTCTGTCTGTGACGATGATGTAGCTGCAATTCTCTAAAGGTGAATTTTCTTTCTTTATTTACTTCAAGATATCATTTGAAATCTAATAAGGTGAAGTTCCGAGAAGATTTACCATGAGTTCCTTCGTGAATTATTGAGTATATGTATTGAGTAACTGGAATGTTTAGGGGATCCTTTAAGTTAACTAAGTTGCTCGTATTTGTAAATCCTCAGATTTTGCAGCTCTTTGGCATTAGAAACGGTGGTTGAATCTATTGATAAGAGATTTGATCTGAGGATATGATTTCCCCACCTATGATTTTGGGAGGTGGAAAAACTTGCCATATATGCTTTGATTCAATTGGAAGGTTGTTTGTGGATCTTAAGGGACAGGTCTTTTTCTGTCTCTTTAGAATCCTTGGGGCCATATTAGCCTGGTTGTGCTTGGACTTGTGAGCTGGTGAGTTTCCATTGCTTCTTCCCTCACTAGCTCGACGGCCAAGGATACGTCCGGTGTATGATGCTAGTTTCTCCAATCCGAGCTCAGCGATCTTGCCTCATGTCCCTAATCTCACCCATACAAGGAATGGCATTCTACTCGCGGGTCCGGTTTTAGCTTTCTCCATCGTCTCGAGTCTGTGTAGAGACTGATTTTGGTCTGAGATATGTGCTTCCTTGTATGTTTTTCAACAGCAACGACGGGGCGAGACAGAAGGAGACCCTTTGTCCTCCCGTATGTCGAAAATGATTCCGAAACAACTACAGGCTTTAAGAGTCGGCATGAGACGATGAAGGGGTTGCCTTGCATATAATGAGGGGTGTGCTAATGGTAATGGAATGTCTAGAATAAATATCAAAATCCCGACATTGTACAGACAGCTCTGTGTGCATTACCAGTGTTACGATTAGACAAAACAGGCAAAGACCGTAATCAAAGTTTAACAATAACCTTAACATCCATAGAACAGAGCATGAGAATCAACGGCAGACGAGTCATTATGCAGTCTATAGTTCCTAATGCATCAAAGATGACAAACACAGGCATTCCAAATCAATTTGATGATTAAAGTCTGCAAAATTGACATTGCATAACTCAATGTAGAAACTTAAAAAGTATGGGCATCTCATCCCATTATGTAATACATCTTTGTAATATTACAAAAGTTATTATAGATTAGCATTGTCAGTATATCAACATTTGTTCTTTTTTTTTTTTCCGTGGATGCATATTTTTCTGGGGGTCCAAAGAAAAATTTATTTCATGTATCTATAAATTAGATGAATAGAGGGTCTTTTTGGATGTATAGGAGGGAGAGTAGTGAGAGTGTACAATTGATGCAAGTGGGCTTTGATATTTTCTTTCTAATCTACTCCCCATTTGTTGTTTTTTATTTTTAATATAGATATTTATTTCTGTCACAATCCATTTATATGGAGCAACCACCTTGTTTTGAGGACGGAAAATACCTATCTTATGTTTGCAAACTTAAGAGAGCTTTGCATGGCCTCAAGCAAGCATCAAGAGTATGGTTTGATCATTTTAGCTTGTTTCTTTTAGCATTTGGTTTCTTTTGCAGCATTGTAGATCCTTCGTTGTTCATTCAAAAATCAGATCATAGCATTCTAGCTCTACTTTTATTCATGGACGATATGATTGTCATCAGTAATGACCCAAACTTGCTTGATGTATTTATTTCTTCATTGAGTAGTGAATTTACAATGAAGGATACAGAGCCATTACATTACTTTTTGGTTGTGGAGGTTAGAATATTTTTTGATAGTCTTTATTTGTGCCAACCACAATATGCTTTGTCAATTCTTGAATGTGCTCAAATGGAGGGTTGCAAGCTGGATCCATGCCTATAGCCACTCGCACTCATTCTCTCAAATGCGAAATTATTTTTGGATCCCACGCTACATCAAATTATTGCTAAAGCTCTTTAATATCTCATAATCACACGGCTGGATATTTCATATGCAGTCAATTTTATATGTCAATTCATGCATTGGCCTACTATGACTCATTTTCAAATTATGAAACACATTTTGTGCTATGTTAGTAGCACAATGGATCGAGAAATGCGAATCTTGTCCAAGTTAACTATAGAGTTGAATGCCTTTTGTAATGAAGATTGAGCAAATTGTTGTTTGACTTGATGACTGACTAAGATATTTTTTACTTGTAGTAATTGTATATCATGGAGTGCTAAGAAGCAACGAATGGTTGCTCGATCTAGTGCCAATGTAGAGTATCGTGCAATGGCGTCAACAATTGCTGAGATTGTTTGGATATCTTTCCTTTTAAGAGATTTAGGTATTCAACTTTCAAGTCCACCAATATTATTTTGTGATAATATCAGTGCAATTTTTATGTTGATTTATCTTGTGTTATATGCAAGAACTAAATATATCGAATTAGATTATAATTATGTGCAAGAAAAAGTGGCTTGTGGAACTCTTGTAACTAAGTATGTTCCGTTTGTGCAACGAATTGTTTATCTCTTCATGAAGCTATTATTCCAAAAATGCATTTGGAAACTTACGTTGCAATTTGAGAACTTGGGATTGTCCCATTCCTAATTTGAGGGGGAGTTAAGACACTAAAGTATCAATCGAAGGAGAAGAATATGGAAATGTTAATCAAAATCACAAGCAGATTCTCAAATATACTAAAATCAAGGGATTGACAGCTTTCTTATTTAAATTATTGTATTGTTTCCTTATAAAGTGTAATGCTTTGTAATATCTTTAATATAGTGGAAATCATTTTAACAAATTATAAATAGAGATCAACAATCAAACACCTTTATTCTTTAAGGATGTTTGAAGCAAATGGTGATTAGAGATGATTTTGAAGGCCGCATTTGTTTTCTCACTTAAATTCATTGCAACTTCACCAGAATAAATGGCGCAATGGAAGATTTCATTTGCCTAGAACTTGATCATCCTTCACCCTACCCGATTCGAATTGGACAAACATAAAGGAGACTGAAAAAAGAGAATAACATTTGACAATGTTAAGTGAAAATGTCCATCATTTAAAACATTCAAAGAGGGATATGAACATGACTGAAAATAGGAGGAAGATCACACATAACAACATTCAACAAAATAATCAAGAGATGATGATCGTGTTGGAAATTTTCTATAATATGGGCTTACATTGATTAATTAATTTTCTATTTTAAATAATCGAGTTAATGGATATTCCAATATTTGTTGAACCCTATAGTGATCTTATTGAATTGAGTATTGTCATATATTAATAACGGACCTAGTTAAGTAGCAAAGTGTAGGTAATTGTGTTTAATTGAAGCATGTAATAGGAAAGGCTCAGTTGACACGCTATTGATTAGGGTTTGCTAGGTTCCCTCTAAAGCCTATAAAAGGTAGGTTATACATTGCTTGAATCCTATTGAAAGCTGCTATACTAAAATATGTCATAGAGAGGAAGATCTGGCATTCCGATAAATCTCTGATTATCAGATTGATTTATTTTTCTTCAAGTGAAGTAATGGCTCAAACAGATACGCTTTAACTCCGTTGTATTTATTGATCTCGGTGTTTTACAGTCATATATGGATCTAATTCTTCTTGATTGATTAGTTGTTTATGTGAATAATTTTCTACATATGGTATCAGAGCAAATCATATATGATTGTAGAACCAAAAAAAAATAAAAAATTTTTGGACAAATTCGAAAATTTTCTTTTTTAAGCCGAATATGGGCTTTTTTTTTTTTTTTTTTTCATGTGGATTTTTTGCTTGATCGATCCTGAAACCATAGGGTTTCTGTTCTACGATCTTTCCAACCATATATAATTTGTATAATTTCATTGAGGATTGAGTTAGAATTTGAAATTTGAAATTTTAGGGTTTATACATGAAAAAAGTTCTAGAATTTTCAAATTACTCACAATTGATTGATGTTCGTTGTAAATCGTTGCATGGGTATTGTTATATATATATGTGTGTGTGTGTGTGTGTGTGTGTGTGTGTGTGTGTGTGTGTGTGTGTGTGTGTGCGCGCGCGTGTGCGTGTGTGCGTGCGTGCGTGCGTGTGTGTGCGTGTGTGTTTTAGCATCTTTTTGTTGCATTAAGGTAAGTTTTTTATGCTTAAATTTAAGAAAACACGAAAGATTAAAATTCTATTCTTGTATATGCATAACTATTACTAGAAAACATCGTAATAAACGAATTCTGTTATGTTCTTTTTTGATATCGGTATAATGGCTTGCAACGTGTGCATCTCCAGCTACAGCAGGCTTCAACATGAATAGCGATCTTCTGAGCCATGAGTTCTCTATAGAACATAACTATGTCATTACATACGAGTTAAAAAATCATAGTTTCTTCCTCTCAACTAAGAGGTAGCCATCAAATTGGTTGACCACCAACGTCTAATTGCAGAGATTGCAGAGATGAATCCCATCTATAGCAGAACGATAGTTAAAACGAACCTATGTCCGAATAGCGCGTCGAGGATCAGTGCTATACATTGGTTGCTTTATTCATCACGTGTTGCTTTAGACCAGTACCATATTGGTATTCATATTCTAGGAGTTTTTGATTAATGCTGCTAAATTCACGACTCCCTCTCCCTTAGGGTTCATGTCTTTTCCTAAAGTCGCCGCCCACTTCTTCGTAAGCCCAAAACCAAAAATAAGAACAAAATAGTATTATGGGCCATTAAAATACAACAGCCTAATTCGTGAGCCGTGTGAAGGTTTGGGACCGCGCTGGGTTTGCGTTGCTCGTGGGTCAGGCCCTGCGGTCCGATCCGGCCTGCTTGCGGGTCAGGGCCCGTGGGTTGGGTCTAAAATATTAAAATAATAATTATAAAGTAAATATATATATATTTTTAAAAAAATTGTGGCAAAAATTGTTGCTCGATAAATGCACCATGATCTTGGGAAGCACATGTTGTAAAGTACTTCATATTATTTGATGAATTTTGGGCATAAATTTTTTGCCATATTGATAAAAATTAGTATATATAATAACTCGTCCAAATGGAGTTATTGTGTATATTAATTTGGAAAATAGCATGAAGATTAATTCTTATATTTGAAAGATGGGGATGTATAATTGAAAAATATTTATCTGCCCAAAGGGGATAAATATTTTGAAAATTATATGTAATTCCCCTCTATATTGATATTATTGAGATGCATGATTTAAAGGATTTGTCTGCCTAAAGAGGATGGATCATTGACAATTATATGTAATTCTCCTTATTGTTGTTTTATAAATTTCATGCTGTGAAAAATAATGGTGCATTATATACTCTGCCCAAAGGATAGTTTATAATGTACTAATTATTTTTGTTGAATTGGTTATTGGCCATAATTGATTTTATTGCATTATGTGTGACAAGCAGTTACCTTTGCTGTAAATAACAATAATGCCACGGTTGAAATGTTAATTGGATCTATGATTATACTGTTAAAGACTTGATCAAAAAGGGAAATATTGTGATTGAGAATATCACAATTAAACCCATATTGGCTAATCCTTTAACAAGAGGCTTATGACCCATTTTGTTTAAAGAACATGTAAAGAATATGGGTGTTTTGGATTCTTTTGATTTCTTTTGTTGGTGGGAGCTATATAATTTGTATTTCTGGATATTATAGTTATATGTTTTATGATGTCTATTAAAGCATTTATTTTAAATGATTGTTATTATTGATTATATTGTTATCATTTCTCATGTTGACTGAGAAATAGAAGTATAAAACAGTATCTTTAAACAAATTTTAGTTTAAAGATGACTTGATATCACTGATTATGAGATCTCATATTGGATTGTGACATAACCATGCAATTTCATGTTATTTAGAAATTGCGCTAATGCAG
Organism: Eucalyptus guilfoylei; assembly: GCA_016097605.1. NCBI lineage: Eukaryota > Viridiplantae > Streptophyta > Magnoliopsida > Myrtales > Myrtaceae > Eucalyptus > Eucalyptus guilfoylei. The sequence goes on along the minus strand of CM027869.1, from coordinate 18,221,660 downwards.
TTTCATGTTGTTGAGAAATTGCATTGACAACTGATAAGAAATAGTGTATATTTTGATCATATGTTGGCACAATTTCTTACTACACTACTAAGCCCATGTACCATGAAAATATAATGCTTATTATATGTGATTGTGGAAGGTCATGTGTTATGGTATTTTCTTAACACATTGATTTCTATAGTCCTATACTGAGATTATATATGATTGGATTGGTTTTGAGATGCCGTTATTGGAATATTATTTTTTAAAGTTGTGGCCACATAAAACAAATTTTACAGTTATTAACTCGATAGTGTCATTTTCAATATAAAATCATTTTCAAAATAAAACAAGTTAATTAATGTAGCCAAAGTGGGAGAATGTTGGAAATTTTCTATAATATGGACTTACATTAATTAAATAATTGGGTTAATGAATATTTCAATATTTGTTGAACCCTACAATGATCTTATTGAATTGGATATTGGCATCTATTGATAATAGACCTAATTAAGCAGCAAAGTATAGGCAATTGTGTTTAACTGAACCCCGTAATGGGAAGGGCCCGGTTGACACGCTATTGATTAGGGTTTGCTAGGTCCCCTCTCTAGTATATGAAAGGGTAGGTTATACCTATCAGTTGCTTGAATCTTATTGAAAGCTGTTATACTGAAATAGGTTATAGAGAGGAAAATCTGGCATTTCGATAGATTTCTGATTATCAGACTGATCTATTTTTCTTCAAGTGAAGCAATGACGCTTTAACTCCGCTGTGTTTATTGATTTCGATGTTTTACAGTTACATATAGATTCGATTCTTCTTGATTGATTAATTGTTTATGTGAATAATTTTCTATAGGTCTAGCATCCGTCATTAGGAGAAAAACCAAAAAAAGTGGAAAAAAGAGAGTATTGTACTGAGAGGTGAGGGGTTCATTTGTGGGAGCCAAGCACGGAATATACAGTCTGAATTGTGGTGAGCGCAAAGAGGAAGACGGCGGCGATGAGAGACAATGCAACCCAAGGATTCCTGAAGTAGGTGCGGATGAGATTAGCCCTCCACATGTTCCAGCGCTTATTGTAGTACTTGTTGACCTTCTCGAGCACGTCATTGAGGCTGCGGCTGGGATGGACCCTCACCACCTTGCCCAGCGAGTCAAACATATTGGCTACCGCCTCATCGCTTTCCAGGAAATTCACGATGATACCCTTGGCACGGAGCAGCCGGACATCCTGCCCGTTGCCGATTATGTGGTCCATGCAGTAGATGTAGGACATGACCTTGTTCCCAGCCCCGACATGGAGGCGCTCGAACGCCATGAGATTGAGGAACCTGGACATGGTTTTGACATCCACCCAGATCCCGGGGAGCGTCAGGACCCCACCCACAAAGGAGATGTCCTTGAGGCTGTCGGTCTTGCTCTTCTTGAACCGGATCCCATGCTCCCTGAGCTCAGTGGCCGAGGCCAATTGGATAGTCCCCGGACTGAATGGGATAGACCCCGGACTGTACTCCCACTCCCCCTTGTCCTCCTCGAGCTCCATCAGCATGCACTTCCTGAGGGCGTCTAGGACATGCAGGTATTTGCCCATCCTTGCGATGCCCTTGCTGAGGTTGTAGGAGTTCAGGATGAGCTCATTGATGAATTCGCCCCCCTGTGTTGTTGGAGTAAAGTCAGAACATTGAATCCAGGATTGTGGTTGGATCGATACTACTTGCATAAAAGGGGGAAAAAATAAAGTTTCCTATGGTGGTGATAGATTTAATCATCAGATTGTCGGTTGATCTGGAGTCGTGCATCCAGTGCATTTGGAGCATTAGATTTAGTACTGTTAGGTGCCCATAGTACGGTGGTTAGCATACTTGCAATAAAATCTCTTACGACCGACCAAAATCTAAGAAAGTAACCTTCTTGCCATCGCTCTCGACAGCCACCAGCCGTTCCAGAACTAGCATCGGAAGCTGATTCTCCAGTATCAGCATATCCTGCTCAATACATGGCATCATGAAGAGATGCCCGTGGCTGCTGAAGATGGGGTCGTGGGGTGCATAGTCGTCCACCTCGTTGGCTGCAACCCTCAGGATCTCGAGCATGAAGCAGCCATCAGTTATCATCAGCTCCAGGAACGGGGATGCCGCACCCTCGCCGGTGCCTACCTTCCACTTCGGGTCTAGCGCATCGTAGCTTTCCTCGAGGTCCCCCACCACCTCCCTCAGGGACTCGAAGAAGCGCTCGATAGGCTTCTTGGACCGCTTGAGGAAGTGGCGAACTGCGCGGCGCTTGTGTTCCTCCATGGGGAGGAGTTGGTCCTCGCCGTGGTGGTAGGGGCCAAAGGAGACAACTTGCGGCCGGTAGGCCTCATGGTTGAGGGTGGTGATGTGGGCAGGGACCCTGTAGATGGACCGCATATTCCAGTACCGTTGCTCCTCGTCATCCGAGGGCATGAGTGGGAGGCTCTCTCCAAGTGGGGCAATCGAGTCGGACTCGTCCAGCTCCATAGGAGGCATAGTTCGGCAAGTTTCACAGGTTCCGCAAGTTTCTGTTCGACCGTGACAGGTCCAATCCCACGGCCAGGTGATGGAACCGCTGCTTCACGAGCATTCAAAGAATAAATAAATTGCCCTGCTTTGGCTGGCAATCACCTTCCTGCAGAAAAAGACAGTTTATATAGCCTAGTCAAAGTCGGTTGAGAGCAAGTATTATACAATGCTCGATATCACTTCAGAAGAGGCACTTATGGCATGCTGAAAATGCAAAGAACAAGCTCAGTTATCCGACGGTAGAGCCTCCCTCGCAGTTCGACTGATCACAAAATCAAACTTATTTCTTTAAAAAGGCAAAGCACGCGTTATCCTTACGCCTAATCATAACCGATCGAACAAAACTATACCATTGCAGTCGATATAGGCCCAGACAACGAAACTCAAGCTATTGTGGAATCCGCGAACCAACGAGCCATTAAGTCCAGCTGAAACAAACGTTATCCAAAGATCTCATACGAAGACGCCAAGGAGCTACAGCGGCACATACCTGACCAGAACGACCGAGAGTGATCGTGACCTGGGGCCTCGACATTTCTGACGCCCTGAAGCCCAGAGCTTAAATCATCGGAGACGTGGAGCTATAGACCAACCAGGCCACGCCCGATTCAACGATTGGAACCCTAATTCGATGCGGTGAGGACGATGATTGGGGATCAGAAGAGCTCGGAAGCGGAGTTTTGGGAAGGAGGGGAGCGAGGTGTTTAAAGGTCTTGCTTTGCATTGACTCGGGGTCAACAACTTGGGTGGGTGGGGGTGGGTGTGGTGCGGCGGCGACTTACCGGCCAAAGCTGGGCCATTACAGGCAAGCCATGTGCTATGTACATGTGACTTACTTTTTGTGCACGAGGATTGGAATTTCACGCACGCAACGCCAGAGCGTCTCTCTAAATCGAAGGGCTCCTATGGATTGAATACATGTAATGACAATTTAGACACCAACTTTACATATTCGACGTGACACTAGATTTAAAATAGTATTTCTTTTTTGTTGTAACTTTTTCTTTATATATTTGAGATACTCTGGATCTTTTACTTGAGTCTCATATTTAGTACTCAACGTACTTTTTTTATGCATTCATCACATGTAGGAAAAAGAAAAAATGTTGCCAGAAATAGTGACGTAATGATAGTATATGTGCATGGTTAGCTCATGATAATTCTATAACTTCTTGTGGCATACAAGAAGGGTTGTAACCATGTTGTGTGAAACTCAAATACCTCCGCTTGTTTCATACGAAATTGGCTACAAGAATTTATAAGCTCCAATCGAGAAGAGCTCAAATCAATTATACTTACTTGTGAATTTTGTTTTTCTTTCCAATCCATCCTTTGGCCTTGCCCTCCAACCAAGTCAGCTGTTAGTTAATACTTAACAGTAGAGGGACCTAGTTGGCTAACATGTAGAACTTTGCTTTACAATTCAATCTTCTTGAGGTGAAAATTTTGGATTGGAGTTTTCCGAGTTTCTAATGTCAGCCATTTTGTGGGGGAAAAAGTGACCTTGTAGTGCCGAATGCCAGGTGCTCTGTGACTCTGGTGGAGCCACTATTCTCTGAAGGTGAATTTTCTTTCTTTACCTACACATAGGACGTCGTGTAAAATCTGATGAGTGGACATCGTGTAAAATCTGATAAGTGAAGTTCCGGGAAGTTTTATCATGAGTCCCTTCATTAAATCATGTATTTGTAACCATAAACTTGTATTTCTGTGGATCCTTCAAGTCGACTAAGTCGCTCATGTTTTGAATCTTCGGATTTTGCAGCTCTTTGGCATTAGGAAAGGTGTTTGAATCTGTTGATAAATAATTTGATCTGACATCGGGGCATGTGATTTCCCAACCAATGATGTTGGGGACGTGAAAAACATGCCATATTTGCTTCGATTCGATTGAGCGTGTGCGGTTTCTATCCTTTATAAAGCGTTACTAATAACGGACTGAAGTCTGTGTAGTGAACTGAGTCTCATATTTAGTACTCAACATACCTTTTTTATGCATACATCACATGTAGGAAAAAGAAAAAATGTTGCCAGAAATAGTGACGTAATGATAGTATATGTGCATGGTTAGCTCATGACAATTTTATAATTTCTTGTGGCACATAAGAGGGGTTGTAACCATCTTGTGTGAAACTCAAATACCTCCCCTTGTTTCATACGAAATCGGCCACAAGAATTTATAAGCTCCAATTGAGAAGAGCTCAAATCAATTATAATTACTTGTGAATTTTGTTTTTCTTTCCAATCCATCCTTTGGCCTTGCCCTCCAACCAAGTCAGCTGTTAGTTAACACTTAACAGTAGAGGGACCTAGTTGGCTAACATGTAGAACTTTGCATTACAATTCAATCTTCCTGAGGTGAAAATTTTGGATTGGAGTTTTCCGAGTTTCTAATGTCAGCCATTTTGGGGGGGAAAAAAGTGACCTTGTAGTGCCGAATGCCGGGTGCACTGTGACTCTGGTGGAGCCACTATTCTCTCAAGGTGAATTTTCTTTCTTTACCTACACATAGGACGTCGTGTAAAATCTGATGAGTGGACATCGTGTAAAATCTGATAAGTGAAGTTCCGGGAAGTTTTATCATGAGTCCCTTCATTAAATCATGTATTTGTAACCATAAACTTGTATTTCTGTGGATCCTTCAAGTCGACTAAGTCGCTCATGTTTTGAATCTTCGGATTTTGCAGCTCTTTGGCATTAGGAAAGGTGTTTGAATCTGTCGATAAATAATTTGATCTGACATCGGGGCATGTGATATCCCAACCAATGCTGTTGGGGACGTGAAAAACATGCCATATTTGCTTCGATTCGATTGAGCGAGTGTGGTTTCTTTCCTTTATAAAGCGTTACTAATAACGGACTGAAAGTCTGTAGTGAACTGATTTTGGTCCCAGATATTTGTTTTCTGGAATGTTCCTCAACAGCAACGGCGGGGCGAGACCGAAGGAGACCCTTCATCCCCTCGCCTGTCGAAAATGATTCTGAAACAACTACAGGATTCAGGAGTCGGCATGAGACAATAAAGGGGTTGCCTTGCATATAATTGAGGTCACTTAAGGTGTACAAATGGTAATGGAATGTCTAGAATATATATCAAAATACCTACATTGTAGATAGCTCTGTGTGCATTACCGGTGATACGATTAGACAAAACAAGCAAAGACCACAATCCAAGTTTAACAATAGCCTTAACATTCATTTAATAGAGTGAGAAATCAACTATAGACAAGTCATTATGCAGTTTATAGTGTTGAGAAAATTCCTATAAGATTTTGAAATTGACAAAACTTTTTTATTTTTATTTTGAAGAATACTAGACTTTTGTAGTCATATTGCAAACTCTTGTCAAAGTATATTTATTCCAGAAGTCTTTCCCACTATGACGTAATCCAGACTAAAATTAAGTCCAGAACGAAGATATAATCAGATTCAGAATTATTGATCTTACAACAATGAGTCAGTATGAACGTTATAGAGATTTATCTTTAATATCTGACTTTCTAGCGAAGAATCTCACTTACCTTTTATAAATATATTGATGAAATCAATCACGAATTGGTGAAATCAATCTTGAAGACAAGTTCTTTTTTGGGAAGCATCTACTTATGGAAACCTAGATTCTGATTATATGGGCGACTAGAATCATCGGATTTTCATCTCAATCTTCAAACGGCTATAATTCCTTAATCGATTATGTCCAATGGATTGATTAGAAGAAATTTATCTGGAGAATACCGACGGCTAGAAAGGCGTAAATGAGTATTTAAGGAAATCATTCAGTCCATTTGAGATAGTGTGTGAAAATTGAAATTCCAAACTCGAAACCTTTCCAACCACTTGTTTTTCAATATTAGTGCTTACAAATTGTATTCAAAAGAGAAAAACACAAGAAGAGTGACTTAGTGAGAGGAAAAGAAATCTTCCACTGAGTGTTCGCACTCAAACCATTGTATTTCTTAGTGAATTACAGTTAGGAGGCTGTTAGCATGGGAGAGTGGATGTAGGCTTGATCTAAGTTGAACCACTATAAATCTCGTGTACAATTTTCTCTTCCCTGAACTCTTTTCAGCTTTATTCGTTGCAATCTTCTTCTGAACTTCTCAAAACTCTAAACCATCTCTATTTAAGTCTGAATTTATTTCAGAAGTCTGGAGATGTTTTTAGTCAAACTTTGACTCCTTCTCAGACTTTGCTTGCAACTTAATTTATTCTGCATTTATTTGCTTAATTTTTTTAACAACTATTCACCCCCCTCTAAGTGGTAGTGCTAGCATTTTCATATAGTTCCTAATGCACCAAAGATGGCAAACACAGGCATCCAAACTCAATTTGATGATTAGAGATTACAAAGTTGATATTGCATGACTCAATGTAGAAACTTTAAAAAGTATGAGCATCTCATCCCATTATTTAATACATCATACTTAGTAATAATTACAAAAATTACTATAAATTAGCCTTGTCAATATATGAACATTTGTTCTTTAATTTTCTTTCTTTCCCTGTCCATGCATATTTTTCTAAAGGTCCAATGAAAAATTTGTTTCATATATCTATAAAATTTGTTTCTGCCTCTACTTTTGTACGTGGATGACATGATTGTCATCAGTAATGACCAAACTCGCTTGATGGATTTATTTCTACATTGAGCATTGAATTTGCAATGAAGGACATGGGGCCGTCACATTACTTTTTGGTTGTGGAGGTTGGAATAATTTTTTGGTTGTCTTTATTTATGCCAGCAACAATATGTTTTGTTAACTCTTAAACAAGTTCAAATGGAGGACTGCAAACCAGTTTCCACACCTATAGCCATCAGATCTCATTTTAGCTCAAAAGTGAAATTATTTTTGGATCACACGCTATATCAAAGTACTATCGGAGCTCTTCAATATCTTTCTATCACATGGCTAGATATTTCATATGCAGTCAATTTTATCTGTCAATTCATGCATTAGCCTACTGTGACTCATTTTGAAATTGTGAAGTGCATTTTGCGCTATGTCAATAGCATGATAGATTGAGAAATGTGAATCTTGTCCAAGCCAACTATAGTGTTGTATGCCTTTTGTGTTGTAGACTGGACAAATTGTTGCTTGACTCTATGATCGACTATGGGATTTTGTACCTGTAGTAATTGTATATCATAGAGTGCTGAGAAGCAGCAAATGGTTGCTCCAATTAGTACCGAGGTAGAGCATTTGTACAGCATCGATAATTGCAGATACTAATAGGATATCTTTCCTTTTAAGAGATTTATGTCTTCATCTCTCAAATCCACTAATATTATTTTGTGATAATATCAGTGCCATTTATATGTCAATTGATCCCGAGCTATATGCTAGAACTAAACTTATCGAATTAGATTATTGTGACATTTAGGATTTTTGCTCGACAAAATAGCAAGCCTCAAATGCTTAAAGGCCCACGCCACATTGACGAGCTTGTCACTGGACTACACCACTCGCGCCACCACAAGATTTGCCATCTCAGCCCATCTTCGTCGCCATCAAGACACCACGCTCTGCCAACTCGACATTGCCGCAACGCGTCACCGCCACATTTCAAATGCCACCTAGTCAACCAAACGGAGGAGAGAGAAGACCAAACGTAAACCGTGGACGAAGAAGAACTGTCGCTCCTCCACCTAAGCTCATCGCCCATTGGCACGTTCTCCTCATGTCTCAGTTCATTTCAGTCAAGTTGGTCAACAGCCACGTCTTCCCCTTCATGTTGTGAGCGCTCGGGCTTCGTCCCTCCACATGCCGACTCCCCCCGCATCTTTCAATCGCGACACCTCCCATTTCGTCCCTTGCTTCCACATGGCCCCACGTGTCGTCCATCCAAATTTATGGAGTCAACAAATTTGACTGACTCCATCGGTGGAGAAAACGAAGATTGAAGGATACGGGGAAGTCAGAACTTCATTTCTTCTTCTTGCGCGACCCTCCTTTCATTCTCTTACAGAACAACGACCGGTTTTTCCCCCACTTCTCTCTGCTCGTACGTGACGCCACAGCGTTGCCATCCGATCACCGACGACGCTCAATTCAGCTAGTCGATTGGATAGTCGTTCCGCTGCTAGCGTCACCTTCCTAGGTTGCCGTGACTGGCCGAACTGCGGCCATTGCTCATCCAAGACTTGAGGCAAGTGAATTACTACCGGTTTACGTAAGCGATAGCATAATTTTATAATGCGGAATTACAAAAACACTGGATTTTTTATCTTCATGATTTTCAAGATGTAATTGTTGTGAAAAAACCGAAGAAATGCCGAAATCCGATTTTTTTCTCTTAACCCATTTTTCTTTGCACGCACTCTTTCTCTTCTCTCTCTTCTCTTCTCTCTCCCTTTCTTCTCCCCCCATACTACATGCTCTCTGTCTCACCGCACCCTCATCTAACTAACGAACTCCACGACGATGGTAGAGGCAACCTTTCGAGGTGGAGGTGGAGCCGCACGGTGGTTCATTGGACGAGCCACCAATGAACCACTATGCCCTACTGATGAACTTTGCAACGGCGGAGGCAACCTCAAGGCAAAGTCATGCGGTGGATGGGGGCCCCCAAGCCTTAATGCTTCAAGTTCAAGATAAATTATGGGACAAGCCATGCACATGTCACTCATTTTTTGTGCACGAGGATTCGAATTTCATGCACGCAACGCTTGTAACCCCCTGATCGTGTATTAGCTTGTGAATTCGATGAATCTCCCATATGTCTCTCTTAATCGAAGAGCTCCTATGGATTGAATATATGTAATGCCAATTTGGACACTGATCTCGCATATTTGACGTGACACTAGAGTTAAAATAGTACTTCTTTTTTGTTGCAATTTTTTCATTATATATTTGAGATATTCCATATCTCTTACTCGAGTATATAGTTTAGTACTCGATGCACTTTTTTCATGCATACATCGTTCATAGGAAAAAGAAAAAATGTTGCCACAAATAGTGATGTAACAATATTATGTGTGTACGGTTTGCTCACTACAATCATATAACTTCTTGTTAATTAACTTTAAATGTCACATAAAACGGGTTGTAACCATCTTATGTGAAACTCAAATATTTCCACCCTTTTCATACGAAATCGGCTACAAGCATTTATGACCTCCCATCAAGAATAGCTCGAATCCATTATAATTGCTTATGAGCTCCAATCGAGAAGCACTTGGATCCATTATAACTGCTATAATTAGTAAACACTAAACACAAATATATTGCCGGATGACGATTAAATCCAAAGGTGACTAATTCCATCACCCGATCAGATTAGTACGTCATTTTGATGAATTGGTTAAGCCCTAATAACACAAATTGTCGACCTCATTTTGGGTCCCTTTCATGTGGGCAACACATTTAGTTTTAGGCTCCACTTATTTTACGGAAAATATGGCGTTTTTAGAAAATATTTTCCAAGAAGTAATTTTTTCAAGAAGATAATCATATTTCCGTTGTTCGACTGAAATCTAAAAATAAATTGGAAAATATTATTCACTATTTGGTAAGGAAAATCTTTTTCTTCATGACCCCTTTTAATAAATTTTTATTTTTAAAAAAATAATTTTCTAATTATTTTTATTTTTATTCTTTTTCTTTTTTCAAATTTCCCTTTCTTTCCTTCTTCTTCTTCTTCGAGCTCACCAGATTTTGCAAGGTTAAGCATCGCTAGCCTGTGGCGAGGCCAAGCTCACCTGACTTCAGTGAGCTCAAGCCCTGCTAGATCTGGCCACCTATGAGGGGCTTGAGCCTAGCCAGAGGTTGCCAGACGTTGATGAAGCTTTGGCGACCTTCGGTGAGGCTCGAGCCCCCACAAGTAGCCGGACTTGGCAAGGCCCGAGCTCTCTCAAGGTTGGTCGGGCGAGCTAAGTAGGGCTTGACGCTCGTCGAGGGCTGCCAAAGCCTCGTCGTCGTCTAGTGACCTTTGGTGAGGCTCGAGCCTTACCTAAGTGGCCAGATTTGGCGAGGCCCAAGCTCATAAGCTTTGAGTGAGCTCGGCCTCGCCACAGGTGGACGAGGCTTGACCTCATTGGAATCTAGCAAGCTCGAGCCTCACTAGCCTGTGGTGAGACTCTAGCTCGCCTTTGGCTAGTCGCTGGCCCCACTGTGGCCGACAACTGACCAATGAAGAAGAAGAAGAAAAAGAAAGAAAAGGAAATAAAGAATAAAAATAATAGAAAATTTGATTTTTAAAAAATTTAAAGAAAAAAATAAAAGTAAAAGGTATTTGATAAAAGAAAGTGAGGTGAAAGATAGTGTGAAAAATGTTTTTCTCTTTTTCAAAAGTGGAAAACATTTTTCCCTATCTTAAAGACTTTTTTCCCTTCATAGAAGATATTTTCTTCAACCAATTCATTTTCCGTGTAATGATCATTGGAAAATCCGAAAAACGTTTTCCTAGAAGTTATTTTCTGTGAAATGAATGGAGCCTTAAATCCAAACAAACATGCACGGCTTTAAAGTTGAGTTGATAAATGTTCAAACAAAGCATGTTATGTTTCCCCGTTGCATGACATGCTCATTAGTTCACGTTAGGGCAATAAGTTTCAATTTTATGTGTATTCTGCAGGACAATTAGTCGTTGATTTCAATTTATATTGATAAACTATTCATCAACATTGTACATTAGGTACTCCAAGATTATAAAAGAACGATGGAAATTTATATCACCTTGGTAATTGCAGATATGCATTAGTAGATACCATTCAAATAACTTTGGTAACTATCCAAAAGTTTGGCAAATTTCATTAATATGATGATTATCTTTGAACTATGTATAATTAGATAGTTACTAAGATCTCAATCAATATTGACTAAAATATGTCATGGTAACTAATGCCTCTCAAAAGGTTATGTTTTTTGCTATTAAAGTTGATTAAATGGAGTGTGATTCATTATTCGATTAAAGGAAGGAAGGTTTCTTATCTGAATTTGGGATAACGGTTTTGATTATGTGTGTGCAAAGACAAATTCAATCCTTTTAGGTCTCTTTCTTAAAGGACAAATACCCTATTATCAAGTCAACTACCCGTCTTATTTTATCACAATAATCCATATCCGAAGTGTTAACCTCGTTGGTTATGGTGCGTCCAATTGGTTGTCGAGAGCACATGGCTTTCTCATGCTTGCACTGCTCGATCGGCTTTCCTCCTCAACAAATGAGAGATTCTCGAGGTTGTCAGGGGGGATGGTGGTGGCTCATCTCCCTTTCCACGGGGGTTTATGTTCCCGATGCACATATACAATGGAATTCCGATAATTTGTTCATGGCTTTCTCATGCTTGCACTGCTCGATCCGCTTTCCTCCTAAACAAATGAGAGATTCTCGAGGTTGTCAGGGGGGATGGTGGTGGCTCATCTCCCATTCCACGGGGGTTTATGTTGCCGATGCACGTATACAATGGAATTCCGATAATTTGTTCATGGCTTTCTCATGCTTGCACTGCTCGATCCGCTTTCCTCCTAAACAAATGAGAGATTCTCGAGGTTGTCAGGGGGGATGGTGGTGGCTCATTTCCCTTTCCACGGGGGTTTATGTTCCCGATGCACATATAAAATGGAATTCCGATAATTTGTACGAGGAATCGAATAAGAGAAAGAATATATATATGTGGTAACCAAAGATCCGCTGGGCCCGCATTTCGCTTACGCTAATTGGCAATCCACAGCTTGTACAGTGCACTGTGCATCTCGGACCAAGCGTTAAGACCTGGAGGGAAACTAGCACAGGACTCCACCACTATGGCCTCCCACTTAAGACGTGTTATTAGCTGCGGAGTTTCAACCCTGCGACCTTTGTAATGAAGTGCCCAAAACCAAACCAACTCAGTTGTCCACTGGTGGGTTAAGAGAAAGAATATTAATAGCTGATGTCGACAAGTCTAAGAAAGATTCGAATGCATTTCAATAACATGACGTGACAAGCAGGAAAATTACTAAAAATATTTTTGAACCTATTGAAATTGTATTAATTCGTTTTCAAAATTTCTTCTCATTCAATTCTAAACATTTTATATTTGTACAAATTCAATCCACCTAGCCAATTTTGGTTGGCCAGTGCTAACGTGAACTCTAGCTATCCAGTTGACACTGTGATTGATAATTTTTAATAATATATTTATCTTTTTTGAATTTATTATTATTTTTTATTTTCCTTGTCTTCCTTCCTTACTTCTTTGTTTCCACTATGGTTGCCAAGCTATGGCCAGCGAGGGTCGAGGCCAGCCTCAGATGGCCACGCTAGCCGTAGGCGAAGGTGGTCTTGCCTATGATCGGCTTGCCTTACTTCACTAGACTTCTGCTCTTGAGCACAATTAAAGGTAAAAAATCTATGCCTCCTTTGCGTGTCGTTTGCTTCTATTTTTCACCCGTGCCACTGAAGAACATGAATGCCTTGGGTTTGTGGGGCTGAGATTAGCCTCGTTGGCCATGGGTGAAGGCGGCCAAGTCCTTGCTAGCCATAAGCGAGGCCGCCTTTGTCTGCAATTTGGCAAGGCTGGGTGAGGGCTGCAACTCTTGCTGGCATCCAATGAGGGCTTCATGGTCTAAGGCCCTCACCTAGTGCCTAGCAACCCTCGTCGACCCTTAGGCCACAGCTCGTCGGCCATGGTAGGAAACAAAGAAGGAAGGAAGGAAGGAAGGAAGGGAGAAAAGAAAAAAAGAAAAGGAAAAATGAAATAAAAGAATAAAAAATTTGACAAAAATAAAATGTTATTAAAAATTATTCACGTCAGTATCAGCCAAGTGGCAGCATCCATGTTAGTGCAGGCCTGCCAAAATTGGTCGGATAGACTAAATTGGTACAAATACAAAAAGTTTAGGACTTAATTGGCCAAATAGAAAAAGTTTAGCATTAAATCGACACAACTGTAATAGGTTTAAGATTTTTTTGATAATTTTTCCAGCAATTCATGTTAGATAATTGTTAGCCATGTGCTCAAAAAGCGTATTTCCTCACACTTGCCATGGATGATTTATTTATTTATTTGTAATGTGGTCTCATGTTACCCACTAACAACCCCCTTTTAACACGGGGACATTGTTGGCTGACCAACTAATGTAGATTTAGCTCCATCCGACCACACAAGGTAAGGAGGGGATTTCGTTCTTGTGGTGCTTTTTCACTCAAAACCATCACGGAATAGATGAGAATGACAGTTTGTAATCAGATATCCCCAACAAAAAGAAATGTAAACTTCCTCAACTAAAATTAAACCACTCATACAATGTTTTTTGAGCTGAATCATTTAATGTTAGTTTCTTCTGTTTGATTTGACCAGCAGTAAATTTATCCAACTAAATTATTCTTTATGCAATTAAATCGACTTTCTAGCTCCAGCAATAGTGAAATGATAATTTCGAGAGAAATAGAAAGATGGTCTCTTTTTATTTTATCTCAAGTATCCGCTCAACCATCCATCAAGAGAGTTTAGATGCATCAAGAAAACAGTACTTTGCAAACATATTGAGGAAGCCTTGAAGAGGAAATTTACAAATAAGTGCATGTAGAGTGCAATAACGAAAAACTGTTTATTAGAATCTCCTCCCTCTTGCTCTCAATGTTATAATGAATGGCTTTTTGCTTAAATCAAAAGACAAGTGAAGCCATCACTTCTTTGTTTGACCCGGATTTAGTTGCTTGGGAAACCCTCCGATTTCACCTTCCCAATGTGCATTATTGATATCAAGGGCATGATGACCATAAATAAACCCTAACATCTAAACATACTTATTCTCGATAATCATATTTTTATTGAGAAATGATTGCGTGATAATTTTTAATGTACCGTGAGAATAATAGTATCTGGACCGCAACAAATCAAATTGCAAATAATCATAAATTGTTGTGAAACCTGCTTTTTCAATAATTTGTGACTTATAATAGACTGTTATTCTCACGGTACCTAAAGACTGTTATACTAACAAAACCCTTTTTTATTCATTTTAAAGAAAAGAGGAAAAAAAAAGTTTCCTTTAATTACACAAGCAACAATGCATGTATGTTTCCTTTCCTCACTCAACGGCATTTCAATATAAAACTAGTTTGTGAAATCGAGTTGTAAAATCATGTGATACATCTTTCTTAAGTATTTAGACATGACCCACGAGCTCAAGTAGTTAATAAGAGTTTGTTGCATAATTTCTTCTATAAAATCGGGGTGTTTGTTGTTCAATTGTGTGAAATGGTGCTTATATTGATGTCATATTGGATCCTTCTCCTTTGTTGACTCAATAACTCCTTAAAATCTTTATATATATTGCATGCCCCGATCCTCGGTCACGTGCCCATCCTTCACCCTTGGTCAATTGCTAGCGATATTCTAGGACGTATCGCCGACCCATTCATTTTAATAAGCACATGCGTAAGCAATTATAAATCCCCAGACAATAAAACAATAGGATAGAAATGTAGGATTCCAAATTCTGAACTTTCAAAAACAATCACACTTATATACATTGCAATCCATATTGCAAATATATACAAGACGAATGGTCGAGTCAGGTTTTAAACCACAAGGTCATAAAACCAAGTCTGCAACAAATACTTGACTCCCATCAAAAGAGAATTGCCCTATGACTAACTAGTCCAATAGGATCGTCAATTCTTTAGGCTTCCCCTCCTTCACTTCGGGCCTCGAGTCCTTCACCAATGCTGTCTAAGGACCTGCAAATGGTTATTCAATAACCAGTGAGACAATGTCTCAGCGAGTTCTACTTCCTAAGACCCGATTAGGAAACCAATACACCTTAGGACTGCCTATGCACTACACGAGTCAGAGGACTTACCTTGGCCTCAGTCCCAACCTGCAAAACAGTACAGTTCAATAGACACCCAAACAATCACAATAGATCGAAACATTGATCAAATCGACCTAGTCGATTACATGTCAATCAGATCATTTCCCAGTCATTTCAATTTAATCAATCAATTCATGACATCAGATCAAAGTAATGATCAATCGACCTAGTCGATTACATTTTAGCCGGACCATCTCTTGGCCATTCCCATTCTTATTATTCAACTTCCATATAATATATATAACTAGTCACCGAGCCACGTGCATTCTCTAAGATGCCGTTTTCGCCAAGGCGACGTACTTAGTCACCGAGCCACGTGCATTCTCTAAGGTGCCATATTCGCCAAGGTGATGTACCGATCACTGACCCCGTGCATTCTCTAAGGTGCCGTTTTCGCCAAGACGATGTATCGATCACCGAGCCACGTCCATTCTCTAAGGCGTTGTTTTCGCCAAGGTGACGTACTAATCACCGAGCCACGTGTCTTTTTCAAGTAATGTATATATAATAAACGATTTACGTGCATTCTTTCAGGCTCTGTTTTCGCCAAGGTGATGTACTTAATCACCAAGCCACGTATGTCCATAAGTCACGTGCATTCTCTCAGGCGCTGTTTTCGCTAAGGTGATGTACTTAATCCCCGAGCCACGTGCTACATATTTCTTTCCCAACTTTATCATACTCGATAACATCGTACTCGATTGGTCTTAGCCAAGAGTATACTTAATTCATTCTCACAATTTCTCCACTTTATAGCCCATCAAAGTATTATTGGTGCTATATACCCATACCTGGCCATTTACCAATCAACTCAAATTCACTCAATTTAGGAATAATTCCTAAAATTCAACAATCAATTCAATTCAACGCAACGTAGGGCTCAAATAAATAAACGTACTGCACCACGACAATCAGCATAAAATTTTGGCCGTCGACTATCCCAGCCTTATTTCCGAAAAATAAATAAATAAATACAAAAATTAATTATTAAATACTAATAAATCCAACTTAGGCTCGTAATAATGCCTAATTGGAGCCCGAGACAGGTCGGGAAAAATCCCGAGAGACATTCAATAAATAATAGAGCCTATTTCCTTGCTAACTACACTAACCATTTGCCTAACATGCATCAATAAGTCTCTAATTTAATTACTCTAATCTAATCTATCCACCTAATTGCATTTAATTAAATCTAATCAACCCCTAAGCATCATTAGCATACTAATAAAGGATTAGTGAGCAAAACTCACCCGTTTAACAATCCGCTCGGATTGAAACGTCGGGAACGTCGCAAGGGACGTTTTACTCCAAAGCGGGCCTAGGAACCAAGGCCCACAAGCACCCCAAAACGGGCCTACAAGTGGCTGAAAAGCCCACTTTTCTTCTTGCTGGTCGCTGTTGGAAATGGAGAGAAAATAACTCGGTTTAGCGCGGTGAGGCTCGGGAAATGTAGAATAGGCCAAACCAGGCCTAGAGGTGGACTTATAGGTGTCAAATGAGCTCGGGACAGCCCCAGATGAGCTACGACAGACCCGAAGTAGCTGCTGGAAGGCGAGAGGGAGGCGGCCAAGGGTGACGGCGTGCGGGGTTGGCAGCGCGCGAACCGGCGACGGCGAGGCGGCGATTCGGCGTCCAGGCGGCGTGTGGCTTCAGCTTCTTCTCCTTAGCTGCTAGTCGCACAAAATGGAGGGGGAAAGATGAGGTATGGCCGGCCAAAGAGAGAGGGAGAGAAGGGATAGAGGTGAGGGGGACCAAAGGGCTCCACCATGGCCATTTTCCACAAAGTTGTCTCCCATTTGCTTGCCCATGAAGCCAGCAACCCTTGGCTGCAAGTGAGCCACCGAAGCACTTCCCCACAACTCTCAAATGGTCCAAAAATGCTAGGGGAAGGGGGGAGCTACGAATTTTGAAGGACAAGGTTTCAATTGGTCACTTATTCCTCCTCAAATCAACCTCATTTGGTCTCCATAAAATCAATTGACATCTCAATGCCTCCATTGATAATTTTCCTCACCCAAGAATCCATATTGCTTCCCAAATTTGCGATCAAAATTAATCTCCGGCCTTAATTGATAAAAAATGGTCCAAAACAGACTTTTTCCCGAAAAGTCTCGGTTGTCGGAAAAATCTTCTGAGACTGAGTCCTGGGTCCTAGAATTTATTGTGATATGACAAAATCTTCAATTTCTGAAATCGGGCTCAAATCGGCGGTTAATTTCACTCAGACGCGTTTTTAGCATGACCTAGGCTATCAAGTAGCTTTCATAACTTTTTAGGGTAAATGACCTGTGGTCGATTTTCTTCGAGCCACACTGAACCCACTCGACACATTTGTGACTCTCGATTGCCGTGAAAATCTCGAGGATTTAATTACGGACACATGGTACCAAAACGACAGTAAAATCAAACTAGTGCCGGTCGACGAGAATTTTCCAATTTAGTGGAGTCACCCACGATCGGCCACACATCTCAGTCGACTGACCTATCTCTGATCTTAATTCGATTTTTAACTGTGCTATAATGACCTCTAAAGATGAGTATGGTCGAGAAGCTGATTCCTAGTCGAATTCTCAAGTCTATTGCCTTAAAATTCCTTAATGACTTCCCTAGTTAGTCTAGTTATCTCGTGAGTGGCCATCTCAGAGAAAAACACTGTAGTCGCGTTGATGAAATGCCTAACTTATCCAATTGAAATCAGAACCTGAAAATCAGGATGTCACATACATGCAATACTATTCACACACCTCTAAGCAAAACCTATTTAGAAAAAACCAAATTGTTCCTCCTCACAAACTCATCTAGCATCTTGCTTAGGGTTTGGGTGGTTTGAGTTTTTAGTTGGACTTGAATATTTTGGGTGGTTAACATTGAATTTGTGTATTGCACTGGATAACTAATAAGAAGTTTTAAATCTATTGATATGTTTCCATCAGTCACTAGTATGTCTGGAATGACTTTTTATTTATTTATTTTTTAACATTTTTGCTTCATTTAAATAATTATAGTTTAAGCATTTTAACTTCTTTTTAAATCTTAAACTCTTGAAAGTACTCAAATGCTAGCACATAGACACACATATATTGTATCTTAAGTTTTTGAAATTTAAACAATATTCTAAATTATGGCAGAAATGTAAAGGAAAACTTTTTACCTTCTCTTAAAGCCAAACAAACATGCACGGCTTTGAAACTGAGTTGATGCATATTCAAACAAAGTATGTTATAGTTCATCTTTTTGTGACATGCTCATAAGTTCACGTTAGAGCAGTAAGTTTCATGTTTGTATGTATTTTGTAGGAGAGTTAGCCGTTGATTTTGATTTATGCTGATCAACATCGTACATTAGGACTTCAAGATTATAAAAGATTGATAGATATTTATATGACATTGGTAATTGTAGATGTGCATTAGTAGATACCATTCAAATGATTTTGGTAACCATCCAAAAGTTTGGCAAATTTCATTAATATGATGATAATCTTTGAAATGTATATATTTAGATAGCTGGTAAGGTCTCAAGCAATACTGACTAAAATACATCATGGTAACTTATGCTTTTCAAATCTTAAGGATGTGTTTTTCACCATTAAAGTTAATCAAATGGAGTCTGATTCATTAAAATCTAATGAAGATTATGCACAGAGGGATGAAGATTATTTAACTGAATCTAGGATAAACGCTTTTGTTTCCGTGGGTACAACACAAATTCAATTCCCTTTAGGTCTCTTTCTCAAAGGACAAAGACTATATTATCAAGTCAATCGCCGCTCTTATTTTATTATAGTAATCCAGATCCGGAGTCTTAACCTTACTGGATATGGTCCATCCAATTGATACTTAATTGCATATCAGTAAGCATATCATAATGCTCGCGAGTTTATGACAGCTAGAAATTGATGTCACACAGCTCACAAAACAAGAAGACAAGCACTGCCATTTCATCTCTTTCTCAAAGGACAAAGATCAAATTATCTAGTCAATGCAATTCGTACTTAATTGCAGATCAGTAAACATATCATAATGCACGCGAGTTTATGACCCCTAGAGAACGATATCATACAACTTACAAAACAAGAAGAAGAGCACTGACTTTCTGTCTCTTTCCCAAAGGACAAAGATCATATTATCGAGTCCTTCAGATGCTTGGGCTGCTTAGTCTTCTTTCTTCCTAAACAAATGAGAGATTCTCGAGGTTGTCTGGGGGTGGCGGTGGCCCATCTTCATTTCCATGGGATTTTATGCTCACGATGCACATGTACAATAGAAAATCCGACAATTTTTGTACGAGGAATTGAATAAGAGAGAATATTCACAGCTGATGTAAACAAGCCTAATAAAGATTCAAATGCATTTCAATTGAGTTGTTTAACATGATTTGGCAATTCATGTTAAATAATTTTCTTTTGTAATGTGCTCTCATATTTCGCACTAACGGCCCCCTATAACACGGGGAAATTGCTGGCTGACCAACTAGTGTAGATCTGGCTCCATCCTGACCACACATGGTAAGGAGGGGATTCCATTATTGATGTGCTTTTTCCCTCTAAAGCATCATGGAGTTTATGAGAATGACAGTTTGTAATCATGTGTCCCAACGAAAAAAAAATTGAAAACTTCCTCAGCTAAAATTAAATCACTCATAAATATTTTTTGAGCTAAATTAATTTAATGACAGTTTCTTCTGTTTGATTTGACTATCAATAAATTTAATCAACTGAATTATTCTTCATACAGTTAAGTTGAATTTTCCAGATCCAGCAACAGTGAAATGATAATTTGAAGAAAAAGAAAAAGATGGTCTCGTTAAATTTTTATTCCTTATTAATTTTTTTTGTTTATTATTTATTTATTTGTGTGGCAGGTGGAGAAGTGAGAAATGGTCGGTTTCGGATTGCATCAGCATCTAAATAATCACATCTGTCTTTTGCTTCCAATATAACCACGACCATTTTTCTGGTCACGATGTGTTTTTTTTTTTTTAATTACCTTTTTGAGAGGATCCCCTTTAAGTAAATAAATTTCAACTCATCGAGTTCTAATATTATCAGACCCAAAAAAAAATTGTAATATTTATTATAAATGATTTAAAGTGAGAGCCAAAACCTTATGGATTAATGACATAAATATGGGATTATTTGCATCTAATGATATAGTTAATCGTGCTGGTTTCTTATCTAGTTTTTTTTATTTATTTATTAATAATGGTTGAGTCAAAACCATTCATCATATCAGTAATCATGTGTCATCTGGATGTGGGAGATCTTTTAGATGCTTTGTCTACATAAAGATATAGATTGTGAATATTGTAGTGATGATGAATACATAATATATCCATAAGGACAACATACACATAAGGAAAAAGAAAATGGATCGCATTAGAGAGAAAACAAAGGGGAAAAAAAGGAAGGTAGATGAGGATGGAGGTATGTTTGATGTTGAGTTGACAAATCTTGGCATTGTCGATGAAGGTTATTTAAAAAAAGGTGGGGGAAAAGGAATATGACGGTGTTGTAGTGATGGCAAGAATGCAAGGCTCGGTGGAATTTGAAGTTGCAGGACATATGGCAATGGTGGATTGAGGGAGAAGAACCGAGCCACCTTCCCCTGAAAGGTCCCTTTTTCAATCTTTTTTCATTTTAACCTCTCTCACGACTGCATCTTTGGACTCCTTGGAGAACTGTCGCTGAAATCGCGGGGCCCCTGATCTCGGTGATGTCTTCGGGGTGCGGCGTGAAGGCGAAGGCTTGGTGAACAGTGCTTTAGAGTAGCAGATTTCTCCGTCAATAGAGCAGTTCTCTCATTATCCATGTTATATTCGGACATCTACTGAATAATAGACATCACAATACAAATCCAATTAATATCATATCCGATCATTGTCTTATTTGACAAAAAAATCCCCAACGACCAAAGACAGCTTTATAGCACGCGATCATAGGCATATGAGCTGTTGAGCCCTTTTGTTAGTCATGGTCAGGGTCAAATGTTCTTCGAGGAAAGGAAGATCAAAAGGCTTTTTGTTGAGCCCTTTTGTTGTAAATGCTGAAGGATAAAACCCATCTTGGACGAGCCCAGAAGGCTCATTTTAGGATTTTGGGTTTATACTCGTAAACAAGCAAAATATATAAATTAGCCCAGTATATAATTCTGTGTCATTTAAACAACCCCTTTAGATCTTAATCTTATAGGAGTAATCGAGTGCACAACCATATCGAGGGGTTCACGTTAATTCTGTGGGCCACCTTGCCTAGAGCCCGACTAAAGTGGGAGGAGAATAAAATAGTTCCATACATGGAGGGAAAAAGAAAATAATCACATCACGCAAGAGTAAAGACCGCAGAAATTTATGTAAGTACTTTGTTATGTTCAAGAATCATAAGAGGGTCGTCCGTGTTTTTATACTTTGTTTGCCCAAGGCATAAACCCCACAGATTTCTTGGAATCTATTACGTGAGAGCAATTGCATCAAATTGAATTTTGGAAACATAAGAATATTAGATATGTCAAAAGTTTTACACAACGCTCAGTTCAATACTAAAAGTCTTTATCAGCTCATTTAAATGCCAAATTAAAGAAAATGATACCTTAAGTGCCTCTAATTAGAAATTCCGACCAGAAATATTATGTGGCTTTTTTTAATTATATTTTAATGCCTAAGCGGCTTTTCCATTAAAAAACAGAGTCCACGTGGACCATGAGGTGACCTTTAATCACAAAATGACCCTTTGACCCTTTGAGGCAATTTCCTCTCTCTCTCTCTCTCTCTCTCTCTCTCTCTCGCTCTCTCTCTCTCTCGTTCTCTTCGCTCTCTCTTTCTCTCTCATTCAATCTTTGTTTGACATTTTGAAGCAGATGTTGCGGTTTCAAGGGTAGCCTTGTTCTTGAGTACCTTAGGTTGGAAAGATGGCATGGTTTGAAGCAAAACATCACGCGTGATTGGCGCTGGCAAAGAAGGATCGAGCACGCACAGGAAACTTCGAACATTTGGATAAAAAAAAAAAAAAAGGGAGAAGAGAGGCACGGGCCGCAAGACTTGGAAGCAACAAATAGTGTCGATGGTGGCGACAACATCTAGAGAGTGATGGAGAAGGATCAACGACGATGGAACTTAAAAAATCTTTGAGAGAGGATTTCTTCGTGAGATCCGTGTTTATGCTCTGTTGTGCTCTGTTTTTGCTGCAATCTCCATCTTGTCACATTAGTCCTTTTTTTTAGTACACCTCTAGAGAGTCAATTAATTCACTCACTGCCATGGTTTTTAAATCCTTAAATTCTTCTACAGAGGTGACAATGGGACTTTATTCTCTAATAAGTGTCACAAATATTTTTTCTACTACCATGATATCATCTCCATTAGCCCTTATTTGATTCAATCGTCCTTTTAATCTTCCACATTATTGTTTGAGGGTATCATGATTGTTTATTTCAGCATTTTGAAGAAAGTGAAGTCTCCTGATGCGTGCCTTTGTTGCATCATGAAACTCTTCTTTTAGTATGTTGTCACATTATATTACGAGTTTAATGCCGTATATGAAAATGAACCAATTAGTATACAAAGCCGATCTGAATAGAGGATGAGATCAGCTTGCTAAACCGAATTTGTTAGATTAAAGCTCAGCACACTTATCCTATTAGGATCAGAACTCGGATAGTTTGTAGTTGTAATCTTATTCAAGCCGCACATAACTAGACTCCTTATAGGCCCCCAAAAAAATAAATGCCGGTGCTCGTTGGAAGAGGAGAGAAACGTGGATTTGTGTGGGGCTGTCTGTGCCGTTGACTACTTCAAGCCTTGAAGTGGAGTTCTCTTTTCGTTGGGGCACAAAGGAGATCTGAACATCGGGTGAAGTTTGCGCAGGGAATCCAACATCCAATTGAGGCGTTTTCTTCGTGAAGACGCGAATGTATCAAGTTCTTTGTGATTTGTCTATCGAGCAATTACGTGAGGCTAAAGGTTATGTATTTGAGTGTAATTTTGGACAGAAAAACACTTGAGTGTTGTGAGTGATTTTAATTCTGTAATTCTCCGATTAATTAGTGGATTATTTATGGCCAGCTTTCCCTGCAGAGAAGCGGACGATAGTCGAACCGAATCACGTAAATCTTTCCTTATTGTTCCTTGTTTAATTTTAGTGATTTGGTTTTCTTGCATTATTTAATTGTACACATTCTTTGGCTTCCGCATTCTTTTAGAACACGTTTTTGTGGTCTGTGCCCCAATCTGAACTTTTTGTTGGATGGCATATATAGCGCTTGCAACTTTTTGTAGTTGCTCTGCTGGAGCCCGGAAGCTTGTATCACGGAAGTGCATATCCTTTCTCCGCAATGTTGCAAAATCTTGTGCCACAAAAAAAGTAGTCATGTTAATGCGCTAGTAAATATAGTTATTTTATCGAAAGCAGGAACGGTAGGGAGATAAGAGTCGGTCATTGTTTTGGTGTCGGTTATTAGGGTGGGTGATTTTAGTAGCGGGTAGACAGAACTCATGTCCAATACCAATCGAACGATACCACTGTTAGTTTTTGGTGTTAAAGAACAAGTGTGTGTGTCTGTGGGATTTACTCGGCAAAGGAACAAAGCAAGGAGCTTTTGGAGCTGCTTGTATTATTAAAATGTTTAGTACCAGGGATTTGTGGAGCTGTAGTTGATCTCGACATGAATGAACGAGCATGAAGCCTTTTTTATAGTCCTTCCTAATCGACTCTTCTGCTAAGAATCTCTGTCACAAACAGATAAATTTGCTTCATATTTCATGATGGACAGATTTTTAGCCATTACTTCTAACTACTACCTACTAAGCTAGAACCACATACTTTAACTACTTACGATAGATCTAGAAACTTGTAGAGTCTTGGTTTTTCTGGAACAAATTCAACAAAATTTAATCAAGACAAAAATGTTTTAATGGAAGATTTCATTTGCCTAAAACTTGATCATCCGTCAGACTACCTATACAAATTGGACAAAAATGAAGAAGACTGAAACAGGAGAATCATCGTCTGATAATGATATATGAACAGCCAAATATCCATCGTTCGAAACATATAGAGAGGGAAATAAGCACGACTGGAAATAGGAGGAAAATCATTCACGACAACAATCAACAACCAATCGAGAGATAATCATCAAGCATCAGCCATTAGGAGAAAAACTTAAAAATGGAAAAAAAAAATTATTAACCAGAGGCAACGGGAGGGTTCAATTGTAGCTGAGCACGGAATATACAGTCTGCACTGCAGTGAGCGCGAAGAGGAAGATGGCGGCGATGAGAGACAAAATAGTCCAAGGACTCTTGAAGTAGGTGTGGTTGAGATTAGCCCTCCACTTGTGCCAGCGCTTCGCGCAGTAGTTACTGATGTTCTTTTGCACGACATCAAGGCTTTTGTTGGATGCGAGCGGCACTTCCTTGCACAGAGAGTTGATTAGCTTGGCGACCGCCTTGTCGCTTCCAATGCCATTCTGGATGATGCCTTGGGCATGAAGCAGCGCAACATCCTGTTCACCGTTGATGATGTTGTCCATGAAGGTGATGTAGGCTGTGATCTCGTTCCCACCCTCGATGTACAAGCGCTCGAAAGTCATGAGGTTGAGGAACTCGGACTCGGTGGTGTCAGTCACCTCGATAACGGGGAGCCTCAGGACCCCTCTGGCAAAGGAGATGTCCTTGAGACTGTTGCTCCGGCTCTTCTTGAACTGGATCCCGGTCTCGCTGAGCTCGGTGGCCGATCGGATTATCAGCTTAGTCTCCACAGCGGGCTCAAGCCCCACATCTTCTGGCTCGTACCGGACCTTCGCAGTGTCCATCAGCTGGCCCTTCCTGAAGACGTCCACGACATGCAGGCATTTGCCCATGCCCATCCTTGTGATGCTCATGCTGGGGCAGCAGAACTTGAGGACGAGCTTGTTGACGTATTCGTCGTCCTGTGTTGTTCCAGTAAAGTCAGAGCATTGGATACAAGATTGTTGTCGCGTCGATACTACTTGCTTAAAAGGAAAAAAGAAGTCTCCCATAGAGGTGATTATTAGA
Source organism: Eucalyptus guilfoylei (assembly GCA_016097605.1). NCBI lineage: Eukaryota > Viridiplantae > Streptophyta > Magnoliopsida > Myrtales > Myrtaceae > Eucalyptus > Eucalyptus guilfoylei. The sequence continues at coordinate 18,196,310 of CM027869.1, read as the reverse complement.
AAAGATTGGCTAAAGATTTACTTTCCTTACAGTGTATCTGTTATCGTTAGTAAGGATTTATAAGTTAGCATAACATTTCTCGTATAATTAGTTAAATAATATTTGGTAAATTTTCCCTTTTCCTTTTGCGTTAAGCAATGCCTTGTGTAAAATTTGTGCCGACGATAATTATAGTTGAGCAATTTGGATCTATTTGATGAAGGAAAAATTAGAGATTTACAAAATCTTTGTTAATTTTTTTCATAGCACTCGACCTAAATTATGTTATTTGGTCCACATAGTTTTTTCAGTTGATGCAACATCCGAAGGAGTAGCATTGGAATTCCGCTACACAAGTTTTTAAATATCTCAAGAAAAACCCAGGACAAGAGATTTTGGCTGCGCATGGTAACCTTCCCCAGCCCAAGAATTTCTATTCTTTTGTTCCCCGGAACAAAAAAAGAATAGAAACCCGTTTGATAACGGCAAGTTAGTTTTTTGTTCCCGGGAACAAAAAGTTAGCCCGGGAATGGTTTTGGAATAGAAATGAGAAGTAAAAAAAAGTTGCTTCTTGTTCCCGGGAATAAGTTTCGAAATAAGTGAATTTTTTTCTTTTATTCATCTCTTGCTTGCTGCCACCGACCACCGCCCCCCCCCGCCCGATTACCGCCCCGCCCGGTCGCTGCCGCCGCCCCCAGTCGCCGCCGCCCCGCCCGCTGCCCGGCCCATCGGCCGCCGGCCGCGGAGGTGGCGGCCGATGGCCGGCGGCGGCGGCGGCCGGCGGAGGTGCAGTAGCGATGGCGGCGGCGGCCGGCGGAGGTGCAGCAGCGGCGGCGGCGGCAACCGGCGGCGATTCAGCGGCAAGAGTAAAAGATGAATAAATACAAAAGAGAAATTGTTGCGTTACCAAACGCATTTCTATTCTTTTTCTATTCCAAGAGTAGAAATTTTGTGCAGTTACCAAACGGGTTCTTTTACTCAGAAATTGTTCCCCGGAATAGAAATAGAAAAGAACTATTTCTGAATAAAAACTCTTCCCCAGCCAAGAAGTGTTGTCATGCGCAGCCTTTGTCACCATTCTCGACTTCATTTCGCTTGGCTGCCTTTAGTGATTTTGATTGGGCGAGTTGCCCGATCACTCGGCATTCGATGACTTGTTACTTTGTCATGCTCAGTGGTTGTCCAGTGTCTTGGAGAACCAAGAAGCACATCACCGTTTCTTGATATTCTGCTGAAGTTGAATATCATGCTATGGCAACTACCACTAGTGAATTGATCTGGTTACACACTTGCCTCCCTTAGATTATTGTACGACAAACCGATGGGTCTTTATTGCGATAGCCATGCCGCCTCACACATTGCAGCAAACCCGGTATTTCACAATTGAACAACGCATATTGGGATTGATGGCCACTTTGTTCTAGAGAACACAGTCCAGGGCCATTAAAATTGAGCACGTACCCACTAGACTTTAATTGGCAAACATTTTTACCAAGACATTGAGTCAAGATTGGTATACATTTCTCGTTAGCCCGTTGGGCATATGTGACCTCCATGCACCTACTTGAGAGGGAGTATTAGAGAAGATTTGCTAAAAGTTTTCTTTCCTATTTGTTTAATATTTGATATATCAAACATCATTAGTTAGGATTTATTAGTTAGCGTAATATTTGATATATTTCTTATAATTAGTTAAGAGACATTTGGTAGATTTTTTCCTTTTCCTTTTTTCTCTTATTGATAGATTTACTAATGAAATTGTTGATTGATCTCGAACCATGCATCTAACATTTTTGGAGCATTAAATTTGGTGGATTCCACGTGAGGTTGACGAAGATCACCAAGATGTACTATTAGGTGAACATAGTACGGCGGTTTGCGTGCATGCAATAACCTCTCTAACAAGGGAGCGAAATCTAAGAAACTAACCATCGTGTAATCGCTCTCGATAGCGACCAGCTCATACAGCACTAGCATCGGCAGCTGATTCTCCAGCATCAGCATGTCTCGTCTTATGTACGGCTTTAAGTATGCCAGCCTGGAGGTGCTGAAGATGGGGTCGTTGGGCGCGTAGCCATGCTTATCCTCTATCGTGGTTCTCATGATCTCGAGCATGAAGCAACCGTCTATCATCATCAGCTCCAGGAACCGGCCCCCTCCGCCCTCCTTCCACTTCAGGTCTAGCGTGTCGTACATCTCCTCAAGGTCCCGCGCCACCTTTCTCAAGGAGCTAAGGAAGAGCTTGAGGGTCTTCCCCGACCGCTCGAGGAAGTGGAGGAGCACGCGGTGCTTGTGTTCCTCCATTTGGCGGAGGTGGACCTCACCGTAGTGGTAGGGGCCGAAAGAGACAACCTGCGGCTGGTAGGCCTTCCAGTTGAGGTTGGTGATGAAGGCGGGGACCCTGTAGATGGACGGACTCTTCCAGTACTGTTGCCTGTCGGCGGGCACGCACTTGAGGCTCTTGTCGACATGGACAATCCACTTGGTCTCGTCCGGGTGCAGTGGGGGTGGCAAGGGTAACATGTTTCGCCATGTTTCAGGGATTCCACAAGTTTCTGTTCTGGGACAGAGGAGAGGAGTATTCATGGGGAGAGAAGGAGGGGGGCGCGGGGGGGAGTGGGGAGAATGGGAAGAGTGTATGAAGTTACTGGACAGACCATGTATATATAAGTCGCCTTTGGTGCACGCGGTAAAGACAAAACCAGTTTAAGCATGTCCCGTAAAAGCCGGAGGAATGCACGCGTAAAGCACGAGGTTGATGAATCTCACAAGGTGTCTGCCTAATTTAAAAGGCCCGTTGGAATTGAGTACATGTAATGCCAATTGAGGCATAAACTTCGTATATTTGATATTTGTTGTGGCATTTTATAATAATTGTACCTCCTATGTTTGGGACATGCCGAATTTCTTATTTGAGATGTCATTTTTAGTACTTGATGTCCTTTTAATATATATGCCACTTGTGGGAAAAAAAATTCATAATGAGTAAAATGTTCTAGTGATATCCGTGAATGGTTAGCTCATGACAATTATATAACTCATCATATATTTAACTTCAAATGACACATAAGATAAGTTGTAAGCATCTTGTGTGAAATTTAAAAATCAAATTAATTTAAACAAAAAGATATATTAGAACTCAAATCAAAGTTAAGTTTCTACATGAAACTTAATATTAGTGTGGGTTTTATTTTTTTATTTCTTTAGTTTCATATCATTTAAGCATAATTAATTGCAAGCATTTTAAGCTCTTTTAAATGATATCTCAAGTTTGAGCTAGGGTGAGACTCGATCCAAATTGGATGAGATGGACCAGAATTCTTAACTGAATACCTATTGGAGCCATGTCCTAGGTGTTCGAACAAGATAAGGATGTTATTTTACTTTATTTATCTTCTTTGGAGCGGTGGCAATTGTGTAAGTATCCAAGATTGATCAACAAAGAGATTGACTTCTCTTAAAGCCGTACAAGTGGCGCCACCGTTGGTTGGCCGTTTAAAGAAAAGGGTTTAAATTTTTTCATGATTTTAAGATGCAGAAAAGAAATAGAAAAAGTCTTCCATTCGAGGATGAACAACTAAGAAAGAAAGAGGTTGGGGCTAGAGTGCTCACTTTTAAGAATGTCCCTGCTACGCCTAGGAACAAAAGACTTCAAAGAGGTTGGGGCTTTAACCCCTCGGTCTTCATCCAGTAGCCTCGGTTTTCCGCAAGCTTCTTGGGTTGTGCTTCCGCTTCCTTGCCTCCTTTGGCTCTCCGTTCTTTGACCCTTCTTTTTTGTTGTGTGTCGAGGTTTGGTGGAGCCGTTTTGTGTTCGTTGCCTTTGCGTAGGCTGGTTTCCTTTGGTCTTTTTTGCCCTTGCGGCTTTTTGTCAGCTCCCTTCCGCTCTTTCTGTCTTACAGTTAGAGTGTAAGTTTTTGGTGCCGTCTTTGTGTATTTTGTCCAAAGCTCGTTTTATTATATATATTCTTACCTTTTACCAAAAAAAAAAAAAAAAAAAAAAAAAAACAAACAACTAAGAAAGAAAGAGGGATCGAGTTATGTTATTCATGAACGTTGTGGGCTCGTGTGTGATGTAGGTATGAAAAATATTTGAGCTTGTAAGCGATTGTTACTTTATAATTTTTAGATTAGTCACAAGACTAATATCTGTTCTTGACTCTCCCAGTGGAGCAGATAAATATCTAGTGTTTTTTTGTTATTCTTCGTTTATTAATCCGGTAATTTTGTGTTGATTTGATTGTAAGATTTAGCGAGTTTTCGCTTTAATTTTACAACAAGCTTCAATTGATAAGTACTTGGATATATTCACAAAAATCTCGTAAAAAATGTTGACTTAATCGAAGGCGACTAATTCAAACCAATCAAATTAATGTGGGAAGAGTGTTTTGGAGGTGCCCAATTGAGGAGTGCGTCGCTTCTTGTGCACCAGGTAAAGACAAAAAGTGTTTAGGTATGTGCCATGAAAAAGGTGGGAATTGAATTGCATGGTTGCCATCCACATATTGAATTGAGTGCATTTAATGTGTTTTTGGTATGGACTTCACATATTTGACGTGATGATAGATGTATAAGTTTTACTTTTGGGATAATCCAAATTTCTCACTTGAGATCTCCTTTTTAATATTCAACGCCCTCTTCCGTATTACATCTCATATAGCAAAAATAAATAAAAATAATAATATTTCACAAACAATGATTTTCCAATATATATATGCTCAGTTAGCTCATGACAATCATAAAATTTCTCATAAATTGATTTTTGGTGGTGCACAAGACAAGTTGTACTCATCTTGTGTCAAATTCAAAAGCTTTTATCAACTTCATATGGAGAAAATTTGATTCTAGCAAAAAGATATATTAAAACTCAAATCAAAATCAAACTAGTATGACGGAGTCAATTTTATAAGTTAAAGTAAATATTCGTGCTGTTGGGGAGAGAATCACCATCAAAGGAAGAAATCAAAATGCATATCGAAACCTCCCTTTTTAATTCCACAACCTTCTAAAATGCCTAAGAAAAGTCAGATTTTTCTTGCCAATTCAAAACCAGAACAAGCAAAACCCCTATAGTAAGAAACTCAAGATGACAAAAAGTGTTTAGGTATGTGCCATGAAAAAGGTGGGAATTGAATTGCATGGTTGCCATCCACATATTGAATTGAGTGCATTTAAGGTGTTTTGGTACGGGCTTCACGAATTTGACGTGATGATAGATATATAAGTTTTACTTTTGGGATAATCCAAATTTCTTACTTGAGATCTCCTTTTTAATACCCAACGCCCTTCTTCCGTATGTACATCTCATATAGCAAAAATAAATAAATAAAAATAATATTTCACAAAGAGTGATTTTCCAATAATATATATATATATGCTCAATCAGAGAATTTCTCATAAATCGATTTTTGGTAGTGCACAAGACAAGTTATACTCATCTTGTGTCAAATTCAAAAGCTTTTATCAGCTTCATATGGAGAAAATTTGATTCTAGCAAAAAGATTATTAAAACTCAAATCAAAATCAAACTAGTATGACGGAGTCAATTTTATAAGTTGAAGTAAATATTCGTGCTGTTGGGGAGAGAATCACCATCAAAGGAAGAAATCAAAATGCACATCAAAACCTCCCTTTTTAATTCCACAACATTCTAAAATGCCTAAGAAAAGTCAGATTTTTCTCGCCAATTCAAAACTAGAACAAGCAAAACCACTATAGAGAGAAACTCAAGATGACAATCCCCCCCCAAAAAAAAAAAAAACTCTACAAGGGACAAAAAGAAAACAAATCCAATTCACAATTGGGCAAGGCCATCGTGAGCTTGCAGTGGCCGGTGGTGGGGGCTATGTGGACTTGGCTATTAACACCACCTAATATTTTCTGATGCTACATAAAGGATTCATGTCATCTTAAAAGTACCTAACAAGCCTGTCTTTAGATGCTCTTAATTGCCTCAACCGCCCTAGCTAGCTTTTATTAAATCTTAAATTGGGTTGGGTCACCTTTCGATTCGTTACTAGATTTTTCTATTCAACTTGTTATCTACTTAATGAGAGGGAAGTGGTCCTAGTCCAAATTCTGAAATTAATAAGACATATTCGGAGATAATGAAGTGTGACAACTTTTAAATTTTTCTTGAAAATACTTTTTCTCCATTTTCTTTTCTTCTTTTAATTTTCGCATTTGTTTCAATAAATCTCTCTCTCTCCCCCACATCCGCAGTACTTCTTTTATGTTCTTTCCTGTCACCTTTTATTCCCATATATAAAAAGATAAAAGGAAGCATGAACTCAAAAGATCACGTTGAATTTGCGCACAATTCGAAATATAACAGAATATCTGCATTGAACTCAACTTAGAATGATATGTCTCTCATTCATATGTTACATGTCAATGGCCTGTACTTATAATATCAATGAAATAGAGCTTACGGAACACTTTGATATAAATGAGAAAACAAATTTGAAAGTGTCCCTATTTAATCGAACATAATTTTCACATATCAAACATTATAAATTCCTTTAATTTCATTCAGAACGATACTGTTTGGTAGGAGATAATTAGATTGGATCCGCGGGAACATCAGAATCACTCTTGTAGGAAGGCTCTGGCGTGTTTTACCATTCTGAGGAGCAATTCACTCGCAATCATACAGGTGATGATCGTACCCTTCTATAGCTGGCAGATTATGAAGTCCTTAATTCCAACCATTGAAAATTGACATATGGGTCATTTCAATACTGAGTACAGGATGAGCTCATCTAATAATTGTTGTCTTATGTCATGCTTCCATTTTCTTGGGGCTTATGATAGCTGAATGATGTTCCTAACAATGAATAATGAAATTCGAGGTTAGTTTTGGGTTTAGAGGAAGTGACAATCTCATAATTTTTTGAAGACGTTCACTACAAGTGTTGAAAATTCGATGTGACAGGACACTTATGATGAAACCGAACCCTAACCTTACTTTTCAATAATTCTATCCTTCTATCCCTCTAAGTTTCCGTCCCTTTACTTGGTTCTCTGTTTCATCACCGAAACCCACCTCTACGCCGTCGTCTTCATCATCGAAATTGACGGTGGGCCATGAATTCCTGTTGTGGCTCCACTATTACCGTCTCTTTGACTATGCTTCTCATCTTCCGGATAGTTGGTGGACTCTGATTTCGGACCGTAACTCTACTGGTTTTTTCGGCCTTTACTTTGGCGGGTATGTTTGTTGTACGACTTACCTCCTCTATTTTACCCTTCACTTTCTGGATGGATTCTCTGAATTCACTGTTGCGTGTGCCGTTTTGTATCTTCCACCATCTGGGATGCCTTCTCTTGGGGGTTTCTTGTTGCTTTTGATTAAGTTTTCATCATAGATTGCCCATACGTCTTTCCTTTTTGCTTCCATCTCTGTGGGTGGGATGGATTCAGATGAGGATATTGACTCTGTACGCCTGGCTGCTTTGTGCTCCCGATTGGGTCGGCTTTCTACTGAGAAGCATATTGACATATGGGAGGATGAACCACCACCTGAAAAATTGGTAGAATGTAGGTTAACGTTGGTCGGACGGGTTCTGTCTAATCCATCCTTTAATTTCCCAGCCTTCCAGAGTACATTAAAAAAAGCTTGGAAGACAGAAAGAGTTGAATTTACCCAACGAGATGCTGGTCTATATGTCGTACAATTTCATTCCACTGCCGATAAACAGCGGGTTCTTGATGGCGATCCTTGGTTTTTTTCGGGCCACCTTTTTATTCTGAAACCATGGTAGCCCAATACCCCCCTACATTGCTATGACTTTTCGACGTGTGCTTTTTGGATACAAATATTCGGACTGCCCTTGGAATGGACAATTGCGCAGATGATAACAAAGGCCATGCAGGATATTGGTCAGGTAATAGAGGTCAAAGTTGATGCAAACGAGGGAACCTCTTCTAGGATTGCAAGAGCACGAGTTGACTTACTGCTGCAGGAACCTTTAAGGGCAGGAAAGTTGATCCGTCTTGAGGGGAAACTATTCTGGCTTGACTTTTGCTATGAGCGCCTTTCACATTTTTGCTACTCTTGCGGAAGGTTGGGTCATTATGCCATGCACTGCAAGGCTATCCCATATGATGCGGCTAATTTTGATAGAAGAGATAGCATGGTGTATGGTCAGTGGCTTAAAGCTGAAGTTAAGGAACCTAGCCCTTTTTGGCAAACTTTTTACACATCACCCTCTACAGTAGCAGGGTTTGAAGATACTATACCTGAGACGCCTCCTTCGCAACTTCAGCCTCTGCCCCCTTTGCTACCACCAACCTCTATTGCAGCAACACCCACAGCTCCACCAGTTTTGCCTATAGCTCCACAACCTCCACAATCTGACCAGCAGCATCCTCAAGGGAGTTTTATCCATACCGCACTAATTCTTGCATCTGTCAAGATGAAAGGTGCTTAGTCCCCTCCTTCAGATTTTAAACAGTATAAGAAAATGAAAAATTCCCGTCTAACACCTAAGGTGGGTATAGCCAAAAAACAGAGACGATACATGCAATCAGACGCCAAGGGTGTAGTCTTGAATGATCTGGATGAAGCAAGCTTACTGGAAACACCTGTTCTAGATGAGGCAAAAGCACGTTCTTGGGCTCTGGTGGCTGGCCCTCAACAGCCACCATCATACAAATGAAACTTATATGCTGGAACTGTCAGGGTTTGGGCAATCCCCTAACAGTTCACAAGCTTAAGGCTATGACGGCCAAGGAAAAGCCCACTTTAGTCTTCTAAATGGAGATGAAAAATAGTACAGAGAAGCTTACTAGTATTCAGCGACGTTTACGCTTTCCTAATGCTCATGTTATCAACCCTGTTGGATTGGCGGGAGGTCTGGCAGTGTTTTGGAATGATCAGGTATCCATAGAAGTGCTATATTCATCGAAGGATTATATTGATATGACTTATAGGGAAGCGCCGGAAAATCGCACTATTCGATTGACTTGTGTTCATGCTCCATATGATTTCCAATATCGACAACTCTTGTGGACTGAGCTTCGACAGATTAGTTCGGTTAATGTACTACCCTGGATATGTGTCGGTGATTTTAATGAAGTCCTTTATCCATGGGAAAAGGTTGGGCAAAGGCAGGCACACCATCTCCGTATGATCTCTTTTCGGTAGGTTCTCAATGACTGTTCTCTAATGGAGTTAGAGACTAAACGCTGTCGTTTCACTTGGATGAATAACAGAGAGGGTGATGCTCCGGTGAAGGAAAGGCTGGACAGGGCAGTGTGCACTCTTGATTGGCGCCTTTTATTTCCTAATGCAGAGGTTTTCGCTTTACCCGCGGTGGGTTCCGACCATAGCCCATTGATTATCGATACTTCAGCATCGTATAGAAGGCGGAGGAAGAATTTCAGTTTTGAATCTTATTGGAATGATGATGAAGAATGCCGACAAGTTATCTCAGAAGCATGGAATTCAGTGCAAGTGCAAGGTTGTGATATCCTCTTCAAACTTCGAAAAGTCTCTTTTGCATTAACCAAGTGGAGTCGCTCTAAATTTCCTAGGGGTGACCTTAAAGTTACGGCTCTACAGCAGAAACTTCAGGAAATTATAAATCAGCAGCAACTTCCTATTAATGGTTTCGAAGTAACCCAAATCAAAGAGGAACTAAGGCGGACTTGGCAACAAGAGGAACAATTTTGGGCAATGCGTTTGAGAATACAATGGCTGCGATGGGGGGATAAGAACACCAAGTTCTTTCATGCTGCTACCCTCCAAAGACGACAAAACAACCGCATTGTCATGTTGCAGGATGAAAATCAGCAATGGATTCGTGATCCAGAGGTTTTAAAAGCTATGGCGTCCACCTTTTTTGCTGACTTATATACGACGGTGGGATATAGAAATTATGAACCTATGCTCGAGCAATGCCCACAGATTGTTACTTCGGAAATGAACAACAAGCTGATGGAAATTATTTCTTTAGAGGAGGTTCGACTTGCAACATTTCAATTGGGCACTATGAAGGCTCCTGGCCCTGACGGTTTCAATGGTTTGTTTTTTCAAACTCATTGGGAGGTAATTAAATCGAATCTTCATCTTCTAGTAGACAATTTTTTTTCAGTCAGGCCGAATGCCTCCAAATTTGAACCGCACGATCATCGCTTTGATCCCAAAGACGCCTCACCCCAAGAGACTTGATCAATACAGACCGATTAGCCTCTGCAACTTTGCTTATAAGGTCATTTCCAAGGTACTTGCCAACCGCCTCAAACCTTGGTTACCTAATCTGATTTCCATGGAACAATCGGCCTTTGTGACTGGACGACAAATTCAAGACAATATTTTAGTTGTCCAGGAAGTTCTTCATCAGTTTAAGACCTGAAGGCGAATGCGAAAATTTTCTGCAATCCTCAAGACTGATATGAAAAAGGCCTATGATAGAGTAGAATGAGATTTCCTAAAAGATTATCTTCTCAGACTGGGCTTCCATCCATGGTGGGTGCACTTGATACTTCAATGCATCACTACTACATCTTATAGTGTCCGCTTTAATGGTGAGCTACTTCCCTTTTTCCATCCAACCCGTGGCATCCGACAAGGTGACCCTCTCTCTCCATACATCTTTATCCTATTAGCCAATGTTTTATCTATTTTGATTACTCAAGCAATCGACATGGGTCATTTAAAAGGAGTTAAGTTAAATAGATGGTGTCCTGTACTATCCCATTTATTTTTTGCGGACAATGCTATCTTTTTCCTTGATGCAAGTATCCGAGAATGTCAGAACTTGGCAAATATTTTAAATCAGTATTGTCTGGCCACAGGACAGGCTTTGAACCGTAATAAATCAGGTCTTATTTTCAGCAAGCATTGTCCTTTTGGATTACAGGAAAACAAGTCATCTGAATTCAGAGTTCCGGTGCTACAAAACTATGGAAAATATTTGGGAATACCGTCTGATTGGGGCTGCTCGAAAAAGGAAATGTTTTCTTGGCTGTTGGGACGAGTGGCAGCTAAGTTGGAAGGTTGGAAAGAGAAGTTTATTTTGAAAGGGGGCAATGAAATCCTCATTAAATCTGTCATACAGGCACTTCCTCACTACGCTATGTCCATTTTTAAACTTCCTTTGTCTCTTTGTAGATCTATAGAAAAGAGCATTGCTCGTTTCTGGTGGAAAAATGATACGAACAAAGCAGGGATACATTGGACAAACTAGGAAATTTTAAAGAGTAAGACTGAAGGCGGTCTAGGATTTCGTGATCTTATTGATTTCAATAGAGCCATGCTTGGTAAGCAAGCATGGCGATTACTACAACAGCCTCAAGCTTTATGGAGTCAGATTTTTAAGGGTCTTTATTATCATTCCACAGATTTTCATTTGGCCGACCGTGGAACTCAACCATCTTGGGGGTGGTAGAGTATGTTAGTTGGTCGAGATGCTATAATCCCTCATGTTAGATGGTCAGTGGGGAATGGAAGGAGTATTCGAATTAGAGAGGATTGCTGGTTACCAAGAGGAGTCATTGGCGGACCTACGGCTATAGAGGAACCCAAACTGGTGGCTGATCTCATTGATCCAATCCACAACAGCTGGAATATCCCTTTGCTCAGTAGTTTTTTAGATGATCATATTATAGCAGAGGTTCTAACCATTCCAGTTAGACCAAGTTTTGCTGAAGATCAACTAGTCTGGACAGCCAACAAGGATGGTCGTCATACGATGAAGAGCAATTACCATGCTCTGTCTACTATGAATAGCAATAACAACAATAAAAGAGCATCAACATCATATCAGCATCCTAAGACTCTTTGGAAGAAAATCTGGACTATGTGTACAGCTCCAAAGATCCGCATCTTCCTATGGTCCGTATGTCAAAATGTTATTGCTTCTAAAGAAAACTTATTCAAGTGACATATTACTTCTGAACCTTTCTGCCAACTATGTAAACAGCAAATTCCAGAAACCTTAGAGCATTTATTTCTTAACTGTTCATGGACTTTAGGCATCTGGGCTCATCCACAGATCAACATACATATTCAGCCTAGTTCCGTTACTCGAATTGAAATTTGGTTGACAGAAAAGGTTGAAATGCCGAATCCCTTACTTGGTCTGGAGCTCATCGCTAATATTTTCTGGTAGATCTGGCGAATGAGGAACGGTTATCTTTTTCGTGGCCATCGTCTGGATTCTTCTTTAGCAGTGGAGACAGCTCTATTACAGACCCGATTGCATCTGCTTTCTCAATCTTTTCCTTCGACACAGACGGCAGGACAATCGCGGCAACGTCAGATTTGGCATCCACCAACACCAGGAACTTTAAAATGCAATATCGATGCCTCCTTTCAATCAGGAAGCACATATGGATCAATGGCGTCGATTTACAGAGATCAATATGGCTGACTTACCGATGTTTATACAGATCGTTTTCCAGCGACATCAGCTTTAATAGTGGAATTCCAGGCTCTCACTTTTGCGCTCCGCCATCTACTGCACCAAGGCCTTCATCACGCTCCAATCGCAATCAAATCGGACTGTCGTATTGTTGTTGCTGCTGTCACAGGTCAGGAACTGCCGCCATGGGAGGCTCGTGTTTTGCTTACGGAGGCGACGACTTTGCTTTCCCTTTTCTCTAACCTAATCGTTCGGTTCTGTAAGAGAGATACAAATGCTGTGGCGGACTGAGCTGCTAAGGCCCAACACTCTAATTTTTCAGCCCAGGATTGGAACATATATCCGCCTTACCTTTTGCTAGACCTTGTATATGTCGACGCTTTAGCGTCTGGATGTAAGCTTCCCAAGTTCTAACGAATTTTCTACTTTTCGACCAAAAAAAAAAGCAATCGATTAAAAAGTATGACATTCGAGATAATATTAATAGAAGTCATGACATACAAGTTATAGTACTCAAGTGTACGAAAATTATGATACTCATGGGATTCTTATCCCATAAATGAGAAATCAAATTAAGTCAATAAGGTTTGGGAGAGCCCGTTATGTAGCCATCTCATAAGAGAGTTATATGCGACCATCTAGCAATCGGTTAAATAACTCATGATTGATCTGGAGCTGCGATAAAGAGTTTCCACGATTTTAGGGGTGCGCATGACAAAATTTTTGGAACAGAAATTGAGAAGTTAAAAAATTTAGTTTTTAATTTCTTCTTCAAATCTATTTTTGAAATAAAAATATATTCTAGAAATAGAAAAATCAAATTACGTTACCAAATAGATTTCTGTTCCGAACCTTTTCCGGGGAACAGATAAACAGAGAAATAGAGAAATAGAAATTTTATTATGCGCGCCCTAAAAGGGTGAAAGAATTTCAAAACAGGTAAAATCTTTTATGCCTATAGTATTTCTCGTGGAGTTTCAGCATTGACATAATTCTTATTTGTATAGATCAACAACGAGATTTATTAAGATATTAAGGGGAGCATCGTACATGATAAGGCATTCATGTCATTTCGAAAGGATTAAAGGAGCCTGCCCAAACGTGCCTCCTGATTACCTCAACAACCCGAGCCAGTTTTGGTTCTTAAAAAGGGTTGGGCTGCTAGAGTACAAGTCAAACCTCCGAAAACTTTGTAGGCCCATCAGATGGTCCGCTTTGATATTTTCACTTTTTTCCTTTTGTATCTACATAACATCAATTACCAAAAAAAGTGCTCGAAGAGCTTTAACAAATTCAACTCCCACTGTTTTCCAAAATCATATTACGTAATGACTAATTTAGTCTTTTTACTTATAGAGTTTTTCAATTCCGCTTCTCAATTTTTTCAATGCAATTAAGTCCTCTAATATGCTTGATTTATACAATCAAACCTTTCAATCATCAACATATGGTGAGCTTTTAAGAAAAAAAAAAGGAATCTTTTCTTTGAAATATACTTGTCCATGCAGATTTAATATCAAAATATATGTATGTCACCATAAAAATGTTTAAGATCCGATGACACATAAAAAAAACTTTGAAAGAGAGAGAGAGAGAGAGAGAGAGAGAGAGAGAGAGAGAGAGAGAGAGAGAGAGAGAGAGAGAGAGAGTGAATATGCCATTAAGAAATTCCTACATCAATTAATGATATGTAGGAAAAGATGTGAAAAATTCCAGTTGGATTAAAAAATGTTGTAGTGCTCGGAACATTCAAAATATATTTTCCGTTATCGTGGTTTTAGGAAAATGATTCAATTAAGAACAAATTAATAAACATTTGTGCACAGTTGATTATATATAATGGCTATGAAACATGCATCACCGTAATAATTATTGTTGGAGATTCATACACTCCAAGATTACGTATTGTTAAAGTAGCAAGTTAGAAATCTACTGAGTTGAGTTTCTCCCTGCATTTGGTAACTTTCACGAAAAGTTTCAGTGGATTCAAAATATTTTTTCTGACTAGTCTTTATAATGGACACTGATTTCCTTATTTATGTACTGAAATACTAAATGTCTTAGTAGCCCATTGCAATGTCTACTTTGGAATCATATGATTGAGCCATTTGTCTCTTTCTAATTTGAACAACTCTTGCTCAATTTCAACCTAGTGTTTTTAACCCAATGTTCTCATTGCTTTTAACCTTAGTTAAACATTTTTATCCCTTCGTAACTCATGTAAGTCTTCAAAGTACATCCTCTCTTGATTGTATGAAGCCTTTAGGAATAACTTAGCTTCAAAAGAATCCCAATTTGTTCTTGCTTAGAGAAAAAGATCATCCGTCACTCTTCTCTTCTATTATCACTTTCAAATCTTTTGAGTAAAAGAAAAAATTCTATACTTGTGTTATCGTTGCTTCAAAATTCATCTTTCAAGAGTTCACAAGGTGAATTATTGGGCTTTATTCTCTTCTATTAAACTAGTTTTGTTAAAAGATTGAGAACTGTTAATCTTTGTTTTTGTTTATTTTACCTTGAAGGTGATTAAGGCTTTGAGTTGTCCAAGTCGTTGTTCAAGGTAAGTGAAACTCTAATGCTTAAGTTAGGTCGATATATTTATTACTTTTGATTTGGTCGTTTGATGATTGTTAACGGAGTTCTAATGTTAATCCCGAGTGCAATCAAGCTTCGATAAAGCCATATTGAAATATTATGTTTACTTGACATAAATTGATAACTATTTTCAGCATAGAAAGTGTGTGATCGACTCCCCAAAAGCCTTGGTTGTATTTTGGGTGAGATAAGTGTAAACATTTGGAATTTGGACTTGAAAAAATATTCACGAGATTTTGATTTTGATTAAGTGTCAACTAACAAGTCATTTTACCAGTTTTGGTCATTCAATTGATTTCTGAGCAAATTTTCAATTTTGAAAGTCATTGGTTTTTGATAAATCACCGTTCTTGACCAATTGTCAGTTCTCTTACTAATTCACCAATTCTAGTGTTTTTGCCGATTTTGATAATCCAATCAACTTTCTAGGTAAATCAATTTCCTGATCAACTCACCGATTGTTAAGTAACTAATCTATTATCCAAGTTATCCATTTCTATGTGTCAAACTTCAAGCAGTCGATTTAGAAGAAGTTGACTTCCGACCAAGGTTGCCCATTTCAAATTGTCGATTTCAACCAAAATTGTCTAGTTCTAAGGTTGTCAATTTGTGGATTAAGACATCAATTTCAAAGTTGTTGGTTCTTAAGTGTTCATTTCGAGTTGTCAATTTGCAAGTATCGATTTTTAAGTTACTGATGACGTACTTATTGCTTCAGATTAAATGATGATGGCTTAGCAAGAAAAGAATGAGGATACGTTTGTTGAAGTGCATATAATTATTTGTTAATGATTAATTGAATGAGAAATGACAAATTATTCATATGCATGTGGTAATTGTTATGTTATAATGATTTGTATGTCATTGATGCCGCATGATAAAGAACTTTGTATTGGCCCACTCGCCACAAAGTGAATTCTCTTGTATGAGTATGTGTATGAGACTTTGGAGTTAGCTAGATATTCTATTGTTTGAGATGGTTCTACAAGGTTGAGAAGATATGAAGTCCTATGATGACATGGCTTGTATAACATTTGGTATGATGTTAAGAAATGGCAATCATCACGCCCATATACAGTTGTATATATATTATCATTGATATAGAAGACACCCGTTATGGATGGATAAGAGGCGTGTCAAATGGGTATGTATGATTTCATCCCCCATGAGTTAATGGTGGCGATGAAATGACAATCATTATGCAATTGTACAGTTGTGTATTTATCACCGTTGATATAGAAGACACCTTTGATGGATGGGCTAAGAGGTGTGGCAAATGGGTATGTATGATTTCATCCTCTATGAAATGGGTCCTGGTGACAAGTATATATATATATATCGATGGACTAGTACACGATATCTATGCATCATGAAATAATATGCCATTTGTTTGTAGTTGAGTGAATAACCTTATGCAATGTTTTTAATGGTTTCCATGGGCATATTATGATGGGAAGAAAGTGCATTTACTTCTACATTAGTCATACATGGTTATTTTGTACTTATCTTAAACTCACGTTGTTTGTCGGTACCAAGTTGAGTGGTAAGATAATTTTTTAATTTAGACTTAAGGATTTCATTTACTGAGCTTTAACTCACCCCTTTATTTTTACAAACATTTTAGATGGACCGCTCATTGCCACTACTTTTTGGAGCTCCCACATATTTTGATTATGAATATCAAGATGTGCTTGTACTTGAATCAACTGAATTTCGTTATCCTGGACTTAGTTCAAATAATTCAGTTAGGCTTAAAACCCCCTTGCTTTAGTCCATTAACTCCAATGCAATATTATTTGGGCTTAATTAAAATGCTTCTAATATTTATGTGCAATTTAAGTAATATTTTTGTTTTGGGGTGGTGTCAATCCCTAATTTTTCTATGTAATAAATGTTAAATTGGGTCATCAAAATTTAGGTGTCAACGACAAGTAACTGTTCAAACCCTTCAACTTAGGAAACCTGCCCTAACTGGAGAGATATTCTCAACGTTCTTTAAACATAATTAGCAGTTTGCTGTCAGCTTATTTCGATCTAGGATTCTATAATGGCAGTCTAGAACATTGAATATCTTTAGCTCTTTTTATTTCAGGAAGGATGTTGGAAGTTTCATAATATTTTTTTCTCAGTCATAAAAGTATGTTCTCTGTGTCAATGATTGATTTTTTGATGACCGCAAAATGTATAGATGACTCTGAAATTTGAAGCCGATGGGGAAGAGAGATGTCTTTGAAGGCCATCTTTGTTGTTCACTTAAATTCCCTGCAACTCGTTAAAATTTTAATCAAGAATTGGTGCGTTGGAAGATTCCATTTGCCTAAAACTTGATCATCCTTCACACGATTGGACAAAAATGAAGAAGTCTGAAACAAGAGAATTATAATATGATAATGATAAATAAACAGCCAAATGTCCATCATTCGGTATATTTAAAGTGGGAAATGAACATTGTCGCGACCTACCCCTCGGGAAGAGGTAACAGGTTTAGGGGTATTGCCTAAAGGACGAGTCTAAGGCCCATGATTAGGCGCGGGTTCTCCCGAGCCCATACCCCTCGTGACGATAGGGTATTCTTAAGGAATTTTGCACAAAAGGAGTCGCCACTAGCCTATTGGGGTCGGCTAGAAACCAAGTGAGGCATGAGAGTGTACCTCACCTCCTACGCAACCAGAGAATCTAGGGTCGGGGACTTGATTACACTAATTGATCAATTAGTGCCCTTTCGGTACCAAATCTTGTTCATTTTAACAAAATGATTTTTGGCAAGCAGTTTAGATTGATTTTATACATATCCACTAACAAATGAGGTGATCATGCAGGTGCAATCTAAACACATACTATTAAACATAGCACATACTATTAAACATAACAAGACATACAACCTAAACGTACGATGTAATCAAAATAAATGCCTAATTACTCTTAAAACGACAACACCTAGCAATTCCTAACCAAATCCTATCATTTTTTAATTTCGAAAATTTAAAAAAAAAAAATTTTTAAAAAATTTTAAAAATTTAAAAATAATTTTTTAATTTTTTTTAAATTTTTTTTAAAAAATTTTATTTGAAAAATGGACGAATCGGGTCGGGTCCGGTTTGGCCCGACCCGATCGGCCAGGTTCTGCGGATTCGGGTCCGGTCTCCGATCGGACCGGGTTCGGTCCCCAGGGTAGGCGGGCCGGTTGGCCCGCGCGAAAAGGAACTAGGCCCGGCCAGAAGTGGCCGGGCCATTTCTCAAATGGGGTTGGGCCTGTCGACAGGCCCAATCCCTTTTCGTGGATGAAATTCTTCTCGCAAGCTTAGTCCAATCTATTTTTTTAAAAAAAGAAGGGAAGCCCACAAGTCCAAATCCTAAACCAGCCCAAACCCAAGCCCATTTCTCATTTTTGTATTTTCAGCCTTTTTGTTTTCTTTTGTTTTCTTTTTCATTTATTTTCTTTTGCCCTTTTCTTTCGGGCGTCTTCCTCAAGCCCTCTTCTCCCGCAGCTGCGACACGCCGAGGCCCTTGCTGCTCCCTCGCCGGATCGACGCCGACTACTCCGCAAGCATTGACCGCCCTAAGGAACGTCGCCGAACCGCGCCACTCGCGGTCATCCCCCTCGACCGGCGCCAACCCTCGCCGGCTACCTATTTCGACAACCCATAACCTATTTTCGACGGAATGAGTCGTCGATCCGAACACACGCCGATATCTCGCGCAAACCATTCGAAAACACAATGAATACGGGCAAGGCAACAAGGATTCAGCGGGCGCGGGGACAAAGGTGAGTGGGTCCGGCATTAAAACATAGGATATTCTTAGGTTTTCTACGGGAGCATTTTATCGAACACATAGTCTACAGTACTAAATTCACAGGATTCCGGCTCAATCGAGCGTCGAACATGCTTTAGGGGCCTTGGAGCATGATGTAGGAGGAACACAGGAACAAAGCGCGAAGGCGGTGTGGATCGGAGCTCACGCGAACCGGTCGGGCGTGAGCTCCGGCCCGGCTTTTTCCGGAAATGATACCACGGGTTCAGGGGACCTACCTTGTCCGGTGACGGGTCACGGCGGGCGGAAGGACCTCCGGCGACGGCTAGCTGCTCTCTCGAGTGTCTTTCCTCTGGTTTTGGTGTCTCCCCTTCGAACTCTCTCCCTGCCCCTCTCTGTCTCCGATTTTTCCCTGCTCGGTTTATTCTGTTTTCTGCAGTTCCGGTGGAGTTGAAGATAGACGGCACCTCCAGCGGCGATCAACAACGGCGGACGATCGTTCGGAGGGGTCCTCTCTCCCTCGCCCGGTCTTCTCTCTGTGATTGGCGTGTTTTCTCTCGCTCGCTCCTCTGTACTCTCTCTGTGGTCTCCGATTTCCTCCCCCCTTTCGCCCCCTTTGGTGTCGATTCTATGGGGGTTTTATACCCAGCCGGCAAGCGCGCATGGCCTCTGCGGCTGCCAGCTTGCCGGCCGGACTGCCCCCTCCGACCCGTGGATCACGCTGGCCACCTGCAATGCCGATCCCCGCTGCCCCTCTGTCGCTGCTCCTTCTGTTCTGCTTTGCAGGTTGCGCGCGGATGAGGAAGACAACTGGGCGTGGGCTGGGCTAAAGGGAGAAGGCTGGGCTGGGCCGGGCCCAACGCAAGGAAAAAAAGAAAAGAAAAGGGGTGGGTCGGATTAGGGCTGGATTCGGCCCACCCGGCGATTCGTCGTTTTTTTTTTTAAAATAATAATAATTTTTTTTTTAAAACTTTCTCTTGTGACTAATTTCTAAAATTTAATGCTACTTTAAATTAATTAACTTAAGTAAAAAAATTAGGTGTCAACAGCTGCCCCTCTTTGAATGTAGCCTTGAAGAGGTTGCATTCAAAGATAGAAGACACCTAAATTATTTCGGCGGTAGAGAAACCCTAGGTGCACATGCATGTATCAGGTCGATGGAAAGGACTCATAACTATGGAAGCACGTTTTGTCAAAAAGAGGAAGAAAGACTCCGGGCTACAGAAGCCCACCGGGTCATAAGAAGGGATGAAAGAACTCCGGGCTACGGAAAGCCCACCGGGTCATAAGAAGGGGTAAAAGGACTCCGGGCTATGGAAAGCCCACCGGGTCATAGGAAGGAGGAGAAGGACTCCGGGTTACGGAAAGTCCACCGAGTCATAAGAAAGGGGTAAAAGGACTCCGGGCTACGGAAAGCCCACCAGGTCATAGGAAGGAGGAGAAGGACTCCGGGCTACGGAAAGCCCACCGGGTCATAAGAAGAGGTAAAAAGACTCCAGGCTACGGAAAGCCCACCGGGTCATAGGAAGGCGAAGAAGGACTCCGGGCTACGGAAAGCCCACCGGGTCATAAGAAGGGGGTTGAAGGACTCCGGGCTACAGAAAGCCCACCGGGTCATAGGAAGGATGAGAGGACTCCGGGCTACGGGAAGCCCACCGGGTCATAAGAAAGGGGTAAAAGGACTCCGGGCTACGGAAAGCCCACCGGGTCATAGGAAGGAGGAGAAGGACTCCGGGCTACGGAAAGCCCACCGGGTCATAGGAAGGAGGAGAAGGACTCCGGGCTACGGAAAGCCCACCGGGTCATAAGAAGGGGGTTGAAGGACTCCGGGCTACGGAAAGCCCACCGGGTCATAAGAATGGGTAAAAGGACTCCGGGCTACGGAAAGCCCACCGGGTCATAGGAAGGCGAAGAAGGACTCCGGGCTACGGAAAGCCCACCAGGTCATAAGAAGGGGGTTGAAGGACTCCGGGCTACAGAAAGCCCACCGGGTCATAAGAATGGGTAAAAGGACTCCGGGCTACGGAAAGCCCACCGGGTCATAGGAAGGCGAAGAAGGACTCCGGGCTACGGAAAGCCCACCGGGTCATAAGAAGGGGGTTGAAGGACTCCGAGCTACAGAAAGCCCACCGGGTCATAAGAATGGGTAAAAGGACTCCGGGCTACGGAAAGCCCACCGGGTCATAGGAAGGCGAAGAAGGACTCCGGGCTACGAAAAGCCCACCGGGTCATAAGAAGGGGGTTGAAGGACTCCGGGCTACAGAAAGCCCACCGGGTCATAGGAAGGATGAGAGGACTCCGGGCTACGGGAAGCCCACCGGGTCATAAGAAAGGGGTAAAAGGACTCCGGGCTACGGAAAGCCCACCGGGTCATAGGAAGGAGGAGAAGGACTCCGGGCTACGGAAAGCCCACCGGGTCATAAGAAGGGGGTTGAAGGACTCCGGGCTACGGAAAGCCCACCGGGTCATAAGAAGGATGAGAGGACTCCGGGCTACGGGAAGCCCACCGGGTCATAAGAAGGTGACACGGTTTAAGGTTGACCATGAACCTTTGAAGATAGCATGGTTTAAAGCTGACCATGAACCTTTGGAGATAGCATGGTTTAAGGCTGGCCATGAACCTTTGGTTTTTTTTTAACATGGTTTAACTGAGTAATCTTGCCAAACTCAACTTGAACAAATGTCATTAGAGACGTGATCAAGAGACGTATTGAAAATTTTGCAACATTAATTGAACAAGCTAATCAAACAAAGTCTGAGTACTTTAGAAGAACATTCAATGTCAGTCAGCATTATGCAGTGCAAAATTGTCATCTTGTTTGTGGATATATCATTAAACATCAAATTCTCTGAGAGTCGAGTTCTTATTGAAACGGTAACGACTCGTGAAAAAGGCTCATTAAGCATGCCAAACTAGAGCTTCTTAGTCAGAAAGGGCTTTTCACGCACTTTCGATAAAATGGCTGGTTGATCCCATCCACTCATGTGGGAAGTAACTGATTGCTGAGAGTATCTCACATAACCTATGTCGAAGGCTTTCAGAAACATTCGCAATGAGCACAACCTGATCGATCAAAAAGGTCTTTTGAAAGGGCCGCAATATAGGTTTGGTTAGGGCTTACACACAAGAATGATTGCTTTGAGGCCAATAAAGGAACATTTGTCGTTATCTTCATCGGGTTTACAAGTCGAGAACTTGGAAAATAAGACAAGATAGAATTACTTTCACTCCTTCAAACAGTAGCTTCTTTGCGGCATTCTCTTTTTTACTCAAACCATCCCAATCAGAAGAGACTTCGGAAGAGGGTTGTAATGTTGGCTTAGGGGAGGCTTGAAAGGCTTAAAATTTTCAAGGGAAGAGTTAGTGATCATCATAGCATCGTGATCAGGTCACTCGATCTTTCGAAGTCATTTGGCTTTTGAAACACAGCGCATCTCGAAAGTCCATTGACTAATCATTTTTGCATGGGAGCTTTGCTCCTCTCTAATTTCCTTTGCACTTGCGATTTTTTTTTTTAAAACAGGCATTGACCTTGCTTTTACCCGGCACACTGCTTTTTTCATGCCCCTAGTTTGTCAAATTTTTTTTTGCTCTTTAAATTTTTGTAGCTCTTATGACTTTCAAGACGCTTTTCTCGTTTTCTCATGACTGTCCATTATATTTGGTCAATTCTTATGCCTTGCCCTAATGAAGGGAGATGATCACCACTCGGGGTTCAGAAATGAATAATCAGGCCCAAGTTGGTTAAAGCAATGGATATCAGTGTTTGGGTAGAGGAGGAAATGCTCTTCTTCACCTTGGGATAAATCAAGCTTTAACGAGAATTCCTCGAAGCTATTACTAGAAGATTGATGCAAGTGAAAGTAATAAAATCTTTCTCAATCCCTTGCTCTACAACATGATCGTAAGCTCCTATGTTTGCCCCAATGTAGGGTCATTCTCGACGGGGTTCTTTGAAGGGTCATCTTTTTTTTTTTTTTTTTTTTTTTTTTTTTTTTTTTTTGCCGAATGGGTAGCAAGAGATTAGTGTAATGCTTGAAATTGATGAAGGAAATGCCTTTATCATTTCGATTTTTGTGCTCAATGCGAATGAATCATTCTTCCTAAGAGAAGGTCGATTTTTACTCAACTCTCAAAAGTGTTTGGAGGATGTGTCTGGAAATGGGCTTGCCTTTCTTCATCCTAAGTATTTCTCATTTGGCATGGTTAATGTTTCACTCTTTTGCCTGAACAAAGTCATTTTTACAAGCCATTTTTCTTGAGGGTCGCAGACGTGAAGCATGCATAGTGACACCAGAGAATAGGTCATGCGAATCATGTCATGCATTTTTTGTCCTTATTCTTTTGTTTGTTTGTTTGTTTGTTTTGTTTTGCCCTTTTTATCGTCTCAACTTACCTCTCAAAATAGACACTCAACCTGTTGTGCGAAGACTTGATGGATTCTTGAGTCAGTTCTTTCCTCTGCCATTTCCTCATTAGACGGTAGGGTGCCTGAAATACAAATAGATATGCGTGTATGCAACACATGCATGATATCTACCATGCTATGCATGATGCTACGCGACTTGAATTGTGCATGAAGTGACCCCTCGGCCTTGATTTCATTCATGGAAAATACTTCTTGACTGCATCAACGTTTACAGGTCTAGGCAATTCACTGCCATCCATTTCAACTAAAATCATGGCACCACCAGGAAGAATCTTCTTAATGACATATGGCCCTTCGTAGTTCGGAGTGAATTTTCCACGAGGATCTGGTATGATCGGAAGCACCTTCCTCAACACCAGGTCATTGACTTCGAAGTGTCTGGGACGCACCTTTCGATTGAAGGCTTTTGCGACTCGTCTCTGATAGCATTGACCATGACACACAGCTTGCAATCTCTTCTCATCGATCATGTTTAACTGCTCATGTCTCTGTTGCATCCACTCAGTCTCATCGAGCGTAGATTGGGAAAGGACCCTTAAAGAAGGGACTTCAACTTCAACAAGCAAGACTGCCTCCATCCCGTACACGAGTGAGAAAGGAGTTGCCCCTGTGGAGGTGCGGATAGAAGTTCGGTATGCCATTAGCGCGTAAGGGAGCCTATCGTGCCAATCACGATAATTTTCAGCAGTCTTTGATAAGATTTTCTTTATGTTCTTGTTCGCCGCCTCCACTGCCCCATTCATCTGAGGACGGTATGGTGACGAGTTCAAATGTTTAATTTGAAACTCACTAAACAAACCATCCACGACTTTGTTGTTCAAATTAGTGCCGTTGTCGGTAATGATAGCCTCCGGCACCTCGTAACGAGTGACAATATCGCGACGAATGAACTTTGCCACGTTCTTGGCAGTAACATTAACATACGAGTTGGCCTCGATCCACTTGGTGAAATAGTCTATCGCCACCAAGATAAATCGATGCCCATTTGACGCCTTAGGGTTAATGGGTCCAATCACATCAATTCCCCACATTGAAAAGGGCCAGGGTTGAGACATTTGGTGAAGCTCAACTGGAGGGGCATTTATCCTGTCTCCATAAATCTGGCACTGGTGACATCGTCGTACGTGCTTGAATGCGGTCGGACTCCATGGTCAGCCAATAATAACCAAGTCGCATGATCTTTCTCACCAAGAAGTGTCCATTCATATGGGGACCACACTCCCTTCATGTATCTCTATCATCAAACGATCTGCTTCTTTAGCATCAACACACCTTAGCAATGTCAAGTCGAAGGACCTTTTGTAGAGGACACCTCCACTGGTGAAGAATTTTGATGCTAGCTTTATCAAATGCTTTCTGTCTGATGCTTCACTTCCTTCGGGAATTCACCCTTCGAGATACTTCAAGATGTCGTGATACCAAGGTTGTCCGTCCAGTTCCTCTTCAACCGTCATACGATGGTTTTGGCGCCTAAGGATTTCAATTCTCAATGGTTCAATGTCCAAGCCTCCGGTTACTTGCAACATTGAAGACAAGGTAGCTAGGGCATCAGCGAACTAATTTTGAGACCTTGGTAAGTATTCTAATGATATTTCTTGAAATTTTTCTGTCAATTCCCCCAGGAACTCATGATACGGAATCAATTTAGAATCTCGTGTTCGCCATTTGCCTTCGATTTGTAAGATGATAAGGGCTGAATCACCATAAACTTGCAGTTTTCGGATTTTCATATTGATGGCAGCCTGGTGGCCGAGAATGCATGCTCCGTACTCAGCAACGTTATTCGTGCAAGGGAACGTCAATTTAGCGGCAACGGGGTAATGTTGTCCAGCTGGGGAGATAAGAACTGCCTTAGTATCGGACCCGACTAAGTTAACTGCACCATCGAAGTACACTGTCCATTTGTCGCTTGATACAAGTAAAATTCGCTCCTCTGCATCACTATCCTCATCAAATGCTCTGGACTTATCGAAATTTTCTACCAACATGCCTGCTATGGCACGACCTTTAACGGACTTCTGTTCCAGGCTCTAAACGTCAAAATCTGAAATTAAGATTTGCCACTTGACCAACTTGCCAACCAATGCCAGCTTCTCTTGGAGATACCTAATGGGATCATTTTTAGTCACCAACAAGATTCGGTGATGAAGTGTGTCTTTGCGCCGACCTATGCAAGACCCAAATTAAGGCCACACAAGTTCTCTCAACTTCCGTATAGTTCATCTCAGAAACAGTGAACTTCTTGCTCAGGTAGTATATTGCGCATTCTCTCCTGTCATTTGGTCTTTTCTGGGCTAGCATAGCTCCTAGCGACTCGTCATGTATGGTTAAGTACAAAATCAAGGGAATTTTAGGGAGTGGAGGCACTAAGACTGGTGCATGAGTGAGATAATGTTTTATCTTCTCAAATGCACCCTGGCACTCGGCATTCCACTCAATCTTTGCATTCTTTTCCAAGAGCTTGAAGAATGGCTTCGCCATTTCAGACAACTGACAAATGAACCTCGCCACATAATTAAGTCGTCCCATCAGGCTGCGAACTTCTTTGGCGGTAGTCGGGGGTCGTAAATCGCAAATGGCTTTAACTTTCGACGGATCAATCTCTATGCCCCTACTACTAACCATGAATCCTAATAACTTCCCGATTTCGCTCCAAAAACGCATTTTGCGGGATTGAGGCGCAACTTGAACTTCTGAAGACGTTCGAACAACCTTCGCAAGACTTTAATATGATCTTCACCATGTCTCGATTTTGCAATCATGTCGTCGACATATACTTCGATTTCCTTGTGCATCATGTCGTGGAATAACGTGACCATGGCCCTCTGATACGTTGCCCCGGCATTCTTTAGACCAAAAGGCATCACTTTGTAGCGAAAGTTCCCCAAGGAGTTATGAATGATGTTTTGCTCTGTCTTCCTCCTTCATACGGATTTGGTTATATCCGGAAAAGCCATCCATAAAGGAGAATAACTCAAATCCTGTGTCATCATCAACCAAGACATCGATATGTGGTAGCGGAAAGTCGTCTTTGGGACTTGCTCGATTCAAGTCGCGATAGTCAACACACACCCTGATTCGCCCATCTTTCTTCATCACAGGCACGATATTTGCTACCCAATCAGGATAACGGGTCACTTCGATAAAGTCTACTTTCAGTAGTTTCATCACTTCTTCTTCAATCTTTTTGGACAACTCTGGTTTAGTTCTCCTGAGTCTTTGTTTCCTAGGTGGCACATTGGGATCTGTTGGTAAAGCATGTTCCACAATTTCAGGATCCAATCCCGGCATGTCAACATATGTCCAGGCGAACACATCTTGATACTCTTTCAGAAGATTAGTCATCCTTTCCGCTTCTGACTCTGAGAGACATGCCCCAATTTTTACTTCTCTGACATTCTCCGCATCACCCAGATTTATAATGACTATTCGCTCTTCAGTTAACAGCTTTGATTCTTCGTGTCGATTCCATTCACGCTCAATCCCCTTCTGATCGTTGTCGTCGGTATCATCAGAACCTGAGGGACTTTCTTCATGCACATCTGAGTCACATGCGTCCTTATCATGATTATGCATAATGTAATGCCTGAGATGTAATGGGATGAGTTAGAGTAATGCCAACAACAAAGATGATGCATGTCGTTTTCAAAAAGTTTTTGAAGTATTTTTTTGTAAAAATGTTAAGAACTCGTCCTCATATCCTCGGATTTCCTCGTTCTTGTAAAACAGTCAAATAAGGGAGCATGTGGAGGCTTAGACCTCAGCGACCGTCATAGGGCTAGTTTGATGTGCTTCCACATGTCCTTAATAAAACATGTGTCATTTTATTGAATGAGGAAAGATAAGGCCGTATTTTAACACACATCACCCTCGACCAACGGCTCAAGATCGGGGTTGAGCATAGTTCACGCTACAAATGACAAAAACAGGAAATGAAGAAAGACAAACTACGAGATCCCGCGCAGGGGAAAAGACATAAAACGAAAGACTAGGCTAAACGAGAGCCGCCCTACTCTGGAGGGACAGCAATGACTTCAGAGGACTCGGCTTCCTCGCATGTCAGGATGGTGCATATGACATCCTCCTCGAATTGCTCGGTCACACCACAGATATCCTCCTCTTCCTCGAACAACATCCTTGGGGGTCCTGGAAACGTCTCCTCCAGCAATGGGAGAAACGGGCTTTGACCGCCCTCGTCCTCTTCGGTCTGGGTAACGCGTTCACTCTGGTTTCTATACCCATTTCGGCCTCCTTGGGCACCTCGGCCTCTATACCTTCCACGTCCTCCTCGGTTATTATGACCTCCCCGCTTCTCGACATATCCCAAGCCTTTTCTTTTGGAGTTTTTATGAGCTTCAATGGGTTTTCACACCCCCTGGCCACGTGATCCAAGACCCTCCCCAGGACTATACCCACTTGCCAACATGATCTTTCCCACAGCTATAGCTGGCCTAGACAATTCAGGAGCTTTTGTGAAAGAACCCGCAGGCACATGAATCATGGACACCAGCTCTAATGTTTGAAAGCTGGATTCCTCGGTACATTCGGGTTCCACATAGGGGATGGCCGTCTTGTGGTAGATCTTGAAGTCAGACTCCCCATGGACTGTGATAAGCCTGTTGTCCACCACAAATCGTACTTTACGATGAAGGGCCGGAGGCAACAGCACCCGCCGTATGGATCCATGGCCTCCCTAGCAGAAAATTAAAAGCGCTTGGTATATCTAACACTTGGAACGGGACTTGAAAAAGTACAGGGCCAATCAGCAACTCAAGTTCAATTTCCCCCATCACCTCCTTCTTCATCCCGTCAAAAGCCCGCACAGTTGACTTGCCAGTATGGATTCTTCCAAGATCAATGCCAAGACGGTAGAGAGTAGCCAACGGGCATATATTGAACGCCGAACCATTGTCAATCAACACTCTGCAAACAAGAGTGCTCTCATGCTTCACCGAGATGTGCAGCGCTTTAGTATGATTAGGACCATCAGGGGGCAGATCATCATCAGTAAAAGAAATTTGGTCTTTCAGTAGAACAGCCCCAACAAACTCTTCCAATTGGACTTCATCGATTGTTTCGGGTACGTGCACCTCATTAAGGACCTTCAACAGGATATCCCTATGCTTCTCGGAAGACTTAAACAACTCTAGGAGGGAGATTTGGGCCGGCAACTTCCGCAGTTGGTCCACCACATTGAACTCGCTGGATTTTACTACAGCCAAGAATTGTTTTGCCTCCTCCTTGGTCACGGCCTTCTTTTCTGCTCCATTATCAGGGGCGTAACAGCGGCCTGATCGCGTGACAGCGTCTACCTCAGTTGTTCCATAGTCCCAAGGTACAGCTTTGGGATCGAATTTGGGAGGATTCTCCAACACTATCACTCCATCTTTCTCCCGGGGTGGCAATTCAATCGTGACTGGCATTGTGTTCCCTTCCGTGACCTCGATTGCCGACATCTCCTCAACCATAAGGTCGATCACTGTCGGTTCAGTGATTTCCATCTCGATATCGCCGGCGGTCTCCTCATCAGGTAGTTCAATCACCATTGGGGTTATCATAGCTATCAACCCTTCTTCGTACAAAGCTGGGGTCTTCGAAATTACAGGCATAACCTTCTTTGCTCGAGACATACAAGCAAACTTGCAGAAAGATGAACAGAATGATGATGGCACTATCATGGATACGACCCTCTCTTCCTCTTCTTCGCGTCGGATTACTCCCATGTCTACCATCCTGCGAACGCGGTTCAACTTCTTTTCTGGAGTCACATCATCCTGACTTTCGTAGTATCCCGCCAGCACTAAGGAATCGTACAACCTAGAAGCATCCACCACTAGAGGCTGTTGACTTGCCCGCGTCTCCTCGGAAATTGAGTTCACTCCCCCTGCATGATTTGGCAGAGGGTTCTGTTGCACGTTAGGTTGGGCCTCCTTGAAAGTCAAGATCTTCTTGTCTAGAAGCTGTTGAACTTTATATCTCAGCACATTGCAATCATCTACATCATGCCCCCTTTCTCCCATGTGGTATTCGCAAGTCTTGTTTATATCGAACCCGGCGAACCTCGGGGGATTATCTCTAGTTACTTCCTTCGCGACCATTCTCTTTTCGAGGAGCATGGGCAACAGCTTTGACAGCGGGCGTGGTAGTGGAGAAAAATCCTTTCGAAAGGGCCTCTTGCTGTTATCATATGCTCGTGACAAGCTACCTTGGACCACTGAAGGCTTATGTGCGGGTGTTGCGAACGGTCGGGGGAAAAGTGGCTCTTGCACAAGCGCTACTTCAACTGCGGCCTCCTTATCTTTTATTGTCAGGAATTTCTTCATGCCTCTGGTTGAAATCTTTCCCTCAACCATTGCCCATTCAACTCCTTCACCTACCTCAACTAGTTGCGAAAATGTCTGGCAACCCGAGAACACCAACCCTTGGAAGTACTCAGGGGGCAATGTCTTAAGGAACAGTTGTTTCATCTCCCTCTCGTTCAAGGCCGTCTTTACTTGTGAGGCCATAGTCCTCCACCTTTGCGCGAATGCCTTAAATGTCTCGTTCCTTTTCTTCTCAATACGGGTCAATTCTTCCCTCGTGGGGGCAAGCTCGGTATTAAACCGGTATTGCTGCAAGAACTCGTTGGTTAAATCCTCCCAACTAGTGAGTTCTTCAATGTCCAGCGCAATGAACCACGTCAGGGCAATGCCTTCCAAGCTATCTTGAAATGTGTGTATGAGAAATGGTACGTTGTCAGCGTAGCGAGCCATTTTCCTCATGTAATACCTAAGATGGGTCTTGGGGCATCCCGTTCCGTCATATTTTCTTGTGAACTCAGGCTCTTGGAAGTTTTCAGGGAAGTTCGTCTTGGTGTATGGAGATAGCCTATCAGCTCCTTTCAGTTCGTAACCTTGCAAGGCACATAGTCGCTCCTCCATCTTTGTCAAACGTTTTTCACTCTCTTCACCTAGGCGGGGTGTTGGGTTTTCCTTCGGAGGAGGATCCAAGTTGACGATGATTGATGTGACAGAAGGAGCCTCTCCGGCAGTTTCTTTCCCGGGGAGATCAGCAACGTGCGCGCCTCCAGTCGATGGGGGAGCGTCTCCTGATGACATAGGAGTGGATGTTCCAGTGACAGCTACAGTAGGGGGCTCCTTAAGCTTCTGGCTTATTTCAAGCATCATTGAGGTGAGTTGGGCCAGCTGGTCCTCCATCTTGGCCATGCGCACGTTGGCATCCTCGTTCTCCATTCTGACTTTCGCACATGTGCGAATCGGGGATCTCCGCTTGGCCGTGTCGACAGTCAGCAGAAGACAATCGATCGATTAGTACCTGGCGAGGATAGATAAGCATATATAAGCATGGAGTAATGATTAGGCGGTCGGTCCATGACAAAGATCTAATCGCCCCAATTTGTTCGTTTCATTGAAAGCAAGGTTGCTACATAACGTAAGAGAAAACATGAGAAAGAACCCTTAAACAACGAAGCTAATCATGACTCTTATCTCCCGATATTGCGACATGAGACAAGTTCTTTAACATTGTAACATATGCGGGCATGGGCCCATTACATATCGCTCTTGACTCAATCTAACTAACGAGGACAGCTTCCGCTTGTGGCAGCCCCACTAACTCGGGTCAACTTCGAGGCACGCTCTTCGGCTTCTTCGAGCTTCCTTTTGAGGCGCTTGATCTCGGCTCGGTGGGTGGTCTTTAATGGCACGTCGGGAATCTTTGGGCGTAAGCTCTTTGGGATTTTGTGCCTAAGGATGTATTCCATCGAGGCATAATAGGTCTTCTCTTGCCCTTCCAACTCCTCTTCGGCCATATTAGCTTCCGGGTGGCACATATCCCACATCGACTTGACTAACACGACGAGTCTTCGTGATCTTGGCATCCGTCGAAGTCTATCCCGAGCGGGTCTTCTTGAATCGTCGGTGGAAGTTGTTGAACCTCTTGGAACCAAGCGAGCGACCCGAGTTGGGTAATACTCGGTGACTCCGGTAATTCCCAACAAAGGAATAGGTCCAAAGAAGCCCACACACGAACCGCGCTTCTCGAACTCTAAGCCATTTGGCGTGCCATTGGAGATCTTCGGGTCCAGGGTTGGTCATGAAAACTAACCACTCAGAATAGTGATAATCGGGGGCAAACGTCTTCCTATCTTTAAACTTCATGATAGGGTGGTGAGAGTCAGAGATGTCGTTCACAGTCATCAAACTACCAAACCCTTTAACGTGAGAGAGGAACCAAATTTGCAAGAGTTCAGGAGGAGCATGGAAAGTTTTGTTTTTGTTTTCTTTAAAGCGAGTAAGGGAAAGAAAAGTTTCAGTCAGGACGGTGTTAACAAAACCCTTTCTCATACATACCTCACGAACTACCCATGCCACGGAAGGGTTAATAGCGTTCTTACAATGTGGGAATATCACGAACCCGAAGAAAGCTAACAAGAAAATCCTATTCTTCTGAAAAGATGGGGCATTTTGAAAAAGCTCGTTTAGGAATGAAAACGGGCAAGTCTTGCGATTAGCTTTCAAAACTTTCCTAACGTCATCCTCCTTAACTCTAAGGAAATCAGATAAGGTCGATGCATGTTCAGTCCCCACAGGCGGGCCAATTAACTCTGACACCAAGGGCTTTCCAATGGCAACGCTGTATTCTTCCAGGGTTGGAGTGAGTTTGTGATCACCGAGTATGAACGTGCAAGTTTCGAGGCACCACACATGCGCTAACGCTTGTACTACACCAAAATGAATTTCTATCTCTAATAAAGGAAGTAAATGTCCAATATATGATCGCACCCAATCACAGCCAGTTGGATCTAATTTGCCCCACCACGTGCGAAGCTCGGCTTTCGGGACGGAGATGATGCAAAGGTCGGGTACACCCATTGTATAATCAACCTAATTTGTCATGAACTGATCAAAAGGAAAGCGAATAAGTAAATTGCGAAGAAAAGAATTCAAACAAAAACTTACCCTACTCATTGAGCAGTGATGTCAATGCCATAGACATACGCATGAACAGTGGTTTGATTTCTACTCTAGACGGCTCAAAATGGAGCCACGGGATCACGTAACCGAACCAACAAGCTCGCGGTTAGGTCGTGTTACCCATGACTCCGGCTTCGTCAAAGGATCGACCCGTGTCGCATGCTCGCAGACTAGGGTGGGGACCTCTGACATTGAGAAAGAAGTTTCGGGGATGAGATGGGCGACTCGTACTACGTGCTTGTAGTCGGAGTGGTATCCATCTCAACACCATCCTAAGTGATCCTATGCGGCCCAGGTCCGGCGGCAGGTTGTGTGTGCTATGGTGTAGTGCAATGTAGGAAACGCAGGCATGACAATTTATAGGCAAGCAACACTTCATACATAAAAAATAAACCATACATTCCTACACCTTCCTGCAAAACAAAGGTGAGCAAACACTTCCCCTTATACCTCCCATTTAACATGAACATTAAACAATAGACCTGTTAGGGATGTACTTAAGATCCTCACTACCAAACAATAAAATTGTTGAACAAGATTAATTTCGGCCTAAGTCCTCTAAGGTTTAAAACCAAGTCCCCAGTGGAGTCGCCAAGCTGTCGCGACCTACCCCTCGGGAAGAGGTAACAGGTTTAGGGGTATTGCCTAAAGGACGAGTCTAAGGCCCATGATTAGGCGCGGGTTCTCCCGAGCACATACCCCTCGTGACGATAGGGTATTCTTAAGGAATTTTGCACAAAAGGAGTCGCCACTAGCCTATTGGGGTCGGCTAGAAACCAAGTGAGGCATGAGAGTGTACCTCACCTCCTACGCAACCGAAGAATCTAGGGTCGGGACTTGATTACACTAATTGATCAATTAGTGCCCTTTTGGTACCAAATCTTGTTCATTTTAACAAAATGATTTTTGGCAAGCAGTTTAGATTGATTTTATACCTATCCACTAACAAATGAGGTGATCATGCAGGTGCAATCTAAACACATACTATTAAACATAGCACATACTATTAAACATAACAAGACATACAACCTAAACGTACGATGTAATCAAAATAAATGCCTAATTACTCTTAAAACGACAACACCTAGCAATTCCTAACCAAATCCTATCATTTTTTAATTTCGAAAATTTTAAAAATTAAAAAATTAAAAAATAATTTTTTAATTTTTTAATTAATTTTTAAATTTTTTTTTAATTAGCTTTTTTAAAATTTTTTTTATAAAAAAACAACAACAAAAAATTCGATTTTTTTAAAACATTTTTTTTTAATTTTTTTTTTTAAAAAATTTTAAAAAAAAATTTATTTGAAAATGGACGAATCGGGTCGGTCCGGTTTGGCCCGACCCGATTCGGCCCGGTCTGCGGATTCGGGTCCGGTCAGAGACCGGACCCGGGTTCGGTCCAGCTGGGTAGGCGGGCCGGTCGGCCCGCTTCGAAAAGGAACTAGGCCCGGCCAGAAGTGGCCGGGCCATTTCTCAAATGGGGTTGGGCCTGTCGACAGGCCCAATCCCTTTTCGTGGATGAAATTCTTCTCGCAAGCCCAGTCCAATCTATTTTTTTAAAAAAAGAAAGGAAGCCCACAAGTCCAAATCCTAAACCAGCCCAAACCCAAGCCCATTTCTCATTTTTGTATTTTCAGCCTTTTTGTTTTCTTTTGTTTTCTTTTTCGTTTATTTTCTTTTGCCCTTTGCTTTCTGGCGTCTTCCTCAGGCCCTCTTCTCCCGCAGCTGCGACACGCCGAGGCCCTTGCTGCTCCCTCGCCGGATCGACGCCGACTACTCCGCAAGCATTGACCGCCCTAAGGAACGTCGCCGAACCGCTGCCACTCGCCGGTCATCCCCCTCGACCGGCGCCAACCCTCGCCGGCTACCTATTTCGACAACCCATAACCTATTTTCGACGGAACGAGTCGTCGATCCGAACACACGCCGATATCTCGCGCAAACCATTCGAAAACACAATGAATACAGGCAAGGCAACAAGGATTCAGCAGGCGCGGGGACAAAGGTGAGTGGGTCCGGCATTAAAACATAGGATATTCTTAGGTTTTCTCTGGAGCATTTTATCGAACACATAGTCTACAGTACTAAATTCACAGGATTCCGGCTCAATCGAGCGTCGAACATGCTTTAGGGGCCTTGGAGCATGATGTAGGAGGAACACAGGAACAAAGTGCGAAGGCGGTGTGGATCGGAGCTCACGCGAACTGGTCGGGCGCGAGCTCCGGCCCGGCTTTTTCCGAAAACGATACCACGGGTTCAGGGGACCTACCTTGTCCGGTGACGGGTCACGGCGGGCGGAAGGACCTCCGGCGACGGCTAGCTGCTCTCTCGAGTGTCTTTCCTCTGGTTTTGGTGTCTCCCCTTCGAACTCTCTCCCTGCCCCTCTCTGTCTCCGATTTTTCCCTACTCGGTTTATTCTGTTTTCTGCAGTTCCGGTGGAGTTGAAGATAGACGGCACCTCCAGCGGCGATCAACAACGGTGGACGATCGTTCAGAGGGGTCCTCTCTCCCTCGCCCGGTCTTCTCTCTGTGATTGGCGTGTTTTCTCTCGCTCGCTCCTCTGTACTCTCTCTGTGGTCTCCGATTTCCTCCCCCCTTTCGTCCCCTTTGGTGTCGATTCTATGGGGGTTTTATACCCAGCCGGCAAGCGCGCATGGCCTCTGCGGCTGCCAGCTTGCCGCTCGGACTGCCCCCTCCGACCCGCGGATCACGCTGGCCACCTGCAATGCCGATCCCCGCTGCCCCTCTGTCGCTGCTCCTTCTGTTCTGCTTTGCAGGTTGCGCGCGGATGAGGAAGACAGCTGGGCGTGGGCTGGGCTAAAGGGAGAAGGCTGGGCTGGGCCGGGCCCAACGCAAGGAAAAAAAGAAAAGAAAAGGGGTGGGTCGGATTAGGGCTGGATTCGGCCCGACCCGGCCGATTTGTCTTTTTTTTTTTTTTTTTAAATAATAATAATTTTTTTAAAACTTTCTCTTGTGACTAATTTCTAAAATTTAATGCTACTTTAAATTAATTAACTTAAGTGAAAAATTAGGTGTCAACAAACATGACTGGAAAGGGAAAATTATTGTACAGAGAGGCAAAGGGTGGGTTCTGTTCACGAAATATATGGTCTGAATTATAGCGAGGGCGCAGAGGAAGATGGCGACCATGAAAGACCATAAAGCCCAAGGACCTCTGAAGTAGGTCTCGATGAAATTAGCCCTCCACTTGTTCCAGGGCTTATTGCAGTACTCGTTGACCTTATTGCAGACGGCAATGAGACTGTTGTTGGGTTCAATTGTTGTGTACTTGGCCAGCAAGTGGAACAGCTCCATGGTTTCCTTGTCGTCCCCCAGGAAAGTCAGGACTATGCCCAAGTTGTAAAGAAGTGCGACGTCGCACTCATTGTCGATGGTGTAGTCCATGAAGTAGATGTAGGACGTGACCTCGTTCCTGGTCCTGACGTGGAAGCGCTCAAATGCAATGAGGTTGAGGAACATGGACTCAGTTGCTTCTTCCACCACGATCTCAGGGAGGCTCAGGACCCCGCCAGCAAAGGAGATGTCCGTGAGGCTGCCGGTCTTGCTCTTCTTGAACCAGATCCCATGCTCGATGAGCTCAGTGGCCGACCAGACTAACAGAAGGCCCTCGCACCCCCACCTTGTCCAGCTTCGGCTTCTCATGGAGAAGTAGGCTCTTCCTGACAACGTCCAGGACATGCAGGCATTTGCCTATCCTTGCGGTGTTCTTGCCAGCGGAGCACTAATTGAGGATGAGCTTGCTGATGTATTCGTCATCCTGAGTTGTTGGTGTGAAGTCACTGCGTTTGAATGTGAGATTGTTGTCGTATCGATAGTACTTGAGTAAAAGGAAAAAGAAGAAATTTCCGATAATAGTAATCAAATTCTCGGTTGATCTTGAACCATGCATCCGACAGGATTGGAGCATTTGATTTGATGGATCCCATGTGAGGTCCATTTGTCATCAACAAGATGTACTGTTAGGTGAGCATGACAGCAAAATCTAAAACACTAACCTTCTTGCCATCATTCTCGACGGCAACTAGCCGATCCAGCACTAGCACTGGCAGCTGGTTCTCCAGCATCAGCATGTCTGGCCATACGTATGGCATGATGTAAAGCATCCTGCGGGTGTGAAATATGGGATCATCCGGCTCATAGTCGTCGTCCTCCTCCTGTGTCGCGGTCCTCAAGCATGAGGCAGCCATCAGGGATCATCAGCTTCAGGAACCAGTCCCCTTTGCCCTCTCGGCCGACCTCCTTCTACTCTAGGTCCAGTACGTAGTAGCTCTCCCCGTGGTCCCGCGCCACTTCCCTCAGGGACTCGAGGATGGGATTGAGAGGCTTCTCAGACCGTCTGAGGAATTGGAGAAGTGTGTGGCGGTGCGGAGGTGGATCTTGCCGTGGTGGTAGGGGCCGAAGGAGACAGCCTGCGGGTTGAAGGCATTGCGGTTGAGGTCGGGGACGGAGGTCGGGACCTGGTAGATGGACTGCTTCTTCCAGTACTGTCGCTCGTCGGTGGGTATGCACTTGAGGCTCTCGTTGACTTCGACGATCCAGTTGGTCTCGTACGGGTCCCGCTGTGGCATGGTTCCGCAAGTTCCTATTTTCGAGTGGCTTGTGTTCTATTCTTTTAAGCTGAAAGGAGTAAGAGAAATGGTGAAAATATGGAGAGACATGGAGAGAGAGATGGGAAGAGTGAAGAGGGTTGGGGGACAAAGTTTTGTGCCAGAGGATTCGAATTGCGTGTACGCAACGCACGTAATTCTCCGATCGTGTGTATGGATTGAATACATGCAATGCCAATTTGGGTACGGACTTTGCATATCTGACGTGACAATAGATTTAGAATAGTACAGTTTATTGTTATATTTGATAATCATTTTTTTGTCATATATTCGAGATATTCCCGATTTCTTACTTAAGTCTTATATTTAGTATTCAATGCACTTCTTTCATGCATACATTGCATGTAGGAAAAAGAAAAAGAAATTATCACAAATAGTGACGCTATGATGTTATATGTGCACTATTAGCTCATGACAATCATATAACTTCTCGCTATGGCACACAAGACGGGTTGTAACCATCTTGTGTGAAACTCAAATACTTCCACTTGGTTGCAAGCATTTATAAGCTCCAATCGAAAAGAGCTCGAATCCATTATAAGCTCCAATAGAGAAGCACTTGGATTCATAATAACTGCTATAATTAGTAAAACTCTAAACACAAATTTATTGCGAGACAAAGATTTAATCCGTAAGTGACTAATTTCATCGGCCAGTCAGATTAATACATCACTTCGATGAATTGGTTAGGCATATTGATTTCCTCATTGCGGGTCCCTTTCGTCAGGGCAACACATTAGTTTTAGTAAGCCAACTGGAGGACATTCCCTTCTTGCTCAAAGATTGATTAACGAAAGAATAATAACTGATCAAAAGCAGTTCACTATCTTTTCTCTGAGAAGTATCCTGGTGAAGCTGGGGTGGTATAAGATAAAAAGTAAATTCATTAGCGTTAGGGAACACATATCGTGTGAAAGAAGGGGGAAAATGATACAACTTAGGAGAATGACTCATGAGTTGTAAATGTGAGACTATTTAAATGTTGTCCAAATGAAGAAGTGATTACCTACTTCTTGTACTAGGTTAAGTCAATGTTACATTAAAATAAATGTAATTTTACAAGCCTATCATGTGCTTTAAATGACTTTGTCCCCCACATTATTCGTGGAGATTTTAGTACATATGATATTTTTGGTTGTTGGCGCTATGTCAAGACGGTGTTCCCCCAAAAGAAGCAGAAGGATCTTAAGTGAGGTGTACCTTTGTGGGTTTCACCTTAAAAGCAAAGATTAACCTCCAACGATTAGTATCGGCTCTCTAAGAAAGAGGAACAATTATGTGCTAATCGACAAAAAGAATTTCATCCTCTGATACTAAAGACTCCTGTCAAACTCTTGATAAGGAACTTCCGACTAGATCAGGCCAAATTGACAAGTGGTTTATCCACCACTCAGATATACTTGATCATGAGCTGGTGACCGAACGGGCCTAAGAGATTAGAAAAGGCTAGCGTAACCGTCCTTTGCAAAGTGACGGTCTCACGGTCAAAGGGAACCCATAAACATATTTCGAGGAAACCGGGAGACTTGCTCAACCGGTTCCAAATTTTGACCGTATGTTTCCTATTATTCTTTTCTCTTTTTACTTTTAAGTTTCCTTTTTGCAAGCTCAATTGAGAGACAAAATCACAAGAAGACCCACGGAATCAATTTTTTTGAATATGAAGAATTAAAAAATAAAATAACTACCGCAATATGAATAATTACAAGCAGCATATTATTATCACTTACTAAAGAGAAATTGTCAATGTCGTTATATAGATATATTAAATTTAAAAGATGAACAAAAAAAACTTCATTTGTGACCCTTTCATCACTATCATCTTTGTTTGCATTGTTCATCTCGTCTTCATCACTACCATTATTTTCATTAGTGAAGTTACTTTTAATATGAAGTCCATCCATCTGAACGAAATTATAATAAAAACTTAAGCGTTATTGTTTAAAATATATAGACACAAAGTAAAATTTGACGACAATGAATACCTCTTGCTTTCTTACAATCAAGAAGTAGAATTAACAAACCTTTATCCATAGTTACGCCTTTTTAGATTACAAAATCATACAATAATTGGGAGTTCAAATTTTACAAGATAATTACATGCCTATTTTTTATTTATTAAGTTATTTTATTTTGTTTGGGAACTATAATCTTATTCTTTGGCCGGAGAATAATATCCACTATTTTAAAAGTAGCAACCGAGTTCTTCATATATTTCTTATTGTTTAAATATCATTACTTTGATTTGTTTCTTTAATGATTCTAGATAATCAGAATATTGTTTGAATATTTCCTCAACAAATTTGATCATGACCTACTTTGGAAAATGTATTTCTATATAATAAAAAACGGGAAATCTGTTAAGTAATTCTCCAATTTTGAAGATGGAAAATGTGTGGCTGAGGTATGGCTGCTCTATTCAAAACTAACGGCATGGTTATCTCAATATTTTCCCCATTTATATTATATAATAATCATAACTATGTTCGTTAATTCTACTCCTTGATTGCAAGAAAGCAAGAGGTATTCATTGTCGTTGAATTTTAGTTTTATCTATATATTTTAAACATATAATGCTTAAATTTTTCTTCTGATTTCATTTAGATGGATAGAGTTTGAATTAAAGGTAACTTCACTAATGAAAGTAATGGTAGTGATGAAGATGAGATGAGCAATGCAAATAAAGATGATAGTGATGAAAGTGTCACGACACCATGGAACATGAAGTTTTTTCGGTTCATCTTTTAAATTTAATAGATTTATATAATGACATTGACAATTTCTCTTTAGTAAGTGATAATAATATGCTGCTTGTAATTATTCATATTACGGTAACTATTTTATTATTTTATTTCTTTATATTCAAAAAAATTGATTCCGTGGGTCTTCTTGTGATTTTGTCTCTTAATTGAGCTTGTAAAAAGGAAACTTAAAAGTAAAAAGAGAAAAGAAAAACAGGAAACATACGGTCAAATATTGGAACCGGTTGAAGAACTCTCCCGGTTTTCTCCAAATATGTTTATGGCTTCCCTTTGACCGTGGGACCGTCACTTTGCAAAGGACGGTTATGCTAGCCTTTTCCCTGAGAGATTTGCCCATCCTCTGAGTGGATTTGCCTAAAAATGTCCTTTCCTAGAACCGTTTCTGTAAAGCGAATAGAATTATAATAGTTAATCATGGGAAATATGTATGTGAATGTGACGTGGGACCCACATGACCAAATGTTGCAATTGATCCGATCCATATGGACTTCGCTCCGAAAGAAAAAAAAAAATCTCCTGCAGTGAGGCATGTTCAAAAGCTTCTAGGCCCATAGATACACGCATGTGCATAAGCGGTCGAGAATTTTTATATGGGGAATTTTCACGATTTTAGATGGGCCAAAAAATTTCAAAGGCGGGTATGGCAGAAAGAGAACGACGTCTCCCATGTGTATTTCTTCATCAGTTATATGTGCACCAGCAGAACAGCGGCGAGACAATGGAGTGTCATGTATGTGGTCGGCTCAGGCATGCGGATAAAGAGCCGGAAGCCAGTGAAGTAGAGAATATGGACGAGTGAGCTCCCCCATCTTTGATCATGTACGAAGCTCTTCTATTCATAGACTCACTTCCAGGAATTTGTTTTTTATTTTCTAATCCATCCTTGTGCCTTGCTCTCCAGCCAAGTTAGCTGTTAGTCGATACTTGACAGTAGAGGGACCTAGTTGGCTAATTTGCGGAACTTTGCTTCGCAATTCAATCTTCTTGTGGTGAAAGTCGTGGATTGCGAGTATTCTGAGTTTCTCATTTCACCCATTCGAGAGAAAAAATTGAACTTGTATTGCCGAATACCCTGTTCTCTGTGACTATAAGGGAGCTACTATTCTGTGGAGGTGAATTTTCTCTTTTTATTGACATTTAAGACATCGCGTGAAATTTGATAAATGAATTACGTGGAAGATTTACCACGAGTTCCTATATGAAATCAAATATGTATATCGATAAAGTTGAATAATTTGTGGATCATTGAAGTTAACCAAGTTGCTCCCATTTTTCAATCTTCAGATTTTGCAGCTCTTTGGCATTAGAGAAGGTGGTTGATTTCCCAACCAAACGGTGCTGGGAGGTGAAAAATGTGCCATATGCGCTCAATATAATTGTGCGGCGTGTGCGATTTCTGTCTGTAGAAAGTGTTGCCAAAAAGTCGTTATTACATTAGGTGGGAAATGGGCATTTTCCACGCTATTACATTACAGTCTTATTCCATTACCGCAACCAAACGGACCGTTATTGATTTGAATCTGCAATATTCAAATGCCTTATTAGTAAGCACTTTGCAATCATCAACGTTAAAGCTTGCCTGAAACTAATGGCGGGCCTAAGTATCACAGGCAAATGCACCCTACTTAAAGGAGGTAGAATGCAACATTTCTTTCCAAGTAGAGTCTGGCTCCAAAAATATTCAGTTTATGCAGGATTTGAATTCTCGTTAGACATAGCATAAAAAATTGTCACAAGAGAGAGACATAGCATAAAGATTTGTCAAATACACTGAAAGTGGGCTGCCATTTGAGCACATGGTGATCAATGAATGGAGTAGAGTGTGACTCACGTGAAGGTCCAGCTCTAACCAATATTTTCTTCTACTAAATTAGTGATTTATGTCATTTCGAAATGACTCGACAAGCCTATCTAAACTATTGATTACCTCAATCACCCTAACTTGCTATTATTAAAACTTAAATTGGGTTGGCCCACCTTTCGTCCCGTAATCAAATTTTCCTCTTCGACCTTTATCTCCTTCCTACCTACTTCTTACCGAGACTGAAGAGGTTCTAGTCAAAATTCTAAAATTTTTAAGACATTTTTGGTGATAAGAAGTATGGCAGTTTTTAAACTTTTCTCAAAGCAACTTTTTCTTCATTTTCTTTTCTTCTTTTTAATCTTCCCTTTTCTTTCAACAAAAATATCTCCCCCCCCCCTTCCTCCTCCATACTTCTTTATGTTCTTCTCCCTAACTTTCTATTCCCATATACAAAATGATCAAAGGAAGTGTGAACTCGAAAGATCACATCAAAATCGTGCAAAATTCAAAGCATAATAGAACATATGCATTGAACTCGACTTAGAATGATATATCTCTCATTCATGTTTTACATTACAATGCCCTCTATTTATTATATTGACAAAATAGAGCTTATGGAACACTTTCATTGAATTGAGAAAAACAATCTTTCAAAGTGCTCCTAGTTAATTGAACAAAATATTCACATATCAAACATTATTCATAAAAACATTATATATTCCTTTAATTTCATTTAAAACGATATTATTTCATGGACAACAATTAGATCGGATCAGCGGAAACGTGATTATCACTCCTGTAGGAAGGATCTGACAGGTTTCACCATTTGAGTAGTTTAGTCACTATCACACAGGACATGTCGTGCACTTCTGTAGCTGGTAGATTATGAAGTGCTTGATTCCCTAACATGCGTGTTAATTTTTCCAACCGCTAAATTGACTTGTGGGTCATTTCATATGCTGAGCGGTAAGATGATCATTTACCTTAAACAGATGGAGTAAATAACCATGTATGACAAATGTAGGAGTAAATTTTTCTAACCGTTGATAAGAAGATAGTACATTTACTCCTACTTTTGTCATACATGGTTTTTTTGTGCTTGTCTCTCATGTAATTGAGTAGTAAGATGATGGTTTGCCTTAAATTTAAAGATTTCATTTATTAGTTTTGGCTCTTATTGAGTTTTGGCTTGCCCGTTTATTTTTAAATACATGTAAGATGGACCTCCCACTGTCATTGCTTTTTGGAGCTCCTATGTATTTTGATTGTGAATATCAAGATATGCTTATTGTCCCAGGCTTAGTTCAAATAATTCAATTAAGCTCAAAACCCCCTTGCTTTAGTCCATTAATGCAATATTATATGGGCTTAATTAAAATGCTCTTAATACTTATATGTAATTTAATTAATATTTTTGTTATGGAGTTGGGTTGATATTTAATTTTCTATACAATAAATGTTTAATTGTGTCGTCAAGATTTAAGAATCAATAACAAGCGATTGTTCAAGCCCTTCAAACTGGGAGACATAATCTTAACATTCCACATACATAATTAACAATTTTTTTTGGTTGGATAATTAACAGTTTGTTGTTATCTTATCTTGATGTAGGATTCTATAATGGCGATTAAGAAGTGTTATATCTTTCCCTCTTTCTATCTTGGGAAGGATGTTGGAAGTTTCAAAATATTTCTTTCTCAGTATAAAAGTGTGTTTGTTCTTTGTGTTAATGATTGATTGCTTGACGATCGGAAAATATATAGATGACTTTGAAATTTGAAGCTGATGGGGAAGAGAAATGACTTTGATGGCCAAATTTGTTGCTCACTTAAATTCGTTGAAATATGCTAAAATTTTAATCGGGAAGAAAATGGTGCAATGGAAGATTTCATTTGCCTAAAACTAGACCAGCCTTTACATAATTGGACTGCTGGTATTAGTGGAAGCGTGTGTTCCAATGTATACGTGTATGGTCTAGTTGATGCGGAGGAATGGACAAAGATAGGTTATAAACAAAGTTTATGGGACAATGATAATTTCATTAGTTTATGAAAATGATATTATAAACATAGTTGTAGGACGTGTTGGGGGAGGGATATAGGATATGTATATTGAGCTTACTCCTCCACAGACTTGGTGGAGGGCTAAACCCCACACACACGACCTACCATACGTAGGCTCTATTTATAGGCTCTTTAAAATAATCGAGCCACTTTTTTTGACATGTGTAAGGCAACTTCCTTCTTCACGGGGATGCCTCAACTCTTGCTGACTTTTTTTCAATGTTTCCCACCTAAGTCTTCCCCAACTTGGCTTCTGCTTACTATTTCTTTAGCTGATGCTTGCTTGCATTCCCACGTTCATGTTTTTCTTCAGCCACCGAGCACTCTTGACATTGTTGAGGAGAGATCTATAGAATTTGGAAAATGGATCACAATTTCTGACATGGACAAATATGAAAAAGACCAAAACAAGAGAGTTATCATTTGATAATGATAAACGAACAGCCAAATGTCCATCATTCGGTACATCTAAAGTGGGAAATGAACATGACTAGAAAGGGAAAATTATTGTACAGAGAGGCAAATTGTGGGTTCAATAGCTGAGCACGGTATATGTGGTCTGAATTATAGTGAGTGCGAAGAGGAAGATAGCCGCGACGAGAGACAATAAAGCCCAAGGACTCCTGAAGTAGGTCTGAATGAGATTAGCCCTCCACTTGTTCCAGGGCTTGTTGCAGTACTCGTTGACCTCATTGCACACAGCAATGAGACTGCTGTTGGGTTCAATTGTTGTGTACTTGGCCAGCAAAGGGAACAGCTTGGTAGTCTCCTTGTCGCTCCCTAGGACATTCAGGACTATGCCCAAGGTGTGGAGAAGCGTGACGTCGCACTCATTGGCGATGATGTAGTCCATGAAGTAGATGTAGGACGTGACCTCGTTCCCCGTCCCAACATGGAAGCGCTCAAATGCGATGAGGTTGAGGAACATGGACTCAGTTGCTTCTTCCACCACGATTTCAGGGAGACTCAGAACCCCGCCAGCGAAGGAGATGTCCGTGAGGCTGCGGGTCTTGCTCTTCTTGAGCCGGATCCCATGCTCGTTGAGCTCAGTGGCCGATCGGACTAATAGAAGGCCCTCACACCCCACCTTGTCCAGCTTGGGCTTCTCATGGAGTAGTAGGCTCTTCCTGACAACGTCCAGGACGTGCAGGCATTTGCCTATCCTCACCGTGTTCTTGCCAGGGGAGCAGTAATTGAGGATGAGCCTGTTGATGTATTCGTCATCCTGAGTTGTTGGTGTGAAGTCAGTGCATTTGAATGTGAGATCGTTGTCGTATCAGTTGTACTTGAGTTAAAGTGACAAAAAAAGAAGAAGAAGAAGAAGAAGAAGAGAGTTTCCGATAGTGGTGATAGATTTAGTAATCAAATTCTCAGTTGATCTTGAATATTGCATCAAA
Source organism: Eucalyptus guilfoylei (assembly GCA_016097605.1). Lineage (NCBI taxonomy): Eukaryota > Viridiplantae > Streptophyta > Magnoliopsida > Myrtales > Myrtaceae > Eucalyptus > Eucalyptus guilfoylei. Next base: position 18,151,557 of record CM027869.1, on the reverse strand, counting down.
CAGGTTTGGAGTATTCAATTTGATGGATCCCACGTGAGGGGCAGAAAGTCCATCTGTGATCATCAAGATTTACTGTTAGGTGAATCTGTCAAAGCAAAATCTAAGAAACTAACCTCCTTGCCATCACTCTCGACGGCGACCAGCCGATCCAGCACTAGCATTGGCAGCTGATTCTCTAGCATCAGCATGTCTGGCCATATGTATGGCATTATGGAAAGCATCCTGTGGGTGTACAGTATGGGGTCGTCAGGCTCATAGTCATCCACCACCTGTGTCGCGCTCCTCAGGATCTCAAGCATGAAGCATCCGTCAGTGATCATCACCTTCAGGAACCGGTTTGCCTCGCCATCACCGCTGCCCTCCTTCCACTCCAGGTCCAGTGTGTCATAGCTCTCCTCGAGGTCTCGGGCCACTTCCCTCAGGGGCTTGAGGAAGGGATCAAGAGGCTTCCCAGACCGTCTGAGGAAGTGGAGAAGCGCGCGGTGCTTGTGGTCCTCCATGGTGCGGAGGTGGGCCTTGCCATGGTGGTAGGGGCCGAAGGAGACAGCCTGCGGCTGGAAGGCCTTGCGGTTGAGGTCGGTGACACAGGCGGGGACCCTGTAGATGGACCGCTTCTTCCAGTACTGTTGCTCGTCGGTGGGCATGCACTTGAGGCTCTCGTTGATTTGGACGATCCAGTTGGTCTCGTTCGGGTCCGACGGTGGCATGGTTCCGCAAGTTCCTGTTTTGGAGTGTCCTACGTTCTATTTTTTATTAAGCCGAAAGGATTGTGAGCAGGGGTCAATTTATGGAGAAAAATGGGAAGAGAGGAGGTATTAGGAGACAAAATGTACGGGTGACTGACGCTTCGTGCACGACAATTCGAATTGTATGCCCGCAATGCACGTTATCTCCCCACCGTGTACGACGTTCTGAATCCGATAAATCTCACGAGTGTCTCTCTAATCGAAGGGCCCGTATGCATTGAACGCATGTAATGCCAATTTGGGTAGGGACTTTGCATATTTCACTTGACACTAGAGTTAAAATAGTACTTCTTTTTGGTTATATTTGGTAATAATTGAGTCTCATGGTACTTTTTTTTTGGTCGGTTAGTCTCATGGTACTTGACGCACTTCTTTTGTGCATATATCGCATGTAGGAAAAAAAAAATTACCACAAATAGTGGCGCTATGATATTATATGTGCACGGTTAACTCATGACAATCATAAAACTTTTTATTCATTAACTTTAAATGGCACACAAGACGGGTTGTAACCATCTTATGTGAAGCTCAAGTACTTTCACTTATTTTATACAATCGGCTATGAGCATTTAGGAGCTCCAATTGAGAAGAACTCGACTCCATTAGATCTGCTTATGAGCTCAAATCAAGAAGCACTTGGATTCATTATAGCTGCTATAATCAGTAAACTCCAAGCATAAATATCTTGCGGAATGTCGAGTTAATCCAAAAGCGACTAATTTCATCACCCGATTAGATGAATACATCATTTTGATGAATCGGTTTTCCATGTGAAGTTCTAATTACGCAATGACAGCATACCGGGTCTATTAAATTAGTGTATCGAGTTTAAATTTGAATAACGATTTGTTAAACTGAATTTTATCGAAGAAGATTTTCCGAAGTGGATTACAAAATCGGATGAAGAAATCTCTCGTCTTATTGGACATACTTTTGGACGTGCAAAATATCAATACAAGACAAAAGAGACATGGGGGGCCCAAAGTCAAAATCTTGACTTTAGGCACACGATATAAAAGCTAGAAGGAACGTGAAGCCCTTTGCACGTCCACGCCGCCTAAGAGGGAGCTGCTGAGAGGGAGCCGCTGAAACCCTACGAAGAAGAAAGAGCCGCACAAAAGGAACGTCCAGAAGAGCACCGCACGATCAAGAAAGAAGAACGCGAATCCGTATGTACGCGAACCAAAAGACGAACGCTGGAGTTCTTACTTTCGACATATGTAGAGCGTTTTTGTTTGAGCTTGAACGCGCGGTGATTTTGTGCCATGAGTTTACGTCCAAGTGAGTTGTTTATTTATAAATACTTTAGGTTTAAGGTTAAATCTAAGTGTGGAAAATATTTGCGTGTGATCGATTGTAAATTCTGATTCTCCGTTTATATTGCATTATTTACTGCTGATTCTCTTCATGGATATAGGTACCGATACTTAGACCAAACCATGTAAATTTTTGGTATCCTTATTATATCTCGTTTATTTTTCTAGTAATTTCGCGTTGACGTAAATTGCAAAATCCTGTCGTTTTCGCGTATTATATTCCAACAGGGTCCCTTTCACCTAGGCAACACGCATAGTTTTTGTCCCCAAATGAGCCAAATGGAGGACATTCCTTTCTTGATCAAAGACTGATTAAATCAAGAAGAAGAGCTGATTGGAGCAGTTCGCTACTTTTGCTCTGAGAAGAATCCTTGTGAAGCTGGAAATGCATAAGATACAAAGTATATTCATTAGCATTAAGGCAGAAAAATTTGGGAGCACGAGTCGAAGGCATCGTGGATTTGTCTATTTTGAGTGTATCTATCACTCAAGAGTTTTAAATGTGAGACAATTTAAATTTTTTCCAGATGAAGAAGTCATTACCTAATTCATTGTACCAGATTAAGTCAATGTTACGATTAAAATAATGTAATTTTACAAACCTATCATGTATTATAAATTACTTTGTCCTTTACGTTATCCATGAAGTTTTTAGTGTAAATGATGTTTTTGGTTGTCGGCACTGTATCAACACGATGTGCCCCAGAAGAAGCTGCAGGATTTTAAGCGAAGGATGCACATCAGGCACGGACCATTATGCGTTTCACCTTAAAAGCCAAGATTAGCCTCCGACGATTAGCATCGGCTCTCTAAGAAAGAGGAGCAATTATGTGCTAATCCTAAAAAAAAAAATCTTCTTCTGTTACTAAAGATGCGGAGTCATGTCAAACTCTTGATAAGGGACCTTCTGACCAGATTCGGCCAGGTTGACAATAGATTTACTCACCACCTAGATATCCCTGATCATGGGCTAGTGATCGAACAAGCCTAAGAGATTTGCCGATCTTTTGAGTGGATTCGCCTAAAAATATCCTTCCTTAGAACCTTTTTGTGAACCGAATGCAGTCATAATTATTGATCATATGAGATACATATATGGACATCGCGTAGGATTTACATGACCAATTGTTGCAATTGATTCAATCCATATTGATTTGGCTCCGGAAAATAAAAAATCCCCGGAGGCAAGGCATGTCCGAAATTCTATGTCCCTAGATACACGTATGTGTAGTCAAGAATTTTTGTATGGAGAATTTTCATGATTTTAGACTGGCCAAAAAATTCCAAAGGCAGGTATGGCAAGAAGAGAACGACTTCCCCAATGTGTATTTCTTCGTCAGGAATATGTGCAACAACAAACAGCAGTGGAACAATGCCCCATCGGATGGGGCATCCTTCTGATATAATGGAGTGACGTATGTGGAATGCAATTATAGAGGCAGAAGCTGATAGACAGAGAAAATTATCCAAAAGGTCATAAATCTATTACACTTTTACTAATCCAATCATAAATCTTCCAATTTTATCAAAAAGATTTAAATATTTTTCACATTTTGTCAATTGAGTTCATTTGGTTAATCTTGATTGAAAATCACTAACATGAATGCAAGCACTTATATGACACAATTAACATTGATGTGGACAATTTTTTATGATATTTTAATATTTTTCAAATTATTCTTTTCTTTTTTAATAACCATAGGCTAGCCCTCCCTAGGCGAGGGCATCACTACCCTAGCTAGTCATAGGCAAGGGCCTCCACGCCCTCACTAGCTACATGTGAGGGCATTGGCCCTCACCTAGATCCAAGTGAGGGTCACAACACTTACCCTTTGTCAACTAGGGCCGCAACGCGCTCGCCAACGATATACCCTCACCTGGTCTGGGCAAGGACCGCAACGCCCTCACTTGGCATGGGTGATGCAAGAGCATCATAGCCCTTTCCAGCCAAAGGGTGACGCTTGTGGCCGGTCATTAGGCGAGAGTTAAAAAAAAAGTAAATAAAATAAATTCAAAAAAAATTAAAATATTATTAAAAATTGTTCGTTTCAGCGTTGACCGTACCACATAAGATAGCCAGTATCTATATCAGCGATTTTTGGTTAAATTGGCTTGATGGATTCAATTGAAAAATTATTAAAAAAATTTAGGACTCAATTTGGTAAAATTAAAAGGTTGGAGATTAAATTGATAAAAATATAATAGATTTAAGGCTTTTAGACAATTTTCCGAATGAAAAGGATATGGACGAGTGGACTCCCCCATCCTTTGGGCGTTGCTCTCCAGCTGAGTTAGCAGCTAACTTAATATTCACGGAAACATTCAAGTCAAAATCTTGTTTTATCTCGCTTTTTATTCCTTCCGAAACCATCCTTAATAAGAAAAAAATAACTGCCTTTGATTCTATCCACATCCACCGTTTATGCGCTCGCTTGCCCCACTAAAAACATAATCGTCTCGTTCTTCACCCATTTCCTCTTCTAGAAAAAATGCCTATTTTTACCTTGTAGAGTTAACTTTCGGTCTATTAGTCTTCTTCTTATAGCGTGCTTGATGCTAGTTACATGTCTATTATAACATATGTGCATTTGATTTGCACAATCGTATCCTTTCCTCCTATATTCCTCTTGCTCTATTGTGATTGGCTAATCGTACCATTAACTTGGAAAATTGACGGTGAACCTTGCCACACATTTTCCATAAGAGGAAGAAATATTCGTGTTTTGCTTGGTAATTTCCACACAGTTGTGTAGGAGAAAGATAACTTATGTGGCCGTCCTTTGACTATCAAACGGTCACATTGTGACGTCCTCAGCACGTCATGGCTAACATGGATATCTAAATATTTCCACTTGTTAGGCACACGAAAACATATATAGACCAATAATCACCCACGACATAAGAAATTCAAGGAATGCACGTAGGAATATAAACCAAGGCAATTTCATTTCCTTTAGTTTTAGATACTTTTGGGCGACCTATGTCAAGTACATTGGGGATTAACCAGAATGCTCCTACTCTGGACTGTACCAAAATTCCATCAACTGTACCACTCCAATCGTGATACCATATATCTACAAGATAGCCTATCTCGTCCAAACTGCCTGGTCTACCAAAAATGCTATTCTCATCCTTTAGCCCTCATCCTATTGACCCCGCTGTCTCTATCATCATCACCGTTCGGGAGTAGGAGTGGTCCCACCAAAAACTAGCTGATTCAGGCATAGACGACGATGAACCCGATTAGCATCGAGCCCATTGGTAGACCAGCATTGAGTGTCAGTATTGTGATGACACAAATGAAGGTGACATTGGGAAAGTCGGGGTTGCGCAACTTAGTATGGTGCCATGTGAAGTCCATCCGGGCACCATTGAGGATCATGTGGGATGCAAGCAATAGTGACATGTCTATTGATTTGAAAATAATAATCCACCAAGAGTGAGCCTAAACTCAACAAGCAAACTACCAAGTAATCCATACTACATTTGTCAAAGACGACAAATGTGAGGAAGTTTAGACATAAGATGTAGAAAACCGTTTTGAAATCAACTTGCCTGAAAACTTTTTTCAAAATCAGAATAGTAGGTTAAAAACATTTCCTTTGAAACCAGTAAACCATTAAAGCTCAAATGAAATCTAAAAATGTCAATGGTCATATTTGTTGTGAATTAGTTGCCACCAACTTCTGGGGAACCTCATTACCCCCAAGGCATCTCGCACCGATCCAGCATTGCGAGGACATCTGGGGGAACTGTGTTACGCCCCCTAGGCATTTGGAAGAACCTAGTTACCCCTCTGAGCATCCCTATTACCACCTGAGACACCGTTGTCTCAAGGATCGACAGCATTCCCAAATCACACACTCATCCCATGGTGCAGCAATTCAATAGTTCAATTTAAACATACCATCCATTGAGTTAATGTACAAGAACAGTTCAGTGTCCACCGTCAACTATGTTTTATAAGCCAGAGAAGTGATAGAAACATTTAGTCGGCATTACCAATTCAAAAGGACGGGCTACAAAAGGGAGTTTAGCTAAAATTGACAAAAATTAAAAAAGGAAACTCGCCCATCTGTAGAAATCAAGGGTATTCACCAAGCAAATCAATTCCAAAAAACACGAAACTTTGACACAACGTGGATGAATCTCCAAGGAACCTTTTATGAAGAACTCAAGACTTGGTTCAACTTGTACGAGTCCCAATAATTTTATGTACTTCGGGTCACAACAGGGTAAATTTTCAGGATGCAACAGATTCGAGAATGAGCATTTTGGATGCCTAATTGAGCTCCAAAATCATGGAAAAATTTCACGTTATAGTTTAAGATATGATCTGAAACTTTCATGGGATACTAGTCCAAATATTTTGTCAAAAATTCTATAGAAAATGGAAACCAAGTAAAGGTCTGGTAATTGTTTACGAAGACATATTTGGACTCACGTAGTTTGTCAAATATATTTTGCATGTACGCAGTCCGAAAAATCCAAATTTAAGGTATGTCATAAAACAAGGTATAACAAGCAATTTCGCAAAGAAAGTCTCACCAAATCCATACCACACAAACCAGCACAAAATTGGCAAAATCAGTGTCTACAGTAAACCAACCATAAAATAGCTGTAACCTCGGATTCGTACACAGTTTGTGCTATTTAAGTGCAAACCAGCGAAAATATCAATATCTAGCATTTCAACAACTCATGAATAGATTCAATGAACTAAAATTTCGACAATACTTGCAATGAACATTCTCCGAAACTGTCGACTAATACAACTAAGCGCAAAATCAAACGAGACAACTAAAACTCGAGGAAATTGGCCCCGTTATACAAAAGTCAACCTACATAGCACAAATGGAAAGGAATTTACTTGCCTTGAACTTCTAGGAGCGGCTGGTGTCGTGCGGTGGTGCTGCGGAGGCCTCGGTCCTTCGCTGTTCGCCCAGTGCTTCCAGACGAACCGGGACGTGGAGCGGCTAGGGGCACGATGCGTGGGGGAAAAGTTGTTTTGTTTTTTTTTTCCTTTTTTTTTGGGGGGGGGGGGGGGGGGGGGGGGGGTTGTTGGCTAGACGGAGGGCGTTGTTGGGCAGCTGGACGGCGTGAAACACCGCGGTTGTGCGCGCAAGACAGAAGGTCGCTGCACAAGTTGGAGAGGACGAAGAGGTTGTTTGGTGTAGAATAGAAGACGGTTGCTCGTTGCTTGCTTAATATGCGGTCTCCACCGCTTAATCTAAGTTTGATCAATAGGATTACGTGCCAGATGGAAGAGTGCTCTTCAGCCTAGTGTCCCTTTCTGCTGATTAATCCTCTAATCTGTCCATCTTATAGCCACGTTACTAGTTTGGCTCTTGCTGCGTTCTACCCATCACCGATTACATCCGGTTGTAGGCAAGGCTTGTTGATGCCACACAATGGGGCTGGTGGGGCATGAAAGACGGCCAAGTGTTATGGCTTGGGGCACATCTAGCGGCGCCGAGGCGGCAGTCTTGGTGACACGGTAGCATGGCGAGGTAGCGCGTTTGAGGTGTCATGGTTGGTGACGGGGAGGCACAGTTGGCAAGACACGGTGGTGATGCAGATGACGTGGTTTGGTGATGAGTTTGGTGCCACGACGATGAATGCTAATCACTTGAGACTCACGATGCCAATCTGGATGTCATAAACACCGTGATGTGTTAGCATCGCCCCAAATTTAAATATCCTAGAACGCTCGAATTTTCTTACCATTTATAGGATAAACCTAAAGACTTAAGAAATTGTTTTTCCTGTTGTTAAAAAGGCCAATGCCATGTAGTTTATTCATTATTTTCTTGTTTCCGTGGTTTTGTTAGTAATTTAATTACACAACTCACTGAAATATAATGTGGCGGCCTTCTATATCGACAAGGACAATTGTTAATTTTTTACTGCCTTCTGTATTCCAACAATGCGCATGCAGTTCATCGGTGGCCGTGGTCACATGCTTGGTTGACTTGTACTTTGCACATGTGATTGTCCATTTTAAGGTGAGAGAATTGAGAATTGTGGAGGTTTTATTTTACCCAACGGAGATTTACTGTGATCACTGGGTAGACTTTTTTTTTTTTTGGGTGATTTACTTTCTGTCTTAGTTATTTATGCCAATCAGCCATCAGTTTTGAGGACAGTTTTGTTAATCAATCTATCATTTGCTTTGTCGTAACAGGCATGCACGTGAATAAGGTTCTCTACACATGCAATTAAAATGAGTTTGAGCATTGTCGTAGCTGGCATTCTCTTCGCTTTAATATACCTCACAGTAAAGCGCAGTGAATTCCCTCGATCCCGTATTGACTTGTCAAGATTTTATAATTTTAAGTAATTGTTTTGAGCTATGCTAACATAATGGTCTTTGTGTACTGTGACAATAATAGTTTATTGTGAATTATAAATTCTTAAAGAAATGGATCTCACAACAATTTATAATTATTTGTTATTTAATTTTTTAAATCCAAAATAAATTATTATTCTAACATTAAATTAAAAACTGTCACGCAATTATTTCTCATTATTTTGTGGTACAGGGAGGATCTTGTCCTTATCATGTCTTTGTATTATATTCCACATATTCTGGTCTTTCATAATGGCTTTTCTCAACAGTTTGATTTCCTTGCCGCTTTGAATCTCTTGCCCATTTTTCTTCAGGACTTCTACCGGAGGCGTCTTGATAATTAGACATCTGCTTCTCATAAAGATTTATTGCTAATTTTTAAGCTATTCTCTTTCACTCATACAACTATCTGATTTAGGTCATCAAACTAAATAATGAAATAGAAAATGAAACTGCTAGTGATAAGCCGAGGAATGTGAGGATGACGTCAAGTCATCATGCCCCCTATGCTCTAGGCAATACACGTGTTACAATGACTAGGACAAAGCGTTGTGATCCCACAAGGGTGAGCTCCAAAACCCGATATCAAGTTCAAATCCTACATAGCGTGATTCCATTCCAATTTAGGTTAGTCCAAAAATTATACTTAAATAATAAAATAGTAATTGTAAGGGGACTGGAGCATGCTATCATGAAACAAAAGCTCTTCTTTATAAAGAGATTCCATTCGAAACTATTATATGTCCAAAGTTCAATATTAAAATAATTTCAAAGATCTTCCTTGACTTTGTGCCTGTCAATCCCTGGATATCAGCCTACTTTCCTGCTCCCAAAAGCTTATCGCAGGATATTTCCCTATTTCAACTACAAAACATTGGAATTATTACGTCTGACTAGAGGTGGTAAAATGGGTCTTAAACCCATATATGACCCATTTAAATCATAAATTAGTCATATATGGGTCACTTATTTTTTGAAAAAATTAGTTAAATGGGTTTAACAATTAAATATTTAAGATAGGTAGGTCTTAAGTGGGTCTTAAATGGATTGGATTTAAAACCCATTTTCAACCAAAACCTCACAATCTCTCTCTTCCCTCTTTAAATTTACCAAATATATATATATATATAAATCGAAATTGTAATTTTTTATTATAATTTTTTTTTTTTTTTTCTTTCCTTTTTTTTTTCTTTCTTCTTCCTCTTTCCGATGGCTGGCATGATGATGGCCGGCAACTGGCCAGGTGAGCCTCGAGCTCGCCGGATCTGGCAAGGTGGAGGCCTCGCCGGCGTCCGGTAAGGCTCGAACTCAACGGCGTCGAGCAAGGCTCAAGCCTCACCAGATCCGACAAGGGGCAAGCTCGAGCTCGATGAATCTGGCGAGGCGGAAGCCTCCCCAATCTAGCGAGACTCGAACTCACCGGTGTTGGGCGAGACTCGAACTCACCAACGTCAGGCGAGGCTCGAGCCTCGCCAATCTAACGAGCCTTGAACTCGCCGGCGTCGGCGAGCCGGGCGAGCTTGAGGCTCACTGTGTGCCAATCGCCCGGTATCGTCGTGGTGGCGACCGGCCAAAGAAGAAGAAAAAGAAAAAAGTAAAAAGTAATTAAAAATTATATTCTTAAAAAATAAAAATAATTAAAATTTAATTTTAAAAAAATAATTTGATTTTTTTTTAAAATTTTATTTTAAAAATTTTAAAAATTGTCCATTAAATTTGTGTTGTATAAAACTATTTTAGCAATACCATTTTTAAAATATATATATTATAAGAAATAAGTTTTCTTAGGTTTAATTAAATGGATCGGGTATGAGTCGAGTATAAGTCGGGTCAGGTATGGGTCAAAAATTTTGTACTGCAATAAATGGGTTATAAATGGATTAAATGAGTTGATTTGGGTCGGACCATTTATCACCCGACCCAAACCCGACCCGACCCGACCCACCCGTTTAACGGATCTACGTCTGACAACGTTGCATACTTGATAACTCTTCTTACAGCGGCTGAGCTTAATCCGAATTGGAAGATGATAGGAAGCTTGATATTCAGTTATTGCTACTCTGGAAGGATACTCCCGATCGCTGAATATTTATAGAAGCACCTTAACTTCGCCTTTTGAAGTGTGGTTCGTTAAGCATATAAAAACTTTGTCTTTTAAATTGTGGTTCGTTGCAGTCCATACAAAAAATATGAGCCTCGTTCATTAAGGTCAGACAACTGCAGTTTTCTCCAAATTAGTGGGCTTTTCTCTGTACATAACTAGCAATCCACTGTCAGCTTATTTCGAGAGCAGGAATTTTCAAAATATTTGTTTCTCAGGCATAGACGTATATTTGTTCCTTGTGTTAATGATTGATTGCTTGAGACCGGGAGATACACAGATGACTTTCAATTTTGAGTATTCGAGATGACTTAGAAAGCCATACTTGTTTTTCACTCGAGTTCACGGCAACTTCTCTACGAATTTAATCTAGGAAAAAATGTGGAAATGGAAGATTTCATTTGTCTAAAACTTGATCATCCTTCACACTTCCTATCCAAATTAGACAAACATGAAGAAGACTGAAATTATCACTTGATAATGACAAATAATCAGCGAATGTCCATCGTTCAAAGCATTTTAAGAGGGAAATGAACATGACTAAAGACAGGGTGGAAATTTTTCATAACAACAATCGCCAACCATTCAAGAGATAATTATCTAGCATCAGCCATTAGGATAAAAACAAAAGTATGGAAAAAAAGATTATTTTAGAGAAGGAAACTGAATATTCGGGGCGTAGGTGAGCACGGTGTACGCGGTCTGAATTAGGCTGAGCACCAAGGCGAAAATGGGAGCGACAAGAGACCATACAGCCCAAGGATTACTGAAGTTTAGGTGCGGAGGAGATTAGCCCTCCACATGGTCCAGGGTTTCTGGCAGTACCTTTTGAGCCTCTTGCGCACGGCGTCGAGGCTGCTCTCAGGGTCGAGCACCACGTCCTTGGACCGCGAGCGGAACAGTTTGGCGACTGCTTTTTCACTCCCGATGGCATTGTGGATGATACCATGGGTTTGGAGTAGCTGGACGTCCTGCTCGTTGGCGATGATGTCGTCCATGAAGGAGATGTAGGACGTGACCTCGCACCTTGCCCCAATGTGGAAGCGCTCGAACGCAATTAAGTTGAGGAACACAGACTCGGTGGTGTCGTCCACCTCGATCACGGGGAGCCTCAGGACCCCCCTGGCGTAGGAGATATCCATGAGACTGTTGGTCTTGCTCTTCTTGAACTGGATCCCGGCATAGTTGAGCTCGACGGCCGGCTGGATTATCTTCTCGCTACCCTCGTCCCTTATGCGGGATATTGGGCTTATCCACATGGTGCAGCAGACTCTTTCTGAAGACGTCCAGGACGTGCGGGCATTTGCCCATCCTTGGGATGTGCGTGCCGGGAGAGCAGAACTCGAGGATGAGCCTATTAATGAATTCTTCATCCTGCGTCGTTGGAGTAACATCAGTGCATTGAATACGAGATTTCTGTCATATCGAATAGTACTCGCTTTAAACAGAACAGAAAAAAGTTTTCGATAGCGGTGATAGATTGAATAATGCAATTGTTAATTGTGCATCCAACAAGTTGGGGAGCATTCGAGTTGATGGATCCCCCGCGTATTCATATGAGATCACCAGGATGCACTGTTAGGTGCACATAGGACCTGATTTTCATTCACACAACAACCTCGCTTATGACGGAGTGAAATCTAAGAAAGTAACCTACTGGCCATCGCTCTCGACAGCAACCAGCCGGTCCAGCACTTGCGTCGGAAGCTGATTCTCCAGCACGAGCATGTCCCACCTAATGTGCTTCATTATTTAGGCGATACCGTAGTTGTCGAAGATGGGGTCGTTGGGCCTGTGACAGCCTCCTCTCTTGTCCCACATTGCCTAAAGAGGGAGGTCTTAGTCAGCTTATAAGACTTAAGTCCCTCTAACCTGTGTAACGCGTTTTAAAATCGTGAGGACGCTCTTCTGTTAAAAGGTGGAAAATGTGACAGCTTCCTCTCTTGTCCCACATCGCCTAGGGAGGTAGGTCTTAGTCAGCTTATAAGGCTTGAGTCCCTCTAACCTGTGTAACGCGTTTTAAAGCCGTGAGGGAAAAGACCGTGGCTGGGATGGCGGATAAAACACCGTGACGGAAAAAACCGTGGTTGGGATGGCGGTTCGTCCGCGCCAGGGCGGGTGACCCAAAGCGGACAATATTACACAGTGGAGCCCGGGATGTTACAGGGCCCATAGTCGTCACCCTTGTAGGTTGCGTACCTCAGGATCTGGAGCATGAAGCAGCCATCGGTGATCATCAGCTCCAGGAACCTGCGCATGGTGCCCTCGTCGCCATCTTTCCACTTTGGGTCCAGCGCAACGTAGCTTGCCATGAGGTCCCCCACCACCCCCTTTGGGGACTCGAGGAAGCGCTCGAGGGGCTTCCCCGACCGCATGAGGAAGCGGTGGCGCACCCGGTGCTTGTGTTCCTCCATGGAGAGGAAGTGATCCTCGCCGTAGTGGTAGGGGCCGAAGGAGACAGCCAGCGGCTGGTAGGCCACGCGGTTGTGGTCGGTGACGTGGGTGGGGACCCTGTAGATGGACCACTTCTCCCAGGACTGTTGCTCGTTGAATTGGACGATCCAGTCGGTCTCGTTCGAGGGCAGAGCCATGTCTGTTATGGAGTGCCTTATGTTCTTGTTGTTTGTATTAAGCTGAATGGAGAGAGAGCGGAGGTGAATTTAGAGAGAGAGAGAGAGAGAGAGAGAGATGGGAATAGTGTTCGGGGTTGCCCAAGCCCAATGCTTCAGGATGGAGAAGTACTACGGGACTAGCCATGGATGCGCGAGTCATATTTTGGGTCCGAGGATTCGAATTGCACGCACGCAACGCCCGGGATCTCCCGATCAGTGTATTAGCCTTCGAATTCGAAAAATTTCACAAGCGCTACTTTAAATTGAAGGGCTCATATGGATTGAATACACATAATACTAATTTGGGTACCCACTTTACATATTTGATGTGATACTAGATTTAAAATAAGACTTCTTTTTTGTTATATCTGGTGATAAATCTTTATTTCATATGTTTGACATATTCCAGATTTCTTACTTGAGTATCATATCTAGTACTCAATGCATTTATCTTGTGCATACATTGCATGTAGGAAGAAAGAAAAAAAGTTATCGCAAACCGTGATGCAATGATATTATATGTGTACAGTTAGCTTATGACAATAATTTAACTTCTTGTAAATTAACTTCACATGGCACATAAGATAGGTTGTAATCATCTTGTGTGCAATTCAAATACTTCCCTTGTTTTGTACAATCGGTTGCAATCATTTATGAGTTCCAATTGATAAGAGCTCGAATTCATTATAACTGCTTAAGAGCTCCAATCCAAAAGCACTTGGATCCATAATAACTACTATAATTAGTAAACTCTGAACACGAATATCTTGCAAAACATCAATTTAATCCAAAAGCAACTAATTCCATCACCCGATTAATCCATCATGTTGATGAATCGGTTTTCTACGTTAAATTCTAATTACGCAAATTGACAACCTCATTCCAGGTGCCTTTAGCCCGAGCAAAACATTCAGTTTAAGTCCCAAATAAGCCAACTAGAGGACATTTCTTTCTTGCTCAAAGAATGATTTAAAAAAGAACTGATTAAAGAAAGTTCGCTACTTTTAAAGAATCCTTGTGAAGCTGGGAAAGTATAAGATATAAAAAAGATTCATTGGCAATAGGTCACATGTCTAGTCGTATGTAGAGGTGTCATAATAGGTTGAAAACTTATTTATCAACTCATATATGATGAGTTGGGTCATATATGAGTAACTTAATTTTACTGAATGAGTTAATATGAGTTCAAGTGATAAAATCCAATAAAATGTGGGTTATTAGGATAAGAGACGTTTTGTGATGATTCCAAATAGGAAATATCTAGGCAAATAATAAATAACCGCATACTTTTACTTCAAATTTCAAACCAAAATGCCATACAAATCTAATTGGAATTTAATCAACGACAAAACTTGAAAGTATAGCCACCTTCATGACAACACACATACACAAATTGTGCCGAAATTTAGTTGACGACAAAACTCGAGAACATGCAAAGATGTGTTGCGAGCTTCCCCAAGTGGGTGTACCACTTAAGGTTGGCTAATGAATTACTAAGTTCAACTTAGCTCAAGCTCTCCTAAACTCTTCACAACTTAGGTTAAAGTCATTTAACATGCAAATAATTTTTATCTAGGTGTCGTCACTAATAAGTTTTTAATGGGTCAATTTGATATCCAAGTAAAGTATTGGGAATTATAATTCACTCCTACAAGCCAGAGAATGTGAGTTTAAGGACTTGGTTACGCTAAATTATTCTAACACATTTCTCTTTTATTTTCAAAAAAAAAAAATTATAGGCACCTTGGATATTGATTTTAGCCTAAATCATTAACATACAATGGAGTAAGTAATCCTGCAAGTGCACAAACATTATCGAAACACTCAATAATCAAAATAAATTGTAGGAAATTAAACACCATGGCAAGCAATTATTTTTTGGTTTTCTTTTATCTTGAAAATAAAATAGCATGTATGACATGCAATTTTAACTACACGACCTAGCTCTAATGATGTGCAATTTCTAATTAAATTAACCTAACATGCACACTATGTGACACACAAATGGCATAGCAATATAACATGGCATATGACATGCTTACAATATTTTGGTGTTTTTATTAAAATTCGAAATAGGTAAATGCCCTAATTAAACTATCTAAAATAAAAAGTCATCCAGTCTAGATTAGGGAATAATTTGACCTAAACCATATCCTATTTTAGAAAACCATTTTTAACATGCAACATTATCTGAATATGCAAACATTATCTAAAATCCTTAAAGACAATTCATATTTAGAATATACTCTAAGTTTTTAAAAAAAAAAAATCATAACATGCAATCCAATTTAAACTAGGCAATATTATCTAATCAAAATTTCAAACGTAGCAAAAATCACTCAGGATATCCATCAAGATTCAAATAAAAGATTATGATTTCTAGAAAAATAAGTCATCATATTGCGTCTTAAATTAACGGATATTGCAATCTTGATAGGGCAGTCAAACATAACAAAAAAATGACCCATCATCTCACGGCTCATATTAATGATTATATTGCGATCTTGATAGGGCACTTATCCATGATAAAAACAAACATAATCTTAACGCTGAAAATCATATTAGTTCAAATTAGGAAATAAAATATCAAGTTTAAGATTGGATTAGATAATTACCTAACTTGAATATGCAAACTCCCAATCAGACCAGCGGATGATGATCGACTAGGCTCCTCATGGACGTGACCAACGCGAGGAATCGCAGTGGATGACGAATGACGGGCGGCTTCACGACCGGTTCACGGCGGTGCATGGCGGACTTGAGTGGCAAGTAGTGAGCTCGATGGGGGCTCTCGGTACGGCCAATGACGCCCATGGGCGTCTCGGTGAAGAGGCCTGCTTCGGATCAGTGGGATCAAAGCGAGCAAGAGAGCCCAGCGACTACTCTTGGCTGGAAGTGAGGTCACGGATAGGGGTAGAAACTTGGCCGAACATTGGCGAGAACTTCTTCATACCTACAGAAACAGAAACAGCTGTAACAAGCTAAGCAGAACGGCAGCCTTGTTGAACGGAGCAGGCGTCGAAAGACCAGGGAACGGCACCATCGACCTTGGGCAAGGAACTCCGCAACGTCGTCGAGCCAGGGAACAAGAGCAACAGCACGATAGACGGCAAATCAGCAAGCCTTGTTGGAAGTTCAGCTTAGTGCGACAACGGTGGCTTAGCAAACGTAGATTGAAGGGGTGGAGCAACGAAGTGCAGCAGGTCCGAATGCTTGCAAATCCAACGTCCTCGTTGGGTGGTGCCCAGAAAATGTGTCAAACGAGTTACAGCGAGGTGCAGGGTTGAAGCAAACGAAGCACCAAGGAACAAGAACACTATGTTGGAAAACATGGCTTCAAATTGAATAGAATAATAAAATCAGATTTTAAAGCGTGATACCACTTTTTTTTATAGCCCATTTATACATAATGATAAAGGGGCCTCACAGCAAATATTTTTCAGAATACAACAAAGTCTCGATTAATAATACTATATAACAATTCCGATATTACTCCACGGTCTCTTAAAGAAAATAATTGAAATGATGATTATAGTTATGAAAAGAAAAGTCGAAAAGATTTCATACACATTCATGCTGAAACTAACATATTTAATTAATTTTCAAAATTACAAAATGAACAAGTATATTTTCAAATGTTATCTTGAAAAGACATAAAATTCAGAAAAAGAATAATTAACAGATAATTAATTTTTGTAATAAAATTATGGATTTCACAATTTCCAAAAATACTAAATGAATGAACACAACATTTCAACAAATAAATATTAATAAGAAAATTGTATGAAATAAAATTTTAAAAAAATAAAGAAATTAGTGCTAATTAAATCACAGGTGCATATGGCACTACGCCTAAAATTCACGCACCCGCACAATGAATATTGTGAATCTAACCTATAACTCATTCTTTTCCTTTAAACAAATTAGAAGAAGTTCATACTTATAAAATAGTTTATGTCCTCCCAACTTTTTCACGTGGACAAGGAAAAGACGCGTGTTTGTTTTACAACCAACACTTTTCACCCTTTCTTTTATTTTCGTCTCCAAGCTCTGTAAAAGATGTTCCCTCCCTTGGCTTTTTTTCCGTATCAATTTGTCAGAGAGGACGAGCCCTCTCTTTTTCTCTGAACAAACTCCTCTCTCTCTCTCTCTATCTCTCTCTTTCTCTCTTTCTCTCTTTCTCTCTTTCTGGTCTCTCAACGTGGCCGAACTCTCTCTCTTCTTTTGGGCCCCCGCCACATGAAGTCCTTAGGCCCTCTATTTATACAAATAGTTCCCCTCTTCTTGATAAGAACTTTGACGGATAATGACAAATTTCTTTTTATTCAAACTTCAACTCATCTCAAGGTCGAATTTTCCATTCAAAGCTCCTAAGATGGAATTAATGCTGATATTTCTTATCTCTAAGACCTTCACCCTCCAAATTCTCTTACTTTTATTTGATTCAAAATTGTTAAATCCCAAACTATCTTCTAAAGATCATCGGAATTCAATCAAATAACTATCAAGAATCATATTTCATCAACAAGGAGTTGAATGTAGTGTTTAAAGTTACCATGGCTAGCCACATCTTTTAGATGTATCTTTGATTACACGTACAACGGTACACGGTAACATCACGCTCAAGCCATATGATTTACACGTGAGGGGACCTATACTTAGAATTAGGGAAAACAGAGTCAGTTGCTACATATATACCTTTCCACAGTGGGCGAAATTTTTGTTCAAGTTTTCGGGGACAGCCTTTTAGCAGCAAACTACCTAGAAATTTAGTTCAAAGGGGTACCAAGATAGTAACATTTCTAACTAGCCGAGCTACATTTCTTAGAGGATCCTACTAAGATGAAGAAGAAAAGGTGTTTAAAGAGGCATTAAAATGCAATATGAACTTTGCTAATGGTATTTTTGTCAAGGGGACGGACGAACCCTTAATTTTATAATGGAATTTAACCAACAATAAAGTTCGAGAACGTGCAAAGATGTAACATTGGAATTTCCTCGGCAATGCCATACCTAGGGTAGAGATACATGCTAGAATTTAATCAACGACGCAAATCAAAATGCCAAAGCTAAGGATAAATAAAGTGCAGCGCTGGAAAGTAAAGATAATTAAAAAAATAATACGTAGATTGATTTGTCGGGAGGTCTCCGAAGAGTACGATGTGCCTATTTAAAGTCTACAATCAACTATTATCAACTAATGTTACTAATGGAGGTTACAAATGGCTACAAAGAAATAAATTCCTAATGGTTATGAGAAGTTACACAAAGAAGCTACAAAACGAGGTGACATACGGTTACTAAAGAAATAACTTTCTAATGGCTACGAGAAGTTACAAACGGAGGTCGGCAATTACATATACTCTGCTACGTGGCACTTTCTTCAACTTAATTATCTTAACGGTTGCATTCGAGATTGTTGATTCCACTTCTGTCATTTCCATCACATTGTTGATTCTTCAAGTTCTCACATGTCGATGATAACTACAAATCGGGCATTTTTTTTGTGCAAAACAGCGCCATTGAGGTGGACTTGCTTCTCCATCATTGGAAGTTGCAGAAGATATAAAGATGAGATGATGATGGCGATGACGATGGAGATTAGATGAGGTATGAGAATCGATATGGTTGGGATATACAGGGTTTGCGATGAAGGGGTTTGAGTGCGAAGTAGGAACTTGCGTCGTTTTTTATTTTTTATTTTCCCTATTATCGACAACTTGCGTCGTTGAAGTATTGATTTGGTCGAGGTTGCTTCGCTCTTCACTTGTGTTCGAGTTCTGGTTGAGGGCTTTTGAGTGGGACAACTCATTTTCTAGTGTAATTTTCTACCTATGATCTTTTTTTTCAAAATTGAAAAATAATAGAAAATTTATGATTTTTAAAACTTTAGAAAATTGTAAAAATTAATATATGATTTTACGTGTCAATATTCATTGACATTAATTTCAAGATATGTTGGATACTTCATTATGAAATCCAAAAAATTTGCAATAAAAAAAAAGTGGCAAACAAGAGAAAATTTGTGGAACACGGGGCAAAACAAATTAAGAGCATGAGTCAAATGCATTGTGGATTTGTCTTTTTGAAGTGTGTCTATCACTCGTGGATTGAAAATGCGAGACTATTTAAATTTTTGTCCAGACAAAGAAGTCATTACCTAGTTATTGTATTAGATTAAGTCAATGTTACATTTAAAAACTGTTCTATCATGTATTATAAATGACTTTGTCCTCCACGTTATCCGTGAAGATTTTAGTTTATATAATTTCTATGGTTGTCAGTACCATATCAAGACAATTTACCCCAAAAGAAGCAACAGGATTTCAAGTGACGGATGTACATCGGGCACGTACCATCAGGCGTTTCGCCTCAAAAGCCAAGATTAGCCTCCAACAATTACTATCGGCTCTCTAAGGAGTAATTATGTGCTAATCCACAAAAAAGAATTTCATCTTCTAATGCTAAAGATGCGAAGGAGTACTGTCAAATTCTCGATAAAGGAACTTTTCGACCAAGTTCTGCCAACATGACAGTTGGTTATCCACTACTTATATCTCCAAATGATGGAGAGTTCGCCTCTGAATTTGTGTATATAGCTATTTCAGTCGTGTTCGTCGTTTCTCGAAAGTATCTTCTTTTTCTTTTTCTTTTTTTGAACTTGATCAACCAGAAATTTTCAAATATAGTTGGGAAACTTTACCTAAAAAATGGTTTTAAAAAATGGCTTATTGCGAATGGCATACGTGGGAAGCACTTCGGCCACCATATCGCAGGGTTTTGATTACAAAAAAAAAAAAGCATTCAGAAAAGATAGAATATCCCCTCTCAGCGGCAACTCAACCCTCTATAAAAGTTGGACGCTAGCAGCCCCGGAAGGCCCGGAACATATATGCATGACACTTCACTCTTATTTTCTTCTTTAATAGCAGCTTGCTTGAGCAGTGCAGTTGAAGTTTCAATCAGAAGCGCAGTAAAATAAAGGAGACAAGGACTCTACTTTCTAACTCCTTCCCCTTCAAACTCCCCTTTTGACTTCCACTCAGAACGACATATAACCAACCTTTATAGCCCACATTCTTCCGATGATAGTCTCTCACGAGCTCGCGAGTAGGAAGTTCATTAGCCGACACATCGATTCAGCTTCGCAACAAAAAGCACATGTCTCAGGGGCTCCGTCTTGATCTTTCTTTCCCATCACGTAAAAAGATCGTGCAGAGATGGCTAATAAAATTTAAGTCAGGGCATCCGAGGGATAACCTCCATGGGATTCAGCAAAGCCTCGAAAAGCCCGGGATTGAGAGAAAGCAATGCAGCTTCTGGAGATACAGAACCCTATGATCAGCTGAAAGTCTCAATGATAATGGAAGGTTGAGAGGCTATCTTATAACTCAGAGAGAATTTTCACAAGAGGAAGAATTCCCAGATACCGACCTCGCCCCGCCCCGCCCCGCCCGTAGCCAGATTGTTGGTGGTCGTGGGCTAACATATTTGGGCGGTTACTTTGGTCATGGAAATATTTAAGTCGAAATATTTTTTTCATCTCATTTTTCATTCCTTCCAAAACCATTCTTCATAGAATAATAAGAAGATATCAACTCTCGTCATCCTAACCAAACCCACTACCTAAAGGACTCTCTTGCTCCACTGAAAATAAAATTATCTCATTCTTCACCCCTTTCCTCTTCTGGAAGTACCTACCTACTATTTTTTCTTTTCTTTTTGGGGATAACTGTCGCTTTATTGTATTTTCTTCTTACAGACCTACTCAACTCTGCACACGCGTGTAGTGCATGTTCTAACCTAGTTACATGTCTATGATAACATATGTGCAGTCTAGTTGCACGGCCACATCCTTCCCTCTCGGTCTTCGTCAATTGATAATATTAAACAAAGTAAAACATTCTAGCTTAACATCGACATAGATTGAAATATCCTAAAACCCTCCAATTTCCTTACCTTTTATAGGAAAAACCTAAAATTTAAAGAAATTATGAGGACCCATCCAAATCTTGCCTATCCATTACTCTGTATAACTTTCAAAATTAGGGTCCACCCGTAACGACTCTTAATAATTTTTCGATAGATCAAAGAGTTGACATGCTACTATTATCGTCGAGCGCATTATGGTAAAAAAAACCAATGTAGGATGTGACCATTCCCAGAAATGGGCATCTCTTTCATTTTGCTTTATGGCCCTACGAATCTCCAAAACTCCCGCCTAGTAATCGATAGCTAGCAAGAAATCTTGTAGTGCTCTATTGAAGTAACAAATCAAAAGAGAAAAAATCAGAATGTTTGCAGTGCAGAATCTTCTATAAATTAGTATGAAGATAACAAATTAAGTAGAATATTAACGAGTTGATCATTTGAAAACCGTGCAGAATCTTCTACAAATCAGCTTGCTTACTCACTTGGATTTCATATATATTACGTGACATTGGGATCTACCAACGTCAACCTTCGTTACTTTTCTTGGAGAAGATGTCGGCAATGCATCTCATAGCTAATCCAGTTTTTCATGCTCAGACAAAGCACATTGAGATCAATTATCATTTTGTTTGGGAAAAGGTTGCTCTTGGTTCTATTGTAACATGCTATGTTCCGTTTTCCTCACAAATTACTAATGTTTTCACTAAACCATTGACTCAAGGTATGTTTGTCAGTTTATGTCAGTTTACGAATCAAACTCCGTCTCTGGTCCTCCCATTGACCAGTTTGAGTATTGAAGCAACAAATCAAAAGGGAAAAAATCAGAGTGTTTGTAGTGCAGAATCTTCTACAAACAAATCAAGTAGAATATCACAGAGTTGACCATTTGGAGACTGTGCAAAATCTTCTACAAATCAATATGAAGATAGCAAATCAAGCGGAGTATGAACAAGTTAATTATTTGGAAATCTTTTCTGATTTGTCTTTTATTTAATTTCCCTGTAGATATAATTGTTATTTTTATTTTTAACTTTCATATATATATTATACAACATATCAATGAAAAGCAATGCTTCATTGACTCAGATTTTGAGTTTCTTCATACTCAACTACAATGATATGTAATTCCAAATTCAAAGAAAACACTTCACAACCCTCGACAATGTTACTTCGTAGCTCATGTAAACAATCGACCTTAACTCCTCACTCGGCCAGACATCAGGAATATCCCGGTACTAGTTAGATTGGATCAAGCTATGTCTTCGCATGAAAGAAGCCGCAAATGCTAGCTTGCAAGGAGCTAAATCAAGAACCGAACCGAATCTCGCCCTAGTTGCTCTTGCCATCCCTAGGTGAGTTCGGTCCTCTCCAGCCTAGGCATAGGCATCCTTCTTATCATAAACAAGCCCGACGATGGCCAGCAGAGGGAAAAAGTTAAAAGAAAAGGAAAAGCAAAGGAAAAAAAAATCGTGAAATTAAAAAAATTGTCCACGTCAATACCAAACCGTACTAAATAGGAGGGTTGCATAAGTGATTCTTTAGTTAAAATTGGATGAAAAGAGGAAAACAATATCTCGCACAACGCCACCATTTTTTCCTCACAAATCAGGGGACTATTTAAGGTGAAAGAAGTCGAGTCTTTCGTTGTTGAGCGTAGGAAAGTGTTTGACGACCACAATTCTGGAAGACCACAAGTCTGGAAGTCCTTAGGTTGCGTTTGATCGTCTAGATTTTTAATTATGATAGGATTAGATAGGATATGATATGAAATCCAGGGGATTTTGCTATATCATGTTCACTGTTTAGTAATTATAATAATAAAATCAGATGTATATCATATATATTATTAGTTATAAATAGCATGCATCAATATAAATGAACTACAAAGTTTACAATCAAAGATGGTAAAAATTTCTTACGACACTCTTGTCTACTTTTATTTTCATTTGCTTTTTTTATTTTACTATCGTCTCTTTTTTAATTAATTTCTTTTTATTTCTTTCTTCCCCTTCCATCATTCTCTAGTAAAATTTTATTAAATAGAAAACTATACCAATATACCTAAAATACCACAACACCTAAAAATGTAATAAATATATTGTATATATTGAATTCATATTATAAGATAAAATTAAATTCGAATATATAAATAAAGATAAGATTATAGTAAAAAACTAAATTGTTATTTTTTGTTATTTTGAATTTCTTATATTAGAATTCAAATATTATTTATATTGAAATATACTTTTAAATTTGTTAATTTAAAAAGTTTATTATTTGAGAAAAATAACTTTCCTATTATGGATATTAGAAATCCTACCCACCTTTGTCCGATCTTCCCTATGGGATAATTTTATCTGATCTATATCCTGATCTATATTCTTTTTATATCCAACTTTGTCCTGTCTTAAGGAGGTAGCAAACGCAGAACATGATAAATCTTATTATACTCTAAATTTTATCATAACTGTCAAACGCAGCCTTATGGCTTAGACGATCTCGTCGTATTCTCACTAATGTTGTTGTCTACTTCTCCTTACAAAGGACATATGAGAGGATCCAAAAGTCATTGTAAAACACAAATAAAGACTAATCTCACAATTTTATACTTCACAAACGGAGGATGATGATCTTCTTATGCTTGCTACGAGCCGATGTCCATGTCCACGAATTACGTCCAAAAATTCGCCTCGTTCTAGTCCTTCAGCAGTAAAATTATTCCATAATAAGAAGAAATCATGTTAAATGCGATGAAGAAGCCATGTCTGATTGAAAGCAAAACATAACAACTTATCTGCGTCATCTTCCATAATAAGAAAGTTCTATAATTTAGGTTTTATGTTACATGTTTTGATATTTTTTAGTATTTATTTTATTTTATATATCCATCTTTTATGGATTGAAGAAAATTTCATTTTTATTGTAACTTTACTTCCATTTTTCTCAACTAAAAATAAAGGATTTGTCAAACTCTGAAATCGATCTTGCATAACAAGATATATTTCAAATCTCGATGGACAAATTCTAAATTTCAAAAAACGAAAAAGTTGAGTAGATTTAAGTTAGAACTGAGGACCTATGAGGAATCAGAAACTGTCCGTTCCTAGCATCGAGTCCCCATACACGACGTCGTCGTCGTCGTCGTCGTCGGTCACCCCATGCATTGAAAAACCAATCCCGTCGTGTCGTTTTGTCGTGTCGTTCCAATTGGGAACCCCCAGACCGACTTTCCTCTGTCGAGCATCAGGTCCTTGGGAATGCGCGCCGTACATGCTTTTTCTCTCGAGAATTGAGGTTGCAAAAGATGCCGATTCGGTTTTCCTACCTACTGCTGCCGCGGCGGCGTTGCAAGAAGCAGCAGCATCAGAACCGAATTTAAGACAACCGCCCCACTCCACCACATCCCACCAGCTGGATGTCGGATATTTGTCTTTTTATATTCGCATGTAACTTAATTCTCCCCCACCACTCTTTTGTTTTTTTGTTTTTTACTTTTCTTTCTTATATTATTCGGAATGACGATTGCCTATCTTAAGAACCCCTATACGCTATAAAAATATCGGTTTCAAAACTTTTTGAGCCGCGTAGAAAGATATGATCTAAAGCGTCACGCCATTGTGAATATATATGACTTTCGACATCCAGTCGAATATTCGATGACTCTCCTTCTCACGCATACATAATCTTTTTTTATTTTATTTTATTATGTCATATTCTATATGATAGTCTTATGAATATAAGATGTATTCGACTTATAAAAAAATGTGAAAACCCTTTGATTTTTTTATTAAAGATGAATCTCCACAAATTAGTATGGTTCAATTTGATCTAATCTACATGAATGAGTTCTTTATTTTTTTTTTTGTTGGTCAATAATTATAAATTCCAATTAACTATTGATTAGTTGGTAAAAGGTACGATTAAAGTTAGATTGAAAATTAAATCTAATAATATAATTTCAGTTTTGAGCTAAATTACCCTTTTTAAATTTTATCACTAACCCGAATTTTGAGAGAATTGTCCCTACGCACATACAAACATTTTCTACTCTTTTTTTTTGACCCCAAGAACGCATGACAAATGGCAATGGCCGTGAAGAATCCTAAGAGGACACATAAGCGGGAGGACGCACCACTACAGCCGGCAGCCGGCGAGTAAACCTAGAGGGACACGTAAGCGAGAGGACCCACCATCCCTAGCGTCCCACTTAAGACCTCAAGTGACCGTGAGGGGATTCGAACTCCTCCCTTTCGTGAGGGCGAGAGAGCTCAAACCATCGCGGCCACCAAGGCGGAGGTACATTTTCTACTTTTGATTCATGTTTTAATGATAAGTTATAACTTGGTAAAAATAGCCCTTGTTTTTTTTTTCATGCCTTCGTTGGATTTTTCCTTGATGACTAATTTGTCTTGAAAACTTAAAATAGATGGATTTTTTTGGGGAGCAGTCCTCTTTTAGGGCCTTTTAGTGGTGCGCGCACTTTCACTTAGTTTAGACAAGCCAATCATACTTGATGTGGATTCTTAATTTAGACAAATTTTCATGTGCAACTCATTAATTATCTCCATGACTTATCTCGATCCAGCCTGTTACCTTCCATATTTGTGGTAGGTGAGGGTGATGATAATTGAAAAAAATCTTTTGAAATTAGTATGCATATCACGTTCCAATTCATGCAATGGTTTGGGGGGGTGGATTAAAATCGAATATTACCGGCTAACGGATGAGAACATTAACAGATCAGTTCGGCTCAAATTTCATCCCGCTTCTCCTGCGCTCTTTTAGGTCCGGCTTTAACCACAAATCGTAACATCGATTTTAATGGAAATATCAACGGATTAAGAGAAATAAAAAAATAATAATAATAATAAAAGGGAAGGATTCCAATAGGATCGTAACGGCACCTGAATCCGCGGTCGCAGCAAAGATTTCCGGGAGCGCCCGAGCCGGGCTCGGTCCGAGATATTCCTTTTTGACTCAGCGAGTCCCCGGCCGTTCGCGCGCGACTCAGTAAGAGCGAAAGCGGAAAAAAACAGAAATAATATCTCCCCAGCTCCACCGCCCGATCACGGCGCGCCACGTCACCACGTGGACCCCACTTTGACTACTTATTTATTGAGGGGAAAAACTGTTAATCCGGGCTGATTAGGCAAGATGATAGCAGAAATTACCGCCAGATAAAGAATAATATATATATATATATATTTTTGGAAATAAATTTTTTTTTAAAGTAATAGGTAAGAATATTATCTCATTAAAAGGCGGGCATCGCATATTTCTCTCTTCAACGCAGAATCACTCCCTTCGAGACTCTCTCTCTCTCCTTCCTCCTCCTTCGTCATCCTCGTCTCCCGTCGCTCGTCTGCCGCCGTAGTACGGCGGAGCGGAGAAGGGTACGTCTCGTCGCCGGCGACGATCCCTTCGAGTTCGTGACTGCGGTGTGGAGGGCATTCCTCCGCCGTTCGCTTCCTTCCTTGCTTTTCTTCTTTGGATTCTGGGTCTGGTGCTGGTTCTGGTTCCGGGTCTTGTTCTGGTTCAGGGGCTTGCGCTTCGCTCCTTTTTTTGGGTTTCTCCTTCGTGGGTTTTTCTTCTTTCTCTTTTCTCCTTGGAGGGGAGGGCGGGGCAGGGCGGGCGGGGCGGGAGAGAGAGAGAAGTCTCGTCTGCGGATGGCCGCGCCGTTCCGCAGTGCGATGGGGGTGTACGAGCGGGTCAGGACCGAGGACGCCAATGGCGACGTCGAGAAGGCTTCTCCCGATCCTAAGGCCGGGTTCCCGCGCGCCGGCGATGGCTGTGCCGTCGCCTGCGACGTCGAGGCGGCGGGGCCGCAGGTCCCCGACTCGAGATCGGCCTCTCGCCGATGCGGCGGCGACGGCGGCGTCGGCAGGGAATCTGAGCGGCGGCAGCGGCTTGTTTCTCTCGACGTGTTTCGCGGCCTCTCCGTCGTGGTAATGTTGCTTTCGGCCCTTTTTGCCAATATTGTTAGGAAAGTGACGTGAGTTATTCGTTTAAGATATTGATAAAAAAAATAAAAAAAGAAACTTTTTGAGGTGCCGGCATTTGCCGGAATCCCAGGATCTGCTCACCGGAAAGTTGCCACCGCCGGTTCGAAAGATTTGCCGCTGTTGACATGATAAATTAGATTATGATGGGATACGAAATTTAAAGCTGTTGACATGATAATTTAGATTATGATGGGATGCGAAAATTTTTTATGTGTCGCGATTATCTTTAATTCGGCATTGTAGAATCCGCACCGGAAGTGTTGAATTTGAGTACCGGAAGGTCGTGGCTGGTCAACCATGTCTGTTA
The DNA here is from genome assembly GCA_016097605.1 of Eucalyptus guilfoylei. NCBI lineage: Eukaryota > Viridiplantae > Streptophyta > Magnoliopsida > Myrtales > Myrtaceae > Eucalyptus > Eucalyptus guilfoylei. The sequence continues at coordinate 18,124,192 of CM027869.1, read as the reverse complement.
TTGTCCAGATAATAGTGGTAGACGAACTGTTATCCTCAGAAACACAAGAAAGCTTCTATCTTAATCATGGACAAAGGGTTGGTTTATTATCTTAATCATATTCATTGATAATGTAGTTGTTTTGCCTCTTTTCTGTAACTTGGGGAAATGAGCAATGGATTAGGTTATGTTTTCCTCTCATTCAATTCTCCTAAGTTTTGAGTCTTGGCCACCTATCAACCTCTGCATTTCTTGCGAACCTGAGAAACAGAGGAAAGGGAAGTTATTGGAGAAGGTATCTTTAGATTTCTAAAATATTTATGTTACTATCCATACTCAGGCCAAAAAATATTTATTTAAAAAAAAAAACATTTGATGGATCATCTAGACCCACACTTGGCACCCTCCCATGGACCCCGCGTGGATGTTATTGCATCATCTTTACTTAGAGCAAAAGTCAAGACAGAGGAAAACCATTATCTATTCTTTGCTTATAAAGTTGGTTTCCATCCTACTCGCAGTAAGGGGAAAAAAAAAGGAGCTTTCTTCTTATTGCCCCAATCTGAAGATACAATAATATGGAAAAAGAACGAGTGTTCTTCCTAGTGCCACGCTCTGAAGAAATAATAATAACCCTGCATACGGTTTTCCTGCAATAGGGTAGGTTGAACTTCTGTCCAAAACAGATAGGGCATAAACTCCCACCCTACATGAGTGAAAAGTTAATTTAACTTGGGAAAACTCCAATCTGGGAGTGCTCAGGCATGAACTCTGTCCCTGTCCATATCCGAATGTATTGGAAGTGATTTACTCCTTTTTCAACATGTTGTAGGGAATTATTAGGTGAGCTAAATGAAGCCTGGTTTAGTTTTGCAACAAATGCAATATGATGCATTGGCTTTTATCTGGCCATTAATTGTGATAATATTGTTGAAGGCGGGGACATAATGGCTGAACTACGGTAGTTTGTATACCATATCGTCAATGTTTCTCTAAGTAGGAGTTTTACAATCTTGACTGATGTCATGATCTCCTGGGTATTAAGTAGTAAGAAAGAAATTTGTTTCATTCCTAGTATTTATGCGACTTTCTCCAGTCAGATTGTTCATGTGTGCTCTCTGGAGTGGGATTTTTCCTGTTAGCTAAATTATCAATAATTAGCCCATGTACTTGGGAAGCTTTAAAATAGGAAATGAAAGAGAAAAATATGATGTAATATTTCAGCTGCGTGTGATCTTGGAAAAGGTATAATGACAACCATGAATCACTTAGTGGCTGTTTCCCTTTGTTTGCAGATTTCTTTGATATAATTTTGGGTCCTGAAAATGACTTTTGGGTAAATTATCACTGATCAAATCACTTAATTTGCTTCATGCAGCTAATGATTGTCGTGGATCATGCGGGTGGAATTATCCCTGCCATCAACCATTCACCATGGGATGGTTTAACTCTGGCAGATTATGTAATGCCATTTTTCCTGTTTATTGTTGGTGTCTCACTGGGACTTGTGTACAAGGTACAACTGCTGATGTCTTTCTTTATATCTCCAAGCAGTCGTTCTGATCTAGTATGCTATGCTTTTTTAATCTTGAACCTCAAATCCTAAACTGTAGAGTTAGGTGCCTCCTATGTATGTTGCCTCTTTCTCCTTGACTTCTATAAAGGTAGGTACTTTCATCAATTCAATGATTTGATAGATTTCTTTTCTTGTAGAAAATGTCATGCAGAGCTTCCGCAACTCGAAAAGTCCTTCTTCGGGCGCTTAAGCTTTTGCTTTTAGGTCTTTTCCTCCAAGGTACCATACTTGATGTATATTTTTTGGTTAAATGGGGAAGTCATAACGTACACATTACAGATTTTGTTGGTTACTTGCTGAATGAGGTTTACGTCACACTTTCTTTCATCTGTGTCTGGATTTTTTTTTTCTCGTCTGTATCATACTAGGATCTTATGCCTTCTTTCTGTCATTTCTTTCCCTCTAGGTGGTTATTTTCATGGTGTTGGTAGTCTTAATTATGGAGTGGACATGCAACAGATGAGATTTATGGGAATACTGCAAGTATGTGTTTTTATAATGCTCTTCTTTTAGTTGTTTTCTCTTTTTGAAGTTTCATGTGCTGTCTAATTACTTGTTAAACACCTTTCTGCCCCTCCAGAGAATAGCTATAGCATTTGTGGTAGCAGCACTATGTGAGATTTGGCTAAAGGGCGATGATGATGTTAACTCAGGATTTTCTCTGCTGAAGAAATACCGAAGTCAATGGTATGTTATTTAGATTAAATGGAGTAACTATTCTCACTATTGAATGGTTTTCATTTCCAGAGGCTGGACAAGCTGGTCCCTATGTTTCCAAAACTGGAAATCTTGTGAATATTAATGCTCTGCTAAGCCATGTTAATCAGTTATTTTCTTCCATATTTAGGGCAAGAAAGCAGTTCAATACCTCAGCTTGCTCTACAGGGAATTTTAGCGATTGACAAAATGATTACTCTGATAATGATGGTAATGCTTAAAGTGGTGGTAGTGTTAATAACCACTTCCACTTGAATGGGACTTGTGTGTCCTCATTGATGGGAAGAATTTTGCTCTAAAGTGTTGTCAAGTAACTAATGGAACAAATTTCCACCTCATTCTCATGTCTATGCAAAACTTATGTATATCCGACGTTCTCTATAAGAAAGACATGTTTTTATTTTCTAGGGTAATGAATCGCCTTTGACTCAACGACTCTTTAGGTCATCAATCTAACAGTCTTTCCCCTTTGTCGACAGTATTTGCGGATGATATTCCGTCAGACTGCATTACTCTTGTAGATGTTGACTTCCTTAGCTGATGCCATGTCCATGTCTTCTTCCAGGGCCGTGGTACTTGTGCTTACCACTGTATATATTTCATTATTATATGGCTTGTACGTGCCTGACTGGAAGTATCAGATTCCAACTGAATCTCCCTCCCTTTCGCAAGAAAGAATTTTTGTGAGCTTTCCGATTCATTGCTCAATCTTTTCCTGGATTGATCACGTTTGTATGATTTATGATTAAATAGTTGCTAAAATTTGTCCATTTAAAGGTGAAATGTGGAGTGCGAGGAAATACTGGACCAGATTGTAATGCTGTCGCAATGATTGATCGTGAGGTGTTGGGAATTCGACATTTATACAGAAAGCCAACTTATGCACGGACAAAGGTCTCTTCATCATATTTGCCTTCTATGTCCATGGTTTTCCTCCCTTGGATTAGTTTACTTCTTGTTCTGATAATTCATTCTCTTTCACAGCAATGCAGTATTCATTCTCCAGAGTCTGGCCCTTTGCCTGCTAATGCTCCATCATGGTGTCAGGCCCCCTTTGATCCTGAAGGCCTATTAAGGTGATTTTTTAGAGCAATTCATAAGGGAATAGGGGAGGGACTAGAATGGAAGAGGGAAAGGTGGAAAGATAAAGAGAAAAGAGGGTTAGGGCCCCCTTTGATCCTGAAGGCCTTTTAAGGTGATCTTTTAGAACAACTCATAAGGGAATAGGAGAGAGACTGGAATGGAAGAGGGGAAGATGGAAAGATAAAGAGAAGAGAGGGGTTAGGGGTGTGTGGGTGGGGAAGTTGCAGATTTTCCTATACTAGGTGCTAAATCAAAAGTGGTTCTGTCTGTAAAAAAGGTCAAAGGCATGTAGTCTATTCATTATCTTTCTTGTTTCTGTGGTTAGCTTAGTGATTTAATTGCCCAACTTGCCATCGATGAATTATATGTGGTTGCCCTCTTTGTGGAGAAGGACAATTGTTGATTTGTTACTGGTTTCGTGTATTCCAACAATGTGTATGCTTTCTGTATGCAGTTCGGTGATGGCCGTGGTTACATGCTTGATTGGCTTGCACTTTGGACATGTGATTGTCCATTTTAAGGTGAGAGAATAGTGTATTGCAGAGATTTTATCTTACCCAATGGAGATCACCTTTTTTGACCTTTTATTCTTTTGGCATTTTGCTTCCAGGATCATGGGGAAAGAACTTTCCTCTGGATGATCTCATCTTCTTTTCTTGTGGTTCTAGGCCTGGCATTAGATCTTTTTGGTGATTTACTTTCGATCTTGACTATTTATCCCAATCAACGATCAGTTCTGAGGACAGGTTTATTAATTTATCTATCATTTGCTTTTGTGTAACAGGCATGCATGTGAATAAGGCTCTGTACACATGCAGTTACACGGCTGTCACTGCTGGTGTAGCTGGCATTCTCTTCACCTTGATATACCTGATGGTAATGTATTGTTGATGCCCTCCATCAAGTGTTGACTCATCCAGATTTTACAAATTTGATGTATTTGTTTTACGTTATAGCAAGGATCTTGTCCTTACGAAGTCTTAATTTACGTTTCACACATTCTGGTTTTTCCTAATGTGCTTTTTCTCAACAGGTTGATTTTGGTGGACTTAGGCGTACTACCACGGTTCTGGAGTGGATAGGGAAGCACGCGTTGACTATTTTTGTCATTGCTGCAACAAATGTCTTGCCCGTTTTCCTCCAGGGCTTCTACTGGAGGCATCCTGAGAACAACATTGTATGTTTGCTTCTCCTTCCATTATTCTATTTCAACTACAAAACATTACCCATTTGTCTGACAATGTCAAAAATCGATAACTCTTCTTATGGCAGCTGAGTTTAATCGGAATTGGAAGACGGTAGGAAGCTTGGTCATTCTCCGACTCTGGAAGGAAACTCTTGATCGCTGAATATTTATTGAAGCAACTAGCCACATCTATTAAATCGTGGTCCGTTGCAGTTCATACAGAAAATATATCTGTTCTGTTCAGTGATGTTAGAGAACTGCAGTTCTCTCCAAATTTGTAGGCTCTCTCTGTACATAATTAGCTATTCACCGTCGCTTTATTTCGGTGTAGGATTTTATAATGGTGGTCTCTAACGGTGAATCTCTTTTATAGTTTTTTGACGAAGGATATTGGAAATTTCAAAATATTTCTCAGGCATAAAAGTATGTTTATTCTCTGCTTTCAATGATTGATTGCTGCGCGATTGGGATATAGATAACTCTGAATTTTGAGGCCAATGGGGATTAGAGATTTTACTTTGAAAGCCATATTTGTTTCTTAAATTCGCAGCAACTAAACAAACTCAATCAAGAAGAACGATCTATCCAAATTTGACAATCATGAGAGAGACCGAAACAAGAGAATCGTCTTTCGATATTGATAGATTAACATTCAAATGTTGGTCATTCAAAACATTTAAAGAGGGAACATGAACGTGACTGAAAACAGGAGGACAAAATCATTCACAACGACAATCAACAAGATCATCAGCCATCAGGAGTAAAACCAAAAAATGGAAAAAAAAAAAATAGAAAAGGAAAGGAAATTCTATACAGAGGCAGGGGCAGTGCTAGGGCAATTGTCGTAGCTGAGCACGGTATATACGGTCTGTATCATAGTGAGCTCGAAGAGGAAGAGGGCAACAATGAGAGATAATACAGCCAAGGATTTCTAAAGAGGGTGTGGATGAGACTGGCCTATCCACATGTTCCAGGGCTTCTTGCAGTACTTGCTGAACTTGCTTGCGCACGGTGTGGGGGCTGCCATCGGGTTCAAGCATCACGTCCTTGGACAGCAAGTTGAACAGCTTGGTGACCGCCGGAATTCTGGATGATGCCCTGGTCAGGGAGAAGCGTGACATCCCGCTCACTGTTGATGATGTCATCCGTGAAGATGATGTAGGATGTGACCTCGTTCCTGGCCCTGAAGTGGAAGTGCTGGAAGGCCTTAGCGTTGAGGTTCATGGACTCGTTCATCTGCCTTGATCATGGGGTGCCTCAGGACCCCGCTGGTAAAGGAGGTCCTTGCAGCTAGTGGCCTTGCTCTTCTTGAACCAGATCCCGGCCTCATCAAGCTCGGTGGCCGACCTGATTATATCATTGCCGCCCTCGTGCCCCATGTTGTTCAGGTTGTGCCAGACCTTCTTGGGCTTCTTCTCATGGAACAGCAGGCTCTTCCTGAAGACGTCCAGGACGTGCAGGCATTTGCCCACTGTCGTGACGTCCGTGCCAGGGGAGCAGAACTTGAGGTTGAGCCTGTTAATAAATTCGTCCTCCTGCGTTGTTGGAGTCAAGTCAGTGCATTGAATACGAAATTGCTGTCATATTGATAGTACTTGTGTTAAAGGAAAAAAGAAGAATTTCCAGTAGATGTGATAGGATTGATTATGAAATTGTCGGTTGATCTCGAACAGTGAATCCTGCATTTGTGGAGCATTGGATTTCATTGATCCCAGGTGGGGTTTCTTGCTGTCACCAACTGATCCAGCACCAGCATCGGCAGCTGATTCTCCAGCATCGGCATGTCCCCCCCTTATGTACTGCATCATGTGGAGTCGTTGGGCTAGTGGCCACCTCCCGTGTCCAGGCCCGGAGGACCTCAAGCATGAAGCAGTCATCAGTGATCATCAGCTCCATGAACCGGCCTGCCATGCCCTCGCAATTGCCCTCCTTCCAGTTCGTCCAGCAAATGAAAGCTCTCCTCGAGGCCTATTGCCACCTCCCTCAGGGACTCGACGAAGGGCTCAAGGGGCTTCCTGGACCGTCTGAAGAAGTGGAGGAGCGGGCAGCGTTTGCAGCTCCTCAATGTGGCGGATACAGCCTGCAGCCGGTAGGCCTTGCGGTTGAGGTTGATGATGCAGGCATGGACCCGGTAGATGGACCGCTTCTTCCAGTATCGTAAATGTGGGTTTTAATGGGCTATAAATTAGTGGGCACAACCTTACCAGAAAAAAAAAAAAATTAGTGGGCACAAGATTTTATGGATTGATATTAATATAGATGTGTTTTAGTAATATAAGTCGGGTCAGGTATATTTAGCTAAGTTTGTATTTTATATAAATAGATCAATTTGGGTCAGACTATCTTTCGACTTGACTAACACATTTGATGGCCCTAGCCACTATCGCGACAGCTTGGCTGATTTTGAGCCGGAAATCCACCTTGACACTGTAGCCACCGACGACATGAGCATCATCGCCACACGAAAACCTTATCTGAGGATCTGGAGAAGCCTTCTTGATGTCGCCACTGCCGTCCTCCATCTCACCCTCTCGCACGTCCCCATCGCATTGTGGAACCGTGGGGAGGCCATTGGTGACAAGAGTTCTTTCTCCCCCTTCACTCCGAGAGAATGAAAAGAAATTGAAAGGACAAGTAAAGAGACCCACCAGCCCCCGAACCACAATCCGAAGAGAACGGAAGTGAATTGGGTCCCACATTTACGTGCTATTTCACATTATCAACAATTGTGATGACATTCGGTCTGCAAACATGGCTATTGACAAGGATATTTTTAGACTGATCCAGCCAAAGCGTTGGCAAATCTCTTAGGCTCCTTCGGTCATTGGCTCATGATAAGGTACACGGGAGCGGAGGGCATACCAATTGTGAACCTAGCGTGATGTGGTGGGAAAGTTGCTTGTCAAGTGTCAATCTTCCGTGGATTAGCACATGATCATTCTTCTTTATTAAATAGTCTATACTAATCATTTTCTAGGACAATTTTGGCTCCTGAGGCAAAGAGTGAAATGGTACGTGCCCTGAGCATATCTGTCACTTGAAACCTGCTGCTTCTTTCTAGGGTACAATGTCTTGATATAGTGACAACAATTAAAAAAAAGGCATAATTCTTTAAAAGAAACTTGAATATATGTTTATTCTTCAATTTTTTTTTGGTCGTGCTTTATTCTTCATTTAGGAAAAGATTAAGTACACTAGTCAAGAAAGTGTAATTGAATTTTGAACTTTTTATAAGTACAATTAAATCTTAAAACTTATTAGATTAATGCAATGAAGTCCTTCCATTAATTTCATTCAACTTCATTAACGAAAAATACTGACATTGCCTTTTTTTTATTATTTTTTCTCTATTACGTGAACAGAAATATAAGACTAAAACGACATCCTTCTAATCCAGATCCTATTTTTTAGGCCTAAATTTTAGTTAAATTAGATTATAATATGAAAAAAGCTATTTAAAAAAAAAACACAAAAAAAAAAAAAAAAAAAAAAAAAAAAAAGAGACCCAGAAATGGGAGGCCCTCTACTTGTGGCCGGAGTCAGATTACTGGAAAAAAATTGACTCAATAATTGAAGGAGACAGCCTGCAGTCGGTAGGCCCTGCGGTTGAGGTCGGTGACGCAGGTGTGGACCCTGTAGATGGATTGCTTCTTCCAGTATTGTCGCTCGTGGAAGGGCATGAACTTGTCCCCAGGGACAAGGGTAAGGGACCCCTTGGGTACAGATTGATTGCCTTAAGCAACCTGCCTTGGTTGCATGAACCTCTCCTGGGCGTAAAATCAGGGGTAGAGGCAGCTCCCACGCCTCAATAAATATAGTGGCTGGGTTACAACCCCTTGTTGACTTGGCGGATCCAGTTGGTCTCGTTTGGGTTTGGGTTCGACAGTGGCAGCAAAGGACCCATGATTTTGCAAGTTTCATAGGTTCCACAAGTTCCTGTTTTGGAGCTTCTTATATTCTTCCTTATTTTTCTTGGTACGTTTGAGAAATTCTAGATTTCTCACTCTTTACTGCTCAACGCCCTTTTTCCACGCATACATCGCATATAGGGAAAAGAAAAAATTAATTTTCACGAGGAGCAAAATTTTGATTATGTGCATGCACGTTTAACTCATCCTAATCATATAACTTCTCATGAATTAATTTTGCATGGCACACAGGGCCGGTTGTAATCTATCTCGTGTGAAACTGAAATGCTTCCATCAGTCTCTTATGGAGAAAAATTAATCCAAGCAAAAATATATATCCGAACTCAAATCAAAGTCAAACTATACCAACAAAGTCAAGTTTGTTCTCGGATCCATTATGACTTCTTATGAGCTACAACCAGAAAGTAGTTGGACCCATTATAACTGCTATAATTAGTAAACAGTAAACACAAATATCCCCGTGAAAAAATGTAGGTTTAGTTCCAAAGTGACTAATTCCATAAACCGACCATCTTCGCAAATCAATTTTCGATCAGTTGTTGTATCTGTAACATGACTTGTACGTGGTACTCTTAATCAAGTTGCCTGATTCTTACGTTCTGCAACTTTTTACATCGGACAACTCTTTAATTCAATCTTTTTAAGATTACATGGCGGGCATCTTAAGCCTTTTAAGTTCTAAATAATTATTGATGACCCCACTTGGGGGAAACTTTTGCCCGTACGACCCTTCAATTTTCAATCCTAGCAAAACAACTGTAGGGCATTCTTATCTTGCTCAAAGAGAAAGTGCCTCAGTTTCTCTTTCGGAAACTAATAAACTGATCAAAGGCTCTAACGCAAGAACAAAAAAGGAGCTGATTTGAGGCTGTTCACCGCTTTTGCTCTTAGAAGAATCCTTGTGGAGCTGGGATGGCATAAGGTTTAAATTAATTTCATTGGTACGGGGGCACACGTATTGTAAGGAAAACAAGAAAATAAATAAAATGAAAGAGGGTATATGTTTGGTTGGACTTTTTGGGAAAGCCTTAAGAGAAATGCAAGTTAAAAGAGTTTTCCAAAATACAAATTACGTTTGTTAAATTATAATATGAAAGTCCATTGTGAAGTATCTTTAGACAAAATTGTGTCTGAAGATATTATATTTACAAAGGACTTTTGTGATTAAAAGAAAAAAAATTCGTCAAAAGAAAAATAAAAAAGTTGGTCGGCAAGGGTGGTCGCCGATGATCAAAATCTATTGCCAACGGCCGACATTTAAGGTTGCAAGACCTCAGGTGATCCCTAGAGACAACCAGTGATGGTCGCCTCAGGTTGGGCGACCCTCAAAGACCACCGGTGAGGGCCACCTAGGGTCAGGCGACCCCTAACGAGGGTGCGACCAGGCGATTGTGACCTCCATGGGATGTCACGCAATCTAGATCCAGGTCACTAGAGGTCGCGCGACCCAAATTTGGGTTGTTGGAGGTCGCACGACCCCGGCAAGGGCCGCCTGGTTGCATGACCTTAGGCAACCCTTCATGGAGGTCGTGTGACCCAAATCTGGATCGTAGCGACTGTTGTCAGAGGATTGCACAACCCTCACCAAGGATCGCTCGACCGCCTACCCCTCACCAGCGACTGCTTGCCCTTCGCCAACAACCACTTGCAGACATGTTGGTCCTGTTCAATGGAGAAGAAAAATATGAACAGTCATCAAGGGCAAAATCGAAAAACGAAAAATTAGCAAGGATAATTTCGAAAGAATATTTTTTTTGTACTAACCCCTAGCTCAGCATGCCGAGAAGGCAAAAGCCTAAGGCACCCCGCTTAAGCTATTTTGGGCTTTCAGCCTTATGAAGAATTGTATTTGGACCACTCGTAGTGGCGGCGTAGTGGTTGAGCTTCAGTTCCTTTCGGGAGAGGTCTGGAGTTCGAATCGCTGCGTCGTCTGCTTTGTTGGAAAGGAACCTACGACTTGCCCGGGGCAGAAAGGGTGGTGGCGACTCTCCTGCTCCTCCAGGGTTTACTCCACCGCGAAGCGGCGCACGGAGGTTCCTGGATACCAAAAAAAAAAAAAAAGAATTGTATTTGGGAAATGGGATTAAAAAAAATTTTCCCGACACACTCTATTTGGCCCAAAGGCATTTGGACGCCCAAGGGGCTTTGGGAACGCTTTTTCCCAAATGCACCCATGATAGCTTGGATGAAGAAACCATAGCCCATTATCTTGATAACCTTCGATTATCGAATCAATTTTTTTCCGGCAATCGGGCGGTGGCCCACAGGCGGAGGAGAACCTTCCATTTGTGGGTTTTTTTTTTTTTTTTTTTACTTTTTTACTTTTTCTTTTTATTTTGTGCTTTTCAATTTATTTATTTTTGCCTTTTAAATATTTTAATCTAATTTTTAGTCTTTCTTTCTTTCTTTCTTTCTTTCTTTCTTTCTTTCTTTGGATTTTGGGTCTGGTCTGGTGGGTCTCTTTTCTTTGTCCTTTCGATTTCTTTTCCTACTCTCGGAGGAAAGGGGGAGAAAGAACTCTTGACGAGGTGGCCTCCGCACGGTTCCACAATGCGATGGGGATGTGCAGGCGGGTGAAGACGGAGGACGGCAGTGGCGATGTTGGGAAGGCTTCTCCAGATCCTAAGATGAAGTTTTCGTGCGCCGATGATGCTTACGTCGTTGGTGGCGACAAAGTCAAGACGGATTTCCGACTCAAATTCAGCCTAACTATCGCGATAGTGGCTAGAAGTCGTCAAATGAGTGAATCAACTTGAAAGATAGTTCGACCCAAATTGACCTATTTATATAAAATACAAATTTAGCTACATATATCGGATTCACATTACTAAAACACATTTATATTGTGAAACCGTGTGCCTACTAATTTATAGACCATTAAAACCCACATTCACATGCATATACATTCTTAGCTACTTATTTTTTTCCCCCATGTTTGCTGTACTCTTTCTAATTTTCTATGCATTTCCATTTTTTTCTTCTTGAAATTAGAAAAAATAAATAAATCTTACACATTCAAAGTAAATATAATTACTGTTGTAGCTAATTATGATTATTTTTACAATATACAAATTTCAGGAATACCCCGATTACGGTCATCGCATATGCACACAATGGCATTCTCTATAATGGATTTTCTTTTGGAGCATCTGGAGGCTAATAATTTCATGAAGGAATATAGTAAGAACATAATTCGCGAGCTCGTCTCTAGTCTCTCACCCTCTTAAACCGTCAAATCCATCAATTGAATACCGGAAGGGAAAAATGAACATGAACGAAAACAGGAGGAAGATCATCCCGAACAAGAATCAACAATCAATCAAGAGATAATGATCGAAAATCAGCCATCCGGAGAAAAACCCAAAAACTGCGGAAAAGTTTATTGCACAGAGGCGAGGCGAGGCGAGGGGAGGGTTGAACCGTTTTAGCTGGCCGCGATATATACGGTCTGAATCATGACGAGCGTGAGGAGGACGATGGCGGCGATGAGAGACAATCTAGCCCATGGATTCCTGAAGTAGGCGCGGTTGAGACGAGCCCTCCACCTGTTCAAGAGCCTATTGCAGTGCCTGCTGACGTTCCTGTGCACGGCGTCGAGGCTGCTGTCGCAATCGAATGTCACATCCTTGGACAACGAGTTGAACAGCTTGGCGACCGCCTTGTTGCTCCCGATGGCATTCTGGATGATGCCCCGGGCGTGGAGCAGAGCGACATCCTGCTCATTGTTGATGATGCTGTTCATGAAGTAGATGTAGGAAGTGACCTCGCTCCCGGCCCCAACATGGAAGCGCTCGAAGGCTATGAGGTTGAGGAACGTGGACTCAGTGGTGTCGTCCACCACGATCTTGGGGAGCCTCAGGACCCCCCAGGAATAGGAGACGTCCTTGAGGCTTTCGGTCTTGCTCTTCTTGAAACAGATCCCGGCGTCGTGGAGCTCGGTGGCCGACCGGATTATCTCCTCGCTGCCATCGTGCCCCATCTTGTCCAGCTCTGACTGGGTACTCTTGAAATCCCGCAGCATGCTCTTCCTAAAGGCGTCCAGGACGTGCAGGCATTTGCCCATACTCGTGATGCGCATGCCGGGGGAGTAGAAGTTGAGGATGAGCCTGTTGATGAGTTCGTCGTCCTGTGTTGTTGGAGTAAAGTCAGTACATTGAATCCGAAATTTTAATCTTATCAATACTACTTGCGCAGAAGTAGAAAAAATGAAGTTTCCGATAGCGGTGATAGATTTAATAAAGAAATTGTCGGTTGATCTTGAACTATGCATCCAATGCGTTTGGAGCATCAGATTCGGAGGATCAGTCGTAGGTCCATGTGAGATTATCAAGATGTACTCTCAGGCGCACATAGTACGGCGGTTAGCGTAGGTGCAATAGCCGCTCTTACAACGGACCGAAGGCTAAGAAAGTAACCTTCTTGCCATCATCGTTCTCGAGAGTGACCAGCCGATCCAGCACTTGTATCGGAAGCTGATTCTCCAGCATCAGCATATCCCGCCTAATGTACGGCAGTATGTGGTGCTTCCCGTGGTTGCCGAAGATGGGGTCATTGAGCGCGTAGTCTTCCACCCTTTTTGTTCCGGTCCTCAAGATCTCGAGCATGAAGCAGCCGTCAGTGACCATCAGCTCCAGGAACCGGTCTGCCGGGCCACCACAACCGCCCTCCATCCACTTTGGGTCCAGCTCCTCATAGTTCTCCGCAAGCTCCCGCGCCACCTCCCTCAGGGACTCGAGGAAGCACTCGATGGGCTTCTGGGACCGCTTGAGGATGCGGAGGAGCGCGCGCTCCTTGTGTTCCTCCATGGGGCGGAGGTGTTCTTCGCCGTTGTGGTAGGGCCCGAAGGAGACAACCTGCGGCCGGTAGGCCTTGCTGTTGAGGTCGGTGATGACGCAGGCGGGGACCCTGTAGACGCACCGCTTCTTCCAGGTCGGTTGCTCATCAAGGGGCATTTGCTTGAGTTTCTCGTTGACGTAGACGGTCCATTCCATGCGGTTCCGGTCCAGCGCTGGCGGTTCTGGAGCCATGGTTCCGCAAGTTTCGCAGGTTCCAAAAACGTATGTTCTGGAGTGTCTTATGCTCTCTCTCTCTCTCTCTTTATTTTATGCTGGAAGGAGTAAGAGAAGAGGTGAAATTATGAAGCTATAGAGCGGAGATGGAAAGACTGTAGGGGGGGTAGAGTTTGAGATTGTCCAAGGCCCCGATGCTTCAAGCTGAAGAGGTGTTACCGGACAAGCCATGAATGTGGGAGTCACTTGCGCACAGAGGTAAAGAGAAAAAAGTGTAACGTTCCATGGAAGCCACGGGAATCGAATCGCATGCACGCGTTGCACGAGATCTTGCAATCGTGTAACTGAGTACAGGTGATTTCAATTTAGGTAGGATCTTCGTATATTAGACGCGGCGCTAAATTTAAGATGGCATTTCTTTTTGTTTCATTTGATGATAATTGTTACCTCCTAATGATTGGGGTATTCTGAAATTCTTACTTGAGGTCTCACTTTTTTAGTGCTCCATGCCCTTCTTCGATGCATACATCGCAATAGTGGCGTTTCGATGTTATTTGTGCGTGAATTAGCTCATGATTGTCATATCACTTCTCGTGAATTGACTTTAGATGACGCACAAGACAAGCCGTCATCATGCCATATGAAATTCAGATACTTCCATTGGTTTGATGTGGAGAAAAATTAATTCAATGGAAAAGATATGTTACACTCAAATCGAAATCAGACTATATCTACAAAGTCAAGTTAAACTGAATATTAACAAGGTTTTTATCTTTTATCTTTTTTTGGTTTCAAATCACATAAGCGTAATCAGCCGTGAGCATTAATGAGCTCCAAAGGAGAAGAACTTGGATCCAATACAATTGGGAAAATTACCCAATCTATCCTAAACTTATGGACAAATATTAATTCAGTTCTAAACTTTCTAATTTTGCCAAGTAGATCTTAAACCTTCATCAGAAATTCCAACATGATCCATTCAATCAATTTTTGTCAAAAATTGCTGATGTGGCAATCTAATTATCGCTACTATTTTAGCAATTTCTAACAAAAATTGATTAAAATGTCTATATTTTGTATAAAGATTTAGGACTTAATTGATAAAATTAAAAAGTTCAGAACTATACTGACATCTATATAATAAATTTAGGATGGACTAGATAATTTCCTCTATTGTAGGCGTTTATGAGCTCCAATCGGGAAGTACCTAGATCCTTATCAGTTTTTGCATCCTAACATCACTTTTTTAACTTCATACTCACTTCTCATGTCATGCAACTCTTCTTATTCACTCTTTCGAGATAAACTGCGGCGCATGTATCTTAGGCCTTAAAGGTCTAATGAAGAATATTGATGACCCCCATTTTGGGTCCCCTTTTGTCCGTACAACACTTTCAATTTTTTTAGTCCCAGATGAATCAAATGATTCCTTTCTTGCTCCCAGAGAAAGTGCCCTCGGTTCATCTTCCTTGAACTGATTAAAGGCTGTTCCCTGCTTTTGCTCTTAGAAGAAAGAATCCTCGTGATCATGCGGGCTTGGATAAAAGAAACCATAGCCCATTATCGATTTATCATGATAGCCTTCAATTATTAAGTCAATTTTTCACTTAGGTCAGTTGTTACATAAAAATAAGGTAATTTACATGCCTATCATGTATTATAAATGACCCTGTCCACCAAGCCATCCTTAAAATTTATTTTATAGGGGGTTTCTTTGTTGTCGGCACCATATAAAGACAATCCACCCTACAAAGAAATGGTGGATTTTAATTAAGGATACACATAAGGCGCATACCATTAAACTTTTTAGCTTAAAAAGCCAAAGTTAAGGTCTGTTTTTTCTTCACTGAAAATAAATGATTTGGAAAATATCTTCTAAAAAAAGATCACTTATATCTTTTGAGATAATTAATCAATGAATGATGAAAATATATTTCGTTCATTTATTTTTATCAGCGATATGAATTATTTTTACAAAAATATTTTTCAAATTGATCATTTTTCGAGAAACAATGGCACCCTTAGCCTCAAAATAATTGGCATCGGCTTGCGAAGAGAGAGGAGCGATGATGTGCAAGCCCAGAAAAATTTTAGATCTTCTGATGCTAAGGATACTAAGGAGTTTTAGGCTTCTAGAGCTTTAGCATGACAAACTCTTGACGCAGAACTTTCCGACCACATTAAGCCAGGTTGACAGTGGGCTTACCCACCACTCCCCTATAGCTGATCATGGGCCAATGACCCAACAAGCTCAAGAGATGTGCCCATCCTTTTGGCGAACCTGCGTAAAAACATCCTTTTGTAGAACTATATCCATGAAACGAATGTAACGACAGTCGTCGATCAAATGAAATATGTAAGTGGACGCCATCTAGGACCCACGCAACCAACGGTAGCGATTGAGCTGGTCTATGGGGACCCGGAGCCGGACAACAAAATCCCGTCAGAGCAAGGCATGTCCCGAAAGCTATGTGAGGAACTTTAAGCGATTTTACATGGGCCAAAAATTTCGACAGATGCAAGATCATTTATTCTTAAGGTACTTCTTTTTATCTGTCTAGATCAACAGTTGAGATTTATTGAGAAATTGAGGGGGGTACTGCACGAGATGGATAATTCAAATCATTTCAAAAGGACCTGACATACCCACCCAAACCCGCCTCTTAAGTAGCTCGACAATCAGAGCCAGCTTTTATTGAATCTTACATTGGGTTGGGCCACTCCATTAGAAGAATAAGTCAAACCCTCTGAAAAGTTTAAGGCCCATCAGATGGCACATTTTGACTCTGGACCTATTTTTAAAACAATATTAAGAAAATGTTCAATGGCTTTACCAAACTCAATTCCCAAAATTTTCTAAAATCATGTTAGATTAAGATTAATCTAGTCTTTTAAATAATATTATTTTTAAATTCCGCTCTTCAAACCTTTTAATGCAATCAAATCCTCTAATACGCTTGATTTGTACAATAAATCTTCTGACCACCAACATATGATGAGCTTTAAAAATAAAACATAATCTTTTCGTTGTAATATGCTTGTTCATCATGCAGATTTAATATTAAAATATCTATATGTCATCAAGAGAGGACGTCCAAGACAGAGAAACTCACCGAGTCAATCTGAGGCAAAAGTGAGATTTAAGATAGGTCGTGGTCATACAAGTGGCAACAATATCGACGGCCATAGTTGCTTGCCATAGCATATATCTCTCTTTCTCTCACTCCAATTCTGACTATGCCTTCATAGACTTCGCCTGAGGCAACAGTGGCAACAACCAACCATCTCCATCTTACCCCTACATTGCAGCAAATTTCGCAATGTGTAGACAACTTTTAAGAGGGGCAAAAAATTCCATCTCTCGATTTGTGTTTTACTATCATCGACCTTCTCATATACTTTTAAAAGGATCAAAGCTCACAATATAATGCGCATCAACTATGCATCTTAACGATAATGAACGAGAAACACAAACACGAAATGGAATCATTTCTCGGTTACAACTTTAAGAATATATTTAGTTTTGTCCTTAACCATTTTCATGATTAAATTTGGTTGACGTTGAAAAAGGATTAATCAAGCGATTAATTTTTTAACTTTTATGAAGGTTAGGACTTTTAACGTGGAGTCTAATTCTCCACATGTTTCCAATATTGGGAAACCTTAAGAAGACCATACCATAGCCTTTGAAGAAATTAAGTTTCTAGCTAACAAGTATTATCTATTCATTTTGCCTCATAGTTTTTAATCCTTAATCGAAATCAATGGCTCGCAATTCAACTTAAATATAAGGCTGAACAAGCTCTGTAGGGATTAGGAACCGATTCCATAGACCCATCCGAGAACCAGACCGGACCGGTGGATCTCGGTTGCAATTTTTTAGAACCAATCCTTTATGGGCGGTTCTCAATTTTAAGGTGGGAACTCCCACCCAGACCATGCTCACCACTAATAAAAATATCTTTACTTCTAAAACGATGCAAAGACAAGTACGGTACAAATAGAATTCGATCCCTTCAATTTGTTGTTATTTTATTTTTCTATATTCTATTTATTCATACTCTCTTGGCAACCTCCTAAAGCACATGTCAGTTATGTGTGTGATATAAAATTCATTATGTGGAACTCTTTAATTCATCCTATTGGCTCAGCTCATCTAAAATAAAAAGAAATGAGTGCCCAAGCATGAATTTTTACTTTAGAGATATGTTAAGTTTTCCATCAGTGCAAACTGAACAGTTCACTTGAAATCATTGATTTGAAATACTAACTTTTATTTTGGGCTAAAAAGAAGTGGTTCACTAGCCTAGACTCTTTCATTTTTGGCTACTCATTATTTTTCTCTTTCTCATTGAAATGGACGAGTTTTCATACCAAGTTGAACGGATGAAAATTTTAATGGTGAGTCTTCTTGTCCTTTTAAGTAAATTTGTTTCTTAAATCCTTTCGAAAAATTGAGATATCCACCTTTTGATTACTTATTTTGTCTTTTTTCCCCTCTAGTTATTCTGTAATTTTTTTTGGGCCAACTATGTTCTCTTTCACATTGGATCTTTGCCTCTTTAGAAGTCCCATCAAATGGAAAAGTTAGCAACAACACTGGAGCGTTAAATTTAAAATATATTTTCCTGCAGAACTGGATGCACCGGTTAGCCAGTGTTGAGGGAAAAAAACTCAGGATGGAGAGTGCTTCGTCACAGTTGCGAGAGTAACGAAGCCGTTCCCTTCTCATTTCCCTTGCGGAAAATTACCCAGTGCTACCTTCCGTAAGAGTTTGGGCCGGGTCTCAGTCTCATTGTGATTGATCATTTTCTCGGACCAACTGCAGCTTTCACCAATTTGCGGGCTTTTTACAGTACATAATAGGAGGTCGCTGTCAGTTTATTTCGATATAAGAATTTACAATGGAGGGTCTACAAATCAGTGAACAATGTTTATTTTAGGAAGGATGTTAAAAGTTTCAAAATATTTCTTTCTGGGCATAAAACTAAGTTAATATTGATTGCTTGGCAATTGGGAAATATATATAGATGACTTGGGATTTTGAAACCGAGGAGGAATAGATATGACTTCGAAGGCATTTGTTTTTCACTGAAATTTGCTGCAACTTCTTAACAAATTTAATCAAGAAGAAAATTTTGCAATGGACAGACATGAAGAAGACTGAAACAAGAGAATCATCAAATGATGGTAAATAGCAGCCAAATGTCCACCATTCAAGACGTTTGAGGAGGGAAATGAACATGACTGACAACAGGAGGAACATCATTCATTACCGTTAATTTGATATAGAATGAAAAAGGGTGAGCACATGTAAGGTTAGTGGGCGGCTAATTTGATATAGAATGAAAAAGGGTGAGCACATCATTCATTACCGTTAAGTACAAGGGGTGCTTCTTTCTTAGTTTCTGCTATGCTCTCCAATGAAGATGGCTATCCTATTTTAGTCCTCCAATGACCGACATAGTCCAAGAAAGTCCTCTCCAAGAGCTTCAACGCGGACTCGTCTTTAATTACACATATTAACTAATTCTGCAACAAAATTCACCTAACAAGAGAGAGAGAGAGTATTTAACAATAACAACAATCAACGACTAATCAAGCGAGCCATTAGGAGAAAAACCAAAAATTGGAGTATAAAACAAAATTGTACAGAGGAGCAAAGGGAAGATTCATTTGTTATAGCTGAGCACGACGGTATATATGGTCTGAATTATGGTGAACGCGAAGAGGAGGATGGCGGCGAGGAGAGACAATGTAATCCAAGTATTACTGAAGTAGGTGCGGATGAGATACATGTGGCTGTAAAAGGCCCTGCACACGTGCTTCCTCTTGGCGCAGTATCCATGGACGTTTCTGATCACGTCACAGAGGCTGCTGTCGGGGTCGCGCACCACTCTCTTGGCCAGCGAGTTGAACAGCTTGACTGCCGCCTCATCACTCTCCATGGCATTACGTACAATGCCCCTGGTGTGGAGCAGTGTGATGTCCTGCCCCTTGTCGATGATGTTGTCCATGAAGAAAATGTAGGACGGGACCTCGTTCCCAGCCCGGACGTGGCAGCGCTCGAAGGCGATGAGGTTGAGGAACATGGACTCAGTATCTTCGTCCACTGTGATCATGGGGAGCCTCAGGACCCCGCTGACAAAGGAGATGTCCTTGAGGCTGTCGGTATCGCTTTGTTCGAACTGGATCCCATGCTCACAGAGCTTGGTGGCTGACCCGATTTTCTCCTCGCTGCCCTTGCTCTCTGCCTCGTCCTTCTTCTCGGGCTCCATTAGCATGCTCTTCCTGAAGACGTCCAGGACGTGCAGGCATTTTTCCTTGCTCACGTTTTTCGGGCTGCGGGAGAAGAACTTGAGGATGAGTTCGTTGGTGGATTCGTCCTCCTGCATTGTTGGAATAAAGTCAGTGCGTTTTGCCTTCCTTCTGCTGTCGTATGGATTGTTCTCGCGTATAAGTTTAAAAAGGAGTTTCCGATCGTGGTCATAGATCTAATAATGAATTGTCCGCTGATCTCAAACCGTGTGTCCAACACATTTGCATTATTAGATTTGATCCATCTGAGATTGTCAAGAGTACTGTTAGGTGAACATAGTATGGCAGTTTACATGCCTGCCCAAAACTCTTCCGGCGGAGCGAAATCTAAGGAACTAACCTTGCAGGCGTTGACCAGCTGATCCAGCACTAGCATTGGCAGCTGATTCTCCAGCAGCAGCATGTCCCGCTTAATGACCAGAAGTACGAGGAGCTTCCCGTGGTCGCTGACCCTGGGTTGTTTGGCGCATAGTCGTTGACCTTCCGTGTTTTGGTCCTCAAGATCTCAAGCATGAAGCAGCCGTCAGTGATCATCAGCTGCAGGAACCGGTCCATTGCACCCTTGTCGCCGCCCTTCTTCCAATTTAGGTCCAGCGATTTGTAGCTTGCCTCAAGGTCCCCGGCCACCTTCCTCAGGGACTCGAGGAGATATACTCAAGGGACTTCCCGGAATGCCCGAGGGCATTTATGCAGATGCTCGACATTTGCGCGAACGATGGTCCCTTCATCATATATGTCTTCTATATTTTTAGAAATATCTAAGATTTTCTGTAGGATATTTTTTTATGTTAGAAATACTTATGATATTTCTATTGATTTTCCGTATTTCTTAAAATTGTGCATATATCTCTCTTTAATTGTGTATATTGTGATCGATATGTTGTCTTACGTAATTATGTGATAAAGCCTATAAACATGCTCATGTATTTTTCTTCAATGTATATAGAAATATATTGAAATTTCTTATTTCTCTCATCCATATTATTGTTCTCAATTTTGGTATTAGGGAAAATACTAAGTGAGCACCCCAATGCACACCCGAGTACGATCCTGAGCAAATCTCACATCTTGTTATTTATTTTTATTTTTTTTCCAATAAGTCTTAGGGCCCGTTTGGTTCAACTTTGGGGAAATGGCTTTGCATTTCCCCAAGTATCTTTGAATGAATTGGCATTTTGTGAAGGCAAGTGTGTTTGGAAACTCATTTTTGTGTATATTTTGCAAAGCAACTTTAAGGTGAAAAGAAAAAAGAGAAAAAGAAAAGAAAAGGTAGGAGAAGAGATGTGCAGCTGTGTGGAGAGGGGATCGTGGGGAGCGGCTTGGCAATGGTGCTGGTGGTGGTGGGGAGGCAGCTAGCGGTGGTGGCAATGGCAGTGGGGGGGAGGTGGCTCACCTCAGGTCGCCAACCTCAGGCGACGCCTTGGGTCGCGCAACCCAACCGCCTGGGTCGACCTCAGGCGCGACCCAAGGTGCTGCCTGAGGTCGCTCGGCCTTAGGCGGCGGCGCCTGAGGTCGAGTGACCCAGGCAAGGCCCGAGGTTGAGCGACCCAGGCAAGGCCCGAGGTTGAGCGACCTCAGGCCACCTCGCTTGAGGTCGCGCGACCTCAGGCGAGGTTTCTTGGCAGCCAGATCTAGCCGCTTGTAACTGAGCGCCGCCCGCTGACAGAGATTCGCGGTGGAGTAGCAAGTTAAGGAAGAAGATGATGAACAGTGATTTTTTAGAGTAAAAAGGGAAAACATGATTATCAGTAGGGCAATATTGGAAAGAAAAAAATTCATTAAACCTAAGACTAGCATTCCGAAAATGCTAGCATTTGGCAAATGGAGACTCAAATGTGTGAATCAAACGCAAAATATTTTCCCCAAGGGGCTTTGGGGGCCCAAAGCCCTTTGAAAAAGCCGAACCAATCCTCCAAACAACACCTTCGGTGCCCTCCTGAGTACGCCCTTGAGCTTGACAGTGTCTGCCCTTGCGCAATAATCTCATTTGAGGAAGTGTTCGGTCAAGTCCATGATGGTCGGGTGTTACGCGCTTGTTGTATTGACCACATCGCCAAGTTGAGTTTTTTTCCGCCAAGGTCGTTTCGACACTAGCCGCATAGGCCGCTTTGCATAGGAACTTTCGACAGCAAACCTAGCCGCATCGTATCATATGGAGAAAAATTAATCCAAGCAAAAAGACATTAGAACTCAAATCAAAGTCAAACTATTATGGCAAAATCAATTCCCTAAGTTGACCAAATTATCGGTGTGTGTGTGTGCGTTTTTTTTTTTTTTTTCTGTTTTAAATCACCTAAGCATAGTCAACTACGATTAGTACACAGTAAACACAAATATCTCATGAAAAATGTTGATTTAATCCAATTGCGACTAATTCCCTAAACCAATATAAAAAACATCATCTTGTGGATCAATTTTCCATATCAATTTCACTATCTGTAACATGACTTTGACTCTCCGACAAGAAAAAAAGAAACATGACTTGGACTCCAAACTCTTAATTAAAACGGCCGCTCTGTAGCATTTTTATAACAGGCAATTCCTATAATTTACTCTTTAGTGATGAATGACATGACATGTATCTTAAGCCTCGAGTTGTAAATACGATTAGTGATGACCCGGGTCCCCGTTACCCCTACAACACGTTCAGTTTGAATCCCAAATAAACCAACCGTAGGACATTACTTTCTCGCTCAAAGAAAGTGCCTCGGATTCTCTTCCATTAACGATTTAAGGCTCAAGCAGAAGGACAAAAACAAAAATACTAATTCTAGATTTTTTTTTGGTCGAAAATTATAGGCTGTTCACTACATCTGCTCTTGGACTCGGGTCCGTACAAAAATCTATTCTCAAAGTAAGGCATGCCCGAAAGCCTCTAGGCCCGTCGGTAGAAAATGCATATGTGCAGTCAAAAGCTTTTATAGAGAAATTTTCACGGTTTTAGACGGGCCAAAGAATTTCGAAAGAGGAAAAAATCTTTTATTTCAACGGTATTTTTTTTGGTGTCTCGACGAATCTCAACCGTTGGTATAGGCCTTATCTGTGTCGATCAACTGTTGAAATTTATTAATACACCAAGAAGAGTAGTGAGAT
Organism: Eucalyptus guilfoylei; assembly: GCA_016097605.1. NCBI lineage: Eukaryota > Viridiplantae > Streptophyta > Magnoliopsida > Myrtales > Myrtaceae > Eucalyptus > Eucalyptus guilfoylei. The sequence continues at coordinate 18,101,302 of CM027869.1, read as the reverse complement.
AGATGATTCGTGTCATTCCAAAAGGACTAGACAACACTTGCCAAAACCCGCCCTTGATTGCCCCAACAACCCATGCTTTCTTTTATTGAATTCTAAACTGAGTTGGGCCATTTTTCACTCTTGTTACTGGATTTTTCTCTTCAACCTATAATCTCCTTCCCATCTATTTCCCAACGAGAGTGAATATATTCTAGTCCGAATTCCAACGATAATAAGATATATTCGGAGATGACAGTATGACAGTTTGAAACTCTCTCTCAAACCAACTTTTCCTCCATTTCCTTTTCTTCTTTGAATTTTCCTTTTCTCTTCCTACGAAAATCTCTCTTTTTTCCTATCTTCCTTTTCTCTACTTTACTTCCTTAAGTTCTTTCCCCCAACTTCTTTTTGTCAAAAACAAAAGGGGAAAGAAAGTGCAGACTCGGGATATCACATTGAAATCGTGCACAATTCGAAATATAGTACAATATCTGCACTGAACTCGACTTAAACCATATGTCTCTCATTCATATTTTATATTACTTGGAAGTTTTCAGGAAGGATGGGGGAAGTTAAAAAAAAAAAAAATTGGTTCTCAGGCATAAAAGTATGTTAATGCTCTGTCCTTGATGATTGATTGCTTGGCGACTGGGAAATATACAGACGTCCATAAATTTTGAAGCCAATGGGGATTAGAGATGACTGAAGGCCACATTTATTATTCACTTAAATTTGCTGCACCTTGTTTTCAGATTTAATCGAGAAGAAAATGTTGCAATGGAAGATTTCATTTGCCTAAACTTGATCATCCTTCACACTACCTATCCAAATTGGACCAACATGAAGAAGACTGAAACAAGAAAATCATCATCTGATAATGATAAATAGACAGCCAAATGTCCTCGTTCAATACATTTAGAGAGGGAAATGAGCACGGCTGAAAACAGGAGGAATATCATTAATAACAACAATCGACAACCAATCAAGAGACAATCATCGAGCATCAAGCATCTTGAGAAAAACCACAAAATGGAAGAGAAGAATTGTTGTACGAAGAGGCAAAGGGACGGTTCATTTGTAGTAGCTAAGCGTGGTATATACGGTCTGAATTATGGTGAAGGCGAAGAGGAAGATGGCGGCGATGAGAGACAGCATAGACCAAGGACTCCTGAAGTAGGTAAGGATGGTGTGGATGAGATTAGCCCTCCACGTGTTCCAGGGCTTCTTGCAGTGATCGGTGATCTTCTTTTGCACAGATTCGTCGTAGACGTTGAGTTTGAGCAATATGTCCTTGGTCAGCGAGTTGAACAGCTCGGCGACCTCCTTGTTGCTCCCAAGGAAATTCTGGATGATGCCCTGGGTTCGGAGCAGCGCGACATCCTGCTCGGTGTCGATGATGTTGTCCATGAAGAAAATGTTGGCGGTGACATCGTTCCCAGCCCCAAAATGGAAGCACTCGAATGTCATGAGGTTGAGAAACATGGGCTCGGTGGTGTCGTCCACCACGATAGCAAGGAGCCTAAGAACCCCGTCGGCAAAGGAGATGCCCTTGAGGCAGCGAGTCTTGCTCTTCTGAAATTGGATCCCAGCCTTCCTGAGCTCAGTGGCCGACCGGATTATTTGCCTACCCCACTCACGCCGCACGTCGTCCAGGTCGAGTTGGTCCCCGCTGAGCATTTCCTCATGGAGCAGCATGTTCTTCCTGAGGACGTCCAAGACGTGTAGGCATTTGTCCATATTCGCAGTGTGCGTGCTATGGTAGTAAAATCTGAGGATGAGCTTGTTGATGTATTGGTACCCCTGCATTGTTGGAGTAAATTTAGGCATTAAATAAGTTGAAAATGTGTCTTGAGTTTGAGCCCATAAAATTATCGTGTGTAATTAAGGGCTAGGAAATATTATGAGTGTTTGAGTGACTCGAGTGCGGGAAGCTAATAAATTCCCATCAACTGTGATTGGATATTAAATTCCCGAAGAAATTTGGTCAGTAACATTAATGACTATTTTGTTCCCGAATTTTGAGATAATCCATTTATGTCTGAATGAGTGATAGTAAGCTCGATAAGAGGGTAAGAAAGTGCATGTTCCTAGGCTATGTATAAGGTAAGCGGGTTATCAGTTGTGGTTCTCAAAATTAAATTCACCCGTTACCAATAGAGAAACTACATTTGACGAATCTCTAATGCTTTTGAGTAGAAGTGATTCTGACAATATCTATAGGAATCTAGACGGTGTTTAACTCAAGGTGAAGTTGCAACCAGAAAATCCTAAGGTATATGGGGTGTTGGGAAAACATCTCTATAATATTTTGGAGTTGGTAAATCATTTATTTCTCCTTATTAATTGATGAATACAGATGTTGTCTATTTGAGGTAATATTGAAATAAAGAACGCTTTGTCTGTATTTGAAGTTTACAATGAAAGACAAGTAAAAGCTAGATGGACCTGAGAGGGTGAACAAGTCATTAAAAATGAGGTCGCTGTGAAGACTTGGAGAGACAAGATAAGGTGAACAACCAAGTGAAGTCTAGCACTAATATACTCGGTAAGACCAATGGATAGAAGTTTGTAAGTCCATGTCTAGCAGACAAATTTACTTCTAATTGGAATCTAACTCCTAGTCATAAGTCATGTAATTCACAAAAGATGAATCAAAGACTAAATCAAATCAAATCGTTCCTATTTTGCTCATAGTCAGAGAAAGGGACGATTGACAAAATACAAATTCTATTTAAGGAAACTTTACGTTTCCCAAGAAAATTTGATTGTATGGTGATCAGATTTACAATAGTTGTGTTCATCAAATTCCAATGACTAATTGATCCTCTCGAGGATTCTCCAACTTCTAAATTGGAGACTCAAGGTTCATATAAAAGAATCAAAGCAAGCTAAAGGGGTTGAAGCCTGAAGGAAAAGTGAGAAAGCTATAAAACTAATATTGTCAAGTCCTCTTTGATCACTACAATCGTGCCTTTATTAACTTTTGTTTCACTCTATCAAGAGTTCTTGTTGGCTATAATTTGTGATTTAAGAAATGTACAAGTGTAATAGTAGTGCTTGTATTTTGATTGTGGGATCTGTTAGCTTCCAATAGAAGCGGCACATGTTATGTTGCAACTATTTAAAAGATTATTAGTGGATTCCAGCCTTGTTAGTGGCTATTAGTATGAGAGAGCAAGACCTTCGCCTTAACAATTGGTATTAGAGTTTCATTGCTTGTTAAATTGAAGTTTTTTTGGGAAAATTATCAAAGTAGTCCTAAACCTATTGAAATTATGCAAATTCAGTCCTAAACATTTTTTTTTTGCTTATTCAGTCCTAAACCTTTTTCAATTGTACCAATTTAATCCATCCAACCAATTTTAGCTGGTTGACACTAATGTGGACAATTTTTAATAATACTCTATTTTTTCGATTACTTTTTTCTTTTACTTTTTTCTCTTCTTCCTTCTTTTTTCTTTATTACCCTAGAGTAGTCGGCGAGGGTTTAAATCTAAAAAACTAAGCCCTAATTGATGCAAAAAATATTTTTGTTAGGGTCAAATTGATCCCTAATTTTTTATGCGAATTAATTCTAAGTATTTAATCAAAATTTAGGTGTCAATATCTACAGCAGCACTTCTACCTCACAATTGATTTTGTACCACATTAGTCAATGATTTGTCCCTCACTTCTTGTACTTCATTGTTGTTTTACTGAACTCGATTGTAGGAAATTGCTTTGCGTACTCCTCGATATCATGGTGAGGTTTAGAACCCGATTGTTGAAATCTCTATTTGGAAGTGAAGGAAAGACTGCATTGTGGCCAGGAAGTCCTTCAACTTTGTTCCTTTTAGACAAAATTTTAACATCAAATAAAGAAAGTGAGAACCAAAAATAGAAAGCAGTAGAGAAAAGGCATTAAGCATGCTTGATTGCATGAGGTGACTTGAACCAAGTATAATTGGCAGAGAAAAAAAATTGATTTTGGTAGAACCATTCACCTTTGGTTACGGCCTTGATTTTTACTGCCCAACTAACGACAGCATCAAAGAACTCAGCTACTTCCACAAAGTCCTCTTCAACAAGAAAGCAACAAGATGGACAAATTCATAAGCAACCAACATAAAAACCCTGAACTTGAAAGCATGATCCAGTCCATAAGAAGCCTATATCACCAGGAACCATGGCAGATACATCTCCTATAGCACAACAATATGAATAGATGCCATCACCTTTTCAACTCTGGAACCATCAATTCCTTATAGAGATTTGAAAGCAAAAAAGAGGGATAAGTTAATTCCTAATTTTTATGGGTAAAGGGTAGTACAAGTAAAGTGCCTGCATTACCTACAAGTAAAGGATAGATGAGTAAGTTCTTCAAGATATATCTAGCAGGCTCGTAGAAAGGAGAGAATGTAAAGTTCCTGCATTACCTTATTCTTCAAGTTCACTAAAACCAAATGATTTTCAGGTCCCCCCCCCCCCCAAAAAAAAAACAAGTTCATTAAAAAGGAAACAAAGGCACCAAAGTAATATGAGTATTCCACAAACATCTCAATCTTGAGCACAATTTGAATCCACTTTGACGGACCCAACCAAGAGAAGGAGCGAGGGAGAGAGGGAGGGCACATACTTTTGGAACTCAGGGAGTTAGGGATCTTGCTCGATTAATAGAGAATTTGGGTTCTCCAAGCTAGAAGGGACAAAGAATGTAGAAGATGAAGAGCATACGAACGTGAAGAATTTGGGGGGTTTCATTTTTAGGGTTTGTTAATTTCCATCTATATTGTTTTGGACAAAATTACCCCCACCATAAATGTCACACGCTCATTGGTCGATGAACATTTTGGCTGGCTGGCGAGTTCAGGTCTTTATTTGAGACTGGTTTAGCTGCTTCACGTCCTTATTTGAAATTTTCCTTTTATTAAATAGTAAACTATACTAATATACCTAAAACACTAAAATACCTAAAATATTTAATAAATATAAATATGCATGTATATTATAAAATAGAATTAAATTTGAATATATAAATAAAAAATAAGATTAAATTAAAATAACTAAATTGTTATTTTTTGTTATTTTGGATTTCTTATATTAAAATTCAAATATTATTTATATTGAAATATAATTTAAATTTTGTTAATTTATGAAGTTTGTCATTTGAAAAAAATAACTTTCTTATTATGGATGTTAGAAATTCTATCTACCTTTATCACACATTCCCCATGAGATAATTTTATCTTGTCTATATCCCTTTTATATTCGATTTTATCCTGTCTTAAGCTGGCATCAAACACAGGATATGATAAAAATTTTATAGGTTAATACTCTGAGAAACCTCAAACTGGTACACTTATGACAAATTTATCCAAAACTATTTTTTTGACCATCAAAAACCCCAAACTGGTATACCTTTAACAAATTTATCCCAAACTAGTACACTTATGATAAATTTACCCTATGTTAGTTTTCGTTAAATTTTACTGTCAAATTATTAAGTTAAATGATACATGACAATTGACTGGTATACCAATTTAAGATTTTACACTCCGTTTGTCACAGTTTACAATTTTTGTGATTTTTTTTTTTGTGTTATTAATCCAATTTAGCGGATGATATATTTGTCACAAATTTACCAGTTTTGGGTTTTTTGCGGTCGAATAAATTAGTTTGAGGTAAATTTGTCATAAATGTACAAGTTTAGGGTTCTTTTTTGTCAATCGGGGTAAATTTATCATAGGTGTACCAATTTGGGATTTTTCATGGTAAAAAAAATAGTTTTGGGTAAATTTGTCACAGTTGAACCAGTTTGAGGTTTTTCAGGATATTAACCCAAATTTTATTATGACCATTAAACACAACCTTAATGTATTTTATTTGATGAAGGATAAGAGTACAACTTTGTTATGTATGGTAGAGATAGAATTAGACTCTTTATACAAGCCATTAATAGCTGCATTCAATAGGTGTTTTCAATCAAAACGCTTTTTTTTTTTTATACGAGTTGCATCTTTCCATAAGAGTTGCACCTTCTCAGAACCAATAGGTTATTACATTTAAATAATTATTAAAAATAATTAATAATATTATATGGGTCACAATTCTTCTTACAAGACACGATCGCTAAATATTTATTGAAGCAACTAACCTCATTTTTTAATGTGTGGTTCATTTGCAGTTCATATACAAAATACGACTACTGTTCACTAAGGTTAGAAAACTATAGTATTCATCAAATTTGGGGGCTTTTCTCTCTTACAAAATTTGCAATTCCATGCAATTTATTTTGATATAAGATTTTATAATGGCCATCTACATTAGTTAAATAACTTTTATTCCTTTTATTTTTGGAAGGAAGTTGGAAGTTCCAAAATTAATTGTACTTTACTAATTTAGTCCTAAACTTTTTTAATTGCGCCATTTAGTCATAAACTGCACGTTTTGCTAATTGAGTCCATTCGGCCAATTTTGATTAGAAATCGCTGACATAAATGCCGCCCGTTCTACATGGTATGACCAGCACCGACGTTGACAATTTTTTCTAATTTTTAAATATATTTTTTGAATTTTTTATTAATTTTTCTTTTCTTGTTCCTTTTCCTTCCTTCTTTTATTTTTTTTTTCATTTCCCACTGTGGCCAGTGAGGGTCGCAGCCACGGGTGGTGGGAAACAAAAAAAGAAAAGAAGGAAGGAAAAGAGAAGAAAATAAGAAATAAAAGAAAAAATAAATAAAAATTTGAAAAAAATTTGAAAAAAAAAAATAAAAAGTTGTCATCATCAGTGTCAACCATGCCACATAGAATGGTTAGTATCCATGTCAGAGATTTCTAATTAAAATTAGTCGAATTGACTCAATTGATAAAATGTGAAAATTTTTAGGAGAGAATTGGTAAAAGTGTAATAGGTCTAGGACTTTTTGGACAGTTTTTCATTTGTTTCTTAGGCATATGTTTATTCTCTATCGTTGATGATTGATTGCTTGGCGATTGTGAAATATACAGATGTCTTCAAATTTTGAAGCCAACGGGGATTAAGGATGACTTTTTTTTGGTCAAAAATTAGAGATGACTTTGAAGATCACATTTGCTTTTCACTTAAGTTTGCCGCATCTTCTTAACAAATTTAATCAAGAAGAAAATATTGCAACGGAAGATTTCATTTGCTTTAATTGAATCACATATTAGCCTCGTAGATCAAAGTTCAAAATCAAATCTTGCATGATGAGGAAATTTCTATTTGAAAGAAGGCAAAGAGGAGAAGGAAGGATGGATGGAGTCCAGAGAGAATCACGTAGGAAATTTTGTTGTATTCTTTCATGTAATTCTGAATGTATAGATCTCCTAAGATATAATACAAGCTGTAGCCTATGTAAGGAAGTAAATGATCCTAAATATCAATCTAGATCTAAATCTAATATTTAATTGATATATACACACAAATCATGATCAATTAAGATCAAAACTTCCAATAAATATGTCGGGGAATCATCCACATAATAACCGCATATCTTCCAACACTCCCCCTCAAGCTAGTGGCTTATAGATGTCCAAGACACCTAGCTTGTTTAATAGATATGCGTGTTGTCTCTGACATAAGGGCTTGGTGAACATGTCTGCTGGTTGTTCCGTTGTCCCAATTCCTCTTGTCTCAATTACTCCTTCCTGGATCTTTTCCCGCATAAAGTGACAATCCACTTCTATATGCTTGGTTCTTTCATGCACTATAGGATTAGATGCAATTTTAAGAGCCGCATCATTATCACAATATAACTTCATGGGTCCTTGCACTTCTACTCCAAGATCCTTAAGTAATCCTCGTATCCATACTATTTGACAAGTGGCTTTGGCCATAGCTCGATACTCTGCTTTGGCTAAGGACAGAGACACAGTGGGCTGTTTCTTGGTCTTCCAAGAAAGAAGAGATTCTCCCAACTTAATGCAATATCCAGTGACAGATCTTCGACTAATAGGACATGTTGCATAGTCTGCATCACAATATGTTGTCATCCTCATGTCACATTTTTTAGATAGAAGTATCCCAAGTCCTGGACATTTCTTCAGATATTTCATGACCTTTAAGGCAGCATCCAAATGAGAACACTTCGGGTTGTGCATAAACTGACTAAGGTGTCTGAACCGCATATGAGATATCAGGTCTAGTCATTGTCAAGTATATAAGTTTTCCAACAAGTTTTTGATAGCCTGATGGATCACTGAGTACGGGATCATCATTTTGAGATATTCCCTTATCATAATTTGCGGTGGTCAACTTAGTATTTTGCTCTATGGGAATTACAGCTGGCTTGCATCCTGACAGATCTGCTTCTAATATGATCTCTAATATAAACTTCCGCTGACTAAGGGAAATCCCCTTGTCAGATCGGGCAATTTCAATTCCAAGGAAATATTTAGGTGCTCCTAAGTCTTTAATATGGAAGGTGGCATGCAAATATTCCTTGAAATTCTCTATAGAGGCTCTATCATTTCCCATAACAAGTATGTCATCGACATAAATCATCAAATAAATAGATGACATACCTTTAGTTCTTGAGAATAGAGCATAATCGTGCTTGGATTGCTTGAAGCCTGCTGTTGTAAGAGCACTGGCAAATTTATCGTACCATTGTCTGGATGCCTATTTTAATCCATAAAGGGATTTACGGAGACGACATACCTTATTCTCCCCCTGTCTCTGTATGCCTTGAGGGACATCCATGTAGATTTCTTCATCTAAGTAACTGTGGAGGAAGGCATTGTGGACATCTATCTAGTGTAAATGCCAGTCATTAATGGCAGCGACAGCTAAGAATGAACGGACCATAACATCTTTGGCAACTGGCGAGAACGTCTCGTGGTAGTCAAAACCTTCTCTTTGGGTGAACCCTTTGGCTATCAATCTTGCCTGGTATCGTTCAACAAAGCCATCAGCACGATACTTGATCTTGTAGACCCATTTGCATCCAATCAGTTTGCGATGAGGTGGCAATGAGACAAGATCCCATGTATGATTATCGGTAAGTGCCTTCAATTCTGCCTTCATGGCTTCTTGCCAGTTTTGGATCAATGGAAGCTTCGTCATAACTGGACGATTCCTTGTCGTCGGATAAACGACTAATGCAACATCTATGCTCCTGAGTTAATCTATGAAAGGAAACATATGATGAGATTGGATACTAAATACCTGGAGAGTTGTGAGTAGCATAGACATAATCTTTGGTCCAGGTTGGAGGTCGTGTAGCTTGTCCAAACCGCCTAGGATAATCAACTCCAGTGGTAGGTTGTAATGTCTATGATGAGGAAGATGGTGCAATGTCATGAACTTCCTCATTGGCAATGGAATCTTCTAATGTATCTTCCTGAATATTTTTTAGAAGAATACGAATACGTAATGGAATTCGGCGGAGCTCTAGTTGGAGGAAGAATAGGACTCCTTGGCTGTGCTACTAGTATGTAGGAGAGATCTTAATATAATGCCTCATCAGAGAGAAAATGATGATGGCTGGATACTTTATCTGGGTCTTCATCTGGAGATGCACTTTTAGAAAACGGAAAAATATTCTCATGGAAAATTACATCACGGCTTACTAAGAACTCTCTTGTGGAAATCTCAAGGACCCGATACCCCTTTTGCAGATTGGGATATCCCATAAAGATGCATCGTTGTGCACGTGGACTCAATTTATCTCGAGGTCCCATTGTTGCGACATAATAGAGACATCCGAAGATCCTGAGATGATTCAATTCAGGCTTCTTCCCGAACAGCAGCTCAAATGGCGTTTGCCCATTGAGGATCCGAGTGGGCATTCGATTAATAAGATAAGCTATTGTGGTGATACATTCTCCCTAATAATTTTCCGAAATTGATGCTTGAAATTTTAAGGCACGAGCAACTTCCAATAGATGGCGATGCTTGTGTTCAACCACTCCATTTTGTTGTGGTGAATAAACACATGAACTTTTGTGTTGAATACCATGAGAATTGAAGAACAAGGAGCATTCATGACTGAAGAATTCTCTCCTGTTATCAATATGGATCCGCTGAATGGATTTCCCGAATTGATTCTTGGATAGCAGAATGAAATTTTTCAGGTGAGAATAGACCTGATTCTTAGACTGCATCAAGAAAATCCATGTTGCCCGAGAATAGTCGTCTACTATCGTAAGAAAATAACGAGAGCCATCATGATTTACTGTATGATAAGGTCCCCAAATGTCCACATGAATTAATGCAAAAATTTCACTAGTCCGGGAGGTACTAGAAGGAAATGGTGTACGTGATTGCTTTGCAAGGGGACATATAGGACACTCAGGACATGGAAAGGAGGCACTGTGACCCAATCTCATATGCATAGTAAAATTTCTATCATTGGTTGTCAGGCCTCGATCCCCGAGCGTGTGCCCATCCCTTGGTGGTCGATAAAATTTGCGACTTCCCAGGACGAGTCACCGACCCTTTCATTTTATTGCACATGTGGAAGCGAATTACTAATCCCCTTACATCAATAGCTTGGGATAGAAAAGCAGGAAACAGAATCACAAACAAAACATGCTTTTATAAACAACGAGATTCATGTACAAAACGAGTCTACAAAAGGGTCAACTCTCAAAAGAGGTTGTCCTATGACATACTAATAGGACACATCCGCCGATCCTCCATACTCCTCCTCCTCAAACTTCGAGGCCTTGGCCCTCCACGACCACCTTCTAAGGACCTGAAAATGGTTATTCAATAACCAGTGAGACAATGTCTCAGCAAGTCCATGCTCTAAACCCCAATTAGGAGGGTAATACGTCTAGAGGTGTCCTAACCATACAGTCATGCATTTGCTATAGAGGACTTACATCACCTCAGATCCACTCTACAGGTCAGTACAGTTTATATCACAGATAGCCATACCGATATGAGCAATAATTAAGCTCCAACAACTAGAACGCTACACTCAATTCTCAAATCAGCACAGGGGTCCTGATTATAGGGCCAAATCGTTATGACACGTCCCATTCCATGTCACACAATTTTGTCCCATAATCCGACGCAGATATTTCACTCAACACGCGTTCCAATTGATAATTACGCCCGCTCTAGGGCACGGCCTACTTGAAGTTCGATGGTCTACTGGCGTAGCTAGGCATCATCTCACCCCATTGAGCACGGCTACGTCTCTCAAAGATTGCTTTCCCGAAGGAGCATAGGTCCAAAATCTACTGCGACCCGAAACCCAATGAGTGGGTAACCCATATAAGGTAACGTCCATTCGACACAGTTCGGGGACAGGTTCTCTTAACCAACACACGACCAATCAATCTCGGCCTAGGACACCATGCATTGCACTCAAATGCTTCAATTAAAATGGTGATTATGGCCTATTTTCTTCGTATTAGAAATACCCAATGAAAATAGTCGTGTGTGGGTACACGGTCAGGTCGAACCTGAAAAGTTCATAACCTTCTCTTTTTGAAATCCCACTGTTTTATATATTATATAAAACCATTTTCGGTGTTAAAACCCGACACCCGGGATTTTCTGAATAAATATCAAAATCCACAAATTTTGGAATTAAATACTCAAAATTCCAATCACCACTCAATTTGCACAAACTAATACTCAATTGCAGAATTTAACCACACCATGGCAATCAGCACAAAAATTCCGATCACCGGCTACCCCGGCCTAATTTCCGGAAAATATTTAATAATTAAACTAATTACACTTAAATAAATCTAAACACCCCTTAAACGTCATTAGCCTACTAAGAAGAGTTTAGTGGATAAACTCACCGGGTTAGCAAATACACCGGTTCACGGCTACAACGACGCGACGACGATCGAAACTCGGGCCTACGGCGGCGCGGGAGGTTGGTGGCTAGCGGTGGTGCGGGGTCGGCTAGGAGCGACGGGTGATGGGCTGCGAGATGGCGAGAGGCCGATGACACGGTGGTACCGTGGTCACGATCAGGCGTGAGCAAGACGACACCGGAACATTCACTGGAATTTGCTGAAGTTTGAGCGAAGAAGAGGGTCGACGGGAAAAATGAAGTCCCGAGAGAAAGGAAAGTTTTCTTGAAGCTTGCGGTGGTGGGCTTAGGTGTTCGACAATCCTAAGAATTCGTGGCACTCACTAGGGAATGCATGGGTGAACGTGTCGCCCGCAGAGTCCTTCATTTAGTTGAAAATTCAGTCAACATTCAAGCATCTTCGTGGTTGCTCGTGGGGAAGGACGGCTGGTATGAGCGTGTCCTTCCATTGTTGTTCCTTCCGCCACCTGTTTTCTTCATGCAAGTGGTGAAGTCAAGTCGTAATTTCGGTCCTCTAGGCGTTGATCAGCAGAGAAGAACGACGTGCATGGCTGCGCCCCCCCCCCCCTCCTTTTTTTGGTTAACGGCTCCACATTTGCTGACCACTTAAAGATGTGAACGTGGGTTGTCATTCCTTGCATGGTCTTGCATGGCTACTCCTCTATTTGTTAATCAATGAGAAAAAAAAGGGAACGTGCATGGGAATTCAAGGTCAATGGTCTTCATTCCTTGGCTGTCCATGAAAAAGAAAACGTGGTGGTGGTGTGGTCAAGGTCTTCGCATGGAATTGCATGGTCTAGTGTGGCTGAAATTTCGGAAGTCTACGTCTCCGCGTGCATGAAAAGCTTGCTTGGTAAGGTATCAATGCCGAAGATGTTAGCCTCGTGAGTGGCGTTGCGTGAAGAAATTTCCGAGATGCGGTACTATCGCGAGAACATGACGTTTCGCTACGGTGAGTGTGGTGACGAAACGGCATCCACGAGTAGTGCCAACGACGTAGTCCGACGACAAATTCGTCGACCCATCTCGAATAGTTACATATTCGAGGTCCGACAAAATCCGGATGTCACAATTCTCCCCTCCTTAGAGAATTTCATCCTCGAAATTTAAACCTATTATGATTCTTTTTCAAAGAGGTGGGGATATTGTCGTCTCATCGAGTCTTCAATTTCCCAGGTTGTTCCTTCTGTCCCATGGTGTTGCCATACCACTTTAACTAATGGGATTGTCTTGGTGCGTAGAACCTGCTCCTTCCGATCTACAATCTGAACTGGTCTTTCCACGTACGACACCCTGTCGTCCACGTCTAATTCTTCAAAATTTAGCAGGTGAGTCGAGTCAGGCTCATACTTCCTCAACATCGACACGTGAAAGACGTCATGCACTTGCGCCAGTCTCGGCGGTAATGCAAGACAATACGCTAAAGTCCCTATCCTTTCCAAAATCTCAAAAGGACCTACGTACCTCGGACTCAATTTTCTTTTTTTGCCAAAGCGTGAAGTACTCTTCATTGGCGACACTTTCAGAAAGACGTGCTCACCAACTTGGAATTCCAATGGCCTTTGATGCTTATTGGCGTAGCTTTTCCGGTGGCTTTGAGCGGTCTTTAGTCTGTCTCTGATGATGGCAACTGTATCCACTGACTGCTGGACTAACTTTGGGCTTGTGATTTTTCGTTCTCTAACCTCGTCCCAACATACCGGCGTTCTGCACGCTCTGCCATACAACGCGTCAAAATGAGCCATCTGAATGCTCTGTTGGTAGCTGTTGTTGTAGGCGAACTCAACAAAGTGAAGTTGTTCCTCCCGGCTTCCTTTGAAATTCAACATGCAAGCTCGCAGCATGTCTTCGAGGGTTTGAATCATCCTCTCAGACTAGCCATTCGTCTGAGGATGATAAGCCGTACTGTACTGCAGCTTCGTTCCTAAAGCACTCTGCAAGCTTTTCCAAAAAGCAGCTGTGAATCTCGGGTCTCGGTCTGATGTAATCATCACTGGCACTCCATGCAGACGAACAATCTGACGCACGTACAACTCCGCGTGCCTATCTAAATCGAAGTCCTCTCGTACTGCGATGAAGTGAGCCAACTTCGTCAGTCTGTCGACCACTACCCAAATAGAATCATTACCTCTCTGACTCTTTGGTAAGCCTGTCACAAAATCCATTGTGATATGTTCCCATTTCCACTCGAGAATCTCGAGAGGTTGCAGAAGTCCTCCCAGCTTACAATGCTGTGCCTTTACTTACTGACATGTCAGACACTTGGTGACATGCTTGGCGATATCCGCCTTCATACTGGACCACCAGTAGTGTTGACGCAGATTCTGATACATTTTCATGCTACCAGGATGAATGCTGTAACTGCTACGATGAGCTCCTGACAAAATCTCTTTCTTAAGTGCTGCATCGTCAGGTACACACAATCGTCCTCGGAACCTTAGTGTTCCGTCCTCAGAAATCTGGAAATCAACTTTCCTCTTTTTGGTATCCTCTTGCAGGATTTTCTGAACATCCGGGTCTGTCAGCTGAAGCGTCTTGATTCTGATCTATACTTCCGGCTTAATTCTGAGGGTAGCCATAAGATTCGAAAGGTGGCCTACCTCAAACTTGAAAATCGAATCTCGAGCTTTCTCGAGTAAATTCCACTCCTTGACCATCATATGCGAAATTGAAGACTTCTGACTTAGCGCATATGTGACTTTATTAGCTTTTCCAGGATGGTACAGGATGTCACAATCATAGTCCTTAAGAAGTTCCATCCAACGACGCTGTCTCATATTTAACTCCTTCTGAGAGAATAAATACTTGAGACTCTGATGATCTGTAAAGATCTGGAACCTTTCTCCACATAAGTAATGTCTCCAAATCTTCAGAGCGAAAATAATCGCTGCGAGTTCTAAGTCATGCGTCGGGTAATTCAACTCATGAGGTCTCAACTGACGGGACGTGTATGCAACGACTTTGCCATGCTGCATTAACACGCAACCCAGTCCTCTAAACGACGCATCCCTATAGATCTCGTATCCTCCAAGACCAAATGGTATGGTCAGTACAGGTGTGGTAGTCAGCTTCTGCTTAAGCTCTTGGAAACTACGCTCGCACTTATCTGTCCATACAAATTTCTCTTCTTTCTTCAGTAGCCGAGTCAAAGGTTAGACTATTGCTGAGAATCCTTCCACGAACCTTCTATAATAACCTGCCAATCCCAAGAAACTTCTGATCTCTGTCACCGTCGTCGGTCTTGGCCATTTGATCACGGCCTCAATTTTGGTCGAGTCTACGAAGATTCCTTCTTCTGAAATCACGTGACCTAGGAACGTCACATGAGTTAACCAAAACTCGCACTTACTGAACTTAGCATACAGCTCGTGAATCCTCAAGGTCTGGAGTACCATCCTCAAATGTCCTTCATGCTCCTCTGGACTTCTCGAGTACTCCAGGATAACGTCGATGAACACGATCACAAACTGATCCAGATACTCCTTGAATACCCGGTTCATCATATCCATGAAAGCAGCTAGGGCGTTCGTCAAACCAAACGGCATTACAGTGAACTCATAATGGCCGTATCGAGTACAAAACGCTGACTTTGGTATGTCCTCCTTTTTTATCCTCAATTGATGATATCCCGTCCTTAAGTCGATCTTAGAGAATATCGATGCTCCTTGTAGCTGGTCAAACAAGTCGTCGATCCTCGATAGTGGATACTTGTTCTTGATCGTCACCTTATTGAGTTGACGATAGTCGATGCAAAGGCGCAACGAACCATCTTTTTTATATGAATAGAACTGGTGCTCCCCAAGGTGATGCACTGGGATGTATGAATCCCTTATCCAACAACTCTTGCATATGCACCTTCAGTTCTTTCAACTCTGACAATAACATGCGGTAAGGAGCCTTAGAGATTGGCTCCGTCCCGGGGGCTAACTCAATTACAAACTCGATCTCCCTTTCTGGGGGCAGGCCAGGTAATTCCTTCGGAAACACATCTGGAAACTCTTGTACCACAGCGATGTCCTCAATCTTTGGCTTCTCAACTGTCGTATCCACGACAGTCGCTAAGTAACCTTAGCAACCCCCGTCTAACAAACGGGTTGCCTCAAGCGACGAGATTAAGGTAATCGAGGGTCCTCATTGACTACTAATAAACTTGAAATTTCACCCACTAACGGGTCAAATTGAATTGTTTTACGATAGTAGTCCATCTTAGCTCGTTGCTTAGTGAGCCAGTCCATGCCAATTATTACATCAAAATCATACATGGCTAGGACTATCAAATCTATCCTCCTCTCTCGCTCACCAATCACTAACTTGCAACCAGGACAACCCATCGTAGACAACACCTTATCCTTTAATGGTGTCGATATACTAACCACGGATTCTAACAGTTTCAGGGCTCAATCCTACTAGCTTAACAAACTGCTTAGCTATAAATGAATGAGTAGCTCCAAGATCAAATAAAGCATAAGCAGCATGGTCATTTAGCGAGACCGTACATGTGATCACATCAGGCGAGTCCTCTGCTTGTCCTCTAGTGATAGCGTACGTCCTTCCCTGAGCTGGCGGCCTGTTCAAAACACCCTGCGACGCATTTGGTGGCGCGATTCCTCGATTCTGACCCATCGGTGGCGGCCCCGGCAACTGTGGTACCATTTGCCTTCTAGGACAGTTCCTGGCCATGTGACCTGCTGGCCACACACAAAACAAGCACCCGTCCTAGCAGGACACGGGGCTGATCCATGTCGTCTCTCGCAGTCACGACACACTCCATTCTGGCTCGACATTGACTTTCCTATCCCACCCTTCCTGTTGAGTGGAACAGGATACCTTCCTCTAGTCATCGGTCTTTTCCCAAACCGATTTCCATCTCGGTTAGAACTAAATCGAGACCCAGATGCGGCGGCTCGTTCATTCAGGTCTCTCTCTATCAGTTGGGCTCGTTCATACAAGTCGTTGTAATCTTTCAAATTGAACGGCACCAGTGGACTCCTCAATTCCTATCTAAGTCCATCTCTGAATCTTCGTGCTCGATCTACTGGGTCCTCGACCAATTTAGGGGCGTACTGCGACAGTTCAGCGAACTTCGCTTCGTACTGATCCACAGTCATGGTACCTTGGTGGAGGCGTTGGAATTTTGCCATCTTCAGTTCTCTGGCACTATTTGAAAAGTACTTGTTGTTGAAGATCTCGACAAAGGCGTTCCACTTCGGGACCACATCTTCCAGGAACACTATTCCTTTGGTGGCTCTCCACCAAGTGCTTGCAATCCCCTGCAGATGATAGACTGCAAGGACGACCTTTTCCGCCTCAGTGCACATCAGCAGTGCAAAAGCCTTTTCCAATTCCTGGATCCAGAGGGCTGCAGCCTCAGGATCTCCTGCGCCAATGAACCTCGGCGGGTTCAACTTCAAAAACTATTCTACCAGTTTGTGCATTAGCCTTGCAGCGACCACGTTTTCAGGTGGATCCTCTGTAGGTGCGGCAGTAGGTGCGGCGGCGGCTGTGGCAGCAGCATTGGCAGCAGTAGCAACATCAGCAGCGGCATTGGCGGCAGTATTAGCGGCTACGGTAGCTGCGGCTGTAGTGGTGGCTGAAGCAGTGGCGGCGGCGGCTTGATTTTGAGCTTGCTGCTCCATACGGTTACCCATTGCTTCTAGCACATGCAAGATCCCGTCCACTCTCGGATCACCATGGGCTGCTACTCCAGCACCAACTAGAGGTGGTGCTACTCCACTCATGCTGGCCTCAGCCTGCGCTCTACCTCGGCCACCTCGGGCACTGACCCTAGTCGACGTCCTAGCCCGAGTCACTGAAGATAAGGTCCTCTGCCTAAAAGTTCTTGGCTCCTAATCACTCATGTTGTAGACTCTCTACAAAACCGGTTTCCAATTCCATACAGAATTAGAAACTGAGTGATCCCATAACCAATCTACCAAACGGTTATCACTCACATGCATCAGCATAAAAATAGAGGTTATTCCTACTAATTATCCCATGAACCCTTCGCACCTTATCACTACAAACACAGACCTGCTCTGATACCACTTAAATGAGGATGTCATGCCCCGAACCTCGAGCACGTGCCTATCCCTTGGTGGTCGATAAATTTGCGACTTTCCAGGACGAGTCGCCGACCCTTTCATTTTATTGCACATGCGGAAGCGAATTACTAATCCCCTGACATCAATAGCTTGGGATAGAAAAGAAGGAAACAGAATCACAAACAAAACATGCTTTTATCTTAAACGGGGATGTCACGCCTCAAACCCCGAGCGCGTGCCCATCCCTTGGTGGTCGATAAAATTTGCGACTTCCCAAGACGAGTCGCCAACCCCTTCATTTTATTGCACATGCAGAAGCGAATTACTAATCCCCTGACATCAATAGCTTGGGATAGAAAAGCAGGAAACAAAATCACAAACAAAACATGCTTTTATAAACAACGAGATTTAAGTACAAAACGAGTCTACAAAAGGGTCGACTCTTAAAAGAGGCTATCCTATGACATACTAATAGGACACATCCGCCGATCCTCCATACTCCTCCTCCTCAAACTTCAGGGCCTTGGTCCTCCACGACCACCTTCTAAGGACCTGAAAATGGTTATTCAATAACTAGTGAGACAATGTCTCAGCAAGTCCACGCTCTAAACCCCGATTAGAGGGGTAATACACCTAGAGGCGTCCTAACCACACAATCACGCATTTGGTATAGAGGACTTACCTCACCTCATATCCACTCTGCAGGTCAGTACAGTTTATATCACAGATAGCCATACCGATATGAGCAATAATTAAGCTCCAACAACTAGAACACCACACTCAATTCTCAAATCAGCACAGGGGTCCTAATTATAGGGCCAAATCATTATGACATGTCCCATTCCATGTCACACAATTTTGTCCCATAATCCGGCGCAGATATTTCACTCAACACGCGTTCCAATTGATAATTACGCCCGCTCTGAGGCACTGCCTACTTGAAGTTCGGCGGTCTACTGGCGTAGCCAAGCATTGTCTCACCCTATTGAGCACGGCTACGTCTCTCAAAGACGGCTTTCCCGAAGAAGCATAGGTCCAAAATCTACTACGACCCGAAACCCAATGAGTGGGTAACCCATATAAGGTAACGTCCATTCGACACAATTCGGGGACGGGTTCTCCTAACCAACACACGACCAATCAATCTCGGCCCAGGACACCATGCATTGCACTCAAATGCTTCAATTAAAATGGTGATTCTAGCCTATTTTCTTCGTATTAGAAATACCCAATGAAAATAGTCGTGTGTGGGTACACGGTCAGGTCGAACCTGAAAAGTTCATAACCTTCTCTTTTTGAAATCCCACTGTTTTATATATTATATAAAACCATTTTCGGTGTTAAAACCCGACACCCGGGATTTTCTGAATAAATATCAAAATCCACAAATTTTGGAATTAAATACTCAAAATTCCAATCACCACTCAATTTGCACAAACTAATACTCAATTGCAGAATTTAACCACACCATGGCAATCAGCACAAAAATTCCGATCACCGGCTACCCCAACCTAATTTCCGAAAAATATTTAATAATTAAACTAATTATACTTAAATAAATCTAAACACCCCTTAAACGTCATTAGCCTACTAAGAAGAGTTTAGTGCATAAACTCACCGGGTTAGCAAATACACCGGTTCACGGCAACAACGACGCGACGATGATCGAAACTCGGGCCTACGGCGGAGTGGGAGGTTGGTGGCTAGCGGTGGTGCGGGGTCGGCTAGGAGCGACGGGTGATGGGCTGCGAGATGGCGAGAGGCCGATGACACGGTGGTACCGTGGTCACGATCAGGCGTGAGCGAGACGACACCGGAACATTCACTGGAATTTGCTGAAGTTTGAGCGAAGAAGAGGGTCGACGGGAAAAATGAAGTCACAAGAGAAAGGAAAGTTTTCTTGAAGCTTGCGGTGGTGGGCTTAGGTGTTCGACAATCCTAAGAATTCATGACACTCACTAGGAAATCCATGGGTGGACGTGTCGCCCGCAGAGTCCTTCATTTAGTTGACAGTTCAGTCAACATTCAAGCATCTTCGTGGTTGCTCGTGGGGAAGGACGGCTGGTGTGAGCGTGTCCTTCCATTGTTGTTCCTTCCGCCACCTGTTTTCTTCATGCAAGTGGTGAAGTCAAGTCATAATTTCGGTCCTCTAGGCGTTGATCAGCAGAGAAGAACGACGTGCATGGCTGCCCCCCCCCCTTTTTTGGTTAACGGCTCCACATTTGCTGACCACTTAAAGATGTGAACGTGGGTTGTCATTGCTTGCATGGTCTTGCATGGCTACTCCTCTATTTGTTAATCAATGAGAAAAAAAGGGAACGTGCATGGGAATTCAAGGTCAATGGTCTTCATTCCTTAGCTGTCCCTGAAAAAGAAAACGTGGTGGTGGTGTGGTCAAGGTCTACGCATGGAATTGCATGGTCTAATGTGGCTAAATTTGGGAAGTCTACATCTCCGTGTGCATGAAAAGCTCGCTTGGTAAGGTATCAATGCCGAAGATGTTAGCCTCGCGAGTGACGTTGCGTGAAGAAATTTCCGAGATGAGGTACTATCATGAGAACATGACATTTTGATACGGTGAGTGTGGTGACGAAGCGGCATCCACGAGTGGTGCCAGCGACGTAGTCCGATGACAAATTCGTTGACCCATCTCGGATAGTTACATATTCGAGGTCCGGCGAAATCCGGATGTCACATTGGTAGTTAAATTACACAATGATTTCTTATTCAAGGAATTGCAGGAAAAATTGAAATTACTTGGAAAACTCGTCCAGAAAAAGAGTCCTTAAGATTACCCAAGCCCATCAGTTTGCCAGTCGAAAGGGCCTAAAATAAACAGGTGTCAGTATCGAAAATTACTCGGCATGAATTTTCTTTGCAGGCTTTAGACACAGATATGAGGTTGAATTAGAATTCTGGGACATAGAGCACATTCTGAAGAACAATCTGAGGACTGAGATTAACCGTTTCTGTCACTTTGACATGAGTAATATTTCCATTGGATAATTGTACGGAGATAGGAAAATTCAAGCTTTCATTTATATTTGAAAAAAATCCCTTGTCGCATATAATATGGTCACTTGCCCCAGAGTCTATAATCCATGCCTTTCTGGAAATAGAATTAATTAGGCAATTTGAAATACCTGAGAAACTTCCCCCTTTTGTTGGAAATATCCAACTTCTGTAGTGCCTGCATGAGTTGCTGATACTGATCATATGAAATAGGCTGCTCAATTTTTGGACCAATTGGTCCAGTGACCTAATAAGCTGTGGAAATTTTTTTCTCCTTTTCTCCCGATTTTCCATGTAATTTCCAACAGCTGTCAATAGTATGGTTAGTACGCTTGCAATATTCGCAAAAAAATTTACCCTGAGAACCGTCCGATCCTCACGTGTAATCTGGGCCATTCGATCCTTGCGTGTAATCTGGGCCGTTCGTCCCGTCTCTTTTAAGGCCGCGTGAATCCCCTTTGCCGAACCCTAAGGGGCTCTTCCTTTCCCTTTCGCGAGCTAGGGTTAGGGTTGCTCTAGTGGCCGCCTCTCTCCGTTCACTGCGGGCGGCGAGAGCAATGCTCTCGTTGTTCCTCGTGTGCTCGGTCGTTGCGAGTTGCTGACTCTCCTCCTGCATCGCCAACTGGAAAATACGCCCGATCGGTGGCATTGGATCCATCGCAAGGATCTGTGACCGAAACGTGAGGTATGATTCGTTTAGAATCAACAGGAATCGTGTGGCTTTTTCTCTTTCTTTAATTTTTTTATACTGCTTGAGGGTAGATTCCGGCCCTTCGAGCTTTTCTTCTACTGCCTCGAGTTGATTTCAGAGTGATGATAGCATGTTGAAGCAAGCTGTGACCGTCATGTTTCCTTATTTAAGCTCGCTGATTTCCTGCATGAGATTGAAAATTTTGGCTTGATCTAGTCTACCGTACATTTCTCTTACGTTTTCCCACATAGTTTTGGCATCCTCTGTGGGTGGAAGCCCAGCCACAACTTCTGGGGATATGCAATTCCCAATCCATGTTCGGAAGAGTTGATTGCACTTCCGCCAGTGTCGGGCTAGGCGTTCATCGGAGGGGATCGCGACGGTTCCGTCGAGGAACCCATCTTTGTCCTTTGTCACCAGTGCCCGCCAGAGCTCTTGTGACCACTTCAAATAAATCTCTGGCCCGGTCAGTTGCTGGCTTATCAGTCGAAGCTCTGGTCCATCGGCAGTGGAGACATACAGAGGGTCGCCTAGTTCTGGTCGCTCGGTGAACACCGTCGCTGGAACGGGCAGAAATCCGGGCGTGAAATTTGGGTAGGGATTCGTCCCTTGACCGAATTCGCTCAACTCGACCGGATAGCCCGCATTGAGACATCCCGGGTAAGGATTAGGTCCCATACCCGGTTCGCCCGACCCGCCCATCTGCTCCATTCCGATGGTTGGGCTTGCCCCATTCGTGGCTGGCGTGCCCCCATCATAACTCTGGTGGCCCACGAAACCAAGCGATGAGGAACTTGGGCTTGGCCCAAAATATAGTGGATATGGGATCCACTGGTATGGTTGGCCCGTGGTGGGTTGCCCCAAATGGAACTGAGCCTGCGTGGGCCGCCACTGCATGGGTTGGGCCTGAGTTGATTGTTGGTCGGATACTAGAATTATTGCAGGGAGATTCTGGATCTGCGGAGCTTGAGGACTACCTTCTTCTCCGGTGGTCCTATTGTCGGCAGTCGGATTGGAGTCTTGTGGGGAAGCCATGGTGAGTCAAAAAAAAAAATTCCTTCCTTCGAGAGTATGCCTAATGCTGAATGATTAATTCCTTCGCAGGTTGAGGATTCTCTTCGGTAGCAGTTTGAGGCGAAAGCAAGTTAGAGACCGAATTGCTCTGATACCATGAAAGAAGGCAAAGAGGAGAAGGAAGGATGGACGGAGTCCAGAGAGAATGACGTAGGAAATTTTGTTGTATTCTTTCATGTAATTCTGAATGTACAAATCTCCTAAGATATAATACAAGCTGTAGCCTATGTAAGGAAGTAAATGATCCTAAATATCAATCTAGATCTAAATCTAATATTTAATTGATATATACACACAAATTTTGGCACCCCCGAAATAGCCCCCAATCCGTTTAGGTCGCCACAGTTCGCTTACCTCTCTCTTACTTGACCTGAAGGTCTATCAATCCTGGGGGTTTATAACTTTTAGATCGGTCCCTGCGCAGTATATAAATGTATAGCGGAAGCGAAATCACATCTCCCTATCCCAAAATTAGAAACAATGCACACCAACTACACATTTTATAAGTCAAAGCCGAACACTTTTATTTACATAGACTTGATAGACAACATCGGTCGGTACATCAAAATTTGCCGTGGTTTTCTATACCCGGCTTCATAACAAAAGATAACCCAACCTCCCTTTGACTTTCCTTCCCATGCAGTCCTATACAAAAGTCTATCAGTCAGTGTCGGCGGTCCAAAAATGATTCATCTGCTACACGTCCCTCTCAGTCACACCCAGCCTAGTCCGTCAGCTAGCGGCGGTGGCAACATCCCCAGCATGAAACCATCACGACGAACGTGCACCGACAGGAACTCTGAACCACTGGGCCATCAGGTGTACCAATATCATACATAACCAGAACCCGCACTCGAACAAAGACCAACCCTCGTATATCAGGATGAGGGTGCTCCGAACACTCGCACTCAACGTCAACTGGGACACCGTAAAATGTACCGGGGGTGATAGATAGCAGAGACATGTCTTCTAATCTGAAATGTTAGTCCCCAAACGGGGTGAGTACAACCACTCAGCAGTAAAAGGTTCATCAAGCCATGTCAAGTAGTAGCGTCAATATCTGGACTCATGCAGGATAGAAAACAATAGGTAATCAAGGGATAAATATGCATCAATATCATGAAATTCTTTAATGCAATGGCAAAATGCAATTTTAAAAGAATCAAAATGCATCATGTCCAGTTACCCAAGTCCCGATCATAGGGCCAAACTGTTATAACACGTCCCATTCCATACCATACAATTTAGTCCCATAACCAGACCACACGCACACTTAGTATAATCATCCATTTTATCATTCAAAAGGTTTCATCTCCCGGAGGACCAATGTTTGTGTCCCTCCGGGCATTCGCATCCATCCTGGCATCGCGAAAGCCTCCGGCATTCAGCTACAAGAGCCACCGGGCATCCAGAGAGTATCAAACCTCCAAGCATCTCGTACCCCACCTGGCATCACGAGAAAAACCTCTGAGGCTCACCATGAGAATGGTTTCCCCGGCCCTCCAGATTTACGTACCAACTAGCATACAACCGGGCATCCCGAAGCTCCCAGGGAAAAACCTCCGGCATTCAGCCACACAGGGCCACCGGGCATCCACAAGGCATCGACTCATTCGATCCTTTGGGCATCCCGACTCCCAGGGCATCGTTGACCCGAGGGTCCAACGGTATCAATTAACATATTAATTTTCAAAAATACTTTCATATGCAATGACAAGATGTCCCATGAATCCTTCGTCAAATCCCAATATTGCATAATATGCCTATGCCAATGCCAGTATCATCATGTCAATGACAAGTCAAGATGTATTCACCTTTGGGACGTTTCGAACAAATTCGGAACTAAACAGCTCGATTCTTACAATGCACAGTTCTGGTAAAAATTTCAGAATAATCCCTAAATGAACTCAGAAAATTATGAAATTTTGACATGTTATAAATAAGACCTAAAGAAAAAAGTTTCATGAAGAACACCAAGTCAAATTCCTTATATATCGAGAGCTGTAATTTCTGTATTCTTTGCTAACACTCTGTAATGACTTCCAGATTTAACATTATCATAGAAAAATCGTTTTATCGATCAAACCTTGTTAATTTATTCTAAATTTTTTATATGTTATTCCTAAAGATATTCCCTACAACTTTCATTAAGGGTCTGAAGTCAAACTCTGGCTAGATAATTACAGAAAATTCATGGAATCACCGAAGGTCATGCTGTTTTCTGCGAAAACAGTTTACTAATCCAAAGAGAACTACTTCTACTCATTCGAATCCAGCATCCAACGTCCACAGCCAAGTGTTAACAAGTCTATTGCACTACATTACAGCTACTTCACTTCCAAAAATCCACTATAGTTAGACCCTTAAGTTCTTATTTCAACCCAAAAATAGAACATACTCTGTTTTTGCTCACTTTTCTTAGTCCAGCTTCATTTCATTCATCCAAAATCAACATGCAGCTCCCAATTCTGCATTTTCTCGCATGTACCAGCATTTCACCAGATAATTGCAGCATGCAAGACTTGGATTAGTGAACTTTCACTTGCCTCAAGCTCTTCTACTCGATTGCAAACAAAAATAGGGGCTCGGGGGGGTTGTGGCTTGGCTCAACAGCGACGAAGACCGCCGGCGTCGACGGCAGCAGCTCGATCACGGGCACGGGCGGAGGGCGGCCTTCCTTCTCTGCCCTCACTCGCTCGGACCGCTCGCTGCTCACTCTCGCTCGAACTCTCTCTCTCTCTCTCTCTCTCTCTCTCTCACTTGCTCAATTCCGAATGCTTTTGTTTCTTTGATTAATTGATTAGTGAACTTTTGCATGCAGGTTAACAGGTGGCTTCAAGGGAGAGAGACAAGTGGAGGGTGGCTGAGGCAGCAATGGGCAAGTGGAGAATGGCGTGTCTCCCTTGTCTGGTTCTCCCCCCCCCCCCTTTTTGGTCGACACTCAAGGGCTTCATGGGCTGCTTGGGCCTTAAAATTGTGGCCAAAAGATCCAAATTAAATGGCCCATAATCTTCAGATATAAGCCCATAATTTCTGCACAAATATGAAGCATTTTGTTTTCCAAAGGAATCAATTTATATTCCCATAATCAATTTGCTTCATGTACAAGTGCATAACCGAAGTTCTTGCGTGGAGAAAGGATTCAGTCAAGCGACATGATGGCAAAATTTCATTTCCTTACTTGTCGAATCGCACGAAGAAAAGACGTACATGATCCTCATGTTCGGTCCAACTCCTCAAAATTTTATCCTTAAATTCAGCATGCGTGTTCCTCATGTATGACCGAATTCCATCCCTTCAGTTCTAAAAATAAAAATATCAGTCGATCAAAGTCCAAAGATTTTCTCTTGTTGCACGGTTGATCGGTCCATTGCTAAGCATATCATATCAATCCAATAAATAAACAAATACGAATCAATGCCCGTAAATGACATTAATGCCACAGTTCGATGATACTTCCATCGATCAGTCATGACCGTCACATACCCGAGGATCGTTGAAATTCTTGTATGCCACACAAATCATGATCAATAATTAAGATCAAAACTTCCAATAAATATGTCGAGGAATCATCCACATAATAACCGCATATCTTCCAACACTGTTGAAGTCGCGATCAAGAACATAATTGTTTCCTCTGTCGGAGTCGGCGAAGAATAAAAAGAAAAAGGCCAATCTAGACTTTGTTTCCTATCTAGTCTTAGACTTCTCCGGCCGTAGTATTACATATTCAAGGATGTCATTGTGGTCTACCTTGCATGTGTCCTGCCAAGCGACGCCGTGAAAGTTGCAGAGTGGGTTTTTGGGAAGTCCGTCGCACTGAAAGTTTTTCTTCCTAGGATTACACCAAGAATTTGTGTTGAAAGTGAATAAATTTCGTCGTTAGCATTTGTCAAATTCTTTTATGAGATTGAGAGATTATTTCGTAAGTAATTATGTAGCTAAACACCTTATGAGATATTGAGTGTAATTAGGGCGTGAATAATAACCATTCTATTCCAGAAATCAATATATGGCTCGAAATTGATTTTTCTATTTTTATTCCTAGACGAGTTTTTGAGCAAAAATATGCGTTTGATAACAATACAAAATTTCTACTCCCGGAATATAAATTCGTTTGATAATGATACAAAATTTGTCACTTCCAAGTGGTAGTGGGAGGTGACTGGTGGCCGACGGGCAGTGACCAGCCATGGGCAGGTGAGGGGCTATGACCGCAAACAATAGTCGAAACGTTTGATAACAACACCAAATTTCTCAAGCTGTGGTGACTAATGGGCGGTGGCAACTGGCGAACAGGCGGTGGCAACTAGCGGACGGCAACCGATGGCAGGTGGGCAGCGAGCGACAATGAGAGTGAACGATGAAATGAGTTTTTGCTTTTGACTTTTGTTCTAGAAATTGAAAAGTTAAAAGTTTTAACTTCTGATTTCTCTTTCCGATCTATTTCTAGAGTAAAAATTTATTTCAAAAATAGAAAAATGAAATTGTATTACCACATATATTTTCATTTCAAACATGTTTCCGAAAACAGAAAAATAGAAAAACAAAGAAACAAAATGGTTATGATAATGATTGAGATATACTGAAAGTGTTTGAGTGATCAAGTGTGGTGATCTATAGTGGAATTCTATGTTGCTGTCCCTATTAACGTAGGAAATCACATAAATCAGATATTTGATTTATTTTCTTGTTTTATTACTTTATATTATTGTTTGATCGCCCTTTTTCGGCAACAACAACAATCAACAACATTAAGATCGAGCATCAGCCATTGGGAGAAAAACCAAAAAACAGGAAAAAAAAAATGGCTGTACCGAGAGGCAAAGGGAGGGTTCACATGTAGTAGCTGAGCACGGTATACACGGTCTGAATCATGGTGAGCCCGAAGAGAATAATGGCGGCCATGACTGACAATGTAATATAAATATTGCTGGAGTAGATGTGGTTGAGATGCGCCCTTACCGCGTTCCTGCGCTTCTTGCAGTACCCGGCGATCTCCCTGTGCACGGCGTCGACGCTGCTGTCACAATCGAATGTCACATCCTTGGACATCAAGTTGAACAGCTTGGCGACCGCCTCGTTGCTCCCGATGGCATTCTGGATGATGCCCCGAGCGTGGAGCAGAGCGACATCCTGCTCATTGTTGATGATGCTGTTCATGAAGTAGATGTAGGAAGTGACCTCGCTCCCGGCCCCATCATGGAAGCGCTCGAAGGCTATGAGGTTGAGGAACATGGACTCAGTGGTGTCGTCCACCACGATCGTGGGGAGCCTCAGGACCCCCCAGGAATAGGAGATGTCCTTGAGGCTTTCGGTCTTGCTCTTCTTGAAACGGATCCCGAAGTCGCGGAGCTCGGTGGCCGACCGGATTATCTCCTCGCTGCCATCGTGCCCCATCTTGTCCAGCTCTGACTGGGTACTCTTGAAATCCCTCAGCATGCTCTTCCTAAAGACGTCCAGGACGTGCAGGCATTTGCCCATACTCGGGATGCGCATGCCGGGGGAGTAGAAGTTGAGGATGAGCCTGTTGAATCTTGCGGAAACGTGGTACAAATATAACTCACAAAATATGAATTTAATTATTACAATATTTTCTCACATCACATACAATATTCGGAGCAAATTAGCTCCTACAATACTCGGAGTACACTAACTCCTACAACTTTCTCTTTCTCACCCTCACGGATGGACTACTCTCCTCTTTATTTCTTTTACTCACGCCGCACACCACACCTCACACCACACAACACTCTTGCACAAGACCCCCTACACTCTACACTCACTACACTTTACACAGCACCCCTTCATGCGTGTATTCCACACCACCACACACGCACATGTACAAGGGGCAAGAACCCCTATTTATAGGGTGTAAAGTCGGCACACATCCACCGACTTCCCACACTTCTGCTTATTATTGTATTGCAACTTGTTGACCCATTTGTCAACAATTGCGGCTGAAGAATTATCTAGAGAGAGAGAGAGAAATCTGGAGAAGTCAAGAGAGATATGGAGAACTCTAGAGAGAGAGAGGCAGTGATCTTCTCAATACTCCCCCTCACCAACTGCTCTCTCTTAATTTAGATATATTAGCCGTGCCGATATTGCTTTTGGTCTCTTCAACTGTCTTCCTCCATTCAGCATATTGCGAAGCTTCCTCGTACATGGATGGCTCTATGGCTCCATCTTCAGTTGCTTCTCTTGCTGCGACTTTCCATCGGACTTTTTGAAGCTTGCGTTTCTGCGGTGTCAATTCGACTTGTGCTTTAGTCTCATTTTCCTTCTTTTCACTCAATTCGGTCTTCGTATTCAGCATATCTCCTCTAAGAATTTTGAGATTGGAACTCATCTGGTCAACCCTCTCATTTGTGACTTTCATTTCGTGCTTCAACCGATTCAGTCCCATCCGAAGCACTTCAATGTAAATCTCTTGATCATTTTCCTCATAAAATTTGCTCCCCTTGATCTTATTCCACCGATCCTTACACCACGGGATGTAGGGTGTAGATGGCCTCCTTTTCTCAAAGAAAACTTTCTTTTTCTCCTTCATTTGTTTGTTGTCTCTTCCGACATGATTAATTCGGAACGTCATAGTGGGCTTGAGGCCCTGAAGCTTCTGTAGCTTCTTGAACTGACATCGGAACTTCTCTAGCTCCCTTTCTTTTGCCTTAAGCTCTCGATCCTTCTGCCTTATCATCTCATCCCTCTTCTTCAACATATTCTCTATCTTTGCATTCTTAAATTTTAGCTTCTTTATCATCTCTTGCATCTCTTGCGGTTTCTTTTCGCGATTGCTTGTTGGCGTTGTTAGTTGCTTTTTCGAGTTCTCCCTTGGCTTGCTCTTATTCGGGGTCGTGATAGAACCTATCAAATTATCCAACTCAATTATACAAGCGGTTGCAAGCTCTTCTTGTTCCTTCACTACAACAGGCACTTGAAAGTCCCATTCTTCTTCACTTTCAATCTCCTTCTTGCAGGAAGTAACAACATTTCCTTCTTCCCGCTTGTACCAACAGAATATGGCAATATGTCCTACCTTGCCACAAACGTAGCACCGTTTGCTACGATTTCTGTTGCTCTTGTCTTCATCGTCATCATCATCGTCATCGCGATCTTGATGAGCTCCCCCTGGCTGATAACCCTTCTCTTCTAGTTGCCTCCGCCAATCTCCATGACTTTTCCATGGTTTGCCATCTCTTGCACCTGCTCTATTTCTATTCTGGCCCTTGAACCCTCTTTTATTACTAAAGAGGGCACTTTCATCCTCCTTAATTGTGACCTTAGAGATTTGTTTATCTAAGGCCTCTTGATTGGCCAATATATTTTCCAACTCAGTTAGAGTTGGCTCATTTGCCCATCCATGGGTGGCCGTAACAATACCATTATATTCCGGCCTTAACCCATGAATTATTATTCTTCTCATTCTTGTCTCAGAGATGGCATTCTCAGGATCTAATTTTGAAATTTCTTCGCAGATAGATTTAACTTTAGAAAAGTATTGACTTACCGTCATACTTTGTTGCGAGATTGAGAGGAGCTCATTCTCCAGGCATTGTAACTTGGCATCGTTTGTCCTCGCAAACAACATTGCCAAGTTGTCCCAGGCCTCTTTTGGGGTCTTCACACTCTTTATGTGTTGCAATAATTCATCCTCAACAGTCACGGCAAGAACGTAAAGAGCCTTACTTGATTTGACGTTCCACTTTCTCAAATCACTATCATTTATGGGTGGTGTGGTGTTGTTGCCGTCAACGATATCCCATAAATCTTGTCCAAGCAAATAATACTGCATGCGGGTACTCCAATTATTATAATTGAAGTCGTTGAGCTTCTCCATCCCGTTAATCGAACTCGAGAAATCCGCCATCGTGACTTGAGTATAATGCCCTGCACTATACCAAGTAAGCCTGGTCCCGGACCAACCGACTTCACAATCCCAGATTGTGCACTGGCAGAACTCCGACGTCCTTCGCTTCTTCGCTCCTTGGCTCGACAATCCCCGACCGCCTACTCACTTACAATGGTTCCCGACCACTATCTTTGCACGGTTTCCAACAACCTGCTCTAATACCACTTGTTGAATCTTGCGGAAACGTGGTACAAATATAACTCACAAAATATGAATTTAATTATTACAATATTTTCTCACATCACATACAATATTCGGAGCAAATTAGCTCCTACAATACTCGGAGTACACTAACTCCTACAACTTTCTCTTTCTCACCCTCACGGATGGACTACTCTCTTCTCTTTATTTCTTTTACTCACGCCGCACACCACACCTCACAACACACAACACTCTTGCACAAGACCCCCTACACTCTACACTCACTACACTTTACACAACACCCCTTCATGCGTGTATTCCACACCACCACACACGCACATGTACAAGGGGCAAGAACCCCTATTTATAGGGTGTAAAGTCGGCACACATCCACCGACTTCCCACACTTCTGCTTATTATTGTATTGCAACTTGTTGACCCATTTGTCAACAATTGCGGCTGAAGAATTATCTAGAGAGAGAGAGAAATCTGGAGGAGTCAAGAGAGATATGGAGAACTCTAGAGAGAGAGGCAGTGATCTTCTCAATAGAGCCCGTTGATGAGTTCGTCGTCCTGTGTTGTTGGAGTAAAGTCAGTACATTGAATCCGAAATTTTAATCTTATCAATACTACTTGCGCAGAAGGGGAAAAAATGAAGTTTCCGATAGCGGTGATAGATTAAATAAAGAAATTGTCGGTTGATCTTGAACTATGCATCCAATGCGTTTGGAGCATCAGATTCGGAGGATTAGTCGTAGGTCCATGTGAGATTATCAAGATGTACTGTCAGGGACACATAGTACGGCGGTTAGCGTAGGTGCAATAGCCGCTCTTACAACGGACCGAAGGCTAAGAAAGTAACCTTCTCGCCATCATCGTTCTCGAGAGTGACCAGCCGATCCAGCACTTGTATCGGAAGCTGATTCTCCAGCATCAGCATATCCCGCCTAATGTACGGCAGTATGTGGTGCTTCCCGTGGTTGCCGAAGATGGGGTCATTGAGCGCGTAGTCTTCCCCACTCTTTGTTGCGGTCCTCAAGATCTCGAGCATGAAGCAGCCGTCAGTGATCATCAGCTCCAGGAACCGGTCTGTCGGGCCATCACAGCCGCCCTCCTTCCACTTCGGGTCCAGCGCCTCATAGCTCTCCGTAAGGTCCCCCACCACCTCCCTCAGGGACTCGAGGAAGCACTCGATGGGCTTCTGGGACCGCTTGAGGATGTGGAGGAGCGTGCGCTCCTTGTGATCCTCCATGGGG
Organism: Eucalyptus guilfoylei; assembly: GCA_016097605.1. Taxonomy (NCBI): domain Eukaryota; kingdom Viridiplantae; phylum Streptophyta; class Magnoliopsida; order Myrtales; family Myrtaceae; genus Eucalyptus; species Eucalyptus guilfoylei. The sequence continues at coordinate 18,069,416 of CM027869.1, read as the reverse complement.
CGGAGGTGTTCTTCGCCGTGGTGGTAGGGCCCGAAGGAGACAGCCTGCGGCCGGTAGGCCTTGCTGTTGAGGTCGGTGATGATGCAGGCGGGGACCCTGTAGACGCACCGCTTCTTCCAGGTCGGTTGCTCATCGAGGGGCATTTGCTCTAGTTTCTCCTTGACGTAGACGGTCCATTCCATCTGGTTCTTGTCCAGCAGTCGCGGTCCTGCAGCCATGGTTCCGCAAGTTTCGCAGGTTCCAAACACGTATGTTCTGGAGTGTCTTATGCTCTCTCTCTCTCTCTCTCTCTCTCTCTCTCTCTCTCTCTCTCTCTCTCTAGCGCTAAGGTCCCTCCTCTAGCCCTTACTTCTTCCAAAATTCTCTCTCAACTCACATAAGGAAAACTGTGAGTGGCGGTCTCATCGAGCCACGAACCGAGAGTGATAGAGGAGAAGATCTTCAGCATTGAAGCTTGGATTGCTGTTATTCTGTTCCAAGAACAATGAATTCAAAATCAGGTGCACAAATCCTCGTCTTCAACCTTAGGATGTTCAAGCTTCTAGCTATGTCGATCTTGGGAAGCCGTTTAGACGGCCTACATTTGGTATCAGAGCCTGCATAAACTAGAACTCGAACATAGGAAGCTGTTTTGAAGAATTTATCCGCATGAAACTTGATTTTGACCGTATAATTGGATTAATCTTGTCGAGCTGAGTGTTTTCGTGGGTAGTTTGTCTTTGACGGTGGCCAAAATTTCATGTTTTTACCCATTTCGAACTTGACTCAAGCTCGGATCCTTTTGCTTGTTTTTCATGATTTTTGGTCCAATGAAAGTGATTTTTTATTGCATATATGGCTTCTCCTCTTCAATACGAGCATTTTGGTGGGTAGAATGCCTTAAGACGATGCCGGAAACGGCCGCACGCTCCTCCACGCTCCGAGACGGAGCTCGCCGCCTCACGCGCGCCGACGCATGGCTCACGCACCCACACGTGCGCGCATGCGCGCCGACGCGTGGACCGACACGCGTCGCCGCGCGCGCAGACCGCCTCAGCGGTTTCGCCACCGCCGACACGTGTCGGTGATGACGTCATGATGATGTCACATAAGCCGCCTTACGTGCGGCCGCCACGTGGCATGTGACGTCACCGATGACGTCAGACTCGACCGGTTGTTGACGGTCGACCCGACCCGGTTGACAATTGACCGGGTTGACCCAACCCGTTGACCGTTGATCGGGTTGACCCGATCCGGTTGACCGTTGACCGGGTTGACCCGACCCGTTGACTGTTGACCGGGTGACCCGACCGTTGACCGGTTCGATCCGTTGACCGGTCGGACCGGTTGACCGTTGACCATTGACCGGTCGGACCGGATCGGTATGCCCGCGTGTGCCGCTCACACGCCGCACACTCCAGCGGCGCGTGAGGGCGCGTGCGGCGTCCGTTTGGCGCGTGGTTTATGTGGCCGTGCTCGTATGTGAATTTCCTATCTTGTCGTATGCTTATTTGCATTTTTTTTTTATGCCTTTAAGGATGTGAAAATGCATGTGAAACCCTAAGGTACGTGATTTTGGGGTATTTTTGGCATATTTTCATGTATTTCTCTATGGTTTTGGAAATAAAATTGCATGCTTATGATTATATCATCACTTGAGGAATATGTATAGTGTTGATTTATTAGTAGTGTGTATTAGTGGATGGAGCAATACAATTAGCATGGCTTGTGGTTTTAGTGACAAACAGCCCCTGTCATCAAGTCTAAAATCACATATAAAAGGCAAATGTGAGTCATAAAGATATATCCCTTATATGAGAGAGTTTCGATAATTCAGTTGGGTTGTGACCGCCAAAGTGGCACACTTGATTGGATTTGAGAGACATCGTTCTCATATCGTAATGGGATTTCTCCTGATCTGATGCATGATTATACTCCCAAAGGAGGTGATTGTATGTCAGTTTATGGAGGGATACATGTACAGCATATGGTTGAAAATTGACTAACCCTAGTGGTTCATACACCCAAAAGTGGTGAATTCGCGAAATGTTAGAATATATTTTCATGGACCGCTGTCGTGTGAAGAGTATACAATTGCATGTCATGTATTTTGCCCAAAGGTGTTTATATGATGATGTGTGTAACTCTTGAGATGTGTGTTTAGCACTCACATGATGCTAATTATATGTATTGCTTGTATAAACAGTCACCTTCTCTATAAATGGCAATTCCATTGCGATTGAGGCTCTTACTGGATCAAACTTTAAGAAATGGAAAGAGGATTTTCTGTTTGGGATGGAGTTGGCAGATGTTCATATTGCTCTTACTGAGAATAGGCCGGCAGACCTTACTGATGCTAGTACAGAAGTCCAGAAAGTACGTTTTGCTGCCTGGGAAAAGAGTAATAGAATTTGCTTGCTCATTATGAAACGGTCAATTCAGGAACATTTGATGAGTGGCTTGCCAACTGACTGTACTGTTAAGGAAATGATGGAAGCTTTGGAGGCCAGGTATCGTGTTTCTTCCAATGCTGAGATAGGTACACTTATGCAGTCACTTTTCAATATGAGGTATGATGGTTCGACTGGAGTTAGAGATTATGTGCTTAGGATGGTAGATCTTCAGACAAAACTCCGAATTCTTCAGGTTGATATTCCTGAAGCTTGCATTGTGCATCAAGCATTAAATACTCTTCCTCCTGACTTTGGAATTATCAAGACGAACTATAGTTCGCAAAATGAAGCTTGGTCAATCAATGATCTTATAGTTAGAGTGGTGGCAGAGGAAGAGAAACTAAAGAAAGAAAGAGGGCATCTTGCTATGTATGCCTCTAGTTTTGCCAGTAGAAAGGGAAAATGGATTGCTCATAATAGAGGAAATCCTAAAGCCATAGGTACTTTTAACAATATGTCTCCTAAGAGAGGAAATCTTGAAGCTGCTGGCCCCTCCACCACAGTGGCTCCTTGACAGGCACTTTTTAAAAGGGAATGTGTCCTTTGCTATTTTTGTGGGAAGAGGGAACACATAAAGAAACACTGCAATAAATATAAAGCTTGGTTGTCTAAAAATGAGCATAAAGGTAATGATTCTTTGGCACTTGTCTGTGAATCCAACCTATCTGAAGCCCCATCCAGTTCTTGGTGGCTAGATAGTGGTGCAACTAATCATGTTGCATTTACCATACAGGGATTCACAAACAGAAGGACGCCAAATCAGGATGAATCAAAGCTCACTGTGGGAAACAACGACAAGATCGACGTTGAGTTCGTGGGAGACGTCATTTTGATTTTAGATACTGGTTTTAATATGATATTAAGAAACACTTTTTATGTACCTTTCTTTAAACGGAACTTAGTTTCCGTATCATGTTTGGACATGTGTGGTTACTCTTTTGAAATAAAGAACAATACGGTATCTATGTTCTTTAGTTCAAATAAGGTTGGATGCTGCAACATGTTCAATGGATTGTACAGATTGTGTTTATCTCCCAATGATATATACGTCGCTAATACAGTTGAAAATGTTGTTCCCAAAAGACCTCTACCTAAGGAACAGTTTTATGCATTATGGCATAAACGACTAGGTCATATATCTAAAGAAAGAGTAGAAAGGCTGATAAAGACAAACATCCTGCCTACTCTTAAAGGTGACCTAGAGACTTGCATAGACTGTTGTAGAGGAAAGATGACTAAGATAAAGAAGAAAACTGCAGTTCGAAGTTCTGACTTACTAGAAGTCATTCACACCGATATCAGTGGACCCTATACTGCAACTTTGTGTAGAAATTTTTATTTCATCACGTTTATCAATGATTATTCTCGGTATGGTTACCTATTCCTAATTAAAGAAAAGTCTGAATCTCTTGAAAAATTCAAGATTTTTCGGACTGAAGTTGAGAAACAGTTAGGAAAGGTAATAAAGGTGGTAAGATCTGATCGAGGTGGAGAATATTATGGTAGACATGGCAATGTTGGGCAAATTAAAGGGCCATTTGCTAAATACTTAGAGGATTCTGGGATAGTAGCTCAATTCACTATGCCTGGAAGTCCTGAACATAATGGTGTGGCTAAAAGGCGCAATCATACTCTCATGGATATGGTAAGATGTATGATGAGTAGGACTAATTTGCCTGACTTTTTATGGGGTGAGGCTTTAAAAACAGCCATTTATATATTGAATCGTGTTCCTACCAAAGCTGTTGCATCGACTCCTTTTGAGTTATGGACTGGACGCAAACCAAGTTTGAATCATTTCAAGGTCTGGGGATGTCCTGTAGAAGTAAGATTGTATAATCCAACATTAGGAAAGTTGGGAGCCAAAACCATTCGATGTTATTTTGTATCTTACACAGAATATTCGAAGGGATATCGGTTTTATAATCCAAGTGGAGGAACAAGGATTGTGGAATCACAAACGGCCAAGTTTCTGGAATTCGATATAGCTGAAGAGCGTGATTGCTCACAAATTAGTGAACATGACAACATGATAAGACCTGCTATGTCTTTCTGCTTACCTATGTAGACGATTATAGAGCCTACAGTGCCACAAACTGAACCTGTTATCATTGAGGATCCTATTGATGAAACGGCCACAGATGAAGTCCTTCAAGTTCCTCAGACTCAAAATGAAGTTACAGTGGCTCCACTAAGGAGGTCTACTAGGGAAAGACGTTCAGCTATACCACCGGATTATATAGTCTATTTAGGAGAACATGATCACGATATAGGCTGCATTATAGATCCAGTGACTTATATAGACGTCGTTTCCTGTCCTCAATCAAATTTGTGGTTGGATGCAATGAGAGATGAGATGCAATCTATGAAATATAATGGTGTTTGGGAGCTTGTTGAATTACCGGAAGGTTGTAAGCCCATAGGTTGCAAGTGGGTTTATAAGACTAAAAGAGATTCAAAAGGAAAGATTGAGAAATTTAAAGCCAGACTTGTGGCCAAGGGCTTCACTCAAAGAGAAGGGATAGATTTTGAAGCAACATTTTCTCCAGTTTCTTCTAAAAACTCCTTTAGAGTTATCATGGCATTTGTAGCTCATTTTGACATGGAATTACATCAGATGGACGTTAAAACTGCTTTTTTAAATGGAGACCTCGATGAGGAAGTTTATATGATGCAACATGAAGGTTTTGCAACAAATGATCCAGGTAAGTTTGTATGTAAACTGAAGAAGGCTATTTATGGTCTCAAACAAGCTTCCAGACAATGGTACTTGAAGTTTCACAATGTTGTTACTTCTTTTGGTTTTATTGAGAACAAAGTAGATCAATGCATATACTACAAGGTCAGTGGGAGGAAATTTATTTTTCTAATACTTTATGTGGATGATATTCTGCTTGCAAGTAGCGATATTGGGTTGCTGTGTGAAACAAAACAAAATTTGTCGAGGAATTTTGACATGAAAGACCTGGGTGAGGCAAATTCATAGGGATCGTTCTCGTCATATGCTAGGTTTATCTCAAAAGGCATATATTGATCGTGTTTTGGAGAGATTCAACATGCAGGATTGCAAACCAGGAACTGTTCCTGTAGTTAAGGGTGACAAGCTGAGTCTCTCATTGTGTCCTCAATCAGATTTTGAGAAAAACCAAATGAAGGATGTGCCTTATGCTAATGCACTTGGAAGTATCATGTATGCTCAAGTCTGCACCAGACTAGACATCGCCTTTGTAACAGGGCTTTTAGGTAGATATCAGTCAAATCCAGGACACGATCACTGGGTTGCTGCCAAAAAGGTCTTGAGATACTTAAAAAGAACAAGAGATTATATGATGATGTATAGATATGTCAATGATTTGCGATTGTTGGCATATTCAGATGCAGACTTTGCTGGTTGTGAGGATGATAGGAAGTCGACAACAGGATATATATTCATGTTAGCAGGAGGTGCAGTATCGTGGAAAAGTGAGAAACAGAAATCTATATCTTCTTCTACCATGCAAGCAGAGTTTATAGCATATTTTTCAGCTGCTACTCAAGCAATTTGGCTTCGGAACCTCCTTAAGGAATTGACCATATTTGATTTTGTGGATAGACCCATACGGTTATATTGTGATAACAATTCTACTATGTTATTTGTTAATAACAACAGAAGTCTCAAAAGGTCTAAGCATATGGAGGTCAAGTTTTTGACCATAAAGGAAATGGTACAGAATGGTGACATTATAGTAGAGCATGTTCCCACAGACGATATGTTGGCAGATCCACTGACTAAAGGCCTACGTCCTTGTATATTTAAGCGACATGTCATGAACATGGGCTTAGGAGAATCGGTGGATACTGTTGTTTAGTGGGAGCTTTTTTAGATTTGCTCTAATAAAGTTTATGTCTGCACTTTGTTACTTTATGTAACATTTAGATATATGTCAATCTCCTTTTGTATAAACTGTTATTGAGTTGCGTACATATTTCTAAGGAAAATCTCAAGGTACTGTGTAAATCTTGAGTAAAGGCTAGGGGCATTCAGTTATTAGCCTTGTACATATGTCTCAATTACACATAAAGAAAGGTTAACCATAAAGATAAGACATATGTGGGTTCATTAGAACCATAAAGATATTCTCTAGTGCCACATCCGGTTTTCTGTGATACTTAAGTTAAGAGAATAGTGACCAACAAATGGAATAACACATAAGGTAAAACTCTTTATGAGAAAACTCTTTATGAGGTGTTATCGATTTGCCACACAACCATATTGAATCCATGTCAGTAAAGTTGATAGCACTTGTGACCATGGAAGGCTCTGTGTATGTATATGCAGTTACCGCCATGATCCGGTGTTGGAGATTTTATGGGATCAGATTGACTGTTGAGAATTATCTCTAGATCAACATAAAGGTGCGCACATACAGTACGGTCTCAATTAATATAGCCCAAGTGGGAGAATGTAAGAATTTTCTTGATGTGGGCTACATTAATTGAGATTGTAATTAACCGTTTTTACAGAGTTGATCTAATAAAGCAGGATATAAAGTTTATTAACAGTCGAATATGGGCCTGGCTTGTGTGGGCCAAGTTGGGCCCGGCCCGTGATGAGAGGGCCCGTCCAAAACTCTATAAATAGCACTAAGGTCCCTCCTCTAGCCCTTACTTCTTCCAAAATTCTCTCTCAACTCACATAAGGAAAACTGTGAGTGGCGGTCTCATCGAGCCAGGAACCGAGGGTGATAGAGGAGAAGATCTTCAGCATTGAAGCTTAGATTGTTGTTATTCTGTTCCAAGAACAATGAATTCAAAATCAGGTACACAAATCCTCGTCTTCAACCTTAGGATGTTCAAGCTTCTAGCTATGTCGATCTTGGGAAGCCGTTTAGACGGCCTACATAACGTTCCATGGAAGCCACGGGAATCGAATCGCATGCACGAGATCTTCCAATTGTGTAACTAAGTATGTGTGATTTCACTTCAGGTAGGATCTTCACATATTAGACGCGGCGTTAAATTTAAGATGGCATTTATTTTTGTTACATTTGATGATAATTTTTACCTCGTAATGATTGAGGTATTCCGGAATTCTTACTTGCGGTCTCATATTTTCAGTGCTCCATGCCCTTCTTCGATGCATACATCGCAATAGTGGTGTTTCGATGTCATTTGTGCGTGGGTTAGCTCATGACTGTTATGTCACTTCTTGTAAATTGACTTTAGATGGCGCACAAGACGAGCTATAATGATGTCATGTGAAATTCAGATACTTACATTATTTTGGTGTGGAAAATAATTAATTCAACGGAAAAGATATGTTACACTCAAATCGAAATCAAACTATATCGACAAAGTCAAGTTAAACTGAATATTAACAAGTTTTTTTTTTCTTTTTTTTTAGTTTCAAATCACATAAGTGTAATTGGCAGCAAGCATTAATGTGCTCCAAGGGAGAAGAACTTGGATCCATTACAATTGGGAAAATTACCCGATCTGTCCTAAATCTATGTACAAATACCAATTCAATTCTAAACTTTATAATTTTGTCAAATAGATCTTAAACTTTCATTTGAAATTCCAATATGATCATTCCAATCAATTTTTGTTGAAAATTGATAATGTGGCAATCTAGTTATCGCTGCTATTTCAGCGATTTCCAGCAAAAATTGATCACAAGGTCTACATTTTGTATAAAGATTTAGCACTTAATTGACAAAATTAAAAAGTTTAGAACTGTATTGGCATCTATATAATAAATTTAGGATTGACTAGATAATTTCCTCCATTGTAGGTGTTTATGAGCTCCAATCAGGAAGTACTTGGATCCATATCAGTTTTTGCATCCTAACATCACTTTTTTAACTTCATACTCACTTCTCATGTCATGCAACTCTTCTTATTCACCCTTTCGAGATAAACTACGGCGCATGTATCTTAGGCCTTAAAGCTCTAATTAAGAATATTGATGACCCCCATTTTGGGTCCCCTTTTGTCCGTACAACACTTTCAATTTTTTTAGTCCCAGATTAACCAAATGTTCTTTACAACATTCCTCTCTTGCTCCCAGAGAAAGTGCCTTCGGTTCCTCTTCCCTGAACTAATTAGAAGGCTGTTCCCTACTTTTGCTCTTAGAAGAAAGAATCCTCGTGATCATGCGGGCTTGGATAAAAGAAGCCATAGCCCATTATCAATTTATCATGATAGCCTTCAATTATTAAGTCAATTTTTCACTTAGGTCAATTGTTACATAAAAATAAGGTAATTTACATGCCTATCATGTATTATAAATTACCCTGTCCACCAACCCATCCTTAAATTTAAGTTTATAGGGCACTTCTTGGTTGTCGGCACCACATAAAGTGATCCACCCTACAAAGAAATGGCGGATTTTAATTAAGGATACACATGAGGCGTGTACCATTAAACTTTTTTAGCTTAAAAAGCCCAAGTTAAGGTCTGTTTTTTCTTCACTGAAAATAAATGATTTGGGAAATATCTTCTAAAAGAAGATCACTTATATCTTTTGAGATAATTAATTAATGAATGATGAAAATATATTTTGTTCATTTATTTTTATCGGCAATATGAATTATTTTCACAAAAATATTTTTCAAATTGATCATTTTTCGAGAAATAATTGCACCCTTAGCCCCAAAATATTTGGCATCGGCTTGCTAAGAGAGAGGAGCGATGATGTGCAAACCCACAAAAATTTTAGATCTTCTGATGCTAAGGATACTAAGGAGTTTTAGGCTTCTAGAGCTTAGCCTTACAAACTCTTGACGCAGAACTTTCCGACCACATTAGGCCAGGTTCACAGTCGGTTTACCCACCACTCCCATGTAGCTGATCATGAGCCACTGACCCAACAAGCTCAAGAGATGTGCATCCTTTTGGCAAACCTGCGTAAAAACATCCTTTTGTAGAACTATATCTATGAAACGAATGTAACCACAGTCGTCGATCCAATGAAATATGTAAGTGGACACCATCTAGGACCCACACAACCGACGGTGGCGATTGAGCCGGTCTGTGGGACCCGGATCCGGACAACAAAATCCCGTCAGAGCAAGGCATTCCCGAAAGCTATGTGAGGAACTTTAAGCGATTTTACATGGGCCAAAAATTTCGACAGATGCGAGATCATTTATTCTTAAGATACTTCTTTTTATCTGTCTAGACAAACAGTTGAGATTTATTGAGAAATTGAGGGGTGTACACTGTACTGCACGAGATAAATGATTCGAGTCATTTCAAAAGGACCTAGCAGACCCACCCAAACCCGCCTCTTAAGTAGCTCGACAATCCGAGCCAGCTTTTATTGAATCTTACATTGGGTTGGGCCACTCCATTAGAAGTACAAGTCAAACCCTCCGAAAAGTTTAAGGCCCATCAGATGGCACATTTTGACTCTGGACCTATTTTTAAAACAATATTGAGAAAATGTTCAATGGCTTTACCAAACTCAATTCCCAAAATTTTCTAAAATCATGTTAGATTAAGATTAATTTAGTCTTTTTACTAATATTGTTTTTAAATTCCGCTTTTCAAACCCTTTAATGCAATCAAATCCTCTAATACGCTTGATTTGTACAATAAATCTCCTGACCACCAACATATGATGAGCATTAAAGATAAAACAGAATTTTCATTGTAGTATGTTTATTCATTATGCAGATTTAATATCAGAATATCTATATGTCATCAAGAGAGGACGTACAAGACAGAGAAACTCACCAAGTCATTCTGAGGCAAAAGTGAGTTTTAAGATAGGTCGTGATCATACTAGTGGCAACAGTATCGACGGCCATAGTTGCTTGCCATAGCACATATCTCTCTCTCCCTTTCTCCCTAATTCTGACTATGCCTTCATAGACTTCGCCTGAGGCAACAGTGGCAACAACCATCTCCGTCTTACCCCTACATTACAGCAACTTTCGCAATGTGTAGACAACTTTCAAGAGGGGTAAAAAATTTCAACTCTCGATTCGTGTTCTAATATCATCGACCTTCTCATATACTTTTAAAAGGATCAAAGCTCGCAATGTAATGCACATCAGCTATGCATCTTAATGATGATGAACGAGATGTAAGAGTTTTCCTAATATGAACTAAATTAATTGATATTGTAATTTACTGTGTTTACGGTTACCGTAAAAAAGGGTTGGTCTAAGGTGAGATAGAAGATTTCTTAATTAGTCTAATATGGGACTGGCTAGTGTGGGCCGAGTTAAGCCTGGCCCGTAATAAGAGGGCCTGACTGAAAACTCTATAAATAGTGCTCAAGTCTCTCCTCTAACCCAAATTCTCACATGTATTCTCACTTAAAGGGTGTTTACCTAACGCTAAACGTGAGGGGAGCCGCCTTATTGAGCCAGTGATACGGATGGCAATAGAGGAGAAGGACTTGCGCGTGGAACATTGTGTTTCCGCTTCCGCTTCAAGAATGATGGATCCTAAAACAGGTGCGTTAATCTTTCTATACAATTATGCATGTTCTTGTTCTGGTTATGGAGATCTTGGGATTGCGCAATTTGCGTCCAACATGTGGTATCAGAGCCTCCATAACCCTAGAACTCGAACGCATATGATTTTGCCCTAATTTCAGATTTTCGAGATTTTTCGTTCAATAAAAATCAAATTAAATTACATATTCGGACTGGGCTCAATGAGACGAGAAGAACCGTAGGCGGCGCGTCGCCAGAGGAGGCCGCACGCCCCCACGCACGGCCACGCGCCGCGCACTCAGGCGGCGCGTGTGGGCGCGTGGAGCCTCCGTTCGGCTCATGGGTGGCGGCGTTGGATTCGTATGACCATCCCCTATGTTTTGGTATATCTATTTTATACGTTTGATGATTTTATGGATGTGAAAATACATACAAAGCCCTAAATACGTGTATTTTTAGTGTATTTTTGCGTATTTTTCATGTATTTTCTGTGATTTTGGAAATATAAGTGTTGGGTTACAAGTATGTTATCACATAAACATTATAATGGTGTGATTCATTAATAAAAATTAAATTTTATTGTGAACTGAAGCTAGCTTAATGAGATACAACCATTATAGGATAGTATTTGAACTATGTATTGAGGTCATGAAAAACAGTAAAAGTTATGGAACTTTTGTTGCTCAGGCATAGTTATTTATACGCATCTTGATGTATTTTTGTTTCTTCTGATAACCTTTGAATGATGGACATTTTAAGAACTCGTGACCAAATTGATTATATTAATTATCACATCTGCTGAATGTGGGTAATGTATGTCAATTAAGTTATTGCATATTTTACCTAAATTCATCTGGTCACTTGTTAATGTATATCAAGTTGAGCATTGGTTTATGATTAAGAAGTATGACAACATTTACGCAGAGCAATAATATCTACTGTTATAAGATTAGATATTTGGTTCTGTATTTTGACTCAATTTATAGGCCACTAGTTGATATAATGATAATTTGTTACTCATAATTGGCTAATAAATCAGCTATTGGCCTTGGAGTCATGTTTTGCCTTATAAAACTCATGATCAATAGTTGATCAGCTATTAAGCTTGTCAATCTAGATACTCTATATTGCTATTGATGTTAACTTATGAGGGATCCTTTGGATCGGCATTCTTTTTATGTTATTTTGGTAATCAGTAATCGGCGTGCACAAGAGATATTTTCTTCTATAGTATGAGAAGTTTCTTGTGTTGCTATGATTGGTGATCTCATTGAAGTCTGACTTTCAGGTTCTTTATATATATATGATTATTTTTATATTAATGAATTTTTTATTAATGAATAAAGCAATGTAATTAGCATGATATGTAATTTTAGTGATTTACTGCCCCTTATCACTAAAGTTAAAACCACATGTATATGGTGTATGTGAGAAGTAAAGTTTATATCCATGGTATGAGAGAGTTTCAAATATTCAATTGAGTAGTGACCGCCAAAGTGGCACGCTTGATTGGGTTTGAGAAATTTCGGTCTCGTATGATGATTGGGATGTCTCCTGGTCTAATGCATGGTCATACTCCGAAAGGAGGTGATTGTGTATTAGTTCATAGAGGGATGCATGATGGTGTGGTAGAGGAGTAACTGATCCTAGTAGTTCATATGCCCAAAGGTGATGAATTCACAAAGATTAGAATATATTCTCATAACCGCTATCATGTGGGGAGTGTACAACTACATGTCATGTATTCTACCCAAAGGTGATTATATGATTATGCGTGTAACTCTCTGGATGTGTACTTGTACGTCAAGTTACACGGTGCTCACATAATGCTAATTATATACATTGCTTGTTTTTAGTCACCTTTTCTGTAATTTATAACTCCACTATTATTGAGGTTTTTACTACTTCAAATTTTAAGTTGTTGACATATGATTTGTTGCTTGAGAAAAGAGCAATAGAATTTGCTTACTGTCCATGAAGCATTCAATTCTGGAACACTTGAAATGTGGTTTGCTTGCGGACTGCACTCCTATAAGATGATGGAAGCCTTAGTGGCTTGTAATTATGTCTTGTCTAATATCGATTTAGGACACATCTGCAAAGATTGTGTTTAAGTCTTAATGATATATACATCTCGTATATGGTTAAAATGTTGTTTTCAAAAGTTTTCTATTTAAGGAAAATGACCGAGATAAAGAATAAAACAATTACAATTAGTCTTAAAAGGTTGTCAAGCTTAATAGTGGTTGTGGCCGTAAGTTTTTTGGCAAGTATGACAATGCGAAATAGCTTAAAGGGTCATTTGTCAAATACTTGGTAGATTTTAGGGTAGTAACTTAATTACTATGCCTGAAAATCCTGACAAAAAGATTTGGCTGAAAGACATAAATGCACCATATTGAACATGGTGATGAGTATGATTAGTAAGACTAATTTATCCGGTCTTCTATGGACTAATATTTTGAAAGTAATTTTTTCACATACAAAAGTTGTGTCATAAACTTCTTTTAAGTTATAGACTGGACATAAATTACTTGAATCATATGAAATTTAGAGGTGTCATGCAGAAGTGAGGTTATCTAATCCAATATTAAGTGCGTTAGAATTTAGATCCACTCGAAATTATTTTGTATCTTACCCAGATTGTTAAAATGGGTATCAATTTTATGACCCTTAAGAAGGTACAAATATTATTGAATCACATACTGTAAAGTTTCTACAGTTCGACGTAATTGTAGAGGATAGCTGCTCTCAGACTATTAAAGATAATAGTACGATGGATATCACTGTGTCTTTGTCTTTACCTATACAGACAATTATGGAATCTCCTGTACTATAGACTAAACTTATTGAAGTTTAAGGTACTATTCTTGATATAGTTTATGATGAAATTTTTTCAAACCTCTCAAGTATAGAATGAAGTGGTTGTAGCTTTTCTTAGGAAATTTGTTAGGAAAAAACGATCAGTTATTCCATCAAACTATATAGTTTATTTGTGAGAGCATAACATTAATATCCATTAGATGGTTGATTTAGCGACATAAATATATATTGTTTTTTATCCTCAATCAAGTATGTGACTAAATGCCATAAAAGATGATAAAGTTTTCATTCTGAAAGAAGGGTGGATAGTTTATAGTGAAGAAATAATTATTTCTTTAAATATTCTTTCAGAGTGAATGTGGCATTCATAGCTCTTTTTGATTTGGAGTTATGTTAAATAGATACAAAATCTATATAGTGCAACTGGAGGATTTTGCAGCAGATTCAAGTAAACTTGTGTGTAAACTGAAAAGTTTTATTCATAATTTTTAAGCAAGTTTCTAGACACTATTATTAAAGTTTTATAGTGTTGTTATTCTGTTCAATTGGGAACAAAGTAATTCAATATACTACAAGTGGGAGGAAATTTATTTTTCTTATACTCTATATACATGATATTTTGTTTACAAGTAGTGACCTTAAGACATCTTTAATCCTTTGTACTGAGGTCCGTAAAGATTGTTTTTGCCATATTATATTAGATTTATCTCGAAGGACATTTGCTGATCGTATAATGGAAATATTCTATATACATCATTGCAAGCCAGGAATTGCTCCTGTTGTTAAGGGTGATGGACTGAATCTATCACACTGTCCTTATTTAGATATTGAGAAAATCTAATTAAATGATGTACTTTGTGTCAGTGCACTTAAAAGTATAATGTATGCTCGAATTTGCACTAGACTAAATATCATCTTTGTGACGGGACTTCTAGGTAGATATCAGTCAAATCCAGGACGCGATCACTGAGTTGTTGCAAAGAAGGTTTTGAGGTATTTAAAGAGGACAAGAGATTATATGCTAATTTACAGACATGTTCAATTCTTGTAGCTAGTAAAGTATTCAGATGTAAACTTTGATGGCTGTTAAGATGACATGTGATCAATAACGGAATACATATTTATGTTAGCAGGAAGTGCAGTAAATAAAGTTCTATGTCATCTTCTACTATGTAAGCAGAGTTTGTAACATTCTTTTAGGCTGTTACTTGGGCCATTAGGCTCCGGAACCTCATGAAGGAGTTGACTATTTTTAACTTTATGGATAGACCCATACAGTTGTATTGAGACAATAAATTTATAGTATTATTTATTAACAACAAAGGTCTCAAGGGGTATAAATATATGGCAGTCAAAATTTTTTACCATAAAGAAACGGTACAGAAAGGTGACGTAATAATATAACATATTTTCACAGATGATATAATTGCAGATCCACTAATTAAAGGCCTACGCCCATGTGTATTTGAGCGACATGTCATTAGCATGGGCATAGGAGCATCATGAGATGCTGTTATTTAGTGGAAGCTATTTTGGCTTTACTCTATTAAAGTTCACATCTGTGTTCGTTACACTTAGTAACGGTTTGATATGTATCAACTTTTGCATTCAATAAAATATATTTGAATGTGTTGTTATTATGTTGAATACATATTAATAAAGTCTTAAGGGTTTGTATAAACCTTGAGTGAAGGCTAGGTTCATCCGGTTATTAGCCTTGTGCATATGTCTTGTGATACATAAAGAAAGGTTAACCGTAAGGACAAGACATATGTGGGTTCATTGGAATCATAAAGCATTCTCTAGTGGCACAAGTTTTTGTGACGCCTAAGGTAAGAGAATGGTGACTAACAAATGTGATCTCTCTATGAGAGATGTTATCCATTTGACACACTATCATATTGAATCCATATCAATAAAATTGAGAGCACTCGTGACCATGGAAGGCTCTATGTGTATACATGCAGTTACCGCCATAATTCGGTGTTTAAGATTTTATGGGATATGATTGACTATTAAGAATTATCTCTAGACCAAATGTGCGCACATACAGTACGATTTCAATTAATATAGTCCAAGTGGGAGAATGTAAGAGTTTTCCTAATATGGACTAAATTAATTGATATTGTAATTTACTGTTTTTACGGTTACCGTAAAACAGGATTGGTTTAAGGTGAGATAGAAGGTTTCTTAATTAGTCTAATATGGGACTGGCTAGTGTAGGCCGAGTTGAGCTTGGCCCGTAATGAGGGGGCCTGACTGGAAACTCTATAAATAACGCTCAAGTCTCTCCTCTAACCCAAATTCTCACATATATCCTCACTTAAGGGGCGTTTACCTAACGCTAAACGTGAGGGGGCTCATTGAGCCAGTGATACGGAGGGCAATAGAGGAGAAGGACTTGCGCGTGGAACATTGTGTTTCCGCTTCCGCTTCAATAACGATGGATCCTAAAACAGGTGCGTTAATCTTTCTATACAATTATGCATGTTCTTGTTCTGGTTATGGAGATCTTGGGATTGCGCAATTTGCGTCCAACACGAGAAACACAAAACACGAAATGGAGTCCTTTCTTTTGCATTGCGATAAGATATTATTCTGGATACTTTTTCTCACATTTGAATTAATTTCATCTCCTGTTCTGGTCATTTTCTTTTCGGCGGGGTCAAGTCAAGCCCTCAAAGTCTGGATCACAAAATTCTCACATCTGATAAGAAGTTGTTCGAAAGGTCATAATATGTCTTCAATGACATTTGTTAATTAATCAGATCCTCCTTGAGCAGCCGCGCAGGATCTTTAATTTAGAACCAATTGCACTTGAATGGGACTTGCGTCTCTTCCTTGATGGGGACAATTCCCCTCTAGAGTTTCGTCAAGTAAGTAATGTTACAAAATTCCACGTCATTGCCGTGTCTATGAAAAACCTCTGGATATCCGACATTCTCTGTAAGAAAGACCTCATTTTTTCCTAGATTAACGATTAGCCTTTAACCCCGTCCCTGTCCAGTTATCAATAAAAGTATTTTCCATTAGTTGACGGCATTTGTGATTATATTCCCTCAGACTGCATTAGTCTTGTAGGATGTAAACTTCCCCAGCCGATGCCAAGTCCATGTCTTCTTCCAGGGCTGTGGTACTGGTGCTTACCACTGCACATATTTCATTATTATATGGTTGATACGTGCCTGACAGGGAGTATTGGATTCCAACTGCATTCCCCTCCCTTTCACAGGAAGAATTTTCATAAACATTTTCGATTCATCGCTCAATCTTTTCCTGGATTGATCACATTGGTATGCTTTGTGATTAACTAGTTGAAACGTGGAGTGAGAGATTAATACCGGACCAGCTTTTAATGCTGCCGCAATGATTGATTGTGAAGTGTGGGGAATTCGACATTTATACAGAAAGCCAACGTGTGCACGGACGAAGGTCTCTTCATTATATTTGTCTTCTATGTCTATGGTTTTCGCTCGTCAGATATGTGTAATTCTGTTCTGATAATTCAGTCTCTTTCACAACAATAAAGTAATAATTCTCCAGATTCTGGTCCGTTGGCTGCAAATGTTCCATCATGGTGCCAAAGCCCCTTTGATCCTGAAGGCCTCTTAAGGTGATTTCCTGAGATTCGGATCTTCATTCTTTCGTCTCATTTTAAGACCTGCTCATCAGGGAAGAGTGGAGGGACTAGGATGGGGGATGGAAAGAAGGAAAGAAAAAGAGGGTGGGCGTTGTAGATTTTGCTATGTTAGGAGTTGAATCAAAAGTGGTTTCGTCAGTAAAAAGACCAAAACTACGTAGTTTTTTCATTATTGTCTTGTTTTTGTGGTTATGTTAGTGATTTAATTACACAAGTCGCAATAAATGACATAGAATGTGGTGGCCTTCTATGTGGAGAAGGACAATTGTTAATTTGTTACCCATGTCGTGATTCCGATGATCTGTATGCTTTATGTATGCAGTTCAGTGATGGCTGTGGTTACAAGCTTTGTTGGCTATCACTTTGGACGTGTAATTGTCCATTTTAAGGTCATAGAATTGGTATTCCATAGATTTTATTATACCCAACAGAGATTTACTTTCAATCTTGATTATTGGCTAGACCTTTTTGGTTATTTACTTTCGATCTTGATCAAAATCAACTATCACTTCTGAGGACAGCTTCATTAATTTATCTATCATTTGCTTTGTCGTATCTGGCGAGTATGGGAGCAAGGTTCTCTATACATGCAGTTAAATGGGCATCACTGCTGTTGTAGCCCGTGTTCTCTTTACCCTAATCTACCTGACGGTAATGCATTGTGGATTCCCTCAATCACATATTGACGATTTTACAATCTGATTGACTTGCGTTAATGCTATAGTGACAGTGAGGATCTTGTCCTTGTCAAGCCTTACCTTATGTTCCACGTATTCTGGATTTTTCCAAATGGGCTTTTCCTCAACAGGTCGGCTTCAGGGGACCTAGGCGTACTACGTTGGTTCTGGAGCGGATAGGCGAGAACGCGTTGACTATTTATGTCATTGCTGCTTCGAATGTGTTGCCCATTTATCTCCAGAGCTTCTATTGGCCACGTCATGAGGAAAACATTGTATGTTTGCTTTCTCCTTCCAGTTCCCTAGTTTGACTACAAAACGTTAGAATTATCATTTGTCAGACCATGTTGCAAAATTGATAACTCTTCTTATGGCAGCTGAGCTTAATCAGAAGTGGAAGACAATAGGAAGCTGGATATCGAGCTATTGCCACTCTGGAAGGATACCCAAGATTGCTAAATATTTAATGAAGCAATGAACTTCATCTTTTAAATTGTGGTTCATTTGCAGTTCACTCAGAGAATATGAATTTTGTTCAGTAAGGTTAAAAAGTTGCAGTTCTCAACAATTTGCTGGCTTTTGTCTGTGCATAATAGTAGTTCACCGTCAGTTCATTTCGATAGAAGATTTACAATGGGGGTCTATGAAACATGAATAATTTTTATTTCAGGAAGGATGTTGGAAATTTCAAAATATTTTTCTCTCCTAGACAAAAAAACTATGTTAATATTGATTGCTTGGCAATTGGCAAATATATAGATGACTTTGGATTTTGAAGCCATTGAGGAATGACATGGAAAAGAGGCAATGGAAACACATGAAGAGGACTGAAACAAGAGAATAATCATCTGATGATGATAAATAGCAGCCAAATGTCGACCATTCAAGACGCTTGAAGAGGGAAATGAACATGACTGAAAACAGGATTCATTTATAACAGTTAGCTTGATATACTGAAAAAGGGTGAGAAAATGTAAGGTTAGTGGGCGGCTAATTTTAAAGCAAAAAGAGAGAGCAATAGGAAAATTATGGATTTTGTATTACAGAGGCTTTAAATACAAGGGATGCTTCTTTCTTAGCTTTCTGCTATGCTTCCCGATGAAGATGGGTATGCTTTTTATAGTCCTCCTATGACCGACGTGGTACAAGAAAGTCTCCTCCAAGAGCTTCAATGTGGACTCTTTTTTTATTACAAACATTACCGACTTCCCAAGCGTTTTTCTGCCACAAAATTCACCTATCACTGAGAGATAGACACACAGAGTATTGTAGACTATTCTAGAGAGAGTATCTAACAATAACAACTAAATCAAGAGAGCCATCAGGAGAAAAACAAAAAAATGGAGAAGAAAAAAAAAATTGTACAGAGAAGCAAATGCTAGGTTTTTGTGTTGTAGCTGAGCACGGTATATATGGTCTGAATTATGGTGAGCACGAAGAGGAGGACGGCAGCGATGAGAGACCATGGGTGCGTTTGGTAACATTTCTGTTTAAAAATTGTTTCTGGGAACAGAAATAGAAAAAAGTATTTCGCTTCGGGGAACAATTTTTGAACAAAAAACGCGTTTGGTAAATCTATTTCAGAAATATAAAAAGAATAGAAATATGTTTGGTAAATTTGTATAATTTTTTTATTTCTTTTAATTTTTTAATATTTTTATTTTTATTTTTCTATTTTCTTTCTTATTTTTCTTATTTTCTTATTTATTTTTCCTTTTTTTCTTTTTTTTTTTTTATTTTTTCTTCTTTTGGCCGGTCGCCGGCCTCGGCTATGGCCGGCGACGGCCGACGAGGGCCGCGCCCGCCCGGCCACGGCGAGGCTCACGGCCCCGGCGAGGCCGAGCCTCGCGAGCCGGGCGAGGCTCGGCCTCGCCTTGGCTGGGCGAGCTCGAGCTCGCCCAGATCCGGCGAGGCCGAACTCGCCAAGCCCGGTGCGAGGTCGGCCTCGCCAGGGGCCGGCGACGCTCCGGCAAGGTCGCCGGCCAAAGAAAAAAGAAAGAAAAAAGAAGAAGAAAAAAGAGAGAAGAAAATGGAAGAGAGAGAAAAAATGTTCTTAAATTTTGTTCCAGAAACAAGAAATAACTTTTTTTTGTTTCTTGTTTCTATCCCGGATGTGTTTTTGGGAACAAAAAAAATAGATTTGGAACAAAAACGCAAACAAATGCGTTTCTGTTCCTTTTTTGTTCCCAGGAACAAAAAAACTGTTTTTAAACAGAAAAAAGAAGTGAAAACAAACAGGCCCCATATAACCCAAGGATTCCTGAAGTAGGTGAGGATGAGATTGGCCCTCCACTTGTGCCTCTTATTGCTGCAGTACTCTCTGACCTTGTTGATCACGTCATGGAGACTGCTGTTGGGGTCCAGCACCACGCCCATGGCCAGAGAGTTGAACAGCTTGGCTGCCGCCTTGTCGCTCTCCGTGGCATTATTTATGATGCCCTTGGTGTGGAGCAGCACCACGTCCTTCCCCTTGTCGATGAGGTTGTCCATGAAGAAGATGTAGTGTTAGAAATAAACCAAATTCATCTGCATTGAAGAAGAAACATAATTACAGCCTAATCTTTAATAAGTCTGTTCATCATTATCTTTAATGAGTCTGTTCATATTTTTAGGTGTGGTAATTGTTTTTAGAGATAGTGATTGTTTTCAAAGATAAGGTGAGATATGGTAATTGTTTTGTTAGTTTCTAGATCTTTTTCGGAAAGCTAGCTTTATCTATTAGGAAGAGTAAAGGTCATGTAACAAGTTTATAAATACAAGAGTCTTGTAATTGTTTTTTGTGAAGGTGAAATAAATCTAGAAGCCTATCTATCTTCTTCTCTTCCTTGCGTGAGTTGTAAGCATTTCACCTTCAAATTACTTTCATCATGTAGGACGTGACCTCCTTCCCAGCATTGATGTGGGAGCGTTCAAATGCAATGAGGTTGAGAAAGATGGACGCAAACGAATCATAACCCCAATTGTCCATTGCAACCTCGCTTCATTGGATTCATGATTTGATGAAGTTTACTTTGTTATGATTGTTCTTCAAGCTCAAATGAGCTAGGCCAACCACCTATAAACTTTGAGGGATGACTGATTCAAGCTCCTTATAAGATCTAGATGATGATCACAAGAAATATAAAGTGAACATGTGATCGATTAAGCTCAAACAAGTAACCCAAGGAAGATTAAAATGAGATAGAATGTGGTGACCAACTAGATGAACATCGGCCACTAAGGGCTGAAGGATAGGTCCGCCAAGAGTGTTGCAAGGCTTGGACCACCGGAGGAGAATGCTGGCTATCAAATTCACCGCTCGAACCGATCGGATGAGCTACTGACGTGCAAGCTGGTCTTCAGATCGTGAGGAAGATGGAGTCCAATTGAGGCTCTTTGGCGAGGCTTGCAACTAGGCTGAGAGTCACACTATGGTGGTCGGAGCACCAGTGGACCATTGAATGGGTGCCGACAAGCGGCAATGGGACGGCAAGGAACGCATGGTCGAGAGAGAGAGAGAGAGAGAGAGTGTGAAGAGAGAGATTGATCTGCAAAAAAAGATCTAGCCCCCCTTCCCAATTTTGAAAGGAAAGATTCATACCCCAATCAAGATCAAATTTGGGCCCTTGAGTTGATCCAAAGGCTCACATTATTCCTTCTTGATGAAGGCTTAATCCTATTGGTTTAAAGTTGATCACATGGATCAATGACATGTCTAGATGAATGGTTAGAATTAATCATTGATGAATGGCTAAAAAATAATGCTCAATCCCTAAGCAAGTCTCCTAATTGGCCTAATCTTAATGACTAGGATTAGTGACATGGCACTTTGGGGGCAATTTAGTAAATTCACCAAGGGTAATTCCGTAATTTTCTTGCAAGAGGGGCATGGGAGAGTCGACCATGGCTTGGGCCATTCAAGGGTAATCACCAACCGCTGGAGCGCCATCAGAAAATGGCTGAACCGGTCATTTCCCTCCAGAAGCAGGTCGGGCTAATCAGACCGATCTAAATAGGTTCTGACCGATTCGGTCGGTCTAGATTAGTTTTGGCCAGTTCTTTCAAAAATTTTATGTAAGGACCTAATTGTGAAAAATTTCTGTCCAATTAGAATTAAAATGGGCTAATTTGAAGGAAAATAATCCAAATTTGCTGAAATTAAACCAATCAAGACTCTTAAAAATGTCTCAATTGATTTTAATTGGATTAATCATCCCACAAATATTGAAATCATGCTTAAATTCAATGGGTATGCGAATTTCGCATTTCTAGCTGATTAGCATAATTTGTGCAATTACCATCCTCAAAACCAAGTTAATCAAAATCGACTCTAATTGATACAGCAAGATATCATTTGCTTTAATTACCCATGTTCATGATGGCTTAATGCATCCAAATTGACACTGGAATGATGGTACGGATTTTATGTCAAAATTCAATTGACAGCCAACAATGAAATTAAACCCTTAACCCATCAAATTAAATCTTAATCTAAAATGGGTCAACTTGAATTGCACTAATTGAACATTAGCCTAACTTTCCAAAGTTTAAGTAACCTAAATCCATCAAATTGGAAATTTCCCTAGTGAATATGTCAAAATTAATCTTGGATTTGGATCTAGTTTAAGAAAATGAGTTAATTAGGATGATTGCTCTTAAACCATGAAGAACCGATCGAGACTCCCGATTAGGCTAAAAACAGCAACTTTTGCTTAGATATGCCAAATCACCAAAATGGTCACACAAGTGATCTTGAAATGGCCTCTAGATCACATGTTGCAAAAGAAGCTAAGTCAAACTGCGAATAGAAATAAAGTAATTTTACTTTTATTCGATTTTGAACCTAAATCTAAAAAATCTGTAATATGAGATTCTTAATTGATCTTTGCAAAAAAATTTATGTCAAAGTCAAATTGAAACTGAGATGATTTTTGAGTTCTTATATTTTTCAATTTCTTTGGTCAAATGGTAAACCCTTTAGTGACTTATTATTAAAATGTTGATTTTATGATAAAATTTCGATTTATTTTTTTAAACTATTGTGGCCGAGATGAAATTAGGACCAATTGGAAGCTTTTCATGCAAAAAGTCAAATTTTGACTTGGGTTGACTTTTGGTCAAATGATTGACCAACAAGTCAACTCAAAAGTCAACTCTTTAATTTTTTGGGTTTTTATTAAAAATGGCTAGAAAATTATCCACAAATGAAAGGCTAAAGGAAAAGAAATGAAAAATGACACTTTTTGTTCGAAAAGCGGGTTTCATCGCAATTGGAAACCTTAATCACAAAGTTTTGTCTTTTGTGATGTATCGATTAAAAATCAGGTATCAACAATTGACCTAGAATTGGTTAGTGACGACTCTAGTTTCATTCATATGAGACACTAAATGCAATCGAAATTGCTTAGGATAGCTCATGCAAATTGTCACGCCTCAAACTCCGAGTACGCGAATATCCCTCAGTGGTTGATTAACAGTGCGACACCCTAAAACGCGTTGCCGACCCATTTTTTTTATCTTTCGATTATACGTATGCGGAAATGAATTAATTTAAACACCCAGTTAATCAACAATAAAAGGGATAGTAAAAACACGACGGTGATTTTTTTCACAAACTACAATTTATATACCAACAGGTTAACCCGAGGAGTTTAATATATACAAGCCTGCTACAAAATGGACTCCTACACGACCTACTAACAAAAAGGGTCAAGGTTGGGGTTAACTTCCAACTGTACAAACTCCAACATCCGCTATAATACCCATACCCAGGCCCAGCCGAGAAGTCGGGCACGTAACTAGGTGAGCATGGCTCCCCGGGCCCTTCTAGCTCAGAATCTGGATCTATTATGACACCGTCAAGGATGTCGATATCCATGGAGTTAGTGTCTTGCTCAACCTCATTTCCTACGGGCAGCCCGTCAAAACCGTGCAGGGGAACCTCTCAACCACCGTACGGTTCCGTAATAAACCAAGCCTTGAAGCAGTGGGGCACCACATTCCAAAACCCTCATCTACCCACACCGTCGTCAACACCAACTCACGGAATCAGTTGGTCTTGAGGATAGGGTAGAGGGTAGTCTCTACCTCCGTATCCCAAGGAACCTCGAAACAGACCAGGTGGATCTCCATTCTATGGACTTGAAAATATTTGGACAATGACGGGGTGAGATAAAATCTCAGCGAGTCAAATTCCTAAGCTTCAATTAGGACGCAAATTCGCCTCAAAAATGACCTAAGCACGTGCCAATCATAAACTCACCTCGCCTCGACGCACCCCTGCATATTAGCACATCCCGCACAACAATAATAGTGTAATGTGCATAAATAATAATCAGAACATATACGAGAATTTTCACGCGCACTGTCAAAACACATGTTTCAATTATTATGACCCCTCAAGCCACGGCCAACACAAGTGTCAGCGATCTTCCGGCATAACCGGGCATCGTCCCGCCCAATCGGGCACGGTAACGTCTAGAACCCTCACCTAGACGGCATTCCATAAAGAAATATCAGTCCGGCCTCAACCGCAACTCGGCTTCCAGAACCCCGGCCGGGCATCCGATAAAATCGAGCATCGCCCCCAAACTCCTGTTGGGTAACGGGTTCAATTACGTGACCACTCAAGCACATCATCAATCAAGCCGACTTTTATTGCCGTTATTTAACCGAAAACATAACACTTCCCTTTTCAAATAATAAACTTGACAACCCCTTTTTTTTCTTTAAAACTTTCGGAAAGAAATTCGTACAGGGTCACGTATTTGGAATCAGCCCATCAAACTTTGCACGCATCTATTTTAAAACCCCATTGTTTTATTGAGCACATAAAATTTGGCGTCCAAACCCGACACCTTATTTTTTTTCTATTTAATAGCCTATAAAGCCATCTTTTGTAATGAAATCGGAACTTGCCATAGAACAATCAAACATATAATATCGTACGTGCAAACCATCAAAATCACGCATAATTCCATCCAAGAAAACGAGCGTAAAATTCTACGTAAGAACTGGTCCGTCACTAATTACGCTAATTGCGATTAATTAAATAAATTACGATTAAATAAATAAATAACAATTAATTAAACTAAACTCAATTAATTAATCTAATCGTAATTACTTAAACTAATCGCAATTAGAATTAATCTAAATCATTCTTAATATCAATTAAACTAAACCGAGCTTAATTAAGACTAATCACTATTAGTGCTAATCTAATCACCCCTAAGCGCAATCAACAACCTAATCAACTATTAGGGAGTTAACTCACGGGTTTCCGACGGCGACGGGCTCATGGCGACGGCGACGCAACAGTGTCGAGGACGTGCCACTCGTAGATCAAACGGGGCTCAACGGTGGCGGTGGCGGTCCTTCAAGCCCTCGGCTAAGGAGGAAGGGCTCGGCTTGGTGGTGCTGCTGGCGGTGATGGGGTTGCAGGAGTGAGGTGCTGCTGGTGGTGTTGCGGCGTGTTGAGTTCTGGTGGGTGGTGGCTGGACGCGGTGGAGGTGCGGCTGGTGTGGCAGTGGTGAGGCGGTGATGTGGAGTTACGGGCGTGAGGGTGAGATGCTGGCGGTGGTGCGGTGGCGACGTGAAGATGGGATGCTGGCGGTGGAGTGGCGATGTGGTGGATGCAGCAGAATAAAAAGAAAAGAAGAACTAGCACCAGGTGAAGAGAAATGGAGCCGGTGGCAGAGAAAGGAAGGAGAATGGAGGGGAAAGAAAAGGAAGGAATGAGCAGAAGAGAAAGAAGAAGCAGCGTGGGGGAGAAGGGGCTGTTTCACGCTAGAGAGAAGGAGAGGCAAGAGAGAAGGAGAGGGAGAGAGAGAAAGAATTAAAGCAAACAAAGACTTTAAGGGAAAAATATCCTAGAATTCAATCATCACCATGCCTCAAAAGTCTTCTAATAATATCTATAGCCTCCCAAATACTTTCTTAACTTTAATTTTCCAAAATTAAAGCTTTTTGGGCAGCAAATTCCCAATTTGCTTCCCCCATCCGAATTTCATTTTCCATTTTCTTTTTTGTCTGAAAATCATTTTTCCACATAATTTCGGACTCTGTCGAAAATTCAACGAAAGATGAGACGACGTCTAATAAATAAATCGTGAACACTCAAACGTCCGATTCCCAAAACCAAATTAAATTTCATGGTTAAAATCGATTGAACGCGACTTTAGTACGACTTAATATATTGGGTAGCTTTTAGGGGTTTTAGCGCGTTTGACCCATGGTCGATAATTTTCAATCCACGTTTGTGCATCTCCGAATCATAGACGGCGCTCGGTTGTCATGTAATCGCAAGAGTTCAATTACGTATCCTGAATATAATATCGATAAAAAATCGGTTTATTATCATTCGACGTGAATATCGTAATCATGCGAAACCACCCGCAATTCGACTACGTACTTCTATCGAATTGACTTATATCTATTCGCTAATCGATTTATAATAGTGTCATATTGACCATTGCCAATTATTATGGTCGAGCGATCGATTTCTGATCGAATTCTCTAATTTGTCGCGTTTATATCCCTTAACGGCCTCACCTAATAGATTAGTTAACTCGTGAGTGATCAATTCCAAGTAAAATAACTATAAGCGCGTCGATAAAACAACTATTTCACATATTTGAAGCAGAGACCAAATTTCGGGATGTCACACAAATCGTGGGAATCACCTCGCAAGAGGATTATATCCGCCCGCCTAACGATTTGTTAAACTCATCCCAAGGTTCATCTAGAGAGGGTCACGACAAGAGGGGAGAAAACTAAAAGAGAGAACAGTGGTTTAAATAAAGATAACAAAGCTTCAATCCTTGAGTCAAATTTGTCCTTCGGGGAAACAAAATCTAATTTGAAACCGAAGACTGCCACTTTTTCTTTTTCCAATGACGAACAAAGATAGTAGTACATCGTTTCTGATGGTATCTAGCAGTAAATTTGTTTATAAGAGGGGTGAACGGTGAAAGCAAAGGGTCCTTTTGCACTCTGATCAGATTTTATTTTGGATAAGCTTTTTCGCATTCGAATTAATTCCATCTCCTTGGTCTGGTCATTATCTTTTCGGTGGATCAAATCAAGCCCTTAAAGTCGAGATAACAAAATTTACAAAATATTACTTTCTGGGCAGCTTAATACAAAAGTCGATTTAAGATCTCACATTTGATTAGAAGTTGGTCAAATGATCATATTATGTCTTGGTTAATATTTGTTACTTTTTCAGAAACTTCCTTTGAGCAGCCACGCATTGTGCTTATTAAAAACCACTTCCACTTGAATGGGACTTGCGTGTCCTCATCGATGCCTGATGGAAAGAACTTCGCTCTGGAGTTTTATCGACTAATGGAACAAAATTCCACCTCATTGCCGTGTCTATGAAAAAGCACTGGAAATTCGGCATTCTCTGTAAGAAAGACCTTATTTTTTCGTGAGTAATGAAAAGCCTTTTGCCCATTAATCGTCTGGAGTCATCAATTTAAAAGTCTTTCCCCTTAGTCGACCGCATTTGTGATAATATTCCCTTAGACTGCATCATTTTTGTAGCATGTTGGGCCTGTTTGGTTCGACTTTGGGGAAATGCCCTTGGAAGAATGCAAATACCTTTGAGGTAAATGGATTTTCCGAAATGCTAGACTGTTTGGTAAACTATAACTGAAAAGTGCTTTAGGGAAATGTAAGACCGTTTGGTAAACATATATTTGAAAAGCCCTTTAGTGTGACCAAATTAAGTTTTTTAGTTTTAGTATTTTTAAAATTGCAAAAAAAAAATGACTATATAACCTTTTATATTTTCATGTTGAGAGTAATGTAAAAGATATATATTAGTAAGTTTATTTAAAAATTATATTAAAAGAATTTGATTATAGATTAGATGCAAAGCTCAACTTTTGGCCTAAGGTTCTTTTAGGTTTGTTTTCAACTTTGAATAATTTTTTTTAATTATTGTAGTATTAATCATCTAATTAACATTCTAGTGTATTGATAAAAAGTTGGGCTATTGATTGTCAAAAGATAAAAATGACAAAAAAAAGGTGAACCCAACATTTGCAAAGGGTTTTTATTATTTTTTTTTTAAAATAAAAATAAAATCCGATGAAACTCTGTCGCCGATAAACAGTGGTTGGGGTGTGGGGAAGATGATTGGTTTAAAAAAAAAAAAGGGAAGAAGAAGAAGTCAACGGATGAATAATAGAGGTGGACTTGCATTTCCGAAATGCTGAAAGCCCAAAGCAGGTCCCCACCTGTCCCCACCTGGGCTTTCAGCATTTCAAAGGCCAGCATTTGGCCAAGGACACCTCCAAATGCTGAACCAAACACCTAAATTTTTTCCCAATGGGCTTTCGGGACTGAAAGGCCCTTGGGAATGCTAAACCAAACGGGGCCATTAACTTCCTTAGTTGATGCCATGTCCTTCTTCCAGGGCTGTGGTACTAATGCTTACCACTGTATATATTTCCTCATCATATGGCTTATACATGCCCAACTAATCCCCCCTCCCTCTCGCAAGAAAGAATTTTGGTGGACTTTTCGATTCAATCTGTCTCCTGTGTCTATGGTAATCCTTTCTCGGCTTTCTGTAGTGTTATGCTGATAATTCGTTCTCTTTCACTAACTCTCCAGATTTCTGGTCCTTTGCCTGCTAATGCTCCATCATGGTGCCAAATGCCCTTTGATACTGACGGCCCTTTAAGGTGATTTCTCGAGATTCTAATCTTCATTTTTTCATCTCTTTTTAAGAATTGCTCCTCGGGGAAGGGAAAAGTTTTTTGCTTTTTTTTTTTTTTTTTGGGGGGGGGGGGGGGGGTTTGTTGTGGATAGGGGAGGGTTGGGGGTTAGGGAGGTGAGGGGGGACTCGGATGGGGGACGGAAAGATGGAAAGGAAAAGAGGGTGGAGGGTGCAGATTTTGCCATGTTAAGGGCTACATCAAAAGTAGTTCACCGTATAAAGGCCAAAGCTACGCAGTTTATTCATTAATTTTCTTGTTTCTGTGATTATGTTGGTAATGTAATTACACAACTCGCACTGGATGAAATAGAAGGTGGTGGCCTTCTATGTAGAGAAGGACAACTGTTGATTTGTTACTGGTTTCTGTATTCCAACAATGTGTATGCTTTATGGATGCAGCTCAGTGCAGCTATGGTTACATGCTTGGCTGGCTTTCACTCTGGATATGCGATTGTCAATTTCAAGGTGAGGGCATTGTGTATCCTGGAGATTTTATTTTTACCCAATGGAGATTACAACTTTTACCATTTTCTTCTTTTGGGATATGGCTCTCAGGATCATGGGGTTAGAACTTTCCACTCGATGATTTCATCTTCTTTTCTTGTGGCTCAAGGCCCGGCATTAAATCGTTTTGGTGATTTACTTTCGATCTTGATTATTTATCACAATCACCTATCAGTTCTGAGGACAGTCATATGAATCATCAATCTTTTTTGTGATTTGCTTTGTCATAACAGGCATGCATGTGAATAAGGCTCTCTACACATGCAGTTACATGGCTGTGGCTGCTGGTGTAGCTGGGCTCTTCACCTTTCTATTACCTGATCGTAATACCTTGTCGATTCCCTCGATCACGTATTGATTGTCAAATTTTTACAAGTTGATGCACTCATTTCTCGCTATAGTGAGGATCTTGTCCCTGTCAAGTCTTATCTCATGTTCCACATATTTTGATTTTTTCCTCAACAGGTTGATTTCGGTGCGCTTAGGCGTACTACCACGGTTCTGGACCGGATAGGGAAGAACACGTTGACTATATTTGTCCTTGGCGTGACGAATGTCTTGCCCCTTTTTCTCCTGGGCTTCTACTGGAGGAGTCCTGAGAATCACATTGTATGTTGGCTTTCTCCTTCCATTTCCCTATTTCAACAACGAAACATTAGAATTATTATTTGTCTGACGACAGCGCAAAATTGATAAGTATTCTAATGGCAGCTGAGCTTAATCGGAACTGGAAGGCGATAGGAAGCCTCATATCGAGCTATTGCCACTTTGCAAGGACAGCTCCTAATTCCTAAATATTAATCGAAGCAACTAATCTCATCTTTTAAATTGTGGTTCGTTGCAGTTGTTGAAAATATATCTCAATTTTTAGCCGAGCGAAACCTGACATATGAGGATGTGTGGATGCTCGGCCATCCAATTATAAAGTCGAGGACGAGGTACTTCTGAGTTTTTCCCATTACTGTTGATAATGACTGCAAGAGTAATGGAATAACTGGAGAATTATGGCCACACATGCACACATGGTCGGTCAAACTTGTAATATGGGCTCACAATTTCTATTTGTTTATTGATAATGGAGTTAGTTTTGTAGTGGCGGTAGATGAAGTTGTTGGTGGAAATTAAGCAGGTCAAAAGGATAAAAGCGAGAAGGCATAGACTCCTTTTGCTACACACGTGACTCCCTTAAGCGGAAATTGAGGGAACTCTCACAAGCTGCAATTTGCATCATGATGGAGATTGGAGACCCGTGCCCAAAGAAACATAAAGAATGAGGAGTTTCCATTATTTTAATCACGAGGAGGGCCTTCTTCAGCATTATGCAAAGAGGCAGAGAGGATGTGAAAGACTTAGAGCTTTCCTGAAGCAAAAGAGGGAAATTTTCGTTGTAATTAAACACGTGATTTAACCAGTTAAATTATTTTATTAAGAATTTGTTCATTCTTTTCATAAGATCGAGAGATTATTTCTCAAAAAACTGCGAGGGGCTACAACACTGACCAAGTTATTATGTATACTAAGGAGTTGGGAAACATCGAAAGTGTTTAAGTGCTCGAATAAAATTATAATCTCTCTTGTATTGAGGGGAGATAGTACAAATTGAACCACAAAAATTAAGTGTCCAATTTATGTCCTTTCCATCTGTTTTATCTAATCGCTTGCTTCATTTTTATTACAGCAGTTTATACGGAAAATACGAATTTTGTTCATTGAGGTTGGAGAACTCCAGTTTCTATAAATTTGTGGGTTTTTCTCTGTACACAATTAGCAGTTCGCTGTTAGCTGACATCGATATAAGAGGTCTACAACAGTGAATATCTTTTGCTCTCTCTTTTTTTTTTTTTTTTTTTCCTTTTCAGGAAGAATATTGGAAGTTTCAAAATCTCTCTCTCTCTCTCTCTCTCTCTCTCGCGATGATCTCTCGATGACTTTGAATTTTGAAGCTGGTGGGGAATAGAGATGACTTTGAAGGCCACATTTGTTTTTCACTTAGACTGCAATTTGTCGATAAACTTTAATCAAGAAGAAAATGGTGCAACGGAAGATTCTATTTGCCTAAAAGTAGATCATTTTTCATACTACCCGGGCAAATTGGACAAACATGAAGAGTGAAGCAAGAGGATCATCATTTGATAATGATAAATAAACAGCCAAACGCCCATTATTCAAAACATTTAAAGAGAGACAATGATCAAGACTGAAAACAGGAAGAAAATAGTTCATAACAACAATCAACAACCGACCAAGAGGTAATTATCGAGCATCAACCATCAGGAGAAAAACCAAAAGATAGAAAGAAAAAATATATATTGTAGAGAGGCAAAGGGATGGTTCAAGGGTAGAGCACGGTATATACGGTCTGAATTATAGCAAGTCCGAAGAGGAGGATGGCGGCGATGAAAGACGTTATAGACCAAGGACTCCTGAAGTAGGTGTGGTAGAGAGTAGCCATCCACGTGTACCAGGTGCTCTTGCAGTAGTCGCTGACCGCCGTGTGCACGGCCTCGAGGCTGCTCCCGGGTTCAAGCGTCACTTCCTTGCACAGCGAATTGAACAGCTCAGCGACCGCCTTGTCGCTCCCGATGGCATTCTGGATGATGTCCTCGGCATGGAGCAGTGCGACGTCCCCCTCTTTGTCGATGATTTTGTCCATGAGGTAGATGTAAGACGTGACCTCATTCCCGGCCCCGACATGGCAGTGCTCGAACGCGATAAGGTTGAGGTATGCAGACTCGGTGGTGTCGTCCACCAAGATCTTAGGGAGCTTCAGGACCCACCGGAGCCCCAGGACCCCCCTCTCAAAGGAGATGTCCGTGAGGCTGGTGCTCCCGCTCTTCTTGAAGTGGATCCCATGCTCATGGAGCTCGGTGGCCGACCGGATTAACCCCTTGCGTGGCGTGGGTGGCTCATGTGGGACATCGGGCTCGGGGGGCAGCAGGCTCTTCCTATAGACGTCCAGGACGTGTAAGCATTTGCAAGGGACCTTGCTGGGGGAGCAGAAGAATTTTAAGATGAGATCGTTGATGAATTCGTGGCCCTGCGTTATTGGAGTATAAAGTCAGTGCACTGAATACGAGATTGTTGTCGTGCGGATACTACTTGCATAAGGAAGTGTAAAAAGAAGTTTCCGATGGATAGATGTAATAATGAAATTGTCGGTTGGTCTAAAATCGATCTCTTGGATCTCACGTGGAGTACATCTGAAATCACCAAGCCATACGGTTAGGTTAACATTGTACGGCGGTTTGCCAGCATGCAATAACCTCTCTTGCGAAGGGAGTGAAATCTAAGAAACTAACCTTCTTGCCGTCGCTCTCGACGGCCACCAGCCGATCCAGCACTAGCATTGGCAGCTGATTCTCCAGCATCAGCATGTCTCGCCTGATGTACGGCATTACGTGGAGCTTCCCATGGTTGCTGAAGATGGGGTCGTTGACGGCATAGTCATTCGGTGGTGTCGCCTCCTGGGTCGCGACACGGAGAATCTCAAGCATGAAGCAGCCGTCAGTGATCATCAGCTTCAGGAACTGGCAGGCTGCGTCCCCGCTGCTGCCCCCCTTCCACATTGGATCCAGTTCATCGTAGCTTTCCTCGAGGACCTGCGCCACCTCCCTCAAGGACTTGAAGAAACACTCGAGGGGCTTCCCGGACCGTTTGAGAAAGTGGCGGAGCGCGCGGCACTTGTGTTCCTCCATGGGGTGGAGGCGGTCCTTACCGTGGTGATAGGGGCCGAAGGAGACAACCTGCGGCTGGTAGGCCTTGCTGTTGAGGTCGGCAATGCAGGGGCGGACCTTGTAGATGGACCGCTTCTCCCAGTTCTGTCGCTCGTCGGAGGGCATGAGCTCGAGGCTGAGGCTCTCCTTGAATTGGATGATATAGCTGGTCTCGTTCTGGCCCAGAGGAGACATGGTTC
Organism: Eucalyptus guilfoylei; assembly: GCA_016097605.1. Classification (NCBI taxonomy): domain Eukaryota; kingdom Viridiplantae; phylum Streptophyta; class Magnoliopsida; order Myrtales; family Myrtaceae; genus Eucalyptus; species Eucalyptus guilfoylei. The sequence continues at coordinate 18,036,290 of CM027869.1, read as the reverse complement.
CGCAAGTTTCTACTCTGGAGGGACTCGTGTTCTTGTGTTTTTCTTTTTCTTTTTTTTCTTTTTTTTTCTTTTTTTTCCTTTTTTCAAGCTGAAAGGGGTGAGAGAAGGGGTGAATTTATAGGGGGAAGGGGGGGAGAGAGAGAAGGGAAGTGTGTGGGAGGATAAAGTTTAGGGGTGTCCAAGCCCAATGCTCCAAGTCGAAGCGGTATTACGGGACTAACCTTGTACGGGTGACTCGTTTTTTGTGCCCGAGTTAAAGAGAGAACGTGTTTCTGCACGTCCCATGAAAGCCGTACGAGTCGAAGTGCATGGCACGCAATTTACGTGAATTCGATGTACCTCATGACTTTCTGCCCAAATTAAAAGGCTTGTATGAATAAATTATACGCAAAGGTTTTGCTAACATAACAGTTTTGTAGTGACTGTGAAAATAATAATTTATTATGAGTCATAAATTCTTAAAAAAATTGTCTCATAACAATATATAATTATTATTTTTTGATAAAGTCATAACAATATATAATTATTTGTCATTTGATTTTTTATAATCGAGAAGACCGTTATTCTCACAATAGATTAAAGGCTGCCATTCAATTATTTTTCTATAAATAATGTCAATTTAGGTTTGAACTTCTCTTTTTTAACATGACATTCCTCATAAGTTAACTTCATATAGTGACCATCTTGTGTGAAATTCACCAACTTTTACTTGTTTTATATGGAGAAAAATTAATTCAAGTAAATGGATATCAAAGTCAAACTATACCACGAAAGTCAAGTTTCTACATTAAACTAATAATAAACGTGTATTTTATCTTCTTTTGTTATTATTATTATTATTATTATTATTATTATTATTATTATTATTATTATTATTATTATTATTATTATTATTATTATTATTATTATTTTGTTGTTATTATTATTATTATTATTATTATTATTATTATTATTATTATTATTATTATTATTATTATTATTATTTTGGTTTCAAATCACATAAGCATAATGGGCGCCAGCATTAATGAGCTCCAAATCGAGAAGAATTTGGATTCATTATCACAGTTTATGATCTCCAATTGAGAAGTTCTTGGATTTAATCCAAATGCAACTAATTCCATAAGCAAGTATAACCTATATGAATATATGTGTGTGTGTGTATATCATCACACACAAACACATTATGTTTTAATCCCACGTAAGCCAACTACAGGACATTCCTTTCTTACTCAATGAGAAAGTACATCGGTCTGTTCTTTTTAGTGGTTATTCACTACTTTCGCTTTTGTGCCAAGTTCAGACAAAGAAATTCTCCTCAGAGCAAGGCATGTCCGAAAGCTTCTAGGTCAGTTGATACTCGAATAGTATGTTCAATTAAAAGTTTTTATATGGGGAACTTTCACGATTTTAGACGGACCCAAAGATTTTGAAAGAGGCAAAAATCTTTTATTTCTATGGTGTTTATCGTGGTTTCTCAGCAAATCTCAACCGTTGCTATGAGCCTAATCTAGGTAGAGCAACCGTTGAGATTTATGTGTAGAATTGAGGGGACTACAGATGATTCATGTCATTTCAAAAGAGCTGGGCAACGTTGTCCGAACCTACCTCTTGATTACCTTCATAACCCAAGCCAGCTTCATTAGATTTAAAATTGGGTTAGGTCACTCCACTAGAAGTACAAGTCAGACCCTTCAAAAACTTTCAGGCCCATCAGATGGTTCATTTTGATACTGTTCCTCCTTTTCTTCTTCTCCGAGGCAATACAAAAATCAGCGTTCAAGAGCTTTACCAAACTCAACTCCCACTGCTTTTTAAAACATGTCAGTTTAAGACATCTTAAGCTTTTTACCAATATCATTTTTTTATTCCGTTCTTCTAAATTTTTATTGCAATCAAATTTTCTAATATGCTTGATTTGTACAATCAAATCAATCAGTCAACAGCATCTAATGAGCTAAAAAATAAATTCATTGTAGGATACTTGTTCATGTAAATTTAACATCAAAAATACCTATTTGACATCATAAACGCATTTTGCAATGAAATTAAATTACTTGGTGTGTGTGTGTGTGTGTGTATCTCACAGAGGAAGGAATATGTTTGAATTTTTTTAGGCGTGTCTTTGTACAATTACAAAGGCTCTATTTATAGACTTTTACAAGAAGATCAATGTCTACAATTAAGGGGGCTTTGAAAGGAAATGTAATTCACTAATCGGGAATTGATAAAGTGATTTGTTGATGCTTGATTTGTGGGGATTTGATTCTGTCAATTGGTTTCTTTCTTTGGTGGAGAGTGTGTTGTGGGTTTCCTTCTTTGCTTGATTCTTCCAATGTTCCTTCTGTGGTGATACCATATTTGGTGCAGCCAGAATGTCGTTGATTGCTTGATCATTACAGATTTCTTGATTCTTACTAATTTCTTGAATTTCAGTGATGATTGATTCTCTTAACGGTCTCACTATGCTTACTAAAGATCTCAAGTGACTTATAATCATGCCTGATCGTTATGATGAAAAATTTATTGAGAAGCGTCTTAGTGCGACTATTCTCATATTCTTTTTATTATACATGTGCAAGACAATTTTATCATCATAAAAAAGATGGAGATTGTTGGGAAAACATCCTTATGGAATTTTGATGGTACCAAAACTATCTTTGGTACTAATACCTACTATGATAAGTGCGGATGGTGAATTAACTTTGCAAATGTCAATGATTTCTTGTATCGGTAAAGCTAAGAAACTAGGCTGCGACGAACTAGTGAACAAGCATCAATGTGAATGGTATTTCATGGTGGCTCGGATGGACCAAAGTCAAGCTAGTGTTCTTGACAATATTTGAGACTAATAAAAGTGAAGAACCGTCGACCTGTTGTTACACGTCATTTTGTCAATATTGTCATTGGTGATCGTCAATCAACTCACTCATAATCTGCACGAGCTGATTGTCAATTCTGAATAAATGGTGAGTTATCACTGATGATGGTGAGTTATGTGTATGAAGACGACCGTTGACTCCGTTGATGGTACAAAATATAGCCGTTGCAAGACTGAGTTCCCTAGTTAAGAAATTGGGAAAGATATCTAAAAAGCAACTAACAAGTTTTAGCTTCAGTAAAGTGAGAACTGTAGTGGACTCCATTTTTAGAAACCTGTGAAAGTCAAAAGAAGCAGTCATATAAGTAGTCCCAATTTTGACATACGACTCCGCCTACCCTCAAACGGCTAGCTTGATCTCTTTGAAGGTCTTCCACGGTTAGATTGAAGACTTTCATAATTAAGGATTGGTGCACCCAGATCAGACACGGAATACTCCACATTGTATGTTTGCTTTCTCCTTCCATTTCCCTATTTTCAACGAAACATTAGAACTACTATTTGTCTGACGATGGCGCAAAATTGATAATTATTCTAATGGCAGCTGAGCTCTAGAAGTACTTGGATTTAATCCCAAGTAAACCAACTGTAGGACATTCCTTTCTCACTCAATGAGAAAGTTCCTTGGTTTGTTTGATTAAAGGCTATTCACTACTTTTGCCTTTGGACACGAGTCTGAACAAAACATTCTATTCGAATAAGGCAAGTCTGAAAGCTTCTAAGCCTATCGATACATGAATGCATATGTGCAATCAAAAGTGTTTATACGGGGGCTTTCACGATTTTAGATGGGCCAAAGAATTTCAAAAGATGCAAAGTTCTTTTATTCCTATCGTGTTTCTCTTAATTTCTCAGCAAATCTCAACCGTTGTTGAGATTTATTTATGCCGTTGAGGGAGCACTGTACGAGAAAAGAGAATACACATAATTTGCAAGCGCTTAAACCCGCCTCTTGATTACCTTTACAACCCAAGCCCGCTTTATCGAATCTTAAATTGGGTTGGGCCACTCTACTAGAAGTATAACTCAAGTCCTCCCAAGACTTTCAGGCCCATCAGATGGTCCATTTTGATACTGATTTTCTTCTTCTTTTTCTAGATAATACCAAGAACAATGCTCAAGGGTTATGCCAGACTCAACTCCCACTACTTTCCAAAAACATGTCTCGTTAAGACCAATTTAGTCTTTTTACTAATATTTATTTTAAATTCCTCTTATCAGACTTTTTAATGCAATAAATTCCTTTAATATGCTTGATTTGCACACTCAAATCTTTTAATCATCAACACTTAACATCCTTCAAAGAAAAAACGGAATCTATGCATTGAAGTATACTTGCACATGCAGACTTAATGTAAAAAAATCTACACATCATTGTTAAAAAACGTCGAAGATATGATAACATAAAACATGCTTTATGAGAGAGAGAGACTCACCTAGATGAATCCAACGCAAAAGTTGCATTTTGACATAGGTTGAGGTCACGTTGGCCGTAACAATTTTTATAGGCGTAGCTGCTTGTCATGGCCTTGTCAACAATTTTTTAAACTAAATTACTTGAAAAAAATTTAGAGGGGTAAATAATTGAACTCTCGACTAGTATTTTAATATCATCAACCTTCTCAAGTACTTTTAAAAAAATGGCGACAGCGTGCAATGTAATGCGCATCAACTGTGCCTCTTAATGATTAAGAACAAGAAACATGCCTGTCCTTTTGCTATTGGGGTGGGGTTGGCCGAGTCTATGGCGGGACTTGAAATAATAGTTACATCCATTTATGTAAATTTTGGACAAATCCTGAATAATAAAGGATATTTCTCTTTAAACTGCTACGCAATATGTAATTTTGACTTAAGTATTTATCCCATTAAACTCAATCTACCAATGGTTAAACACGAAAAATACCAAGAAGAAAAGAAAAAAGATACATTACTCTCTCAAAAGTATATGTATTCAGCTATGGCTATGGAGGTGGCCGTGGATTTTGGCCCTTCAAGATCCGCTACGGTCGCGAATATGTTGACGAACTGGTCGCGTACTATTAATCCCAAACATCAAATCCTCAGGCAACCGATGTGGAGTCGTAGGAGGCCCTCCATACGCAGCCCCACCGCCATCTCTCTTTTGACCCAGTCCTCCCTCTCGCCCGCTCTCTCCTTCCGTCACATCCGTCTCCATTTTCCGCTTATAAAAAAACGTTGTGATGCAGCTAACAGACCACGCCACTGGTTTCTCAATGTCAAGAAGGATCCACATCGCTTGGTTTTTCTCTTTCGATACGCCAATTATTGCTCCTATAAACACCATTTTATTACGCTAAACCTCTCTGTCAATCTACTTAGCGTTTCGTCATCGTTCACGAGAGAGAGAGAGAGAGAGAGAGAGAGAGAGGGTTTATCTTGCATGGACCTGCCTTCTTCTGAGAAAATGATTAAAATAAAGGGGGATTTTCATTAAACTTAGCCGTCATTAATTAGCTGGTTCTATCTAGGGCAGTCTGTTTCTACTTGCAATTGCATTTTGTCCGTTCTCCATTGGCAGATGGCGATAAGCTCGCTCGCTTCCAAACAGCATCTTTACCACTGATAAAAATGGAAGAATCGTCGATCTTGTTGTTACACGTCATTGTATCGATAATGTCACTGATGATCATCAATCAACTCACTCATAATCTACATGAGCCGATTGTCAGTTCTGAATAAATGGTGAGTTATCACTTATGATGGTGAAATATGCATATGAAAATGACCATTGACGCCATTGATGGTACATAATATGGTCATTGCAAGACTGAGTTCCGTAGTTGAAAAATCGGGAAAGATATCTAAAAAGCAGCTAACAAGTTTTAGCTTCAACAAAGTGAGAACTACAATAGACTCCATTTTTAGAAACCTGCAAAAGTCAGAAGAAGGAGTCATATAAGTAGTCCCAATTTTGACATACGACTCCACCAACCCTCAAACAGCTAGCTTGATCTCTTTAAAGGTCTTCCACGGTTAGATTGAAGACTTCTATAATTAAGGATTGATACATCTTGGAAGAGATCGGACACGGAATACTCTACATTGTACGTTTGCTTTCTCCTTCCATTTCCCTATTTCCAACGAAACATTAGAATAATTATTTTCTGACGATGGCGCAAAATTGATAAATATTCTAATTGCAGCCGAGCTTAATTGGAACTGGAAGATGATAGGAAGCCTAAAATTGAGCTATTGCTACTTTGCAAGGACGCTCCCAATTCCTAAATATTTATCAAAGCAATTAACCTTATCTTTTAAATTGTTGTTCATCGCAGTTGTTGAAAATATGTCTCCATTTTGAGCCAAACCAAACCCGACATATGAGGATGTTTTGATGCTCGGCCATGTAATTCTGAAGTCATCAATGAGGTACTTCTGAGTTGTTCCCATTAGTGTTAATGACAATTGCAACGGTAATGGAATAAATGGAGAATTATGGCCGCACATGCACACATGGTCGGTCAACTTGTAATATGAGCTTAAAATTTCTATTTGCTTATTGATAATGGCGTTAGTTTTGTAGTGGGGGGAGATGAACTTGTTCGGGGAAATTAAACAGGTCAAGAGGATAAAAGCAAGAAGGCATAGACTCCTTTTGCTAGACACACGTGACTCCCTTCAGCGGAAATTGAGGGAACTCTCACAAGCTGCAACCTGCATCATGATGGAGGCTTGTGCTCAAAGAAAGATAAAGAATGTGGAGTTTTTATAATTTTAATCATGAGGGCCTTCTTCAGCATTATATAAAGACGCAGAAAGGATGTCGAAGACTTAAGAGCTTTAATGAAGCAAAAGGTAGGAGCTCTCGGCAGAGAGAAATTTTCGTTTCAATTACACATAAGTGATTTAACCACTTAAATTATTGTGTTAACAATTTGTTTATTCTTTTTATAAGATTGAGAGATTATTTCATTAAAAACTGTGGGAGGCTAAATACTAACTGAGTTATTGGATGTAATTAGGAGTTGGGGAACACCGAAAATGTTTGACTGTTCGAATATGATTGTATTACTTGTTCCATAGTGGAATAATGTGTTGCTTTCCCCATGGAGGTAGGTTATATCAACCGAACTACATAAATTCCTTGTCCAATTTATTTCTTTCTTTTCATCTGTTTTATTGGATCGCTTGCTTCATTATTATTTCAGCAGTTCATAAAGAAAATATGAGTATTGTTCATTAAGGTTAGAGAATTGCAGTTTCTATAAATGTGTGTTTTTCTTTGTACATTAGCAGTTCTCTGTTAGCTTACATCGATATAGGAGCTCTACAACAGTGAATATCTTTTGCTCTCTTTATTTCAGGAAGGATATTGGAAGTGTCAAAATCTCTCTTTCTCGGGCATAAAAGTAAGTTCCCTTGGTTAATGGCAGATTGCTTGACGACTGGAAAATAAATAGATGACTTTGAATTTTGAAGCCGGTGGGGAATAGAGATGACTTTGAAGCGAAACTTGTTTTTCAATTAAATTCGGTGCAATTTGTAAATAAATATTAATCAAGAGGAAAATGGTGCAATGGAAGATTCATCTGCCTAAAACTAGATTATCCTTCATGCTACCTAGCCAAATTGGACAAACATGAAGACTGAAGCAAGAGAATCATCATTTGATAATGATAAATAAGCAGCCAAACGTCCACCATTCAAAACATTTAAAGAGAGACAATGAACAAGACTGAAAACAGGAAGAAAATGATTTATAACAACAATTAACAACCAAACAAGAGGTAATCATCGAGTATCAACATCAGGAGAAAAACCAAAAGATAGAAGAAAAAAATTATTGCAGAGAGAGGCAAACGGAGCGTTCAAGGGTAGAGCATGGTATATACGGTCTGAGTTATAGCGAGTGCGAAAAGGAGGATGGCGGCGATGACAGACAATATAGACCAAGGACTCCTGAAGTAGGTGTGGTAGAGAGTAGCCATCCACGTGTACCAGGTGCTCTTGTAGTAGTCGCTGACCTCTTTGTGCACGGTATTGAGGCTACTCTCGGGTTCAAGCGTCACTTCCTTGCACAGCGAATTGAACAGCTCGGCGACTGCCTTGTCGCTCCCGAGGGCATTCTGGATGATGCCCTGGGCATCGAGCAGTGCGACATCCCCCTCTTTGTCGATGATTTTGTCCATGAGGAAGATGTAGGACGTGACCTCATTCCCAGCCCCGACATGTAAGTGCTCGAACGCGATAAGGTTGAGGTATAGAGACTCCGTGGTGTCGTCCACTTGGATCGTGGGGAGCCTCAGGACCCCTCTGGCAAAGGAGATGTCCTTGAGGCTGCTGGTCTCACTCTTCCTGAACCAGATCCCATGCTCGTGGAGCTTGGTGGCCGACCGGATTGTCTCCCCACGCAGCCTGGGTAAGACCTCATTGGACTTCTGCTTCTTGAACTTCTTTTTTTCCGGCTTCTCCTCATGTAGCAGCAGGCTCTTCCTATAGACGTCCAGGACGTGTAGGCATTTGCCAGTGACCTTGCTGGGGGAGCTGAAGAAGTTGACGATGAGTCCGTTGATGAATTCGTCGCCCTGCGTTGTTGGAGTATAAAGTCATTGCACTGAATACGAGATTGTTGTCGTATGGATGCTACTTGGATAAGAGGTGTAAAAAGAAGTTTCCGATAGATAGATGTAATAATGAAATTGTCGGTTGGTCTCGAATCTATCTCACGTGGGGTACATCTGAAATCACCAAAGCTATACGGTTTGGTGAACATAGTACGGCGGTTTGCAAGCATGCAATAACCTCTCTTACGAATGGAGTGAAATCTAAGAAACTAACCTCCTTGCTGTCACTCTCGACGGCCACCAGCCGAGCCAGCACTAGCATTGGCAGCTGATTCTCCAGCATCAGCATGTCTCGCCTGATGTACGGCATTACGTGGAGCTTCCCATGGTTGCTGAAGATGGGGTCGTCGACGGCATAGTCATTCGGTGGTGTCACCTCCTGGGTCGCGACACGGAGAATCTCAAGCATGAAGCAGCCGTCAGTGATCATAAGCTCCAGGAACCGGACCGCCATGCCCTCACTGCCGCCCCCCTTCCACTCGGGGTCCAGTGCATCGTAGCTCTCCTCAAGGTCCAGCGCCACCTCCCTCAGGGACTCGAGGAAGGGCTTGAGGGGCTTCCTGGACCGCTTGAGGAATTCGAAAAGCGCGCGGCACTTGTGCTCCTCCATGGGAAGAAGGTGCTTCTCGCCATGGTGGTAGGGGCCGAAGGAGACAACCTGCGGCTGGCAGGCCTTGCTGTTGAGGTCAGCGATGCAGGTGCGGACCCTGTAGATGGACCGCTTGTTCCAGTACCGTTGGTCATTGGAGGCCTTTCGCTTGAGGCTGTCCTCGACTTGGACGATCCAGTCGGTGTCGTTCGGGTCCGGCGGTGGCGGTGAAGGATTCATGATATTTGCGCAAGTTTCACAGGTTCAGCAAATTTCTGTTCCGGAGTGTCCTGTGTTCTGTCCTTTTTAAGCTGAAAGGAGTGAGAGAAGAGGTGCATTTATGGAGAGAGAGAGAGAGAGAGAGAGAGAGAGAGATGGGAAGAGTGGAGAGGGGGAGGGTGGGCTCATTGCTTCAAGTCGAAGAGGTATTCCGGGACAAACTTTGGATACGTGTCTCACTTTTTGTTGTCCTAGGTAAAGAGAGAACGTGCTGTAGCGGTCCCATGAAAGCCGTACGAATCGGATTGCATGGCACGCAATCTACATGAATTCCAGGTATGAATAGATAATATGTAATGTCAATTTAGGTATGGACTTCGCATAGTTTACATGAGACTCCTTATTATAAATTAATTTCAGATTGCCACAAGAGAAGTTGTAGCCACCTCGAGTGAAATTCCAGAACTTCCAATTGTTTCCTACGAAGAAAAAAATTAACTCAAGTAAAAAGATTAGAATTCAAATCAAAGTCAAATTATACTGGGAAAGTCAAGTTTCTACATTAAACTAATCATTAGCGTGGATTTTATCTTCTTTTTTATTATTTTTGGTTTCAAATCACAAAGTTTAATCCGCCGCCAACATTTTTGAGCTCCAAATCAAGAAGAATTTGGATCCATTATAATAGGTTATGAGCTCCAATTGAGAATATAATCCCATAAGCAAGTATAGCTTATATGATTATATACGTATATATTATATATGTATATATCATCACGTACGACCCATTCAAACTTAATCCCAAGTAAACCAACTGTTAGGACATTCTTATCTTGCAAAATGAGAAAGTGCTTCAGTCTGTTTGATTAAAGGCTATTATTCACTACTTTTTCTCTAAAATCTGAGTTCAGACAAAAATTCTTCTCGGAGCAAGGCGTGTCCAAAAGCTTCTAGGCCTACCAATACATGAATGTGTATGTGGGATTAAAAGTTTTTATGTGGAGAATTTTCACGATTTTAGATGGACCAAAGAATTTCAGAAGATGCATAGTTCTTTTATTCCTACCGTGTGTTTCTCTTAATTTCTCAGCAAATCTCAACCATTCTTGAGGTTTACTTATGCCATTGAGGGGAGCACTATACGTTAGTATCCATGTCATTTGCAAAGAGCTGACCTGCCCAAACCCGCCTTGATGACCTTACAACCCAAGCCGGCTTTATTAAATCTTAAATTGGGTTGGGCCACTCTACTAGAAGTATAACTCAAGTCCTCCCAAGACTTAGAGGCCCATCAGATGATCCATTTTGATACTGATTTTCTCCTCCTCCTCCTCCTCCTCCTCCTCCTCCTCTTGATAGTAGCTCAAAGGTTTTGCCAAACTCAACTCCCACTACTTTTTAAAATCATGTCACGTTAAGACCAATTTAGTCTTTTTACTAATATTTATTTTCAATCCCACTTATCAAACTTTTTAATGCAATAAACTCCTTCAATATGCTTGATTTGTACACTTAAATTTTTCAATCACCACTGGTGATTCATCAGTATTTAACATGCTTCAAAAAAAAAAAAATCTATTCATTGTAGTATACTTACATGCAGACTTAATATAAAAATATCTACACGTTATTGTAAAAAAATGTCGAAAATTTGATAACATAAAACATATTTATGAGAGAGAAAGAGAGAGAGAGCCGCATGAGCACATGCAATGATGGATCACCCCTTTTTCGCGTGACACGACTTAGGAAAAAAAAATTTCACCTAAATCGATCTAAGGCAAAAGTCGCATTTGAGATAAGTTGATATCACGCCGGCCGCAACAATTCTTATGGGCGTAGTTGCTTGCCATGGCTCTGTCGACAATTTTCTAAACTAAATTACTTGAAATTTTTTTTATAGGGATAGATATTCAAACTCTCGATTAGTATTTTAACATCATCGACCTTCTCAAGTACTTTTAGAAAAGGAAGCTCATAATATAATGTGCATCTAATGTGCTTCTTAATGATTAAGAACAAGAAACACAAACACAAAAAGGAAAATAAAGAAAAGAAAAGATACAGTACCCTCTCAAAAGTATATGTATTCAGCTATCGCTATGGAGGTGGCTGTAGATTTTGGCCCTTCAAGACCAGCTACGGCCGCGAATATGTTGACGAACTGGTCGCGTACAGTTAATCCCAAACATCAAATCCTCAGGCAACCCAAACGAATGATGTGGAGTCGTCGGAGGCCCTCCATACGCAGCCCCACCGCCATCTCTCTTTTGACCCAGTCTCCCTCTCGCCCACTCTCTCCTTCCGTCACATCCGTCTCCATTTTCCGCTTATAAAAAAACGTTGTGATGCAGCAAACAGACCACGCCACTGGTTTCTCAATGTCAAGCAAGATCCACATCGCTTGGTTTTTCTCTTTTAATACGCCAATTATTGCTCCTATAAACACCATTTTATTATGCTAACCTCGCTGTCAATCTACTAAGCGTTTCGTCATCGTCCACGAGAGAGAGAGAGAGAGAGAGAGAGAGAGAGAGAGGAGAGGGGTTTATCTTGCATGGACCTGTCTTCTTCTGAGAAAATGATTAAAATAAATGGGGGTTTTCATTAAACTTAGCTTTCATTAATTAGCTGGTTCTATCTAGGGCAGTCTGTCTCTACATGCAATTGCATTTTGTCAGTTCTCCATTGGCAGACGGCGGTAAGCTCGCTCGCTTCCAAACGGCATCTTTACCACTTGTCTCGTAGAAGAAATTCTTTTTAATATTGGGTTTAGGTATCTTTCTTTTCCTTATCGAATGATGTTCATGCTTTGGACGTTCTTACATGACCTTTGTTACTCTTCAAGAGGCATTACGGCTTTGTTTGGGAGTGCAAAGTGAAAGGAAAGGAAAGGAAAGGATGGAGGTAAAAATTAGGAGAAAATACTTAATTACGCATTGTTTGGGAGAGCAAAGGAAGCGAATAGAAAGTGGAGCATAAGATGTAAATTAACCCTACTCAAGTAATTCATTTAAACTTCGAGTCTCGAGTAGAGACAATAAAAGAGTTTAGCTATATAGTCTTCAAGATGTCACTTCAAAGTCTAAACACTGCTGTGAAGGTAAAATTCTGATGTTGCAAATACTATATTTTGATCCCAAATTTTTTTTCACTGAGATGGGATCCTATTTTCACAATTGAATATGTTCCAATTTCTTGATCGGATCATTATCCTTTTGGTGGGGTTGAACTCAAGCCCACAAAGTCGAGATCACAAAATTTGCAAAGAATTACTTTCAAGGTGACGCAGTGCAAAAGTCGCTTCAAAATCTCAAATCTAATAATAAGTTAGTCAAATTGTCATAATATGTCTTCGTTGATGTTTGTTAATTTAGCGAAATCTCCCTTGAGCAGCCAGATATTGTCCTTACTTAAATACAAGAAACTATTTCTATCTGAATTGGCTATCTATTCATGTCACATTAAAAAGATATTCAGTAAATGATAAAATTATATGGGCTTATCACCCTTTTGAACTCTTATTCTCTCATCCATAAGATAACTTCTTTGGTTTGTTGGCTTATGGAAGTGTTGTAGGCCAAGGAAGGGCTCGAGACATTTTGCTATGTCGAAATTGCCGAGGCTGAGGCTCTCAAGGAATGAATTGGGAAGATTGTGTGACTGAGACTGATTCAAAGAATGTTCGTGAAGGTTTGTTAAAGAAGGGTGAGAGCATTGTAAGGAAGACTGTTCCTGTTACTCATGAAATTTGTGAAGTTTTGATGTTGTTTCGATACGAAGTGCAAATCCAGCTGCTAAATCGGGTGGCAATTGCAAAGACGAAAGGAATTTGCCTCCATTGGTGGTTGGTTTATCCTCCTCCTCCTCCTTTAGGACTTTTGTTAGACTATATTTTCAAATATTTTCACAATGGGATTTTGTTGTATTTAGTGGGAATGACTTATGTTATCCACTTTGGTTTTTTTTAGATCCAAAACTCTTGAAACTTTCTCAATACTGAAATGCTAACGCGTAAATTCATGTATAAGTTTTTTCATAATTTTTTAATTTTTAATAATATTTTAGATAATATATTTATTTTTCATGATACATTTAGTAAAATTATTTGTTTCAAATATCCACATAAGTGTAAACAAACAGATTTAAGAAAAGTAATGATGATATTTTGGCAAAAAAATAATAATTACAAATAAATCCTAAAACTTGTCATGAAAAATACTGAAGTCCTTGCATTTTCATTTCCAAAGTTAGATGTTAAAATTTGCAAGTTGGATGCACTTGGGTCATTTTATAACTTGTCGATTTCAAGTTGACAAAAAAATGCTATATATGACTTTTTAAAATTATATTTTGAATCTCATGTGGCTGTCAATATAAAATGCCGTGTAGATTTTCTGTCTACTAAACCTAACAAAGTTAGTAGAACTAACTAAAGTAGGCAACCGTGATAAGTTTTACCACTAAAATTTTAAAAAAAAAAAAAAAAAATAGGACTATAAATCGACAAGTTTTAGGCTCCTCCACTAATCGTCCAAAAATAAAACCTCTCATCTTGTCAACATTAACACGGATTTTACCACGAGATTATGCTTAAAATCAAGAGACTATTGAGAAATGAAATCAGCTAGAAGTAATAAAATTTGTATTCTCATGTCTAATATACTACCATTTTTCAGCCACCAGAAAAAAAAAAAAAGCTGTACCATGAATTGAATTTAAGGAAATATAAATTTGTTAATTCTTTTCATTTCTTTCATTTCTTTTTTGGCACTTCACTATCGATGACGACCCAAGAGTTTCTGTCAACTGGCTCATGATCAAGCACAAAAGGCAAAAGAGGGTTTTCGACACGGCGAATCGCCGTCGTCGTCGTCGCAATTAGATCATTCTCACATGCCGAAGAAGGTTCAGCAGAGGAGACCCGATCCAGAGAACTCGGATGGGGACCGGCCGGTTGGCCCCTAGCACAGAGAAGGGCCGAAACCCCTTCTTGACTCTCCTGTTCTCCTCCCGCTCGTGCACTCTCTCTCTCCTCTTCTAAGGTCGAATCGCCTCGTAAATCTCTCCTCGCACTGTTCTCATTGGTCCCCACCTGTCTCTGTCTCTTCACTTCCTAAACAATTCAACTTAAAAATGTTGTTGTCGTTTTATATTCATCTTCTTACTAAAAGCGTGCTCGTTTATTTTATGCATACGTACCCTGCTCCTCTCCCTGCCCATCTTTTAGCTCCCTCCCCATCCATTAGCCTTAGATTCTCCTTGTTATTCTTCCATTCCATGTAATTCTCTCTCTCTCTCTCTCTCCCTTCGTGTCCCTCGGTCTGAAGATCTTCTTGCTGATTCCAGAGAGAATGTGATTCTTTCCATCGTGGGCCGGCCTCGTTTCCGCTTCTGACATCTGTAATCCTACAATTCAGGTTTGAATCTTCCTCTTCTCTTTACTTAACTGCTTTCTGGGAGTCTTTTAGCTCGAACCCAGAATAAGAAAGGGGGGAAAAAAGGAAGGAAACTACTCCACATGGAACATTGTGCATTCCTTTTATCTTACCATTCAGGTCTTCAGATTTTGTTCTCTTATGTTCATGATTTCAATTTTCATTTTTTTTTTTTTTTTTTTGGGGAGGATTGGAATTTCCCTCTCTTGTGCTCTCTTATGTTCTTGAATTTCCCAGCAATTCATTCGTCATTCTCTTTGGTCATCAAAAGTTTTGGTGTTGTTGGAAGTTCAGGTGAGAATAGAGATCGGTATCAGATGGGGATGTCTGGACTGCAAATCGCACTGGCCCAGTTAGTCCTTTGAAAGAATGAAACAAGCGGTGATTTTATTTTCCTTCGTCTTTGTGATCACTGATTGATTAGTGGAGTGGCGTGCCTCAAAACTCTCTCTGTTTCGTGTCTTCTTCTTTGCCTTTTTTTAATTTCCTTTTTTATCGTCGTGCCCAGGATTTCCAAGGCACTTTAATCAATTGGCAGCCCTGGGCTCATCTACTGAGAGCAAAACCATTTTCCGATCAGGTTTGTACTTGTGCTCGGCGTTCGCGTTGGACTTGGGTTTATATGGACGTGAATGTTTAGTTATTCAGTTGAAAATGGCATCTCTGAATAAGTTCATCTGGATGGAGTCAATCTTGATCAACTCCTTTGTTCACCCAATAAAATTTGCTTGTGGGAACTGAGAAAGAATTTCAAATCTCACCCCTTATTACTCCCTTTTTCCTGTCCTTTTGCTAGTAACTCCAGTTTATACTGTGCTGGTATTTGGTCGAATCCTACGTGAAAGATCTTGTGGTTGAACTTTTGATTACTTCTCCGAGTACCTTTTTCGTAGATACCCATTGTGGTGGATTAACTTTTTTAGTTAAAGTGAAATGCACTTTTCCCTAGAGTGATTTGTCAGCCAACTAATCGCGGTACTCGATTGCTCAAGTCAGAATCCACCCATGTCTATGTACCACTTTGGTGATATCTAGATCCTTGAGGGAAAAATCAAAGATACTTAGTGTTGTTGTTGGTTTCCAAAAATATGATAATAAACTTATTCAATGGAACAATTTAGCGACATAGCATATAGATGCAGTAATCTTCTTAATTCAGATTCTGTAGAAGTATCTGAAACCAGTAAAATTTCAATGGTTAGCCTTCACAATTGCGATTTCCCAAATTTACATCTTCAAGTATGGTTTCTTTTACCTTCAACATAGACTTCCAAATGCCAGCAGTAGGTTTCTAATCTTGACTGTCAATAAATTATAAATCATATGGTAAGAGGAAATGCAATAAAGATTTAAAAGAAAAACATTTGTTTGCACAATAATGCTCTTACTGAATTAAATGAAACAGAAACGTCATCATGCTCTTGCAAAGCATGCAAAACACATGGTTTTCTTGTTTAATTGATTTTCATATTACCTCTGTGCAACAGCGCCAAATTTTATGGGTGACTTTACATTTGCTCAATCCAAGGAACAATTAACGAGGTTATTTCCTGAGAAATATTCATTGTTTGATTTAAGTTGGCTGCTGGCGTGTGAATGACTTAACTTTTAATCATTCAGAAGAATTAGTAAGAAACAGCTGCACTGGGTGGCATTTGCCTTCGACTATCAGAAAATGCCTTTAATATTGATAATTACCTCTTTGTCTTGGTAAGACACTCAGTACTTTTTTGCTTGCTCATGTATCAAAAGCAAGTGTTGTCTTGATGCCTTTAGCACAAGTCACTTATATTAAGCCCTTAAATCTTGCTTGCTTCCTCTGAATTCTGCAGGCACAACTTCTGTCGATATCCAAATGTTTGAAACTTTGCCTTTGGTCAACTTTCATGGGAAGGAATTACTGCTCTGAGATCGGACACGTCCTGCTAGAGGAATTTGACTCATCCGTGACATCTGTATTCTGTGAGAGACATGGTGGAAACATTAAACATTGATTTCCCCATGCCTGCGAGTAAACTAAGTGTCAGTTTTGGCTATCAATGCAATACCACTAGCTACACCAGCTTGATGAGCATCAAAGATGAATTTGATGATTCGGATAGTGTCATGACTTGTAGTTCCACTATGAGGATTAGGAGTGGCTCCTTTTCTTGTTTGTCTGGTGCTGCTCTGAGTGCCAATGCAACTTTAGCCAACACAAGAATCGGTAGTGGCATCATAGGAGAGGAAATCTTGCCCAGCATTGACTCTCCAAAATCATTTAGAAGATTGCCCTCTTCTTCTTCCCTATCTCAGCTGGACCTTGTATCATTGTCCTTCAATCATAGCATTGCTCCCTTGGTCGGGAGTGGATCATCGGACTCTGAGATTGTCGATAATGAGAGGAACCTTTGTCCGTCTAAGAGTTCTCCCACTCGAACAGAGTCTTCCAGCTTTCTTAATGCAATGGATGTACATATGGCGGGAGGGGCTGCAGGTGAGGATAGAGTCCAGGCTGTGTGTTCAGAAGAAAATGGGTGGCTCTTTTGTGGAATATATGATGGATTTAATGGGCGTGATGCTGCCGATTTCTTAGCTGGGACACTTTATAACAGAATTGCTTCTTCTCTGCATAGCCTGGAGTGGCGGACAATGAAGCTACATAGGTCATGTGAAAGTGGTTCACTACATCAACTTTCTGAAAGTACTCATGGCAGTGTCAATAATGACATTTCCTTGACTGCTGATCCATACACTTCAAGTTTGGAGGATAGAGAAATCGAACCTTTTCAGTCCTCTGATGATGCATCCACACATGACACTTTTCACTGTGGGGTGATAAATTGTCTCAATAATGCTGTTGCTCAAGCAGAAAGTGATTTCCAGTGCATGGTTGAACACGAAATGGAAGACCGGCCTGACCTGGTGTCTGTCGGATCATGTGTGTTGGTGGTGCTTCTCCACATGAATGACATTTATCTTCTAAATTTAGGAGACAGCAGGGCTATATTGGCGACAAGTGATGGCACTCGGGATGGTGCTTTGAAGACAATTCAGTTGACGGAAACTCATACTGTGGATAATGAACTGGAGAAGAATAAGCTTTTGGAGGATCACCCTGACGATCCTCATCCTATTGTAAATGGAAGAGTGAAAGGGAAACTAAAGGTTACTCGAGCATTTGGAGTCGGTTACCTCAAAGAGGTAGCCAATTG
Organism: Eucalyptus guilfoylei; assembly: GCA_016097605.1. Lineage (NCBI taxonomy): Eukaryota > Viridiplantae > Streptophyta > Magnoliopsida > Myrtales > Myrtaceae > Eucalyptus > Eucalyptus guilfoylei. The sequence continues at coordinate 18,018,384 of CM027869.1, read as the reverse complement.
TTTATGCCTGCTTTAATTGAAGATGAAGATTGAATCCACTAATTTATTTATGTAATTCGAATTGATTTTGTTCCAAACTATTTTAATCCTCGCAGAGTAAAATGAATGATATGTTGATGGGCATACTCCGTATTCAGAACTTACGGAGCCCTCCTTATGTTTATTCCCATCCCTTCACAATGAGCCATAGAGTGTCAGAGAATGATCACTTTGTTGTTCTGGGAAGTGATGGGCTGTTTGACTTCTTCAGTAATGATAAGGTTGTGCGGCTTGTTCATCTCTTCATCCAGCATAATCCTGTCGGTGATCCTGCGAAGCACCTCATTGAACAGCTTGTCCAAAAAGCAGCCAAAAAAGCAGGTTAATTGCTTCTGAGATAATGTCTCTTTGTTTTAGGTCCCCCTTTTGTTGGTGGTGCAATGGAAACAGGATTCTCTCTCTCTCTCTCTCTCTCTCTCTCTCTCTCTCACTCTCTCACACATCCTCATTCAGCCACACACACAGCCATCGAATCTGTCATTTTATGGACAGGCAAGGTAATGTTAGCAAGCTAGTGATCGCCAATTGGATCAGTATCCTCTGGTTTCCGCTGTTTAAGCACTGAAAAAAGAAAGCAGAACCTGCATAAAGATTAATTAATTCGACCCATCTGTCTGACTTGGAATGGCAACTTCTATAGATGTTACACGAACCAGATAGCATCTGTTTCTTCTAGTGAATATTTCTTGTTCCTATTGTAGGTTTTAGTGCTGATGAGCTCTTGAATGTTCCTGTGGGACGGAGAAGGAAGTATCACGATGATGTGACAGTTATAGTAATCATCCTTGGCAATAAGCAGCGGACATCTACTGCATCAACATCCCTGTAGCAACAATTGTACTCACTTCTCAACTTGTCCAAATAATGAATAAAGGATGAGCCAACAAGTGATTCGGCTTTAGGCTTTTGAGATTTCTCAAGATACTGTTTGTAGTCTGTATATGCAGAGATCATTAGAAAGTATTTGATGGGTTGAGTGTTAGCCTGTCGCCATTTCAATACAACAAACTGTGCCAGAGCTGAGCTTTCTAATTTTTTTGCAATCATATGGTTATTTGATATCAGTGAGCGTTGCTTTTCGAGCTTGTTAAGTTTCCTTGCTTGTCTGCAGTATGCTTGAAGTTATGTTTTAGAGCACCTTTGACATGGAACTCTATGTCGCAAAAGATCTGTTGGTTTTCTACCTCCTTCAGCTGGATGATAATGGAGATTCTTAGTAATGCATGTCATTTTTTTATTTTTTGAAATTCACCTTGTATTCAACTGTTCCAGTTTTGTGCGTTTCCACTTCAGCATGCAAATCTTTGAATTCGTGCTCATGATCATTTGTCTACTTTTTCAGCTAATTAGAAATCTCAGTTAACTGGTACATCTTTGTGAATTGTGATGTGTATCAATTATGCTTATGCACATGTTTCAACGTCCCAGCCTTGAGTGCTGCACAGGAGTACAATTCTTGAGGATCATGAAGGGTCCTCGGTCTCTGAACAACAAAATTTAGTTTGTTTTAATGAGAAGGACCTGTACTTTTCCCCATCAAAACCAGGCCTAGAACTTCAGAAATATTCAAGACCGCTATGAATTATGTACTTCAATCCTCAGCTTCTTCTAGGTGAGAATAAGAAATAGAAACATAGTCCAGCTCTCTGGCAAAACAGATTTAAGACCTTTCTGAGGTGCTTATGCTCTTCCATTGTGGAGTTGACAGAGGCGAGCTAGAACTGATACACAAGCTCTTCTGAGGTGATACCAGCAGTGCTTGAATTTTATTATCAATCAAATTGTTGTTACCATTCATTCACCTTCAAGCAAACTTACAGACTGATTCTTCTTTTACATTATGATGCTCCTAAAAATGTCCAATAGATTTATAGATCTTATGACAAAAGAGCACAGTGGAGACAAGAAAACTGTGTAATCGATCATGATGAAGTACTGAAATTCTGAATGTTATGCGTGGATAGAGTTTGATTTTTTGAGGCTTAGACAGTTAAACCCATTTACTTGCACTGATGGAAACTGAAGTATTGAGAGACTACCTGCGAATTTATGGACATTAGAAACAGACATTTTATCATCATCTTTGGCCTCAGAGTTGGAATGACATGGATGTAGGTTTATCATCGTTGCTAACATCCGGATGAGAAGTTCCCTGAAGTTTCCCTTGACTAACTGAAAACTACTGAGCTATTTAGCAGAGTTTAAGAATGGTTTTCTTATGCATTAAGGAACCAAGTTAGTGAAACTGAGATCAAGAATAAGTCTAAAGGGGTTCTTGTTTCAGCACCTTCAGGATGAAACAGTTTGATGCTAAAGATGTCTAGGTCTTTTGCTCCCTCGTCCAGCTGGATTGTTGTGGTGACTCTTGAAATTCATGTCCAGTTTTTCTAAAATTTATGTTGCATTCAACTTTTCTGATACCGCAAGTTTTCATTTTAGCATGTTGATCCCTAGAATTGGCGCTCATGTTCCTTCACCTTCTTTTTCAGATAATCTGAGATCTTGGTTAATTGCTACATCTCATGCTATGTGATTTCATATTATTAGTTCACATTTTTTAAGCCCCAAACTTTCATGTGGAGCAAGAGTATTTCCATTCTTGAAATCATTAGAAGTCCTCATTCAGACCAGGCCAAGAACTTCAGTGAATTCAAGATTCTTATTAATCGCGTACTTAAAATTCCAATCTTCTCCTAGAATGACAAAAGTAAACGTACTTCAGCTCTTTTCCCAAATAAATTTTATAGAAATTTTGAGATTGGTCGTGCTCTAATGCTATGAAGTTGACAGGCAAGATGCACGAGAACGGATAGCTACACTAGCAACACTGGGCTGTGCACAAGTGTTATTACCAATCTAGTAGTTCTTTTTATTCACTCACTTTTGAGATTAAGCAATTTTATTGTTCCTGTACAATTTTTCAGTCGGCTGAAGCACCCTTCTTTGTTTGATCAAACTCAAAGACCGACAATTCTTGGACATTTTTATTTTACTGCCCTTCAAATTTCCTGTATACTTCTAATAGTTACAACACTTATGAAAAAGCTAAAGGACACTGTCTAGATCTGATCATGACGAAGAAATACCAAAGTTCTGGTGTACAATCCAAGTTCCTGAAGCTTAGACGATCAACCCTGTTAACTTGCATTGATGTAACGTAGTAAACATAGATGAAGACACAGATTCTCCATACTCCACCAAGTATTCAAGGACTAAACTTTGTAGATGGATTGGCAACATAACCCGACCGTGTCATCAGCTTTGGCTTCTCAGTGGAACGGCATTCAACGCACTTAGGTTTAGTACCATTGCAATCGTCTGAATGAAGAGTTTTCTGAAGTTTCCTGGTTAATCTGTGAACCGATGAGCTATCTAGCAGAGCTCAGAAAAGTTTTTTTCTTTCCATCAAAGCATACCTTAAAATCCCAGATCCTTGTCTTCCGGACATAATCTAAATCTCAAAATGGAAGCATGCAGTCTCCTAATTTAGAACAGGATTGGTCACTGTGATCACAATGATTACTGGGAGATTAAATTCTCTCTATCGACAATTAAATTTCTTAAACTTCCTCTTCAGACCATACTTCATGTAAGCTGAACACGTTAAGCACAAGTCAGCCACTGAGTTCGTGGCAATCTTAGCGTATCCATCTGTGTCACAGTTGTCACAGAGTGGTGTCCTAGCCAGGATTAACATTAGATCACAGGAACATCGACTTTGTCAGGAGCATCTGATTAATTTATGAGCTGTTCATTAGATCACAGGACCATGCAGTCTGGCTTCAGGCAAAACTTTCCTAAATTTGGAAGTGAAATATTTCCATAGTTCGGTCAAAGCCGTATTGCCCCTCCCAGCAATCATAAAGGTTTCGACCGTATTTCTTCAATCAACTCGAGTTAAAAACACTCTTAGCAACCACTCGAGAGCCCCTCAAGCTATCAGAGACAAACCCAGAACACCCAGCTTCTGTTACCATACAAATTTCACATTGTTCACTCCACCAGCGAAACAGAACAAAAATAGCAATCAATCTTGTTATTTCCCAGCAGATGAATTAAGTACATCTAGAAGCTCACAAGGTATGAGTTTTACTTTTACGACGGTATACACCTGCTTAATTTGAGGCCCCAGTCCCACACCCATCTTTTATCAAAGACACGGAAATAGATGAACGAATAGTGGTAAAACATAACTTAAGCAACAACAATATAGCATCCAATATCTATCTTATTAGGCTCATCTTTCATGCTTAGCTTCTTAGTCTCTCATGACCACCAAATTCAGAATTTGATCAGACGTCCCTGTCCCTCCTGCACTCCGGGGACATCGCAGGGTACCTCTTCCGATCGGCGCAGTAGTTGTAGATGGTGTATTTCGAGCGCACCCATCGGAGCCTCCGGTACTGGAAGGCATCGAGGTCCTGGAACTCCTTCTGGTCCCACCACCTCTGGCCCTGAGTAGCGCAGAACTTGGCCTCAACCGACGCTTCGCACCCGTCGATGTGGAACCCCCGGTAAGCGGCCACGAACGGCGCCTTGGACCAGTCGGTCTTCTCAAGCCCTCCACGAGTGGCCCAGTCATCCGCATTCCACAGGCTGGAGTACAATTTCATCGGCTGGTTGAAGGGGAATTTCACCCCAAGGTCCTTGCTGTTCTTGAACACCCGGATCGGCACGTCATCCACGAAGAATCTGCTCGAAAGCAGATTGAAATCAATACCGAATAACCCCAATTCAACCATTGAATCATAAGTTCAGCCATTCGCGAGAACCTATTCTAAATCTCTATCGAAGAAAACATAAATTAGTTATTATTAAACACTCTTACTATGAATGGGAAGTTCAACTACTCAAGATCTTTTACCTAGTGTGAAAATCTTGAGTTCTTTCTCAATTTTTTCAATGCTCAAAGAGTAGGTCCATGTGCTTTTGAGCTGTGATTAGCAAAGCAGCAATCACATCCCAAGAGACCGAGATGGACATCACTGTTGATTCGCTCCCCCCCAATTTGCTCACATTGTGAAAAAACAGGGAACGAAACCAAGAAAAAGTGATTGGTTGGCAATCTTTTTGCCAAGTCCTGTCGAAATCTATAACATTGAAAAAGGAGGGCCACGAAAAAGTGAGTCCTAACAACCCCCCAATGACCAAAGCAGAAATAGCGTGAATCTCCCTTTGATTCGTCTCATCTGTTTGACACTAGGGGCTCTGTCCTTTGTCGGGGACTAGTTCGAGAGTGAGATGTGTGAGCTGTATCCAGGGGACTCCGCATGTAATTCGGTGATTGCGACACTTGGGCACAAGCAAATTTTAGAGAAATCCCAAGAAAAGATTGTCTGGAGAGAGAGATCAAACCAAAGGGAAGAGTTCCTTTTTCTATTCTTTTTCTTTTTTTAAGGGAAGGAGGTAGTGCTATTAATTCATTACTGGGAAAGTTCATCCTGGGGAGGTGCTGCTTTTAAGTGATAATAAATTCGATTGATTGGGATGAGACAGTGCAGTTGCAATTACTTAAAGCTGGTAACCGCAGCTCAGGAAAATAACAACGCACATCAGAGTGAAGATTTGATCTAAGATTCGTTTTATGCGAATCAGCCCGGTTGCCAGTAAGAGGATCAGCTGCTCGCCACGACAGTACCTGGTTTTGTTCTTTCTCTCTGACGGATTCCTTGGTAAAAGTAGTAAATAATAATATTGATAATCCCCACTTGCCATGACACAGAGGCGGGAGAGAGAGAGAACAAGAAACCATTTTGACCGGTTCTTGACTGATTAGAAAGGCTCATGTCCCCGTCTCGCTATCAAGTCATGCTTGGTTTGACAGAGTACGAAAAACGACGTTGAGCTTAAAAAGGAACACTAATTGACGGTTAAGCGCGGATTATATTTATAATTGATGATTACCCTGTGGATAACATTTCTCACACGTAAATTTTTTGTTAATACTATCCTCAAATTCATATCTGGTAAAGGCAAGAACAGGGTCATTGTGTGGTGTTGAAATTGAACGTAGAAATAGAAGAGAGAAGGGAGGAAAGTGGGGACTTACACAATCTGGTACATGTTCCAGAGAACAGAGTAGGAGTGGTAGGAGGCGGTGGGATCGAACCAAAGATAAATCCTCTGTTCTCTGTCTCCTTTTCCTCCCGTGAACACGTTGGTCTGCACTATGTACGGCTGCCCACTCCTGTTACCCAAGAACTCAAAGTCTATTTCGTCGTGCTCTGAGTTTTGAGATGAGAGCTGCAACAGAAAATCACATCTCGCGTAACGAATGATCCCGTGATGAAAAAAAAGGAAAGAAGGAAGAAGAAAAAAACAGAGCAACAAGACAAGCCCCAAAGGAAGAATTTTCGAGAAGAAATCAAGATGATGATCTTTTTAGAAAACAAAAATCCATTTTTGTAAACCCCATTCCTATAACCAGATCATTCACGGATAAGACATCCTGGCTTTAAATGCCACGAAATGGTCGACAGAAGAGGCAAGAAATACTCACGTAGAAAGCAGTGACTGTCCCTGCAGAATCTCCAGGAACCAACTTGATGTCCATGCTGAAATGCCCGAACAGGTAAGACCCCTTGGATTGAAAGCCAGTACCTTTATTTGCCCAAAGAATTTAAAAAAAAAAAGTTATAACCAGCCAAGAACTGAGAAGGAATCAAAGCCAAAGAGGGAGTTATTCTCTCGAAATGTTCAAGGTGGGATCTTTCTTCCAACTTCTGAATCACACGCTCTCTGCGTCCATATAATATTCACCTGTGTATTTGTCCAAGGAGAGCTGTATATCGGAACCACCATTGAAGTACTTGATGTGATCGAAAGCCCATGTGGGCATGTAGTTTCTACCGAATGGCACTGCCACAGGCTTTCTTGGAGCAGCCCCCATTGCCCCAGAAGCCATCAGAACAAGACCCAGAAACAGAGCCCATGCGTGTGCAGCCATTTCTCTGATTCTGCAAAAAAGAACAGCAACAAACAAACAACTTCAGCTATGGAAATCAAAACGAAATGCTCTTCCTTCATAGGCTTCTACCAAGAGAAACAACATAGCAGAAACAATGGAGCTCAAGAGCAATACCCTTCAACACAGAGAGACAGAGAGAGGGAGAGAGGGATGAGAGAAACACGGCAGGGTGGGGAGGTGTATATGTAGGGGTCAGAATCCTTCCAATCCAGAGGGAGAGGAGAGAATGAGTATTATTGAAGGGTGTGCAGGGAAATTCAGTTTTTTTTTTTTTCTTTAATCAATTTCAAGATTTTCTTGGGCCACTTGAAGTTTGAAAAATGGCTTCATTCAAATCATTTATGGTCAATAATGATATAGTGGCAATACAGCTAAAATGTGCAAGTGTGCATGTCAGGTGGTACAGCAATTATTTTTTCATTTTTATTTTTCCTCCTTCCTTCCCCTTTGGCACTGCGAAGAAATTGCTTGGACTTTGGGGAGAGATTCGAGGAAAGGCGTAAACGAATACTTTCTCTCTCTCCCTTTTCTATCTCATTTTTTGGTTTTTTTATTTATTTTCTTTCAGTCTTTGATACTCGTGTGGCCGTGGACCAATAAGAGCGTCGGCCATGTACAGAGACTCCAGCGAGAGAGAGAAGGACAAAAAAAAAAAAAAATTAGGAAGAATTTCAGATAAATCCTTAAAATGAGACCATTTCCTCAAAAGATAGATTAAGAATTTATCTTATTTCACTTCAAATAAGGATATGACTAAATCTTTGCCAATCCACGAGAAAATGCAAACTTCTGTAACATCGGTGAAGCAGTACCATTCGGGCCCTTTTGTTATGTTCCTTTTCTTCTTCTTCTTTTTCTTACTTGTTTTTTCTTCAGAAGCGCTTCCTTTACATCTGTGGATCAATCATAGAAGAAGCTTCGTGATTCTCGATCTATATTTTTTTTTTATGTTGGTATGTTGAAAATGTTTGTTCCCAAACATATTTCGCAAATAAGATTACTTGACGACGAATTATTATTAAATGTTGAATATGACTTATCTACTTAAAAGCCCCATCATCTGTCACATCGTTTTGGACGTACTAATTGGGTACATTTATGTATCAATAGACCTAATATGACTCATTTTTTGTGGACCTTATCTAACATCATAATGCAAATGCAATGCACCTATTGCTTCATTCATTCATATTGAGCTGCTAAGAGCGACCATACAGCATGGGCCACGGCCTGCCAACGTTATAATGTCCTTTTATTCTTTTTGGCGGCATTTCGGGGTGAAAAACCAGGAAAAAAAAAACATATGATATAATTTCGACATATCTTTATTCTGTCAACCTGCAAAGTGATTGGCATGGGTTACTGTCTTCCTCCCGGTATAAAGGGGACAAATTTTTCCCAATCTCCCATGTCTAGGGCTTCGCAATGCGCTTTCGGTTTTTTAAAATAACTTTCTCACGTTGGCATTTTTCTCATTCAAACGAAATGATTTTGTGTCCATCATTACTTATATTAAAAAGTGATATTAAAATTGTGGGTGTATCTGTTTGTTTCTGACCTGGAAAAGAATGTCAAGTTAGTAAGATGAAAAAAGAAATTCTTTAGTTTGGTTATTTGTCAAGCCAAAATCGATCTAATTTCGACTTAAAAAATTCACACAATGTATTTATCGACTTTCAGATGTTTGTTATAAGAGCTTTTTGTCAGGTTTCAAAAAGATTCATATGTCCTTTTAAAATCGGCATATTAAAGAGAAGAAGCATAGAAATAACCTTATGGATCATTTGATCATGTTGATGACATAAGGGAAGAAAATAAGGGCACCCAAAACCCTAATTGCTATTGAAAAACTTCACATGATAAGACCCATTTAATCCGAAGGACCATAGTCAATTGAGTCCTCCATGCACCGTTAGATTAAGTTATTATCGTGAGACAGCCTCACATGAAATGCACACATTCACGTAGTGCTCCATTCTGAAAACTACACATCAGTACTCAGGCCTAAGTTTCTGTTCGAGTTATTATTTTGTGAGTGATGCATTGATCGCGTCAGCATTTCTGCTGTAAAGAACGATAAAATCCACGAGTGACGATGAGCAATCTTTGGGCCACTGCATGAAAATAAGGAAAAGGGGTAGTAGAGCTAGGGTTCATGCATGGGGAGGAAAGAAACAAAAGAGAGTTTTAATGGTGACATATGATATCCAACCAACCATGTAGCATTAGGCGGAAGGGGCAGCTCAGGCGTAGCTGGAAGAAGCCTGTGAGATCTTTTGTCTCACTTGATTTTGAGAATAAAGTTGTTTCACGGAAAAAAATAATTTAATTTTTTTTAAATTAATGGGTTGTATGCTTGAAATAAATAATTGATAAAATTATTTTCATTATTTATAATAATTTATATCTAAATATTCTCATGGATAATAAAAATATTTTTTAATCATCTATTTTTATAAGTAATTATTATTTTAAAAATATTTTCAAACCATTATTTTTTATGAGATAACAGGATTCGAAGAAGAACATAACATTGTCGATTAGAGTTTTGATTAGACGCGGACGATGTTGTCAACAGTCAATGTTCAGACCATCCACGTGTGTGTGTCAAGTGGGGCCCCCACTAGCGCGCGCTCCCGATTTCCTCTTTCGGTCCAGTGATAGACGGACACGTCGATTCATCCATGCAGTGTCTTTCATGTCCCAAATTAAAGCTGTGACGTAATAAATATTTCGCTATTTTCATAATTCAACTGAGGCATACTTCGAACCAAAATGAGCATCGAGATGTTATTACTAATGCATGGGTTTGTGCCTAATTCGCGCACAAATCATCCCTTAATCACTCGGTTAAACTCGTGATTTAAGACATGTTTGTTTTAGATCAAGTAGGAGCAAAATCTTACCCCCCACCAAGAAATCTAGGTATTGGTAAGATTTAAAAAATGCAAATATACTTATGTATCTATGTGTATCCTCACGCTGATATTTATATGATTTGAAAATTTTCGGATATTTTGAGTAAAGAAATTGAAAAGATACGCAAGTTGAGAGATTAATATTAAGCAAAAATAAATAATTAACCTAGGTATATTCTAATAATACTCGATGTATTATTATGCTACTATTTTTCCCCACCTTCTAATAAACTAAACCGTAAGTCGTATTTGTTTCAAGAGCTTTCTAAATGCATGTTGTTTAATGTAAGTGCAATGGATTGCTCAAGCGCAATAAGCATGCATGTTTTTCTTGTCCAAGGTCTTAATTTTAATTATCACATTTGCACATTCTCTTAAAACTACTTATACAAGTGCAAACCCATTTATTTTCTAGTAATTACCTATGTATGTAAGATGAGATATTGCCATATCCAATGAAGATTAGTCAAGTGCTCAAAGAAATCTGCATTAAAAAAACAAAATTAATACTTCTTTACTTCATGGCAACTTTAGGTTTTTATGTCAAGAAAAAAAAATACTTTAATGGATGGAATCATTTTGTACCTTTTTTGTTGATATCATGGTATGGTAATGGAGGTAAAATGATGGATGATCTTCGGTGCCTTCGATCAAATTTTTTGCTTATTTTTATGGGTAGACAAATGTTGGTGTTTCCCACGTGAATCTTTGTAAAAGGAGATCCACTTTTTTAATAATTTATAATAACTTAATATACCTAAAGTGCCTAACCCATGTGGCGGGCTTTGACAAATAAAATAAAGAGAGATATCATTGCTTGCTTTGATATTAATTTGTGCATTATACTAATTTAGGTGTAACTTGATTGAAATGAAGAATTGACCCACAAGAAATTCTAATGGACCCTTCATTTAGAAGTCATACATGATGGAAATATAGGGGATAAGTGCATTGAAAATCTTAAAACTTATCATGAAAATGTAATTGAGTCATAAAATTTCTCAAAAGTGCAATCAAGTCCTAAAATTTGTCAAATTGGTTCAATTAGGTCTTTCCATTGATTGCATTTTTTTGAAAATTTTGGAACTCAATTGCACTTCTTGACAAATTTTAGAACTTGATTAAATTTTTTAAAAGCTTTACAACTCAATTATGTTTTCATAATATATTTTAGGACTTTTAGTACATTTATTTCGAAATATAATGCTCCCATCAATTAACTTTCTGAGTAGTCCTTCAAGAATTGTCGCTATTGGGAAAGAAAGATTGCGTGATTATCTGAACTTGCAAAATCTAGGGTTTGAGCTCAAAAAATAGAAGGTAGGGTTTGGGTCGGGAACATCAATGCTTTCCAGCCCTATATCCGCGTAGCCGCGTTTAATGACGAAGCACAGCCAATCTCAACAGCTGCATTTACTTTCTTTAACTAATTATCAATTACTACCAATGAAAATTGAACGATCGGCATTTGTCCCAAGAAGACAAAAGAAAAGAAGGTTGACTTCTCCTTTTCGCAAGTCCCCAAAGTCATGCAGCAATAGAAGGCCATGATCAAGGGGTGAAATATTCAAATACAAAACGATGACAAAGTCTTCTTAATTATGTCATTTCCTCGATCACTGTTCCCACGCTGGCTCAGGAGATATTTGGCAGATGATAGAAAATAACAATATGTAGATTGTATTAAAGAATGATCATAGGTGTATCTTAGATAGTCAAAGAAAGACAATTTTCAAATTCTAGGGGACTTGTTTTCTCATTTTATTACGTGTAATCGGTGTTGTTAAAATCAAAACATATCTTTATAAAATATGTTTAATCAATGCTTTGAGACCACTCGTTATTAAGATCCCGGCAACTCCTGAACGTTGAAGTAATTGCTATGAAAACATAGTAAGAATGATAATTAAGGATGTGTTAACAAGTAAGGGTGCAAAACCCAAATCGGGTTGCCTCGAAATTAGAGAGTACCTGAGCAATCCAATTTTCTAGCCCAATTTGATTTTTTTTTTCCTATTTTGAATTTCTTTTAAAATATTTTAAATAAGTAAGTCAAATAAACATGAATAATCAACACAACTATAGTCCAACCACAGCTATACCAAATGAAAGCATTCTTGACTTTTTGAACTCCTTAAAAAAGAATCTCCATTCACGGGTAGATTCTATGGATACCTAACGAATTGATATAGTAGCATGTATACCTCTTTTACGGTAGGACCAACTTTTAACTCTAGTGTTGCACAACTTAACCCAATCCTTTTTTTGTCGTTGCCGAATAATCAAATTAAATTATTTGAATTTGTGTATAGAAAGATTGATATAGTGAACGCCCCCAACAAATCATAATTCCCTTTTTTTCCCTTTGTTTTAGTTTAATGCCCATCAGAACACCATCAGCTTAATTTCTAATCATTTGATAATTTAGCTGACCTAATCCTCTATGTTGCATCACAAAATCGCTGCAAAAGGGCATCGATTTCCCTTTGTTGGCTTTGGCAAAGGCAGATCTACTCGTCTTGATAGCGTAAAGGCAGCCCTTTATTCATATACATAGTACTATTTCTTACTTTCTTTTTTTAGAATTGTATAATTAGTTTTGTAAAAATAAGTTTGGTAGTTATCAGTGTCTTATCAATGGCTATTGTTAGGAAACCTGTTTGAGCATGCTAGCACCAAAATGGAACTGTACCCACTTGGTTTTGTCTCGAACTTGTCCGAAGAAACTTGTCTACTGGGGTCTCCGATTGCCCCCCAAGCCTAATGTGAACAAAGACATCCTTGTACCCTCTTTTTGACCGATTGAAATTAGATCTAACAAATGAGTGGATCGGATTGGATCAAAAATGGATTGACCTAAATAGATCTTTTAAACTAGTTTTGATCTATTTTCATATAATGACTCATACTTAAATCGATCCATATTATCAAAACACTTTTATTTTTAACTCAATCTAAGAAAAATCATACATAAATTGAGATGAGAATGTGGAATGAGTGAACGCAAGATCAAGTGAGGGTGATTAAAAATAAACAAACAGTCATATAGATGAGTTGAGTATAAATAAATTGTAAAATTATTTATGACCCATTTAATATTCATTTGGGTTAATAAATGGGTCAGTGACCCATTTTGACAAGTCTAATTGAAATATACAGGCAAAACTCTGTTTTTTAACTCTATTTTTATCACCATTTTTCCATCTACAAATCGTAGTTTTGTTGTATGGTCACTACATGCACTAAACTTGACTAAAACGTCATAGAAATTATGATGAAAAGTGATGCCGAGAGAAGAATGCGGTCTCGGGATTAACAAAAACACAATAAAATTAACGCAGCAACTTCTGGAATTCCTCACGATGGCTTGTTTTAGAAGGTGGTGCGATAAAGAGTAGATAATTGAGAGCGAAAAGAAAAGTGTACACAAACAAACACTTCACGAAATATACAGTAATTCTGAAGAAGATAATGTGAATAGACATATCATTTGGTTTTCAAATCGAGGGGCATAAACTCAGAAACGTGACCGTTGAACCCTTGTGTTTTCCTTGCATAGGATTCCAAATTACATATCATATAGCTATGCACTTTAAGATTATCTCCCTAGCCATGTCACGCCTCGCGAGTCAGCTATGCTGATTTCTATCTCTGATACAGAGTCCGTATAAATTCTCGGGAGGATTATTCAAGTGATATGTTAGAAATAATTAAGAGATTATTTATCTCTAACATGATAATTTTTTAAAGAAACTAAACGGAGACTCATCCATGGCATCACACAGTCTCTGTCCTTTGGCATGAACATGTATGACCCAGCTAAATCGCGCACTTTCTGCGGTCTCCAACCATTGTTTATCGTCTGAAAACATGGGAGCCAAAAGCTTCTACGAAGGGCATCCATCCTTAAAAGTTGCCAACTGGTCATAGGCTAAACCGTCTAGTCGTACGTTCCAGTTCAATTTTTTGTAAGTAAAGTTGCCATGCATGTCTCAGCATATGGTCACCTTTATTTATTTAAAGGCTCGTACTTTCATACCACGTACAAACATGAATTTTCACATGAAACTTTCGTTTCTCGCTAGTCGGGTGGACTGCCGACCAAAAAAGGAATAGTATAGCTCTCTTTTCTTTTTCTTTAGTACCACGTTTCATCAACACATAAGTAGAAGTGCCTTTTGCATTATACCGGCTTTTAACAACAAAGTTCTTCAATCACACGATTACACAACGTGTCAATCATAGCTAAAAATTGCTGAATTTGATCATACTACGTTGAATCCTCCATCCTCACATGCAAAATGACTTGAATGCTTCTGGGGCATCACTAGACTTTCCCTTAAACAATCCAGATTCATCAGCAAAATTATTTTAAAAAGTTCTAAACCTATTACAATTTGTCAAGTCTACTATAAACATTTTAATTATATTAATTGAATCCTAAACATTGCTATACTTTGTCAATTAAGTATATCTAGCCAATTTTAATTAGAAATCGTTGACATGTGGTACCACGTAAGACGGTTGGCATTGATATTGAAATTTTTTTACGATTTTTTAAAATTAATTTTTTTATATACATTTTTATATTTTCTTTTCCGTTTTTTCTCTACCAAATCCAACAAGGGCCGACTAACCCTTATTGGCCACTAGGCGAGGGTCGCAAAGCCCTCACAGATCAAAGGTGAGGGTCATGACCCTCACTGGGTCGCTAAGACTTTGATCCTCGTTGGCTAAAATGGAAAAAAAAAAAGGAAAAGGAAGAAAGAAAATAATAACATAATAAAAAAATTTAGAGACTTTTTTAAAAATATAAAAATTATCTACATTAATAGTCGTGCTGTAGGATGATTGATGTCAACATTAGGGATTTTCAGTTAAAATCGACCCGATAAATTTAATTGGGAAAGCATTAAAAAGTTTGAAACTCAATTAATAAAATTGAAAGGTTTGTGATTGAATTAGTCAAAGTGTAATAAATTTAACACTTCTTGGACAATTTTTCTAAAGTCATCGAGTATCTTGAACTTCCTCAGCCGCGTCTCCTTGGACTTTATTTTCCATTTTTCATTTTTTCTTTTCAAACTATCCCAATCTCGAATTTTTATTTTATTTTATTTTTCCCCCTTTCTTTTGGGGGTTTCAGTTCATGACCCAACGTGAACGAGGTTTCTTTATTTCAAACGTAATCATGGGCCGTGCGTGTGAAGGCGACTCAGCCTCTCCAAAGCTAGCAAGCATCAGGTATCACCTGAACCAGATGATTCCTCCTTCCTTAAAATCTCAAATTGAAGAAGAATCACTCCACCCCCACTCAATCCCCAATCTCAATCCATTTCATATTATATTATTATAACAGAAGCTAATCATCAATTTCAGGTCAATTTCTCTCGCCCCTCAAACGCTTACCACATGTCCAACTAAGACTTTTTGAGGATGACTCTCCATCCCATAATGGCCTTCATGTGGAAAGCCCAACATTTCTTCTTTTTTCAATTTCTTGTAATCCAAAGAATCTCATCAGTCAAATTGGCTCTTGCCAACTTTGGGTGGTGGAACTTGTTATTAAATACCCGACTAATCCCGTTGAACCGCGACACTTTTCTCACGGGATTGGTGAAGAGTCGGGTCGATGAATGTCCAGAAACGATGTTCAAGCGTACTATTGATTCAAAAGAATTCAACTTGCAAAGCATTGATGACGCATACGCATAGGCCAGAATGAAGTGCGCGAGAATTTTGCTCAATACCTCAATTGGCTATTTAACAAATGTCTTTGGGGCGTTTGAAGACCAAATCGATATGATAACTAGCAAGACAACAAGCCCCGGACAATTCTAGGAAAGTCTTCTTTTTCAGGACCGGACTTTTGCAAAATACAGTGGGTAAGGTCGGTTCAATTCCATTAAACAAAGGCCGGAAAAAGGAATAAGTAACATGGCAAGATACGGGTTCGGTATCAAATCTTTAACCACCTTGCCGAATCCGCTCAATCAATCACTTCAACAAACGCTGAAACTTCGAAAATCCCGATGCTCGATTGGGGTTCCGTCGTCCATGTCACGAATTTGGCAGCTCATTCCCGACCAAGACCCTCAGGAAACAGCAGAGGGTGTCCGATGATTCGGCCGAGACATGTGGGCGTATTAATGTTTACTTGGCAGGGTTCGTGACGTGAGTTCTGGTTCTTGGAATCGCAAAAGCTCCACATTTCTCTCCTGCCCCACCCGTGGCTTGCTTTCTTTATTGTCCTCTCTCGTTGGGTTTAGCTGTCCAGTCGCGGGGAGGGACATTGCCGGTTGTTGACGCGGCAAAATCTGGGAATCGGAGATGACGCCGATTTGCAAAAACTCAGAGCACTTGCATGCACATTAGGTGTTTGATGAATTGTCCATGCAGCGTCAATGCGCCCAGCTTACGTTAGTTTGGGGTTCACATCATCCTCGAGCTGTATATTAGCGAAGAACGCTTGTGCCCCTCGTGCTGTTGCCTGTGGTGCTCTGGACATATCCAATCAGCATATCTGTTGCTATTCACGTGGATAAATTTATTAGTGTGTGTCCGGTTCTCATCGGATTTTACAATTTGATTGTTGAACTTTATTTTCGATGGTGCCCACATTCCGGTTCTTCGACATGCGCACGTTAATTAGGAGCCCGCCAAATTTTCTGCAATTGGTAGCTGGTGTGTAAGAATTTGATCGAAATGAACTTCTGGTCAACGTGTGTTCTTTGGAAAAGAAATGAAAGTTTAGTGTTTTCAACAATCGAAATCAAAGTTCAATAACTTAATTGTGAAATTCACTAATTAGGGGTGAGTATGGTTTTAGGATAAAACTAGAAACTAATCCGATTTCAGGATATGCAGAATATGTTTTTTTTCTTTTTTGGGTATCCACGGAACCTCCGTGCGCCGCTTTGCGGCGGAGTAAACCCTAGAGGAGCAGTAGAGTCACCACCACCCTTGCTATCTCGGGTAAGTCGTGGGTTCCTTTATCGCAAGGCAGACGACGTAGCGATTCGAACTCAGAACCTCTCCCGAAAGGAACCTGCGCTCAACCACTACGCCACCACCACGAGTGGTCAGGATAAAAATAAGGAAAACATTTCGATGAGTAGGTTCTAAGTTATAGGTAGAAACTTATTAGAACCCGAAACTACTTATCCCTTATTTTTAAATATCCTTTTGCTACTTAAACTTGAATTGATTTGTTGAAGCCAAAGCAAAGCTAAGGACTATCAACATATGCATGTAGCCATCGATTACTCTTTTGGTTGTGACACACTTAAAAAGTCTAGAAAACTAGGTAAATTCAATGCTTGTTTGAAAAGAAAAACAAAAAATTAGGCTTGATTAAAAATGAAACAAAAAAAGAATAAGAAGAAGAAGAAGAAATTGGCCGACACTAGAATAGACTCCAAAATTTATGACGAGGATAGTTCCAGATTGTAAATATACATAATAGATTTTAAGTTCTAAAAAATGAGATATCTATTTCAATATATAATTTCTAAATTCTACTTAAAACTTGAAACTGTTCGTCCTTATTACTAATATCTAATTTTTCCCAAATGAATAGGGTTTCGTTAATTCGAGTGCTGAAAATTGCATTCCGTAAGCTCTACCTGTATTCACTACACGAAAAATTCTGGGTAGTGTTTTAGGGCGCATTTAGTAATCATTCTGTTCCAATGAACAATTTTTGAACAAAAATAAATTTTTTATTTATTTCTATTCTCAAAAACAATTTCTGAATATAAGAACGCGCTTGATAACTTCAAAAAATTTCTATTCCAGGAATATAAATGCGTTTGGTAAACTTGTATAATTTTGTTGTTTATTTTAATTTTTCAATATTTTTCATTTTTTTTCTTCTTTTTTTTTTCATTTTTTTTCCTTCTTCCTCTTTTGTGGCCGGTGATCGACTAGGCGAGATCCGGCGAGCTCACTAGAGCCTCACCAAGCCATCGCAAGCCTTGCCAATTTGGGCGAGGCCAAGTCTCGCCGGTGACCTCGGTGGCCAAGCGAGGCTCGACCTCGCCAAGGCGGTGCGAGGTCGGCCTCGCCTTGGCTGGGCAATCTCAAGCTTGCCTAGATCTAGCGAGGTCGAGCCTCGCCCAACCACGGCGAGGCTTGGCGTCACCGAGGGCAGGTGACCTCGCCAGACCAAAAGGAATAAGAAAGAAAAAAAGAGAAGAAGGAAAAAGAAAAGAGAGAAAAATTGATTCATAAAATTATTCCCGGGAACAATAAGCTACTTTTTTCTACTTCTTATTTTTGTTTCAAATTTGTTCTCGGGAACAAAAATTTTACCAAATTCGTTTTCTATTATTTTTTTATTCTCTAAAACAAAAGAACATAAATTCTTGTTTTGAGAAATAGAAATACTTTTTAACAAACAACCCCTTATTCTCAAATTTCCCATCTTACGTGACCGTTTTCACGGCGACGGAACTTTCTCCGAAGAAATGAGACGTTGACATGGCGACAGGTAAACATCACATCATAAGATGACAAAAAAAGTTGAAAAAGAGAAAGAGCGGGTGGGTGGGAGGGGGACAGTGAGGCCCATGGGCCCTTGTCGGTGGCCTGCTCGCAAATTATAGACTTTCTGTAATTATGGTACTAAACCAGATTAAAAAATCAATAAAAGAAATGGTCGGCTAGGATATCCCGTCAATTGAAAACCCTCGAAACCAAGGGAATCTTACCGTTGCATTTGCCATTAGAAATTTACCTTTTGGTAAGAATTTTCTTTGTAAGTTTTGAAGCACAAATGAACTTAGTAAAGTTTTTAGGACCCGAATATACTAATTGCAAAAATTTTAAGACTTCTCATGGCATTACTCTCATCCCGATTTCGACGAAAGCTTTGCAATACACGTATAGCTCGCTGACGACAGCTGCGCAAAGACAGGAACTTTGGGCATGGCCGTCGTATTTTTTTCCCCGTGAAATCAGCACGTTTTCGGGAGTGAATCCGTCGTCTTGCCAGAGTCAAATTGTGGCCACTTAAACTTGCTCGACAAATGTCACGTCTGAAGACAGCAGAAAAAGTTCAAAAGCACAGCCCCACATGCGACGAATCGATTGAATGGATGGTTTGATAACCCTGTCACAAGAAGATAAGCTCGCATTCAAGGGTGACGACGCAACTCGAAAGGGGAAAATGACCTCTCCTGGGTCCTTGTGATCCTCTAGCTTTCGAAAAGCGACAATCCTGCCGACTAATTTATATTACATTAATAATAATTGCACCAATAATACTATTAATATCCTGATATTTGATAGAGTCCTTAAAAACTTTTATTTTTGTCGTGTATGTCTAAAGATTACCTTTTCTATATGTCGCAGTAGGGGTGAATTAAATTAGCTTTCACATAAAAGACTAATGAACTCAAAAAAAAATATGTGGTCAGGATTTAGATATCGAACCGCTAGCAATGTTAAATGCTGAAATAAGGAATAAAAAGGTTTTTGATAGTTGCTGGAAACTTAGGACGCGTTCGGTAACGATTTTGTTTCCGGGAACATATTCTGATGATAAATAATTCTTTTTTATTTTGTCCCGAAACAATTTCTAAACATTTTAAACATTTGTAGAATCGGCCAAAATTCCTAATTCTGGAATAAAATTGCGTTTGGTACCATACTCATTGATTCTGTTCCAAATCAATTTATTTTAATTTTTAAACGTATTTTTTTCTTTTCTTTTTTTCCTTTCTCTCTCCTGTTCTTCTTCCTCAAGTGGCCGGTTCTTGATCCGGCGACCGTCCAAACGAGGGCCGGCGACCTCACCGGAGCATCGCGGCCCTCATTGGCCGAGCCTCACCGGCAGTTGAGCAAGGCCTGCCTGGCCACCAGCGAGGCTCGGCCTCACCGGAGCTGGGCGAGCCTTGCCAAATTGCGAGGCTAGGATCGCCCAGCCCCGCCGAGCCTCGCCGGTGACCAGGCAGGCCTCGCCGGACCGATCGCCGGCGATCGACGGTGGTGGGCGGCGGACGACAGCGGTGGTGGTAGATGAAGAAGAAGAAAATGGAAGAAGAAGAAGAAGAAGAGAATATGGGCTCAACTTTTTTATTTGTTCTCGGGAACAAGAATCAACTTTTTTTTTATTCTTGATTTTGTTCCAAATCTACTTCCGAGAACAAAAAAAGAGAAATTTATTCCCGAGAACAAAAATTTTACAAGATACGATTCTGTTCCAAAACTACTCTCGGGAACAAAAAATCAGAATTAGGCACTGTTTAGATGGTTACCAAATAGGCCCTTAGTGTGGAATATTGTTAGTTCTTAACAAACATGGATAATGGGTTTTAACAAAATATTCCAATTTTCGTTAGATATTTTTTCCTTTGAATGTTACTTAATTTATCTGAATCTATTTTCTTGATCCGGTTAAAAGACAAAAGTTGGAAAGCAATTACTTCCTTGTCATATTATATAGAGAATCAAGTTTAGAATTTTATGCTCCTTCAAACATACAAGAAAATGTACTAGATTTAGTTAATGACGTGCACTATGACACCGAGGTTAACATAGAGAAACAAAATTTTAATGTGGATTCTCTATTGCGATGAAATCTAACACGCAGATAGGATTTATAATACATGCCAAATTCTAGGGGATTTTAAAAAAAAAATTGAAAATGATGATAAACCAAGCTATACCCATAAGTTTGGTTTACTCTCGTTTCTTTTGTCGTGAAGAGAAGTACTCATATTTATGTGCTCTCACCACCTTATTCCATAAACTTTTTATTCTGGTCGAGCATCATATTTTATATCATTTTACTTATTTTATAGTACCGATTCAAAAGAGAGCTACAGAGAATGTGTTATCCACCCAAGAATACACCACTCCTTGTTTTTATCTTTCTTAATTATATTTCCAATTTTTTTACTCCACTTTTTTTTTTCTTCTCTTCTAAGAATATTGGATATGTAATCCTATATCTTGTACCTAATATCTACATGATCCTACACTCACATAACTTACATTTTCATTAAAAAAATTTGGCACGTGTAAGAGATGAACATTTAAAAGATTAGCCCATGTTTTTGCGCAAGAAAGAGCCATATCATTACTGTGTAATTTTTTTTTTTAAAATAGTACTAGTTTCATGCAGAAAACCAAAAAAACCTTTCGCATGGCCATTGAACTCATAATGTTTCATATGGCCTCAAAGTTAGAAATCTCAACAAGAGGTTCAATTTTCTTGAACAAAGAACATGGTTTTGGGAGTATTTTCATAACGTTGATTAACATATGGAGAGAATGTTCATGGTAACTCGACATGGAACTCATAAAGTTCGGTTGCAAGGCACAAACACACCATAAACCTCAAAGTTGTCAACTCCTTTTCCTATTGACAGAAGAATTCCTCTATCCCTCAACCCTTTCGAGTTGGCTCTATTTTCAGACCATGTCTTCATCCTAACCGAAGGACACGCTTCATGAGTCTTCTGGTCGGTGGATTACAGACAAGGACATCACCACATCTACATATCTGTTCAATTTGTATGGCGATGATATCTATAGTTCATCACCCACCAATCATACAACGTTGCCCACATGTAAACTTAACCAGACATGCATATGAGATGTCCATGTCGATTACCCCTTATAGAAGAACTCTTCAAAATAGATAAAGTGGGCCGTTTTCTTTTGCCAGATGATTGCTCGGGCTAATCGGCCCCGTCGGAGGGGTCCAACCCGGTCCACACTCCAACAAAAGGGAACAACACTAAAATTACAAAGTGCAGGCTTTGCTCTGTGGCCCAAGACCGCAAGAAGATGACCCGAATACAAACGACAACCACGATTTGGAACCCAAGATTGGCGATTGAGTTCAGGAGAACACCGTGAAAATGGGAAGGCAGATCAACTCCCTAAACTAAACTTCTCTTAATCTTCTCGATCTCAAATGGGTTCTCCATGACCCGAATCCTCAAACGAGATGGAGTCACAAATCACGATGTCTTTCGACTCTGTCGTGTTCACTTGTCGGGGTTTCGATCACTAAATTGGACCACACTTTCGTTTCTCCAGTCCAACCCGAAACTTGTTGGGTTTCAAGAGAGTTTCGGCAAACCTAGAGCTTTCGCAAAGGTGTGAGGAGGGGACATGAGCAAGAACAATATCTTTCTTCTGAATCTTCTCCTGAAGAAAATAAGAGTCAATACCGATGTCTTTGGTGTGTTCATGGACGACCACAGGGTTCGAACTTTATATGCATAGCGGCTTCATGATCACAAAACAATTTTGTAGGAAGAAGAAAAAGGACGCGAGAAATGCATGAAAAACAGCTAGAGGCCACGACGGTCCGCAAGTGGCGACGGACATGGCACGATACTCAGCTTTGACGGAAGAACGAGCAACCGCCGATTGCTTCTTCAGACTTTTTGGAAATTAAAGAATGACCGAGAAAGGCGATGAGTCCGATGGTTGAACTACGTGACTAGGATGGAAGAACTTCGGATGCATTTGTTCATGGAGATTGCCATGGAGAGAAGTTATCTACATCTATCTGGTGAACCTTCGAATGTCGAATGATACGAAAAAAGGGATCGCACAATCTACCGCGAAAAAGAGATTAGCATAGAAATAGACAAGAAATAGATAACAACGCACCGGACTTACGTACTCCAGTCTTGGTTCTGATCTCAATCACGGGGAGAGTAGTAACGACAAATTAAGAAGATTCCAACCTCAATTTAGTCTCTTAATCTGAAGGCCCGATCAAATCTCTCTCGGTGTTTTTCTCCTGGAAGAACCCACGATCAGAAACATAAGTACTTATAAAGGTTACAAAGGAGCAATCCAAAAGAACAGCCTAGTTGGAATATTTGTATTAAAATTCTAAAAATAAAACCTTTCTTTCTAGTTGGTGAGGGACTTACAAATAACCCTTCTCGTTTAGTGAACAAAAGCGAATCTCAAGAACATTTCAATTCGGGTCCGGTTTCGTTCTCCAAGCTCAAACTCGACACAATTTAAGCATAATATGGAAATGTCTACTTTTTCATTGCAAAACCCTAATATATTGTGGAACAGTGAGGATATAAAACGGAAGTATAAGTGCAAAAGAGAAAAAAAAAAAGTAAATAAAAAGATGTGCAGATACTAAATTCCCTATTTACATTCTATGTCTATAGACGGTAACCATGTAGAATTTTCAATACGTTGTTACTAAGGTCATAAATTTCACAAAGGAATTGGAAATTGCCCAAAGCTAGACCGGACTGGCGGTTCTTATGTGACCACGACTCTCTTAATCAATAGTTAATTCAATTCTTCAACTTTGATTTGGTTCTATTAAGCCTTTATACTAGTTTTAATTTGGGAAACTTGTCTTATAAACTTTAAACCTATTATAATTTTATCAATTCAGTCCTATTTTTAAATTTTTTTTTTATCAATTGAGTCAATCTGGTCAATTTTAACTAAAAAATAATTGACATGAATAATAACCGTCTTACGTAGCACAATTGATATTGATGTAGATAATTTTTAATAATATTTTAATATTTTCTGAATTTTTAATTAATTTTTATCTATCATTTTTTCTTTCCTTCTTTAGTTTCTTTTTTTTTTTTTTAGCCCCTTTTCTCTTCTTTACTTTTCTTATTATATTTTCTTTTTCCCTCCATGGGTCTCAAGTGAGGGACAACCCTCGCTAGCCTAGCAAGGGACATCCTCGCCAACTTCGAGTAGGATCGCCCTTGCCTGTGTTGACGAGGGCAAACCCTTGCTCGATTTGGCAAATTGTTACCCTCACTAGCTCAAGCAATGGTCGATCTTGCCCGATTTGGTGAAGGAAAAAAAAAAGATAAAAGGAAAAAGGAAAATAAGAAGGAAAAGAGAAGAAAAGGAAAAAGGAAAAAAAATAAAAGATAAAAGAACCAAAAAAAATATTAAAATTATCCATTTTAACGCAGCTTGTATTGTGTAGAACGTCCGACATCCTCGTCAGCGATTTCTAGTTAAAATTGATTGGATTAATTCAATTATCAAAATTTGAAAATATTTTGATTCAATTGATAATATGAAAGGTTTAAAATATTTTTATTTATATATTTTACAGATTTCTACAATCCAGCGTGTTGACTTTCCACAGTTGACATTTTGGCATTCGGGATAGAGGTCACCGCTCATGTCACTCCCCCCTCACTTATGAGAAATCCAACTTCCCCCACCAAAAAAAGTGTTTCTTTTGAAAAATCAAGATCGGGTGGAGCCATTTCCATGTCTTATTCTAAAACACACTTCGACCAAGATAACATAAATTACAATATTCGAGTCTACATATTGACTAAATTTCCGAAAAAATTTAACTGTTAAACTATTTCTGCTTTCCTTTTAAATTACAATAGTAGGAGAAATTTTTTTAATAATTGCTCACGAACTCAGCATTTGAATTAGTGTCAATTAAAAAATGTCTCTCTAAAACTACAGTACAAGGTCGGAAAACGAATTTTCTCTATACGTCACGAATTCTTTGATTTGTTGTAGGTATATAATGCTATTGGCTTTAGCTGCTGGTATTTTCATTTAAGGCTTTATGTGATTTAAATGGAGCTAATTACAATTCCTCTATATTCAAAATTTTATTTCTTTAAAAAAACCAATTACTCCCCCACATAAATGTAATCATCCGGAATTATGAAAGTGTGAAAAATAATGATTTTTTATTATCTTTATTTAGTCTTCGTTAAAAACTAATTTGGTCAATCGCCTTACCATGGACGGGTCCCTGCCCAATTTTTAATTCTAAATTATTTTACAGTCCACCTTTCCCACCTGTTAAAGAAGAGAGAAAGATATACAAGATCTCTTCCTACAATTAAGGTTATCTTAAGTTTGAACTAACCATGTTTTGGACTCGCCCAGGTCTATCGGAAAGGAAGAAAATTATCCACGTGTCTGTAGAACGATCATGGCTCGTTTCCTATATAATCTATATTTTCTGCAATATAAAAACCTAAGTGTTCCACATCTCTAGCCTTCCATCCTTCTCTGCACCTGTAATTTAATAATGCTCGACAATCCGGAGCAATATTTACTTTATATTTGTCATCAACTTAGGTAAATTGTGCCTCTTTAAGAAGTTAAGAACAAATCTTGATGGGCTCATTTACGATGTGAGAATACTATAGACGAAATCATCACACCATTGATTTTGCTGCTACTTGTACAAAATATTCAAAATAGTTACTAAATTGTATATTTAGATAATGTAGAAATACATACGGTGTAAGTACAAGTTTCTTTAGTTCATGAAATTCATAAATAATTAGATGCTTGTCATATGCTACAATACGAACAAATTTATGAAAAGTTCTTATTTCTTGATAAATATGTTATTTCTATCATCAAAACATTTGACACGTTTAACCAAAACGTCCTTATAATTCAGTGAATGATACCGAGATTAAGGTGAGACATATGAATGATGCATGAAAACTTCAATGAAAATATGGCAAATGTCACAATTCATAGTCAAGAACAATGCCGTACATCTAGCGGCTCGTGGAATGGCGGGCACCACAAGCTCCCAAGGTTGTCCGTGCCTGAATAAGGATAAATAGAAAATAAAAAATCGAAATTACTCCAAATCCCTCTACCAAAACCCTCAAAAAATTGAAAAAGAAAAGAACGAGAACAGGTAAAACTAAGTTTGACTGATCCAGGCCAGAGGAGAATACTCAGAATAGTCGGCCGTGCGGTCAAAGTCAAAGAAAAGAGTAGCTGGATCTCTTTTAGCAAACACGTTTTCATTATTAGTTTATTACCTTTGACTTGCCTGTCTGCTTAGAGAATCCGCGTTTCCTGAAGGCAGAAAGGAGCAGATATTAAAGACAAAATCATGCCCTTTTTTGACTTTTTCAATTTTTCGTATCCACTTGTCAAAGCCGTTCATCAATATGAATTTCATTTGAAACCGGCTTTGCGAAATTCGATGAATCATGTATGTAGCCATGTTCGGAAAAGACGTGTGCGTTGAATTGAAAGGTCATCTTTTCGACTTCTTATATTTAGAATTTGAAATTCGATTTTTGCATAAAAAGGAAAACTCCACAGTTTGCAATCCTGTAGAAATTTTTCATGGTTTTTGAAAGTTCAAATATACCGATCAAAAAAAAAAAAAAAAAAAAAAGAAAGTTCAAATATCGATTTATTTTAAAGAAAATAAGTGACTTCTAAGTTCGTGCTCGGCTATCCAGCCTAATAAGTAATATTTGCACTTGAAATTCCTACATGATGACTGTTATAAAATCCTTAGAAGTTTTGATCTATTGAAGTAAAAAGAAAACTGTTAATTGCTATATTTTACATCTGAGTATGTAATTGCTCGTTGCTAAGATTCTAGGATAACCTATTACTAAATTGATTCACAAAAATTGATATTCTTAGTCATTGTTGAAAAAACACGCTTATTTAAATATCTATATATATATGGCCACATTGCTTAATATTATCATTATTTAGACATCATTATACCCATATCACTATGGAAAATGTCTTATGGTCAAGTTGTAGAAAAATTGTTCAAAAAGTCATAAACCTATAATTATTGAATCATAAATCTTTCGATTGAGCTAATGTAATTCTAAACATTTTTACGATTTGCTAATCTAGTCTTACATTTTTCATTGTTCAATATAGTGCTAAATCTTTGTATGAATTTTTCAATTTAGCCTTAAATCTTTTGACGATATGTCTGTGTAGTCTTTTCAACCAAATATCCAAATAATAAGTTTATGACTAAATTAATAAACTATAAAAAAGTTTAGAATTAAATTGATACAATTGAATGATTTAAAACTAAATTTATAAATCGTGAAAATATTTAGAATTAAATTAACATAATTAAAAGTTTATAACTGAATTAATCTTCATTCTATAAGTTTAGAAATTTTTTGGATAATTACCTCATCTAGATGCTATATTCTATTGCTTGAAATATCCAAGAAAGAGGTCCGACGAAGCAAATACTCCATGCAAAAGAAAGAAAACATATTACAAATAATTCCTCTCTCCCCGAAGAAGGTGTTCCTTCCCCTTCCCTAGGTTTTTGACCTTCAATGCGGTGACGTACATATTCGTGGCATCTCGGGAAAAGTGCCCGAAAGAATAAAAAAAAAATGAAACAGGAAATAGGAAAATCCGATCTTGCTTTTTGGCTTTTGGAGATGCCCGACAAGACAAGATATCTTGCCGACAGTAGTCGTAGGGTTAGGGGCGATGTCATACGAGAGTGGTACCTTCAGATGGTCCATCCTCCTAGTGGAAAAATGTTTTCGCAACTTGCCCGTTCATCCTCCCTGAGGAAAAATGCTTTCCCATCGTTTCTCACCGGTTCCGCGACCATCTTATTTAAGATTAATCGGCACTTGCCCGTTTCCACTAAGTGCCTGAATTCTTCATTGCAGTTCGTTGGACTGAAGGAAGAGTAGAATTTGTACGACTTCACTTGTAGGGACAATATTTCTTGACAACCTCATTTATAAAATGTAATAAATATCTCGCATTCGCTATAAAATGTTCGATTTGAATCATGATTACTTTACATCACATGCAATTTGTAAGTTCTAGATTGATGATTGTGACATAGTCAGGATTCGATTTAAGAGAAAGGGGGCAAAAATTATCGACGAGAAAATTACAATGTTGAATTGTGTAACGAGCTTGCTATCGCTGATATCTTACTTAATTAAGGCAAATAAAGGTTTGAAGAGATTTAGACTCAGGTCTTCTACTTTGACACTATATAAACTTTGTAAAACCAACACTAACTATGCTAAATGTTAATTTAAATGGTTAAATGAATGTGCTATCTAATATTTTAATAATTCAACTCGATTCAATAAATTTGACAGCCAGGCATTTAATTTATATTTTGAGTAAGTAATCCTGTCCACACGAAAACGTGACGATATGTTGGACTCGATCGGGACGTAATTTCCTTCGACTTTCTCAAAAAATAAATTTTTAATTTTTTTTCGGTCGGATGCCGAGTAATAAATTCGACCTGGAGAGAGAGTGAGAGAGAGAGTAATTGCATGGGCCATGGTTCTCGTCGTCAAACGGTCAACTTGCCAACTTATAATTTGTCACCTTTATTATTTAATCTGCTTTTTAGTGCCTATGTGAAAGCGTCATGAAAAATCAAAGTAATTTGGAGGATAGGGTCTGTGAAATGCAAATCAAATCTAATCAAATTGATATTGCGTGATTAGGATGCTCGATCAGTAGCACGAAGTCAACCAACACATACATAAAATGATTTCTTACCGGCCGGACATGATGCGAATAGGGTTGAAATCCTTAATTTGGAACATAAAATATAATCTTTCGACAAGTATGTGCTAGCTACTCAGTAGTCACATTATTAAGGGTCCTTTAGAAAATTACGCGAACATCGATGATCTTCAACTTTAGCCATTTGCTCTTGAAGCCTATTTTGTCGATGTTTTGCACGTGATTAACTACTGGAACTTTATTAGAGTATACTAGTATAAGATATGGCCTTTGACAAGCATGTGCTAACTGCAAGGTGGTCATTATTGAGAGTTCTAAAGTCATATAGGACATAATGATCTCTAACTGTATCCATGTGCTTTCAAAACTTATTTAATTAAATTGATTTCTGGATTTTTTTTAATGTGTTTTAATACAAGAACATTATTAGAAGTATTTGGTGCAGGTGACATTATGCTATCTCCTCACCTCATCAAACACAAGACAAATTTCTTTATTCCTTAAAAGATAGTTGCTGCAATTTTTTTTTTAACATGCTTGATCAACTCCTCACTAGCCATTGCATAAGTGAATATTATCTGGTGTTTGTTTGCACTGAAAACAACTTTTAAAAAATTGTTTTCATAAAAAAATGGCATGTAATGACCAACAAATTTGAATCAACATCTTCTTTGTTTCTTTTGTAATTTATCAAAATAATAAGATTATGAAATCATATTTGTAACACATTATATATAATGGTGTCTTTTGGGGTTATAGAAAAAATTGAGCATTAATGAAATATATCCAGGAGATGGTAGACAAGATTTATGAGAAAAAGTAAATAGATCATAATTATTGAAAAAGAAAAGGAAAAAAAATTGGCGAGAGATAGGAAATAGATATAGAGAGACTTATCTTTCTCACTTTGACACGCGACAAGAAATCAAGGAAAACTATTAAATTCTTGACAGAAGAGGAAGTCATTTTTCCCAACTTAAGCTTGTTATTTTCGATCGATCGATTGACAAGTTTCCCATTATACAAACGCCGGGAAGTTTGAAAATAATTTCTTGTAAATGGTTTTTTAGCAAATATGTTGATCCTTAAAGTTATCGTGATGTGGAATCTGTTGTTCACCAATGAAACTCAACGTAAGTTCGTGGTTTTGGAAATAAAGGTGCAAAGTAGAATTGAAATGGATGCCGGAAAATTGTTCAAAAATTCACAAACCAATTGCCTTTCTATCAATTCAATCTTAAAATTTTTAATTGTACCAATTGAATCATAAAAATTTTCATGTTTTATCATTTAAATTTATCTAGTCTATTTTTTGTTGGAAATTATTGAAGTTAACAATTTTTAATAATATTTTAATTAATTTTTCAATTTTTTTTAACAACTCTGGTCAGCGAGGTCGCTTGCCAACCATCGTTGGCCATAAGCAAGGGCTGTGACGCCCTCCCTTGAATCTTGGTGAGGACACATAGGCCCTTGCCCATGGTTGACAAGGGTGTTGACCCTTGCTTAGATTTGAGTGAGGGCTTGACGCCCTTTCTTGTGGCCGGCCAAGGCATGCATGACATTGCCCGTGGCTAGCAAGAGCCATGATGCCCTCACCTAGCCCAGGGGAGGGTTGTCAGCCCTTGCCTATGGCCGACGTGATGGAAAAAGAAAAGAAAAGAAAATATCAATATATTATTAAAAATTATCCTCTAATCATGTCATGTATCACAATGAATTGACATGATATACTCAATTAGCAAAATATGAAAAGTTTTATGATTTGATTGATACAATTAAAAAGCTTAAAATCTAAATGGCAAAAATATAATAGGTTTATGACTTTCTATACAGTTTTTCCCGAATCAATGCCGTGAATCTGAGCTCTGACTTTTCAAGAGGCTAAATTAACCAAAAGCAAGTTTTACCTTCAACTTGGAGGAGGCTAAGATTTACTCTTGATATTATATGGTGTTTTTGTTTGACTTTCCTCACCTAATTCCGGTCCTCGCTATGAAATATTCCAAAGTAAAGAAAAACTCATAATCCCAACTTTCCAGAAACTTAACTATTAATTGCCACCATGGTACCATGATTCCATCTCATCCACAGCCACAGCACAGAAACTTCCGCTCTCCCTCGTATTTTCTTTTTTTTTTATATATCTATGTAACTTGAAAATTGCTCATTTTCTGTTCCAATCATAACGTGGCCATTGACCGCCATCACTTTCGTTTCATACTGTAGCTCATGCCGACCCGCTTCCAAAACTCATTTATATATGTAAATATATACATATGTTATATTATGTAATATTATCTATATATATATATGGACCCTCTCCCGGCACTTAGCACAAACGCAAGAACTCTTTCGTTTACAAGAAAAGAAGGAGAAGAAGAAGAAAGAAGAAGAAGAAGAAGAAGAAGAAGAAGAAGAAGAAGAAGAAGGAATATATTCCTAATTTCTGAAACCTCTCTCCACCGCCTTCTTCGTTTTCAGTTCAATCCCCGCCGATCCTAGAAAAGGAGGGGGAGGATAAAGAACCCTCCTGATTTCTCTGGGATTCTTGATCTCATTCGATTCTTTCTTCCGGGAAAAGTCTTGTCACTTTCCCGGATTTCTACTGACGCGGAACTGGGTCAAATGATCCTTTCTTTCTCTTTCTTCGATTCCGCAAGTTAGTTCAGACTTTTTGTTTCTGGGTTTTGTTTGTAATCCGCAGTTCGATCCATTCATCATTCTTTCTGCTCCGGAGATTTTGTGTATTTTCGATTTTCAAGATGAGAAACGAAGAGATTGGGATGGGAGCTTTTAACTATTCATCGGATAACAACAATAGTTCCGACACGGAAAGCGTCGGCAGCGACGGCCGCGCAGCCTTCAGCGGGCCGCTCGGATCCGCCCTTCGCAGCTCCAAGCGAGGCTCAAGAAAGAGCGCGAGATTCAACATCCCTGCGGAGACGGCGGCGCTCCGGAGTGCGGGCGCCACCTCGAAAGCCGAGCAGGAAGATGGCGACCCGTACGTCGAGATCACCCTCGACATACGGGACGACGGCGTTGCCGTCCACAGCGTGCAGGCCGCCGGCGGGGCGACCAACCTCGAGGACCCCGAGCTGGCGCTCCTCGCGAAGAGGACGTTCGAGACCAGGAGGTCGTCGTCGTTTGGGTCGTCGGTCTTCCGGAGCACCTCGTCCCGTTTCCGGCAGGTCTCGCAGGAGCTGAAGCGCATCGCCTCGCTCACGCGGCGGCCGACGGCACCACCGGCAAGGCACTTCGACCGGACGAGGTCGGCAGCGGCGCACGCGCTCAAGGGCCTCAAGTTCATCGCCGCCAAGACGGGCGGCGGCGGCGGCGGCGCTGGCTCCGCCGCCTCTGGGTGGCCGTCGGTCGAGAAGAAATTCGACCACTTGACCGCTTCGTCCGGCGGCCTCCTGCATTGTTCCCAGTTCTGTGAATGCATAGGTAAATTAAAAATCCCGAAAATTACTCCCTTTTTTTTTTTTTTTTTGGTTTATTGCACTATAATATGGTACTTCTTCTACAGCTCAATAATGTCTATTACGTCTGTTAATAATTGCAATTAGGAATGAACAAAGAGTCTAAGGAATTTGCGACCGAGCTCTTTCGAGCACTCGCGCAGAGGCGCAACATATTTGGCGACTCCATCACCAAGGATCAGCTCAAGGAGTTCTGGGAGCAAATCAGCG
This sequence comes from Eucalyptus guilfoylei, assembly GCA_016097605.1. NCBI lineage: Eukaryota > Viridiplantae > Streptophyta > Magnoliopsida > Myrtales > Myrtaceae > Eucalyptus > Eucalyptus guilfoylei. Next base: position 17,986,504 of record CM027869.1, on the reverse strand, counting down.
ACGAGAGCTTCGACTCGAGGCTGCAAACTTTCTTCGACATGTAAGCAAGCAAAGCGCTCTCGGCTCGTCTTAGATTTTATTTCCGTGTAGGTATTGAACAAGTTAATGTTATTATACAAAGTTTTCTTGATTATTAAAAACGAAATGGTTGGTTGTACAATAAAATGTTAGGGTGGACAAAGACGCGGATGGGAGAATCGCGGAGGAAGAAGTCAGAGAGGTATACAATTTTTTTTCCTGTTCTTTGAAAAATGTTGAAGGATTATTATTTTTATTTTTTATTTTTGTTTTTTGTTTGGACGTGGAATTGTTTAATTGTGTTGAAAGATAATAAATCCTTGGTTTTGTAGATCATCAGCCTGAGCGCATCGGCGAATAAGCTGTCAAATATCCAGAAGCAAGCCGACGAATATGCAGCTCTCATCATGGAGGAATTGGACCCGGATAATAAGGGATACATCATGGTATATATCTATATATATATATCATTAAACACTCGTTTATGTAATTTGGACAAAAGTGTGCACTTTTTACGAAATTTAAGGTGGTCATTATTGGCAAAAAATTAGGATTACTAATCGAAATGAGTTTTTTCACTAGCCACGTCTATGAAATAGCCATCCATATGTAACACGTTCCATATGTAACACGTTCTTGATTTGCCCTATACAGGTTCAGAACCTGGAAACACTGCTCTTGCAAGCTCCGAACCAGTCCGTGAGAGTCGGAGACAGCAAAGTCCTGAGCCAGCTACTGAGCCAGAAGCTCAAACCGACCATCGACAACAACCCAGTCCGCCGATGGTGTGAGCATGCCAAGTACTTCCTGATGGACAACTGGCAGAGGCTGTGGGTCATGGTGCTGTGGATTGCGATCATGTTGGGCCTCTTCACCTACAAGTTCATCCAGTACCGGAACAGGGCGGCATTCGGCGTGATGGGCTACTGCGTCTGCGTCGCCAAGGGCGGCGCCGAGACAGCCAAGTTCAACATGGCCCTCATCCTGTTGCCCGTTTGTCGAAACACCATCACATGGCTTAGGAACAAGACCCGGTTGAGTGTTGCGGTCCCCTTCGACGACAACCTTAACTTTCACAAGGTAATACGGCAGCGAGATGCTTTTATTTCCATTGTTTTTATTATTGAGAATATCATTAATCTAATGAAATGAGAGACTCCACATAAGGATACTTATATAATTAAGCAATGGAAATATTTTGGGAATTATCTACTATTGTATGTGATGAAGTATACAATGAAATGTCAAGATTTGCTTGCAATTCATACTCACATTTTGCTAATTGTAAATTACTATATCTAACTTCATCTGACTTTTGTTGCTCAAAATAATCTCGACTCCGAGATCTTGATGAATAGCTTGATCTAATATCATATTCCCTATATGTATACAATTCCAGGTGATCGCGGCAGGAATAGCTGTCGGGGTCGGGTTGCATGTAATCTCGCATTTGACCTGCGACTTCCCGAGGATCCTACACGCGAGCCCCGAGGTGTACGAGCCCATGAAGCCCTACTTCGGCGAGGAGCAGCCCCCGAACTACTGGTGGTTCGTGAAAGGAGTGGAGGGTGTGACGGGGATCGTGATGCTGGTTCTGATGGCGATCGCCTTCACGCTGGCCCTGCCGTGGTTCAGGAGGAACAAGATTAACGTGCCTGGGCCCTTAAAGAAGCTCACGGGCTTCAACGCCTTCTGGTACTCGCACCACCTTTTCGTCATCGTCTACACGCTGCTCATCGTCCACGGGATCAAGCTCTACCTCGCCCACGAATGGTACAAGAAGACGGTAAGCTTCCTTCTCCCTCCTTCCAATTACTACAAATCTAGCCACAATTGTTGCTTCCAATGCTATTCTTCTCTCTTTAATCACTGTTTCTTTTAACTATAATCGCAGACATGGATGTACTTGGCAGTGCCGGTGACCCTCTATGCATGTGAAAGGTTGATCCGGGCTTTCAGGTCCAGCATCAAGCCGGTGAAGATTCTCAAGGTTATTATAATATAAACCCTGAACCAAACGGCCATATTTAATCTGCATATTTCTGATCATCGTCATCTGGAGCACATAATTAACGAATAAACTATTCATCAGCCGATGAAGATGTCATAAATGTTGAATTAAAATTTGATGGGCATGCATGCAGGTGGCGGTTTACCCAGGGAATGTACTGGCACTGCACATGTCGAAGCCCCATGGCTTCAAGTACAGAAGTGGGCAGTACATGTTCGTAAACTGCTCGGCTGTTTCTCCCTTTGAATGGTATCTCTCTCTCTCTCTCTCTCTCACATATGACATTTGTGATGATCCACGATGTTTGAGCAATCATTGCTAGAGAAGATGCTAATGTTTAATTATGAGCAGGCACCCTTTCTCGATCACTTCGTCCCCGGGAGACGACTACCTCAGCGTCCACATCCGGACATTGGGAGATTGGACAAGGCAACTGAAAATCGTATTCTCGGAGGTTGGTTTGATCGATTGATTAATCATGGCTAGTGGGATTCATTGTTCCAGAATTTCTGCGAGCCATTTGTTTATTGATTTGTTCTCCATTTTATGGATTGGTAGGTATGCCAACCTCCATCCGTTGGGAAGAGCGGACTGCTCAGAGCTGATTGCGTTCCAGGAGGAAGCATCCCACGGTAAGACTTTTTTCCTCGGTTGCACTAGCTTCAAAGAAAACAAACATTATGATCTTGAAATAATCAACCGATTTTCCGTGATATACGGTGATCACACGGTGAAAATTGGACTTTTCAATTCTTGCCAGAATTACTCTGTAGATGGTAGTTAAGGTTTACAAAAGTCAAGCCTCCGAACAATAGGAAACAACGCGTGGTCTAGCGAAATTCCATAAAGAAAAAACATACCAAATCTGTGATAGATTAAAAAGACATAGAAAAAGACGGGATGAACAAGACCCTAAAGTCCCGGTTGGTTTTATCCTATTTTCCTTTTGAGGCGTCGTCAATCATTGTCGGAGAAGATAGTTAAATTATCAATTTCAAACACGTATTATTAAATGTTGCATTATCAATTACAAACACGTATTATTGAATGCTCAGTAGATCCATGATTGATTGTCCTTTTCCCAATGCGTTACAGCTTCCCAAAGATACTGATAGACGGTCCATATGGAGCCCCAGCACAAGACTACCAAAAGTATGAGGTAGTGCTCCTGGTGGGGCTAGGGATCGGCGCCACGCCCATGGTGAGCATAGTGAAGGACATCATCAACAACATCAAAGTCAAAGAAAACGAGCAAGACCACTTCGGCTCGTTGGAGAGTGGAGGACGACCCGTCTCGCCACTAACCCCGGACGACAGTAACAGCCACAATCCCAAGGCGGGCCACAAGAGCAGCCATGGCAGAGGAGCGTTCAAGACAAGGAAGGCCTACTTCTACTGGGTGACCCGGGAGCAGGGCTCGTTCGAGTGGTTCAAGGGGATCATGGATGAGGTGGCCGGGATGGACGAGCGGCAGGTCATCGAGCTCCACAACTACTGCACGAGCGTGTTTGAGGAGGGCGACGCCCGGTCGGCCCTCATCGCGATGCTCCAGACCCTCAACCACGCGAAGCACGGGGTCGACGTCGTGTCCGGGACCCGGGTCATGTCCCACTTCGCCAAGCCCAACTGGCGCCAGGTCTACAAGAAGATCGCGCTGCACCACCCCGACAAGCGAGTTGGTGCGTCCCCGCTTAACCTAACCCCCCGCGCCCGCCGTGTATTTAGTGATTCTGCTTGATTCGAATGATTTGTCACATTTATTTTTGTTATGCATCCGTTGTTGATTTGGCCACGATGAACAATTTTGCAGGAGTCTTCTATTGTGGGGCGCCAGCGTTGACAAAGGAGTTAAACCACTTGGCTCTGGATTTCTCTCGCAAGACATCCACCAAGTTCGACTTCCATAAGGAGAACTTTTGAAGAAGCTTTGAAGACTTAGGAGCAAAGAGATATGGCAGGAAAAATTGTACAAATAAAGTCGAAAGTGAAGGATATATCGATTAACTACAATCAATTCTTGCACAGCGACGTCGTTCCTGAAGAGAATCGGTAACGTTATTTTTTGCGTAAGCACATACTAATTCAGGGATTCATTTGTCCCCGCTTGGAATTGGGATGATGCACCTTCATATTAAATTTAAGCTGACCCAAAAGCCTTATTGCAAATATAGAGTTAGGTATAGGAAGTTATTTCATCATGTAATACCAATCAGATGTGTATACCCAAAGTTTATAATATCATTTCTTAGTTCATTTTTCTACTTTCGATTTGTTCACCAATTAGACACCTTGGAAACACTCTCGATTATCATCCGCTAGTGGGATATGTATATACCTTGCAACATATGATTCACGAAAAGCTCTTTGAATCACGACTTGATTTTTAATGAAGAGTTCAAATTATTATAATTTCTTGCATCGAAATGCAGCATCTAGTGTCAAAGTTGGTTCTTTGTTCGAGTTCCTAGTCAGATGAAAGCGATATGCAACAGGACAGTCCATATACAATCCATTGTTCGGAACTATAAGAGTTCCTAGTCAAATGAAAGCGATATACAAAAGGATAGTCCATATACAATCTATTGTTCGGAACTATAAGATTATGATCATTTAACGCTTTTTCAGATCAATCGAAAGTCACTTTACTATTATATTCATTTTCGTTCCATTAGCACGATAGGAAGATATTTCGGTAAATCCATTTAATCTCTTTCCGAGTAATTTAATGACACGAGGAAGCAAGCATCATCATCGTATAGGCAAGACCAAAGCTAATCGACTTTTAGAGTGGCGAAGCTCTAGGATTGGTTTTGGAAACACTCAAGTCTGAACATAGGAAAGTTGATGAATATATTGTTTCTTTAATTGCTAGAAGGAAGAAAGATCTTCTTTTGTAGTGGGAAATCCACTATGCTACGCCACTAACACGGATAATCACACTTAATTCCAATGCGTAAAGGGCGGCTCTTTTCGGACATTACGCCTGTCAATCGTTGAATTTTCGGGAGCCTTTTTTCTTTTTTTGTTTTCCTACTTTATTTTGGTTTTATTTAATTGGTTTTAACTTTTCGCCAACTATATTTTCCACGTGCACATGGGTACTGGGGAAACTATGCTAATTTACAAAACAACAAAGGCATGCCACTAAGCTCTATACATCATTACCTTTTATCCACAAAAAAAAAAAAAAAAAAACAAAGGCATGCCACCAGTTGCTCACTGTCGTTAGTGTGATGCTGAGGGGACCCCCTTTTAGGCATTCAAGAATCATGAAAATGATTGACATCTTCACGAGCCTCACTCGCGTGAATTGGAAGAGCCAATTAATTTTAAATTTTTTAATTTTATCAATTTAATTATAAACTTCGTGAATGATTCCAATGTAGGTCTTTTGATCAATTTTCACTAACAATATTTGACGTGGTGGTCTAGTTACCACTAGCCATACTGTGTGATATGTCATCATTTCAGTGAGTTTTGAAAAAGAAAAATTCTGCATTAAAATTTTGCACAAATACTTAGCATTAAATTGGCAAAATCGAACAATTTAGAACTAAATCGCATCCATTTAATATGTTTGTAACTAACTGGACAATTTCGGACTGGGCCGTACCAAAATCAATGGTTCCCAAGAGAGCCGGTTCGATTCTTAGTTCCAATTTATTGAAATCGATGAGTAGTGATCAAATTCTCAATTCTACATATGGAACTATTGACCTGCCTATCCCGCACTGCACCGGTAATTTATAAATAAATATATATATATATATATATATATATATATATATATATATATATAGAGAGAGAGAGAGAGAGAGAGAGAGAGAGAGAGAGAGAGAGAGAGAGAGAGAGAGAGAGAGAGAGAGAGAGAGAGAGAGAGAGAGAGAGAGAGAATTTTTAAGAAAAATTTCCGACCAAAAAACAATTTAAGAAAAATGATAACCGTAAAACCTCTAATTTGGAGCTCAACACCCATTAATTGAGTGTTCATCTCATCTTCCTCTTATTTCATCTGAATTATCTCTATATCTTTCACTCACGGCCTCCACTTTCAAGTTCAACATCCATTGACTTACAGTCTCAACTATCAGCTTTTAATATGAGTTCAATCTTTTTACTAATATTACAGCTAAGAATATGGAAATTCTTTATTTTTTGCTTTACTTTGGCTTGCTAGAAAATGTTGCACTAAATGCATGAAGGTTGATGGGAACAATTCCATGGACCTACCTAGGAGCTAGACCGAATTGATAGTTCAGTTCCCAGGTGGATCCATGGAACCAATGGGCGATTCTTGGTTCCAATTTTTCAAACTGGTCATTAATGGGCGCTCCGATTCTAGGTTGGGAACTGTCCACCAAGACCATTCTCACCCCTAATTCATACCATGAAAAATCTAAACTGGTACGATCGTAACAAATTTACCTAAAAATAATTTTTTGACCATGAAAAATCCTAAACCGGTACACTAATGACAATTTTACCATAAACTAATTTTTTGACCACAAAAAACCACAAATTGATATAATTGTGAATTACCCTCCGTTAACTTCTATTAAATTTATTTATTAAATTTGTTTGACCTCGATAGGTATGGTAATGTGGCAAGTTCACATGGAAACCATGGAGTAAATATAACGAAAGACCCCAAATTGATATACCTGTGATAAATATAACAAGACACCCTATAAAGTTTCACTTGAATTTGCCACATCACCATAAAACATCACTATGTATCATCCATGTTAGCAAATTTAACAGAAAAAAATTAATAGATGGTAAATTTGTCGCTAGTGTACAAGTTTATGATTTTTTGTGATTAAAAAATTAGTTTTGGATAAATTTATTGTAAATATATCAGTTTATAATTCTTTATAATAAAAAATTTATTATTTCTTATGATTAAAAAATTAATTTGAGTAAATTTATTATAAATATATCAATTCGGGAGTTTTAATGATATTAACCGCTTAAAAATATCTTCGATTTTCCTAAAGTCAAATCTTCCAATCCTCACCTGATCCAACAATGAGAAACATCAAGAAATAGACAAATAAGTCATTATGATCAACGATGATCGATACATACAAGGTCGGTATTGATACGTCTTTGTATCCTTTCATAGTATCATGTGACAATCATTTTGTGTACGGACAATTATTTTAGATCATATTAGGGGTGTGCAGAAGAACCGGGACCCGCTCGGACAATCCAGAACCGGACCGGAACTGCCCGGAATCGGTGGTTCTTGAGGGAACCGGTCCGGTTCCCGGTTCCATGGGCGGATCCATCCACCCGCCCACTCGACCGGACTGATTATATTAATATTAAAAAAATGAAATTACAAATTAACAAACCCAAATCAAATAATTAAAAAAATTAATTAAAGTGGAAAAAACTCCAAAGCGCACCAAATGGAGAGGCGCTAATCTTCAGTCAAACCAAATGGAGAGGCGCTGAAGCTAAAAAGTCCAAAGTGTACCTTGACAAAACGTCGAGCAATTGGTGGGCAAAAAGCAAACACGTGAAGAAGTAGGGCTGCAGGAGGAGGAGAAGAAGAATAGGTTAGGCGGCGAAGAACCAACAATTTTGGTCGAAAACCAAAGTTGTTTCCCGTCAAGATCGAAACTTTCGAGAAAATGATATTATTATTATTGTGAGACCGATTCTATGGATCCACCCGGGAACCAGACCGGACCGGCGGTCCGGTTCCCGAGTGGATTCATGCAATTAACGGGTGGATCCCGGTTCCAATTTTTCGGAACCGGTCCTTAACGGGCGGTTCCCGGTTCTAGGTTGGGAACCGCCCGCCCGGATCATGCACAGCCCTAGGTCCTATGCATGCCAGGGGCGGCTTTTGACTTTTTCTTCCTTTTCAAAGTTCAAGTAATAAAGTAAATTTTCTCCATAACAAGAGATCTCCTGGCCCTTCCATCTATATAAAGTGGACAGCTGAGTTTGGCATCACACCCTCAAAAAGACATTATGACTTTGTAAAATTCTTAAAAAGCGTACAGAGTGCTATTGCATTAGCAGCCTTTGGTAAAAATTAATTTAAATTATTATATTGAAATTTTACATAAAAATTTAAATTTAAATTTACAAAATTCAACAATTTAAAACTAAATTTGCAGACTTTCAATATATTTGTATCCTTTTCAAGATATCTTCAATTTCCTCGAACCAAATCCCCAACCCTCATCTAATCCAACACTATCAATAAATAAATAAATAAGCCATAACGATCAATAATGATCAATATCTACAAGGTCGATATTGATTAGTTTTTAGATCCTTTCATAACATCACGCAACAATAGTTTTGTGTACGAACTATAATTTTAGATCACATGCATGACATGGGCGGCTTTTGATTTCTTTTTCTTTTGCAAGTTCAGACACTACAGTAAATTTTCTCCATGACAAGAAATCACTTAGTCTGAATTTGGTATCACACCTCCCAAAAAAACACTAGTGACTTTGTAAAATTATCTAAATACGCATTAGCAGCCTTTAGTAAAAATTAGCTTGAATGACTATATTGGAATTTTGCACGAAGATTTAGGATTAAATTGATAAAATTAAAAAGTTTAGGATTGAATTTGCATCCATTCAATATGTTTATGACTAACCGGACCATTTCCCTTTTTAAAATGTTTTAGTTTTCCTGGAATCTCATCTAATCTAACAGTGAGAAATATCAATAAATCAATAATTAAAAAAAAAAAGGCATCACGATCAACAATGATCAATCTACGAGGTCGATGTCAATGAGTTTCTAGATCCTTTCGTAGCATCACGCGACAATAGCTTTGTGCATGGACAATAGTTTAAGATCCTATGCATGATGGGCGGCTTTTGTTTTACTAAAGTAAATTTTCTCCGTGACAAGAAATCACTTAGGGTGCGTTTGGGAACCACTTCCCAAAGCCCCTTAGAGACCTAAAGATCCTTGGGCAAATGCCAGCCCGTTTGGCAAAAAATTTTGAGCCCCCATTCCCCAAATGCCAGCTTTGTGAAGCCGAAAGCCCAAGGCAGGTCCTGCCCTGCCTTGGGCTTTCGGCTTTTTCGGCATGCCCACGCGGGTACTGTTTATATTTTTTTTTCCCGAAATTGTCCTCACGAATTTTTTGTTTTTCCGGTTCTTGCCCTTGTATGCGACACTGTTCATCTTCTCCGGTCTTCTTCTTCTTCTTCTTCTTCCGCGAGCTTCTTCTTCTTCCGCAAGCGGTCGCCGGCGAAGGGCAGGCAGTTGCCGGCAACCGTCGCCCAGACAACCGACGCCGGGGGGGGTGCCGCGACTGCCGCGACCCAAATGGCGCAGCGAGGTTTGGGTCGCGCGACCTTGCTGCCCCCGGATCTGGGTCGCGGCGGCGTCGCGCGACCTCCCGCGACCTCGCCGCCCCAGATCCGGGGGCGGTGAGGTCGCGCGAACCCGCCGCGACCCAGATCCGGGGGCGGTGAGGTCGCGTGAACCCGCCGCGACCCAGATCCGGGGGCGGTGAGGTCGCGCGAACCCGCCGCGACCCAGATCCAGGGCGGCGAGGTCCTCCCGCGACCTCGACGCCCCAGGTCCGGGGTCGCCGGAGGTCGAGGCGGCGTTGCGCGACCTCGCCGCCCCAGATCCGGGGTCGCCGGAGGTCGCCGGAGGTTGCCGGCGGCCACTGCCCTTGCTGGTCAATTTTTTTTAATTTTTCTTTTGATATTTTTTTTTTAACCACAAAGATCCTTTGTAAATGTAATTCCCCAAACGCCATTTTGCTCAAAGTACTTCGCAAAGAGCTTTCAAAGTACAATTTACCAAACACGGTTGCATTTTGAAAAACACCTTTAACTCAAAGGTATTTGCATTTTCCTAAAGACTTTCCCCAAAAGTGGTTCCCAAACGCTTAGTCCTTCCTGCTATATAAAGGGGACAGTTGAATTTGGTATCACACCCCAAAAAAGCCACTATTGACTTTGTAAAATTATCTAAAACGCGTACCGCGTGCTTCGCCATCTCAACGTTAAAACGCATTTTTCCACATATAAAAATACCAGAAAGAAAGAAAGAAAAGTAGGCATTGACAAGAGTCAAAGAGCAGATCTAGACTTGTCGAAAGTCGAGGCGTACGCGATTTCATTTCTTGGTCGCCAACGACATCTCACCAACAACCTTCGAAACTTCCAATGCCTAAGCGCTCACCTACTCCCGCTTCGCTCCCTTGTTGTGGTTCGAAATTGACTCCCACAAGAAGTTAGGAAGGAAGGCTTCAACATCGACAATTCCAGACGACTGTAAAAAAACATGGACCCAGTGCTCTCTTTTGCCCACAGAATCCGCTGCATGTTTTGGAAAGTGGCAGGCTGTCTCAAGCACTCAAAACCCATTTTTTCCCTTGGTTCTCTCGCCTGGCGTGAGGCTTCAATTGCCTATTATTAGTCTTCAGAGACCAAGTCATTCACGATGAAATTATAGGTAGGACTATCGAAGAAAAGTGGCTCTTGGCCTGCTAGAACAAACTTTTCGTCTACGAATCCCGCAGGATTTGAGGATTAAGTTTGGATGACTCGTTGATCGAGCGAGTTTCAACTCGAGAGAAGGGCAAGCATCACATCGATCCATTGAATTGAAATTATAGGTGAATCTTTAAGAGTTGCCTGAGAAGCCGTTAAAAGGATGTTTGACAAATCGGAATGACCATTTCACCATTGAATTTGCCACACTAAGAGTGTTTGACAACTGTTCATTGTCGCTGAACTTCAAAATCGCCCACAATATAAGTCGTAAGGAGGAATTCGTAATCAAATTTTCAAAAATGGTCAGATTAAGTGAATCCGAATGCAGAGAAGCCTAAAACAAATTCCATTGTCGTTAAACTTCAAAATGCTGCGTTTACTGTTGTAGAGAAGCCTAAAACAAAGGCCTATTTGGATAGGTGGATATGGCTCAGCTCATTAAGTGGATCTCTCAACATGAGTAAAAGGCCTTATGCTCACTTCTTACAAGAACACAATGCGCCAAACCAATTTGGACCTTGCAAACTGCCTCAAACTGGAACTACTAATATGCTGCAGAAAGCAGGGACTGGGAATCAACCTTAATAGAAGACGAGTGCAAGTGTGAATTAATGCAGTCCTGATCACTTCTAAATAGTATTTTCGGTGCTTTGTACCACCATGTTAATAGGCAGTCTGTGATAAAACTCCCTCCCTCTCTGACAGGTAATATAAGCTTCAGACCAAGTGATGCCACAGTTATGTGAGAGAGGTGCATGGTAATATTTGGCACAAGAGAAATGACCTTCTGAGTATCTGGCTATTCAGTCTAATGGCCAGGTTTTATACAGATGTAGGTCGAAACATTTTTGCAAACTAGTGATAGGAATAAATTGGCGACCGCTGACATAAAATGTTGGGGACGGGAAACAACCAAGAGGTAAAGCAGGAAGCATGATGAGAGTAGCTCATTCACCTCTGTGCCGATGCTGGTGTTACTATGAACATGCATGTGATTTTCATGAGATTGTCCGTTTTCTGAAATCTCTTCCTGCTTAATAATACGTTGGACACTGGATAGATGCTAGATGCCAATGGGAACTGCGCAGTAAATGATATGACTGGTCCTCTTTCTTTTAGCCAAATACTACGGATGATCAGCATAATGGAAAGGCACAGCTTTTTGAGGAAATCAAGGTAAAAAAGAAGAGAGAAAAGCAGAAGAAACAGTGATGGAATATGAAAGCCAAAGGCTCTGCAGACTTCAAATTCAGCACTTGACACTGTAACGATATGTACCTGAACTCAAGTCCAAAAGCAAGGCACCAGTTAAAAAGGTTACCAATAAAATCTCAGGATCTATAGAACCAAAGTTACAATCTACCATGTAAGTAAGAGCAGAGGTCTAAAGCTTTCCCTACGCAATTTGTTAAATGCTATGACTTATCCCTGCAACAAACTTACAAAGCCTTCACATGTCAGTCAACAATGCATGAAAGAGCCCCCCCTGGATGAGAAGAACACATCTCCAGAATGGCAAACATCTTCTAAACCAAGAGAATTGTGAGAAATGTAGACTGAGGAGGCTTTCTAGATTTATCACCGCCTTCTCTTGATGTCCTTACTCTCTTTTCTGCTGGATGAACCGTGGGCCGAATCAGTAGTACTACCCTGATTATCACTACCCTTGTTAACAGAAGATTCATCCACCATCATCGCAGTGGAATAACTTTTGATCCTCAAGGATATAAGAATGCTTGATAAAATCCCAAGCATGGGAAACAAGAACGACCAGACCCTAGATTTGTTAGATCCAGAAGCTGTGGCCATGGCAGCACCAGCGAGGCTGCCAATGGAGGTATTCTGTAGGATCATTGGCACACAACCAATGACCGTGGGAAGGAGGAAATCCAATACAAACCCAACATTGGTAGCTGCCAGGGCATAGTTAATTATGTATGATGGTATGGGTGAGAACCGAGCAAGAAGAACAAATTTCCAACCATCTCGTTCAACTCCCCTAGAAAGCAGATGAAAGTATTTGTTGCTTTGAGCCCATTCCATTGCTGAATTTGAACTCCTGAAAACTAGCCTGAGCAAACCAAAGTATAATAATGACTCGTGAATGAAGGAAACCTGAATCATATTGGGGAAATGTAGAAAGAGGCATAGCATAAAGAAAAAATTTCAGGGACGCATATGATTTGTCAGCTTAAATAGATTGTAAATGCAGCAATGGAGACAATTAAAAGCAGTAAGAGGAAAAGATAGTTCAACCAAAGCATGAATCATAGTTACTTTGGTGAGTTGTTAAGTATTAGAATAAAAAAGGTGTTGGTTGTTGAAGTGCCACATGGATGTATATAAGTTACTTTTCATAAGTTGTTCATCTGACAGTTATTGTAACCTTGAGAGAGTTGAGTATTTAAAGAAAAGTCATTAGAGTACCTTGCATGTGTCCAGGCTATAAAAAGCAAATGCATGTATAAGGAAGTGTCACTTTTCTTTTCTTTGCTTTGCTTTTCTGTTTTAACCAATGAAGTTACGACTCTAATGAGGACATCAGGTGATCTAGGAGTTTCTTATATTAATATGCACGCCTCAAAGCTGTGCTTTAATAATAATGACGAACAAGTTTACTGTGCACAATCAAGGAATCATTGTCCAGGTATGCTTTCTTCCAACAAGATTGTTTTGCATAATGAAACAAAGCAAGAGTATATAAATTGATGTAGAGAAACTTGGAAGTTGAAGGCTTCCACTGAGCACATAAAAAGTGGAGGAAGAAGAACAAACTATATTAAGCAAAAGCATAACAAGAAGTCTGTAAATCCGGAAGCACTAAAGGGAAAATTCGAAGTATCTTTAACAGATAAGATAAGTATGACATCAAGAACTGCATCAGATTTCTTGTTTGATTAGAGAATGTCCCTAAAGCTCAAGGAAAACATTTTGCGGGACTTCAACAAAACTAGCTACAGTAATAGGGAAGGTATATTAATACTATGATTAACCCAATACCAAATGGCGGTAACCATATCAGCAAAAGAACATTCTCCTGTGCTTAGCATACTACAGGGTTGATGCCTCCTTACTCATTATATCAATGAAAAGAAGGCCAACCATGGGAAATTCTTTGTGGAGATCTGTATCTGATGTAATGCACCCTAAACCCATCTCTAAGCCCAGGAATCCTGAAATACACAATGTGCTGGATCTGCTTGCGTAGATCAAAATTCTTCCTCCATTTAATTTTAACATTTGATATCTTCTTATGGTGCTGAATACTAATCTAAGAGTCAAACTACATTTGGATTCTCAGATAATCTCTCACATATTGGCACCTTGGGTGCTCGGCCAGTTAGGCCAGAATTACAAGCAGGCAAGAGTACTCTAATATTGACATACAGCAGATAAGGCGTTCAGCATCTATATACAAACATATGGGAATTCCAATGAAAACAAACAAAAAAATATTTGGAACATGTCTGAAATTGTTACTCATAGGCACAACATCACTATCATCATCTTTGTGAAATAACTCAGGCTTCTTAGATAAGAAAAGAGGTATCTCTTCTCAAGTTTATGATATCATATCATATCTCCCACATTTTCATTAGGTTGGATTAGAAAGATAAAATCATTTATCATATATACAATTAAAATTGATTGCTAATAGAGTAACCATTATCCCAATGAAAAGAATAACGAATCTACACTTTTACCTATTGCAATCATGGTCACGACAAGACCGAAATATCATCTGGAAATTGAGATTCTATGGGCTGCTGAATTAAGAGAAGACTAAACAACACATAGGAACCTAAGAAAGACCCAAAAGAGTACTATAACGAGAAATGCGATGCGAATTCGTTAGCTGGCAACTCACTGTTGCACGCACGATCCCTCGAAAAAAGGTCGGTTTACGCAAATAAAATCATCCCATCTTTGAAAACACGATCACAATCACAAATTTACCTTCCCTCACATTATGGCTTACCAAAAATGAAACCTTTCATCACATCAACCCACCCAAAAGGAAAGCACTAGCACAATGGAGCTCGGGGAAACTAGCAAGATGCAAATTCGTACAAAACCCAAGTGCCAAATGCTACCCACCCACACAATAACGAGCGCGAACTCCGTCACACGACGGCAATCGAACGAGAGAGCCCGTACCTGCCGATCCAGAACGACAGCGAGGCGCCGAGAATCTTGGCGGCGAAAACGCTGAGGACGGCAGCGGAGAAGCCGAAGAGGAGGGAAGCTCCGGCCTCTAAGAAGACGGCGTAAGGGAGACAGAGGGCGAGCGAGAGGGTGTGGATCCCGACGTACGCCGGGATCGCCCACACGCCCAGCCGGTCGGACCATTCTCCCAACGCCCGAAGCGCGCTCTCCTTGTCATACCCGTATCGCTTGTTCGCTTCCCTCATCGCGCCGATCACCACCACCACCACGGCGATCTTCCACCATTTGCCCCCCATCGCCGTCCCCCTCCCGAGCCTCCTTCTCCGATCACCGGAATTCTGCAACCCGAGACGGCGGCAGAGGGCGGCGGACTTCCTTGTTTGGGGAACGAGGAGAAATCCAAAGCTTCGCTTACGTGTTTATATGGGACCCGTTTTGAGCCGTAGGATTACGTCTTAAAGTAAATGACAATCATTAAGGTCAATTACCAAGCACATGAACTAAAAATTAGAATTTGTTGAGGGAAATAACATGGTCATTAGGGAATTACTAGGCGTAGGTGATAGTGTCTTGAGTATGATAGGAAAGTTATAACTTATGAGACTTAAAGCTTGCTTGATAAGATGTAAAAGTAAGTGTTAAAAAGTTAAACACAAATTTTTAATTTTTCATAATCTTAAACGTTGATAATGAAAAGGGTAAATGACACGAAGGATTTTTCAACTTTTGTTCAATATGTAATATGATCCTTTAATTTTAAATTTGTTTAATGTGGTGTTTAGACTTTAACTTAATGTGTAATATGGTCCATAAATTTCGAATATGTTCAATGTGATCCGTAAATTTTTAGAAATTATTCAATTTAGTTTTTGGACTATATGAAAGGTTCAATGTTGGACAACATTAGTTCGAGAACTAAATTGAACATTTACTAAAAAATTATAAACCATATTAAACAAATTTAAAGTTCACGGATCGCATTGCATATTAAGCCAAAATTTAAGGATTATTTGTGTTATTATTCCAAATAAAAATGAAAAAACTGGTTAAGAATAACTAAAAATTGATGCTTGGATAATTTCTTTCCGAACATAAGACTCTAATCTTTATTGGTAAGGTTTTAACAAGGTAAAGTCCTTTATAGCATCAAATTTAGCCCTTTCTTTACCAACTAGACTAAGTCAACTTTTATTTGATTAGATAAATGTATCTTATCGAAAAATTCTCCAGAGTTATAATCAATCTATTTTAAGAAGTTTCCGCAACTTTAAATTAGGTATCGCCAAAAACACATAGCTACGGTGCAAAACACAGCTACATCATAGTCTTAGCTATATCAAGGACACACCAAATTCAGCACATAATTGGTCCTCTTTGAATTATAGCAATTTCCCATTCAAAGCATACCGAGTGATTATCGAAGTATTGCGACGGGTTTGATGGACAGAAGAGTTCAACTTCTCTTTTCTAGTCTAGACTCTCCGGTCGATAGAGTTTGATGGGCCTCTCGGCCCATTTGAATAAAAGCCATCAAAGTCAACCCTTTTGGACCGTTTTCCGAAATTGGCAAGGCCTATTTCGCCGGCTGCGTTTCTTGAGGCCTCCACGCAACGGCCCGGCGGCCTCGGGTGTACCATGTAAGAACAAGACGTCTTCGCCTTTAGCTAGCAAAACAACAGCTCGGACGGAGTTCACAGGTTCATTTCCCGGTTCAGTGAAAATAGCCCCTTCAATCTCCACTGCACAATTCAATGTTCAGGGTTGCGTGCAATCTTCGGATTAGTCGAGTGGAGGATCTCAAAAACAGCATGTGAACATTTCTGTCTTAATCCGAGCAACTATTCCAATTTGCAAATGCGTCCGAGGATGATAAGGAGGTGCACAAATTCTCGACGAATGAGTCGAGATTCGAAGCAACAACTACGTACCATCAAAATCAAGGCGTCGTTGCCCATTCGACCAGGTAAGCATATTCAAAAGATGAACAGGTCCAATCTTAAAAAACAGAACAAAAAATTCAAAATTCGTGCGCTAGTCAAGGCCCGAATTTGTCCTTTCCCTTCCTTCCTTCCCCTTCCAATTCCAAACATCCGTGCACGTGCGCCCGGGAGTCAAAAGATTAGGCTATCTACTGAGCAAAATATTCCCCACGTGGGTCTGCGGCGACGAACGGGTCGTCGGGTAGTCCTGGAGACGGAGCAAGAGCGGTTGGTTTCTTCGTGAGTGTTGCCGTCACTGCCCTGCCGCCGGCGTAGTCATCACCGTCGTATTCACGTGGATGGATCAATTTGGCCCCATGATCTCCCATCATCAGACGCCTACTTTGACATGGGCTCGTGCGGTTCCATCCGGATCCAAGACCACCGGCCACCACTGAACGCCAACTTAATCATTCTTTATTTGCCAAGGCTCTAGAAGATTAGGTCATCGCCGGTTGGATTCGAAAGGCATATTCGTCACGCTTTTCTGCTTTGTTTGGTTTGTTGAATCGAAGTTTCTATTCGGAGCACGGAATCGCCCATGTGGTAGTACACGTTATAAGCTTATCAGGACGACGAATAAGCGGGAAGGGGGACATGATGGATGGAAGATAGTGCGTCAAGATTCCAACTGTTTATCCCTACGTAATGTGCCCGTGAATCCTCTGATCGCTTCCTACTTCCGGAGATGACTTAATTTTGGAGAAAATTGCCCCGTGATTATGTTCGGAACCTGCCCTTTTCCACTGAGCCCGAGACTTGTTTGGACACGACATGATGCTTCTGGATTATGACAAAGCTAAAAGGTCAGAGGGTGTGTTGGAAAATAACCCACCTATAAAGGTTGGATTATTTCTGGCAGGCTACTCCTAAGTTAGGTGTTGCGAAATTCTTACTCGCCTCCTATTGAATCCTGATTTTCATATTTACCATAATCTTTGTGTAAACGATTCCCTTTGACATTAATAAGGATAAATCCATCTAATCGATGGACTTATTCGATATTATATCTTTAAATTTATATTGCATACTCCTAACATATAACCAAACAGACAGAAAGAAAACCAAGGAAAAATCAATGTATACTACTAAAAAAAAGTTCCTCAAATCATTCGCTAATCCTTAATTTCCTATCTTCCATGGTCCCCTAGTTCCCATGACTAACACTAGGTCACAAAATTGCACCGTATTGACCATATTGCCCTTTACTTTATAATAAACTAATGCCTCCTTATTTCTGCCCAAAAAAACGTTCATCATAAATCGGGTCAAACTTGGAAGCGCCGGTGCTTTTCTCGGAACCGTCAGCGGCTCTACAAAGCGTACGCTACATAGACTTTTCCACGAAGTTATTAAATTAATGCCCCGAGAGATTAAAATAAAAGCCAATATTCCTCGAAATTATAATAAATGTAATTTTTTTTTTTTTTTAAATGAAAAATTTATCGATGGGTCTTTCATGGGTCAACCGGTCGCAGACATAAACCCCAGCGGCACGCTATCTTTAATTCTCGGAGTAGCTTATAAGGAAGGCATCGCTTCTGCAGTCTCGATGTGTGATGTGAGTGGGCAGTTGGAAAGGGGGAGGGCCAAAAATAATTGGAGTTATATCTAAATCCATTTTAAAATCCATTGCATACATTTAAGTTCACTATAAAAAATTACAAATTATCTGGCAATTTTTATGATGAAATTGATTCTTCTGGGTATCCATCGCATATTCCAATTAACGTGCATAAACTATAACTTCCATTCGAAGTTAACTTATCTCCATTTACTTGACATGACTAAATCAATGTTACTTTTTACTTGATTTAGACCTTAAAAATTATGCACTTCGACTTTTTATCTTAGATTCGAACCTGTCGGAACTTTCATGATGGTCAAATGTTAATACGTAGATTCGTATATCGCTTTTTCAAAGTTTTCAAATTTTCATGAAACACAAATAATTAATTAAATTTCGAGAGGAAAGCAAAAAAAAAAAAAACAATGCTTTATTCATAATTTTTTATTACAAAAAAAAGGCCCTTAATGTGCTTTTTCAAATTTTAAATCAAGAGATTATCCAATTCATATGGCAGATGTCGCATAATTCATCCCCTAATTCTTTAGCTAAACCAAAATAACTTTTTTCTGGATTGAGAAATATTTGCAACTTAAATTAAGAATGATCTTTTAAGATCGATTTTAATTGGTGGTAGAATGAGCAACATTTTTCTATGAGATGTATTAGTTTAATTAAATCCTTCTCGTTCGGTCAGCTTAAGCAATGAACCTGAATCGATCGAAGAGAATAGGGAATCTTCCTGCTTTTATCCATGCAAATATTAGAATTGATAGAGGATAAAGTTTTCGAAGGAAGGAAACGTGGGGACCACTGGAAAGAAAATAATTCAATTTATATTATATGGTCCGACATTGAGCTCGGCCTTATTAAGAATGGTCTTAAAAAAAAAAGAAAATCAATCTTTGGGAATTGTAGGCAGTTGTCACCCCTTTCATGGACCGAAGGAAGAAATATTCCTTTGTCTTGATGCCATTTTACGTGAATATGCCAATCCTCCGCAAAACACACTCTCATTAATTATTATTCAAGCTCTTTGTTAAAGTGTACTCGTTCAGCACATTTTTTAGTTAAGGTGTCCGGAATAATAAGTGAACATCAAACAGGAAAAGTAACATATATTGAGAAATGCATTAAAAAATGTACTCGATTACACGACAACCTTCTCGAGAGGACTTGTTAAAAAATCCTCCATGTAACAATCTTCGTAGGAAAGCGTGAATGGCCGGTCCTTGAACTTGCATTGTTGTCTGACAAGGTTCTCGAATTTCTAATTTGTAGTGAAGTTCTTGAACTTGTAGAATCCTTTCGATGGACTCAAGTCTCCGTACATTCAATTCCAACAAGTTGAACATTGACATGTCGGTCTGTGTCAGAGAGGTTTGGTGAGATGATCAATGTTGTTATGGAATGAAAAGATATTAAGAATTTGCTCCAATGT
Organism: Eucalyptus guilfoylei; assembly: GCA_016097605.1. Lineage (NCBI taxonomy): Eukaryota > Viridiplantae > Streptophyta > Magnoliopsida > Myrtales > Myrtaceae > Eucalyptus > Eucalyptus guilfoylei. Next base: position 17,966,823 of record CM027869.1, on the reverse strand, counting down.
ATAAGGAGAAGTTGTATTTTTAGTTTGTTTAGCATGAACTGTCTATGGTGGCATTAGTTTGTTAAAATCTTATGAGTTCAAGGATTTAATTGTATGATTCATAAGTTGAGGAGCATGTTGGAAAATTTGTGTGAGTATGCTAAGTGTGCAATTTTTCTATTTATAAACAATATAATCAAGTGATTACAAGTATCTATGATTTCTAGAACAATGGAGGAAAACGATTGCATATCTCTTCTAACTTAATAAAATGTCTTCTTCACCACCTTCACCACAACATTGAGGGGAGATTGTAGCGCCTTTGAAGTTTCCATGAGTGGAAAAAAATTACGGATTCACCAGAAGCCGCATACCGTTGCTATTAATAGAGAGCCCTCTCACATATCATGTCATAAGCACAAGCAAGATCTAGGAAAATTTTATTCATCTTTTAATAATTGAACTTTTGTCATGTCTAATAAATAGTTTTGATAGTACTTTGAATGGAGAGTAGATTTTTCTTGTTAAAGAGAAATAAATGTGTTCCTTTTGTTAGTTCTAATTAATTATTATTATTATTTTTTTTTTTTTTGGTGTCGGAGTGTTTGGAGGAATCGACATACCGCGCTGTAAACCCCTAGCGACACTTAAGCAGAGGACCCACCACCCCCGAAATACACTTAATATACCTAGCTTTCCCGGTTTTGAACCCTTCACCTCTGGTGAGGATCGCCAGGCCTTATCCAATGGAAATGAGCCACCGCGTCCGGTGGTTCTAATTAATTGATGTCTCTTTTAACTATATAACTTGAATGAAAGATAAAAATGTAGTATAGAATAAATAAAGCATAATTAACTACCATTAGACATGATAAACATTGTTTGGTGAAAATGATGTTAGATAAACATTCGTCATATGTCATAACCAGATATTTTTCTAAAAAAAATGCTTAACTAAACTAAAAACAAGTCAAATTAGTTTACTATTCATTATTGAAAACTTAAATAAAATAAAAAATAACCCCGTATTACTTAAGCTTTTGGGGTTTGATTTTTTAACCTTTTTTATGGTGACAAAGCTAGGAACCATTGAAGGGGGCGAAATTTTCACTATATTGCATCTAATGTGTTAATTAGTTTCCGATAGTAATCAGTATCTCAAACAAAATTGACTTAATAATTAAGTGAAATGGAAAAAAGAAGAAGAAGAAATTAACCAAAATAGGGTATTCATACATAATAAAAACAAAACATACTCGATAAAATATGAGTCTTGCTAGCAATAGTTTTTAAGCTACTATGATAATAACAGTCTATTATGAGTCACAAATTCTTAAAGAAGTGGGTTCCATAATAATTTATAATTATTTGTGATTTAGTTTTTTGTGATTTGGAATAAACTATTATACAATCATTTCTCATAAAATAATGTACCTACCTTAGCCAAAAATAGAGAAACAGTGTACCTACTGGCCCCCAAAAAGCGTACCTAAAATACCCACCCAACTTATGAAAAGAAATACCAATTACAACTAAATCATCTTTCCATAAGTATTTCACTTACTTTATTCGAATCCAAACATTTTGAGTTTGTGGTCCCAATTCTCTTTTTTTAGAATTCATCTACTATTGCATCAGCACAAAGAATGTACCAACAACCTCATCTTTACAATTTATATAGGGGTAATAGTGGTTGTTGTCATAAAAAATGCAATAAGACTCGAATCATTCAATGAGATTTTACCATAGTGGATTTCACCGATTGATAAGACAAATCCGAATCTCTCAAAACTCCTATGATTCAACATTATAGCAAATATTTTAGACCAAAAAAAAAACATTATATCAAATATTAAGCTGAGAAATTGCCCCAATTAATGGGTCAAAGAAACTTCCCGAATAAAAACGAAACTCACAAGGCGATAAATGCTGTCTGCGCTAGGGTAAGAAAAGCATTTCCTACACGGGAGCTTTCCTTTTTATTCATCCAAGACAAAAAGTACGCAGGAACAGGCAAGCGAGCCTATACGCTTCCCACGTTTTTTCCCATCTCAGGGGCCAATCCCCACGCCCAGTCAAACTGACCACCGCACGAGCAGCAGATGCGCGAGACGCGGCCCCCACTGACGATGCTTCTCCTCGAGTTACGACTGGTGCGTGAACGAAACATGTTCGACGATTGGCCCACCCCCCCATCTGTAGACGACGACCCCAGCTAGCTTCAACAATCTCTCCCGCAGAAGAGAGAGAGAGAGAGAGAGAGAGGGAAAGGATCTCCGAGCTCGTATGTATCACATGGCGGAATTTGCATACACACATGGATTGCCAGATAGGAGTCGTAAAGGGTGGTGCGCGGTGGGACGATGGGATTCAAAAGAATGTGGCGTTGGCCTCGGTTGGCGTCGGGCGGGGGAAAAAGAAAAGAGAAAAGGAGGGAAAAAGAAGGGCGAGAAAAAAGATGAATCCCAGTCAAACCAAGTTGTCAGACTTTCAAACCCCAAGCCAAGAACCAATCCCATAATAATAATTATCATAATTGCAAAGTAGTATGCGAGAGAGAAAAGCTTTACCCGGGTCTCACGCCTCTCTCTCTCTCTCTCCTTTTCTCTCTCTTGTCTTTATAGAGTCACCATCTTCATGCAACAGTCACACACTCACTCTTCTGTCTCTCAAGATTCAGCCTTTGTCCGTATAAAGTCATCCCCATCTCCACCCTCATCCCGTCTCCAACATATCTCTCTCTCTCTCTCTCTCTCCCCCTGTGCAAAGTGAAAACTCAGGAAAGAAGCTTTTATGCCATTGTTTAGTTGCAGTCAAAGACCCAAGCCACGCACCACCATCATCATCATCTCCCCGTTCGGCTGTATGTTTTGGACCCATCTTATGAACTGAGAGCGCATCAGCAAGATACCGTACGAAGAGATGGGCATCAATAAGTTCTTGAACCTCCAGATGATCCACTGGTGCTTCCAGCTGATGGGCAACCACATCTCCTGCGTGCAGCTCCAGCCGGAGCCCTCTCCTCCCCCGCACTCCGCTGCAGCTGACGACGATGCCGGCACCGTCAAGCTCATCCACTCCGATGGCCTCGTCGAGACCTACCACCGGCCGGTCCGGGCCTCCGAGCTCATGGCGCAGTTCCCCAAGCACCTCGTCTGCCGCTCCGACTCGTTCTACATCGGCCAGAAGATCCCGGCCCTGTCCGAGCACGACCTCCTCCAGCTCGGCCACAAGTACTTCCTCTTGCCGCAGCAGTTCTTTCAGTCCGTCCTCACCTTCGTCACCATCGCCTCCTTCGTCGCGTCGCAAAAGGCGCAGGGCCCGAGCCCGGTCCCGGTCCCGCGGGACCTCAATAGCTGCCGGAACGCGTTCCTGAGGAAAGCTGCCGGGTGCCAGCCCTTCGACATCCAGAGGACGCCCTCCGGGTGCCTCCGGATACGCGTGTCCGACGAGTTCATATCGCAGCTGATGGAGCAAGGAAGGCGAGTCGAAAAGGAAGCAAGTCGCGATAGCGGCGGCGACGGCGAGCAGAAACCCATCAGTAGACTGTGCACGACGCCCCAGCTGGAGAAGGATTACTCGCAGCTGGTGGTGTTGTCGAGGCGGTGGGAGCCGAAGCTCGAGATGATAAGGGAGAGCGACAAGAGCAGGTCTTCCTCTTCCTTCGGGATGAAGAGGAGGAAGAAAACGCCATCGCCTCCATCCACAGTCTCCGCGCCGAATCACAAGATCCAGAAATCGTCGGAGAGTCACGTACACGCGGCGGCGGCGGCGACGGCAGCCTCGACGAAACCTTCTTACAGAGCTAAGATCAAAATTAGATCGAGAAAATGATGCTAGTCATTTTATTAGATTTTGGCTTTTGATTAGAGACTAGAAGAAAGAAAGAAAACAGACGCACTTTGTAGAGCCTTGTTCATAGACATTTTACATGAATGAATACAAAATAAAAGCATGCAATCCGTACGTGTTGAATTGGATCTCTCTTTAGCTCAAACCTAGTTGCAATTCAGTTTTCAGATGACGATAATCATTCAATTTCTGGGTTTTCGCGAGTGTAACCTACAGGAGGTCAAGGCCAGTACTAGATCTGGTCTTGAGTTGAACGTCATTTCCATAAAATAATGATTGTTAGAACATCACACCATCACATGGATCATTAGCTATGCCTTGGAGTGGATTCAAGGACTGGGGACCATTTATATGATCGAGAAAACCTGGGTTTTAGCGTAGACGATGCCGATTTAATATTGACAAAGAGCCGACGCCACCGATCTGAAAAATGTTTCGATCTGGGTAAAATGCATCAATGCTACATACATATTCGCAGGTTTACACTTAAGGCTCATTTTGAAACATCATAAGCAATGATGCGATCTGAAAGTGTGAGATGTACAAAACAAAACATAAATTCTTGCCTGGTCCCGGTACTTTTCCCTATCTGGCCTGTTCTGTTCTGGTATTAGACAAAGACAAAGCTGATCTCTCCGGTCAAAAGAACCCAGTTGTGGTCAACATGAATCCACGCCAGATCAAATGGGGTGGATGGGGATATAAAATACACTTCTCCCAATCTGTAGATCTGTAACGAGAAAATATTCATATTGAAAACCCTTATAATGCCCTAACTGGGAAAGCCAAAAGGATGATGAGAAGGAGACGGGTGCACAGTGCGTGCATGACCAAGCTTCACAGTGAAGCGACGACGTGGATCGCCTAATCATATGCACCAATCGCCTCGCGAATTGGGTCGCGTTGATCGACGGTGGCGATGAATTGGATCGGGGAGCAGAGGCTGGTGGAGTCCAGGGAGGAACGTGATGGACGGACGGATGGATGAGCGAGAAACTGTGCGGGAGCTGTTGGCGAATCTTTGGATTTGTTCTCTTTCTTTCTCTTTCTTTCTGTCTTCAATCAAGTTCGGTCGGGTCACAAACGGACAAAGTAATGGTCAAAGAGTGCGTCCCCCCTTCACAGCTTGGAGTGGACTGGCGCGTGCGTGCGCTCGCCTCTTGCTTGCCCAACTCCTTATCCTACTTCCCAAGTTGCATTCATTCATCCGTTCATTTTTCTTTTTATTTTCGGTGATGTTTGAATTAGATACCGGGCATTTCTTATGCTGCGTCGAAGGCGTAGTCCTCCACGTCATAAAACTCGAACTCGAGACCACATATTAAAGAGGAAACTCGCTCGCCGTCTAACCTAACAGGATATAGCTTAAGCATTTAAACCGGCTTAATCTCTACGGAATCCAAATCGCTCCCCTCGGGCAGCGCTGTATCTTCGAAAGTACCGGACATGTTCTTCAATTTCCCATCGAACGGAACACGTCGTGATTCATGGTACGACATGGGCCGCACGATCGCATTCGAATGGGTCGCGCATAATCGCTTTCGGACTGGGGCAAAGGGCGAGAAAAATCGAACGTGAAGTACTTAAGGATGGGCCGTGGGACCCACGGGCAAAAAGCGCACGTGGGGGCGAGTAGCGCATGGCTCGGGATGTGCAGACGTCAAATCAAGATGCACTGTGGCGGTCAAAGCTCAATCGGCTTGCTTGGGGGTGGCTACCGGCTCGTGGGTTTGTTTGGACATTTGCCAGTCATTTTTATTTCCCTTTTCCTCTCTCTTTTTGCCCTTCTTAGCAATAAAGGCGAGCGTCGCATGCTTTTTGGTTGAGTGACCGAGATCACACGGCACCGTTTGACTCAAATAATGGATTGTTCATCACATGAATTAAACGAGAGGTTTCTCGAGTATTGGGACGGCCCCAGAGCCGAGCGAACCGGGCGGCCGTGTCGTGCAGTGGTGGTGGTGGTGTGTGGCCGACGTATGGCGTGGCTTTGGTGGCTCAACATCATCCCGAATTCCTTTTCGCTGATCATGCTATGTTTGTACAGTGAGATGTGTGGTAAATTTCATATGCATTTAATGAAGAGGATAAACATGCGATAAGCAAGTCAACGTTCGAAAGATAACCTTTTTTTGGCTTTGCTCGAATAGGTTGGGCCCTGGCTTTTTCCAGATTAGCTTGTAATTTCGACCTTAATTAAGGACGTTCTTGCCTCGATTAAAATTGTTGATATTGATCCGGGCTTGTTAGGCCAAATCTCGATTTTTTTTTTTTTTTTTTTCTGAAAATATCTTTGTTGGTATACCATTTGTTGATCATTACGTATTACGACTCAAACGTGCAATTACTTTATATATAGTGTAAGCTATTCAAGATGGGCCTAACTCTTGATTTTGGGTGGAGTTCCAAGCCTGCATTACCCTTTTAGGAAAACGCGGAGAATCATCTAATTCTGTCAAGTCAATGCTTCGATTGGTACGAGGCTCCCGATCCCCATATCCTCATCACACCTCAATTTGTAAACAATCCAAGGTAGGAAAACGCGGAGAATTAAATCATCTGCTATCAAAAGTAAATCTGTGCAGTTATCAGTTGGTGCGATATATACTCATCAAACCTCCACAAGCAAACTTAGGAAAACACGGAGAATTAAATAATCTGCTATTAAAAGTAAATTCAACTTTGCTTTTGCTGCAACTTCCATGTTTAGATAGTAGATGGGGATAATAGTGGTAAAGCAATTCCTGTAATTGCATACATAAGCCTTTTCCAACAATTGATTCTATGGGCCCGAGACGACGTATCTCTCACGGCTAATTTGATATGCACAAGCTGGCCTTATCTCCATCGCAGCTCCTGTATAAATAGACGCTTCGGTTAGTCGCTGAACAAAAACCACACCATCTCCAAATAGTTGAATCCGCCTTCAAGACTATAAGACCACTCATGGCTTTCGTTCATCTCCTCTGCAGTGTTCTGTTTTTCAATGTCCTATTCACTTTTGTCCCTAGCCTCCAAACGACGCACAGCCCCGAGTTCTTGGGCTTACCACTGCTTCAGGGAGGCAAGGGAATTATCATTGGTGTCCTGGATAGCGGTGTGACACCGGACCACCCCTCATTCAGCGGAGATGGAATGCCGCCTCCGCCAGCCAAATGGAAAGGGGGATGTGACTTCGGGCCTTACCAGTGTAATAACAAGTTGATAGGCGCCAGGACCTTCGACAGTTCGGCTAAACAAAATGTGACCCTGCCACCAATTGACAATGTGGGACACGGCACTCACACGGCCAGCACGGCAGCTGGCGCTTCTGTGCAGCGAGCCAATGCGCTTGGGATGGCCAAAGGCACAGCAAGTGGCATGGCTCCATTTGCTCATTTGGCGATCTATAAAGTCTGCTCTACAGGGCAGTGTTTAATGTCCGACGTGCGGGCTGGAGTCCATGCTGCTCTCTTGGACGGCGTCGACATTATATCCATGTCGCTAGGAGTGATTTCATCATCACCATATCATAAGGATGCTATAGCGGTAGCCGCCTTTGCAGCCATTCAGAGAGGGATTCTCGTGATCTGTGCTGCTGGGAATTTCGGCCCTGACTCTGGCTTGGTATCGAATGCGGCTCCATGGATTCTCACCGTTGGAGCGAGCACTATCGATAGGAACTTGGTCGCCACGGTAAAACTTGGGAATGGAGCCGAATACGATGGTGAGGCTCTATACCAACCTTCCTTCTCTTCAACCTTACTGCCCCTCGTGTATCCTGAGTCGTGTGTCCCAGGACATTTAAAAGTCAGCGAAGTGAAAGGTAAAATTGTCTTGTGTGAAAAAGGGTCGGCTAAAGACTATCATATGGCGAAAGAAGTGAAAAGGGCCCGTGGGGCCGCTATGATCCTGATGAACAAACAAATCGATGGTTACACTATCTTGGCGAAGGATTATGGCCTCCCTGCATCTCATGTCAGTTATGCCGCTGGTGAGAAGATCAAAGGGTATATCAATGCGACCAAAAGTCCCACCGCTACTATCATGTTCAGAGGAACCGTGTTTGGAAACCCAACCGCTCCGGCGGTTGCCTCTTTCTCTTCGAGAGGGCCGAGCTTCGCTAGCCCAGGAATCCTGAAGCCGGACATCATCAGTCCCGGAGTGAACGTGTTGGCAGCCTGGCCATTTCCCATCGGAAATGACATAGAAGCGAAGCACTACTTCAACATCATTTCTGGCACTTCCATGTCATGCCCTCACATTAGCGGCATAGCGGCTTTAATAAAGGAAGCTCATCCGGACTGGTCTCCAGCAGCGATCAAGTCCGCTATCATGACTTCGGCTGAGCAGCTGAACATCAATCGAAAAGTGATTGTGGACGAGAGGCTTCAACCGGCGGACCCCTTTGCCATCGGGGTAGGCCATGTTGATCCTGCGAGGGCCATTCACCCTGGATTGGTTTATGACATTCAGCCCGACGATTACATTCGTTATCTATGTGGTCTGGGATACACGGACGAGCAGGTGTCTGTAATTGCTCACAAACCAGTCAGATGTTCGGGAGAATCTAGCATTCCCGAGGGAGAGCTGAACTACCCCTCATTTTCGGCCATCCTCGGACCTCGACAAAAATTTACCAGGACTGTGACCAATGTTGGCACAGACTATTCACCTTACGTTGTCTGGATTGTTCCTCCGCAAGGAGTGTATGTCAGTGTGAAGCCTGACAAACTCAACTTCTCAAAATCGAACCAGAAGGCGACGTATTCAATCAGACTCTACCGTACCAATCCCACTCACAAGGTCGCCAATTTTACCGAAGGATATTTGAGGTGGGCTTCCAAGAAGTACTCTGTTAAGAGTCCGATTTCGGTTAAGTTCACCTAAGAAGCAGTTGCGAGCAGGAATAAAGTGTTAATTAGCTCGTTGGCATGTACTTCCGTCTTACCATAATCCCATGATGTAATTAAAGAAATAAAAGAGCATCGATATTATTATCTAATTCCCCTTTGTTGACACCTAAATTTTACTATTTTATTTATGACTCAATCACATACAAAATTAAGAATTAGTCACTAAAAAAATAAAATAAAAAACAAAACAACAAAAAAAAGAGAGAAAAAAAAAAAACTCATAGAGGTCGGGTCGCCGGGCCTAGCATTGGCCCGGCCTGCCGCCCGCCTCTCTCTCTCTCTCGCGTGCCCGGCCTGTTTCCCCTTTGGCCCGGCCCATGCTAGCTTGCCTTCTCCCTCCTCCATCTTTGCGCAAGAAACCCTAGAGAGGAGGAGGCAGAAGAGAAGAGAGAAGAGAAGGCAAAGGTGAGAGAGGCCAGTTGTCACGACCTCTTTTTTTTTCGTTCAGGGGAAAAGGAAGAGGGTTTAGGGGTATTTGCCTAAAGAGGTGGACCAATGGCCCTAAATTAGGCGCGGGCTCTCCCAAGCCCATACTTCACGCGACGTTGGATTTTGTTTTTTTTAGTTCTTAACAACCTAAATATTTCTAGGAGTCGCTACTAGCCTATTAGGGTCGGCTAGAAATCAATTGAGACACGGGAGTGTTGTCTCGATTCCTACGCAACCAGAGATTTCTAGGAACGGGGACTTGTTTACGCTAATGTTTCTATTAGTGCCCTTGCGGTACCATTAACTTGAAAGGTTGTTAATTTAAATGGCCACACAATCTTGATTACCAATTATAATCCTTATAAAACCGCTAAGCGTCCATGCAAATGTTTTGTAGGTTTGTTTTCATTAATATCTAGACTAATCCTAACATAATTTAGAAGAGAAATTTACGCTCAAATTAATGAAAAGCGGCGCGGTAAATAAACATTCAAGAAATTGAAATGACTTGAAAATAAATGCGGAAAGAAAGACCTGATACAAGTCGAGCAAATAATATTACATGGTCTTGTTATCACGCCCCGTGATAGGACCCCCGTGAGCAAAATGGGAATTTAAATATGTATGAAATTACTCTAGATGCATGAAATTACTCTAATTAATTTTGATCTATGGAAAATGGATTATTTACAAAAATGATTATAAAATATCAAAATAGCATTAAATTAGGAAAAATGACCTCATAAAATTAATGAAATTTCATATATGTCATTTTTGCCTTAATTTGATACCATCTATCACTTTTATATTTTTTTTGATATTTTGGATTTTTTTTAAAATAATAATAATAATCCCCTAAACCGAAATATGCTTATATTGAACAACACAGCACCTGAATATCACAGTAATTGAGCTTAAATCACCCTTTCAAAATCGAAGCTTGGTTCCAACATTTTATCGAATACTTGGCTTGCATCAAATCACCTCAAAACGGCTTCCTCGGGCCATGTTCGTGGCCTTTAATCTCGACCCCTAAGCAAACTCATGCGGAACTAAAGTATCAAGATTATACTACCACATGCAAGGAACAAGTTTAGCTAGAAATCACAGCCTAGAACATGTAAAAACCGAACTAAAAACAGCCTCCAATATGCGGGTTGGAGCCGTTTTGCAAATCTGGTGACAAACCCAAGTCAAATAGCCATGTCAAATGCCTAGATTGAAGCCTCGAAAACCATCACATGCAACATCTATATGAAATATTACTCCATCCAGATAAAAGTAGGTAACACTTACTTTCAAATGCAATAAACATCACCGAAAATGATCAACCGGACGCATCAAAATGAACTCTCCAAGAAGCATTCATGCATGATCTATGCTGGCCAACCATGTCTCAATGTGGATTGGCTTGGTTTTGGCTCATGTTATAGACGGCTTCATGGTTCATAAGGAGATTTAAAGACTAAACCAGGTTGTCCTATGTATCATTTATACTCCCATATAACATTCATCAAAGTCACAACGACAAAAAAAACGCATGCAAAGGGAGGTAACAAGTCAAACATGTAGGGGTATTGAAGAGGCTTTAAACGCTTAGAAAAATTTCAACCTTGGAAATCAGTTCTCCGGACTAGTTTTCCTCTTGATTTTCATGATCAAAACATGTTCAAACGTAAAAAAAAATACATCTAGGATGCTTACCTTGCTTCGTAGTTTCTTTTTCACGTGACTCTTGGCCAAGGAAACCAAGAAATTTTCCTTTGGAAGCACGTGGAAATTGGTTCCTTCAAACTGAAAGTGAGATCTGCAGAAGAAAAAGAGACAATGAAGGTTTTCGTTGACTTCCAAAATTAGATTTCCAAGCCTCCTTTGTTGGCCAAGTTAAAATCAAACCAAACTATATGTATTATAGTTTGGCTTGTAAGTCTTGAATTTCCTCATTTGTCTATCACTTTTCTCAAAAACATTCTCTTTTCCTCACTCGTGACCAACTGGGCTCAACACAGAAAAATCTTAGGACTCCCTTGGCCTGCCAGGAGTGTGGTTTTCGGGGGGCTTTAGGAGACCTTCCCGAACTCCATTTGGGACGTGCGACCTATGGATGGAAAGATATTTGAGTGAAGTTTCACTCTCTAATTTAAGGTTTTGGAAAATTTTGGCTGCAAGATAGTGAAAACTTCACTTTTCTCTCTGAAGGTTGATATGGAATTTCTGGGTTCTTGCTTTTCTGGAGTTGCTTCTGAGGGGTATTTTTGGGCACGATCGCGAGAGCCCCCTCCTGTTTCTTGTCTCCTCATTTTTATCCTTTCAAAGAGCTTGCTTCCGTGATCTTATCTCTCGAATTAAGGGATTTTTGGTCAGTCTTTAGTCCACCTACTAAGCCTGCCAACATGGCTACTTCAACAACTTTCTGACTTGGACAAAATTTTAAACTTCTGCAATTGTTGAGTGTCCGGACTTCGCTACGATTTTCCCATGCTTTTAATAGCTTATCCCTGACAAATTTTCGTCCACTTGCACTAATATATACGTATTCCATCACGTGCAAAGATCGGGCTGATTGGGCAGCTGAGGAGGATATGGTGGGGCCACCAAGTTGCTTACTTAGCAACTCCGAAATCAGACCAACTTGTGGACTGGGATTTGTCAGCTGGTTTGGGTGCTTTAATCCATGAATTTGGCTGTGATTTTTGATCAATTAGCAAGCTCATGTATAGTAGTTTAAGATCTTGACCGGATTTTGCAATTTTGCCCACCCAATTTTTCAAGAAAGTCCCTCAAAGTTGGTAATTTTCTTATCCGAAAATACTTAATTCAATGCAAATTTGGTCCTTTTGGCCCAATTTGATTGATTCGACCTAGCCCGAGTTCAAATTCAAATTAATTGGGGACCAAGATGATGATTTAAGGGCTCAGGCAAGATTTTACAAAATTTTCGAATTGGTCCCTCAACTTTTGAAAATTGCGTTTTGGCCCCAACTTGCCGTTTTAATTACAATTTGACCTCCTAGGCTTGGCTAGTCACATTTAGATCATTGGCCTCCATCTTGCTTCTTTTTTCTTTTCTTTTCTTCTTTTTTTTTTTTGCTTAATTTAATTTTTAATTTAATTTTTTTTAGGAAAAACATCTTCCATTAAAAAAAAAAAAACTAAACACCTAGATAATCTATATGTGAGAATTTGACATGAAATATTTTTGTGGAAAAACAATTTTTTCATTTTTCGGAAATGATTTTTTTGGCAAAAATTTAGGTGTTGACACCAACCCGTCAACGTCATCGCCGTCGTTCTTTTTTTTGTAATGGAAATTCTTCTCAATTATATTTTTTATTTACTTTTTTTAAAGAAGAAAAAAAAACGAAGAATTTCCATTACAAAAAAAGAACCTTTGACACTTTCCTAGAGACAAGCACAAAAATGAATAATTGAGAAAAAATTTCCACAAACTTTTTGAGCATCATTTTTATCTCAAAATTGTTTTCTCATTTTGTGGGTTATTCATTTTGAATCAAGTTTCCCTATGGAGATTGATCTACTCAGATGATCTCGACAAAGTGAGATGGAGATGTTAACCATGCTAAACAAGAAGTGCTTATAATGAAAAAAGGCAAGCCATTTCCAAACACATCTTTCAAACACTTTTGAGAGTTGAGTGAAATGCGACATTCTCTTAGGACGAAGGATTCATTCGCATTGAGCGCAAATATCGAAATGATAAAGGCGTTTCCTTCATCAATCCCAAGTAGTGCGCTAATCTCTTGCTACCCCTTTGAGCCGAATAAAGATGATCTTTCGAAGTACCCCTGTCGAGAACGACCCTACATTGGGGCAGCATGGAAGGTTACGATCGTGTGGTAGAGCGAAAGATTGATAAAGATTATATTATTTTCACTTGCATCAATCTTCTGGTGGTAGCTTAAAAGGAATTCTCATAAGAGCTTGACTCATCCCAAGGTGAAGAAGAGCATTTCCTTCTCTTCCCAAACACTGATACCCTTTGCTTTAACCAATTTAGGCATGATTGTTCATTTCTGAACCTCGAGCGGTGATCATCTCTCTTCACTGGGGCAATGCATAAGGATTGACCACATACAATTGACATTTATGAGAAAACATGAAAAAACATCTCAAAAGTCATAAGAGCTCCAAAAGTTTAAAGAGCAAAAAGTTCGATAAAATTATGAGGCATGAAAAAGCAGTGTGCCTGGTAAAAGCAAGGCTAATGTTTGTCAAGAAAAAGAGCCAAAAGGCTGCATCTTATGTGAAAGAAAAATTATCAAAATCCAAGTGCTTGCGAAAAAAAGAAAATTATCGCAAAGGGCAAAGGAAATTAGAGAAAAGAGCAAAGCTCTCGTGCATAAATGATTAGCCAAGGGATTTTCGAGATGTGCTGTGTTCACAAGCCAAACGATCTCGAAAGGTCGAGTGACCTAGTCACGATGCCATGATGATCACCGACTCTTGAAATCCCCCTTGAAAATTTTAAGCCTTTCGAGCCTCACCTGAGCCAACATTACAACCCTCTTTCGAAGTCTCTTCTGGTTGGGATGGTTTGAGTGAAAATGAGAATACCACAAAGAAGCTACTGCTTGAAGGAGTGGAAGTAATTATATATTGTCTTATCTTCTAAGTTCTCAACTTGTAAACCCGATGAAGATAGCGACAAATGTTCATTTATTGGCCTCAAAGCAGTAATCCCTTTGTATAAGCCACATGACTAAACTTATATTGCGGTCCTTTCATAAGACCTTTTTGATCGATTAGATTGTGCTCATCACGAATGTTTCTGAAAGCCTTTAACATGAGTTATGTGAGATACCCTTAGCAATCAGCTATTTCCCATGCGAATAGAGGGGATTAAGCAACCATTTTATCAAGAGTGTGTGAGAAGCCCTTTCTGACTAAGAAGCTCTAATTTGGCATGCTTAATGAGCCTTTTTCACGAGTCGTAGCCGTTCTGATAAGAATTTGACTCTCAGAGAATTTGATGATTAATGATATATCCTTGAGCAAGATGACAGTTTTGCGCCATATGATGTTGATTGACATCAAATGTTTTTTTTAAGCAATTGGACTTAGCTTGATTAGCTCTTTCAATTAATGCTACAATATTGCCAATACGTCTCTTGATGACGCTCCTAATAACATTTGCTCAAGTTGAGTTTGACAGGATTCCTCAGTGAAGCCATGCAATTTTCAAGGGGTTCGTGGGTCTATCCTTAAACCACACGGTTCGTGGGTCTATCCTTAAACCACAAGGTTCATGGGTCCATCCTTAAATCACAAGGTTTGTGGGTCTATCCTTAAACCACGTTTTAAAAATGTTCATGAGTCTATCTTTAAACTGTGATTTTCAAATGTTCATGGGTTTTCCTCAAATCATGTATTTTCAACCCGGTCAAAACCCGTTGTTACACGGTGAGACTTCATTTCTTCCTCTCTTTTTATGACCTGGTGGGCTTCTGTAGCCTGGAGTCTTCCCCTTCATCTTATGACTCGGTGAGCTTCTGTAGCCCGGAGTCCCTCTCCTTCTTTTTATGACACGGTGGGCTTCTGTAGCCCGGAGTCTTCTCCTTCCTCTTATGATCCGGTGGGCTTCTATAGCCCAGAGTCCCTCTCATTCTTCTTATAACCCGGTAGGCTTATGTAGTCTGAAGTCTTCTTCTTCCTTTTATGATCCGGTGGGCTTCTGTAGTCCGGAGTCCTCTCTTTCCTCTTATGACCTGGTGGACTTCTATAACCCGAAGTCCCTCTCATTCTTCTTATGATCTGGTGGGCTTCTGTAACTCGGAGTCCCTCTCTTTATTCCTACGACTTGGTGGGCTTCTGTAGCCCGGAGTCCCTCTCTTTTTTCTTATGATCCGGTGGGCTTCTGTAACTCGGAGTCCCTCTCTTTATTCCTATGACCCAGTGGGCTTCTGTAGCCCGGAGTCCCTCTCTTTCTTCTTATGACCCGGTGGGCTTCTGTAACCCGGAATTCTTCTTCCTATGACACGGAGAGCTTCTGTAGCCCAACGTGCTTCTATAGCCCGGGGTCTTTCATTCTTCTTATAATACGACGTGTTTTTGTAACTTGGGGTCTTTTTCTTTTTTCGCATGCTTCTGTAGCTCGGGGTCTTTCATTCTTCTTATGACGCAACGTGCTTCTGTAGCTCGGGTTTTTCCTTCTTCTTATGACACGGCGTGCTTTTGTAGCCTGGAGTCTTTCATTCTTCTTATGACACGGCGTGCTTTTGTAGCCCGGAGTCTTTCCTTCTCCTTATGACACGGCGTGCTTCTGTAACCTTGGGTATCTTTTTCTTCCTATGACATGGCGTGCTTTTGTAGCCCGGGGTTTTTCTTTCTTTTATTGACAAGACGTGCTTCCATAGTTATGAGTCATTTCCATCGACCTGATGCGTGCCTATGCACCCAGGGTCTCTCTACCGCCGAAATAATTTAGGTGTCTTCTGTCTTTGAATGCAACCTCTTCGAGCTCCTATTCAAAGAGGGGCAGCTGTTGACACCTAAATTTTACTATTTTATTTATGACTCAATCACATACAAAATTAGGAATTAGTCAAAAAAAAAAAAAAAAAAGCAAAAAAATAAAAATAAAAAGAGAAAAAGAAAAAAAAAATCCTAGAGGTCGGGTCGGGCCGGGCCTGGCATTGGCTTGGCCTGCCGCCCCCCTCTCTCTCTCTCGTGCGCCCGGCCCATTTCCCCTTTGGCCTGGCCCACGCCAGCCTACCTTCTCCTTCCTCCATCTTCGCGCAGGAAACCCTAGAGAGAAGGAGGCAGAAGAGAAGAGAAGAGAAGGCAGAGGCGAGAGAGGCAAAAAGGAAGAGAGAAGAGGAGACATAAAGGAAGAGAGAAGAGAAGGTAGAGGGGAGAGAGTTCGAGAGAGAGAGAGGGAGAAAAGAGCAGAGAGGAGTAGAGGGAAAGAAGATAAGAGAGAGAAGGAACGGAGGCGAGGAGGGCAGCGGTGGTGCTGCCCTCCGGACGCCATCCCTTGTAGCCAGAAGCTACGATGCCGTCCGACCCATTGCTTGCAACCCACTACCGCGCCCCGCCTCGATGCCAGAAGTCTCCGCTGCTACGCCTGCTACAACCGCGACGACCTTGACACCTCCCTGTGACTTGGTGTCGTGCTGCTCGAGCAATGGATCGAGCGAGGGAGAGAAGGAGACGATCGATTTCGTAGATTTGGAGGAGGAGAGCGACGGAGGAGTCGACGTTGCCATGTATCATCGCCCGCCTCCACCCGCGACAACCCAACGCCGTCCAAGTCGCCGCGCCTTCGCCTGTTGCAGCCGCAACGACCTCGACGCCTCCCTACGCCTTGGTGTCGTGCTGCTCGAGCAACGGATTGAGCGAGGGAGAGAAGGAGACGATTGATTTCGTAGATCTAAAGGAGGAGAGCGACAGAGGAGTCGATGCCGCCACGTATCGCCGCCCGCCTCTGCTCGCGACGACCCGATGCTGTCTGAGCCGCCGCGCCTCCGCCTTTGCTCCGTGATGCCTCCACTTGCAGAACCTGCATTTGCCGTCGCCCGCTGTTGCTATTCCGCCACCGTGTCGTCTCCCGCTGTGTCCCAACCATCGCTGAGTCAACGTCATCGTCGTCGTCGCCGCTGCCGTTGTCTGTTCGCCTAGCGACGCCGCAGCTGCGAGTAGGGAGAGGGACGTCTGTCGGGTCGCGGCCGGGTAGGGTTTCGGCCCAAAATCGAATTGAGCGCGAGTCGCGAATCGAGTAAGGTTTTTAAGCAATTCGGGTCGGATTTAGGCTTTTTTTGCATGTGGGCTCTATTTAAAAAAAAATTAGATCGGACTGGGCCTGCACATCAGGCCTAGCCCGGTTGGTTTCTGTTGGCTCGAGCCACTTGGCCCGATTCGGTCCGGGTTCGGGCTGTCTGGCTCGATCCCGGGCCCTTTTCATCGAACCGGGTCGGACCTAACCTGGGGATCTGACCCAGGACATTTTAATATATTATAATAATATAATATTTAATAATATTTTAAAAAAATATAAAAATATAATTTTTTTATTAAAAAATAAAAAATTTCGAAAATAAAAAAATAATAATTTTTTTAAAATTTTTTAAAATTAATTAATTAAAATTTCGAAAATTAAAAAATGTGGGGGTTTGGTTAGGAATTGTTATGTATTGCATTTTTCGTGTAATTAGGTCTTTATTTGCTCATGTATGGATTATATCGTATGTTTAATTTGCATATCTAATTATGTTTAATTGCACATGTTTAATTGGTAACTATGATTGTTACTTTAATGATTGCACAGCCGCATGATCACCTCACATGTTAGTGGGTAGGTATAAAATCAATCCAAACTACATGCAAAAAAAAATTATTTGTTAAAATGAACAAGATTAGGTACTGAAAGGGCACTAATTGGTCAATTAGTGTAATCAAGTCCCCGACCCTAGATTCTCTAGTTGCGTAGGAAGTGAGGTACACTTCCATGGCTCACTTGATTTCTAGCCAACCCCAATAGGTTAGTGGCGACTCATTTTGTGCAAAATTCCTAAAAAATATCATAATGTCACGTGAGGTATGGGCTTAGGAGAGCCCGCGCCTAATCATGAACCTTAGGCCCGTCCTTTAGGCAATACCCGTAAACCTGTTCCCTCTCCTGAGTGTAGGTCGCGACACCCTTTGTCCGTGTGAAAATTGATGGAAATGGTTCTCTTGCATTACTGCTACTTTAAGACTAGCATAATATCGTTTCCATTCTGGACCTAAAACATATGTCTCTTACGTCTACTGGAGACTCGAAGACCAGTGAGACGATAAAGAAGATTTAAACAAGATCATCCTCTCAATGGAAACTGGGCTTTATTTGAGTCTTCAATTGTAATGAAAAAGTGATGCTTCGTTCTCAGCAGTCTATTCATTGTCTGGTCTCTACCGGCCACAGTTCATTCTTTCTCACCGTGACATACCATTCAAATTTGGCAAGTGAGGGAAAGCAACGATGACTACTGCTGAATCAATCGTCTATCCTTACTGATATGTACTATTTAGCTAAAGTTTGCACTTCCAATTGGCAATTTTTATCGTCATTTATCTGCTCTTGCTAGGTACTTTTCATGATTTAAAGAACTTGATAGAGACATAATGAACTCTTTGGCCATAAATCTCCAAGTTTGTCTGAAATTTGAACAAAAGAGTAAATATAACACTTTTCACTTTCCTTCTAAGGAAAAAAATTGTAAAAAAGAGAGTATATAGTTCAAGTTCTACAAATTATAAAATTAACCGTCGTTCTACATATATTTGAAATTGAAAAAAAAAATGTATTCTTAAGTTTCAAAATTTGTTAAAATAAAAGCAGTACCACATATTAATTTTAATTAAATGAGTCAAATTATGAGAGAGAAAAGTTTGAAAAACAATAAATAAAAGACAGACAACGTCGCAACTGGCCTTCAAACTTTTATAAATGTTAATAAGGTTTCTTAGAGTGCGCATGACAACGTTTTTATTCCGGGGAACTATTTCTTTTCAAAAATAGTTTTTTTCTATTTCTACTCCAAGAACAATTTCTGAGTAAAATAAGGTGTTTGGTAATTATACAAAATTTATATTCTTAGAATAGAAAAAGAATAGAAATGCGTTTGGTAAAAATTTATAAATTTTTGTATTTTTTTTCTTCTTACTCACGGACCGCCGATCGCCAACCACCGACTGCTGACCGCCGCACGATCATCGCACGACCGTCGACTACCGCCGCACGACTGTTGCATGATCGCAACACGATCACCGCCGCAGGATTGCTGCTCACAGCCCACCAACCGCGGGAGGGGGTGGTGGCTGGTGAGCTGTGGGCGGCGGTCCTATGGCAGCGGTTAGCAGCGATGGTCAATGGTCGTGCGGTGGCAAGCGGCGGTCGTGCGGTGGTTGGGGACGGCAGGCTGCCGGCGGATGGTGGCAGTCATCGGCTGGTGGGCTACGGGCGGTGGTAACCGTCGCCAGCGGTCAACTGCCGACGGTGGCCGCGGGTGGCAGGAGGTGGCCAACGGTTGGCAGGCGACCGGCGGTGGCTGCAACAAGGAAGAAGAACAAAAGAAAAATAGAAAAAAAAAGAAAAAAAAACTTATTTCTATAAATTGTTCTCGGGAACAAGAAGCTACTTTTTTTTTGGTAAAGGTTATAATAAAAGAGGAAAAGCCAACTATACAAAAGACCGGTGCCAAAAACTTTCACTCAAAAAGCACACGAGCAAACTGAGTGGAAGGGAGCCGGTGTAAAAGAAACAAGAAACAGCTGAGACAATCGACAATAACAAGAGCAGACGCCCCTAAGTTTGAAGGAAGCAAAAGGGGTACACATCCAAAAGCAGCATGAGCACAACAGGCGTAGCAACGTCCAGACGAAGGACAAGAGCAAAAACCCAGCACTAATCGAGCTAGCGAAGAACGAACCCAATAGCCTATTAGAACTCAGCGGGGCCAGCAACGAAGACTGAAGGGTCAAATCCCCACCCTCGTTGAAGCCTCCTATTTCTCAGGTTGTTAGGCACCTTGCTGTAGGTTAGTACTTTGTCCTTGACGACTTTTATGAGATGATTCTTCAAGGCCGTAACCTCAAGCACTTCGCCCCGGAAAATGATGCCATTCCTTTTCTTCCAGATAAGATGGCACATGGCCCTAAAAGAGAAACGGGCAATTGAGTGGAAAAATTCCTTACCAGATAAATATTTCAGAGCTCAAAGGAGATTTTTCCGCCCACGACCTGTTACGCCAGGGAAGATAAGAAGCTACTTTTTTTTTTTTCTTGTTTCTGTTTCAAATCTATTCCCCAGCCACTTTTCTATTCCGGGGAATAGAAAAATAAGTTGGCGTTACCAAATAAATTTCTGTTTCTTTTTTGTTCTGGGGAACAGAAGAACAGAAATCGAGAGAAATAGAAACGTTACCATGCAGGCCCTTAATTACTTCTTAGCGAATTGTGTCCTTAAATTATGGTTCTCGTCATCCTTGTTATGGAAATGAAGTACTCAAGGGTTGACGTGGGCCATAGCGCGAATACGGACCCAACCAAGAGAAGGGACGTGAAATAGAAAAATTTACAAAACACAAAAACAGAGAGCCACCTGCGAAAGGACCGTCCTAAATTAACTTACCAATGCCACAGTGGCAACTACATGGCTATAAGTCTCAAGACACAAAGGTTACTCACATATCAATTGCATCTTTTTATTTTGCTATGACGTTCATTAAAGTGTGGATCCATCGTCTCTCGTATGCATCTCATTTGCTACCTCCCTCACAAGATCACGCCACATTATTCATTTTCAATGAATTTTCACTGCACTATATTTTGGCCAACACTAACGCAATCCCCTCTTCATCTTTGGCCACTTCACCCTGAGACTTCGCCATCCGAAGCGGCTTGCCCTCCGTCATCGTCTCCAAGGCCTTAAAGACCGCGAAGGTTGCTCAGGACCTCGAAATATAAAGTCTTGTTGCCGTCAGCGAGCACTCGATGCACGCAATGCAGAGCTCTATCATCAAATGGCGAGCTTCATGTCCACACCATTAAGCGCCGCGGCCACAAAAATGAGGAAACAATAGATGAGAGTGTCCTTGAGCTGTGGCTTAGAATGATGGATCTCGATGTGGTAGCGTAATGGTGTCGAGGGGGAGGGGCTTATCATCTGCGCGACGCTCGTTATCGCTGGCGGCTGCTGCGCTCAAAGGCCTAGTGACAGCTGTTGCTAGCTGCCGATGAGTTTTAGGGAGGGACAAATGAATTAGGGGAGGAGATATGATTTTGCTTTTGTAGGGAAATAGTCTAGTGTGGTAAAGGATGCAAAAAAAGTTGAACACGTGGCAAAATCTGTTGAAAGGGACAACAAATGGTATTTTTTTTTTGTCACTCTATTCCTACTCTAACACTCACTGTCAGACTTTTATCTTGCTTCCTTGCAAGGCGTGGGAGTCGAAACTCACTCTTGAAACTAAATCGTCCCTACCTCAATTCCCCTTGAGAAGGTGTGGATTCAAACCCCCCACCTCTCATTTCCAAGTTAATGAGGACAATCTTATTGCTATTAAAGTATTGACTATTACGTCAGTTTTTACTTATTGTGCTCGACAAATTATTTTTCTATTGAAACAGGATGAGCAAAAACAATAAATTATATTTTTGATACGACGAAGATTGATATTCGATTCAGGCCTAGCGTGAACATTCTATTGGTGGGATGGGCTTTCCGCCACAATTTTCCTAACCAAAACAAGGTTGGATGGAGTGGTCATCCAATCAAGTCAAATTCACATAGTTTAAAAGACTAAATTGAAGACCTGATTAAATTCTTTGGGAGTTGTCGAGAAAATCTATTCAAGATATCTAAACACCTTGTTGATATCTAAATTTTTGGATAAAGAATGGGTTAATTTTTACCCCCAAAAAATAAAAATTGCACGACATATAGTTTAGAAACATTTATCTTATTTTGTTTTATTTTATTTTATTTTATTTTATTGGACCGATGGTGAGCGCGAGATTTTTCACATATTCCGCTGAGATTTTTCACATATTCAGGTAATATACATTGATGGACATATTTTTGAGCAGAAAGGAAATTTTCGGATAAAATATTCGAAAAGTACAAAAGAGAATATCGCGCAGGGTGCAACGATATACTCAGGGGATTATGCATAGGCAAAATTGGAAATAAAATATGCCACAAAGGTCTAAATTTTTCCCTTTAATATATTTTTATTTTATTTTTCCTCTTTTTTATATTATTTTCTTTATTATTTCTTTTTTCCCCTTTCATCATTCTTTAATAAAATTTTATCAAATAGTAAACTGTACTAACATACCTAAAATATATAATAAATAAAAATATTTAATTTATAGATTGAATGTTTATTATAAGATAGAATTAAAGTTGAATATATAAATTGAAATAAGATTAATTAAAAATAAATAAATAAATAAATAAATAAATTTAATTTTTAATATCTTAAATTAGAATTTAAATATTATTTATATTGAAATATAATTTTAATTTTGTTAATTTAATAAGTTTGTTATTCTAGAAAAATAAATTTCCTATTATGAACATTAGAAATCCTATCCACCTTTATCCCACCTCCCCATGGGATAATTTTATTTTGCCTATATCCCTCTAATATCCGACTTTATTCTGTCCAGAACGAACACCAAACGTAATATATAATAAATCATATTCTATCCCGAATTTTATCCCGACTGCCAAACGCAGCCTAAGGGATTGTTTTCTCAACACAAAATGCTACATCCTGGCTACAAAAAACAACCTTGCTTAACATTGTAAAGCCGAAGGGATTTGGCAACATTAGTGACCGTACCATATCATTAGATCTTGTAGCGAGCTAATTTAACATGCACTATGAAAGAACGAACCATATCATTAAGCCCGGTGAAGTGAAGAAGGGAAAAAGAAAAAAAAAGGAAATAAAGAGAAAATGAAAAATTGAAGAAGGAAAAGGGAAATTAAAATAAAAAATCTTAAAAATCTTAAAATATTAGCAAAAAATATTAAAGTATTAAAATAAAATATCGAAAGTACAAACCATATCATTGGGCCTCGGGCGAGGGTGTTGCGACCTCGTCAGTTGTAGGCGACACCTAAGTAGCACTGACACGACACGCGACACGACATAACACGACACGCCGACAAGTCGTTTTTAAAAAAAACAGAGAATTTCGATACGTTGGAACACGTTGTATATTAAATATATATTTTTATATACATAATAAATTATCATTTTTATGATTATTTCAATCAAATTAATTTGAATCAAATTCATAAATAATTAAATAATTAAAAAAGCCTAGAAGGAATAGACACTAAAAACATTAATCCGCTATTTATTAATATAATTCATTATTTCAATTTGACAAATTCAACTTTATTTTAATAATTCATAAAACTTGGAGAAAAAAAGCAATCCATATCTTGGACTCGCATGTTAGTTATGTTGGAAGATGAGAAAAAAACTTAAGGGGTAAATTGTGTTTCACGGGAAGTGGGAGTCGAAGAGAAAAGAAGACTGGGTTTTTCTTCTTTCGCCATTTATTATTTTTATTATTCTGTTTTATTTTTTCACCTATATATATTTTGACTTCTCATTTATTAAATTTTTAAAATCAATACCGATATCGGAATTACGCGTCGAAGACTCGTATGTCAGAATTCAGATTCGAGTATTGGAGAGTGTCGAGAAAGTTGATTAGGTGTCGGATTTTTCGACACGTGTTGATCGAGTGTCTGAGAGTGTCGGACATGTGTCGAAATGTCTGGCATGACATGAAGGTTCTTGGAGAGTGTCGGTGCTTCATAAGGCGACACTGCCTAGAGCTTGCGAGGGCATCGTGACCTTGTCAGTTACGACAAGACCGCAAGGGCCCTCGCCAACGAGGCCTCGATGTCCTCATGCAGTGCCTCCGTGGCCGAGAGTCACCGGTGACTCTTGTTGGCCCTAAATTAAAAAAAAAAAAAAAAGAAGCAAAATAACATTAAAAACAAAAATTCAAAAAAAAATAAAAATTCCACATAGGACATTTAACTGACACTTAAGTGAGCGATTTTGTTTCGATGTGACGCTCAAGTGAGCCAAAAAGAAGTTTTGGCACTCAAGCGAGCGTCATAAGAAGGTTTCAGCATTCCTAGTGTTCTTCTCCCCAATATGTTAACTATTATAGATAGGTCTATTTTTCTTGTGTAAATCGTGCGATCCTAGTGATGTCCATTTTGGGTGCGAGTTTCATTGTTTCTTGCTTCAGCCAACAAGAAACTTTGATGCTGCTGTGATTAAGTCGAATCATAATGCGCTTGTAACAAATTATTCCGTGGACCCATGGAGATTTTGAAGTAACCTACAATTGACTCAATATGCGCAAGCTGCTGGTATCTCCATCACACCTTCTATATAAATAGATGCTCAAGATTGTCCCTGATCACAGATCGCACCATCCACACTTAAATTTGCAAGACCAATTTGTTTTAAAAATGGAGTGTGCGAGATGAGAGATCTCATGGAGAGCAAGTCGCAGAGAAAGAAAAAGGGTTGGCCAAGATGGGCAGCTACCACTCGTCAAAAAAGAAGAAGATGGGCAGCTACCTTTCACTTAGAGGTGGTCATTGGAGACAACCGCCGGAGGCAGCCACGACGTTAGACACAATTGAGCAACATGAAGCAGCCTTTTTTTTCTTTTCGTGATTAAAATTGAATAAGAAAGCTTTTTATTGAGTTGGACTGAAGACGGGCCCAATCCGAACCATCAAGATTCATATATGATTGTGCCCTATTTTTTTAGAATCTAAAATTGGAGTTTTGACTTTTTTTTGGGGGGTAGGGGGAAGGTTTTGCAATTATTATTATTATTATTTTTTTATCAAACACTTTATTACTATTTTTATTTATTATTAGTATATGATATGATTTATGATAGAATAATAGTAATAGCAATTATAACAACAATAAAAGAGAGTTTTTGCCGCATTATTAATGAGGTGTTAATTAAGAACTCCTTTAATCTATTAGCTTATCTTTTATTTCACTTAGTATCTAATCAGTAATTGCTCCCAATGTGATGCTTTTTGCCCTAATGCATCCCAAGGAATATAAAGTTCAAATTTTCAGGAAAAAGTAAAGAACTTGACCATCAAAGCAACTTTTTTTTTTTTAGAAATATTTAAGTCAAGTAATAAATACAAGTTTGATAATAAAAATATAACTCTCTATTTACGTGTGTATATATATTATAAAGAGCTCTTCCGTTTTAAGGACTTTCCTAACGCTACTTCAATCCGACATCTAAATGATGACATGAACTATAAATTGAGAATATTATATTCAACCTTTGTTATTATCTTTAATTACATTTTTATACCTTCATAAAAGTTATTCTGTCGTCTAAGTTATTCAATTACCTATTCCATGTCTCGTTCCTAAGTTTTGGACGTCGACTTCCTCAATACGCCAAATTAACGAGAACCCGTGTTGCTTCTCCTTCATCTTGATAGCATGTTCCATCTTCCAATGCGTTAATAATATTTTTTGAGTGACTTGATCTTTTTTTACATTAAAAAGCTGTTCATATTTTTTCTGATGCTTAATTTTTTTAGATATCCATGTAATTTTCAAAAGGATTATGTTAAAAATTAAACTGCCTCCGCGATAATAGTTGGATTATGTGCGATTTTCATACCATTTTCCATTATATGTTATCAGGTATTATGTTATTAACTTAATTACTAATTTAGTAATAGTAAGATTATAATGCAATTGGAATTTGTTTCAATTAATAATTAACTATTTAAGCTACATAATATTAAATTGATTTCGAGAGCAGGTCATTTTTCAATTAAATTTAGCCAACCATTATTCGACATGCATATGAAGGTTGGGATTGGGCCAAGAGACTACCAAGCGCGAGATGATTTTGTGGCTTACTTAACCATAGTGCATGATTAATAAGTTTGTTTTAGTTTAATTATATTTACAAATGGAGATATTACTTAATTCTATGGTTGTTATTCGTATAATTCAAACTAAGTTTAATAGTTAATTTGATAACTCATTCTATAGTTGTCCTTGGATTTTTACAGAAGAAATTAATTCAAATTGATGGTTCAATTAGGCGTATGTTGTATCCACTAAGGTGAGGCTTTCGTGCTTCATTTTTCCGTAATCAAGATTATGTATGAAGAGTTTCCTGAGGTGAAGAAAATTGAATATCAAATTTGCCTTTAAAATTCATTAATAATAGTAAAATTGGTTTGCGGTAAGACTTTAAAATATTTTAAGCCTCCGTAGTTCCCACTTTAATATATTTCATTTGGGAACACAGCTAAATCCTTCAATGAAATTTAACTGATAACAACTTTCTAGAGACATTGTCGCTGATGATTGCCTCCTAGCATTACTCTGTTTGAGATTAAGCAATTTTTTCTCCCTTTCGAAATTTGATAACCGGAGCATAAATCCAATTTATTCTACGAACTGAATACGCATTGTCAGAAAACAGTTATTAACCGTAATTCTATTTCAACCAAATATATATATATATATATATATATATATATATATATATATATAGATATATTAGTCTATAAAAAAAAATTAGTGTAACGATACTCCACAGATTAAGTTGCCTCTCCACGAGAATATGCAACTGTTTACAAGTACACACTTCACCCTACGCTTACGGTGTTCTTCATCCAGGAGGCACTAGCCCGACACGTCGGTTGAAGAACAATGCGTGGAGCACAGGGTTTATTCTTCTTCCCAAGTTGCATTTATTCGTCCATTTTTCTTTTTACTTTTTGTGATGTTTGAATTGAATACCGCGCATTTTGTTTGATGCGTCGAAGATGTGGTCTTTTACGCATGAAACTTCCTCAAACCTTCCTTTTCCTAAAAGAAGTCATCCCTCGCGATGCTTATATTAGAGTAGCAAATTTATTAATTGTTATCAAATTGAATAAGATTCTCTCTATTTTCTCACTTGAACTCTTAACTCCCCACGCAAGCGCGTGATATTAACAAGAATAGGTTAAAAGCTAAATACTCACAGTGCTACCACCCCCACCATATGCAACTGTAATTGAATAAGATTCTTTCATCGAGCATTGATATTTTGGAACTGTCCATTTTGGTTCGACCGCCGGCGACGGTTGCCGCCGCCCGTAGCCCACCGGCCGATGACTGCCACTGTCCGCCGGCAACCTGCTGTCGCCAATCACCGCACGACTGCCGACCATCGCTATTAACCGCTGCTGTAGGACTGTCGCCCACAGCTCACCAGCCACCGCTCCCTCCCGTGGCCGGTGGGTTGTGGGCGGCAATCCTGCGATGGTAGTCGTGCGGCGGTCGTGCGGCGATAGTGCGACGGTCGTACGGCGGTCGTGCGGCGGTCGTGCGACGGTCGTGCGGCAGTTGTGCGGCGATCGTGCGACGATGGTTGGCGGTTGTGCGACGATTGTGCGGCGATTGTGCGGCGATCGTGCGGCGGTTGTGCGACGACGGTCGGTGGTCGTGCAATGATCGTGCAGCGATCGTGTGGCAGTCGTGCGGTGGCGGTCCGCGGTTGGTGGTCCGTGAGTAAGAAGAAAAAACAAATAAATACAAAATTTATAAATTTTTACCAAACGCATTTCTATTCTTGTTCTATTTCAAGAATAGAAATTTTGTATAATTACCAAACGCCTTATTTTACTCAGAAATTGTTCCCGGAGTAGAAATAGAAAAAAAAACTATTTCTTTTCCTCGGAATAAAAATGTTGCCATGCGCACCCTTAGTGGCTGCAATAAGTGAGGAGGCTGAAATCCTTCACGGTCTTACCTGCTTCTCTTCTTTAAAAATTTTGCATCTCTTAGGAAATAACTTTGTTAGCTTCCTACATCCGTTAGCAAGTTTGAGGAGTTGATGGTCGTCAGACTAGATGACCATAAGTAGCTACAGGGGATCCTAGAGCTTCCACCAGACTAATGCACCCTTGAAGCAAATGGTTGCAATGCATTATCCAGATTTCCGAAGTTGCCTATTTAGTGCATTTTGCCTTCCATATCAGTGTATGTTGGCTTAGATTCATGTCATGGATTGGTTCGTGAAAGTATCGATCTGGCAAACATTTTATCACTTGAGGTCCCCCTCTCTCTCTTTTCCGCCACATGCATGAGCTGGTGTGGTTCTGATTTTGTAGATCTGCTATGGTAGAATGTTCGTGAGAAGGGTCACTACATGACCATGCTTCCTGGCAGAGAGTTTCAATGTTGGCTTATCCAAAGTCGAGCGTTACTGTCTGCTTTTGGGGTACCCCGAGATTTGCAAGTGGATACCCATGAATTGGCTTTGTGAGTTGCTTTTGGATCGGAGGGAATTGACTCCAGCGTATCATGGGAAATTTGAGTATTGGTGATTCATATTCAAATTAACAATGCTACAAGAAGTTTCTCTTCTTTACACACTGAAGTTCTAGCTCTTGCTCTCTCTTTCATGTTTAACTTCTGTAAGTTTCCCTATCAAGATTAGGAAAACGCGGAGAATTAAATCATCTAATTCTGTCAAGTCAATGCTTCAATTGGTACGAGGCTCCCGATCCCCATATCCTCATCACACCTCAACACGCAAACAATCCAGGGTAGGAAAACGCGGAGAATTAAATCATCCGCTATTAAAAGTAAATTTGTGTAGTTATCAATTGGTGCGATATATACTCATCAAACCTCCATATGCAAACTTAGGAAAACACTGAGAATTAAATAATCTGCCATTAAAAGTAAATTCAACCTTGCTTTTGCTGCAACTTCCATGTTTAGATAGTAGATAGGGATAATAGTCGTAAAGCAATTCCTGTAATTGCATACATAAGCCTTGTCTAACAATTGATTCTATGGGCTCGAGACGACGTATCTCTCACGGCTAATTTGATATGCACAAGCTGGCCTTATCTCCATCCCAGGTCCTGTATAAATAGATGCTTCGGTTAGTCGCTGAACAAAAACCACACCATTTCCAATAGTTGAATCCGCCTTCAAGACTATAAGGCTACGTTTGGTCATCCGGATTTCTAATCGGAATAGGATTAGATAGGGTAGGATATGAAATCCTGGGATTTTTTTATATCCTATCCATTGTTTGGTCTATAGCAGTATTAAAGTTGGATATTCTCACATCATATCATGTAACGGCATATCATTGTAAATGAACCTAAATGTTTTTTTTTTGGTAATGGTAAATGAACCTAAATGTTCATAAATAGAGATAGTGAAAATCTCTCGTAACACTACTCCTTATTTTATTTTTATTTTATTTTTCCTCTTTTTTATATTATTTTATGTATTTTTTCTTTAAGCCCCTTTCATCATTCTTTCATAAAATTTTATCAAATAGTAAACTTTACTAACATACCTACAATACAAAAATACCTAAAATATATAATCTATAGATTGAATGTTTATTATAAGATAGAATTAAAGTTGAATATATTAATTAAAATAAGAATTAAAGTTGAATATATTAATTAAAAATAAAATTTTATTTTTTGTTTTTAATTTCTTAAATTAGAATTCAAATATTATTTATATTGATATATAATTTCAATTTTGTTAATTTAATAAGTTTGTTATTCCAGAAAAATAATTTTCCTATTATGGACATTAGAAATTCTATCCACCTTTATCCCACTTTCTCCATGGGATAATTTTATCCGGCCTACATCCCCTTTTATCCCGACTGCCAAATGCAGCCTAAGACCACCCATGGCTTTGGTTCATCTCCTCTGCAGTGTTCTATTTTTCAATGTCCTATTCACTTTTGTCCCTAGCCTCCAAACGACGCACATCCCCAAGTTCTTGGGCTTACCACTGCTTTAGGAAGGAAAGGGAATTATCATTGGTGTCCTAGATGCCGGTGTGACACTGGACCACCCCTCATTCAGCGGAGATGGAATGCCGCCTCCACCAGCCAAATGGAAAGGGAGATGCGACTTCAAGCCTTACCAGTGTAATAACAAGTTGATAGGCGCTAGGACCTTCGACAGCTCGGCTAAACAAAATGTGACCATGCCACCTGATGGTTTTATATGATGGGCTTAAGGCCCGTCCGCCCATGTTGGGCCTGAAAGCCTGGCCCACAGGATTAGGGCCCATGGATGGAGGGATACAATGAAGGGGTACGTTTCTATTTTTGAGGGAACGTATATAAGGGAGGAAAGAGAGAGACGAAGACACCTTTTGGCATTTTCAACGTACGTTCGTCTCTCCTCTCTCCCTCCAAAAGAAAACCAAAAGCTTAAGGCGACGCCGTCTTCCCTTCAAGGCTAATCGACGTCATCGGATTGAACAGGATCGTTTTTCTCTTCCTCTTATCGGCGTCGGTGTTTAATCTGTGGCTAATAAGGTACGCTCGAATCCGTGGTGTGCTTTAGGATCGGTGATACGTGATTTTCCCGGGCTTGTCTTCCGCATTTGTTTTAGAGGTTCGATTTAGTGTCGAATCCGGTTTTTGGGAATCCGATAATCCCAATATTGGTATCAGAGCCCTAGTTCATGTTTTCCCGACCCTTTTCATGTTTTTTGATTGATTTTTCGCGAAAATAATCGGCCGACACGGATCGGGGCGAAAATTCCAACACCCGAGCACTGTTCATCCACTTTTTCGAGTTTCTGTAAGTCGAAATCAATTTCTGAAGGCATAGGGTGAAAGAGCTTGTCGAGACGAGTCCGTCGACATGTCGTGAGCCACCGGGAGACGCCGGACGCGCCCACACGCGCGGCCAGAAGCTGCTGCGCGTGGGCGCCACGCGCCTGAAGCGCTGGCTCTGCCAGCGCGTGCGCCACACGCGTCGGTCGGTGAACCGGCACGTGCGCACCGCCGGTCGGTGAACCGGCACGCGCCGGTCGGCGAACCGACGCGTGCTGACGTCACCGTGACGTCACCCAACGGTCGGTAACCGCTGGGATGACATCATCGATGACGTCATCGCCGACGACCGTTGGCCGGCCAGCGACCCAACCGGCGACTCGACCCGACATGCGCGTGCCGCGCACGCGCCGGCTGACGTCTGCGTGACGTCAGCCCGCGCACGCACGCGGCACGTGCCGGTCGGTTCGTTTGACCCGGCCCGGCGGCCCGGACCGGCCCGACCCGGCTGACCTCGACCGTTGACCGTTGACGACCGTTGACGACAGTTGACTGTTGACCGTTGACGACCGTTGACTTTGACCGTTGACCAAAAAAAAAAGAGGGAGGAGCAAAAGAATGTGTTTCTTTGGCCAAGTAATTCTATGTGAATTATATGTAATCCCTGATTAATTCTGCATTTGTTGGAGGAACAATGCCTCCCCTTAGGTTGCGCACACCTATTCACCCAATTACCGATGATCAAAAGGAAAGGCTTTCTAGCTTGATAGCTGAGCTGAATGATTATCGATGGGAGAGTGGCGACTTAATTGATCACGTTCTTGAAGTCAACGGGAAAATTCAAAAGGTCATATGGAATGGTCGACTCATGCCACAGTCTGAGATGGTGCGATTTTTCATGAACACTCTTCCACCTGAATGGCAAGGAGTGTTGAATCGCATATGGGATGTCAACAAAGCCGCTTCATATAGGAAAATTGTGATGAATTTTATAGATGATTATTACTGGATTGTTACAAGGGAAAAGATCAAGAAATTGAACAAAAGAGGATCTTTCCCGGTTTGTGTATTGACTTGGTGTTAGATGTGTTGGCTGGTCTTTATTTAAGTGTGCTTAGTGGACATCTTATGTAATGTTTTCTACCTAGTTGTTATTGGTGAAGTAGCTGATATGTTGGTTGTATTATGTGAAAGCATAATTATTCTATTGTATGTCAAATATTATTTGCTTTCTCGTTATTGTTGATTCTTGTGGGTAATTCATAGAAGTTTTTGTAGCTTCATAGAATTTATTTTGCATAAGACAATTATATTAATGATAGTTTTAAGTTAGGATTTTTGGAGGATGATTGGAAACATAGTGACGTTTTGATTCTGAAACCTTATTTGAAATTGTTCATTAATATGATGGGTCTGTGCAAAATGGATGCATAAATGATAGGCATTAATAATTCGTGCATATATGTCTGATGTGTTCAGATCAATGGCCTCAGCCACAAAGAGCATAGTTGCCGAGCTGAACAAAGGTGAAAAGCTCAATGGTGACAACTATGAAATATGGCACATGAAAATCCAATATGTGCTGGAAGAGCAAGAGGCACTAGAAGCTCTTAACTTGACCATGGTAGAACCTGAAGAAGGAAACACTGCACAGCACAAGAGAGATAAGTAAGCTTTTGCTGCATGGAAAAGAAAGAACTCTCTTGCTCGCATCACATTGCTGAGCAGCATGGAAAATGACGTCATGCGAGAGTTTAGGCGTTTTGACAATGCCAAAGAAATGTGGGAGGCATTAGCAGCAAGATTTGGTCATACTTCGGTGACCAGACTGAGGTAGCTCACTATTAGGTTTGACTCATATAAGAAGCCTCATGGTCAGACCATGAAGCAACATCTTAGAAAGATGTCAAACATGATAAATGAGCTGAAAGATGCTGGCCATGTCCTGACAGATGAGCAGCAAGTGCAAGCAGTGATTCGTTCCTTGCCTCAGAGTTGGGAACATATGAAGGTGCACCTGACTCATAATGAAAATATCAAAACCTTTGAGGATGCAATGCGTCATCTTGAGCTGGAAGAGGACCGCCTCTTGGCGGCTAAGCCGTAGCGAACTATATCATGCTTGGTTCTAGCTCACATGGAGCTTCGAGCTCCAAGCGCAAATGTCCTAACTGGCTTGATAAAGGGAAAGGCAAGGAAGCAGGTCCTTCAAGAAAGAAACCCAAGCTTAACCAACATGAAAGAGGAAAGCGTCCTCGAATGAAGAAGCTTGCAAGGGTGAAGTGTTACAACTGTGACAAGAAGGGTCACTATGCTCACGACTGTCGTGAGCCAAAGAAGGTAAACACCCCTTGTACTTTTCAGAACTTTACTTTTGTGTCGAGTTCTGTGGTCTTAACTGAGTCTAATCCTTTGTGGACTGTGGATTCAGGAGCGACAGACCATGTAGTGAAGGATAGAGGGTCCTTCGTGGAATTCCGACGAGTACCAACTGGAACTAAGTGGATCTATGTGGGAAACAACTCCAGAGCTGAAGTGAAAGGAATTGGCACATGCCAACTGAATATGCGTGGTGGACGCACTTTATTCCTACATGATGTATTGTATGCTCCGGAGATTCGTCGGAATTTAGTGTCTGTTTTGGTATTGGTTAAACTAGGTTTTAATATGAACTTCTATAATAGAGGTGTGGATTTGTTTTTGGATACAAATTACTATGGTTGTGGTTATTTTCTGGATGGTTTCATTGTATTAGATATTGACTATGTTAATGCAAATGTTTGTTATTCCCTTCTTACATCTCCTAATTCGTATGATAATGATGTAAATGTGTGGCATGCTAGACTTGGTCATATTGGCCAACAACGTATGAATAGACTAGCCAAAGAAGGCTTGTTGGGCAACATTGAAAAAGTCGATTTGTCCATATGTAAGCATTGCTTAGAAGGGAAAACGACAAGGAAACCATTTGGAAAAGGTAAAAGAGCTGAATTTCCTCTGCATTTAATCCATTCTGATGTCTGTGGTCCAATGAATGTGAGAGGAAGGCATGGGGCTGTTTATTTCATCACTTTTATAGATGATTATACTCGATTCGGATATGTCTATTTGATTTCTCATAAATCTGAAGCATTAAGTTGTTTCAAAAGGTTTATGAATTTGGTAGAAAATCAATTAGACAAGAAAATAAAAGTATTAAGATCCGATCGAGGTCGAGAATATTTATCTGATGAGTTCAGAAAATTATGTGATGAAAAAGGAATAGAAAGACAGTTGTCTATTCCATATACTCCTCAACAAAATGGTGTTGCGGAAAGAAGAAACATAACTCTACTAGAAATGGTTAGGTCCATGATGGCGCAAGCTAACTTACCTATCACTTTTTGGAGTGATGCGTTGTTAACTGCTGCCTATATACTTAACCGAGTGCCTTCCAAATCAGTTACTTCTACTCCATATGAGTTATGGACAGGTAGAAAACCGGACTTAAGTTTTCTTAAGCCGTGGGGTTGTGCTGCCTATACTCATGAGTCATCTCACAAGTTTGGGAAATTGAGTCCCAGAGGAAAGAAGAGTATTTTCATAAGATACTCCGAACACTCGAAAGGGTATGTGTTCATAGGTGAGCATGAAAGTGGGAGTATAATTGAATTTGAATCACGGGATGTCACATTCTTAGAGAATGAATTTCCTAAGAAGGGCGAAATAGGTGAAGATTACTCCCTATTTAAAACCTTGGATCAAGATAATGATATTAGTGGAGTTTGTCCAAGTGGGAGTAACATGAGAAGTGATGAATTAAATTCAACTCATTCTCAATTACAACCACATGATGAGATGACATCATCATTATCTAATCCTAGTGGGAGCATAATGGGGAATGATGTGCACAGTGTACAATCTCCCATACGGCGAACAAGTCGCCAAAGTATTCCCAGTCGACGTTTTGACATTGAAGGGGAAACTTTTATGATTGCCCCACAAGATGAGGATGAGCCAAGAAATATACATGAGGCTCTAAGTTGCCCTAGTAAGGAAAAATAGATGCATGCAATGGAAGAGGAAATGGAGTCAATGAAGTCGAACCGAGTTTGGGAATTGGTTGATCTTCTGAAGGGACGCAAAGCCATCGGGAACAAGTGGGTTCTCAAAATAAAGCGTAAAGCTGATGGCACGATAGAAAGGCATAAGGCTCGCCTTGTGGCGAAGGGGTATAATCAACGGAAGGAATTGATTATGAAGAAACATTTTCTCCCGTAGTGAGATTTACCTCGATTCGCATTATTCGGCAATAGTGGCTAGTATGGATCTTGAGTTACATCAAATGGATGTAAAGACTGCTTTCCTCAATGGAGAATTAGAGGAAGAAATATATATGGAACAACCTGCTGGTTTCATTATGAAAGGCCAAGAAGAAAAGGTATGTCGACTTTTGAGATCGATATATGGCCTTAAGCGATCGTCGAGACAATGGTATATACGTTTTCATAATGCCATAATGGCATATGATTTTACGATGATTGATGAGGATCATTGTGTATATATCAAAAGATCCAAAGATCAATTTGTGATCATATCATTATATGTTGATGATATACTAATTGCCGGAAGCAATATGGAGTTTGTTAATACTTGTCAAGAGTTGGTTGTCTTCCAACTTTGAGATGAAGGATATGGGTGAGGCTGCATACATTCTTGGAGTTAAGATTTCAAGAGATCGTTCGAAGAGATCGTTGTCTCTTTCGCAAGAAACATATATAAATAAGGTTCTTGAACGATTTTGTATGCAAGATTGTAAACCCATAGATACTCCTATTGCAAAAGGTGAAGGGTTGAGCCATAGTCTGTGTCCAAGAACTCCACAAGAGAAGGAACAAATGAAACATGTTCCTTATGCTAGTGCTGTCAGGAGCTTAATGTACGCTATGATGTGTACAAGACCTGACATATGTTTTGCAGTTGGAATGGTGAGTAGATACCAATCCAATCCAGGTCAAGCACATTGGAAAGCCGTTAAGAGAATACTGAGGTATCTGAAGGGAACTGCTGATTACAAGCTGAATTACCAAAGAAAGGATCTGCGACTTGAAGGCTATTCAGATGCTGATTGGGGAGGAGATTTAGATGAAAGGAAATCTACCTCTGGATTTGCTTTCTTATCGAACAATGGCGCCATATCATGGAGCAAAGTAAGAAGCAAACGTGTATAGCCTTGTCCACGATGGAAGCTGAGTTCGTGGCATTATCAGCAGCGGTACAAGAAGGAGTTTGGCTTAAGAGATTTTTGGATCATTTAGGTGTTATAGAGAAAGCTGCAAATCCATTATTGGTTAACCGTGATAGCCAAGCAGCTATAGCATACACCAAAGATCCAAAATATCATGGCAAGACCAAACATATAGATACCAAGTATAACTTTGTCAAAGATATGGTTGCACGAAAGGATGTGAACTTACGGTACATATCTACGCATAGAATGGTAGCAGATCATATGACAAAGCCAATACCCGAGATGTGTTTTGTGGTCATATAAAATCTCTAGGATTGCGTAGAGTCGATGTACTTGAATATTGTAATTTCCCTGAGTTGTTCACATTTATGAACTTGTGTTTTTTCATTATTAATGCCTATGAATCTTTGTTTGATCTTTATGCATCTTAATGCTCAGTGCATTACTTTAAATTGAGAAAGTATGTCGGACAGATAAAAGATTAGCCCACTCACACGGGTAATCGCCTCTATTTACTGTGTGATAAATAGAGATGAGACTGTTTTAAGCTTATTATCTAGGTGATAATCGAGAGCTCAAGCTTAAAATACGTATGTCGCCTTAACTAAGTGTTAAGATGAGGACATAATACTTACTATGTCCGAAAGTAAAATAACCCACATATTTTACTTTATCTGTCTATGATGCCAGATGTGAGTTCTGATGAATTTTGTGAATGAGTAGATACGTGAACTCAAGTTAGACATTGGGTATGTCTGAACTATCATCTGTACGGTATTGAAAGTGTAGACATACGCTCAATGGGAAAGGAGTAAATACCATAATACGTATTTCATACTACGTATGCATGAGACGACCAATAAGAGTGGCAAAAGTTTGATCTCAACTTTTATGCCGTGTGAGACTCTTGAGGAAAAGAGTTCCTCAATTTTAGTGCCCTCATGACTTTTACTTATTCTCAAGATTTCTATTTAGTGTTTGCTATCTTAGGATGTTGCCAATGGTCATGAATTGATTCGATCTAATGAGACATTTCTAGAAAAGCAAGCTGAACTGAAATTGAGAGTTTGAAGGAAAGAGGAAGATCGATTTTGAAGAATCACATTGTAGTTTTGTATTCATTGGTCGACCAATTATGACTGTCTTTGGGATAATTATAATTGTGAATACAATATATATATCATTGTTTAAAAGAGATCAAGAGAGATATAAATGTGATCGATCGATCTAGGGCACTGCATACAAAATCTACTCAAAGTGTGATGCCCATTATGAGCTGCTATATATTCCTAACAGATGTATAGCAACGAGCTCTCAAAGTATGCTGGTCGCACGGATTATTCACCGGTATGAATGTTGAAGAGAGGTAAAGAGAATCCTGTTCGGCTCACCTTGTGCGAGTGGGAGATGATGGTTTTATATGATGGGCTTAAGGCCCGTCCGCCCATGTTGGGCCTGAAAGCCTGGCCCACAGGATTAGGGCCCATGGATGGAGGGATACAATGAAGGGGTACGTTTCTATTTTTGAGGGAACGTATATAAGGAAGGAAAGAGAGAGACGAAGACACCTTTTGGCATTTTCAACGTACGTTCGTCTCTCCTCTCTCCCTCCAAAAGAAAACCAAAAGCTTAAGGCGACGCCGTCTTCCCTTCAAGGCTAATCGACATCATCGGATTGAACAGGATCGTTTTTCTCTTCCTCTTATCGGCGTTGGTGTTTAATCTGTGACTAACAAGGTACGCTCGAATCCGTGGTGTGCTTTAGGATCGGTGATACGTGATTTTCCCAGGCTTGTCTTCCGCATTCGTTTTAGAGGTTCAATTTAGTGTCGAATCCGGTTTTTGGGAATCCGATAATCCCAACACCACCAATTGACAATGAGGGACACGGCACTCACACGGCCAGCACGGCAGCTGGCGCTTCTGTGCAGCGAGCCAATATGCTTGGGATGGCCAAAGGCACAGCATGTGGCATGGCTCCATTTGCTCATTTAGCGATCTATAAAGTCTGCTTTACAGCGCAGTGTTTAATGTCGGACGTGCGGGCTGGAGTCCATGCTGCTCTCATGGACAGCGTCGACATTATATCCATGTCGCTAGGAGGGATTTCATCACCACCATATCATAAGGATGCTATAGCGGTAGCTGCCTTTGCAGCCATTCAGAGAGGGATTCTCGTGATTTGTGCTGTTGGGAATTTCAGCCCTGACTCTGGCTTGGTATCGAATGTGGCTCCATGGATTCTCACCGTTGGAGCGAGCACTATCGATAGGAACTTGGTCGCCAAGGTAAAACTTGGGAATGGAGCCGAATACGACGGTGAGGCTCTATACCAACCTTCCTTCTCTTCAACCTTACTTCCCCTCGTGTATCCTGAGTCGTGTGTCCCAGGACATTTAAAAGTCAGCGAAGTGAAAGGTAAAATTGTCTTGTGTAAAAAAGGGTCGCTCAGCCCCTTCAAAATGGCGAAAGAAGTGAAAAGGGCCCGTGGGGCCGCTATGATCCTGATAAACAAACAAATCGATGGTTACACTATCTTGGCGAAGGATTATGGCCTCCTTGCATCTCATGTCAGTTATGCCGCTGGTGAGAAGATCAAAGGGTATATCAATGCGACCAAAAGTCCCACTGCTACTATCATGTTTAGAGGAACTGTGTTTGGAAACCCAACCGCTCCGGCGGTTGCCTCTTTCTCTTCGAGAGGGCCGAGCTTCACTAGCCCAGGAATCCTGAAGCCGCACATCATCGGTCCCAAAGTGAACGTGTTGGCAGCCTGGCCATTTCCCATCAGAAATGACACAAAAGCGAAGCACTACTTCAACATCATTTCTGGCACTTCCATGTCATGCCCTCACCTTAGCGGCATAGCGGCTTTAATAAAGGGCGCTCATCCAGACTGGTCTCCAGCAGCGATCAAGTCCGCTATCATGACTTCGGCTGAGCAGCTGAACATCAATCGAAAACTGATTGTGGACGAGAGGCTTCAACCGGCAGATCTCTTTGCCATCGGGGCAGGCCATGTTGATCCTGCGAGGGCCATTGACCCTGGATTTGTTTATGACATTCAGCCCGACGATTACATTCCTTATCTATGTGGTCTGGGATACACGGACGAGCAGGTGTCTGTAATTGCTCACAAACCAGTCAGATGTTCGGGAGAATCTAGCATTCCCGAGGGAGAGCTGAACTACCCCTCATTTTCGGTCATCCTCGGACCTCCACAAACATTTACCAGGACTGTGACCAATGTTGGCACAGACTATTCACCTTACGTTGTCAGGATAAAAACCTAGTGTTTCCTTCTGTTCATTATTGAAACTACTGGAGTTTGCCCAGTGACCACCCTTCCAACATGGAAGGGAGAGGTGGGGGGTTCGAATCCCCACCTTCTCGGGAGGTTGGGGTGGGAACGATTTAGTTTCAAGTGTGGGTTTCGACTCCCATACCTTGTAAGGAGGCAGTGCAAAAGTTTGAGAATGAGAGTTAGAGTAGGAGTAGAGTAGGACCGATAAAAAAAAAAAAAATACCGCATTGGTCTCGCTAGATGGTACATCATAGGATCTGCTGTAGCCCATTCTTTGCATCGGTGTCTGCATGTCTTTACCAGAAGGGTTCAATAACTTACTGCACATGGATTGCACTGTATCTTTAATTTCACTTTTCATGCTATCAACCGATCTGATTATCTCCCATACGCTTTCAGAGATCTGGCCCATAACTTTGCTTCTAAAATTGAAAAAAGAAAACTGCATAATCGAGCTCAAAATAATTTCAACGATTTTACATATATAAGCAAAATTTGCTTGCTAGTACCTGCGAGGAAAGTTCCCTAACCAAGGTTTATGCAATACTCAGAACCGAGAAAAACATTGCCCTTCTGCAAGCACGTAAAAGTACACTCTTTAGTGATTGATCAGAGATACAAATGCACGACAATACATGTTACTTCAAGATGTCTCAGTCAGTGAATATAAGCCCATACAAAAATCGTGCCCCACGTGCAAGGTAACCATTTACCTTACTTGTACATACCCAATACAAGTTACCATAGAAATACCATCGCATTTAGTTATAGGCATGACACGTTAACAAAATTTACAAAACATAACAAGCATTCCCAAACAATTGGCAGGATTTTACAAGATATAAGCATCAGACGGAAACAGAAGAGATTAATTACTTACCCAACCATTTCATATATAGCACTAGAAAGCTACCTGGGCTTCAAATTCTCAGCACCGGGACGATTAAGTGCAGCTGACTGCTTCACCATTGCCGGGCTTCAAACCCAGTGTTTCCTTCTGTTCATTATTGAAACCGCTGGGGTTTGGGGCACCTTCTTCGGGGTTGGGGTGGTAACGATTTAGTTTTAAGTATGGGTTTCGACTCCCACGTCCTGGAAGGAGGTAGGGCAAAAATCTGAAAGTGAAGGTTAAAGTAGGAGTAGAGTAAGATCGACAAAAAAAAAAAAAAAAATACCGCATTGGCCTTGGATGAACAACATAGGATCTGCTATAGCCCATTCTCTGCGTCGGTGTCTGCGTGTCTTTTCCAGAAGGGTTCAATAACTTATTGCACATAGATTGCACTGTATCTTTAATTTCATTTTTCATGCCATCAGCCGATCTGATTATCACCCATACGCTTTCAGAAATCTGGCGTAACTTTGCTTCTAAAATTGAAAAAAGAAAACTGCATAATCAAGCTCAGAATAATTTCAACGATTTTACATATATAAGCAAAATTTGCTTGCTAGTACCTGGGAGGAAAGTTCCCTAACCAAGGTTCATGCAATACTCAGAACCGAAAAAACATTGCCCATCTGCAAGCACGTAACAAGTACACTCTTTATTGATTGATCAGAGATACAAATGCACGACAATGCATGTTACTTCAAGATGTCTTGGTCAGTGAATTTATGCCCATACAAAAATCGTGCCCCACGTGCAAGGTAACCATTCACCTTACTTGTACTTGTACATACCCAATACAAGTTACCATAGAAATACCATCGCATTTAATTATAGGCATGACACGTTAACAAAATTTACAAAACATGACAAGCATTTCCAAACAATTGGCAGGATTTCACAAGATATAAGCATCAGATGGAAACAGAAGAGAT
Source organism: Eucalyptus guilfoylei (assembly GCA_016097605.1). Lineage (NCBI taxonomy): Eukaryota > Viridiplantae > Streptophyta > Magnoliopsida > Myrtales > Myrtaceae > Eucalyptus > Eucalyptus guilfoylei. The sequence goes on along the minus strand of CM027869.1, from coordinate 17,926,163 downwards.
TAATTACTTACCCAACCTTTTCATATTAGCACCAGAAAGCTGCCTGGGCTTCAAATTCTCAGCACCAGGACGATTAAGTGCAGCTGACTGCTTCACCATTGCGATGATCTTGGAACGCAGTTCCTCTTGCAGCGCATTTCATAGTCAACATAATAAGAAGAGTAAGTGATCAGATAATATCTATCTGAAGATGGAAACAAATCCACAAAAGAAATAATAAATTGATTTTTGGGTAAAAATTAGAGCAAATATTGCTTGAAAAGATCCGCATCCGAACAAAGAAGATATTTGAGGAACTTAATGAAGCATTTTTTAGTATGATAGAATGAGAAGAAGAACTTGTTTGAAGGGTAGATATCTAGAATGAGGTAAGGCATGGAGACAGCTTACTGAAACGTGTGCAGGGTACCGGTACACACATTCTAGGTGTGTCACGTAGGGTAAGCTTAGTTGGCATGGAATCACGAAATCAAATGTCTATTGTGCGTCATTTGCAAATGGTAAGATCATAAAGTAATATCTGCAGTAGTGATGATGTCACATTTAGCGGATACCATGTACACTGTTGTGTGGACTAACCAGCGAACTAACTTTGATTCTAACTCGAAGTCATTATCTATGATTTCAAAAGCTTATATCAAGGTTGAGGTTTCCATAATATCTACACTCGTCAGTTTTCTTCTTCCTACACTTCTTTCTATTGCAAGCATATGAGTTGGGGTGATTTAGTCACTAATCACGGCAACTCCAAGGCAGAATGCCACCGAATATGGCTAGAAGATACCCCGATCACAAATAAAAGGGATACTAAATTCTACCTTACTATGATTCAAAGGCTTATAGTTCACATTCACGCATTTTTTCTACAACAGGGAAATATCTGGTCCCCATAGAACCTCATTCTGAGAACCTATATAATTTACAGCCATCAAGTTGTGCTTCTTATATAAAATAGTTTCCAAAATTCTTGCAAGGAGACAAAGAATTCCTGTCTGAACTGATACCGCCTCATCAAAGTGCTTTCATCTCAGGAAGGCTTATCGAAGACGACATTGTCGTTGTGCATGAGGCTTTTCATTAGTTGAGGCTTAGGAAGAGAGGTTAAAAAAGAAGAATGTGCTCTACGATTAGCTTACGATAGGCTACCCCCTCACACTTTTTATTTGCAGATGATTCACTCTTTTTCTTTGTAGCAACCAAGGCTAATGCCCAAAAATGGAAGTGGTGTTGGATATTTCAGCAATTTTGAAATATTTATTAGAAATGATGATTTTCATCAAAGTCATCATTTTTGTAATGATTTTATAACGACCGTATAACGGCTTTCTAACGGCCATGTAACGGTCGTCTAATGGCTTTATAACTTTTGATTTATTACTTCATAAACTATTCATTATTTTATTATGGTCATCCTTTTAATTATCAATTGATTTATGATGATTTCCTAACAGCTCTCTCTTTCTCTTATTTAAATATAAATTAAACTTCAAACCACAATCTTCTGATGATACAATATGTTCTCATATCTTTCATTTTCCTTTTGTTGGGTTATACACATAAATTGTTATGTTTCCTTCTAATAATCAATTCGGTGTATAGAAGAAGGTCTATTGTATCTTAGGAGGATAGCCGTTGAAGTCTTACATACTGAGTTTCGTATTTTGAGGGGTGGAATTATCTTTAAGGACAATACTTGCACGTCTCCGACATTTGTTTTTAATTCCTAATCTTTTGCAATATATTTCCAATAGTTATTATTGTTTTATATATCCTAATATTTTTCCAACAATCTTCGAGATAAATGCCTTATAGCTTCCAAAATTAGAGTTGCTAGTGCTACTACCAAGATTGGAATTAAACAAGGATTTGGAGATGGTGAAGGACAAGTATCGCATATTCTTGGGCGGGTTGTCATGGGACATTATTGAGCATTAACACAAAAAAGCTTTTGGTCGTTTTGGTAAGGTTATTGAGTTTAAGGTAAAATCGTTTTTTGGAAACTCTAAATTAATGCCTGAAGGGCGTAATTGCCATATTGGCATGCTGTTTCGACATCTTGAGGAATCATAATCACATAGGTCAAGATCCTTTCATTCTAATATTTGAAATTTGATGTCACGAGCTTGTGTGTTCTCTTTAGATTTGATTTGATCTTGTTAGACACATTCCATGAATTTGTGCTTTATATTTTTATGGAAGATGCTTATAGATTTTTAAAATTACCTATATAGAAAATCTTTAAAGTGATTCCGTGTGGCTACTTAAAAAGAAATAGAAAAGGAAAACCATAACAGAAATGGAAAGAAATAGGGCTAATATTTTTTTATATTAGTTTTTTATTTTTTATTTGGGGGCTTCGATACCTATGCTTGTTTATCCGATAGAAAGTTGGACGTGTGTAGGTGTTTTCTCTCTCAAGTTCGTGATTATTTTAGTAATCATCCATTTAGGATTGGAAATTGAGGCACTCCTCTATTACTCAAAATAGTTTCCGTTTGTCCTAATTCTTCCTATTCTCTTGCTAAATTTTGTTTAATGTACATTCGTAAAGCCATTTTATAACTGTTTTTATCTGCTATTTAATTTTTCTTTGGCTCCACCTCTAGAGAATCTTATCGAGCTTGCCCATGTTGGACCAGGTTATATATAATTGTTTTCAGTGAAACAATGGATGCTGTTGTGTGGGATTTCTGTGTTTTACCACTAAAATTATGCTCTCTTTAGCTTATATCATTGTGCTCATAGATTTTGAAAATAGGTGTCATTTGACTTTGGAACAAAATTCTACAGTATTCCTCACAGTGTTGTCCCGTCATTCTTGGAATATGCTAGAGTGCATACAATCATTAGTCAATTGGTGATGTCCATGCTGATATGTTAAAGTAAGTGTAGACATGAGCTTGTGTTGGTATTTGGTGGCATGTCTTTATTCATGCTTGCTCGAGAGTGCAGCGTGGGCCTCTATCTATGTGTATGCTCATACATATGTTGGTATTTACTTCATGACAATGTGTATGTTTGATAAATACATGAAGATGTGATAATTCTCTCTCATCCACGCACATATAGAACTTTTCTAGCAATAGCATGGTGGCGGATTCTTGCCTTCTTAACGACGTGGAATCATGCTTGATAGAAAGAGAAGGAAATAATTGATTTAGACGTGCGGACCCCTGGAGTGCCATAACTTGGCACAAAGGGACACTTAAGTGCCATAACTTACGAAAGGTACACTTAAGTGCCAAAATCGGAGCAAAAGGGATCACTTGAGTGCCAATCCGGCCAAAATTCGGCCAAATTGCATACGTGGCATTTTTTGGCGATTTCCGGCGACTTCTTTTATTGATGTGGCAAATGTTTTTTTAAAAAAAAAGCCGATGTGGACGACAAAAACGACGTCGTCCATACACATTGAGTGCGCTGACCTAAACGACGTCGTTTAGGTCATTGTGGCTTAAGCATACCTGGCCATCCGCGTTTACACTAGATCTCAGGCCCTTCTCTCCGTCGCCGTCTCCGTTGCCGTTCACGCCCAGAGTTGGTCATCGGTCGCTGTCGTCAGTTGCCGTTGTTGGTCGCCGTCGCCGCTCACCGCTCACCATCGTTGGTCGTCGTCATCGCTCACCATCGTTGGTCGTCGTCATCGCTCACCATCGTCGCTTGTCCAGGTTCGGCCCCTTCTCCCCCTCCCCTATGATGAAATTAGGGCTCGCTCAATTATTTTATTAGGGCTCGCTCGATTATTTTATTAGGGCTCGATTATTTTATTGCGGCTCCGATGGAATCTTTGTTGATACACTTCAACTGAAACTTGCTGACATCACACAAAGAGACCAGATTTCTCATTATTTTCATGAATTTTTCTTTCAAGCCAATGTCAGAGTATGCTTTGATTATTGAGTCGCTGGCTATGCATCTCCTTAAGAGCATCCTAATAAAGCAGGTGACTAATGCATCTCCGAGAAGAAAATTAAGTCCTTGAACCACCCTGCTTGTGAGGCTGTATAGGGTATGTTTATCAATCCAAAATCCTGAATGATGATAGAAAGATGAAAAAGAGAACATAACAACTGTAGCTAGAATTTTATTGGTAAAGTTACAAATTGAGAAAAAGTTTCAAGCAGGAAGAATAAGAACTTGAAATGGTATTGAAGCATGTTTTGGTGAAGCTATTTCCTGGAATTGGCTCTACAGCTTGCGTTAGTCTTCTTTGAGAAAGGTATTGCTTGCTTGTCCAAATTTGTTATGGGTTAGGATAGTCTAAGAATTTGGAGTGATCTGCCTGTGCTTCATTTTCTCTTTGTTTTTCTTTAACTTTAGCGACATAAAATGCTTCCAAGTTTAGTTGTTCTAATTTTAATTTAAACTTCTAAAGGAATTTGTAAGAGTCAGCGGCTGTGATTTGATTAAGTTGATGTCAGAGTATGCTTTGATTTGATTAAGTTGATGTACATTCTCTCACATCGCAAGTTTAGTTCAATAGACAAAATTGCTTGGGCTGTGATTGTTGTGGGGACCTCTGTTTTTGGTTAATATTTTAAGGGAAGGGAAGGCAAAAAATCCATGAGAGTGGGGGGACTCCCATGTGCAATTGTTTAGTGGTCCCAAAAACTAATGATTCTTTTTCTTGGTGTAGTAATGGCTAATGACAAGGATTATGTCGCTGTCATAGTTTGCTTCGATGGGGAATTTGTGATTGGGGAGGATGAGTGGGAGAATGAGGGTGAAAATGAGGGCACCATCTTTGTGGATATAAAGAAGGCATCTTATATAGGATTTTTTAGGGATATAAAGACTTATTTGCCTTGTAAAGTTCAGAAGTTACTGTATTGTATACCTGGGAAAGACTTAAGAGATGGTTTGAGATGCTTAGAAGATGATAATGGTCTTAGGGATGTTCTATACCATTATCTTCATGGTGAAGAGGTAAAAATATATGTTGAGTACAATAGTGAAAGTGAGGACGAAGATGATGATGGAGAGAGCGCCGAAGTAGGACAAGAAGGAGATGGTATTCAAGGTAGTACTGACGTTAGGGTCGAAGGAGGGCAGGATAGATATGATGGACATGAGAGGAGCGTAGATGCAGTTCACCAAAGTGATGATGACATAGGTGGTCACAATCTCTGGATTAGATTGGGAAGTAGCTGAATCAACTGATGATGATGATGAAGGGTTGCTTGCTGAAAATTTTATAAGTGATGACGACAACGAGGAGCTTGTACAATCAAGAATACAGCGAAGGGATTTTTTGACAGCTAAGTTTGCAGTTTTGCAGGTAGCTGATGAAGTTCTAAACAGACCTGAAGGCCCTGCCGATGCTGGTGCTGCTGGCAAGGAGACTGACTATGAAGAAAGCGTCGAGAATGCTACTTCCTAGGATGAGCTTGAAGAAGATGAAGGACCTATGCATAGAAGGAAAATGAAAAGTAAGTTTCCTTCTTATGATCCATTCGTTGCCTCTCCTACTTTGTCGGTAGGCATGAAATTTCATGATGTGAAACAATTTAGAGAAGCTATACTGAAGAACTCCATTGCTACACAGAGGAACATTGACTTCATTAGAAACACTAAAACCTTTGTAAGAGTTAGGTGTTCGCAGCAAAATTGTCAATGGAAGATCTATGGCATATTTGTTAGGAGAAGTGGATCTTTCCATATTAGAGCCTACCAAGAGGAACATACTTGTTCCATTAATTTTGAGAATAAAAGGGTAACGAGTGCATGGTTGTCGAAGCACTTCTTTGAATTGATTAAGCTGATGCCTCAGATGAATACTACTCAGTTCAAGATGCTGGTGAAGGAGCAGGTAGGCATCAATATATCCAGGAATCGATGTAAAAGATCGAAGCAAAAGGTGATGAAGATACTCATTGGTCAGTACAGTGGTGAATATGGATAGTTGTGGGACTATGCTTGGGAGTGTAGGCTGCAAAATCCTGGAAGTAGAGTGTATGTAGAGGTCGTGGAGAGACCACTTCCTGATATTGGGACGAAATTCGATAAATTCTATGTTTGCTTCGATGCATGCGAACGAGGATTTTTATCTGGTTGTAGATGGATTATAGGTTTGGACGGGTGTTTTTTGAAGGGCTTGTGCAAGGGAGAATTGCTGGCTGCAATTGGAAGAGATGCAAACAACCAAATGTTTCCCCTGGCTTGGGCTGTTGTGAAGGTAGAGAACAAGGACAATTGGTCCTGGTTCCTCAAAAATTTGATGATTGATTTCGACATAACAAATGGGGTAGGGTGGGCGTTCATGAGCGACCAACAAAAGGTAATGTTTGTTTTTTAAAAAATTTGGTCACTTGTTTGCTTTTTGATATCAACATGTCATTTGCTTAAATTTTTTATATTTTGAATTATTGTAGGGACTGGTTCCAGCAATAGCTGAGTTGTTGCCTTATGTTGAACATCGAATGTGTGCGTGGCACATATACGCAAATTGGGCAAAGACCTATAAAGGGGACAAGCTGCAGTCGCAATTTTGGCAACTAGCAAAGAGCACGAATATGGCTAACTTTAGGATGGCCAAAGAAGAGATGCTTCAATTGACAAAGGATGGTTATGATGCACTGTCCCAAACAGACTCGAAGCATTGGTGTATGGCGTTCTTTAGTGAGGAATTCAAATGTGGTAATATTGATAACAACATCTGCGAAGCATTCAATGGGAGGATAATAGATGCCAGATGCAAACCAATTATCTCGATGCTTGAAGACATACGGGTTTTGGTCATGACTCGGTTGCACAGACAAAGAGATGAGACTGCAAAGTGGACTAAGCAATGTGGTCCTAGGATTGCTAAGAAATTAGATGACAACTTGGCTACAAGTAGGTATTGTCATCCCATTTGGAATGTGGATGAAGGATATAAGATAATGAAGGGTTCCGATAAGTATGTTGTCCATTTAGGTACGAGGAAGTGTTCATGTAGAGCATGGCAACTAAGTGGAATTCCTTGTGCACATGCCATATGTGCAATTCAATTGAAGGGCCACAGCACAGAAGACTACCTTGATGATTGGTACAAGAAACCAAAATATCTTGCTTCGTATCAATTCATGTTGCAGCCAATTAGAAGTAGCAAGTTCTGGGAGCCAACAGATCGCGAAGCACATCAACCTTTGCCACTAAAGAAGAGAATGGGAAGACCAAAGCGAAAACGAAAAATGACGGAGGGAGAGGACTCATGTCACCGTAGGATGAATAGGACAGGTGTACCGATAAAGTGCTCTTTTTGCCACATAGCATGGCACAATATTAAGGGTTGTCAATTAAAGAAGCAACAGGGACAATTGAGGCCAGCCGAAGGGCCTAGTGAAGGGACAGTTGGAGAAGGAGAAGTAGAAAGGCGAAGTGAGTCGACTGTTCTTCAGTCGACGACAATAAACCCAGTAAGTCATGACAATTGTGTTTATGTTGCTTTATGGTTTGTTACGAATATATACATAGATATAAGTGACTATATGTAATGTTTTTGTCTTTGTTAGGTCACCGTGACACGTGAAGAAGGGCTTGTTCAAAGAAGGCAAGGTAGAAGACAGCCAGCTGCAGGATTGGCTGAAGCAACTGGAGGGCCAATTAAGTCGATTGTTCTTCAGCAGCAACAGAGAAAAAAAATATCCGATAAGTTCAATGATTTGAGTTTACTTTTCATTTACGTTCTAATATAGCCTGATGTTATATTTATGATGTCCTTTGTCTTTTTCTCAGGTTCGAAGAAGGCAAGCTAGAGCTCAGCTGCCAATAGAGGGCCCAACTGAAGGGCTACCACAAGATCTATCACCAAGGTCATCACAAAGGCCACTATAAGGGTCATCACAAGGGCCACCACCAAAGCCAACCGAAGGTGTCACTGAAGCTGAAGGTCTAACTAGAAAAACAACCAAAAGAAAACCAAATCAAGAGCCATCTACAAGAGGCCTAGCTGAAGAATTGGCCGAAGAAGCCCCTGCTGTAGCTGAACAGCCACAAGAGCCCAAGAAATCACATGCGAGAAGAAGAGGCAACCAATCACAAGTATCTGAAAGTGACACTCCCCTTCGAACAAGAAGGGCTCTTGGGAAGAGGCTAAAACAATATGGTTATGGCCTTTATACAGATAAGCGGTCTGGAACAGTTATTCTTAATGTAAGTTTTACAGGCTGCATTTAATTTAATTTATAGTGCAAACTTTTGTTGATAATTGAGTTTTCTTTTTGAAGCCTGGGAGAAGTTCAGAGGTTCTTATCTCTCAAGGCCCAACTCAAGAATCAACGGCTGCGCCAACAAAGAAGAAGACATTGCCTGCGCCAACAAGAAAGAAGAGTAAGAAGAACCCAGTTGCAGGTCCATCTGAATCAGTTCAGCCTACAACAGTTGCAGCTCTTTCTGAATCAGTTCAGCCTACAACAGTTGCAGCTCCTTCTGAATCAGTTCAGCCTAGGACAATTGCAGCTCCATTAGAATCAATGCATCCCAAGACTGTTGAAGAAGAAGTCTCACGTCCAGTTAGAAAAAGTGCAAGGATTATGAATCAAGTGCGAGGTCCATCAAAACGAGCACGAACAGGAGGCATTGTGCATATTGATTAATGAAATGGGATGTGATATGGTTTGTGGGGCTGAGGAGTCAGTTGTAAACATATGTGGATGTTTGTTTTTTTTTTTTTTATAATAGTTTGTCATTGAGTTAGTTGAGTTTGTGAGACTTTATTTGTCATTGAGTTTGTGAGACTTCATTTCAATATCAATGGAACGGTTGTTGCTTGTCATTTTTGGCATGCCTTTTTCTTTTTCTTTTTTTTGATTTTGTTTTTACTTTTACTTACTGCTGCTTCTGGTGGTGGATATGTGGTGGTGACTGGGGTGCTCGTGTGGCTGGTGGTGGCGGCTGGTGAAGCCTGGTGGTGGTGGGTTGGGTTGGAGGTTTTTGCTGCACCTGGTGCAAGATGTAAGTGTGCAATATGCACATCTTGCACCAGGTAGTGCTGGTGCAAGCTGGTGTAAGACACCTTACACTAGCAACTTATGCAGCAACATACCACCAGCATAGTGGTGGCTGGTGGTGGCTCAAGTGGATGTCTGGAATGCTTGGTGTGGCTGGTGGTGATGGCTAGAGGCCGATGGTGGCCAGTGGTGGGCGGTGGTGGTGGCTGATAGTAGTCAATGGCTGGTGAAATGTACAAAAAAAAAATGGCACTTAACTGATCACATTCTAAAAAACTTAGCACTTAAGTGTTCACTTTTAATAACAAGTGGCACTTAAGTAATCCTTTTAATAATAACTTGACACTTAAATGACTCTTTTTTTTTTTTTTATCACGACTAGCACTTAAGTGATCACTGTATACAACTTATAGCACTCGAGTAATCACTCATGTCTGTTCTATGTATATGGTGGTTTGCAGCAAAACAGAGAAGCTGCTGATTTATATATTTGCTGCTGGTTTACATTCAATTCAAGTAAAATAGTCACCACAACACATCGACCCAATATACATTCTATCATCACCAATTTATATTTGAGAATAAGCAAAAACATTGTACAAACAGTATTTGTCGAAATCATTCATTCATTCATTCATTCAAAACAAGTACATTTCTCCACACATTTACAACTATGGCAGGCGGAGAAACTTCTTCTCATCTTCCAGTACTTTACATTTTATCATAAAGTAGGATAGACAAAAAAACAGCAACACAATAAACGCTTGGTAACACTTCCGTTTAATTTTCATCTTTGAAACTTCATTCTTCAAATGGTTAACAGAAGATGCTTGAGCTTGAGCTTGAGCTTGCATTGAGTCAACATCGTCCAAGTCGTCCACAAGCGTAGATGGAGGTTGATGACATCCATCAAGTAGGTCCAATATCACCTTTGTGGCTTGGTGAGAGAATTTCGCATCGACCCATTTGAAGTATTTGCACTTCGAGCCTTCTCTGTATCGGTCACATCCATAGAATCTTCTCCTGGGATTCGTTCGAGTCCACGATGTTCTTCTTGGACTTGGTAACCCACAAAAACAGAAACGCTCACCTTCTCCTTCACTTCGGCGAGAGAAATTTGAGCCACTGCTGAAAGTTCTACTCTCCATTTCCAATATTCGATGGTAGATTTGGGGCAAATCGAATTAGGGTGCGGGATTAGGGCTCCAGTGCTTTAATGGCATTTTGCCCGATTTAGGGTTTTAGATTTAGGGCAAATGGGGAGACGATGGCGTTTTCTTTGATTTAAGGGCTCTATTTTGGGCTAACACCTGAAACGACGTTGTTTGGGGTGAATTCGAGCTGACTTAGCTCTCCGGCGAGACACATCGACGAGAAATATTAATATTTTAATGCCACGTATGATTTTCGGCCAGCTTCGCCGGAGATGGCACTCAGGTGTCCCACTTTTCTTAAAATGTGGCACTTAAGTGTACCTTTTGTAAGTTATGGCACTTAAGTGTCCATTTGTGCCAAGTTATAGCACTTGAAGCGTTCTTTTGCCAATTGATTTATGATCTTTGTCAGTCCAAAAATGGTGAATATTAGGGTGTATCATTAGTCAATTGAATAGCTATCGCCCATTTATTCTCTTAGCTTGTGCTTGCTAGAATGGGTCTCTCCGAATTGCCACTAATGACTTTTCTAGCTTAATTAGTGTAATTGACAATTTAGTGAGTATGCTTTTTGCATCTGGCCTTTTATGATATTTTTATATTTCACATTTCAGTCATTTAAATGTTGCTTAAATAGTTAAAGTCTGCTTTGAGTTTGACATGAATAATGTTTTCGTGAACCATTGTGGCATTATATTTATGACTACCAAAGTTTTAGTCCAAACATTTTTCTTGTCAAAACTATCGTGATTCTATTCCTGAATTTATTAGATTCACACTTATAATTTAAATAGCAAAAGAGGTTTATATTTCATAATAACCACAAAATTTATGGGTTAAAGATTGTAATGTCTCTTTTGTAATGATGGAATTTTTCACGCATAACTTTTGTTAGGATTATTAAATAGCATTTTATTGCATAATTAAATCGATTACATGTTTTGTATTGAGTATGCATTGTTGAAACGTTTTTGGTAATTCACATATAACACTTAGAGGAAATCTTGCAGTTATTTTGTGAATTTATTAATTCAAATTGGATTTCTACTAATCTCTGAGTTATGGTTAACATTTTTTGGAGCAGCATGTACCATTGATAGTAGTAATTATGTGAAAAAAAGTTCCTTGTAAGAATATTTACTTTGCCAATTTATGTTGAATGTCTGTTCATGCATGATGATAATTAGAGACATGATTGGCCTTTGCACCCGTAGCCAACATAGATCTATATTGAATAAGATTGATGCCTTTTGTGAAATACTTTGTTAAATGGAGACTATTGTCAAGTTTATGATACTTTACATAGTGGATTTCCCATTATATCAAAAGGATACGGTGATGTTAACTAGATCATGGATTCAGATGAGGCAAAATCCACTAACGAATATGTGTTCACTGGTGGAAGTGCTATAACATAAAAAGCAGTCGAATGAAATTGTGGGGGAAATGACAATCCTATTAAACCAAAAGTCGACTTGGTTGAAGCTAATGATTTGATGAAGTAATTGCTACAGTCATTTTCATGCCAATATTGTGGCTAATTAAAATTATGGGTGGTAGACTCAAGTGCTACTAGACATATATGCTTAAACAAAATGCCTTATCCTCTTAAGCTCCAATGGGGGAAGGAGAAGAAAATATTTACTATTTTTTGGTAAATTGAGAACTATTCAAGTTCTTGAGAAAAAGAGAAAATTCTTCTCAAGCTCATATATGAATATGAGGCTAAATAGTTGAGAGACTCTTAACGCATATTCCTTTGAGAATAAATGGCACATTTTGTCATTTTGTGTTTATACATTGTGATTGCCAAGAGGCAATAGCCATGCAAAGATAAACCTTTCAATGGTAAAAATTGACACCTCCGATTGAGGGATGACGTGGTAAAGCAACTTCTTAGTGATGGAATTATCCATTAATTATATGAAGTCAAAAATGGATTTTCCTTTGACTATACATCGAGGGAAATGGGACAAGCCAACTGAAGATCAACAATGATGGTAACCCAACCTATGTGATTGACAATCTCATGAATAGCAAGTCATTTGTTGATCTAGTGCACTATTAAAAATTATTGTCCCTCCTAAAGTGAAGATAGTGCAAAATTGCAAGGAAAAAGAGATTGAGTTAAGCTCTCAATAAAATTCCATAACCATTATTGGTGGTGTATTAAACTATAGAATACACTTGATGAAATCACCTATATAAGTGTGGAGTGGTAATGCTCCTATGAGAATTATTGGCGATAATCTCTAGAGCACTTATGAATAAACCAAGCACACGCATGGCCTATTAGTGCAAAACCGCGTTGGACAACAAACCTTGTGGGAGTGTAATGTGATTGGTGAAAAAATAAATTTTTTATTCATAGAAGTTTCAAATTTCACCAATTATTTAGTAAATTATATTTCATTCTTTCTAGGGTTGGTTCATAGCCTAACAAGCACCATTTTTGATGCATTACTCTTCAATAACCTAGCATTATTCTATTTTATCTTTTCAAAACTTTTTGAAAAATGGGGAGATTGTTGGATATTTCAACAGTTTTGAAATATTTATTAGAAATTATGACCGTAATTAAAGTCATCATTTTTGTAATGATTTACAATGGCCGTATAATGGCTTTCTAATGGCCGTATGATGGTCTCTAATGGCTTTATAACTTTTGATTTATTATTTCATAAACTCTTCATTATTTTATAACGGGCATCCTTTAAATTACTAATTGATTTATGACGATTTACTAACGGCTCTCTTTCTCTTATTTAAATATAAATTAAACTTCAAACCATTTAGATGATACAATATGTTCTCATATCTTTCCATTTCCTTTTGTTGAGTTTATACACATAAGTTGTTTTGTTTCCTTTTAATATTTAGTGCAAAGTATAGAAGAAGGTTTGTTGTATCTTAGGAGGATAGCCGTGGAAGCCTTACACACCGAGTTTCGTATTTTGAGGGGTGGAATTATCTTTAAAGATAGTACTTACATGCCTTAGACATTTGTTTTATTTTCTAATCTTTTACAATATATTTTCAATAATTATTATTATTTTATGTATTATAATATTTTTCTAACAAGCAGGATTTGAAAGGAATTGCTTGGCCTCTGGAGATGCAGTTAATTTCCAGAAATAGGTATGTTCGACCTTTAACCTTTCGCTAAAGTTGAAAACATACCTGCAAAGTTGGCTATTGTCGTGTCAAGGAGAAAGCGGAGATAAAACAGGTGAAGGGACCTTGTTCTACTCATCAGAATGGTGGCATATGCATACCCCTCACACACCCTAACCCCAAACCAAAAAATGATAAAACGGAAACATTATCTTTGGAGAGTCTCCATTAATGCCATAGCCACAAGGAGAAACCAATGATAGAAAAGTATTAACTAACAGTCGGCGATGCACTTTTTGAGAACAACAAGACTGCCGAGCATAAGTTTTTGCCACCTAATTGAGTTTCATGTGTACGATTTGAAATGGTGGTGTTGAAAATAGATTCAGGTAGTCTCTTCAAACGATAGATGAGTGGCCCAACCTTTAGAAAGGAACCAATTTACGAAGGAAGCAAGAGAAGAATTCTTGAGAAAGCTGGTTTATACAATGTAATTTAAATGGAAAATACAAAGTGGAGCTACTCTTAGACAGCAACAACCTGTACCTGAAGGAATGATAGGGAGAACTTACCAGGCGACGGAGTTGTGAGACTTAAGAAGTAGTTAGTGAGAATGAACATGGATGCTCAGTCGGCGGAACAAGAATCACTTCCAGTTGAATAATTTAAAGTCGGATAATGATGGGGCAGCGGAAGTGAAGTGAAGTCAAGGTGGAATAGGGTGAGATAGTAATGGACCTTGGGCTATAGATGGGAGGAAAGAACGAGGTTGACATAACAAATTGTCCTAAGGAGTTAGAGACAATGGCAGCATTAGAAGCTCGAGAGTGAGTTATCGAGAAAGAAAAATAGCCAAAGATTGTACAATGGCAGCGTTAGAAGCTCGAGAGTGAGTTATCGAGAAAGAAAAATGGCCAAAGGTTGTGGTTAAGATGGATTTCTCACTCTTCTTTTAAGGGCTTGAAGGATAATTAAGAAGGCAACAACAGGAAAGCCAAACGAATCAGCAGAACAGACAAAGCGCGACTAAATATCCATTACTGCGAAGCTCGTGAACCTCGACATTGGGCAATCCGAGAACTGCCTCTTTCCTCCGTAATTTCAGGTAAACTTTGATCATAGATACAATCGCTTGAAGTGAACACTCGACTAGATTCAAAACAAACATGCCAAAGAGAGAGAGAGAGAGAGAGAGAGAGATACACACACGTTGTCCTTGAGTTTGCGGATGAGCTTGAGGCGAAGGTGATCGAAATCGCCATCGTCCTTGAGCCTGGCGATCACGTCATCCTTGTTAAGCTTCATAGCGGTGGTGACAGCCGTTGATGGAGTCTGCAACTTCACCATCGTCGGGCGGGAAAGTCCCTTCTCCAGTTCTTCAGGACTTCTGCAGAGGCGAGAATCTCCGAATTATTATTTTATTCCTCTTTTTTTTTTTTTTTTTGGGGGGGGGGGGGGGGCAGATATCTCTCCAAGTTCGTCCCTAATTTGACCAAAAAGAAAAAAAAATAGATAAATTCTTTTTCACTTCCCCTTCTCGGAAATAGCGTTTTATAAAATTAAATGTCGTTCTACATGAAAAAAAAAAAAAAAGATTTGTTCTCAAGTTTTAAACAATTGTTAAAACAAAATGTGGTTTGAAATGTATTTGTATGTCTAAAAAAATTTATAATAAATGAAAGCCAAATTATTAGAGGGATTGAAGGAAAAAAATAGATAAAAGATAGAGTTAAAGTCACAAGTTACCCTTCAAAATTTAATTAATGTTAATCAACATTCTAAGTTATCCTTAAATTATGGTTTTCTTTATCCATGTTGATCCTTGAGATTAAAATAAATACTGAAGTGCTGACATGGCTTACAAGCGACCGAACCAAAAAAAGTGACGTGAAATAGAAAATTCATACAACACAAGAATAGAGAGCGACTTGTGAATTGACCACCTCATAAATAAACCTACAAATGCCACAAAGTAACGACTGCATGGCTAAGAGTCTAAGACACAAACATTACTCACATGTTGATCGCATCTTTTTGATTTTGCTATGATTCATGATTCCGTAGTTGCATTATAAAAACAATTGTGATTCAAGTGGAGATCCACCGGTCTACTCTATATGCTTATCTATCATCTCATTTGCAAGATCACGTCACATATCCATTTTCTTTGAACCCTCGCTACGCTATACTAAACTAATACAAACATGACCCCTCTCCATCTTTGGCCACTTCTTCACCGTCAAGGTCTTGGCATCGTCTCCAACGCCTCGAAGACGGCGAAGGTTGCTCAAGACCTCTAAATATGGAGGCTTTTCGCTAGATGAGCACTTGACACACGCACCACCGAGGTTTGCTGTAAGCGGCGAGCTTAAAGTCGGCACCACTAAGCTCGGGGGCCACAAAGATGAAGGACATAACAGACGAGAGAATCCTTGAGTTGTGCCTTAGATTATGGATGTCGCCGTGGCGGCTTGGTGGTGTCGAGGAGGAGGGATTTGTCGTCCGTGAGACGATCACAATGGTTAGTGCCTGCTGTCGTTGTAGGCATAGTAGTGATTGCGCCAACTCGGTGGGTTTTGGGTACACCGGTCAAAATGGGTCCACAACCCATTTATGAATCCACATTTATTTGAATGGGCCATTAATGACTTAGTCTTTATTTCCTAGATCACCCGTAATGGGTTTTAAAGATAAGGACGCCAAAACTTTTGGATGGAGACAAATGTACTAGGAGGGAAGATCTGATGTTGCTTTTGTAGGGAAACACTGAGGTGTGATAGGATGTTTTTTTTTCGAGGTGTGATAGGATGTTAAAAAGGTCAGAGACGTGGCAAAATCCGATGAAAGAGACAACAGAAGGGTGTAGTAATGAGCACAATGTTAACAGAAGGGTGTAGTAATGAGCACAATGTTATAGCTACTCAAGTATTGACTATTAGGTAAGTTTTTTCACTTATTATGCTTGACTAAAACATATTGTCAAAATTAATTTTTCTATCGTCAGATGGTGAATTGAAAAAAAGGAGCTAGATTAAATTGATATTTGATTTAAAACCTATTATGAAACATTCTATGGGTGGAATGGACTTTCCACCAAATTCTCCCAGCCAAAATAAGGCTGGATGGGATTAATCAACCAATCAAGTCAAACACTCATAGTTTAAAGACAAAATTGAAGTCTTCATCAAATTTTTTTGGGAGTTGTTGACAAAATCTATTTGAGAGATCTAAATATCTAATCAAGGGATTGGATTGTGAGGAATGAAACATGTTTGTAAAACAGAAATATGTTACTCAGTAAACTGCTCATTCATTCCTTGTTATCATATTTTTAAATCTCTCAGTTAGTAACCATTAAAGCGAGAATATTATCATGAAAACTTTTGGTAGTTGGACATCTAGATATAATTTAAGGCCGAATCCTTTGGAGAAAAGACAGTCGTGTCACTCCCTCATCCCTATAAGATTTGGGGTGTGACATGAATGACCGGGAAAACAAATTACAGAGACACCCCAATACTTCCATGTGGAACCAAATACAAAACATATTCCATATAAGCGAGAGAGATGTGAATTAAGTGACAAAGTTTGGTAATCACCAAGCTAGCCATCTTCACGTTCTTGTAAAAGGGTTTTTTGAAGCATCTAGAACACGCTAAGAATTTAAAGGCATTGAGATGGAACGGTACAAGAGTCCGCGAGAAGAAGAAATTGCGGTGGTGGCCATGGTGGAATGAAGCTGCCTAAAAGAGGACGAGTGAAACTAAAGTTTAAAAGGCCTTAGATGAAGATAAATCATCTATTTAATTCGATATGCTTTATATTTGTCTTACTTCTTCTAGATTGCTTAATTTTATGAGATTCGTGATGTTTATTGTAAATTTAGATCTCATGCAGGGAATTATCCTCAGATGTATAGGAGATGAGTTGTCTTATTCAAATATGGGCTCTTTAGCAACTTGGTCTAAAGTCTTTGCTAGCAATCAACTCATATGAGATCGGATTTCACACGGAAGAATTATTTATACCGGTCAAACTTATAGGATAAATTCACTCTCTCCCAAATCCAAATTCAATATGTAGAATAGGGCCACATCAAAAGATCACTCGTTTCATTTATTATATCGAATAGCTTCGTGAGCTATTTTTATGTAAGATCACATTTTCCTCCCTTATCCAACCACAGGTGGTACAGCGACATTGCCGTTTTCATCGATCCGAACATATACACGGTCAGAGCGATGATCGAAAAGCCTAAGTCCATCTTTCGCTGATATCAATATGACAGTGATGTCACTGTCCTTCTCGATCACTGCCTTTGCTTTCTCTCCATTTTGTCCCACCAACTCAGGCCAAGGGCTGCGTAAATAACCTGTGATTAATCATTTACAAGCCTTGATTTTAGATTATGTTGCCACATCTAGCTAATATCGCATGCCTCATCATCCGACTAAATTTCATTCGCTCGAAAATCCAAATTATTGGCGGCTCATGTTACGAAAACAATTGATGTAAATTAACAATATCGCAAGCTAAGAAAAGAGAAGTAAATGGAACAGGGCCGTACTGCAGCAGTCCAATTGATAGCAGCAAGGTGGGTAAGGGTACTTACATGGGTAAGGGTACTTACTCCCCATGTTTCTGATCCTTCTTGTAATAAAGTTAGAGGCAAATTATATGAAATGTTATCACGGGCACAACCCTTTTTATATAATCATTTTCACATATTTTAGGCAGTAAATGCTTCGTTTACTGCTATGAGCTTTTAAAGAAAATCACTCACATTCATCTAAATAAAGACAAATAATTTGTAGTAATCATCTAAATAAAGCAAGTAATCTGGCTTTTATGATTGTTCCTAAAATGGGAGGATAGATGATTATATTCTCAAAAAAAGTAAAATAATAACTTAAGATAAAGCATCATCGTGGGTTGGGATCTTGGCAAACATGACCGCAGTGGGTTGAGATCTCGGTGAACTTGTCATGGCTCAAAGGCACCTCCTTCCGGCGTGCTCGGCCAGTTGCGGCGAACCCAAAAGTGGTCACGCTCGCCAAGATGGCTTTAAGACTTGTGAGCCAAGGCTCGGTTTTTTGATACAACGATGTATCATGGGCCCAGGTCACTTCTTGAGCTTTGTGGGTTTTCAATTGAGTTTGGCATTACCTGTTTGATAGACTTTGGCCCGAATTGGATTGCACGAATTGGACGAACACCTGATCTGATGAGCTTGAGTTTTATCATTTTATTTCATTTTATTTTGTTTTCTCTCTATTTATTTGTTTACTTGGGCTAATTCTAAAAAAAAAAAGCCCAAAACTTTAGATCTAATCCCAATTCTACTCTGATTTTTTTTTTTGTCTAAAAAAAACCCCAAAACAAGTTTAGTCTCAAATTTACCCCAAAGTTCTTTAGATTTAGTCCAAAAACTTTTCTTTTGTCTCAGAAAAAACCCCAAACTTTAGTTCTGATCCCAAATCTATCCAAACTTTTTTTTGTTGAAAAGAAAATCATCAATTTTTACTTTAGTTCTAAATTTACCCCCTTTAGTTTTCTGCGATTATTCGTTCCTAATTTTTATATCCTAGAACGGTTTTACTTTGAAGATAATTTTTCACGTCGCCTTACTAGTGTGTATTTTTTATTGATGTGGAAATGCCATGTTAAGTTGGGACTGGATCAGGGGGTAGATTTGAGATTAGATTAAAATTGATTTTTTTTTAGACCATACAAAATTTGGGGTAGATTTGGGACTTGACCTAAAGTTTAGTGTTTTTTTAGACAAAATAAAAGTTCGGGATGGATTTGGGACTAGACTTAAAGTTTGGGCTTATTTTTTTAGAGAAAAAAAGTTTGGGATAGATTTAGGATAAGATCTAAAATTTGGGGGTTTTTTAGGGAATTGGCCCTTGTTACTTACAATGTATGCTTGACTTATTAGCAAAAATGCTGGATGTGGTCAAAAGTCTGAATCTATAAGACGAAAGGGCTGGATAATAAACCCAAATTTGGCAACATTCAGTGACTGAATCACATAAGTAGAAGTGACGTGAAACAAAGTATTGAATTGTTGACGTGAGCTATAACGTCAATATGGACTGAATCTGTAACATCCCGGGCCCCACTGTGTAATATTGTCCGCTTTGGGTCACCCGCCCTGGCGCGGACGAACCGCCATCCCAGTCACGGTCTTTTCTCTCATGGCTTTAAAACGCGTTACACAGATTAGAGGGACCTAAGCCTTATAAGCTAACCAAGACCTCCATCCCTAGGCGATGTGGGACAAGAGAGGAGGCTGTCACACTCTCCACCTCTTAACAGAACAACGTCCTCGCTATGGCCCCACATCGCCTAGGGAGGGAGGTCTTGGTTAGCTTATAAGGCTTGGGTCCCTCTAATCTGTGTAACGCGTTTTAAAGCCGTGAGGGAAAAGACCGTGGCTAGGATGGCGATTCGTCTGCGCCAGGGCGGGTGACCCAAAGCGGACAATATTACACAGTGGGACCCGGGATGTTACAGAATCAAAAGAAGTGACATGAAATGGAAAATTTATAAAACACAAAATATAAAGAATGACCTCCAAGTGGACTACCTCCTAAATAAGCCTATGAATGCCACAAATTAGCAATTACATGGCTATGAGTTCAAGACATAAACATTACTCACATATCAATTGCATCTTTTTATTTTGCTACGACAGTGATTCAAGTGTGGATCCACCGTCTCTCGTATGCACCTCATATGTTGTCTTGCTTGCAAGATCACACCAAATTATTTGTTTTCTTTGAATTTTCACCGCACTAGATTTAGTTCAACCTAACACAATCCCTTCTTCATGTCACAAACTCAAGTAAAAGTGTAAAAGTGTAGGAATTGTATTTTCTATATTGAATTGTACACTGTTACAGGGATGTATATATTGTATAAAGAGATTCAATAAAGAAGTAAAGAAAATATTCCCAATCAGAAAATATTTCTAGTCCTAAAATAATTACAATCCCAATCAATTACAATCTTCAATCTGATTTCATATCTTCAAATCATATCTTCTTTCAACACTCCCCCTCAAGCTGGTGGCTTGTATATATCCAAGACGCCTGGCTTGTTTAGAAGATATGCATGCTGTCTCTGACAAAGAGGTTTAGTAAACATATCCGCAGGTTGCTCCGTGGTTCTAATCCCTCTTGTTTCGATGATACCTTCTTTGATCTTCTCTCGTGTAAAATGGCAATCAACTTCTATATGCTTCGTCCTCTCATGTAATATGGGATTTGCTGCAAGCTTGATTGCCGATTCATTATCACAAAAGAGTAATGTCGGACCCCTAACTTGTATCCCAAGATCCTGAAGTAGACCTCGTAACCATACCACCTCACGCTGCATAGTCTTTGCCATAGATCGATACTCGCTTCTGCCGATGATAACGATACAAGATGATTGCTTCTTTGTCTTCCATGAAAGCAGTGACTCCCCAAACTTAATACGTAAAACCGCAATAGATCTCCCGCTCATGGGACATGTAGCATAGTCCGAATCACAATAGGCTGTCATCTCCATATTGCACTTTCGAGAAAGAAGTATTCCTAGTCCTGGACATTTCTTCAGGTATTTTACCACCTTCAAGGCTGCGTTCATGTGTGATTGCTTTGGACTATGCATGAACTGGCTAAGAGTCTGTATAGCATAGCAAATGTCTGGCCTAGTCATGGTGAGGTAGATAAGTTTTCCAACAAGTCTCTGATAACTTGTCGGATCCTTGAATAATGGATCGTCAGAGGAAGACATTCCAGTGTCATAATCAACACTGGTCAACTTGGCATTCTGTTCAATGGGAATGACTGCCAGTTTGCATCCCGATAATCCTGCTTCTGATATAATCTCCATCACAAATTTTCTTTGGCTAAGAGAAATCCCCTGATCAGAACGAGCTATCTCTATTCCAAGAAAATATTTAGGTGGCCCTAAATCTTTGATATGAAAAGAGGAATGTAGATGCTCCTTAAGCTTCCTCACAGCGGAATCATCATTTCCCATGATAAGTATGTCGTCAACATAAATCATCAAATAGATAGACGACGTACCTTTTTTCCAAGCGAAGAGAGCATAATCATGCTTGGACTGCTTGAATCCGACACCCGTGAGTGCATTAGTAAACTTGGCGTACCACTGCTGAGAAGCCTGTTTCAAACCATAAAGAGATTTGCGGAGACGACATACCTTAGACTCCCCCTGTCTCCGTAATCCTTGTGGAAGATCCATATAAATCTCTTCTTCCAGATCACCATGAAGAAAGGCATTGTTGACGTCCATTTAATGCAACGACCAGTTGCGAAAAGCAGCAACCGACAAGAAAGAGCGAACCGTGACAGCCTTGGCTACTGGAGAAAAAGTCTCATGGTAGTCAAATCCTTCTCTTTGTGTGAACCCCTTGGCCACCAACCGGGCCTTGTACCTTTCCATAGAACCATCTTCTTTGTATTTAATCTTATATACCCATTTACAGCCAATGGGCTTACGATGGGGAGGTATTGATACGATATCCCAAGTGTGATTGTCAATCAGGGCTTTAAGTTCTGCCTCCATAGCCCTTTGCCAGCGTGGATCATGTACAGCCTCATGATAACTAGATGGTTCTTGTTCCTCAGAAATGCGGCTAATGCAACATAAATGTTTTGATGACAACTGATCAAAAGACATATAGGAGGAGATGGGGTAACGAGTACCTGACGATTTTGATGAAGAACATACATAATCTTTTGTCCAAGCTGGTGGACGAGTGACTCGACCAGATCGTCGTGGTGGCTCATTCAACACTTCCAACGATGGTTCTTCAATATTTGCTGATTCTATGGAATTGATCACCTAAGGTTCCTGTTCCATGAAATGCTCCTCAATTGAATTTCCAGTAGAGTGCTCATCAGGTGTTGAAGGTGATACTGTATCCACTATCTGTTGTCTTGGAGGAGAGGTAATAACATAGGATCCTCCAGAAGATAAATCTTCTTCTAACAGAAATCTACGATTAGTGCCCACATCATTTCCAGACATGGAAGTAGAATCCCGGAAAGGGAAAGTATCTTCATGAAAAACCACATCTCTGCTGATAAAAAATTCCCCAGTAGACTGTTCATAAACTCGATAACCTTTTTTGAGATTAGCATACCCCATGAATATGCACTGCCGAGCACGAGGGCCCATTTTATCCCGAGGCCCTACTGTAGTCACATAACAGAGACAACCAAACACTCGAAGATGACTCAAATCTGGTTTCTTTCCATATAATAGTTCAAATGGAGTTCTTCCCTTCAAAATCCTAGATGGCATATGATTTATCAGATACGCTGCAGTGACCACACAATCTCCCCAGAAATTCTCTGGTATAGATGCCTGGAATTTAAGGGCCCGTGCCACTTCCAAAAGATGACGGTGTTTTCTCTCAACAACTCCATTCTGCTGTGGTGTATAGGTGCAAGTACTTTCATGCAAAATCCCATTTGAGCAAAAGAAAGAAGCACATTCACCACTGAAGAATTCCTTTCCATTATCAGTACGGATGCGACGAATTGACTTTCCAAACTAAGTTTTGGATAAAGAGATCAAAATTCTAAGGTGAGATAGAACTTGATTTTTGGATTGTATGAGAAAGACCCAGGTGGCACGTGAGAAGTCATCCACAATTGTGAGAAAGAACCATGAACCGTCATGATTTAAGGTGTGATAAGGTCCCCAGACTCAACATGAATTAAAGAAAAAATGCTGTCAACGCGAGTGTTACTAGTTTGAAAAGGGGAACGAGTTTGTTTCGCCAAAGGACAAATAGGGCACTGAGGACAAGGGAAAGAGGCAGTGTGGCCCAATCTTTGATGATGAAGGAAATTTTTATTGCTAGCAACATTACACATTGATTTATTGAAAGCAACAGAAGAGGATTTAAAATTGCTTGGAAGATCGATCCAAAAATACAATCCTTGATAGATTCTACCCAAGCCCATCAGATTGCCGCCGAAAGGGCCTGAAATAGACATTTATCCGAGTCAAACAAGGCATGACAGGAATTTTCTTCACGAGCTCGAGAAACCGATATGAGATTAAATTGGAAACTAGGGACATAAAGGACATTTTTAAGACGATGAGTGGGCTAAGATTCACGGTCCCGGTCATATCAACATGTGTGGTGTTTCCATTCGGGAGTTGTACTGATATAGGAAAGGATAATTTCTTAATATTGGAAAAAAATTTCTGATTGCAGACAATGTGATCACTAGCTCCAGTATCAATAATCCATGCATCCTTTGTAATTGAGTTCATTAGACAATGAGAAATACTTGTGAAGCTCCCTGCCTTGTCAGAAGCATCCAACTTCTTTAAAGCTTCCATCAGCTCTTGATATTCCCCATGAGAAATTGATTTGTCGGCTGATTTACCTAATACCTGTAAAACAGTTGAAAATTTCCCTTTCTCTTTTTTCGCCAGGTTTACCATGGAGCTTCCAGCAATTTTCAACCGTGTGATGTGGGCGTTTACAATAATCACAGTACAACTTACCCTTTCCCTTTTGATTATTTTTTGTGAATGAAGTGGGCCTGTTCACGGCATGGGCCATCGTCGCCCCATACGGCCCATCAGGAATTGCGAGGAAGTTACCTCGCGGCCCATCAGAATACAGTGGATAACGCCCGCGTGGGCCATCTGGCCCATATACATTTGAGCCGCGTGAGCCGTTCGATTCCATCCGCCCCTTGCTTCCAGAGCCGTCAGATCCAGCGTCTCCAAAGAATGATCGAGAGCCGTCCGATCGATCAAACGCATTGTGGCCGCTCATCATGGAACGATACCCCCTAGGGTTTTCTTCGTGAAACCCCAAATCGGTTTCGAGAGCTTCTCTTCCTCTCGTGGCTCTCTCTAGCGGGCGAGAAAACCTCTTCGCCGCCAGAGCCACGCTCTCGCTATTTTTCCCGTAATCGGCTACTCTCTGTTGGCTTTCTTCTTGAACAGCAAGCTGGTAGATGCGGTGTTGACACCTAAATTTTGGGCAACCCATTTAGTCATTTATTGCATAAAAATTAGGGATTAATTTTTAACCCCTAAGAAAAAATATTATAGCTCAATTGCATAGCATATAATTTTTAGGTGCATTTATTTTTAATTTACATGTTTTGCATTTTTTTATTATTTATTTTATTTTTAGGACCGGTGGTGGATGGGTTCGAATTAGTATTTCTGAGCTCTAGTTCGGCGGTCGGGCTAGGCCAACGAAAGGAGAAAATTAACCCAAGCCCGTCGTTATTTTTAATTAATTATCTTGTGAAAAAATTAAGATTTGATGCGATATTATGATGATTTTTGGAAATTAAGAAAATCGCATTGTAATCTTATCTTTTTATCAATGGATGACGAAATCGGGGGAGAATATTCATGAGATAAGGAATTTTGTGATCAAGAGGTTATAAGCAATATTCGTGAGATGAAAATATTAACAAAAAAGATCACGTTTTGTTTCGCCTATAAAAGGGAGGTTTCTCTTCGTTCGCAAATGGAGGAGAAAAAAAAAACAGAAGTCAAAAAGCGAAGGACAGAGAGAGAAAAAGGGGGCTTTTTCTAGGATTTTTCTCTTCGTCGAAGTAAAAAGAGAGAAAAAGGCTTTCTTCCTCGTTCATCTTCAGTCAAAAGAGAGTTTTTTTTTCTCTTTTCTTTTCCGGACAAATTGCAGAGAAAAGGAAAAGTCAGCAGGAGAATGACGCGAGAGAGAGAGAAAGAGACAAAAAAAAGAAAAAAAGAAAGCCGGATCGTCTTCTTCGCAAGGGGGGCTTCGACCGCGCAGGCCCCGCATCCGCACCAGCGGACGCCGGAATCGTCTCTGCCGGCCACTCCGGCCCGTGACCCCAGCGTCGACGGCCAGCAGCACCACTGAAGTCCGACGCCACTGTTGCTATCTTCCTCCTGCCGCCGTTCGCCCGCAGCAGCTGTCGGATCCCCTCAGCCTCCGCCTACGCCCCTGTTCAGAGCCTGATCTGTTGCACTGGAACGCTGGTCTCGCCCCTGACGTACAGCACGCACTTCCGCCTGAGCCCCGCTCCGAACGCGCCCTTGCCGATCTCCTTCGCCCAGATCTGCCCAGAGCCCGCCGCGCGTTCGACGCCACCAGATCCAGAAGCAGACGCTACCCGCTGGTCTCCCTGCTCTGCTCGCGAAATCACCGCCGCCACTCCGCTGTGCTCCTCCCTCGACGTTGCTGTTCACGGCTTGCTGGACGCCGTCCCCGACGCCCGTGAAGCTCCGCGTCGCACCACCGCGCCTGCACCGTCTACCCGACGACTCGTGACGAGCTGCTGCATCGGAGTAGCAACGCCGCGCGACCCAGCGCCGACGCTCAGCAACACCGTCGGAGCCTGAGCTTTGCGCCTCAACAACCCGATCCCAAATCGAGCCACTCCTCCCGCATCCGCAATTGACCGCCGTCGCAACTGCATCTGTTCCTCCTCGCCTGCGATCTGTAGATCCAGCGTTCGCCGGGCTCCTCGTACCTCCGCCAGCCTCCGTCTGGTCTACCCAAAAGCCCGTGCTGCGACCTGAGCCCGTGATTGCCTAGCGCCGATCTGCTGCTAGATCGGGCCTTGCTTCTCTTTGAGCCGCTGTGTCTGCTCCGGCCGCACGATTCCGGCGGAACCGCGGCGCCACCCGAGAACCGCTGCTGTTGCCAGTCTGCTCGCCGCCGACCCCCTCACCGGACCTTCACCGAAGCTCCGACCGCGATGCCTTCCGACGATTGGGACCCTCTGCCCTTGGAGACCCACGAGCACGAGCGGTGCCTTGAAAAGAAGAAGGAAAAAACAGAAAAAGAAAAAAAAAAGCAAAAAGAAAAGAAAAGGAAATTAGGTAGTTTTATTTTCTTCTTCTATTTTCGTTATTTTATTTACTTCTTTTAAGTTTAGTTGTCATTCTGTAAATTTGATCTCCATTTCATGAAATTTTGTAGGTATTATCCGTAAGGTCTTCCTCAAAATTATTGTAATTACTAATTTGATCCGTAAGATGTCGGATCATTTTTTTAATTATATTAATTTTTGGGGTTTATTGATAGTATTTTAATTCTTTGAATCAATATGATTATTAATTTGATCCGTAAGATTTCGGATCAGATTTTTAATTATTTTGATTTCTTGTCATGATGTTCGGGTTAAAAGTAATCGTTAATTTGACCTGTGAGATGGCGGGTTATTTTTTCGATTATTTTAATCCTTTATTTGTTGAATATCTTGATTGTTTTGATTTAATGCTTGTTTTGAAAAATCACTAAGAAAAATCACAAAAAATATTTGAATTAAGATTCAGTTTGTTTTAGAATATTTCTTGTTATCTTGCATATCTAGGATAGGGATTTCAGTTCGAAAAACATAAAAAAATATAAAAAATGCATTCATTTAGGATTTTAGTTTTTGTTTAATTTAAGTTGCATGTTTAATTACGTGGCAATTTTAAATTTCGAATTTTAAATAAAAAATAAAAAAAAAAAAAAAATATGATGCATATGTCATGTAGAATTAGGGCATGCTCCACACGTCATTGCATATTAGATAGATTGCATGTTAGATTAAGATAATGACTTAGTTTAAATTAGGATTTAACATGACTTAATCCTTAGTTTAAATTAGATAGAATTTTAATCTAGCTAGATCATTTTTGCAATTTCATGAAAAAAAATACAAAATTTGTCCTTGCATAAGTTAATTTCAATTTTTAGGATAGATTGCATTTTTAAAAATAGAAAATATCAAATGCACGTCATTTAGTTTTTATTAGGTTCATTTAATTAGAACTTCCTCGTCATTAGACTAGGTCATTTAATAAATGTCGCCTGACATATAGCTCGCATTTTAAATTGCATGATGCATGGTAGTTTAGTTGAAATAATTTTGTGTCATTGCATCGCATTACATGTTATTAGAATTAAGTCATTTGGATTGCATTTAATTATATACATTTCTTCATGTCATATAGTTTAGGTCATGTCACCATGTCATATTAGATTATTAGCATGCATCGCATGACTTTCATTAAATAAAGTGAAAACAAAAATTGAGTGATTGCATATTAATTAGAAATTTTCTTATTGGATTGTTGATGTGGATTCTAATTTAGCATTGCATATGCTTTAATTGCTTTAAGGTAAGTCTTGCATTATTTTATTCGCTTTCTTGGGTGTTAAATTGATGGTTTATGCACTCGCATGATCACTTCACACGTTAGGAAAGTGAATTAAAATAAATCCAAGTTGCTTGCAGAAACATTTTGTGAAAATTAAAAAAAGAAATGGTACCGAAAGGGCACTAGGATAGTCTAGTGTAATTAAGTCCCCGTACCCTTAGTCTCTAGTTCGTAGGAGTAAAATAATTCTCCCATTATTTTACTTAGGTATCTAATCGACCTACCCTAAATCGATTAGTGGCGACTCTTAGAAAATAATCATTTGCATGTTAAAACTTTAAGTCGCGATTTGGTATGGGCTTGGGAGAGCCCGAGCTAAGCTTAAAGACTTAGTAGTCCATTAACCTAGTTTTAGGTGGTGCACCCGAAAAATAGGTCGCGACAGCTTGGCGACTCCACTGAGGACTTGAATTGAAACTCTTAGTGGACTTAGACCAATTTTTCTTTTCCTTTTAAAAAAGGTTTTTGTTTGGCAGCAAGGACACCGGGTACGTCCCTAACATTCCTAAGGTGTTAAATGTTTTTGCAGATAGGAGTTATAAGGGGAGTAGTCTTTGCTAACCCCTGTCTTGCAGGTTGGAGTTAGGGATGAATGTTTGAATTAAAACCATAGAAGTGTTGTTTGTATTTAAACTGTTGTGTATGTTTTATTGTTTTTAGCACTACACTATTGCACACACAACCTGCGGTCGGACCTGGGCTGCGATAGGATTTCTAGGATGGTGTTGAGAATGATACTTCCTCCAAAGCGAGACTGCTATGTAGAGGTTGACCTTCTCTTCCCCGAAATTTCTTTCATGGTGTCGAATGAATTTGTCTATATCCGCGAGATTGCGTGATTATTGGGCATTCCATTCGACTGAGCCAGAGTTAGGGGGACCTGACACGTTAATGCGAGACTGCAACGGTCAGATCATCCTCTTAGCTTCACCTTGTTAAGCCATCTAGACAAAAATCGAGCCTTACATTTCATGCGTGTGTCTATGTGGTTGCCATTAATTTCCCTTGGTGAAGTAAGTCTGCTATTCTTATACTATGCAATTTACTTACTTTGTCATGCTTTTGGTCCGCCCATGACAATCTAGGATAATCATTTGATCTAATTCCTTTAGAAATGAAATAAGGAAATTGCCATGCAATGAATCATTTGAAAAATAAAAAAAATTGGAAATTTGTTTTCAATTCATGTCTTGGTTCTTCCTAGTTTATGTTTAGGAAATTTCGTCCCTACTAGGGCATCCCATGTTTTTGTTTTCCAAGTCTGTTTTTAGGAAATACTCTTCATATGTGGACTTTTCTTGACTAAAAAATAGATTGTTGTTACACCTCGTACTTACATATTTTCCTCCATTTTCCTTAGGTGATAATGAATCCTTCACGTATTATGCGATCAAGAGCTAAAATGGCCGACCAAACTGAAGTGCGTGATCGTATCTCCGCTATGGAATACCAACTTCAACAGTTGCTCACCTCTATGCAACTCATGACAGCTCAAATCCAATCCCTCCGAGCGGATTTGACTCCTGCACCTGCTTTCCCTGAGGTAGTAGTTTCGAGGCAGGAAGACAAGACCCAAATGAGCAATAACGACGTGCCTAAACTGGAAGATAATCCACTGTTGGTCATTGCCAAGCTGGACAATGTCCCTAAGATGGCGCAAGATGAAGTGGAAGTGATGGACACTCTGGGGCAGCCAAGTGGCAAGTTTGATTATTTGGTGAAATATTCGGTTCCTCCCAGCTTTTACTTTGACCCCCGCAACATAGTTCCAAGTGGATGGGATGACATGGACGATTTGACGCCTCCAAAGACAGAGAATTCTGATGATGTGCTGGAAGGAATTACAAACTTGTTCGACGACCTCATCATAGGAGCCAATGACGAAGGACTTTCAGAAGACATGGACGTTAGCCCGCAAGAGTAACTTGTTACTTTTGCACATTCCCTTGCGCGGGAATTTTTACTGCTTTATAGGAATTCTTATCGTTTTTAGGAATTGTGTTCGCTTTCTAGGAATTGTTTTCAATTTCTTATTTTGCTCTCTTTTTAGAGATTAGGAATTGCATTTTCCATTCCAATAATGTAATTCATTTGATTCTATTCAATGAAATTACAATTTTATTTCCAAATTTTGAGGGCATGACGAGGTACTCCAAACCAGTCCAATGACGATATCCAACCATGAAACAAAATATCATCCAAGGAGAAATCCTGAGGATTGGACTTTCTCATGCTTCCTCCCAAAATTTTTTCGAAAACAAAAGCATTTCACTGCTAAAAAAAAAAAAAAAAAAACATTTTCCTAAAGCTTGTAGCAGATTAAACCTATTTGTTTATCTCACTCATTTGCTTCTTGTCTCAGAGCATAATTCTATAACTTGTTATGACAAGGGACATCTGAGAATAGCATATCAAGTTTCAATTATCATAAACTTGACTTGTGATTAACAGGTTTAGAGCGCACTTGCAATGAAAAACAAACTTGGGGCAAGTAAAAGAGGACCATGATTCTCCGTTGGAACATCCTGGGGGCAAACCAGCTCCAAATTACAGTGGCCCATATATGGTGAAAAATGTACTTCTTGGAGGTGCCTTGATCCTAGCAGAAATGGGTGGTCATAAGTTTTCCACTCTAATTAATTCTGATGCTATCAAGAAATATTACCCATGATTGAATTTGCCATATCATGTTTTTAACTGCAAGCATTTTTATGATGAATAAATTGCTTCAATAAGTTGCAAATTCAATCATTCAAATTTATTACAAATCTTGCATGTTTTCCTTGATGAATTATGTGAGATAAATTGAATGTGTCAAATGGGATGCTTTGGAATAACAAAAGGCAAGCCTGACTCCATACACTGTTTCATACACTAATCCCTAGTAAGTTGTGTGGAAAAATTCCATGCCTGTAAGGAAAAGGGTGATCTCGCAAATGGTACGTCAACCAAAGTGATGAGAGGCAGTTTCTTTTGCTACCCAAAATACTACAGATATATCCATTGTTCAGCCCTTTGAGCCCACACACATGAAGATCTTTTTAAGTTATCCGTATCAAGAATCATCCCATACTGGGACAAAATTTGAAATGAATGATAGGAATTCTCTTACTTACACTTGCATCAATCTTCGAGTATTGCTTTCGCAGTGTAACTTGTACGATAATTTAAAGTGCCTTAGGACGACGAAGAGCAGTTCGTTCTCTATCCTATACACTTTATCCATTGTATAGCCCCCTTGAGCCTATGAATTCGTTTCACATTAAACCCAGTTGGTGATCATTCCCCACACTCGGGCAAGGCAAAAGATAGATGAAGACCCTTGAAAGTTCAAGTGTCATCCAAAGTGTAATTCATTGACACATGCACTATGCGCAAAAATTGAAATCAAAATAGAACTAAGGGGCATGAAAAAGCAGTGTGCCTGGTAAAAGCAAGGCCAATGCCCATGAAAAAGAAGTGAAGAAAAATGAATGAGAATGAGGGGCATGAAAAAGCAGTGTGCCTGGTAAAAGTAAGGCCAATGCCCAAAAAGAGAAAAATCAAGCACTCGATGTAGTGAGTCGTATCCCCAATAAGGCGATACTAAAAAACTCAAATGTTGAAATGTTACAATCAATTGGGTTGTGATGTGAAGAAAATCTTCAACATTGAAAAATTGATGGAAATGTCAAGATGATCACCAACTTTGACCCCCTAAACACTTTTTGAGCCTAATGATCCATTCGTTTCTCAACCTATGAACTTAGCCTACGTTACGTCCCTCACAAAGTCTCTTCAGATTAGGGCATTTGAATTAACATGAAAGTTCATATGTTTGAATGCATCGCTTGAAGAAGTGCAAGTAAGGTAATTTCTGTTTCATTTCTCATGTTTCTTGACTTGTAAACCCCAAGATGATTGTGAAATATCGCTCATTTTCAATAGCATCGACTCAAAGAGTCCCTTTTGTTAAGCCATTGGCCAAGCCAGCATTACGGTCCCTGTTAAAGACCTCTCAGATTGGTAAGGTCGTACCACTTGCGAGATCGCTCAGACACTTGTTTGACATGACGATGGTGAGATAGAGCGATTGTCAAATCCTGCATCAAAGGTCAGGATAAAATGGCCCTTTTAATGAGGATGAGTGAAAAGTCCTTTCAGACCGAAAGATCCCTCATTTGACACATCTATAAAACTCATGTGTTCAGATTGGAACATTCTCTTGAAATCTTTCTCAATGGAAATTAAGTGATGCAAGATTGATAGAAATCATCACGCGTGAACCTCACTTGAATTAATGCATGTCTATGAATGCATGTTGCCTCTCCTACAACTGTGTTTTGCAGGAGACATCTTTCCAAGAATCAGAGATATCATCAGGTAAGTATATCTCTACCCATTCTCGACACTTGACTCAGTCAAGCTGTCCTTTTAAATTGACCTGGCGTGCTTTCGTAGCCCAGAGTCCCTTTTATCGAACCGACATGCTTTTGTAGCCCGGAATTTCTGACCTAGCGTGCTTTCGTAGCCCATGGTCCATCTTTATCGACTCGGCGTGCTTTCGTAGCCCGATGTCCATTTATATTGACCTAGCGTGCTTTCATAGCCCAGAGTCTCTTTTAATCGACACTCGATCGAGTTGTCCCCAAAGATTCTTCTCCACATATATTTCCCTATTCAGGCGGCCGTAGAATGGTACGGGTCCTGAAAGGTAAACCCCCGTTTAGGCGACCGTAGAATGGTACGGGTCCTAGACAACACCTATTTCCTTATTCAGGCGACCGTAGAATGGTACGGGTCCTAGACAATACCTATTTCCTTATTCAGGCGACTGTAGAATGGTACGGGTCCTGGAAAGTAAATCTCCATTTAGGCGACCGTAGAATGGTACGGGTCCTGAAAGGTAAATCCCCATTTAGGCGACCGTAGAATGGTACGGGTCCTAGACACAACCCAAACACTGCCATACTATGCGACCGTAGAAAGGTACGGGTCCTAGGAAAGTAGTTTCCTTACAGAACCTTGCTGCCGTACTAGGCGACCGTAGAAAGGTACGGGTCCTAGGAAGGTAGTATCCTCGTTACTATTTTAGGCGACCGTAGAAAGGTACTGGTCCTGAATGTGTAACACCAACTATCTTGAATCACTCTACCCTCCTTGAAGGTAAGTTATTCTAGGTAGGTTCATTTATTATTTGCATTTCCATGCATCATATGAATTGCATTTAAAAAAAAAAATGTGATACATTTCCTAACACAAAAAAAGAAAAAAAATCATTCAATGCATATGCATGGTCAAAATTTAGGTTTCAATTTGTCTTTGAAGACAACCTCTACGAGCTCACCTTCAAAGAAAAAGCGGTTGCCGACACCTAAATTTTGGGAACCCATTTAGTCATTTATTGCATAAAAATTAGGGATTAATTTTTAACCCCTAAGAAAAATATTATAGCTCAATTGCATAGCATATAATTTTTAGGTGCATTTATTTTTAATTTACATGTTTTGCATTTTTTATTATTTATTTTATTTTTAGGACCGGTGGTGGATGGGTTCGAATTAGTATTTCCCGAGCTCTAGTTCGACAGGCCGGGCTAGGCCCATGAAAGGAGAAAATTAACCCAAGCCCATCGTTATTTTTAATTAATTATCTTGTGAAAAAATTAAGATTTGATGCGATATTATGATGATTTTTGGAAATTAAGAAAATCGCGTTGTAATCTTATCTTTTATCAATGGATGACGAAATCGGGGAGAATATTCATGAGATAAGGATTTTTGTGATCAAGAGGTTATAAGCAATATTCGTGAGATGAAAATATTAACAAAAAAGATCACGTTTTGTTTCGCCTATAAAAGGAGGTTTCTCTTCGTTCGCAAATGGAGGAGAAAAAAAAAAAAAAAAAACAGAAGTCAAAAAGCGAAGGACAGAGAGAGAAAAAGGGGGCTTTTTCTAGGATTTTTCTCTTCGTCGAAGTAAAAAGAGAGAAAAAGGCTTTCTTCCGCGTTCATCTTCAGTCAAAAGAGAGTTTTTTCTCTTTTCTTTTCCTGACAAATTGCAGAGAAAAGGAAAAGTCAGCAGGAGAATGACGTGAGAGAGAGAGAAAGAGAAAAAAAAAAGAAAAAAAGAAAGCCGGATCGTCTTCTTCGCAAGGGGGGCTTCGACTGCACAGGCCCCGCATCCGCACCAGCGGATGCCGGAATCGTCTCTGCCGGCCATCTCCGACGCCGCCGCCTGCTCCGGCCCGTGACCCCAGCGTCAACAGCCAGCAGCACCACTGAAGTCTGACGCCACCGTTGCTATCTTCCTCCTGCCGCCGTTCGCCCGCAGCAGCTGTCGGATCCCCTCAGCCTCCGCCTACGCCCCTGTTCAGAGCTCGATCTGCTGCACCGAAACGCTGGTCTCGCCCCTGACGTACAGCCCGCGCTTCCGCCTGAGCCCCGATCCGAACGCGCCCCTGCCGATCTCCTTCGCCCAGATCTTCCCGGAGCCCGCCGTGCATTCGACGCCACCAGATCCAGGAGCAGACGCTGCCCGCTGGTCTCCCTGCTCCGCTCGCGAAATCACCGCCACCACTCCGCTGTGCTCCTCCCTCGACGTTGCTGTTCACGGCTTGCTGGACGCCGTCCCCGACGCCCGTGAAGCTCCGCGTCGCACCACCGCGCCTGCACCGGCTACCCGACGACTCGTGACGAGCTGCTGCATCGGAGCAGCAGCGCCGCGCGACCCAGCGCCGACGCTCAGCAGCACCGTCGGAGCCTGAGCTTCGCGCCTCAACAACCCGATCCCAAATCGAGCCGCTCCTCCCGCATCTGCAATTGACCGTCGTCGCAACTGCATCTGTTCCTCCTCGCCTGCGATCTGTAGATCCAGCGTTCGCCGGGCTCCTCGTACCTCCGCCAGCCTCCGTTTGGTCTACCCAAAAGCCCGTGCTGCGACCTGAGTCCATGACTGCCTAGCGCCGATTTGCTGCTGGATCGGGCCTTGCTTCTCTTCGAGCCGCTGTGTCTGCTCCGGCCGCACGATTCCGGCGAACCCGCGGCGCCACCCGAGAACCGCTGCTGTCGCCAGTCTGCTCGCCGCCAACCCCCCTCATCGGACCTTCACCGAAGCTCCGACCGCGACGCCTTCCGACGATTGGGACCCTCTGCCCTTGGAGACCCACGAGCACGAGCGGTGCCTTGAAAAGAAGAAGGAAAAAACAGAAAAAGAAAAAAAAAGCAAAAAGAAAAGAAAAGGAAATTAGGTAGTTTTATTTTCTTCTTCTATTTTCATTATTTTATTTACTTCTTTTAAGTTTAGTTGTCATTCTGTAAATTTGATCTCCATTTCATGAAATTTTGTAGGTATTATCCGTAAGGTCTTCCTCAAAATTATTGTAATTACTAATTTGATCCGTAAGATGTCGGATCATTTTTTTAATTATATTAATTTTTGGGGTTTATTGATAGTATTTTAATTCTTTGAATCAATATGATTATTAATTTGATCCGTAAGATTTCGGATCAGATTTTTAATTATTTTGATTTTTTGTCATGATGTTCGGGGTTAAAAATAATCGTTAATTTGACGCGTGAGATGGCGGGTTATTTTTTTGATTATTTTAATCCTTTATTTGTTGAATATCTTGATTGTTTTGATTTAATGCTTGTTTTGAAAAATCACAAAAAATATTTGAATTAAGATTCAGTTTGTTTTAGAATATTTCTTGTTATCTTGCATATCTAGGATAGGGATTTCAGTTCGAAAAACATAAAAAATATAAAAAATGCATTCATTTAGGATTTTAGTTTTTGTTTAATTTAAGTTGCATGTTTAATTACGTGGCAATTTTAAATTTCGAATTTTAAAATTAAAAAAAATGATGCATATGTCATGTAGAATTAGGGCATGCTCCGCACGTCATTGCATATTAGATAGATTGCATGTTAGATTAAGATAATGTCTTAGTTTAAATTAGGATTTAACATGACTTAATCCTTAGTTTAAATTAGATAGAATTTTAATCTAGCTAGATCATTTTTGCAATTTCATGAAAAAAATACAAAATTTGTCCTTGCATAAGTTAATTTCAATTTTTAGGATAGATTGCATTTTTAAAAATAGAAATATCAAATGCACGTCATTTAGTTTTTATTAGGTTCATTTAATTAGAACTTCCTCGTCATTAGACTAGGTCATTTAATAAATGTCGCATGACATATAGCTCGCATTTTAAATTGCATGATGCATGTTAGTTTAGTTGAAATAATTTTGTGTCATTGCATCGCATTACATGTTATTAGAATTAAGTCATTTAGATTGCATTTAATTATATACATTTCTTCATGTCATATAGTTTAGGTCATGTTGCCATGTCATATTAGATTATTAGCATGCATCGCATGACTTTCATTAAATAAAGTGAAAACAAAAATTGAGTGATTGCATATTAATTAGAAATTTTCTTATTGGATTGTTGATGTGGATTCTAATTTAGCATTGCATATGCTTTAATTGCTTTAAGGTAAATCCTGCATTATTTTATTTGCTTTCTTGGGTGTTCAATTGATGGTTTATGCACTCGCATGATCACTTCACACGTTAGGAAAGTGAATTAAAATAAATCCAAGTTGCCTGCAAAAACATTTTGTGGAAATTAAAAAAAGAAATGGTACCGAAAGGGCACTATGATAGTCTAGTGTAACCAAGTCCCCGTACCCTTAGTCTCTGGTTCGTAGGAATAAAATAATTCTCCAATTATTTTACTTAGGTGTCTAATCGACCTACCCTAAATCGATTAGTGGCGACTCTTAGAAAATAATCATTTGCATGTTAAAACTTTAAATCGTGATTTGGTATGGGCTTGGGAGAGTCCGAGCTAAGCTTAAAGACTTAGTAGTCCATTAACCTAGTTTTAGGTGGTGCACTCGAAAAATAGGTCACAACATGCAGCCAAGGGTCGGCATCGACTCCATGGTCAAGATTTGTGATCGAAACGAAAGGTAGGCTTCGTTTAATATGAGGAGAAAACGTATTGCTTTCTCTTTGTCCCGCATCCTTTTGTATTGCTGTAAGATGGGTTCTGGCCAGTCGAATTTCTCCTCGGCTGCCTCCAATTCGTTCCACAGACCTGAAATTTTGTTAAAAATCGCAGCAACAATCATATTTCCTTGCTTTAAATCAGAGATTTATTGCGTCAAGGAGAAAATTTTCACTTGATCTAATTTTCCAAACATCTCTTTGATATTTTCCCACATTTGTTTCGAGTCCTCCGTCGGGGGAAGACCGGCCACGACCTCGGAAGTGATGCAATTTCCGATCCACGTTTGGACCAATTGATTGCATTTCTTCCAGAGTCGTGCCATTCGCTCGTCGGATGGAATCGGAACCGTTCCATCAATAAACCCCTCTTTATCTTTCATTACCAGCGCACGCCGGAACTCGCGCGACCAATTTGAGTAATTATCCGATCCAGTTAATTGTTGAGCGCTAAGCTTCAATTCTGGTCCGTCGGCATTAGTTGTGAAAAGAGAGTCGCCGGGCTCCGGCCGACCGCTGGCAGCGAAGATCTAGTATGGAAGAAACCCTGGCGGCGGATTCGGGTAGGGATTTGCCCCAAAACCCAATCTGCCAGATCCGGTTGCAGAATCCGCATTGGAAAAAAATGGACCCGAGTAGGGATTTGTTCCCATACCCGGTTCGGTCGACCCGCCTATCTGCTGTGGATTGATGGTTGCGCCTACCCCGTTGCTGGTTGGTGGGCCTCCATCAGTTCGCACCCCATCTCGATAACCCGGCGATGATGTATTTGGACTTGTCCCATAGTACCAAGGATACGGTACCCATTGGTAAGGGGGCCCCGAATAAGGCTGCCCATATTAAACTGAGCCGGAGCAGTTCCCCATTGCGCATGCTGAGGATGATTCTGTGGCTGAATTTGTTCTTGAGACATTGTGATCATCGCCGAGGATTCATGGATCTGAGGAAGTGGTGGCGTTGTTTCTCCTGCGGACTGATCACCGGATCCTGAGGTAAGTGCTTGTGGATTTGCCATGATGACAATTTCCTAAGAACTCTGCAACAATTCTGTCTTGCAGATTAATTTTTGAACAAAGAATTGAAAGCTGGATGAAGAACTTCCTGCCGGATGCTGTTCTATTTTGCGAGAGTTGCAGCAACAAGAAACAGAGAAGACTGATTTGTTCTGCGAAGGGTTGTAGCAACAGAGGTTGAT
The DNA here is from genome assembly GCA_016097605.1 of Eucalyptus guilfoylei. Classification (NCBI taxonomy): domain Eukaryota; kingdom Viridiplantae; phylum Streptophyta; class Magnoliopsida; order Myrtales; family Myrtaceae; genus Eucalyptus; species Eucalyptus guilfoylei. Next base: position 17,888,562 of record CM027869.1, on the reverse strand, counting down.
TCTAGTGCGGAAGCTATGTCAAGATCAAGACATGCTCTGATACCATGTCACAAACTCAAGTAAAAGTGTAAAAGTGTAGGAATTGTATTTTCTATATTGAATTGTACTTTGTTACATGGATGTATGTATTGTATAAAGAGATTCAATAAAGAAGTAAAGAAAATATTCCCAATCAGAAAATATTTCTAGTCCTAAAATAATTACAATCCCAATCAATTACAATCTTCAATCTAATTTCATATCTTCAAATCATATCTTCTTTCAACAATCTCTAACACTCCCCCTTGAGCCTTCGCCACCCAAAGCGGCTTGCCCTCCTTCATCTTCTCCAAGGCCTTAAAGATGGCGAAGACTACTCAGGACCTCTTAATATAAAGTCTTGTCGTCGCTGACGAGCACTCTACGTATGAAGCGCCGAGCTCCGTCATAGACGACGAGCTTAATGTGCACACTATTAAGCTTTGTGGCCACAAAGATGAAGGAAATAACAAACGAGAGAGAGTCCTTGAGCTGTGCCTTAGAACAATGGATAACAACATGGCAACTCGACGGTGTTGAGGGGGAGGGGTTCATCATTCGTGCCAAACTCCCTGTCACTGACGGCTGCTGTGGTCGAAGGCATGGTGGTGGTTGTCGCCAGTTGCCGATGGGTTTTGGGTAGAGACAAATGGATTAGGAGGGGAGATATGACTTTGTTTTTTTCAGGGAAATAGTCGGGTGTGGTAAGGATGTAAAAAAAGGTGGACACATGGCAAAATCCGGTAAAAGGGACAATAGAAGGGTACATTAAAGATTACAATGTTATTGCTTCTTAAGGTATTGACTACTAGATTAGTTTTTACTTATCGCGCTTGACAAATTATTTCTCTATTGAAAGAGGATGAACAAAAATAAGAAATTAGATTTTCGGTATGATAAAGATTGATATTCGATTAATCCCCTAGTATGAACATTCTATAGGTGGAATGGGCTTTCCACCTATTGACGCTTAAAATTAGCTATGCTATGCTGTCATGTGCCGGTCATATGGGTAAAAAATCGCTCCAGGCCCAAGGGGGGCTGTACACATGCCTTACGAATAATGAGGTATGATCGGCTATCAATGGGTACACCAATGGAGACTTGATATTCGACAATGAAGGAGCCATGTGCCTAGCCATCATGATGGAAGTCTTGGGGCAATTTTGGCAGTAAACTTTAGAGTAGGACTTTTGAAAGCACTCTAAAAGGGAGCCAAAATAGCGAGTGAAAGGAAGGCAGATGATGATTCAAAGCCCGACCAAAGAAGTTATCATCACTGGATAAAGCCACGATTGAGGCAGTTATAGAATGGATTGATTGAAGAATAGAGAACGTGCCAATAGATTGAGGCAGCAATTCAAAGTAATAACCACTCAACCATTATGGGGTGTCCTTGTATATACCTCGAGTCCTACAACAAGAACCCCCTTGCATGAATAACATCAAAAGTCTTTATCTTATTCCCTAGTTATCTTAGCTTAGCTGTGGCTTCAAATTCCCCTCGTTAATTCAATTTCGTTGAGTATCAATATCTCGGAGAGCACTATTGATTAGATTCCAGTGCTGTCTAATGTCCAATGTTGTCGATAGTTGCATTTGGGAACAACTTTACAAAGTCCTTTGAACCTCTAAAGGCCCTTGAGCAAATGCAAGTGTGTTTGGCATTTATTTTTGGGAGTACATTTTCTAAATGCTAACATTTCCAAGGCCTTATAAAGGCATTGAGCTCAAAGTTCAAGGCTGCCTCCACCCTGCCTTGACATTCTGGCATTTTCGGCATGCAACAGTACCCCACTTAATGAATTTTTTGAATTCCAATCTTACCCTCACTCACTAATCATAATTCCACATTACCCCCTTTTCTAACATAAAAACCCTTTAGATCTATCGCGCTCCTTCCTTCGCATCTCTTCACTTGCGCGCTTGCCTAAGGAAACGTAGCTCTCTCGCCTCTCTCTATTCGCCTCGCAAACATAGCTCGCTTGGTGGACTGCGGTCGCCTGATAGATGGTCGCCGCCGATCGCCTGGTCGATGGTTGCGTTGTCGCCCAAATCTGTCGTTGCGAGGCTTGCCGAGGTCGCAGGACGCCGGCGCACTGCGCCTGAGGTCTGGCGACCTTGCCTGGGCTCCGAAGTAATCCTATAAATTATCATCCCATATTCAATGACCGTGGAAGCTCCGAAGAAATGGAACGTCACCTTCACGAAGCATTTGACGTTGAAGCTGAAGTGCGAGGTCTATGGCGACGGCTTCCTCTCTCTCCGCAATGCCATCGGCAAGGTCTTCACTTTCACTATAATCTCTCGCACTGATGTTCAATGCTTATTTGATTGGTGTTGATTCCTGCGGTTGTGTTGGTCGTGATTCCACATTTGTTGGTTGTTGTTGTCTGTGGATCAATCTGTTTTTATTTTCTAGCGAACTTTAATTTGTTGTCAGTCTTTCGATGTTTTTATTTTGTTATGGGCTAATCTGACTTTGGAGTTTTGACTTTAATTAGCGAGGCTTGGGGGGAATCCGGGACTTTGTGTTTTGATGATTGAATTAAGTCGAGTGATTTGTTCATCGGTTTTGCTACAGTTGGTTTCTGGCGAGATGTCAATTTTTGCTTGTTTAGTGTAGAAATATGAATTCTGAGTTGAAGATCTTGTGCTTCTTCAACATTTGGTGTTCTTCTTGTCCTTGGTTTTGTTGATGCTAACTTATGCTATTCTACTCTTTTGTAGTTCCATCTTGATTATCTGTAATGATCTTTGAAATAAAACCCCTGCTATTAATTTGCTTTATATTGGTGGATGACTCGCTAGCATTGTCAATCATACGAAAGGGTGAGATTGACGCTCTTTTTCTCTGTGGCAATGGGAATAAAGAGAGCAAGGATTCTTTTCTTTTTTTGGCCAGAAATGCATCAGAGTTAATCTTTATTGCTTTAGGGTTTAGAGTACGACCTCTCAACGGATATCAGAACTAATATCCTTGTCTAACAAAGTTGTCAGTGAAAGAGATGTGAGTAATTCATCCCTGAGGACATAAACACTTCCTAACTTGTGTAGCTACCCAATTAGCATAGTAATTAAGAGAGCAAAGACCTGGCAATATCTTAGGCCTCAACCAATAACATTAGAAAGAAAGATAAGCTCAAGTAACTATTACAGTTAACAAATATCTTGCTAGAATTATCTTTTGCTTCATATCTTCATTTCCGACCATTTCAACAAAGATAGCATTTTCGTCCTTGGTGCCGTTAATGCATCAAAATTTGAAACCTAATGGAGCTTTGTGGAGTTTTGGAATAATTAGGTCTTGCAATTTTGTGCGAAACTTTGACGTGTTCTCATAATTTGAAAATTTGTTAGACTGAAGGTATTGTTGAAAATTTATGTCCCGTGATTCTTTCTGCTATTATTTATTATTTGCTAATCTCCTTGCTTATGATGGGACATTCACTGATCTTATCTCTGTTTTCCAGTGACAAGCTCTTTTGTGTGGGTTAACTTACCCTCTGCTACAACATTAATCATTGCCCTTCTCTATTTTTCAATGGATTTTGATATGCGAAGGAAAGCTGCAGTATATAACAGAAAAAAAAACCTGCAAGCACCACTGCATCTCTAAAGAAACCTGTTCAAACTCCTAAAGTTGTTACATAGTTGAAATGGAGAAGTAAAATGGGTTCTCCTGTAGTTGAAGATGCAATGGATTGCTTTACCAGGCATCTAGTATCCGAGTGGGTCGCAGATCATTGGTACTCTTGTTTAACACCTGATGGAGAAGGCCCAGAGGAGTTGGTGCGCATCATCAATGATGTTGTTGCAGAATTCTCAAATCGCGTGAGGAACATTAACCTAATCGACCTTCTTACAAGGTATTCTCATCATGATATTGTTCATCTTTTTTCTGTATGATTATTGTTTCCAAAAAATCTGGTTTTCAAGGTCATTGACCTTATTAATTGGTGCAAGGACATTGTTGGTCTCATCTGAACACATTTGGAGATCTTTCGCATGACACGGGCAAAGATTGAAAAGCAACAGTTTGAACATCTCACTGTTCAGCAACTAGATGGTGAATGGTGAACTAAGACGTATCTTGGCTTCTGAAAATAAATTGCACCCAGCATTATTTTCCATTGAAGCTGAGCACAATGTTGCTTTCTTGTAATCTCCTTTACATAGACGAACGTGTGTTCTGTGCTATTCTCATGCCTTTTTTTTTTTTTTTTTTTTTTTCGGCAGAGGTTTTACAACATGTAATGGATGGACTTATCTCTTTTACCTTCGTGTGGCATCCTGAAATTCGAGCCTTCTAAGGGATAAATGAATGTGAATTTTGTCAATGCATTGTTAGTTGATCTCACTCGGAATTGATCACTCCTGAGATACTGACCTTGAGGGGAAAGGCTAATGAGGATAGAACTCGTACGACTAAAGAAGTTGACTTGGGAAAACGACTTGACAATAAGACTTGCGTGAGGACGATCTTGTAGATAGGTAAGCTGATTTCAAGGACGACTAAAAGTCGATCTGCGGGCAGAACATAATGGAACGACAGGTGATTCCGTTTACTATTATCGAACCCGCAAACGACCCTAGGTCGATCCTCAGTAATCGTGTACTTTGAAATAAGAATCTATCCTCCGTAATTTCATGTAGTGAAGGATGTCCATGTGTCGAGAAGTCTTGAATGTGGTTTGGCACAAGTCGGTTACGTGTGAATCCTCAAAGCTGCCCGTCAGTCTGAGTTGTACCCAAAATAGCATTAGGGTGAAATTGACATGGCATGAGAACCCAAGATTGGACTTCAAAATATCAGGAATGTCTGAGACGGACTGTGGATGAAGCTACTTCGATGGTCGACAACGCCAGTTAAGTCGAGTGTTTGAAAAATGGACTTTCGGACTGAGGAACGAGCCTATGAGGAAGTGGGTCGGGCCAAGCCAGTGTGGGCCTTAGGCCCACGGTGGGATAGCCACCATAGTGGGCCCAAGTCAAGCAAGTAAGCCCATTAGGCCCAAACCAACTATTCCTCCTTCCAAGCCCATTACCAAACCTTAAGTCCATTTGAGCCCATTCAAACCCAATCAATTCCCAAGCCCATTTCTATTCATAACCTAGCCCATTTCTTAGGCCCATACATCAATTTCAACCCAAGGACAGATTGATAATTTGTGCAAGGTGAAAATGACAAAATTGCCCCTAAAAGCATTTGGATAAGGGCAAAGGAAGAGAGAGAAAGATGAGATGACTTGCATGGGGATTTAAGGCTTGACTTTCTGCCCTCACATCACTCTCTCTCTCTCCCCTCCTTCATCCCTCTCTCAACCGACCTCTCTCTCCCCTGTTTTCCCTTTCTTCTAGTTTTTGTTCCAACAGACCTTCCATAAAAAACATGAGTTGATTGTTGGCTTCCCGAACGAACCAGCTCACGTGCCATTCACCATTGTCTTCAAGACACCCATACCATCTGCCTAGAGTTGGTCGTTCACCGGTCGGAGCCGCCAGTTGACCTGCTAGCTAGTCAGAAGCCAATGGCAGTTTGACCGTCTAGCCCGGTTCTGCTCCAGCTGACTTTTCTCCAAAAACCCGAGTTAAAAGTGGTCTTCCCGTGAGAATCAGTCCACACTCCACCTACCACTGTGTCGAGGACACCCATACCGTATGGACGAACTTGGCCGCTCGCCGAACGGAGCTGTTGGCCGACCCGTCCGCCGACGAGAACCCGCCGCTCGCCGTACCGACTGGAGTCCGCCTAGTCCGCCTGTTTTGCGATTCCATCCCGTTTTCTCCCATTTCGACCAAGCTTTCACCCGGCCCAGCTACCAACCACTCCCCCTTGACCCCCTGGTGCCGCCGGTTGCCGGCCAACCCCTCGTCGGAGCTCCGGCCAAGCCGTTCAACCTCTCTCCTCCTCTAGCTGTTCGGTTTCCAGAGTTGTTGTGGGAAGCAAAGCTTGTGGCTATTGTTCCAGCCTTGGGACCACCTTGGATCGTCATGGTTGAGATCCCGGTGTGTAGCCTCCGTCGTCGCTGCCGCGTCCGTGTCTTCGGCCTGCTTAATGGGTGAGTTTAGCTCCTAATCTCTTTATTAGTGCCTAAACTTGCTTAGGGTTGGTTTAATTATTGTTGATTCTAGTTTAGGATATTTAATTAAGTTATATTAGTCCTAAGATAGGTGGTTAGATTAGTGGCAAAGATTAGTTTAGTTTAATCTTACTTTATTGGCTTAATTGTGGCTTATGTGCTTAATTGAGCTTGGTTAACCTTAATGGATTAATTATTTACTTTAATTAATTTTATTAATGATTTTTGGGATTTAATTTATTAGTTATTAAATTCCGGAATTTACTGTCACGACACTTCTCACAAGTTACTGTTCACAGGCATTGTTCACTCGAAAATTGAAAAGTTGTCTAAATTCATGTATTTTAATCCCATGAAGTGAATGAGTGTATAAATGCATGGGCATCCGCATGAATCGAGTGATTTTCAGAAAAAAAAGAATAATGGATTGTCTGAGGGACATTGGAGATGGACCATTTTTATGAGAGAAGGAATTGATGGGGTATGTTTGCATGATCAAATGTTAGACCGTCACCCAATAGGAGGTTGGGGGTGATACCCGACAGGAGTCGGAAGTCGGTCGCACTAGATTCTGGATTGATGTCCCTTTTTGGGAAACTGTTTGAACGGGAATTCTAGACGTAGCCGTGCTCGACGGGGCGGGACGAAGCTCGATCTTTTTATCGGTAGCTCGGCGGGAGTCGGATGATCGCTGACTGGAAAGTTAGCCATGGCCGGGAGGTCATAATTAACCAGAGCACACATGAGTGTTGAGGTGGATGAGCATTAATCGTAAATCTGGAGCACGCGTAAGGGTTGAGATGGTTGGGCCTTATTATGGGGTAAAATTGTGTGGCACGGTATGGAACATGTCATAACGATTTTATCTTATAATTAGGACCCATGTGATCGAGTGATGCATGATAGGTGGCGCACTAAAGTGCAAGAGCATATGTGAATCATGGCATCATTGGTTTTCACTGTGCATGAGTTGAGCACATTATTTATAGCACGCACGCATGAATCGATAACGTGCAAGATATGGCAGTGGCCAGGTGAGATCGCTTGCGACGCGACTTGTATGTGATTGACGAATTGCATCATCTAATGGCCATGTGCATTGCGTGTATTGTGCTGAGATTCAATGTGCAGGGTATGGCATACCAGGTAAGGTTGCATGCGAACGGACGATGTGGTTAGTGATTGACCCTGACTATTGTGATTTGTTGATTGTTAGTTGTTAGTCGTGGTAAGTTTGTGGGGGTGGTTCTGAAGTGATACCCCGAGTTAAGTTAGTGTTCTAATCGGGGGCTTAGGGGAGAAGTCACTGAGATTTATATCTCACTGGTTATTATATAACCACTTTCAGGTCTTTAGGATGGCACTTCCGCCAATGAGGTTCGGTATCCCTAAGGACTGGGATACTGTCGTGACGCACCACCACTTCCCGGGTCGAGCATATTTGTACGAGAAGTAACTCACCACCATCTGGGTGGATGAGGGACCAAGGCAATGGATACCCCACAGGTTCTTGGCATGGTTCATCCGGAATGGAGATATGCTAATCGGTCCTCTGCAAGGTTTTGACAAGCCGCCTAGTAGGGGCCCCGGGGACGCTGACTGGGATCCTATGGAGCTGGACCCTCCTGACAGCGCGATGGAGAATCCTGGCCTCGCTTCACCAGCGACTGATCCGTACGGCTCCAACTCTGAATCAACAGGGTCTGAGTCCCTTGGATCCGGGTGACTATAGTGTCAAGCCCGAGGGTTCTTTTTGTGTATGGTTGGGTTAGCCTAGACTAGTTCTTTTTGGTCTGGCTTAGAGGATGGATCGGCCTTTCTGTTGGGCTTGTAAATTGGAAATGATCATCCGTAGGTTAATCCAATATGAAAATGTAAAAATGTATATATCTGAGTAGATGTTGTGTTTCTGCTATTCATCTCACTATCTCTATTTTTTTTGTTGCTTGATTGTTTGTTGATGGGGAGATGGTTTGCTTTCCGCTTGCGCATAATGAAAGATTAAAAGGAAGGGTCGGTGATGCGTCCTAGGACGTCGTAAATTTTTAGTCGACCACCGAGAGATATGCGCGTGCTTGAGATTCAGGGCGTGACACTTCGAGCCTGAACATCTGCAATGCTCATTTGTCAGATTCATTGTCAAGGAGCTTCTTGCCTATGCAATGATGAGACCAGTCCTGAACTTAGCTAACCCAAGGCAACTATCTCTTAGCTTTCATTAATAAACAGCCCCTAATTTCGTCTATTATTCATTTTCTATGGAAATTCTTCGTAGGTTTAACAATGAAAGGATCAAGTCTTTTGTCATTTCTAAAGCCGAGGCTAATAAAGGTGCAATTGCAACTCATGAGGCGTCGCCATCTAAAAATGGGACAAGGGTCTCATTTGATCATTTCTCCAGATTCTTAGGTCCTACAGTGACTGGTATTGAGCTCGTCCATTAAAAAAAAAATCCCACCAAAAGCACACATAATGCAGAAGACATCAACAGAACGTTTCTTTCCAAAGATCCATTGCTATGGACACGCGATGCTCCCATTCAAGGAATTCTTTGCCTGCAGAATCCCAAAATGGTGATGATAAAGGTATTTTGCGACCCCGCTCTAGAGGTGAGTGGGGAGAAATGCTGGATGTGATGTCTCGTAGAAAAGCTCAAGCCCTTGCTCCTGAACATTTTGAAAACATGTGGGCCAAAGGGAGAAACTACAGAAAGGAGGGAGAAAATCGGTTGATCAAACAGGTTCCACAATAGTCTTCAGTGAATAAGGCCGTTGTTACTTATCACTCTAGATCTGTGTCCAAACCCAAAGGAAAGGATGAAATGGTAAACAACAATCTCCCTGGAGGTGGCACCTCTTCTGCAGTAGAGAGTCCCTCCATCCAACCAAACAAGAACTTGTCAGGTCACTCACTAATGTCTATAACTGAAGAAGATGATGACCAGAGTGTCATGCGTTTGGAGGAGGCTGAATCAGGGAGCAGTTCATATACTTCTGATGATGATGAAGTTGAGACAATTACTGGTCTTGACTCTCTTGGAACTAAAGTTTGGGATGGCAAGATCTTCAACTCAGAATTTGGGATGGCAACATTTGGTCTTGTTCTTGCTCTTGTTCTTCATGGTCACTTTGGCCTCTTTGGATGTTGTCCAAGAATGTTCATGTAATATTTAAGGATAACATATTTCTTTCCTCAGAACATATATGACCATGCTTATTTTACTGAAATTACTCTCTTTTTAATTGAGAATGATCCACCTTGATGTATTTTTTGGTTTATAAATTTGTTAATATGTCTTTAATACATTATTTTTAACAAAAATATAAAAAATTACAATCATTTGTTTTGTCAATTTTAAACAAATTAAAATAAAAAACTTAAATTGATCACACTAAAAGGACATTTCAAATATATGTTTACCAAACAGCATTTCTCCAAAGTTGCTTTTCAAGGCACTTTTCAATTACAATTTACCAAACGATCTTTGCATTTCACCAAACTTTTTTAGGCTAAAGGCCTTTACATTAATCCAGAGGCTTTCCCCAAAAGCTTAACCAAATGCACCCTATGTCCTCATGCCCATTTAGGAGTAGTGCCATCTTGGTGTTGTTTCCACTGTGCAGAATTGTCGATTTAATTCTGACATTGTATCCTCATACCCATTTAAGAGCAGTGCCATCTCGATATTGTTTCCATTGTCCAGCGTTATTGATTAGATTTTGATGTTGTATCCTCGTACCCATTTAGGAGCAGTGCCATCCAGTGTTGTTTCCATTGTCCAGCGTTATTGATTAGATTATAATGTTGTGTCCTCATATCCATTTAGGAGCAGTGCCATCTCGGTATTGTTTTCACTATCCAGTGTTGTCGATTAGATTTTGATGTTGTGTCCTCATACCCATTTAGGAGCAGTGCCATCTTGGTGTTGTTTCCATCATCCGGTATTGTCGATTAAATTACGACATTATGTCCTTGTGCCCATTTAGGAGTATTGCCTTTTTGATATTGTTTCTATTATCCAGCGTCATTGATTAGATTTCGACGTTGTGTCCTCACATGTATGAAGGAGCAGTGCTATCTCGGCGTTGTTTCTACCTTATTAAAGTTAACTTTCGACAATGCATGGAGAGTATTTAGATCGAGCCGTTGATTAAATTTTGGTGAAGTCCGACTCTAAATTTATATTGTACGATCTTGTTAGGATCGAAAGATTATATAATATATATATATTATAAAGTATTTGACATTCTCTGTCCAAAACTAGCCCAAAACTTAAGTCCCTTCAAAATAAAAACCAAAAGAAACACTTATATTTTGTTGCGGGATACAAAGCCGGTGAAACGCCACCATATTTTTCCTAACCAAAACAATGTTGGATGGAGTAGTCATCCAATCAAGTCAAACTCACATAATTTAAAAGATCAAATTGAAGTCCTAATCAAATTCTTTGGGAGTTGTTGAGAAAATCTATTCAAGATATCTAAACACCTAATCAAAGGGTTGGACTATGAGGTGTGAGACAAGCTTGTAATCTCTATTGGTGGATACCGTTGATTATGAAAATCAAAGCCTTTGTTATGTTCCTTGCCAACGTCTTTTGAACATATTCATACGATCAAAAGACAAATAGGTTTGGAGGGCGCTTGGGCAATGGCTAATCCCACATCTTATAAGATATTTTCTTGTGGTATTATTCTTTTTTTTCTTCACTTTTCATTCTATCCGTGCGGTAGGAATGTTTATATACTTCCCACTCAAGAACCGAATCATAAATTCAATTCCTACCCTACTTTTTGTTTTCAAGTGAATGTCTATGGTGAATAAATTGCTAGCATGATAATAAATCAGGACGACATTTAATTAACTACGAAAAGAAGAGTATATTACATGTTGAGAAAAATGAGAACTTAACAAATATTCATTATATGAAATTTGTAATATATTTATCGACCAAAAAAAAAAAATTGTAATATATTAATCTTTATTTTCTTGTTTCCATCTTACATTTCCAATTTCTTATTTATTAGCTTTAGGTCTTCATTTGTAATTGAACCTTGTTTTTCGTACTTACTGTATACTTAATTTGCTTTTTATTTATAGTCTTATAAAGACACCTATAGAAGTTCCATATTTAAATGAAAATGACATAGATTGCAATGATCCCTTCTGCGAAACTTGTGGACTAGTGAGGCACATTAACATTGGATCTAAGTCCTCTTAACTAAAGAAACGGAGGAAAAAAAAGCATTCGGGGTGTGGTGATTAAACTTTCTTGGACTATAAACTTTCACAACTAATGATTCCCAATTAACACCCGGGGAAATAATAATCTCTTGGAGGCCTAGAATCTCGCGTGACCTCGACGCCCAAAACATCGAAAATGGGGACGTTTAGTCTCGTTTTTTTTACCGACCAAAAAAACAAAAAAGTCTACTTGTTTTTTACTGTTGTTTTTTTGGTTTTTTTTGGTATAGGGTTCATTGGTTTAAGTGTCCTTTTTTTTTCTCCTTGCTGTAGAGGCCCAGAACGTGTCGAGGTCATTTATATGCTTAACGAATGGCCCAGAGACGGCGGCCAACAGCATGGGAGATCGGTCACCATCATGACGTCGGCGGAGCTACATGAGGATTTGGGTCTTATGTAATTGAAGACAACAATTCACTAATGTTAGGTTGAAAGTGGTATCTAGAGTTGAAACTCAAGGTGCGAAGACGCACTTTTGCAGGGTGAGGATGCAAAGGGATATAGGATTAACAAACAAAGAATGGTTGTATACTTCCGTCAACTAAAAGTATAGGGGTGAAATTCAACGATACATTAAATTTTAGGAATTAATTAAGTTAATCAGCTACTCATGAACTTAATTTCAATGGAGGTCGCCAATAACTAACATTCACGGAACATTGGGAGTAAGAAAAATTAAGAATAAAAAACACATTGATAGAGCGGTAAATATGTCTCATAAAATTGATGGCAACAATAACTGAAGCAATCATCAGAACAAAATAACCAGAAAAATCAAACGCATCCGAGAACCTCTTGCACTGGATCTATGATCTTTTGCTTAAACATTATATAGAACAAAAACGATTCCTCTTGCCACGTCTTTCATAGGAAAAATTCTCTCCTTTTCTTAAGTCCTCCATGTCAGTTCTCTTCTCTTTCTCAGTCCTATCTTGTTTCACCCTCGTAATTGGAAGATCCATAAAATTTGAAAGCTTCTCTATATGGAGTGAGGTGAAGGCTTGCACATGACCTCGACGACCCCGCAGAGCAATGCGTTGTCGAAAATGTTGTACTCGTCCCTCAGGGAACGTACTGGGGACAGACAGGACGCTAAGGTACATGTGTTGTCCCAGGTACCGCCTCTCGACCAACTCCGACCTCAAGTTCCTGATCTCGGCATGATCGCAGCCCATGACTCCAAGAACACCTGGACCATGTGCCTGCTTACCGTCGTGGAGGTTGTAGTTCTTCCTCTTGTCTGGCGTCCACCTCCCCCGGCTCAATCCTAACACAATCACGTTGGATTTCGCGTGGTTAGATGTCAACACTCAACATAAGCCAAAAGAAAACAACATTCCATGGAGACATTACCCTTTTTGATATTGCGGTTGTTAGGAAAGATAAATGGGAAAATTTATGGTTGAGTTACACGATCCGGAAGACGGAATAGCTGTCAAGGTGACACGACTGGATGACATTCTCGTGATTCTCCAGGAGGATCTCGATGAATATGCTGAATGTAATGTTGCCCACATTAGGCGCCACCGCAACCATGTCACCGACGTTGGCGGGTGTGTCTTCCTGGATCATATTGCGTTGTTGGTGTTGGAATTGTCTCAGTGCTGCTGTTTTCTGTCGTGTTTTTTCCTCTGTTTTCCCCTGTTTTTTTGTTTTTTAAAACAGTCAAGTTCATTTATTTATGTAGTTAGTGTTTTTTTGCTATTTTCTAGGAAGTTAATAGCACGTTTGTGTGCAGTTATGTGCTGCACGTATGTGAGCAGTTTCTGCTTTATTTTTACTTGTGGTACTTGACAGTTTTTCCTTCACACAAGACGTATGAAGTGTTATGCTCTGTTTTTTTTATATATCTTTTCTCTCCCTCAAACAACAGAGATTTTTCTGTTTTGATTGATGTTTTATGAGCTTTAACATTGGTATCAGAGCATTTGTGGGATCTTAAGGGACTGTGAAGTGAGGGTAAGTGAGTGAAGATTGCTTCCAATCTACAAAGAAAAAGATGATGGAGGCAGGATCGAGTGGATTCTCTGCAATGGCTGCTCCAGTCTTTACTGGGGAAAATTATAAGGCTTGGGCTGTCAAGACGACAGCATTCTTGGAGGGTCATGATTTATGGGAGGATGTGGAGAATGATTATGAGGTTGCTCCACTTCCAGACAATCCGACCTTGAATCAGATAAAGTACCATAAAGAGAGAATCACAAGGAAGGCCAAGGCAAAGTCTTGCCTGTATGCTGCTGTCTCACCCCCTATTTTCACAAGGATCATGAGATGTGATTCTACAAAGGCAATATGGGATTTCTTGAATGATGAATACGAGGGAGATGAGAAGATAAGGAGCATGAAGGTGCTGAATCTCTTGAGGGAGTTTGAGAGACAGCAGATGAAGGATTCAGAGTCAGTGAAGGAGTACTCTGATAGGCTGGTTGGGATAGCTGAAAAAATCAGAGTTTTAGGGACTGACTTGAAGGATGAAAGGCTTGTTCAGAAGATCCTAGTGTCTCTTCCAGAGAAGTTTGAAGCCACCATAGCTTCTCTGGAAAATACAAGAGACTTAACTGATATAAAGCTTGCAGAATTGTTAAATGCTCTGCAGGCACAGTAGCACAGAAGACTGATGAGAAGAGAAGAGTTTGTAGAGGGTGCGCTGCAAGCTAAAGTGAAGTCAAATGATGGAGGCAAAGGGAAGAAATGGATTCAGTCCAGAGAAAATGCTGGTAACTCCAAGTTTGTAGCAAAAGAAGGAAATTTTGGTGGGTCTAGCAAATGGAAGAAGAACAAAAAGCCTTGTCAATACTGTGGTGGAACTAATCATCAGTTTTTTAGATGTTGTAGAAAGCCTGATGCTAGATGTAGAAGATGTCACAAGTGGGGTCACATGGAAGCAATCTGCAAAGAGAAAAATTACCAGCAAGCAAGAGAAGCATAGGTAGCAATGAATGAAACTGAGGAAGAGCACTTGTTTGTAGCTTCATTTCCTGGATCTTCTGTTGGGAATGATGCATGGCTGGTGGATAGTGGCTGTACCAATCATATGACTAGCAATTCGAAGCTGTTTAGGAGTCTAGACAGGTTAGTCAGGTCCAGAGTCAGAATTGGCAACGGACAGTATATCGAAGTGCAAGGGAAGGGTACAGTGGCTATTGAAGGAAATCAGGAGGTGAAGCTGATCGGTGATGTTCTTTTTGTGCCAAATATTGACCAAAATCTGTTAAGTATTGGTCAATTAGTTGAGAAGGGCTATAAAGTGAAGTTCGAAGGGAAGGAATGTCTTATTAATAATGCAGTAGCAAAGAAGTGCTAAGAATCCCAATGAAGGACAAGAGTTTCATGTTCAAGCCACAAGAGATGCAACAAATGACTTTAAAGTGCAAAGAAGAAAATGCAGAGCTATGGCATAAAAGACTTGGGCATGTTCACAGGAAGAGCATGTCGTTTATGCAGAGAAATAGCTTGGCAGATGACTTGTCAAGTTTGGAGGAGGAATTTCCAGAGTGCAGAACTTATCTTCTCGGCAAGCAAGCCAGATTTCCTTTCAAAGGAGGAGGCTGGAGAGCATGTGAGAAGCTGCAATTAGTCCACACAAATTTATGTGGACCTATGTCTGAGTCTTCTCTCAATGGTAGTAGGTATTTCATTACCTTCATTGATGATATGACTAGGATGAGTTGGATTTATTTTCTACGAGCCAAGTCTGAAGTTGCTGATGTGTTTGTGAAGTTTAAAGCCTTAGTTGAGAATCAGAGTGGGAAGAAAATTAAAATGCTCAGGTCTGATAATGGTTCTGAGTATACTGCTCACAAGTTTAAATTGAATTGTGAGCAAGCAGGAATTGTGCAGCAGTTCACTGCTCCCTATTCACCTCAATAGAATGGGGTCAGTGAGAGGAAAAACAGAAGCATTATGGAGATGGCTAGATGTATGATGCATGAGAAGAAGTTACCTAAGAAGTTCTGGGCTGAGGCAGCTAATACTACAGTGTTCCTGTTGAACAGATTGCCCACAAAGGCCTTAGAGAGGTCAACACCTTTTGAAGTCTGGTATGGTGTTAAACCTTCTGTGAAGAATTTGAAGGTTTTTGGATGTTTGTGTTATACTCATATTCCTCAAGTCAAGAGGGACAAGTTGGATAAAAGAGCTGAGCTTGGAATCTTCATTGGGTACAGTCTCCAATCAAAGGCTTACAGAATTTTTCACCCTATGATAGGGAAGGTGACTGTGAGCAGAGATGTTGTTTTTCTAGAGGAAGATGAGTGGAATTGGATGGAAGGAAAGAGTGCAGAACAGTAGCAATTCGAAAAACAACCTACAACAGATGTAGAGGTTGATGAAGTTATAGATGGATTGGAAGACAGTATGGATGATTTACCAGTGAGAGGCACAAGGTCACTTGCTGAAATTTATGAAAGAAGCAACGTGGCAATGCTCGAACCATCTAACTTTGTGGAAGCTAAGGAGGATCAGAGGTGGATTGCAGCAATGCAGGAGGAGATTGCAATGATCTAGAAAAACCACACATGGGAGCTTGTTGACAGACCATCTGATAAGAATGTGATTGGGGTTAAGTGGGTGTTTAGAACAAAACTTAATCCTGATGGTTCTGTCAATAAACACAAAGCTAGACTGGTGGTGAAAGGCTATGCACAAATATGGGGAGTAGACTATTCTAAAACATTTGCTCCTGTTGCACGACTTGATACAATAAGGCTACTGTTAGCTATTGCAGCAGAGAAGGGGTGGCCTATATTTCAGTTAGATGTCAAGTCTGCATTCCTGAATGGAGAGCTTGAGGAGGAGATTTTTGTTGAACAACCTGAAGGCTTCAGTATTAAAGGCCAAGAAGAGAGTGTATACAGGTTGAGGAAAGCTCTATATGGACTGAAGCAGGCTCCAAGAGCTTGGTATGGGAAGATAGATCGATATTTGCAGGATTTTGGCTTTGTAAAAAGCTTAAGTGAGTTCACTCTTTATGTCAAGAAGGTGAATCACAATGTTGTAATTCTATCACTTTATGTAGATGATCTATTAGTGACAGGGAATGATATGGAATTGATAGAGAAGGTGAAGCAAGATCTATTTGCAAGTTTTGAGATGTCAGACTTGGGAAAGATGGCTTATTTTTTGGGTCTGGAAGTCAAACAGGCTTCATATGAGATCTTCATTTGTCAAAAAAAATACATGAAGGAAATTCTAAAGAAGTTTCAGATGGAAGATTGTCGAAGTGTAAGCACTCCTATGGCTGCTAAAGAGAAGCTACAGAAGAATGATGGAACAGATGCAGTAGATGCTTCTATGTATAGAAGTTTGATTGGGTGTCTCATGTATCTTACAACAACCAGACCAGATATTCTATTTGCTGTGAGTGTTTTATCCAGGTTTATGAGTAGTCCTAGTTAGTTACATTTGGTTGCAGCAAAAATGGTCTTGAGATATCTCAAAGGAACATTGTTCTTTGGTGTGAAGTTTAAGAAAGGTCAGAAGTTTAATTTGCAAGGATTTTCTGATAGTGACTAGGCTGGTTCAGTGGATGACATGAAAAGTACATCTGGGTACTGCTTCACTCTTGGTTCTACTTGTTTCTCCTGGTGTTCGAAAAAGCAAGAGATTGTAGCTCAGTCCACTGCAGAGGCTGAGTTTATAGCAGCTACTGTAGCTGCAAATCAAGCTTTGTGGCTGAAAAGATAATGAAGGATCTGTGGTTGAATTCTAGTGATTGCATTGAAGTTAATGTGGATAATCAGGCTGCTTTAGCAATATCTCAGAATCCAGTTTTCCATGGCAAAACCAAGCATTTCAAAGTCAAATTTTTCTTTCTGCGTGAGGTGCAACAAAGTGGCGAAGTTAAGTTGGTCTATTGCAGATCTGAAGATCAGCTTGCAGATATGTTCACAAAAACACTTCAGGCTGGAAGATTTGAGCTGTTAAGAGAGAAAATAGGAATCTGCAGCAAAGAATCGATCCAATGAGAAGTTTGTTGGAATTGTCTCAGTGCTGCTGTTTTCTGTCGTGTTTTTTCCTCTGTTTTCCCCTGTTTTTTTTTTTTTAAAACAATCAAGTTCATTTATTTATGTAGTTAGTGTTTTTTTGCTATTTTCTGGGAAGTTAATAGCACGTTTGTGTGCACTTATGTGTTGCACGTATGTGAGCAGTTTCTGCTTTATTTTTACTTGTGGTACTTGACAGTTTTTCCTTCGCACAAGACGTATGAAGTGTTATGCTCTGTTTTTTTTATATATCTTTTCTCTCCCTCAAACAACAGAGATTTTTCTGTTTTGATTGATGTTTTATGAGCTTTAACAGTTGGCCACATTGTAGTACTCCATGAGCTTGAGCGGGGTGTCAGGCTCCTTGTGAGAGACGCCGTTGGTGACATAATGGAGGAAAATGTTTTCTGCGAAGCAAACAGAGCCTGAGATACTTCTTTCTTCTGAAGCAAAATGGCCATTCAACATCCTCCTCAGCTTCAGGGGTGGGGACATCCACCCCGGCTTCTACCCTCACCTCGACGTGGCTTTGCTTCACCTAGGCATCAACTGTTAGACAATTCATATAAAACTTGATGCGGAAATACATAACAAATCAGTGATCATTTGATCTTCATGATTTTCACAATTAGATGAAGACATACCTTTATCCATAGCGCTATGCTTGATGATGATTGTTGTAGAAAACCCAATGATCTTGAACCAAAAGAAGAAATCCGATTTCTCTCCCTTAACCCACTAAACCTTAATGTATTCAATTGATGAAGGAGAGAATACCAAATTTTTTCTGTTATTGTTGTTCATTGTGGGTGGAGAGAGGACCGGACTCTATTTATACGTTCATTGAAAAGGTGCCTTCCATCAAAGCAATATACCCTTTCATTTTATTAGAGTTGTATCTTCTCGTAACCAATAATTATTTATAACATTTTAATAATTAGTAAACCATATAATAAATCACATAATATGGGCCACAATAATTCTTACATTCTCCCACTTGGCCCATATGATGTTCCTTTCATGGTTTAATAAAGACTGTAATGTGCACAATAAGATTATGCTATAAAATTTCATTAAATTGGTAATCACATAATAATCACAATTAAGTAAAGAGAACTAATGCAAGTCATAGCGGTTGTATGTCATTAATCGACATAGTCCCTTCTATGCACTACAACTATAGCACTCTACTTAACATGATCCATAAATGAGAAGTACAGTACTAGTCCAACCATAATGTTTCTTTAGAAACTATCCTGTTTAACATTCATCTATTTCCATAATGTATACTAAATAGAAAATAGGAAATATCAGAAACACGTAAGTGAGCTCAAAGTGTCAAATAAATAAACTCAATACAATCATAATACAAACATTAATGACGTCCAATAATGTCCATCCTTTCAACATACTCATTAAATGTTTTGGGCGGCAGTCCTTTTGTTAAGGGATCTGCTATCATAAGATTGGTGCTAATGTGCTCAATTGACACTCTTTGTTTCTGAACTTCTTCTTTGACAGACAAGTATTTGATCTCCATATGCTTAGCACCCTTAGAATACTTGTCATTTTTAGAGAAGAAAACTGCTGTAGAGTTATCATAATAAATTTTCAGCGGCTTGGCAATACTGTCGACAATGACAAGCCCTGAAATAAAATTCCGCAGCCATAATCCATGAATAGTGGCCTCAAAGCATGCCACAAATTCAGCTTCCATAGTGGATGCAGCAATAACTGACTGCTTCACACTTTTCCATGAAATTGCCCCTCCAGTCAGAAGAAACAAGTAACCAAACGTTGATTTTCTTGTATCAACACATCCGGATAAGTCTGAATCTGAATATCCAATCACCTCGAGATGATTGGATCTTTTATAAGTGAGCATATGATTCTTCGTTCCTTGCAAGTATCTAAGAACTTTCTTTGCAGCTTTCCAATGATCCATTCCAGGATTACTTTGATACACCGCCATTCCGACGGCAAACCGATGTCCGTCCGGTGCAAGTTTGTGCATACATTAAGCTCCCCACAACAGATGCATAAGGAATATTATTCATTTGTTCTCGTTCCAATTCACTTTTCGGACATTGCATAAGAAAAAAATTTATCACCTTTCTGAATTGGAATTATTCCTGCTGAACATTTACTCATATTAAATCTCTCTAAAATTTTCTCAATGTAGGCTTTCTGAGACAATCCTAATAATCCTTGTGATCTATCACAGAATATTTCTATTCCTATCACATATGTCGCCTGTCCCATATCCTTCATTTCAAAATTCTTAGAGAGAAACTTCTTGGTTTCATGTAACAAACCAAGATCATTAGCAGCAAGCAAAATATCATCAACATACATAACTAGAAAAATAAACTTGCTCCCACTAATCTTCATATATATACACCAATCAACGGTGTTTTCCTTAAATCCAAATGAAGTTATGGTATCGTTAAACTTAAGATACCATTGTCGGGAAGCTTGTTTAAGTCCATATATTGATTTCTTTAATTTACATACCATGTGTTCCTTTCCTTTAACTAAAAAGCCTTCGGGTTGGTCCATATAAACCTCTTCCTCTAAATTCCCATTAAGAAATTCGGTTTTTACATCCATTTGGTGTAACTCCAAGTCATAATGAGCCACCAAAACCATAATGATTCTAAGTGAGTCCTTCTTAGAGACTGGTGAAAATGTCTCTTTATAGTCAATGCCTTCTTTCTAAGTAAAACCCTTTGCAACAAATCTGGCTTTATGTCGTTCAATATTGCCTTTTGAGTCACGCTTGGTCTTAAAGACCCATTTACATCCGACCTTCTTACATCCTTTAGGCAATTCAACAATATCCCAAACTTGATTTTGATGCATGGATTTTAACTCTTCTTCCATGGCATTAAACCATTCATTAGAATCTTCACATTCCATGGCTTGGGAAAATGAATCTGGATCATTTCCAATTCCTAAGTCAATTTTTGACTCTTGTAGATAAATCATATAGTCATTAGAAATAGCCGATCTCCTTTCTCTTTAAGATCTTCTTAATGCTATTTCTTATGACTCGGCTATTGGAGGTTCATTATTGACATCTTCATTATGGAGTGTTTGTTCATTAATTTGTTGTTCTCGATTATTGTTAGATTGTACTATAATATCAGGAACAACAACTTTAGAAGCTTTGGGTACAGGAACTTCTACCCTTACTTCTTGAATGCAAGCATCACGCATTCTTTCACTCCCACTGATGTCACCATTCTCAATGAACCTAGCATTTCCAAATTCAACAATTCTTGTACTATGATTAGGACAATAAAATTTATACCATTTGGATTTCTCTGCATAACCAATGAAATAACCACTGGCCGTTCTTGAATCCAATTTCCTTTCATGTGGATTGTAAATTCTTACTTCTGCTTGACAACCCCAAACATGCAGGTGTCGTAAACTAGGTTTCCTTCCCGTCCATAGTTCAAAGGGAGTCTTTGGAACTGCCTTACTAGGAACCCTGTTTAATAAATACATAGAAGTCTTTAAAGCATACATCCACAAAGATAAGGGTAAAGATGAATGACTCATCATACTCCTAACAATTTCCATTAAAGTACGATTACGCCTTTCTGCTACACCATTTTGTTGTGGTGTACTTGACATTGTGTATTGAGCACAAATGCCATGTCTTTCAAGGAATTTAGCAAATGGACCTGGACATTGTCCCGATTCATCATACTTTCCATAATATTCACCGCCTCTATCCGATCTTACTATTTTCACCTTTCTATCTAATTGCCTCTCAACCTCTTTAATATACACTTCAAGTGCATTCACTGATTGAGACTTATCATGCAATAGATAAATGTAACCATAACGTGAAAAGTCATCAATAAAGGTAATGAAATAGCTTTCCTTGCCAAAAGATGGAACATCGAAAGGACCACATATGTCAGTATGTATAATTTCAAGAAGTTCTGTGCTTCTTGTGGCACCTTTCTTAGTGTGTTTTGTTTGTTTACCTTTAATACAATCAATACACACTCCAAGGTCAGTAAAATCCAAATTTGGAAGAATTTCATTCTTCACTAATCTTTGCATTCTTTCCTTGGATATATGACCCAAACGTTTATGCCACAAGTAAGCAGAATTCTCATTTACCAAACTTCGTTTAGTGCCAACATTATGATGCAAGGTCATTAATGTCTCAACAAAAGTATTATCAAGTCTAAATTTGTAGAGACCATCACATAAAGTTCCAGTTCCAATAAAAGTATCACTCTTAAATAGACTGAAAGATTCAGATCCAAACTTACAATAAAAACCCACCACATCAAGTCTTGGCAAAGAAACTAAATTGCGAGAAAATGTAGGTACATAAAGGGTTCGAAACAAATCCAAATAATGCCCAGTATCTAAGATCAAACGATAAGTGCCAATGCCTTCAACTGGAGCTTTGTTTTTGTTCCTCGTAATCACATAACTTTCATTTGGCTTTATAGTTTGGATCATAAGAAATCCCTGCATCGTATTTGACACATGAGTGGTGGCACCAGAATCAATCCACCAAGTATTATAAGGAACTTCAGTAAAGTTTGATTCAAAACATACTAAAGCACAGGGCTTACCTTTCTTTTCGAACCAAGCCTTACATTTCAGACAATCTTTCTTCAAGTGCCCAATTTTGTTGCAAAAATGACACTTAATAAGATTGCGTTCCTTCTTGTGGATTTGAGAAGCCTTTGAAGAGTCATTTAAGATGTGTAGTCCTTTCTTCTTGCTCCTTCCACCTTTCCTCTTGAAATTCTTTCGAACTTCTTGATGATTTGAGAGATGAACAGAATGAGCCTTTTGATTCTTTATCCTTGTTTCCTCTTGAACTAGCAAACTGGCCAATTCATTTACATTCCACTTATCCTTTATAGTGTTGAAATTCATTTGAAATGGCCCATATTGCTCATGAGGTAAGGAATTAAGTATAAATTGTACTAAAAAATACTCATCCACGTTCATTCCCAAAGTCCTTAACTTTGCTGCTAAATTCGTCATCTCAAGTATATGCTCATGCATGGTACGCGAACCATCATATTTCATGGTGGTTAGTGTGCTCATCAATGTACCAGCAAGTGACTTATCGCGGTTTGAGAACGCTCTTCCACAAATTTCATAAATTCCTTAGCATTGTTAGTCTTGGGAAGAGAAGTCTTTAAGTTGTTTGCAACCGTCATTCGCATGAACATTAAGCTCAGTCTGTTCGACTTTCCCAAGCTTTATGGAAAGACTTTTCATCATCGCTACTTTCATCAGTAATAGTAGCTGGTTTCTCAGCTTGAAGCGCTAAATCAAGATCCTAGACACCTAAGTGAAATTGGACTTGTTCACTCCAATCGGGAAAATTTATCCCATTGAATAAGGGAACAGATGAGGCGTGCGAATGGAGTGAAATAGGTACAGATACTGCAAATGTGCAAGAAAATACTCATACATTAATGCTTGAGAATATCACCTAATCAGATTCAAACTAAACAACACATGTACATCATAGTTCTCCTTTGGGTGATCCTATGATATACAAATAATGATGCTAATAACTTTTATTTGATAATTGTAAATATATCTTATTAAAATTTATTTGTTATCTTTGGATATACAAACAAATTTAACAAATCATACTAATTATCAACCATCATGTTCATGAATTATAAGAAAATAATTAACCTTTGGGTTAATCCCTAAGTTCTTATAATAAATGAACTTCAATATACCCATAACTCCAATAATGATATAAAACATATCAATTTCATATATAGCATTAATTAATCATGGGTAATTGAATAAAATAATTTACAATATCAAAAAATTCAAAAGACTTCAAGGTTTGGCCACTTTGGTGACTAACAAACCATTCATAATATGAATTTTTAATATTGTAAAATACAAATATTTACCAAATTTGCACACAAGGACAAAAACTTAATCAAAGCATAAGGGCAAAATCGTAAAAACATAATTCCATTATGGCAGAATCATAAATTTATAATCCAGGGGCAAAATGGTAAATAATCAGTAATGGCTGAATTGTAATTATAAATTAAACAGGGGCATAATTGTAAATAACCATCAAAAGAAGGTCAAAACGGTAATTAGGAGCCGCGAGGGGCAAAAGCGTAAAAGTGCCTCGCGGAGACGTCGGGCGCGTGCCCCGCACGTGCCTTCGTCCTCGGCGGCGCGCGTGCCCCGCACTCGCACGTTCGGCGGCAAGCGCGTGCCAAGCGCGTCTTTGCCACGCAACGTGCGGGAAGCCCCGCGTGCGTGGATCCCACGCGCACGCGCCCGCTCGCGCTACGAAGACGATGCGTGGCACGTGGGTTCCACGCGCACGCAACTACTGACGGGCGTGGAGCCCACGCGCCTTCTTCCTCGCGACCGAACGCGTCTCTTCGCCGTTTTTCGCCGTTCCGCGCGGTTTTCGCCGGCGTTTCCTTCTTCGACAGCCCATCCCGAGACACAAATAAATAATGGGTTTTGAAGACCATGCCGGCACGACCACATGGCTTTAAGTTTCGGCAAAAATGACGCAGAAATTGGCCCCAAATCAAACCAAAGTTTCCCCAAAACGCAAACCCTAACCACGGTGACTTCTACCGCCCGATTCGTTTCCGGTGAACACCGATATATCGGAAAAACTCATGCCTAACGTTTCTCATGGCAGTGCGACCGTATGGGTCCGAAATCAAGCGGTGGGTCGCCGGATTTTGCCCGGAATCGGAGAGTTTCTATCTTGCCCTCAAAATTCCGAATTTTTTCATTTTCATCCTTTTCCACTCGTGCACAGTAACTTTTCTTCGCCATTTTCGTCCATGAAGAACGTTCCATCATTCGGATTTTCTTTATCCATAATCATCCGAAAACATTTTAACAACAATAAATAATACGAACAGGATCGTTCAACGAATCATCAAACATAAATCATAATATTTCTTTAAACAGAAAAATCATGAGATCATAAACCAAATGCTCTGATACCAACTGTTAGACAATTCATATAAAACTTGATGCGGAAATACATAACAAATCAGTGATCATTTGATCTTCATGATTTTCACAATTAGATGAAGACATACCTTTATCCATAGCGCTATGCTTGATGATGATTGTTGTAGAAAACCCAATGATCTTGAACCAAAAGAAGAAATCCGATTTCTCTCCCTTAACCCACTAAACCTTAATGTATTCAATTGATGGAGGAGAGAATACCAAAATTTTCTATTATTGTTGTTTATTGTGGGTGGAGAGAGGACCGGACTCTATTTATACGTTCATTGAAAATGTGCCTTCCATCAAAGCAATATACCATTTCATTTTATTAGAGTCGTACATTCTCGTAACCAATAATTATTTATAGCATTTTAATAATTAGTAAACCATATAATAAATCACATAATATGGGCCACAATAATTCTTACATCAACACCTACATCGACAGTGATGACTTTATGTCCGGCTTCTGAGAAGGTGAACGAACGGAGCCAATCCCTAATTGAAGCCGGCAATTTGTCTAGTTGGCATTATGTCCGTAGGTAATCACAGTATCCCTGTAAAAGAATTGGTAAGTCTCTAATATGATTGATGCATGATGGCATCCATTAGTGCGTGTTAGAGTCAGGTTTTGAAATGTTATATAGTGATTGTTTACTTTGTGTTAGTTTTAGTTAGTTTGATGGATCATAAAGTTTTAGGTAGTCTCTAATCTGTCGGTGTGGGTTGCCGGGTAGAGAAAGAAAACTCGTTGTTAAGTACGGGCACGGATGATGTTAGGATGATAGGAATTTGGGGAACTAGATGTATAGGGAATAACCCTATCGATAAAGCTGTCTATAACAGTATCACCAGTCAGTTCGGCGCTTGTACGTTGGGTAGACTTGCCGAAAGTCCTAATAAAGATATAATAGTTTTTTGAAGATAAGTTTTGTTACGCTGGAGGACAATGAGGACACTTTTCTTGACATTGCTTGCTTGGTTAAGGGGAAGGACAATGATTTTGTAACCTGAGTTTTTGATAGTTTGGGTTCAAAGACATTAATGAGGATTCAAACTCTAATAGAGATATCTTCGATAACCATTAAGAATGAAAGAACAGTGTAGATACATGACTAGATTCAGCTGATGGTTAAGGATATCGTTAAGCAAAAGTGTCCAGATGATCCTGGGAAACTGAAAAAGATCGTTGTGCTACGATGATGTTTTGAAGTCTTGTCAGAGGATATGGTGAGAGACCTAATTGGGGTTGGGTAATAATGATTTATTTTCTTTTCACAAGAGGCAGCTAATGCTGTTCAAGGCAGAGCGTTGGACTTGCCAACACAAGAGCTGGACATCAGTCATAGTACTTTCACACATATGAGGAGACTAAGATTGCTCATAGTTCTGAATGCACAAATCAGTGGAGGTTCTATAGTCTTCCCAGTAACTTAAGGTGGCTTGAATGGCTTGAATATCCTTTGTCAATTCTGAAGTTCAGTGCTATTCCAGAGGAACTTGTTTGGTTTCATGTGTATAACAACTGGATTAAAGAACCAGGAGGGCACTTAAAGATGCATTATACATGCTCTTGTTGATGGTTTTCACTTTCAATGCCTTTCACAAAGTGAAATTTATCAAAATCTTGATTAGCTGTTCTTTTAAATTTGCGGCATTTTAGAAATTTGAAATTCCTGAATTTCAGCCATTGTAAGTTGCTGATTAGTTTTCTAGACTTCTGAGAGGTGCCAAATTTGGAGAGAGAGGGAACTTAATCAGTTGGTCGAAACTAAAGGATCTTCCACGCACACTAAAGCTGAAATATCTTCAAACACTAATGTAATCGGCTGCTCTAGAGCTTCCACCGAACATTTATATCTTGAAGGAAATGGCTGCAATGCATTATCCAGATTCCCAAACTTGCAAATTCAGTGCATTCAGTCCTCCATGTCAGTGTGCGTTCGCTTGGATTCATGTCTTGGATTGGTTTATGAAGGTATCGGGTCTAACATTTTATGTGTGGCGCATGCATATGCTGGTGTAGTTCCAATTTTATAGATTTGCAATAGCAGCATGTTCGTGACTCGTGAGATGGGTGACCACATGGATACTATCCTTCCTGGAAGAGAGACTCATGTTGTTTTATCCAAAGTCCACAAAGTTCTGTCTCTTTCTGGGTACCACAATAGACGTATGCGGATATCTTTGGATTGGCTTTGTGTGTTGCTTTTGGATTGGAGGAGGGAATTGAGGCTAGTGTTTAAATGTAAGTTTTGAGTAATCACATTCAAAATAAATATGGTACTTTATCTTCCTTACGTTTCGATCACTTATGGTTTGACTATTTTCCACGTCGTTCATTTGATGTACTGGATGAGATAACAGAGACTGAGAAAAGTCTAAATTTCATTTGAAGTATTGGAAGCAACACTAAGAAGGTGTAGGTTTCACCTTATATTGCAAGCAGGTGGAGGGTGACCTAAGGGTTCTATGCCAACACGAGTTGCCCTTAGGAAGTGCCTCAAGCTTGTAAAGATAATCTCAATTATTAGAGGCATGCTTGAATCATGGGACAACGATCTACCTCTAGATTGCAGTCAATTTTGAATATGACATAATTGCTTACTGTAATCTGTCACATCTGCTAAATGGTTCCTTGCGCGACAATGTAAAAATTTCAATACTTCTATTGTTTCATGAGGAGAATGACCCTTTTGTTCATCTTCTGATGGGTTTCTAATGGAGTTATCTTGTGTTATGATCATAGTGGTTGTCACATCAAGCAACTTCATCTAGGTTTGTCACAAAAGAAGGATGAATGGATGAATGGAATATCTGTTGATTTTGCTAGTGCTAACACTAAATTGTGGAAATTGGATTGTGAGGGATTACTGCGCAGATGTCCAAAAGTATTCATATAAACCATGGATATTATTTAGCGGCCACGAATTCGAAAGTTTGCAGCCGAATTTAGCTTAGGTAGTTGGGAATCATCCAAAATCTGTGATTTTGTTCGAGTAACAGCTTTAAGATCTACTTCATTTTTATTGCTGTTTGCCCTTCACTCTAGGGATCCTATAATTTCTTCTAGATTGCTTAATGCATCACAAAACAAAGTATCAGTGTCAAAACAAAAGCTGACTAGACATTCTAGCCCTTTGCTCTCCCTTTCATATTTATGTGTCTATTAATCTCTTTTGGTTTCCCCCTTTTATGCTAGTTGGAGGGCTTATAGTGCAAGATTATGGAAGCAATACAATTTGATGCGCTGGAGGATAATGAGAAGGACATTTTTCATGACATTGCTCGCTTCTTTAAGGGAAGGACATTAATTATGTAACCAGAGTTTTTTATAGTTGTGGTTTAAAGACATTAATTGGGATTCAAACTCCAATAGAAAGATCTCTAAAAATGTGTCCAGATGAGGGGCTCAACCTCTAGAAAGGAACCAATTTACAACGGAAGCAAGAGAAGAATTCTTGAGAAAGCTGGTTTATACAATGTAATTTATATTGAAAATACAAAGTGGAGCTACTCATAGACAGCAACAACCTGTACCTGAAGGAATGATAAGGAGAATTTACCAGGTGCTGGAAGAGTTGTGAGACTTAAGAAGTAGTCGGTGAAAATGAACGTGGATGCTCAGTCGACAAAACAAGAATCACTTCCAACTGTATAAGTCGAAGTTGGATTGTGATGTGGCAGCGGAAGTGAAGTGGAGGCAAGATGGAATAGGGTGAGATGGTAATGGACCTTAGGCTATACATAGGAGGAAAGAACGAGGTCGACGAAACAAATTGTCCCGAGGAGGTAGAGACAATGGCTACGTTAGAAGCTCTAGAGTGAGTTATCGACAAAGAAAAATGCCCAGAGATTGCGGTTGAGATGGATTCCTCACTCTTCTCTGAGGGCTCGAAGGATAATTAGGAAGGCAACAACGTGAAAGCCAAACCAGCACTGCGGAAGATTTAGCATCTAAAGGCGTAGTGCTGAAGACCTCCCGCAGCAACTCCTGAGAAGATCTACAGATGAAGATGTGAATTGCGTTGCAAACACTCCTCCATAAACACCACACCCCCCCTCCTTCCCCGGGGCCACCTCTTTATTTCCTATTCTTTGTGCCGAGCGGAATGCTAAACCTCCATAAACGCGCACTCTTTCTTTATGCTATTGAACTATTTTACTAGCTCAAAAGAGAACATCGCAAGTAATATCACGCGCTTGCTTAGTTGCTTCACATTAACCAACACTCCATGGCCTTGGACAATCAAAGCTTAGACCGCAATTTCCCATCCCCATTAGTTGATGAAAACAAAACCTGTAATTCCAGGCCATATCATTAAATTTAACTTCTTTTCTCACGCAATACGTACTGTGAAGCTCGTGACCCTCGACATTGGGCAATCTAAAAATTGCTTGTCATGCTCCAAACCTCGAGCGCGCGAACATCCCACAACGGTTGATAAAACTGCGATGTCCCAAGACACGTCACCGATCCGTTCTTTTTCTCTTTTAATTAAACGCATGCAGAAGCAATTCATATAAGCACCTAGTCAACCAATAAAGAGTAAGGATAATAAAGCAGTACAACAATGACCATTCCAAAATGCTACTTTGCTTTATATATTTGTTAATTCCAAGAAGTTTCATATTCACAAACCATTACAAAAACCAACATGGTGTTGGAGAAATCGTCCTTGAAGTATTTTGAAGCTGACAAAACGTTTCCATCAGTCTAGTCTGAAGACTTGTAGACTCTTCCATCAAAGTCTGAAGACCTCCGGATCGCCAGACTCAAGACTCAGAGTCTATCGCCAGACTCAAGACTCAGAGTCTTTCGCCAGACTCAAGACTCAAAGTCTATCTCATTGACAGTCACTAGACCGTCGATGAAGGCTTATCCGTGAATCGGATGTTTCATTAAGGATTTGACCTTATCGACTGGAGAAAATCTCTTGGCTGGTTATAGCATGTCGGAATCTTTTATTCAAATCAAGATTGATTCAGGGATGATTGGATCCGATGATTGACGAAGTATACTTGGAAGGTTCTACTTATGGAAACCAAGATCCTGATTGTATAGGCGAGCAGGATTGATGGGCTATCGTCATGTTCCTTAAATAGCTCGAAGATCTTCCTAATTGATTCTTTCCAACGGGTAGATTGGAAGAATTCCTTTGGTAAGTGCCAACGGGTATGATGGCATAAAGGAGTATATAAGGAAGACGTTCTAGTTGTTCGAGAATAGTACGAGAGAAGAATTCCAAAGTCTGAAGCTCTCTGTTCTTAGTCAAATATATTGTTGAGCAATATCTTATACACAAAAGAGAGTCTATATCTTTGAGAGACCTTGAGGAAGTGTAGTAGAGTCTCTACTGTGAAATCAAGGAAGAGCATTTCGAACAACTCTTTTGTTCATAGTGAAATCCAGCCGGTGGGCATCGGTGCGGAAGAGTGGACGTAGGCTTGGAATAAGCCGAACCACTATAATCTCTATGTTCATATTCTCTTCCCTACTCTCTTTTACTTTGATCGAATCTTGTTAAGAGAAAAACTCTCATCTCTTTATCTATTATTGAATGCTGCACACTTAGAAAATATTGTTTTTACACCTATTCACCCCCCTCTAGGTGCTTATACTAGCTCTATCAATTGGTATCAGAGCCTGTATACTCATTTAAATTGAAGTGTTTTACTTTAGAGTTAAAGATCCATGGCTAGTATGTTGGCTCCAGGATTGGTTGAAGGGCAAAGCAATACCAGACCACCTTATTTTGATGGGAAGGATTACAACATATGGAAAAACAAGATGAAGGCTTTCTTAAGATCAAAGGATCCTCTGGAATAGGATGTAGTAGACAAAGGAATTATTCCTAAAGCTGCACCCGTCTTAGAAAGAGGAAAAGAAGCTGTTGAGTCTAGCGAAATGACTCAAGAAAAGATGACCAAAAGACAAGCTCTTGATGCAAAAGCTATATATTCTTTATATTGTGCATTATCACCTATTGAATATAACAGAATATCTTCTTGTGTTACAGCTAAAGAAGTCTGGGATAGATTACACATCACTTATGAAGGAACTGATCGAGTGAAAGAAACCAGAATCAACATTCTGCTCGGTCAATACGAAGCATTCAAAATGAAATCAGGAGAATCTATCACTGACATGTTTAGTCGTTTTATAGATATCGTGAATGGTCTTGAAAATCAAGGTCAACCAATTTCAGATCCCATGAAAGTAAACAAGCTACTGTGTGGACTCTCCAAGGATTGGAATCACATAAAAACCTCAATAAGAGAGACACAAAGAATTATGCCACTTTCCGTCGATAAATTGGTTGGGACTCTTCAGTCTTATGAAGTGGAGCGAATCAATGAAGATGAAGATCCTAAAGGTAAGAAATCCATTGCATTAAAGTCTAATGATGATTCTGATGTCACAGATTCTGAAAACGACATGGATGATGAAGAGCTTGCTCTCATGATAAGAAGATTCGAAAGCTAAACGAAAAGGAAGAAGATTCAATCCAAAGAAACAAAGCTTCCAAAAGCAACATAGTAAGTCTGTTGAGGATGAAGAATCCAATAGAGATGTAGTCTGTTTTGAATGTAAGAAAAAAGGGACATATCAAACCCAACTGTCCCCTTCTAAAGAAGAAGAAAGGAAAAGCTGAGAAATCTCGAAAGGCATTCAAAGCAGAAACTTGGAGTGAAACAGAATGTGAAGAAAGTAATGGTGATTATGCCAACATTTGTCTCATGGCACAATCGTACTGATTTAGACTCAAAAAGCAGGGCTCATTCGAAAAACCAAGGTAAGAAACTTGAAAATCCCTACTAAAGTTTCTAGATACATTGATGAATTGTGTCTAAGTCTCAAAACCTCTCTTAAAAGAATTTCTGAACTTAAGAGAGAAAATTCTGCACTAAAACAACAGGAAAATGTTTGGAAAGAAAAGATCAAAAGTTTAGACAAAAATGTTACTGCTTTGAAAGAAAATAAAGACAACCTTTCAAAAGAAAATGCATTCTTGAAAAATGACATCTCAAATATTTCTAAAAATTTTTCTATAGGATCTGAGAAACTTGAAAAAATTCTTTCTGCTCAAAGACCTTATTTCAACAAATCGGGTTTAGGAATGTCTCACAAACAATTCCTCTAATTGATTTTCCTAAAGTAAAGAAAAGAATCAAGCAAAGACCTACAAGAGATGCTTACAAAAATCATTTCCAAAAAGTTTTTGTAAATTCAGTAGGTCGCAGTGCTCTTAGATGTTCTAAATGCAATAGCTCAGATCATTTTGAGAAAGAATGTCAAATGGTTTGGAAACCTGTTAAGAAGGTATGGGCAAAGACTATATATAGTACTAACACCGGTGGACCCAAGAAAGTATGGGTACCAAAGAAAGTTTGAGTTTCTTTTCTAAATGCAGTCACTATCAAGAAAAAGATTAAATGGTACTTGGATAGTGGATGCTCGAGGCATATGACAAGAGATTCAAGCTGCTTCTTAAAGCTTGTTCAAGTTAATGGTGGAAAAGTTTCATTTGAAGGAAACAGCAAAGGAAGAATTGTAGGATACGGAACTGTAAAGATTGGAAGCCTCATGATTAGTAATGTTTCCTTAGTAGAATGACTCAACTATAATTTGCTAAGTATCGAAACTGTGCGACACCGGTTTCAAAATCAATTTTCAAGAAGGAATTTGTTCAGAACCGAAAAGACTTATCTCGATCTTTCTTGGGTCGAAGACATGGAAATATCTATCTTCTGGATGTCAAACCAGATGAAACCCAATGTCTAATCTCTATTCAAGAAGAAGCAAATTTGTGGCACAGAAAGCTTGGGCACATTAACATGAAGCAAATAGCCAAAATTTCAGCAAAGAAGCTTGTCCGTGGTCTACCCAATCTATCATATAAAAAGTCTGATCTATGCACACCATGTGTGTTGGGAAAACAGGTAAGAAACTCATTCAAACCAATAAATCAAGTTTCCACTACTAATGAGCAGTCACATTGTCAACTTCTTGAGCAGTTTGCAGAAATCGTAAGAAAACATTGTTGAAGTGGCGAACAAGCTTTTTTGGATCTGGCTCGGAAATTGACTGAGGAACACAAGGTTCAATCATGAAAAGGGTTTGGAAGATAGAAGGACTCTCTTCCTTTTCCTTGCCAAATTTGATGGAAACAGTTCCATCTTTCTTTCTGATGAATTCAAAGTCCGAAGACTAGAAAGGCTTGTTATTTTGGTGCAGCTTTTCATAGTTTGTGATCCAAGTTTCTGGAAGGAGAGTGGCTAATTTCTCTTTTGGAATTTGTCTTGGAACATGGATACAGGAAGCTTGATCATTTTGCATGGAGATGAACAGGGCGTCTTCATTTCCATTGTTGAAATTTAGATTAAGAGCATGATTCTGCACTCTATAAACTATTTGATAATGGAGTGTTGCAGCCACAGAATCGGCAGTTTGAGGAGCTCCAGTGAGCTGAATCTGTACCTTCATAAAAGAAAGTAGCTGTGGATCTGAAAGAGCGATATTGAAGTTAGGATATAGAGTCACAAAAACTGTGCCAGCATTCAAAGTGGTTTGGACTGTGCCAATACAAGCATGCTGGTATTCCAAGAATCTAGTATCCAATAACGCTATTCTGGCTACAACCGGTAAACCCTTGCGACCATGGAAGGTGAGAGCAAGACGAACAGCACCATAATGAACATGAGTATATCCCTATTGAGCCCATTGTCTGGGAAATTCTGGAGGGATCTGAAGAGTAACAAAATATTCCTTTTCAGTAGCAGGAATGGGATGCTAGTCGAATTTGGAAGACTGGACGTACTCTTTTACTTGTTTTGGGGTTTGATGAATGAGTTGGCGGATAGAACGGATGGGTGAGAACGATGAGGTAGGTTTAGCAAAAGCGGAATAAGGATTCATAAGGGGAAGTTGGGTTTCAGAAATCTTAGTTTCATCGCTAAGAGAGACTTCATAAAGATAGTCTATCTTTGAAGCATTTGAAACACGAAATTCCGAAGGGGTTGATCAAGTAGCAAGAGAAACAGGTGCTTCGAGGATTTCTGGTTCTGTTGACATGATGTGAAGGGATCTTCTCAGCACTAAATTCACCTACTAAGCGCATGGAACTGATAATATTACAAACGAAACCATGGCTCTGATACCATGAATGGACCTAGACTTAGAACCAGGGAAAGCTTAGTCAATTTCATGCAGGTATGCCTTCCCACAGTGGGCGAACAACTCCCGTTCAAGCCCTTCAGGGATAGCCTTTTAGCAGAAAACCACTCAGCCCTTTAGTTCAAAGCCTAGAGACACTCAGAGATGCCAGGATGGAATCGTTTCTAATCTACCAGAGCTGCATTTCTCAGAGGATCCTACCGGACTGGAGAAGAGGAAGAATTTAGAAAGCCATAGAGGTTTTGCACAAAACACTCACTTTACTTCCAGGGACTTTGCCCAACACAATACACCCTCCTTGTCTTTTATAGACAATAAGAGGTCACACCCAAACAAGGACCAAACATAGGTCCGAAACAAATGCAGGCACCGAAACTTCCGGGAGAATTATTCGCACACTATGAACGATGAATCGTACGTGAACAAAGATTTCCTAGCCTAGTGCTACGGTAAAGTGAACAGTGAACTGCTATAGTGAAATTGTACGGACATCAGTAGTTTCAGCGATCTCGTCCGTCACGAGCATTGTAGTCATAGTCGGAGTCATCCGAGCTGTGTACTGTTGCTAGGCAATGTTCATCATACTTTTGTTCAAGTGCTTCAAGGTCTTCTGGTGAGAGGATTTGGTTCAGTTGGTGTGATGAGGATGCTTCTTCGTGTGCTCAGTGTGATGCTTCTTCTTATGCGCAGTCTGTATTGTTATCTTCTGTAGTGTCGGCAGGAATGCTTGGCTGGGGCCAGTTTGAAGGTTGAGCATAAAAGGATGTGTTCATGCTTTGGGATAGGGATAAAGGTCCTTGGTCATAGGGATCCTGGGAAAGAGGACCTCCCCACCTAGCATAGGGGTCCTAGGTTGATTGAACAATATCATCTGCTTCTGTCATATCATGCTCATGTGATGACGCGACTTGTCTAAACTCTTCGAGTGCTTCCTTAGATTCTGGGGCTAGGTCATAATGATCCCATGCAGCAGGTTCATTATAATTCCAGACATCTTCAGGGATGGTCTTGTTTTCCTGGTAGAGGATTCTTTGGAGTTCTCGGTATTAGTGTCCACAAAATTTAACAGGTCTTGGGTAAGACTTGTGGATCCGAGCTTCTCTGCTGTCTAAGTGAGGTTTATAGGATGTAGTTCCTATTTCCTGTGGGGCATGGATGATGCTGCCATTATTTCTGGAGAAATACCATGGACGTCGGAAAAACAAGATGGTGTGAACTTCGGGATTTGGTGTCATGGTTCTTAGTTCTTTCTCCAAAATTTGTTTCCAATAAGTAGGAGAATAAAACCAGTTGAGAAAGTCTAAGAGATTTTTATCACTTTCTCTTTCAACATTTCTTCCGAGTAAGAATATTCTGGTGAGGTTAGCAATGAATCTTCTGGTTGGAATTTCAATGGCTATTAGGTACTTATTGGTTAAGTACCATAATAACGTTTTGAGTTGGTCGGGAAATCATCTTCCTTCCGGATGAGAGGATGTATGAATGGAAAATCCGAATTTAACCCAAAAGGATAAAGAATTGAACCTCCATTAAATCTGAGCAGTGCGCATGACATTGCCACATGAGGTTTCCAAGATTCTCGAAAGACTGTCATTCGGATTTGTTCGATAATCTCTTGTGGATACTTCCAGGCTTGGCAAGTCTTTGATCTTCTCTATCTTGTATTTCACACCATGATTGAGCATATGGAAAGCAGGTCTTTTGATGTACATGTTGATTTCTCTTGGTGCTTTTGGTCTTGACAAGAAGTCAGCAAGCACATTCTTCTTTCCAGGAATATGTTTGGTTTCAAAAGAATATTTTGAAAACCATTCGGCCCATCGAAGCAATTGAGACTTCGGGATTTGCTTCTTTTGAACTTGGTCATCTCGTGGGGAAAGATACCATGTCTAATTCCACTAGGAAATGGTGGCCGATGAGATGGAATTCGAACTTTTTTATTCCATTTTTTGCTAAAATTTCCTTGAAAGTGGAATGATAGTGCATTTCAGCTTGAGAAAACTTTCCACTTTTATGAGCACAAAGATGCCTCTTACCATCAATTTCTTCAAGCGGATGGCTGCTCGGTATTCGTCATCGGCGTCGGTTGGAGAATTCTCTTTCCTGATGGTATTTGCGGTGGTGGGAGATTTTGCATGATCTCCTTGAGTTCGTGGATCGCTTTAGTTTGAGCTTTTCCCAAGGTAGGGGATGTTTCTTTAGCATTGATCGGAGTGGGATCGCGGCTTTGCAATGTTTGGAACGAAATCCCTAAGATAATTAATTATCCCAAGAAATTGTTGGACTTGCTTTGTCGTGAAGTTCTCTTCGGAAACTTCAATAATTCTTGAGCAATATGTGGCCCCGGATAGTATGTACCTTTGTTGAGGTGCATACCAAGAAATTCAATTTCTGTCTGGGCAATAGTCATTTTTCTTTGAGAAAGCATAATGCCATGTTTTCTTACGATTTCTGCAAACTGCTCAAGAAGTTGACAATGTGATCTCATTAGGGGTCAGAAAGCGGGATGTCGTCAATATAGATTGCTTGCACTTGACAAGATTGGTTGGAAAATTCGGCACATGGCCTTTTGGAAGAGAGACGGTGCTACTTTTAGGCCAAAAGGAAGAACTTTCCACTGGAAGTGCTGGTTTGGAATACAAAATCCTGTTTTGGATCTCGTCTTGGGATGGATGCCCAATTGCCAAAATCCGGCTTTAAGGTCGAATTTGGAATAGAATAGATGTGGGCCTTGGTTAGGCCAGTAAAGAGAGAGTCTCTGGAGGGTAAAGGGAACTTATCATCTTGGAGAAAGCAGTTGAGAGGTTGGTAGTTGATTACCAATCTCATTTTTCCTCTGTTTTGCTCTGCACGCTTATTGACATAAAAGGCTTCATAAGCCCATTGAGAGTTGGAGATTTCGATAAGGCCCTGTTGCAATAATTCTGAGCATTCTCTTTGAGCTAAAGCCTGGTGTTCTGGCTTCATTCCCATGTGACTTGCCTTGGTCGGATTGATGTCCTCATTTTTTTTTAAAGGAAGGCGAACAAAGAATTCTGAATTTTCCCATAAGGGATGAGAACATTTCTGAGCAAATTCAGAATGAGATTCTGAACAAGATTCTAACAACTTTTGCATAATCGGATCTAATAGACTCATCTGGATGGAAAAGAGTCTCTGAATATTGACAAACTCGAGAATTGGTCTTTATACCTAAGACCTTTTCCGGGAATGATGCGGTTGAGAAATCGAGTCATAATGTCCCACCCGATTATCAAATCTTTATTGGGGAGATTGGATCCAAATATCTTTGTGGTTATGGAACACCGAGGAAGAACTGAACGATCCACGGGAGTGGTTCGACATTTGTGGAGAAAGTATCTCCGGAAGCGAGTTGAAATATCGGACATAAGGAGTCCAATATTCTTCGAGCGAACTTTAGTGTCTAAAATGGAACAACTTGCTCCGGTATCAATGAGTGCAATAACGGTGATTGGCTTGGCAAATTTCGAAGTGAGGATTTTCACGGGAAATGGGGACAATGGTTTTGACTTGAAAATATGTCGGGGTTTGTTCTGAAGATGTGGGGATATATGGAAAATATCCTCGGATTACGAGTCGAAATCAATTTCACTTTGAAGTCTCGTAAGAAGGAATAACACAAAGAGTTTGTTCGGATGGTTCTTCATCGGTAGAGAATAAGGATTCGATATCGTCATTTTCAAGAGAGATTCCAGCTTTCACTTTCAATGTGAGGAATGAGACGATTCGACCTTTTCTTGCTTGAGGACAATTTTTGGCAAAGTGTCCTTTCGATTGCGATGTAGCAACGATTTGATTTCTTGTGGCCTTTGCGGTCTTTACTTTTACGAAGGTATCGCCATTTCTTCTTTTTTTTCGGAAGTTCTTGGAGCTATGCTTGGATTTGTTCAACCGAACCTTTTGAAATGTTTCTTTTTCTTGGAAAACTTTCCACAAGTTCCATCACAGTCTTGCTTGGAACATTTGATCTTCAATTTAAAGCGAGAGCAAAGTTGCTTCAAGGCCTTTGTCGTCGTGATGTAGGTGCGTACCATTTGACGCTTTAGGCACAATTCTTCAAGGCATAGATGGATTTCCTGTTGTATTTCTCCCAAGGGAACATCTTGTATGCGTGTGTGTCTTCGAAGAAAACTCTTTCAACCATTTGGGATAGTTCTTTAGGAATGGAAGATAGGAAAACATACTTTAAGTTTGAATCGGCTCCAATGCAAAAAAAAGCTTAAGCATTTCTCGATAATGCTTATCAAGATACTTTTTCTGGAGAGAGCAACATTTTCTTTCAAAGAATTCTCTTCTTTTCATTTCTACAAGGTCACCGGGCTTTCCTACGAAGAAATGGTATAAGAGAGTAATGGCATGGCTAAAATCGGGTGACATTAAGAAATGAATTTGGTCTTGTTCTGACACTGATTTCCACCAGAATTTGAGGCTTCCTGTAAACCTCGTGACAAAATTATAAAGGACATCATTCATGTCATGATTAGTGATGGACTGGGTGGTTAGCCAAGCATGGAATTCTTCTAGTCTTTCGGCCATTTATGATAAGGAATGTCATCGATGGTAAAAAACTGTTTTGATGCCATGGACACATTACGCCCGGATTGTTTATGTTAACAACCTCTCGGGTTCGAATAGTTTGATTCCATATCCTCATCAGCCATGAATATTGATGAAACTACTGGCTCAATAGGAGTGGGATCAATAGCAGAAATAGAGAAAGATGAAGATGACGATGATGACGGAGATACTGAATCTAATTCAGTATCAGAGGTGTTAGGAAAAGTTTGCTTTCTTTGGAAAAATAATCTGACCATCTCGTGATGGCCGGAATGGCGGGATCGGTTTCACGAGTACTTAAATCCTTTAGAAAAGATTCTAATGGATTTGATAGCATCATCCGATCTGGCTTTTCTTTTATCACTAGCGAGCATGATTCTCGCGGCACTTTTTCTTTCCTTTGTCCTTTCGTAGATTCTTGAGACGATTTCGCATTTACTCGCTACATCGGTTCTTTTCGAAGGGATCTTCGGGATGTTGGCAAAAATAGATTTCTGGGGTGGTGGAGGCAAATATCCAGTTCTTACTGGAGATGCAAATGGATCAAAAGGTTTGAACCTTCCTTCTTCAAGGAGTTGGATTTGTCTTTTGAGCTTTTCTATCTCTGGCTTTGGGCTCTCTAGATGATGATACCCGAAATGTTGTCCTGATTCCAGGGCGTGCGGCCTCTTTTGGAAATCAGAGATCATTTTTTTGGTACTTTCATCATACTTTCGGAGATCTTGTTGCACATTCCCAATCTTGGAGTCAATGGCTTTGAAGGCATTGTTTTGTGCTAACAGGGTCTCTGATTGCCAATTTAGAACAGCTTCAGCAGTAGGAGTTTTTCTGTGCCTTCCCTGTTCATCCACGTAAGTGGGAGTGGGTATTTTAGGAGTATGGCGGTATCTTCCTTGTGGGTCAATGAATTCTTCCGGAGCCGGGAATGAGAGTTTCGAACTTTCTCGGACAAGGGGAGGAAATTCTGTTTCATGCAACATGGCTATGGAAGAAGTGGGAGGTATATCTGCTGGAGTCTCAAGTGGGTGAGAATGTTTCTTAGCCCATTTTAGGATTGGCTTATAAAACGGGGAGAGAGCTGGCTTTTTCTGAGGAGGAGATGGTGGGGATGACGGTGGGTGAGTTGGTGAGACTGAAGGTGGAACAGCAAACTCTGGTGGTGGAGGTGGTGCATAAGAGACCATGAACTGGTATTTATCACATTTGCCAAGAGTATCAACGGATGAGTCTCCATTTAAGTATCTTTGGTATATGGGATCTTTTCTTTTCTTCCTTCGAGGTGGAGGCTTGTCATATGGGTTTACCTCGTCGGGAGAGTTTATGCGGTAAGAGCATTGACAAAGGGATCCCAAAAACAATGACCGTGTTGGTCTTTGTAATAATGGACAGGATGTCCATCATTGTTGAAGTGGCGAACAAGCTTTTTGGATCTGGCTCGGAAATTGACTGAGGAACACAATGTTCAATCATGAAAAGGGTTTGGAAGATAGAAGGACTCTCTTCCTTTTCCTTGCCAAATTTGATGGAAACAGTTCCATCTTTTACGTATGATGAATTCGTAGTCCGAAGACTGGAAAGGCTTGTTATTTTGGTGCAGCTTTTCATAGTTTGTGATCCAAGTTTTACGGAAGGAGAGTGGCTAATTTCTCTTTTGGAATTTGTCTTGGAACATGGATACAGGAAGCTTGATCATTTTGCATGGAGATGAACAGGGCGTATTCATTTCCATTGTTGAAATTTAGATTAAGAGCATGATTCTGCACTCTATAAACCATTTGATAATGGAGTGTTGCGATCCACGGGAATCGGCAGTTTGAGGAGCTCCAGTGAGCTGAATCTGTACCTTCATAAAAGAAAGTAGCTGTGGATCTGAAAGAGCGATATTGAAGTTAGGATATAGAGTCACAAAAACTGTGCCAGCATTCTGTGGGAAGGCATACCTGCAGGAAATTGACTAAGCTTTCACTGGTTCTAAGTCTAGGTCCATTCATGGTATCAGAGCCATGGTTTCGTTTGTAATATTATCAGTTCCATGCGCTTAGTAGGTGAATCCAAGTCTTTGAGAAGATCCCTTCACATCATGTCAACGGAACCGAAATCCTCGAAGCACTGTTTCTCTTGCTACTTCATCAACCCCTTCGAATTTCGTGTTTCAAATGCTTCAAAGATAGACTATCTTTATGAAGTCTCTCTTAGCGATGAAACTAAGATTTCGAAACCCAACTTCCCCTTATGAATCCTTATTCCGCTTTTGCTAAACCTACCTCATCGTTCTCACCCATCCGTTCTATCCGCCAACTCATTCATCAAACCCCAAAACAAGTAAAAGAGTACGTCCGTCTTCCAAATTCGACCAAGCATCCCATTCACGCTCATCGAAAAGGAATATTTTGTTACTCTTCGATCCCTCCAGAATTTCCCAGACAATGGGCTCAACAGGGATATACTCATGTTCATTATGGTGCTGTTCGTCTTGCTCTCACCTTCCATGGTCGCAAGGGTTTACCAGTTGTAGCCAGAATAGCGTTATTGGATACTAGATTCTTGGAATACCAAAGATGCTTGTATTGGCACAAATCCAAACCACTTTGAATGCTTTGGCACGGTTTTGTGACTCTATATCCTAACTTCAATATCGCTCTTTCGCATCCACAAACTACTTTCTTTTATGAAGGTACGTTCAGCTCACTAGAGCTCCTCAAACTGCCGATTCTGTGGCTGCAACACTCCATTATCAAATGGTTTATAGAGTGCAGAATCATGCTCTTGATCTAAATTTCAACAATGGAAATGAAGACGCCCTGTTCATCTCCATGCAAAATGATCAAGCTTCCTGTATCCATGTTCCAAGACAGATTCCAAAAGAGAAATTAGCCACTCTCCTTCCAGAAACTTGGATCACAAACTATGAAAAGCTGCACCAAAATAACAAGCATTTCCAGTCTTCGGACTCTGAATTCATCAGAAAGAAAGATGGAACTGTTTCCATCAAATTTGGCAAGGAAAAGGAAGAGAGTCCTTCTATCTTCCAAACCCTTTTCATGATTGAACCTTGTGTTCCTCGGTCAATTTCCGAGCGATCCAAAAAGCTTGTTCGCCACTTCAACAATGATGGACATCCTGTCCATTATTACAAAGACCAACACGGTCATTGTTTTTGGGATCCCTTTTGTCAATGCTCTTACTCTATAAACTCTCCCGACGAGGTAAACCCATATGACAAGCCTCCACCTCGAAGGAGGAAAAGAAAAGATCCCATATACCAAAGATACTTAAATGGAGACTCATCCGTTGATACTCTTGGCAAATGTGATAAATACCAGT
This sequence comes from Eucalyptus guilfoylei, assembly GCA_016097605.1. Classification (NCBI taxonomy): domain Eukaryota; kingdom Viridiplantae; phylum Streptophyta; class Magnoliopsida; order Myrtales; family Myrtaceae; genus Eucalyptus; species Eucalyptus guilfoylei. The sequence continues at coordinate 17,847,136 of CM027869.1, read as the reverse complement.
TCATGGTCTCTTATGCACCACCTCCACCACCAGAGTTTGCTGTTCCACCTTCAGTCTCACCAACTCACCCACCGTCATCCCCACCATCTCCTCCTCGAAAAAAGCCAGCTCTCCCCGTTTTATAAGCCAATCCTAAAATGGGCTAAGAAACATTCTCACCCACTTGAGACTCAAAGAGATATACCTCCCACTTCTTCCATAGCCATGTTGCATGAAACAGAATTTCCTCCCCTTGTCCGAGAAAGTTTGAAACTCTCATTCCCGGCTCCGGAAGAATTCATTGACCCATAAGGAAGATACCGCCATACTCCTCAAATACCCACTCCCACTGACGTGGATGAACAAGGAAGGCACGGAAAAACTCCCGCCGCCGAAGCGTTTCTAAATTGGCAATCGAGACCCCTGTTAGCACAAAACAATGCCTTCAAAGCCATTGACTCCAAGATTGGGAATGTGCAACAAGATCTCCGAAAGTATGATGAAAGTACCAAAAAAAATGATCTCTGATTTCCAAAAGAGGCCGCACGCCCTGGAATCAGGACAACATTTCGGGTATCATCATCTAGAGAGCCCAAAGCCAGAGATAGAAAAGCTCAAAAGACAAATCCAACTCCTTGAAGAAGGAAGGTTCAGACCTTTTGATCCATTTGCATCTCCAGTAAGAACTGGATATTTGCCTCCACCACCCCAGAAATCTATTTTTGCCAACATCCCAGAAGATCCCTTCAGAAAAGAACCAGATGTAGCAGAAATGCGAAATCGTCTCAAGAATCTACGAAAGGACAAAGGAAAAGAAAAAGTGCCGGCAGAATCATGCTCGCTAGTGATAAAAGAAAAGCCGTAGATCGATGATGCTATCAAATCCATTAGAATCTTTTCTAAAGGATTTAAGTACTCGAAATGTACTGATCCCGCCATTCCACCATCACAGATGGTCGATTATTTTTCCAGCGAGAGCAAACTTTTCCTAACACCTCGATCATCAATCGATTCGATATCTCCGTCATCATCGTCATCTTCATCTTTCTCTATTTCTGCTATTGATCCCACTCCTATTGAGCCAGTAGTTTCATCAATATTCATGGCTGATGAGGATATGGAATCAAACTATTCTGAACCAGAGGTTGTTAACATAAACAATCCTGGGCAGAATGTGTCCATGGCATCAAAACAATTTTTTACCATCGATGACATTCCTTATCATAAATGGCCAGAAAGACTAGAAGAATTCCATGCTTGGCTAACCACCCAGTCCATCACCAATCATGACATGAATGATGTCCTTTATAATTTTGTCACGAGGTTTACAGGAAGCCTCAAATTCTGGTGGAAATCAGTGTCAGAACAAGACCAAATTCATTTCTTAATGTCACCCGATTTTAGCTATGCCATTACTCTCCTATACCATTTCTTCGTAGGAAAGCCCTATGACCTTGTAGAAATGAAAAGAAGAGAATTCTTTGAAAGAAAATGTTGCTCTCTCCAGGAAAAAGTATCTTGATAAGCATTATCGAGAAATGCTTAAGCTTTTTTACCGTTGAGCCGATTCAAACTTGAAGTATGTTTTCCTATCTTCCATTCCTAAAGAACTATCCCAAATGGTTGAAAGAGTTTTCTTCGGAAGACACACACGCATACAGGATGTTCCCTTGGGAGAAATACAACAGGAAATCCATCTATGCCTTGAAGAATTGTGCCTAAAGCGTCAAATGGTACGCACCTACATCACTGACGACAAAGGCCTTGAAGCAGCCTGCTCTCGCCAGAAATTGAAGATCAAATGTTCCAAGCAAGACTGTGATGGAACTTGGGGAAAGTTTTCCAGGAAAAAGAAACATTTCAAAAGGTTCTGGTTGAACAAATCCAAGCATAGCTCCAAGAACTTTCGAAAAAAGAAGAAATGGCGATACATTCGTAAAAGTAAAGACCGCAAAGGCCACAAGAAATCAAATCGTTGCTACATACGCAATCGAAAGGACACTTTGCCAAAAATTGTCCTCAAGCAAGAAAAGGTCGAATCGTCTCATTCGTCACAATGAAAGTGAAACTGGAATCTCTCTTGAAAATGACGATATCGAATCCTTATTCTCTACGATGAAGAACCATCCGAACAAACTCTTTGTGTTATTCCTTCTTACCGGACTTCCGTGTGAAATTGATTCGACTCGAATCCGAGGATATTTTCCATATATCCCCCACATCTTCGAACAAACCCCGACATATTTTCAAGTCAAAACCATTGTCCCCATTTCCCCGTGAAAATCCTCACTTCGAAATTTGCCAAGCCAATCACCGTTATTGCACTCATTGATACCGGAGCAAGTTGTTCCATTTTAGACACTAAAGTTCTGCCCAAGAATATTGGACTCCTTATGTCCGATATTTCAACTCGCTTCGGAGATACTTTCTCCACAAATGTCGAACCACTCCCGTGATCGTTCCGCTTCTTCCCTCGTGTTCCATAACCACAAAGATATTTGGATCCAATCTCCCCAATAAAGATTTGATAATCGGGTGGGACATTATGACTCGATTTCTCAACTTCGCATCATTCCGGAAAAGGTCTTAGGTATAAAGACCAATTCTACGAGTTTGTCAATATTCGCAGACTCTTTTCCAACCAGATGAGTCTATTAGATCGATTATGCAAAAGTTGTTAGAATCTTGTTCAATCTCATTCTGAATTTGCTCGTAAATGTTCTCATCCCTTATGGGAAAATTCAAAATTCTTTGTTCGCCTTCCTTTAAAAAAAAAAAAAAAAAAAAAAAAAAAAATGAGGACATCAATCCAACCAAGGCAAGTCACATGGGAATGAAGCCGAACACCAGGCTTTAGCTCAAAGAGAATGCTCGAATTATTGCAACAAGGCCTTATCGAAATCTCCAACTCTCAATGGGCTTGTGAAGCCTTTTATGTCAATAAGCGTTCGTAGCAAAAATGAGGGAAAAATGAGATTGGTAATCAACTACCAACCTCTCAACTGCTTTCTTCAAGATGATAAGTTCCCTTTACCCTCCGTAGACTCTCTTTATCGGCCTAATCAAGGCCCACATCTATTCCAAATTCGACCTTAAAGCCGGATTTTGGCAATTGGGCATCCATCCCGAAGACAGATCCAAAACAGGATTCTCGTATTCCAAACCAAGCACTTCCAAAGTGGAAAGTTCTTCCTTTTGGCCTAAAAGTAGCACCGTCTCTCTTCCAAAAGGCCATGTGCCGAATTTTCCAACCAATCTTGTCAAGTGCAGCAATCTATATTGACGACATCCCGCTCTACACCCTAATGAGCGTCACATTGTCAACTTCTTGAGCAAGGTTGCGAAATCGTAAGAAAACATGGCATTATGCTTTCTCAAAGAAAAATGAATATTGCCCAGACAGAAATTGAATTTCTTGGTATGCACCTCAACAAAGGTACATACTATCTAAGGCCACATATTGCTCAAGAATTATTGAAGTTTCCAGAAGAGAACTTCACCACAAAGCAAGTCCAGCAATTTCTTGGGATAATTAATTATCTTAGGGATTTCGTTCCAAACATTGCAAAGCTGCTGATCCCACTCCAGTCAATGCTAAAGAAACATCCCCTACCTTGGGGAAAAGCTCAAACTAAAGCAGTCACTGAACTCAAAGAGATCATGCAAAATCTCCCACCACCGCAAATACCATCAACAGAAAGAGAATTCTCCAAACCGACGCCGATGACGAATCTTTGGGCAGCCATCCCGCTTGAAGAAATTCATGGTAAGAGGCATCTTTGTGCTCATAAAAGTGGAAAGTTTTCTCAAGCTGAAATGCACTATCATTCCACTTTCAAGGAAATTTTAGCAAAAAATGGAATCAAAAAGTTCGAATTCCATCTCATCGGCCACCATTTCCTAGTGGAATTAGACATGGCATCTTTCCCACGAGATGACCAAGTTCAAACAAGCAAATCCCAAACTCTCAATTGCTTCGATGGGCTGAATGGTTTTCAAAATATTCTTTTGAAACCAAACATATTCCTGGAAAGAAGAATGTGCTTGCTGACTTCTTGTCAAGACCAAAAGCACCAGCAGAAATCAACATGTACATCAAAAGACCTGCTTTCCATATGCTCAATCATGGCGTGAAATACAAGATAGAGAAGATCAAAGACTTGCCAAGCTGGAAGTATCCACAAGAGATTATCGAACAAATCCGGAATGACAACTTTTCCGAGAATCTTGGAAACCTCATGTGGCAATGTCATGCGACTGTTCGATTTAATGGAGGTTCGATTCTTTATCCTTTTGGGTTAAATTCAGATTTTCCATTCATACATCCTCTCATCCGGAAGGAAGATGATTTCCCCGACCAACTCAAAACGTTATTATGGTACTTAACCAATAAGTACCTAATAGCCATTGAAATTCCAACCCGAGAAGATTCATTGCCAACCTCACCGTAATATTCTTACTCGGAAGAAATGTTGAAAGAGAAAGTGATAAAAATCTCTTAGACTTTCTCAATTGGTTCTATTCTCCTACTTATTGGAAACAAATTTTGGAGAAAGAACTAAGAACCATGACACCAAATCCCGAAGTTCACACCATCTTGTTTTTCCGACGTCCATGGTATTTCTCCAGAAATAATGGCAACATCATCCATGCCCCACAGGAAATAGGAACTACATCCTATAAACCTCACTTAGACAGCAGAGAAGCTCGGATCCACAAGTCTTACCCAAGACATGTTAAATTTTGTGGACACCAATACCGAGAACTCCAAAGAATCCTCTGCCAGGAAAGCAAGACCATCCCTGAAGATGTCTGGAATTATAATGAACCTGCTGCATGGGATCATTATGACCTAGCCCCAGAATCTAAGGAAGCACTCGAAGAGTTTAGACAAGCCGCGTCATCACAGGAGCATGATATGACAAAAGCAGATGATATTGTCCAATCAACCCAGGACCCCTATGCTAGGTGGGGAGGTCCTCTTTCCCAGGATCCCTATGACCAAGGACCTTTATCCCTATCCCAAAGCATGAACACATCCTTTTATGCTCAACCTTCAAACTGGCCCCAGCCAAGCATTCCTGCCGACACTACAAAAGATAACAATACAGACTGGGCACAAGAAGAAGCATCACACTGGGCACACAAAGAAGCATCCTCATCACACCAACTGAACCAAATCCTCTCACCAGAAGACCTTGAAGCACTTGAACAAAAGTATGATGAACATTGCCTAGCAACAGTACACAGCTCGGATGACTCCGACTATGACTACAATGCTCGTGACGGACGAGATCGCTGAAACTACTGATGTCCGTACAATTTCACTATAGCAGTTCACTGTTCACTTTTACTGTAGCACTAGGCTAGGGAAAGTACTGTTCACGCATACGATTCGTTCATAGTGTGCGAATAATTTCCCTCCCGGAAGTTTCCGGTGCCTCTGTTTGTTTCCGGACCTATGTTTGGTCCTTGTTTGGGTGTGACCTCTTATTGTCTATAAAAGATAAGGAGGGTGTATTGTGTTGGGCAGAGTCCCCTGAAGTAAAGTGAGTGTTTTGTGCAAAACCTTTATGGCTTTCTAAATTCTTCCTCTTCTCCAGCAACAAATGATTGTCGAAGATTCAAATGAGGAAAAAGATCAACAGTCTGACAAATCAAACAGCAACTGGAAGCATAAATCTAGTCATCCCAAAGATCTCATTATTGGCGATATTAATGAAGGAATTCGCACAAGATCCAAAAGGCGTGAAGAGTCTAGTGCTGTGGCTCTTATTTCGAAATAGAACCCAAGAGCATAGAAGAAGCTTTAACCGATGAAAGTTGGATTGAAGCTATGCAAGAAGAACTCGTGCAATTCAACATTAATGATGTCTCGGGAATTGATTCCTAAACCAAAAGGTAAATCTATCATTGGGGCTAAATGGGTTTTCGGAACAAGATGAACGAAGAAGGAAAGGTCGTAAGAAACAAAGCAAGACTCGTAGCCAAGGGATATACGCAAGAAGAAGGGATAGACTATGATGAGACTTATGCTCCAAGTAGCAAGGTTAGAAGCAATTAGATTATTACTTGCTTATGCTTGTTATAAGAATTTCAGGTTATTCCAAATGGACGTCAAAAGTGCTTTCCTAAATGGATTTATCCAAGAGGAAGTCTATGTGGAACAACCACCTGGTTTTGAGAACCCAAGAAAACCAGACTCTGTATTCAGACTAAAAAAGGCTTTATATGGATTACAGCAAGCTCCTCGAGCTTGACTCAATATCTTAAAGTCTGAAGAGATTCAGACTCAGGTCTAAAAGTCTGAAAGACTCTTAGACTCAGATGATCAAGACTCATGACTGTAAGTTTTTATTATCTCTCAGATTAAATCTTGAAAAGGTACAATCATCTATCCGATCTTGATTATTCATAATTCTGTGATTATTTGAATCTCTCCTTTCGAAAAAGAAGTTTGTTTTAATAAAAAGACAGTTGTCTAATATTTTGAAAAAGACAGTTATTTTTAAAAAAGGCATCTTTATATTACGGCGATTCATATGCCTTGTTTCGACTACTTTATATACTGGTGGTTCCTCTTCGATTTTTTCTTCTCACAAAAACCCTAAGATAGCATCGTTCTTCCACTTCTATCTTCTTTTCTTGTTTATTCCTCGAAAAGTTGTCATCTTTCTTGGAAAACAAGCTTGGAATCTCTCAAAGATCGTGAGATATGTCGTCCCAAAGAAAGTCCTCCGTCGCGAACGGGGACCACGCAAATGCAAGAGGGGCCTACGCACTTTGATCTCACCGAGGAAGAAGATTCTCTTAGACAGCAGCGAGAGCCCACAACATTCTCAAAGCGGCGTCCATCTCCTCCATCTAGTCCTCGAATGCTTGTACATCAAGAAGAGGAAGAAATCATCGAAGACGCAGATCCCGTAAGAACTCTTAAGCCTGCTTTTACCTACAAGCTTTATCGTGCTTTAAAGGGGAGTGGTACTCCATTGAACTACATTAATGAATTTCGAAGGATAAAGGGTTTAGAAATGAAACATTCTTTTTACGCACAATGGAACGATTGGGAATTGCCCCTGTTGGTTCGGCGGATGAGGCATTTGCAAACATCCCAATTGATCCACGTGTTGGAGGGTTGAGTCAACCGAGATGGAAATGACGATGACAGGATGTACGGTGAGTTTAAACCGAGAATGGGCATTGCAGCAAAAATCCGAGGTAAAAGGACGGATTTGTTTTCGAGCGAACGGATGATCACAAGCACCTGTACTCTAAGTTGCTGAAGCGTGGGTGATAAACCTAGGAGTGTGGATTTTGATTTTCTTGACTCTGTGAATATCAATCTGCGGGAAAAATTCAATCTTCTTCAACTCGAACAGTTTTGTTCTGATACTACAAAAGGTCATGCTGAACTTACTGTTTATTTCTATTCGAATCTCAGTTTTTTGAATGCGGATAGATTCTCTTTTAGTGTTCGAGATCAGGACTATGTGGTTGACATGAATACACTGGCTGATGTGATTGGAGTGGAAAGAGGAAGATATCAACCCATCAAAGTGTCTATTGCTCGTGCAACGTTGGAGCTTGTTAAGGATAGAAAGACGGAAGAAAAATTTCTTATTCAAGAATGAATGCGTCCAACATTCTGCTTCACAAGATTGTGATTAACTGTCTTAGACCAAAGTCAACTTCAAAGACAAATGTTTCAAACTCGGAGGCAAAATTGATGTATGCCATCAATATGGGCAAAAAGTTCTCTCTTCCACACACTATCATGTTCCACATGTACGGACGTGGTGAAAGACAAGGGTCAACTTCCGTATGCAGCTCTTGTGACCAAATTATTCAGACATTTGAACGTTCGGCCTCCCGGATTTTCTATGTTCGAATGTGCGATCACATGGTGGTGGGACCGAGAATGGTCACTAAAATGCGTCGAAAGAACTCAACAAGGCATTGGAGAAATTCAAGGAGAAAACTCCTGTCAAGACTCATCTTTTATCTTCGGCTGCAAAGAGGAAAGGGAAGGAGCCCATGGTTGCTCCTTCGAGGAAAAGAAGAGCTCTCATCATTGAGGATGAAGAGGATGAGGATGATATCACTATTTCTGCATTGGCTTTGAAGAATTTGAGTCGTCTGTTCCAAATTTAACTGAGCAACAAGAAAAAGACTCGTTGAGACAGAAAGCGAGAGATCGAAGAAAGAGAAGAATTGGAAGCGAGAGGAGAAAGAGGCGGAGGAGAGAGATGCGAGAGGAGGAGAGAATTCAGGAAGAAGAAGAAAGAAAGAGAGAGGAAACGAGAGCGGGATGAATACTTTTCTCCAACGAAGGCATGGAAACGGGGGGAGATCCGAGAAAAGAGGAACGTCCTCATTCCCTGTCACCAGTGAAGGAATAAGTCGTTCTCCAGCCAATCCAGAGGACATCTATGCTTCTCAATTTCCTGAGGAGGAACATGATATTTCATCGCCCAATCTGCGTGACCATGCTAATCTGCCTTCATCTGCACATACTCAATCTGATCGTGCAGAAGCTAGTACTCAGACTGATAATTCGGCAGACTTTCGCAGAATTCTTGATGTTCTCCTGGAGATGCGAGGTCAAATATATGCTCGGGATGCGTCTACGTAAACTTAAAAATGCGGGACAAACCTCTTCGGTTTCTTTGCATGATCAAATTCAAGCCCTTGCTCGTCAAGTCCAATTAAATGCTAAGGGAGAAGATGTGGTGCAACTGAAGGAGGATTTGAAAAAGCTGGAAGGGATTGTCCGAGTCAATGGGAGATTTCCAGCTTGTTCGTGTTCCCAAGCAATCTTAATTTTTTATTCTCTTTTCATCTCTACCTTTTTTAATGATGACAAAAAGGGGGAGAGATGTGGTGCAGATTCGATTCGTTGTTTAACTTGTCTTTTGTGTTTGGTTTGTTTGGTTTTGGAGGTTTTGGACTGGTTTTGGATTTGACTGCTTGAACATTTATTTGTCTTAAATAATATTGTTATCTCATGGCTTTGTTCATTTACAAGACTAACCTATCTTCTGTGGATGCAGATTTTAGTGTTATTACTAAGCCTCTTATTTTTGTGAGATATCCATATTTGTCTAAGTAATGTTTTGCAGGTCAAAGATATCCAAATCTGCAGGAAAGTTTTGTCACCATCAAAAAGGGGGAGATTGTTGGAGAAATCGTCCTTGAAGTATTTTGAAGCTGACAAAACGTTTCCATCAGTCTAGTCTGAAGACTTGTAGACTCTTCCATCAAAGTCTGAAGACCTCCGGATCACCAGACTCAAGACTCAGAGTCTATCGCCAGACTCAAGACTCAGAGTCTATCGCCAGACTCAAGACTCAGAGTCTATCGCCAGACTCAAGACTCAGAGTCTTTCGCCAGACTCAAGACTCAGAGTCTATCTCATTGACAGTCACTAGACCGTCGATGAAGGCTTATCCAGAACTAGATGTTTCATTAAGGATTTGACCTTATCGACTGGAGAAAATCTCTTGGCTGGTTATAGCATGTCGGAATCTTTTATTCAAATCAAGATTGATTCAGGGATGATTGGATCCGATGATTGACGAAGTATACTTGGAAGGTTCTACTTATGGAAACCAAGATCCTGATTATATGGGCGAGCAGGATTGATGGGCTATCGTCATGTTCCTTAAATAGCTCGAAGATCTTCCTAATTGATTCTGTCCAACGGGTAGATTGGAAGAATTCCTTTGGTAAGTGCCAACGGGTATGATGGCATAAAGGAGTATATAAGGAAGACGTTTTAGTTGTTCGAGAATAGTACGAGAGAAGAATTCCAAAGTCTGAAGCTCTCTGTTCTTAGTCAAATAAATTGTTGAGCAATATCTTATACACAAAAGAGAGTCTATATCTTTGAGAGACCTTGAGGAAGTGTAGTAGAGTCTCTACTCTGTGAAATCAAGGAAGAGCATTTTTGTAACAACTCTTTTTTTCATAGTGAAATCCAGCCGGTGGGCTGTCAGTGCTGAAGAGTGGATGTAGGCTTGGAATAAGCCGAACCACTATAATCTCTTTGTTCATATTCTCTTCCCTACTCTCTTTTACTTTGATCGAATCTTGTTAAAAGAAAAACTCTCATCTCTTTATCTATTATTGAATGCTGCACACTTATCTCGAAAATATTGTTTTTACACCTATTCACCCCCTCTAGGTGCTTATACTAGCTCTATCACATGGGTCTAAGGCTAACACAAGGCCAACTTCTTGTCTCCATAGGGACCTTGAACTGAACACGACGCCTCTCTATACTACGAGTCTGAAAAATAATAAACAACAATGGGGTGAGATATAAATCTCAGCGAATTAACAATCTAAGCTCCGATTAGGATGAGAATTCATTTCAAAAGTAACCTAAACATGCAATAGTATATAATCTTACTTCACCTTGGTACATCCCTACGTATTGATACATTCTATATGACAAGTATAATCAATAACCAGAATACATAACTCTCATGCACCAAGTAATTACATGAGTCTCGATTTTAAGGTAAAACCCATTTTGGCCCGTCCCATACCGTGCCTCATAGTTTTACCTCATAATCAAGCGTAATGCAACACAATCATTCTCACGTATTCCGATTCTTATTACCCCTTGGGCCATGATCAACACAAGAGTCAGCGATCTTCCGGCATAATCGGGCATCTTCCCACCCCATTAGATGGCATCATCTAGAGCCCTCACCTAGATGGCATTCCCTAGAGGAGTATCGGTCTGGCCTTAACTACGACTCGGCATCCGGACCTCCGCTAGGCATCCAATAAACGTTGGGCATTGTTCCCAAACTCCTTGGGTGACAGGTTCAATTAAGTGACCATACAAGTACACCAACATTCAAGCCAATTTTATTTGTCGTCAATAGTCCCTAGTGTAAAATAATTCGTGCTCAAATAACAAATCTCAAAAAATCTTTGCACTTAAAATTCCAGAGAAATAATTGCACGTGGTTACGTACTTAAAATTAACCCACCAAATTTTGCACATTTTCATTTTAAAACCCTATTGCCCCATTTAACATGTAAAACACAGCATCCAAACATGATATCTTAAAGTTCGCCATTTTCTTTTCAAATAAACCTTATTTGAAAGTAGCATTTAAACTCATGATTTGTGCTATCAATAACATGGAGATGCGACTCCTCAAGTGTCATAACTTTGCACAAAGGGATACTTAAGTACCATAACTTACGAAAGGTACACTTAAGTGCCACATTCGAAGAAAAATGAATCACTTAAGTGCCACTCCGGTCAAAGTCCGACCAAAACGCTGAAGTAGCATTTTTCCGGCGAAGCAAGCCCAAAACTGTGATGACCCAGACCCGGGGCAGTACGGAACGATGCCGTTTTGCATGCTGACGTGGCCAAATAATGCAAAAACGGCGTCGTTTTGGACTGATGTGGTAAAAAAATAATATAAAAATTAATTTAATTTAATTTAAAATTAAATTTAGTTAAAATATTAAAAAATAATAATTTCAAAATTAAATTTAGTTAAAATATTAAAAATAATAATTTTAAAATAAATAAATAAATAAATAAGAAAAGGGGGTGGTGGCTAAGGGCTAATTTTGAAAATTTTTTAATATTTTAACTAAATTTAATTATTTTAATATTATTTTTTTACCATGTCACCCCAAAATGACGTCGTTTTGCATTATTTGGCCACGTCAACGTTGCAAAATGGCGTCGTTTTTGGGCTCGTCAATAAAAAATGCCATGTCAGCGTTTTGGCTGGACTTTGAGCCGGAGTGGCACTTAAGTGATTTGTTTTTCTTCGAATGTGGCACTTAAGTGTACCTTTCATAAATTATGACACTTAAGTGTCCCTTTATGCAAAGTTATGGCACTTGAGGTATACTTTTCTCCAATAACATGGCATTATAAGCTCAAACAATTAGAATTATGCATAATTTCATCCAATAAATCAAGTATGAAATTCTATTTAATTGCTAATATGTCATTAATTGCACTTATATTGATTAATTAGTGCTAAAAGTGATTAATTAAGCTAACAACGATTAATTATACTAACCATGATTAATTAATCTAAACATGATTAATTACATTAACCACAGTTACTTTGAGCTAATTACGGTTACTTTAAACCAACTATGGTTAATTAATCCAGCCATAGTTATTTTACACTAACTATAATTACTTTAAACCAACTATGGTTAATTAACCCAACCATAGTTATTTTACACTAACTACGGTTACTTAACCTTATCATGGTTACTTAAACTAATCATAGTTGCTTAAACTAATCGTCCTTAATTACTTAACCATAATTAACTAACATTAACTGTCAATAACCATAATCTAATCATATTCCTAAACGCAATTAACCTCCTAATTAAGGATTGGGAGTAAACTCACGGTTTTCAGATGGCAGTGAGCTCACAGCGACAACAACGCGACTGTGTTGAGAACTTGGGTCTCGTAGCTTGAGCGGAGACACAAACGGTGCTTGGTGGTGGCTCGACACTTGAGACCTATGGCTTAGCTAAGGAGAGATGGGTGCTTGGTGGTGGCTTGTGACGGTGATGAGGTTGGTGAGTGGCGGCATGAGGAATGGGCGACATGGACGCGGCGATGAGAGTTGGTTTGCAGTGGTGGTGATGGTGAACAAGGGAAGAAGAAGAAGACGATGATGATCAAGATGAAGAAAATGAAAGCAAAATGGAGGGGAAGGAAAAGGGATGCTTCGACTGAAACGGTGGAGGGAGAAGAACGTGAGGGGTGCGGAGAAGGAGGGAGAGAAAATAATCTTGAGATTTTCCAAGATTTTCATCATTTGCAATCCAACACAATCCCTTAAAATCCTCTCATTCTTTCTTTTATTTCATTTGCCCTCTAGTCCATAAATGCAAGGGCATTTTGGACATTTCATACACTTTTTGTCCAAACTTTCCAATTTTGCCTTTGGGCTTGCTTGTTTGGATTGGGCTTGGCAAGCTTGGGCCTCCTTGGCTAATCCCCATGGGCGTGAGGCCCAACAACCCTTGATTGGCCTAACTTTTCTTTTCGACGTCCAATTTTCGATTAATTAACCCTTTTTCCGAAAATTTTATGTTTGCCGATAAATTAACGAGCAAATGAGGCGACGTTTATAGAATTAGTTTTGAAACTCTCAAAAGTTCGATACCTGAAATCAAATCAAATTTCATGATTAAAATCAATCAAATGCGACTTTGGTAAGACCTAAACTATCAAGCAGCTTTTAAAAGTTTTCACGCGGTTGATTGTGGTCAATAATTTTCGATCCACATTTCTGCCTCTTTGAATCATGTAATCGCGATGATTCAATTATATACTCTAAGTACAAGATCGATAGAGAATCGATTTATCGTCATTTGACACAAGTATCGTAATCGTGCGGAATCACTTGCAAATTGACTACGTACTTCCGTCGAATAGATTTATTTCCGTTCACTTATTGACTTATAATAGCGTAGTATTGACCTTTGTCGATCCTTGTGGTCGAGCGGTCAATCCATAATTGAATTCTTTAGTCTTTTGCGTTTTAACACTTTACAGTCTCGCACAATAGATTAGTTAACTCATGAGTAATCAGTTTAGAGTAAATTAACTATCAGTGCGTCGATGAAAATAACCATTTTTATATATTTCAAATGGGGGCTAAATTTTGGGATATCACTCTTTCCTTCGTAATTTCAGATAAACTCTATCCCACCTTAGATCAACCCCCGTAAAACAATAAATTATAATATCAACTAATGTAGTGCATATTGGGAAAACTCTTATAAGAGATACTCATTGTCCTTGAGCTTGTGGATGAGATTGAGGTGAAAGTGATTGAAATTGCCATCATCCTTGTTGAGCTTCATAGCAGCAGTGGCAACGTCCATTGATAGAGTCCGCAACTTCACCACCGTTGACCAGGGAAGTCCCTTTTTAAGTTTTTCAACTAAGTAGCATTGACACTAACACGTGATACGCAACACGACAAGACACAACATGCCAACATATCGTTTTTCAAAAAATAGAGAATTTCGATACGTTGGGATACGTTGTATATTATATGTATATTTTATATATAAATAATAAATTATAATTTTTTATGATTATTTCACTCAAATTAATCTAATTTAAATTCACAAATAAATAAATAATAATAAAATCCTATAATAAATTTACACTAAAAACATTAATCCACAATTTATTAATATATTTCATTGTTTTAATTTGACAAATTCAACTCCATTTCAATAAATTCAAAATACTTGGAAAGAAAAAAAAAAGTAATTCACATTCTAGACTTGGGTGTCAGACGTGTCGAAAGAAAAAAGAAAAAAACTTGAAGATAAATTGTGTATCACAGAGGTGAGAATCAAACGAGAAGACAAGAAAATATTAGGTTTTTCTTCTTTCCAAATTAGTTATTTTTATTATTGATTTTTATTTTTTTCACATGTATATTTTGACTCTTCATTTATTGAAATTTTTAAAATTGACCTTGTATGTCGAAATCGTGTGTCGGAAAGTCGCATGTCGGACTTCCGACTTGAGTGTCAAAAAAATTGTCCAAGTGTTGAATTTTCCGACATGTGTTGATTGAGTATCGGAGAGTATTCGAGAGTGTCCAACACATGTTAAAGTATCTGACACGACATGAAAGCTCTCGGAAAGTGTCAGTACTTCATAGTTCTTCAGGACTTCTGTAGAGATGAGAATCTCCAACTTATTATTTTATACCCTTTTTTGGGGGCGGTTATCTCTCCAAGTTCATCCCTAATTTGACCATAAAGAAAAAAACAAATAGATAAATACTTTTTCACTTTCCCCTTCTCGGAAATGGCATTTTATGAAATTAAATGTCGTCCTAGATATATTTGAAAACTGGGAAACAAAAGATTTGTTCTCAAGTTTCAAAATAATTGTTAAAATAAAATGTGGTTCGAATTGTATTTGTATGTCTAAAAAAATATAATAAATGAAAGCCAAATTATTAGAGGGATTGAAGAAAAAAATAGATAGAGTTAAAGTCACAACTTGGCCTTCAAAACATTATTAATGTTAATCAGCATTCTAAATTATCCTTAAATTATGGTTATCTTTATCCATGTTGATCCTTGAGATCAAAATAAATATTGAAGTGCTGACATGACCTACAATCGACCAAACCAAAAAAAGTGACGTGGAATAGAAACTTCATACAACACGAAAATAGGGAGCGACTTCCGAATCAACACCTCATACATAAACCTACAAATGCCACAAAGTAACGACTACATGGCTAAGAGTCTAAGACACAAACTTTACTCACATGTCAATTGCATCTTTTTGATTTTGCTATGATTCTATAATTGCATTATAAAAGACAATTGTGATTCTGTCATCTCATTTGCAAGACCACATCACATATTTGTTTTCTCTGAACCTTCGCCACGCTATATTAAACTAACATAAACACGACCCCTCTCCATCTTTGGCCATTGCACCCCGAGCCTTTCGCCACCCACAGCGGCTTGCCCTCCTTCATCGTCAAGTTCTCAACATCGTCTCCAACGCCTCAAAGACGACGAAGGCTGCTTAAGACCTCTAAATATGGAGGCTTTTTGGACGAGCGCTCAACACATGCACCGTCGAGCTTTGTTGTAAGTGGCAAGCTTAAAGTCGGCATTGTTGAGCTTCGGGACTACAAAGATGAAGGAAATAACGGATGACAGAGTCCTTGAGCCATGCCTAAGAACATGGATGTGGATGTGGAGGCTCGGACGTGTTGAGGGGGAAGGATTCATCATCCGTGCGACGCTCACTATCACCAATGATTGCTGTGGTCGAAGGCATAATGGCAATTATCGCCAGTTGCTAATGGGTTTTGGGTACACTAGTCAAAATGTGTCCACAACCCATTTATAAACCCATGTTTATTTAATTAAGTCGTTAATGACTCACTTATTATTTACGAGACCTGGATTTACAAGACCACCCATAATGGGTTTTAAAATTAAGGAGGTCAAAACTTTTGGATGGAGACAAATGAAAGGAGAGAAGATTTGATGTTGCTTTTGTAGGGAAACAGTCAGGTGCGATGGGATGTAAAAAATGTTGGAGACGTGGCAAAATCTGATGAAAGGGAGAACAAAAGGGTACAGTAATGAGCACAATGTTATAGCTACTTGAGTATTAACTATTACGTTAGTTTTCTACTTATTATACTTGATTATAATATATTATCAAAATTAATTTTTCCATCATAAGATGATGAGTTGAAAAAAGGAATTTGTTATATTTTGTTGGTACAACCACGATGGGATATGATTAAGATGCACTGGTTCATTTTGATTTAATATGATGGAGAGACATTTTTTGAAAGAAAGTAAGGGAAGTTATATAAATAACTTCTAAAGATAACCACGAAAGTTAGTTGAAGAAAGAACATTCAGAAACTATGGTTCTCTATTATCACGCCGATCCTTGAGTGCGTGCACATCCCTCTCTGGTCGATAATATTTTGCGACTTTTCAGAACGAGTGCTTACCATTTCATTTTATTGCACATGTGAAAGCGAAAATAAATCTCCTAACAATAATCATCTCAGGATATAATAGCAGGACAACAAATTCACAAACAAACATGTCTTTATAAACAACGGGTTTGGATACAAAAAAAGTCAAGTCAAAAGTCTACAAGAAGATCGGCTCTCAAAAACAAAGGTATTGTCCTACGACATACTAGTCAGACCCAAACACCAATCCTTCTAACTCCACCTCCATAGACTCCGGGACTTTGGTTCTCCACGACCACTTTCTAAGGACCTGAAAATGATTATACAATAATCAATGAAACAATGTCTCAGCAAGTCCACGCTCTAAACCCCGATCAGGAGGGTAATACGCCTAGAGGCATCCTAACCACACAATCATGCATTTAGCATAGAGGACTTACCTCGCCTTAGTTCCACCCTACTAGTCAGTACAATCAAATACTCGACCAAACAATTCAATTCAATCATCAATTAGTCGACTCATTCGATTTGATGCCATCTATGAACTCTGTTGATTCGAATCCTGCTCACTTAAGCTGAAATAGATATACTCATTTATCATTACTCCCCAAATCTGATGTCTAAAATTTGTTCACCGAAACTGCTAGATAACTTGTGCTCGCCGAAGCTGCTAAATAACATGTGCTTGCCGAAGCTGCTAAATCAATTATTGCTCACCAAAGCTGATATTTATAGTGCTCACCGAAGTTGCTAGATCAACCAATGCTCACCAAAGCTGCTAAAGTATTATTTGCTCACCGAAACTGCTAGAGATCTATAATGGTATTAATGCTCCTCGAAGCTGAACCACGATGCATTACTCTCGGCCAAGGATTTTGTGCTTTGCACATCGATTCCTCAATTAAATACCCAACTTGGCCTAATTACATCATATTAAAGTGTACCCGATAAAAATAATCATGTGTAGGTACACAGTCGGCTTGAACCAAAAATATAATATCTTTACTTTAGAAAATCCCACTATTTATACAGAGTCTGAAAGTATTTTTGGCGTTGTAAACCGATGCTAATTTCTAATTAATTAAATAAATTATACAATTTTGGGATAAATTCTCAAAATTACAACTTAATTTCAAATTGCACAATATAGCATTCAATTGAAGAAATTAACCACACCATTAAAATCAGCACAAAATTCCGATCACCGGCTATCCCGATCTAATTTCTGAAAAATTAATTAATAATTAATTAATTTCTGAAAAATTAATTATTAATTAATTAATTTCTAAAATTAATTAAATAATCATAATTAATTACCATAAATACTAACCTAGGCCAAAATTGCTAAATTAAATACCGATATGGGCCCGGAAAATTCTCAAACCCTTCTAGATAAATAGCACATCATATCTAGGCCTTGATTAATTTAATTTAACCACCTAACATGCATAAATAACTAATTAAATCACTAATCTAATATAACTAACCACCTAAGTCCTAATTAAATTAAAATAAACACCCATTAAATGTCATTAGCCTACTAATAAGAGTTTAGTGCATAAACTCAGTGGTTTATTGCAGAAACCAGTTCACCGCGACAACGATGCGACGGCGGCCGAAATTTGAATTTTCGGCAACGTCGACAGACACTCGTACCAGGCCTGAAATTGGTCCAACAAATCTTAGCCCAAATTGAGATTTGTTATTGCGTTGGACTTGGGCTTGCTTCGCAGGCTTGGGCTCGGAACTGGCTTGATTGCGAGGGCCTCAAGTGAGCTGGAATTGGGCCGATGATGGGCTTCAAATCTGGGCTGGGCTGCTGCGAAACTTTCTGGACTAAAATTCACGGCTGAACTTAAGTTGGGCTGAAGATACGGGCTTCAAAGCTGGACTGAAGCTTGCAGATTTGGGCCGCTGAAATTTGTTGGGCTGAGCGCTGCCAACCGAAGCCGAAACGCAGGAGCTGGCGTAGGGGAAATGGGGTTGCTTCGCTGGATCCGCGTGGGGTGAAGACCGGTGGACTTGCGGCTCGGACGATGCTGTTGCTTCGCTGGAATTCTGGGGCTTCTTCGATCAACAAAAATGGGATGAAGATGGAGGATTTGACTCGGTGGATGGGTGAAGGACACGCGGCAGTGAGGGGGTAATTCGGTGGAGTGGATGAAGCTGCAGACGTCCACGTGAAAGCTTCGATTGAGAGAGGTGGACTTGGAGGAGAATTCGTGGGCTGAGGGCATGGGGCTTCGGTCAACTGTGGGTTTTGTTGGGGAGAATAGTTGACCGGTGGGACAAGAAATGGTGGAAGAGCAGGCGTGGGTTGGCTGATCGACGGAAGAGAAAATGAAAGCCAAAGGAGATGGAGTTGATCGAATAAGGAAGAAGACAGAGGGAAAGGGAGCGTGCGTGAAAAGCCAAGCTTGAAGGTCAAAGTAAAATATCTATTTCATCATTTTCCTTGGACCAAAAGTGTCCATGCATATCCTTGTGTCCCCCAAATACTTTCTAGCATATAATCTCCACAATTTAATCCACTTTGGTGCCAAAATTCCAGCCCTCAATCTAAGCTCCGAATTTCACAATTTAAGCTTCAATTTCTTCTCCGATTTCCCCAATTCAATGTCCAATTTCGTCGAAGAAAAATCCCACAAACTTCCTATAAGTTCCCAACACCCAAAGGTTCGGTATAAAAGCCAAAATTTCCTTTAACTTAGCCCATCCGAATTTTCCGTTCTTTTTCCGCAACGTCCGAAACGATTTTCCGTAAAAATCTAAGAATCTCTGAAAATTTTTCGAAGGATGAATCGACATTTCTAAAATAGATCGTGACACCACAGAACTTTTAATTTCTGAAATCGAGTTCAAATTTGCTGTTAATTTCAATTACGGGCATCGGATACCAAAACGATAAAAAAATCGGTCTAGTACCGATCGACAAGTATCTACAATCCGGTCCATACTCTGATCACATATCTTAGTCAAATCGACTTATCTCCGGTCTCTGATCGATTTCTGACAATGTCATAATGACCCTTGCAGACCAACACGGTCGAGTAGTTAATTCCGAGTCGAATTCTCAAGTCCATTGCATTTAAATTCCTTAATTGCTTCCCCAAATAGTCCAATTATCTCGTGAATGATCAACTCAGAGAATAGCACTATAGGCGCGTCGATAAAAAGGCCCGATTTATCTAATCAAAAACGAAATCTAAAAATTCAGGCTGTCACATCTATTCTCTCTTCTCTCTACCATCAACGAACAAAGAACAAAAAGGCTTGCATTTTCTACTTTGAGAAAACTATCGGCATTAATGCTATGGAATGTGAATATTTTTCTCGTGATTGTATTCGGACCATTGTGAAGTCGTATCGTCCATCATTCACATGTGATTCTACATACATTCTTGGGTAATCCGTTTGTTGCGCATCAAATAAGTTAGTCGTTTCTTTTGTCGACTTCTCTTCCAACAGAATTAGGTCAAATTTATATTTGATTTAAACTTTAATATGAACATTCTACGGGTGGAATGAACTTTCCACCGAATTTGTCCCAACCAAAACAAGTTTGGATGGGAATAATTAATTAATCAAGTCAAACACGCATAATTTAAAGACAAAATTGAAGTCTTCATCAATTTTTTTGGGAGTTGTTGACAAAATCTATGCGAGAGATCTAAATACTTAATCAAGGGGTTGGACTACGAAGAAAGAGACATGTTTGTAAAACAGAGGACGTGCGGACCCCTGGAGTGCCATAACTTTGCACGGTGTCGTAATTTTAACTTACGAAAGGTACACTTAAGTGCCAAAATCAGAGTAAAATAGATCACTTAAGTGCCATAACTTACGAAAGGTACACTTAAGTGCCAAAATCAGAGTAAAATAGATCACTTAAGTGCCAATACAACCAAAGTCCGGCCAAAACGCCGACGTGGCATTTCTCCGGCGAAGCAAGCCCAAAACGACGCCATTTTTCACGCGATGTGGCCAAATAATGCAAAAACGGCGTCGTTTTGGGCTGACATGGTAAAAAATATATATAAATTTAATTTAAAATTAAATTAAATTTATTAAAATTTAAAAAAATTTTAAAATTTTAAAATTTTAAAAAATATTAAAAATTCTAAAAAAATTTAAAAAAAGGAAAGGGGGTAGGCGGGCTGGGGATCATCCCTCAGCCACCGTTGCCGCTGCCCCACCACCGCCGAGAAGGGCTGGCTACGGCAGGGGGAGGGTCGACCGGGATCGCCGAGCCCTGGCCAGGGGTTAGCGACCCCGGCCGACCGGCGGCGAGGGCCGCGAGCCCCTGCCACTGGCCACAAATTCGACGAGGGTCACGGCCCTCGCCACTAGCCACAGATCTGGGGAGGGTCGCGGCCCTCGCCCAGATCCGGCGAGGGTCGGTGGCCCTTGGTCCGGCCGAGCGGGGGCCCGTGACCCTGGCCGAATTTGGGCGAGGGCTGCGACCCTCGCCCCTATCGGCCGGGGTCGCCAGCCCCTGGCTAGGGCTTGGCGCCCCCGGCCGACCCTCCTCCCGCCGTCGCCCGGCCCTTCCCTTCGGGCGGCGCGGGGCCGGCTAATCCCTTAGTCACCTCCCCCCCCCCCCCTTTCCTTTTTTTTTTAAAATTTTTTAAAATTTTTTTTAAATTTTTATAAATTTTATAAAATTTTATATTTTTTTAATTTTTTTAATTTTAAAATTATTTTTAAAATATTTTTACTAAATTTAATTTTAAAATAATTTTTTAATATTTTAACTAAATTTAATTAATTTTTATTTTATTTTTTTTATCACATCGGCCCAAAACGACGCCGTTTTTGCATTATTTGGCCATGTCAGCGTGCAAAACGGCGTCGTTTTGGGCTGATTTTGCCGGAAAAATGCCACGTTGGTGTTTTGGCCGGACTTTGGCCGGAGTGGCACTTAAGTGATCCGTTTTTCTTCGAATGTGATACTTAAGTATACCTTTCGTAAGTTATGGCACTTAAGTATCCCTTTATGCAAAGTTATGGCACTTGAAGCGTTCTTTTGCCGTAAAACAGAATTATATTACTCATGGAGTCATGATAGCTTATTCATTCTTTCTTTTTTTCATGTTTTTCAGGTTTCTCAATTAGTAGCCGTAAGAGCGAGAGCATTATCGTGAAAAATTTTGAGAGCTGGATATTTGGATATAGTTTAAGGTTGTGTTCTTTGGAGAAAGGACAGCCAAGTCACTCCCTCATCCCTACAAAATTTGGGGCGTGACACGAATGACCGGGGAAAAAAAAAATTTGCAGAGATGCCCCAATACTTCCATGTGGAACCAAATGCAGGGCATATTCCATAGAAGCGAGAGAGATGTGAAAAAAGTGCCGAAGTCTGGTAATCACCAAGCTAGCCATTTTCATGTTCCTGTGGAAGGGTTTTTGAAGCATCTACAACACGCTAAGAATTTGAAGCCATCGAGACGTAACGGTGTAAGTGTCCACGAGGAGAAGAAATTGCGGTGGTGGCCATGGCGGGATGAAGCTGCCTAATAGAGGACAAGTGAAGCTAAAGTTTAAAAGGCCATAGATGATAAAAAAAAAATTGTCTATGTGATTCGATATGCTCTATATTTGTCTCACGTCTTGTAAATTGCTTAATTTTATGAGATGCATGTTTGTTGTAACTCTAGATCTCATGCAGGGAATTATCCTCAGATGTTTGGGAGATGAGTCTTCTTATTAAAATGTGGGCTCTTTAGTAACTTGGTTTAAAGTCTTTGGCAGCAACCAATTCATATGAGATCGGATTTCACACAGAAGAATTATACATCGATCAAATTTACAAGTTAAAATCACTCTCTCCTAAATCCAAATTCAATATGTAGAATAGGGCCACATCAAAAGATTACTTGTTTTATTTATTATATAGAATAGCTTTGTGAGCTATTTTTATTCAAGATCACATTTCCTCCCCCTTCCCCTATCTGACCACAGGTGGTTCAGTGACATTGCCATTTTCATCAATCCAAACATATACTCGGTTACAACAAACTTCCGTATAACCAGTTCCGTTTTTCGCCGATTTCAATATGACCGCCGCGTCCACATTGTCCTTCTCGATCACCGCCTTTGCTTTCTCTCCATTTTGTCCCACCAACTCAGGCCAAGAGCGGCCTTGTTGATCTGCAATTAATCATGCACCACCCTCGATCTTAGATTATGTCGCCACACCTAACTAATATTGCATGCCTCATTATCCGACTAAATTTCATACGCTCCAAAATCCAAATTGTTGGCGGCTTACATTATGAAAACAGTTGGTGCAAATTAACAATATCGCAAGCTAGGAAAAGATAAATAAAAAGAACATAAGGCTTTTTGAGGCGTACTATAGCAGCAGTCAAATTGAGTGCAGCAAGGTGGGTAAGGGTACTTGGATCCACTCCCCATGTTTCTGATCCTTCTTCTAATAAAGTTAGAGGCAAATTATATGAAATGTTGTCTTAAGCACAACCCTTTTTATATAACCATTTTCACACACTTTAGGCAGTAAATCTTCGTCTAGTATTATGAGCTTTTATATGGAGCAAGTAAATCGGCCAGTAAATCCTTAGTAATCATCTAAGTAAAGCAAGTAATCTGGCTTTAATGATTTTCCCTAAGATGGAAGAATGGATGATTCTATTCTCCAAAAAGTAAAATGATAACTCGACATAAACATCATCGTGGGTAGAGGTCTCGGCAAACATGACTGCCATGAGTTGAAATCTGGATGAACTCGTCATGGCTCAAAGGCGGGAAAAGCGTTAAAAAAAAGTCATAAACGTTTTGTATTTGTGCCAATTTAGTCATAAATCTTTTTTTGGTGCTAATTTAATCCTAAACATTTTTACTTAGTGTCGATTTAGTCATTTCCAGCCAATTTTGGCTAGATTTTGCTGACTGGACGCCGGCCGGCTAACGTAGCCTGATCGGTGCTAATGTGGACAACTTTTAATAATATCTTAATATTTTTGAATTTTTTATTTTTATTTTTATTTTTATTTTTTCTATTTTCCTTCCCCTCCTCCAGATGGTCATCGGACCTCGACGACTGGCCAGAGGCGACAACCAGCTAAGTCGACCTCGCCGACCACCTAAGTCGACCTCGCCGACCACCTCGCTAGTGGCCGCTAGGGCGGCCTCGCGCCGCCGGCGACCGACGGACGACGGCTGGCGACCGGCGGATGGTGGTCGGCGACGACGGATGGACGACCGGTTCATAGCAAGGATGAACAATGAGAAGATTTTTTATTTCTCATTTTTGTTCCAGAAATAGAAAAGTAGAAAATTTTTACTTCTAATTTATATTCTAAACCTATTTCTAGAACAAAAATCTATTTCAGAAATAGAAAAATTGAATAATTTTATCAAACAGATTTCTATTCTAGAAACAAGTCTGGAATAAAAAAAATTGTTTCTGGAATAGAAATCGTAGTTTGTCATGCACCCCTCAATGGCTTGGAAACCAATCACCCCCTACCAATACTTTCATTCATCTCCTCCGTCTAAATTGCTCCAGGTGAGCCACCAAAAATTTGGGCTTATCCTGCATTGCAGTGACTTCATGAGTCTAGTCTTACTGCAATATCTGGAAGAGTAAAGCAAGCGCCTCTGTGGTTTGTAGGCAAAAACGAGTGGTATCAGGACTCGGCACCTTCCGACTCAGGAGGGTCATGGCTGTTGGGGATCTTTCAAAAAGAAAAGAAAATTGCTTTGTTTTCCTACGTTCAAGTTGTCTCTTGCCAATGGCTACAAAATGGCTACTGCAACAACTTTCGTATAAAATGGAGGGGAGTAAAAACCGTTGAGTGAGATAGAGATTATGTCGATGCCTTCTGAGAGGGCAGCTTTAGAGATTAAGATTATGCCAATGCCCTCTAAGACGGCAGCTTCAACTCCCACTAGCACGTCGGACATAAGACAGAATTCTGTAGGGCACACTTTAAAGCTTCAACAAGGCGAGCTCTGAACTTTGTTTTATGTCGATTTTCTCGCTGAACAATTTATCAAATTACATAGACAATCGATATGCTCTGTATTTGTCTCACTTCTTCTAAATTGCTTAATTTTATGAGATGCGTGATGTGCTATTATATATTTAGATATCATGTGGGGAATTGTCCTGAAGTGTGTGAAAAGATGAGTCTTCTTATTAAAATGTGGGCTCTTTAACACCTTGGTTCAAAGTCTTTGATAGCAATTGATTCATATGAGACCGGATCTCACATGGAAGAATTATACAAATTGATTAAACTTATAGGGTATAATCACTCTCTCCAAAATCCAAATTCAATATATAGAACAGGGCCACATCAAAAGATCACTTATTTCATTTATCATATTGAATAGCTTCATCAGCAATTTTTATCAATATCACATTTTCCCCCTTATTTGACCACAAGTATTATAGCGACATTACCATTTTCATCAACCCAAACATATACTCCGTTATAACAAACATTCATTAAAACCTAAGTCCATCTTTCGCCGATATCAATATGACCTTCATGTTCACATCATCCTTCTCGATCACTACCTCTGCTTTCTCTCCAATTTGTCCCACTAACTCAGGCCAAGAGTGGCCTAACTCCTTTGCAATAATCATTTACCAACCTCGATCTTAGATTATGTTGCCACACCTAACTAATATTGCATGTCTTATCATCCGACTAAATTTCATACACTCGAAAATCCAAATTATTGGCGGCTCACATTACGAAAACGGTCATGTAAATTAGCAATATCGGAAGCTAGGAAAAGAGAAATAAAAGGAACATAAGCCTTTTTTGGGGCGTACCAACACAACATTCCAATTAAAAGCTGCAAGGTGGGTAACGGTACTTGGTTCTGCTTCCCATGTTTCTGATCCTCTTAAAATAAAGTAAATGCAAATTATGCACAACCTTTTTTACATAATCGTTTTCCTTATATTCTAGGCAGCAAATGTATCGACTACTATTATGAGCTTTTAAAGAAAATTACTCACGATCATCTAAGTAGAGCAAGTAAATCCCTAGGAATCATCTAAGTAAAGCAAGTAATCTAGCTTTAATGACTTTCCTTGAAATGGGAGGATAGATGATTCTATTCTCCAAAAAGTAAATTAATAACTCAACTTAAAGTCGTCATCATGGGTTGAGATCTCGGCGGACTCGTCATGGCTCTGAGGCACCTCATTTCAGCGTGCTCGGCCAATCGTAGCGAGCATAGAAGTCAACACGCTCGCCGAGCTGGCTGTAAGACTTATGGGCCACGGCTCGATTTTCTGATACAAT
Source organism: Eucalyptus guilfoylei (assembly GCA_016097605.1). Taxonomy (NCBI): domain Eukaryota; kingdom Viridiplantae; phylum Streptophyta; class Magnoliopsida; order Myrtales; family Myrtaceae; genus Eucalyptus; species Eucalyptus guilfoylei. Next base: position 17,821,368 of record CM027869.1, on the reverse strand, counting down.
GAAGTGTCATGGGCCCTGGTGACTTCTTGAGCTTTGTGGGTTTTCAATTGAGTTTGCAATTACCTATTTCATAAGATCTGGGCCTAATTGGACAAACCAATGGACCTGATCTGATGGGCTTGAGTTTTGTCATTTTATTTTATTTTGTTTTATCTCTCCTTTTATTTGTTTAGCTACAGTGTATGCTTGACTTATTAGCATAAACGCTGGATACGGTCAAAGGTTCGAATCTAAAAGAAGAAAGGGCCGAAGTATAAACCCAAATTTGGCAACATTCAGTGACTGAACCACACAATCAGGCATGATGTAAAATAAAGTATTGAACTGTTGACGTGGGCTATAACGTCAATATGGACCTAATCAAAAGAAGTGATATGAAATAAAATAAAAATTTAAAGCACAAATATAGAGAGGGATCTCCGAGTGGACTGCCTCCTAAATGAACCTGTGAATGTCACAAATTACCAACAACATGGCTATGAGTCGAAGACACAAACGTTACTCACATATCAATTGCATCTTTCTATTTTGTTAAGATAGTGATCTAGTGTAGATCCACCGTCTCACACGTATGCACCTCATCTGCTGTCTTGCTCACAAGATCACGCCACATTATTTGTTTTCTTTGCATTTTCACTGCACTAAATTTAGCTAACACTAACACCATCCCTCCTTCATCTCTTGCCACTCCACCCCGAGCCTTCGCCACCCAAAGCGGCTTGCCGTCCATCAGCATCTCCAGGGCCTTAAGGACGACGAAGGCTGCTCAGGACCTCTAAATGTAGAGTTTTTTAGCTGTCGACGAGCACTCAACTCACACAACGCCGAGCTTTGCCATAGACGACAAGCTTAATGTCAGCACTGTTAAGCTCCGTGGCCATAAAGATGAAGGAAATAATAGACAAGAGGAAGTCCTTGAGCCGTGCCTTGAACGATGGATATCAACGTGGTAGCTCCATCGTTGGGAGGGTTTATCGTCTGCGTGACACTCGCTACTGTCGACGGTCGCTATGCTTGAAGGCGTAGTGGCTAGGAGTGTGCAAAAGAACCAAGACCCGCCTGAACCGCCCGGAACCACCCATAATCGGTGGTTCTTGAGGGAACCACCCCAACTCTGGTTCTTTATGAGAACCGGATACCGGTCCGGTTCCCAGTTCCATGGGCGGATCCGTCGATCCTCCCACCCGAACCGGACCAATTATATTAAAATAATATATTAATTTTTAATATTAAAAAATTTGAAATTACTAATTAATAAACTCAAATCAAATAACTGAAAAAATTAAGTCAAGATCGCTTCTTTATCATCATTCCATAATGAAATGCTTGGAAAAATGCCAAAACAATTTGGCCTTAGTTAAACTAAAAAGATAATGAGGAAGAAATATCTCGTCATGCAGCTTCTGTAATATACCTTATACAGACTTGCCAAAACAAAGAAAAGAAGTTTGACTGATAGATTTTGATGTAGAACAATGAGTCCACAACAAGGAATGAATCTTTAGGCTTCATTACAAATAAAGGTTCCTAAGCATCACATAGAGGGTTTTTAAAGCATCACACCTAAGAGAAAAGAAAATGCCTAGGACACGGAATTTGCCTGCAAAATTTTATTCTGACCCATGGTAGCCATGATACAAAACAAGTTTAATCAAAATTGCTATCATTCCTTCACGATTATCGTAAGTGTTTGCCATGATATCCTTCTACAACCTCTCCAGTTGTTGTTATGGAAGTCACGTAATCGTTCTATATTGAAAATCAAAATTGTTTCGTGTCAAGATCGGTTCCATGGATCCACCTGGGAACCGGACCGGACCAGCGGTCCGGTTCCCGGGTGGATTCATGCAACTAATGGATGGATTCCGGTTCCAATTTTTCGGAACCGGTCCTTAGTGGGCGGTTCCCGGTTCTAGGTTGGGAACCGTCCGCCCGGACCATGCACATCCCTAATAATGGCAGCTGTCGCCAGTTGCTGATGGGTTTTGGGCATTGACAAATGAATTAGGAGTGAAGAGAAATAGTTAGGCGTGGTAAGGCATGTAAAAAGGTTGGACATGTGACAAAATCCGACGAAAGTGACAGCAAAGAATACATTAATGAGCATAATGTTATAGGTACCGAGGCATTGACTATTAGATCAGATATTACCTATTATTGTGCTTGGCAAATTATTTCTCTATTGAAAGAGGATGTGCTAAAATAAGAAATTAGATTTTCAGTACGATGAATATTGATATTTGATTCAGCCCCTAGTATGAACATTGTAGAGGTGGAATGGGATTTCCATCATAAATTTCCTAACCAAAACAAGGTTGGACAAAGAGGTCATCTGATCAAGTCCAACTCATATAGTTTATAAGACCAAATTGAAGTCCACATCAAATTCTTTGGAAGCTGTTGAGAAAATCTATTCGAGAGATCTAAACACATAATCGAGGCATTAGACTATGAGGTGTGAGACATGATTGTAATCTCTACTTGACTCTTGGTGGATATTGTTGACTTTGAAAATCAAAGCCTTTGTTATGTTGCTCGCCCACGTCTCATGAACATATTCATACGATCAACAGACAAATAAGTTTGAAGGGATAAATGGGAAACATATAGGAATTTTTTTTTTTTTGTGGTAATATCCTTTTTTTTTCTTTCACTTTTCATTATGTCCACACTGTAAGAATATTTTTATACTTCCAACTCAAGAACCGAATTGTAAATTCAATTCCTACTCTAATTTTTTTTTTTCAAGTGAATGTCTATGGTGAATTAATTACTGGCATGTTAATAAATCAGAACAACTTTACTTTGCTGGGAATAAAAAAGTATATTTCATGTTAAGAGAAAGGAGAATTTCTTAATAATAAATTACATTAGATTAAATTCCTAATATATTTATCTTTATTCTCTTGTTTCCATATTACATTTCCAATTTCTTATTTATTAGCTTTAAGTCTTCATTTGTAATTGAACCTTACTTTTCGTATTTACTGTATACTTAATTTGCTTTTTATTTATAGTCTTATAAAGACACCCATAGAAATTCCATATTTGAATGAAAATGAAATAGATTGCAATGATCCCTCCTGCGAAACTTGTGACTAGTGTGGCACATTAACATTGAATCTAAGTTCTCTTAACTAAAGGGAATGGGGAAAAAAATGCATTCCTGGTGTGTTGATCGAAACTTTCTTGAACTACAAACTTCTACAACTAATGATTCCCAATTAATAAAAAACAATTCAAATCTTAAGAACTGAAAATGATCAAATATAACTGTTGCTTACCTTATGCATAGTGTACATATCATCTGTAGAATGGATGTGAATTTTTAGTTCATTAAAAAATTATCATTATTTTCCCTTGAAGATTTCTTATAATGTATACATTCTTTTTTTTCAGTTTTAGATTTTTTTTTAATGAGTATTAAACTAATTTTAAGTACCTCAATCAATGACGTGGAGGATTCCTTTAAGATGACGTTTTACAATAATGATTCCTAGGCTAGCTAATACCCATGGAAATAATTATCTCTTGGAGGCCCAGACTTTCGCGTGACCTTTAAGGCCAGGACGCCGAAAACAGCGACGTTTTATCTTTTTGTTTTTTCTTATTGGTTTAGGTGCACTTTGCCACCTCGGGAAAGGCATCGCGGTCTCAGAGGTGGCTCCCCGTTATCCGTAAAGGGTTGTGGACGGGGGAAATCAATAGGGCCGGAATCTTTATCGAGACCCGGATCCCGACATCTATCCAGTCTTTCCTGGAAGTCAAAACCTTTTAAAATCTTGCTTAGAACTAACACCTTACTGTTGGTCTTGGTCTAATCCTTTCTTCTTCTCTTTTCTTTTTTTTTATTTTTTTTTTGCAATTAAATCTTTATTTATTGATGGTTTTGGTATTCGTAACTATACCTCATATACTACTTTCTTGTTTCTCTCCTTTTTTTTTAATGCTTTTGTGGGGTGGGGGAACTTGAGGACACATACCTCACACAACTTGTATTCGTGATGGGAGAGGTAGTGTAAACACGGTTGCCTCATTCGTGGCTCAACGATCATGTCATTCATCTCGATCAACTTGTGACCTTTCGCTTGTGATATGCAAGCCTGAATTCGATAGTAAAATTAGGTTATAAATGGTGCATTTGATTCGACTTTGAGAGAATGTTTTTGGGAAAATGTAAAAAATCTTGATCAAAAGAGTTTTTCTTTTTCCTTTTTTTTTTTGAAATAAAAGTAGTATTTGTTAAAATTTATTTGAAAAATAAATTTAAAAATATTTTTGACGTAAATGCCATTTGGTATGAACAATAGTTGTTAGTGACACGCCCATGGCATGCCAATCGCACGCCAATCGTACGCCTTATATGCAATAAGGCTGACTCCTAATGTCATCGCAATACAAGCCCGAATCTGTGGCAGCTCATCCAAAGCAAGTATATAGCATCCAAACAACATGTAACCTCAAGTTCTTGGGCTTACCACTGCATCAAGGATCTTTCAATGGTCAACCGTAGGAAAGGGAATTATCATTGGTGTCATAAATACGGGTTTAACGTCTGATCACACTTCATTCAGCAAAGATAGAATGCAACCTTCGTGAACCAATGGAAAGGGAGATGCGACTATGAGCCTTAACAATGTAGTAACTAGTTGATAGGCGTTAGGACCTTGACAGCTAGTGTAACATCACAAATTTTGCCTATCTATTTAGCAATATTGAAGCCAAAATCAAGATCAATGATGGCTAATATGGAAATATGAATTTCTCGGGGCACATTTGAAATTCCATTTGATATGTTCAGGTCCAAAAAATACTGGAAATTCATTGGACAATCTCAGAATGTAGAAATTTTGTGTTAATTAGCAATATAATGGCTAATTAAAAAAATGTGGCCATTGCACCCTAAAGTGTACATTATGTGGGACTCTGTACATTTAAACTTGGACAAGCTAGAACACATTTGTGCCCTTATAATCCATGGCCGGCCACATAACACTCCAATCCCCATTTTGCCCTCAATAATTTTGCATAAGATGTAACCATGTGTGATTAGTGCTAGATCAATCACTTTTCAAGAAATGTGTCTTGCAAGCCACAAAATTTTCCCTTCTCCCTCCTATAACCTTCGGCTGACCCCCTCTCTCTCTCTCTCTCTCTCTCTCTCTCTCCTCCCCCCCCCCACCCCCCCCCCCCAAGCTCATTTTCTCAATTTTTAAACAAGAAAACTCAATCGTCTCTCTCAAATTTCCCTTTCCCCCTCTCGGCCACCCCTCACTCGAACCACCATCTCCAAATTTATTTTTGTTTTCTTGCGGAATCGAAAATCAACCATCATCAGGAGGAAGAGATCAACCATGAGGCAAGGAGATAGGGCATATTCCTAAGTCATTTGATCCTTCTTTCTCTGGATTTTGCCTTGTCTTGAGCTACGGCGAAGGTTTGTGTTTGTACATGTCGTGTTCGTGCGTTTCTTCTCTTTTGCAAGCGTGCAAGCCAATCATCCACTGATGAACCATACTGGTAGAGGCGTGAAAGTGAGGCTTGAGTCTTGCATGTAGATCTTCAATACAAATCCACAATCAATATCAGCAATTGATTTCCCAAAACAAAATGCATCATCTTTCTAAACTTTATTCATCAAATTGAACACATTTCACAAAACATTCCTCATATCATTTAAAAATTCTTCATGAACCGAATTCATAAATTGATATGTATAACCTTTCGATATGTCTTTCGTAAAAGTTTCTCAAAACGTCTTTCATAAAATATTTCACAAACCATTTATAACAATCAGCTCTAACTATATTAAAAAAATACTCTACCATTTCTAATAGGAAAAAAGGGTAGTAATTTTTCGATTCAATTTTATGCATCCAATATATCCTAAGCACCACAAAAGAATATCAAATCATGTAACGCTTCTTCAACTCATAATATATATATCATCCTATCATTTTCAAGACATGAGTTTTACAAGACCAAATAAGATATAGCATCAATCACCTGAAAGTCCAAAAACCAAATAACACAAAGCTAAATGAGCCGACGATCTTGTAATCCTAATAATCATATAAGAATCGACGTTAAAATCAAGGAAAATACTATCTTAACTATGAAACAGCTTAACTACACCCAAATGCTAACAAAATAACTCCTACATGATAACAAATTGCTCACCCAAAATGATTATTCAAGCCGTTCGCAACAAAAAACTTGAATGCGAAACGCTAAAATCTTGCTCCGACTAAACAATTACTTCAAATCAACCTTTATCAAGCGCCACAACTTTAAAACAACATAATCTATCATTTCCATGAAATCCCACAGATCAATAACTCAAAAATTAAACTACGTAGCTCGAATTTCACAAAACTTTGAATATATGACCTAACTTTGAAATCTACTCCAATTGGATGAACGATAACAAATAAATCTCAACACAAAAGCAATAATGAAAGAATCACAACCAGTTCATCAAAGAAAGTAAATAAAACAAAGAGATAAAAGATAAAATGCAATTAAAAATATAACACGGTATTGTCATTAAGCCCCATCATCGCAGCCCCCATAAGCTAATTTCAAATAGAATTCAATCTCTTTTTTAAAAAAGATTAATCTACCCAAACCTAAGCGAAATCGAAGGTATTCATTACAATTTTTGGAGATGTGTATTAACTAAATGAAACCAAGCTAAATTTAACATCGAGATCTAATAATCTAATCAAGACCTATTTTCTAACCTTTTTTTCCAATTTTTTTTTATTCTTCGAATTTCTTATTATTCTTTATATTTTTTTATTAGTTTTCTCTTCCATGTCCAGATGCTGTGTCCACGACCAGGTTAACGTAATCTTTCTTTTTTCTTCTTCCTTTCTCGTGTTTTTTATGCTGATTAAGTGGGACACCGGATGGGCCCTTGGGCCACATCTCTGGTCTCATGGATGTTGGATCTAAAGCTTAGGACATTGCTGGGCTCTAATATCAAGCCCACTTCAATTTAAAAAGGATTTTCAAAGCCCAATTTCGGATACACAACTTTTAAGCCCATCTTGAAGGACGACTGCGCAAAGCCCATAAATTAAGCCCTCGACCCCACTAATTCTATTTTCCAATATAAAAAAGCCTATCTTCCTATTCTCTATTCTTTCCGCCTTCATTTTCTTCCTACACTCAATCCGTTCAGGGAACATTCTCAAAATATGAAACTAATCGTCATCAGCCCCAACCCCTCTAAGAATGTGGGGATTCAAACTCTCACCCTCTTCTAATATGGGAAGAGTGACTATTGAGGCAAAGTCAAGTGATTCTATTCTCTATTCTTACCATATTTATCTCCTAACAATCAATTCGTTCACAGATTCATTCCCATAACATGAACCATATTAAATTTCCACGATAAGTTTCCAATGCCTAAAGGCTAAAAATCTTGAAGGCATCTAAAACTTCAGCGAACAAAAAACTTTTATATTGAATATGCCCCTATCCTATAGCTATTGATAATTTATTTATAAAACAAATAAAGAGGTGTCTTGTGACCCATCAAAAAAAATATGAGTGTGTGAGCCATTGTATAAATGGAACAATTGTAGCCTTACAATTAAAGACTAAAGACTAAGTGGCCAGACCTTACAGTAGTTATCATCTAGCAATTCACAGGCATTACGGAACCGGACATAGCATCAATGTCAACATGGTTACCAAAAATGATGACTATGATTTAATCGTGTGGAGCCACCTACCTCTTCTTTTTTTTTTTTTTTTCTAATTTCTCGAATATAGACCCGAACCCCTTGGCACCCGTCATCTCTCTCTGTATTTGATTTGCCGCATCCCTGCGAAGCTCCACGGTCAGCCACACTACCGTCCATCCTCGAGGACCGTGGAGGAGCCGTCACCTCCGGATCCGAAGGCTCGGCTCGACGCTTCCATGGCCCATTGAGCCTCTAGATATTGAGGCGTCTCCACCAGATGGAAGGAGATGTTCAGTTTTCTGAGTGCTGTGGGTGGCCAAGAGAGAGAGGGGCACCGTCGTTGGTGGCAGCGACAGCGGCAGGAAATAGGCAGAGCTCGACGGTGGCCGGAGGTGATTGGGGGCGGAATCCAGCGACTGTGGTCGGAGGAGTTTTGAGTTGTTGCCCTTGTCTCCAATCTTGAACGCGTATGAGGATGAGTTCGGGACGGATGTCCCAGAAAATTTGCATTTGTTTTCCAGTGTCCAATTTCTTTTTGTCGATGGCTGCAAAATGGCTGCTGCAACACTCTCCATATAGAGTAAAAACCGTCGGGGTTGATATTATGTCGACGCCAGAGAATGTCGGACGTAAAACATTGCTCTGCAGGGCACACTTTATAGATGGCTTGACATAATCTCGATCTCACTCTAGCCACTTTTGCAGCCATTCAGAGAGAGATCTTTGTGAGCGGCTCTGCAGAAATAAAGTGATAATTACCTTGTTGGCTTGCACAATTGTCTTGCCACGATCCCATGATGAAAAAAAAAGCATAGATATTGTTATCTAATTTCCCTTTGTCTGTGTGAAAATCGATGGAAATGGTTTTGTTACGTTTATTCTACTTATCAGTATACTATAAGACAAACATAATATTGTTTATATTCTGCTAGTTTGGTGTTAAAAGATCAATATTATTTGTTTCTTACGTCTACCGGAGACTCGAGCCGGATGAGACGATGAAGAAGATTAAGGACACTTTGTTCCTCCATATTGGAATGCCATACACAATTAATAAGACGATCCTTTCAGTTCAGTGGAAACTCTATGTATTATATGTCTTCAATTGTAATAAGAAAAGCAATGGCTCCTTCTCAGCCGTTATATTCATCCCCCGGTCCCTGCCGGTCGTAGTTCATACTCACGTTGACCGTGATATACCCTTCAATTTCGCTTATTGAGGGAAAACGATGACTAATGCTGAATCAATCATCCATTGGTGCTGATATGTACTATCTAGCTAAAGTTAGCACTTCAAATTGGCAATTTTTATCATCGTTTATCTGCTCTTGCTAGCAACTTTTCATGATCAAACTAGAGATATCGAAATACAACGAAAATGTCAATCGATGATGATCATGGTTTGAGACTCGGGGCTCACTATGATCTCTCTAACACAAAACAAGCAGTCGGCAAAGCAGTATGAAAATTCCAGATGCCCTCGTGATAGCTGTATATAAGCAGAGCAGTAAGCAGTTATAATGAAGGTTCCATCAATGACCAGATCCCAACGTCATTAAATGATTTCCGCTTAATCACGGGGCAACAACCATGCACAGTTCTTAGAACATTTAATCAACCAAAACCAGGAGGCAGTTCAGGATCATCCTCAGCATCATTAGAGGGCTTCCACTTTTCGACATTGCCAGAAAAACCTGGTGGGATACTCACATCTCCATCGTCTGGGGTCAAAAGCTTGTCTGAAGGTTCTGCTTATTCTTCAAACCTTCAGAAAACCCTTTTTCATGAAAAGCTGGTACTTGCACTCTCTCATTGTGTTGTTCTCCATGATTCTGATTATTACTGGGTGGACAGAAAGCCAGCGGTTCCTTCTGTTCATTATTGAATACTGCGTTGGTCTCACTGGATGGTACAGCATAGGATCTGCTATAGTCCATTCTCTGCAGTGGTGCCTGCATGTCTTTACCAGAAGGGGTCAATATCTTACTACACATAGATTGCACTGTATCTTCAATTTCACTTTTCATGCCATCAGCTGATCTGATTATCTCCCACAGGCTTTCAGAAATCTGGCCCATAACTTTGCTTCTAAAATAGAAAAAAAAATGCATAATCAAGCTCAGAATGTTTCAATGATTTGCATATATAAACAAATTTTGCGTAGTAGTACTTGGGAGGAAAGTTCCCTAACCAAGGTTCATGCAGTACTACCTTCAAAAACATCGCCCTTCTGGAAGCAAGCACAGAACAAGTACACTATAATGATTGATCAGAGATAGAAATGCGTGACAATACATGTTACTTCAAGATGTCTCGGTCATCATGAATTTATGTCCATAAAAAAATCGTGCCCCATATGTCAGGTAGCCGTCCACCTTACTTGTACATACCAAATACAAGTTACTATATAAGTACCATCGCGTTTAATTATAGGCACGGCACATTCAGAAAATTTACAAAACAAGACAAGCATTTCCAAACAATTGGCAGGATTTCACCAGACATAAGCATCAGATGGAAAATTAAGACATTAATTACTTACCCAACCTCTTCATATATAGTATCAGAAAGCTGCCTGGGCTTCAAATTCTCAGAACCCGGACGATTAAGTGCAGCTGACTGCTTCACCATCCCGATGATCTTGTAACGCAGTTCCTCCTGCAGTGCATTTTATAGTCAGCATTTTAAGAATAGTAAGTGATAAGAGAAGATCTATTTGAAGATGGAAACAAATCCATGAAAGAAATAATAGCTTGATTTTTGGGTAAAAAATAGAGCAAATGTTGCTTGAAAAGATTCCCATCCAAACAAAGAAGATATCTGAGGAACATAATGAAGCATTTTAGCATGATAGAATGAGAACTTCTTTAAAGGGTAGGTACTTAGAATGAGGTTAGGCATGGAGACAGCTTACTGAAATATGGGCAGGTTACCGATACACACATTCTATGTGTGCTACACACAGGGTAAGCTTAGTTGGCACGGAATCACAAAATCAAATGACTATTTTTGCGTCATTTACAAATGGTAAGATCATAAAGCAATATCTGCAGTAGCGATGATGTCACATTTAGCAGATAATATGCACATTGTGGTATGGACTAACCAATGAATTAACTTTGATTCTGACTCAAAGTCATTATCTATGATTTCAAAAGCTTAAATCAAGGTCGAGGTTTCCATAATGTCTACACTCGTCTGTTTTCTTCTTCCTCCACTTCTTTCTATTGCATGCATATGAGTTGGGGTGATTTAGTCACTAATCACAGCACCTCAAAGACAGATTGCTACCAAATATACCAAGAAGATACCCAATCACAAATAAAAGGGATACTACATTCTACCTTACTATGATTCAAAGGCTTATAGTTCACATTCACGCACTTTTTCAACAACAGGGAAATATTTTGTCCCCATAGACCCTCATCCTGAGAACCTATTTAATTTACAGCCATCAACTTGTGCTTCTTGTATAAAATAGTTTCTAAAATTCTTGCAAATAGACAAACCATTGCTGTCTGAATTGGTATCCCCTCATCAAAGTGCTTTCATCCCAGGACAGCTTATCAAAGATGAAATTATCATCGTGCATGAGGCTATTCATTAGTTGAGGCTTAGGAAGAGAGGTAAAAGAAAGAATGTGCTCTAAAATTAGCTTATGATAGGGGGCTATTCTCTCACAATTTTTATTTGCAGATGATTCACTCTTTTTCTTTGCAGCAACCGAGGCAAATGCCCAAAAATGGAAGCAGGATTTGAAAAGTATTACCTGGCCTCTGGACATACAGTTAATTTCACAAATAGGTCTGTTTGACCTTTAATCTTTCATTATAAGTGAAAATATACCTGCATAGTCGCCTATCGTCGTGCCAAGGAGAAAGCGGAGATAAAACAGATGGAGGGACCTTGTTCTACTCATCAGAATGATGGCATATGTATACCCCTCACCCACCCCAACCCAAACCAAAAAATGATAAAACAGAAACACTTCCTCTGGAGAGTCTTCATTAATGCCATAGCCAAAAGGAGAAACCAATCCAGCTAGAGTCTCTTCGAATGATAGATGAGTGGCCCAAACTTTACAAAGGAACCGATTTATGAAGAAAGCAAGAGAGGAATTCTTGAGAAAGCTGGTTTATACAATGTAATTGGAAAATACAAAGTTGAGCTACTCTTAGACAGCAACAACCTGTACCTGGAGGGAGGATAAGGAGAATTTACCAAGCACTGGAGTTGTGAGACTTAAGAAGTAGCCAGTGAGAATGAACACGGATGCTCAGTCCATGGAACAAGAATCACTTCCAACTGAATAAGTCAAAGTTGGATTATGATGGGGTAGTTGAAGTGAAGTGAAGTGAAGTGAAGTGAAGTCAAGATGGAATAGGGTGAGATAGTAATGGACCTTGGGCTATAGATAGGAAGAAAGAACGAGGTTGGCAAAACGAATTGTCCTCAGGGGGAAGAGACAACAGCAGCATTAGAGCTCTGTAGTTAGCTATTGAGATAGAAAAATGCCCAGAGATTGTAGTTGAGATGGATTCCTCACTCTTCTTTAAGGGCTCGAAGGAATAATTAGGAAGGAAAAAAGGGGAAAGCCAAACCAGCAACTGCAGAATATTCAGCATCTAAAGGCATAATTTTGAAAACCACCTGCGGCAATTCCTGAGAACATCCGCAGATGAAGCCGTGAATTGCATTGCGACCCACACCCAAAGGGTATCGCATCCACTGGATTGGGATGTGAACCCCCTCCTCCCCCCTCCCCCCAAATGGACCAGACCCAACCCCTTTCTTTCCTATTCTTGGTGCCGAGCGGAATGCTAAACCACCATAACCACTTACTCTTTCTTCATGCTATCGAGCTGTTTCACTAGCCATAGAGAGAACATCGCAAGTAACATCACGCACTCGCTTTACATTAATTAACACTCCATGGACTGGAACAATCAAAGCTTAAAGCACAAAAAGCAACATCCCAGACAACACCAATTCCCTATATCCCATCCCCTACCAGTTGATGAAAACAAAACCTGTTAACTCCAGGCCACATCATTAAATCTAACTTTTTCCCTAACTCATTACAACCTCGAATTAGCAGAACAGACATAGCGCAAGACTAGATACCCATCACGGTAAGATTCTGCACACGAACAAATAGCTAAGAATAACGCTTCGCCCCCATCACTGCGAAGCTCGCGAACCTCGACATTCGGCAACCCGAGAACTGTTTCTTTCCTCAGCGATTTCAGGTGAACTCTGATCACAGATACAACCGCTTGAAGCGAACACTCGACTAGATTCAAAACGAACATGCCCACGAGAGAGAGGGATACGCACGTTGTCCTTGAGCTTGCGGATGAGCTTGAGGCGAAGGCGATCGAAATCCCCGTCGTCCTTGAGCCTGGCGATCACGTCGTCCTTGTTGAGCCTCGCCGCGGCGGCGGCGGCGTCGGCCATCGACGGAGCCCGCAGCTTCACCGCCGTCGAGCGGGAGAGTCCCTTCTTCAGTTCTTCAGGACTTCTGCCTTTTTTTTGGGGCCAGCTGTCTCTCCAGGTTTGTCCCTAATTTGACAAAGAAAAGAGAAATAGATAAATTCTTTTTCACTTTCCCTGCTCAGGAAAAGCATTTTCTAAAATTAAAAGTGTTACTAAGTTTTCAAAAATTGTTAAAATACAATGTGGTTCGACGTGTATTTGTATGTCTAAAAATATTTATAATAAATGAAAGCCAATATATGAGAGGGATTGAAAAAAATAGATAAAAGATAGAGTTAAAGTCACAATTGGTATTCAAACTTTTATTAATAATCAAACCTGAATATATTCTTAAATTGCTTCATATGAATTCTGAAACGTAAAACTCGGAAGTATTCCCTCTTGAGTAGGGAAGATAAAGATATCCAAGAATTAATACTCTCTTAAGTGAGAATGATAGATTTCATCGCAACTTTTTTGGAATTTATTTAAAAACTAGTAGTCCGATATAGTAACCGTTCACACGGAGGAAGGTGGGAGAGGAAGGTGAAAGGCCTCCTACTAGGTTGACTTGTGCTATTAAGATTTTGAAAATTGTTAAAATAAAATGTTTTACAACATGTATTTGTATGTCTAAAAGTATCTATAATAAATGAAAGCCAAAATATGAGAGGGATTGGAAAGAAATAGATAAAAGATAGAGCTAAAGTTATAACTGCTCTTCAAACTTTTATTGATGTTAATTAGATTTCTGAATTATCCTTAAACCACGGTTTTCTTTTATCCATGTTGATCATTCATATTAAAATAAGTATTTGAAGTGTTGACATTGAGTACAACACCAGACTGAACCGATAAAAAAAGTGATGGGGAATAGAAAATTTCTACAACACCAAAATAAAGAACAACCTCCAAATCGACCATCTTGTGAATAAACCTACAAATACCACAAAGTAAGAGCTCCATGGCTAAAAGTATAAGACACAAACGTTACTCCCATGTCGATTGCATCCTTTTATTTTGCTATGGTTTCATAATAGCATTTATAAAAGCTTTCGTGATTCAAGTGGAGATTCACGAGTCTATCATATGTATTTATCTATCGTCTCATTTAGAAGATTGCACCACATATTCACTTTCTTAGAACTCTCGCTGCACTCTATTTAATTAACAACAAACACGACTACCCTCCACTCTCGCCACTCCACCCCAAGCCTTTGCCGCCAAAAGCGTCTTGCCTTCCATCATCATCAAGTTCAAGGCCTCAACAATGTCTCCAATGCCTTAAAGACAGCGAAGGCTGCTCGAGACCACTAAGTGTGAAGGTTTGTGCAGCTGACGAGCACTCAACGCACGCAGCGCCAATCTCTGCCATTGTCGGTGAGATTAATGTTGGCACCGTTGAGCTCCGAGGCTACAAAGATGAAGGAAACGACCAACGAGAGAGAGTCCTCGAGCCATGCCTCCGAACAATGCATGTCGAGGTGGCAACTCGGTGGTGTCGAGGGGGAAGTGATCATCATCCGCGTGACGCTTGCTATTGCACGGCGGCTGCTATGGTCGAAGGCATTATGGCAACTGTTGCCTGTTCCTAATGGGTTTTGGGTAGAGACAAATGGATTAGGAGGCGAGATTTGATTTTGCTTTTGTAGGGAAATAATTACGTGTGATATGATGAAAGAAAAGGTCGAACATGGGGCAAAATCCATGAAAAGGACAGTAGAAGGGTAAGTGAATGAGTACGATGCCGTAGCTATTTAAGCATATTGACTGTTAGGTCAGTTTTTACTTATTGTGCTTGATTAATACATATTGTCAAAATAATGTTTGTATTATACGATGATGAACTAAAATAAGAAATTAGATCAAATTGATATTTGATTTAAAACCTATTATGAAGATTCTATGCTGGAATGGACTTTCCTCCAAATTTGTCCTAACCAAACAAGGTTGGATGGAAATAGTCAATCAAGTCAAATGCACATAGTTTGAAGATCAAATTGAAATCTTCATCAAATTCTTTTGGGGTTGTTAAGAAGATCTAAACACCTATCGAGGGATTGGATTATGAGGTGTGAGACATGCTTGTAATTTTCTTGACTCTTGGTGGATATCATTGACTTATGAATCAAGTCTTGTTATTTTCCTCAACCGCACCTCGTGAACATATTTGGACGATCAAATTATGATTTTTTTTTACTATAGCCACAGTAAATGTTTGGTATCGGGTGTAATGAAGACCTCGGTTTGTTTACTATCGTTTAGTTTAACTTCTGATTGGGTTAATGTCTTCCTCCATTCCGTAAGACTTTGGTGGGTAATGAATACTTATGAGTATCTTCCAAGTACAAATTTAACTAAAATTCTAAGTGGGCGATTAGTATGTAGCGCCACGGATGGGAAAAAAAAACCAGCCTTTTAAGGAGCATGAATTATGCGATCAAATCATTGTGCCATTGATCATGTTAATTATCTGTAGTGGTATGCTGACATGGAAACTTCAATGCTAAATCATTCAATATAAGAAAGAAAGAAAGAAATATAAGAGTTGCCAAAAACAACTTAATAAGAAATTAGAGAAAAAGCATTAAAGTGCCCTCTCATTTTGTGAACGATAACAACCATTACCAACCATTTTCTTTCCCTCTCCCCACTCTTTTCACCGCCCCCACCGTCCCACCACTGCAGCTCCGCCGCCACCATCATTGGCCATCGTCGTCGAAGCGCTCATCACAGCCGCCACTACCCCCGCCGCCCTTGTGACAACACGTCCACGCGGCGATTCGGCGTGTCCCATGATGGCCCATGCTCACTTGCATCTCTCTCTCTCTCTGTGAAATTCTCGAGAGCCTAGGCGCCGCTATTGCATCTATGGAGGTCGCCGGCCGCGTGCGACACCAGATCTATGGCCGTGCGAAATTTTCCTTTTGATTATCGATTTTCAATATGAAACTTGAAATCTTGGCAATACCAACATCAGGCTTCAGCATAATCAATCAGCTTAACCAATGGGGAAAGGCGTTACTGAAGCCTGAAGGCATGTATTTCCAAAAGAAAGCTACACCGAAACCAGCTGTTTATTTTAGATTTCAGAAAGATTGACTCTGCTTCAATCATAAGGCCCGCGCAGTGCCGAGGGAGGAGATAAGCTGACGCCACACCCAACCCCACCACAGTCTCGACGCTTCCGAGATGAAGATTCCAGCTTTGACTGGATGACTGAGGTTGGACTGGAAAAAGAAAGGCTGAATGCTTTCTCAAATTTGCTTGATGAATGAATTCCAAATTGATGGGATGGAGCCGTGGCTCGTGGGCTTGCAGGACCACCGATGTGCTTCAGGACAAAAAGGGAGCCTGCAGGATTTACCGAATGCTGGAAAGTTCGTGACAATGATCGGATCTTTGAGAGCATCTTTTGTACTATAATATAACCAATATGCACAGGAAGGTGGAACACAAACTGACATGACGGTCCTAGTAGAGAAACCATGGTCACATGGGGAACAGATGAAAGTAAAGTACCCAGATACATTTATTTACCATTTACGCTGCCCTTAAGAGTCTAGACTGACAAAACATCACATAACAACGCCAAAGCTGACTAGTAGTTTAAGCTCTAAGCGGGGCATGAACTGTAATTCGCAGCTGCAGATAAGGGGAAGTTCGATGACTGTGCAGATTCCCCGATGAATCAGTAGCGACGCCATCTGATCAGCATGCCCTCTCTGATGGTCCGACCATGGAGTACCCCGAATGCCGATATCCGTAGCCCGTGGAAGCTTTGTTCACGTATTTTGGTTCTGGTTGGTTATTTGTAGCAAGAACGATGAAGAATACGTTTGATAGGTCAGTATCCCTTGGATCAGCGTCCGGGGCGGCATGCACGGTCACTCCAAATAACTGAAGTTATTTGACCTGGGACCGGAGCTTTGGACGAAGGCTCGGTCCGAGCCAATTCGTCGCCGACCTCGTCGCTCTTCCCACACAACATGTACCTAAAATTCAAGACCCCGATCCCTTTTCCGTCGTCGTTCTTCACCAGGTAGCGTCGGAACTGGACGGTCCCGTTGAACTCGTCGACCAACTCCTGAAGCGAGGCGCGGACTTCCCCGATCGAGCGGCTGCCAACGACGCTGGGAAGCCGCACGTCGAACCTGAGAGAAAGGCCCGGATAGTCCCGAGGTGAGACAGCCGAGAGGTCGAGCCCCACCTCGTGGTTCCATTCCGGGTTGCGATGGCTGCCCTTGCTGGTCGGCGTCCTGTGGCACCGCTGGAGGGCCGGGTGGAGCTGCTTCTTCGGGTTGTCGCCGGCAACGATGGACACCGTCACGAAGACCGAGAGCTTCTGGAAGAAGTTGAAGGCCCTGAGTTCCTCGCAGGAGATCACCTGCAGTTCGAGGCTTGTATACTCCATCTTCATCTCTTCGCAGTTTCGGCTCGGCTTCGCAGAGGGTAGGAGGAACGTTCAAGGATGGGAGCCGAGAAGCTTCTCCTTTGGGGTGTGAGAGAAAATTTGCGGAGATATATAAAAAGAGAAGGCCAAACGCGGTTGGGCGGACGAATACAGTCGAGAACGGCCTCAGCAGTCTCCGCGTATGTGTGAAACTGCGGAATATTGAGCTTTTACAATAATAACACGAAACCGACCAAAAAAACATTAATAACACGACTGCCAAGACTTTTCTTTTGCACTTTTACAGAAATTTTGAGAAATTTGGATATTCTCCAAAATCTTAGACATAATGCGGAGGAGGATCCCGTATATAAACATATTCATATCACTAATCGGCCTAATACTCTTAAAAACCTCCGACTTTAACTTCTGTTTTACTCTTATCTTTTATCTCATAAAAAACTTTGAACTTTATATTTAATATCAATTTTATCCTAATATTTATATTTCCAAGAGAAAGGGAATACAAGGATTCCGATGGGACGTCCCACCCATCAAGGATTCTTCCCCCAATAAGAGCCTTCTTTAGCTTTTTAAGGAGGGGGTGGGGTGATGTTGACTTTCAAAACTTGCGACTTCAAGATGCGGACAAACAAGAAGATAAAGAGAAGGACTTACGGACAGATAAAGAAAGAACAACAACCAGTTATCGCGATCCAGTGTGTCGTGTTGTAAGATATGGTAATTACGGAGCGAGGCATCATGGTTCGAGAGCTGTAATATGTAAACAAACTTATCCGATTCAAAGTATCCAATAAGAAATCGCGACATCATCGTCAACGTGAGAGAGAGTCCTTGGGCTGTGCCTCAAAACAATGGATGTTGACATGGTGGCTCAATGGTGTCGAGGGGGAAATTTTCATCATCCGCGCGACGCTCTCTATCACCAGCGACTGCTCAAGTTGAAGGTGTAGTGGTGGCTATCGCCAGCTACCAATGGGTTTTTGTTAGAGACAAATGGATTAGGAGGGGAGATTTGATTTTGCTTTTGTAGCAAAATAGTCAAGTATAGTAGGATGGTAAAAAAGGTTGGACACATAGCAACATCCAGTGAAAGGAATAATAGAAGGGTACATTAATGAGTACAATGTTATAAGCTACTAAAGTATTGACTATTTGATCAGTTTTTCTCTTATTATGCTTGATTAATCCATATTGTCAAAGTTAGTTTTCTATTGTAAGATGATGAACTAAAATAAGAAATTGGTCAAATGATATTTGATTAAATGCCATTATGAACATTCTATAGGTGGAATGGACTTTCCACCAAATTTGTCCTAACCAAAACAAGGTTGGATGGAAATCGTCAATCAATCAAAGTCAAACACATAGTTTAAAGATCAAATTGAAGTCTTCATCAAGTTCTTTGGGCGTTGTTGAGAAAATTTATTTGAGAGATCTAAACACTTAATCGAGAGGTTGGACCAAGAGGGGTGAGATATGCTTGTAATCTCCTCGACTCTTTGTGTATATCGTTGATTACGAAAATCAAGCCTTTGTTATGTTCTTTGCCCTAATCTTATTAGATTCGTCCATTGGGTGAATTGGGATGAGTTTGTATCAGGTCATAAATGGTTCGATCGAAATTGATCCATTTAACATTTATATTGTGTTTAAACATTACTCAATAAAACTAACCAAGTTATGACTTATTTAACACCCACATGAGTTAAGAAATAGGTTTTTAACCAATTTTGATAGTCTCATGAACATATTTATATGATCAACTTACAATTTTTCTACAATTGCCGCTGCAGATGTTTGGTATCGAGTGTAATGAAGACCTCGATTTGTTTACTACCGTTTGGCTTCAACTTTGGAGAGCTATGTCTTCCTCTGTTTTGTAAGACCAATGGGTAATGTATACTTATGGGTATCTTCCAAGTACAAATTTAACTTAAAAACTCATAGTGGGTGATCTCAATGTTTGGTGTGGGTTCCATGGATGGAGCAAAAGAAACAAGCCTTCTTTTTTAAGGTGAGATGCCATCTTTAATCTTAAAACTTTATATCAATTATACAATCGAGCCTTTAAACTTTTGATTTGCGCCATTGTATTTTCTTTTTCTTTTTTTTAAATGTTTAACACTAATTCTCAACTTACTCTCGACAACTTTGGCCCTACCTTTTAACAAAGCATGTGAGTCGAACTATTTACTTGAAACTAGACATCCGCATTTAAAACCCCTCTCGAGACCTTTCTCTTCCCATGCAGGAAAGTGACTGTCGGAGCATCAAATCTTTTAAGCAACAGGAATTGTGCGATCAAATCATTTTGCCATTGTTAAGTTAATTATCTATTGTGGTATGTTGACATGGAAGTTTTAGTGCCAGAACATTCAATATAAGAAAAAAAGAAATAAACATAAGAGTTGCCAAAAACACCCTAATAAGAAATTAGAGACGGTTTTACCAAAGTGCCCTCTCATTTTGTGGACAACAACAACCATTACCAACCATTTTCCTTCCCTCTCCCCCGCTCCGTGCCACACCTCCCACCACGGCAGCTCCGCCGCCGCCATCATTGGTCGTCGTCGTCGAAGCGCTCATCACAGCCGCCACTACCCCCGGCCGCCCTTGCGACAACACATCCACGCGGCGACTCGGCGTGTCCCATGATGGCCCATGCTCACTTGCAGCTCTCTTTCTCTCTCTCTCTCTCTCTGAAATTCTCGTGAGCCTGGGCACCATCATTGCGACAATGGAGGTCGTCGGGCCACGTGCGACCCCAGCAGATCCATGGTCGTGCGAAATTACCCTTTCGCTTCTCGATTTTCAATGTCAAACTTGCCATCTTGGCAATACCAACATCTGGCTTCAGCACGGTCAATCGGGTTAACCAATGAGGGAAAGGAGTTACTGAAGGCATGTATTTTCAAAAGGAAGCTACCCCGAAACGTGTCGTTTATTTTAAGATTTCAGAAAGATCGACTCTGCTTCAATGAGGCCCCGCGCAGTGCCGAGCGAGGAGACAAGCTGACGCCACACCCAACCCCACCACAGTCTCCACTCTTCCGAGAGAATTCTTCTAGCTTTGACCGGATGACCAAGGTTGAACTGGTAAAAGAAAGGCTGAATGCTTGCTCAAATTTGCTAGACGAATGAATTCCAGATTCATGTGATGGAGCCATGGCCTGTAAGCTTGCAGGACCACCGATGTGCTTTAGGACAAAGGAAGCGTGCAGGATTTACCGAAGGCTCGAAAATTTCGTGACAACGATTGAATCTTTAAGAACATCTTCGGTGCTATACTAGTACTAGTACAGGAACCGGTGGAACACAAACTGACATGATGTTCCTAGCAGAGAAACCGTGGTCACATTGGGAACAGATGAAAGTACCCAGATACATTTATTTACTATTGACACTGCTCTAAAGAGTCTAAACTGACGAAACATCACATAACAGCGCCAATGCTGACTAGTAGTTCAAGCTCTGAGCTGAGGAGGCAAGGCTGAACTGCAATTTGCAGCTGCAGATGAGGGGGAAATTCGATGGCTGCGCGGATTCGCCGATGAATCAGAGTAGCGACGCCATCCAATCAGCATGCCCTCTCCAGTGGTCCCACCATGGAGTACCACGAATGCCGATAGCCGTAGCCCGTCGAAGCTTTGTTCACGTCCTTCTCGTGGGTTGTTTGTAGCGACAACGATGAAGAATACGTTTGATGGGTCAATATCCCTTGGATCAGCTTCCGGGGCGGCATGCACGGCCACTCCAGATAACCGAAGTTTGCAGCATTATGACCCGGGACCGGAGCTTTGGACGAAGGCTGGATCCGAGCCAATTCGTTGCCGGCCTCGTCGCTCTTCCTACACAACTCGTACCTAAAATTCAAGACCCCGATGCCTTTTCCGTCGTCGTTCTTCACCAGGTAGCGTCGGAACTGGACAGTCCCGTTGAACTCGTCGACCAACTCCTGGAGCGAGGCGCGGACTTCCCCGATCGAGCGGCTGCCAACAACGCTGGGAAGCCGCACGTCGAACTTGAGACAAAGGCCCGGATATTCCCAAGGCGAGATGGCCGAGAGGTCGAATCCCACCTCGTGGTTCCATTCTGGGTTGCGATGGCTGCCCTTGCTGGTCGGCGTCCTGTGGCGCAGCTGGAGGGCCGGGTGGAGCTGCTTCTTTGGGCCGTCGCTGGCGACGACGGACACCGTCACGAAGACTGAGAGCTTCTGGAAGAAGTTGAAGGCCCTGAGGTCCTCGCAGGAGATCACCTGCAGTTCAATGCTTGTGTACTCCATCTTCATCTCTGCGCGGTTTCGGCTCAGCTTCGCAGAGGGTCGGAGGAACGTTCAAGGATGGGAGCTGGGAAGCTTCTCCTTTGGGGTGAGAGAGAAAATTTGCAGAGATACATAAAAAGAGGAGGCCAAACGCGGTTTGGCGGACGAGTACAGTCGATCGAGAACGGCCTCAGCCGCCTGCGCGTATGTGTGAAACTGCGGAATATTGAGCTTTTTGCAATAACAACACGATTCCCAAGATTTTTATTTTGCACTTTTACATAAATTTTGGGACAACGGAATATTCTCCGAATCTTAGACATACGGAGGAGGATCTCTTATATTAGCATATTCACACCTCGTCCACAATGTTATAAGCTTTCGAATTGAATATTCTAAAACGGTATCATAATCAAATTGTATTTCAAATTATTTCGCTTGTGTAACCTTCATTAATCAAATTATACATATTATTCTCAATTCAATTCTTAATTCGACAATTTGCAGTTGAGAAGAGTGTTAAATTACATGTATTTTATACACATGCAGTCTCTCTCAATCTTAAATATTTTTAGTAGGATAATCCGACATCTAAACTATCTCAAAGGCCATTGTTATAAAAAATAACTAGTTATTCCTACATTATTCATATACAGAAAAATTCGACTATAAAAATAAATCCATGTACACATCGCTTGTCCAACCATAGGAATGCAAGTATTTTTTTTATTAAATTATACCTGAAATCAATGTGAAGAGGGAAGACAAGTCAAAAGGGTAGGGTCTCTCCCATCTTGATATCTGGAGTCTCTTGGGGTTCATGTTGACTTCCCCAAACCACTAAATCCGAAATGCGGACAAACAAGAAGAAGAAGATGAAAAAGAACCTACGCACAAGTAAAGAAAGAAGAGCAACCATTTATGGTGAGTCAGCTCGTCATGTTGTAAGTATAACTAATACGGTACTTATGGAAAGAAGCAGCATGCTTTGAGAATGGAAAGATGAAAATAAACATATCCAATTTGATATACCTGATAAGAAATCACAAAAGATGCTCGAGACCTCTAAATACGGAGGCTTGTCATCGTCGACCAGCACTTAACACACACAATGCCAAGCTCTACTATAGCCGGCCAGCTTAATACCAGCACCATTGAGCTCCACGACCAAAAAGACGAAGAAAATAATGGACAAGAGAGGATCCTTGAGCTGTGCCTCAGAAAGATGTATGTCAACGTGGCAGCTTGACGAAGTCAAGGGGGAGCTAACACATCAATTTTGGCAATTAGTTTAATCATTCGTTAATTGTATAAAAAATTAGGGATTAAGTTTTAAGGCTACACAAAAAAAAAAATCATTAGATTGCAAAAGCATAACGGCCTAGTCTCCTCCTTTTTCCTTCTCTTGTTTTATAATTAATAATAATCAATAATTAATATATTTTTAAAAAACATTTTAATAAATTATATTGCTACTAATGCAAATGCTTTTAATACCTATATGCTTATGCAATTTAATGAAAATTATTTTTTTTAGGGGTTAAAAATCATTTCGAAGAATGATTAAACAAATTGCTAAAATTTAAGGATCAATAGCTGCCCTTTTTGAAAGTGCTCACAAATGTTGTATTAAAAAACAAACCGATACCTAAATTTTGCTCATGCATAAGCAATGAATAATACGTTTGTTGGGAGTATGAGCCCCATTTTTCGAAATGTAATATATGAGGATGCATGCCAACGTGAAAATAAAAACATATCTAAAGTTACTTACCTCGGATCTTGAGGCTATTTGAAATACTTCTAATTGCTTTCCTCTCCTTCTCTTGGATTCTTTTCTTCTTATTTTTCTTTTTTTATTGAGGATACTCACCTAATAGGGAATCCACTCCATTCGGGAGGAATTTGAAGAGTCCACTCCACTTGGGAGGTTAATTTGAAAGGACCACTCCACTTAGGGGGTTCATGAAGATTCCACTCCACTCGGAGGGTTAATTGAAAATACCACTCCAGACTGCCAAGAGCTTTTTGCATGTTGAAAAAAATGATTTTGGGCTACTAAAACTCATGATATCTGCCAATCATCATTTAAAATGTATTTTGAGACGTTACCTATACATCTAGCAAAAAGCGGACATCACTAGCTGTTGAAGCTCACTGTGCGATGAAATCAACTCCACAAGGGAAGTTTGATATATATAAAAATGGTTCCAGATAGTTAAAGCTCACCGTTCCGATATATCCAAGAAGCTTCCGAAATGACCACTACATATCTAACAAAATATGTTATAACAAGTGCTCCGGTAGCAAAAGTGTACTAGGCAAAATTAATGTCATTTGAATAAATGCCATGAAAGACAATTTCAAAAGCAAATCATTAAAGATAAAGCATTGATCTAATGAGCAAATCAAACAAGTTTGAATTGTTTGGAATATCACCAAATTGGCGTTGGGCTTGGACAATGTCATTGATCATCAAATTCCCTTAGGAGAAAAATTATTGTGAAAATGCTCTTGACTAATAAAGATGGCTCATTAAGTATGTCAAACGAGAACTCCTTAGTCGAAAAAGACTTCCTACATACTCTCAAGAAAGACGGCTTAATCCCATCCATTAATGGGGAAGTAAATTTGATCACTCAATGGACCTCACATTACCAATGTTGTAGGCTTTGAGAATCAATCGCAAGCAATACACATTGACCAATTCATGAGGTCTTTTAAAAGGACCATAATGTGGACTTGGTCATGGTTTCAACAATGGATAAGCATTATTGGCTAAGAAATGAAATAATAAACAATGATCATCTTCACCGAATTTACAAATCAAGAAACCTTTTGATAAGATAAGATAACCCCACTTTTTTTAGCAGTAGCTTCTTTGGGAAGTCTATATTTTTACTTGAATCATCCCAATCAGAAGAAATTTCAAAAGAAGTTGTAATGCTAGTTCGTTCGGAGACTCAAAAGGCTCAAAATATATATAAATATTTCTTTTCAAATTGGATTTAGAAGTTGATGATTATCATAGCATCACTATCATATCATCCAATCTTTTCAAAAGCACTCGATTTAAAATCCAACTTGCTTGGAAATTCCTATGGATAATCATTTCAATTATTAGAGCTTTTCTCTTATCTTTAATGATTTGTATTTGCAATGATTTTCTCTTCATGTAAGCACTTTGTTATTGACAATTTTTCTTTCACATAATGGTATTATTCTTGATATGACTTTTCTTTTTCTGATGAGCATTAGCTTTGCTTTTACTAGGCATATCTCTTGTTCATGCCCCTTAGTTTTCATTTCACTCTAGCTCTTTTGAACATTTTCTTTTAGCTCTTGCAATTATCGAGATGCTCTCCACTTTTTTTAAAAATTGTCATATAAGCACTAATTCCCTTACTAAATCATACACCTTGCCCCCAATGTGGGAAGAGAATCACTAGGGCTTTAGTAATGAATGCAAGCTCAATTTGGCAAAGCAAAGGGAATGACTATTTGGATAGAGGAAAGAATGCTCTTTTTCATTTCGGGATGCTTAAGCTTCCATAAAATTCTCCTAAAGTTACCACAAAATGACCGATGGAAAGCGAAAGCAAATAAGTCTTTCTTATCTTCTCCACCCCACCAAATAATGTCAACTAAAACCTTCATATTTCTCTCATTGTGGAATCGTTCTTGACAGGGTTTTTTTTGCAAAAATTCTTTACATTTAAAGGCTCAAAGGGGCTAACTATGGTCACATGTGGAGTGGAAGATAAATGAAACAAATGCCTCCTTTCATTTTGATCCATGTACTCTTTGCGAATGAATCCCTTGTATTCAAAAGACATGGGTAGGGGTTCATCATTCGTGAGACACTTGCTATTGCCAACGGCTGCTAGGGTCGAAGACATAGTGGTGGTTGTTACTGCCTGCCTATAGGTTTTGCATAGAGACAAATGGATTAGGTGAGGAGATTTGATTTTGCTTTTGTAGAGCAATAGTCAAAGTGTGGTACGATGTAAAAGGTTGGACACATGTGTAAAAGGGACAACAAAATGTTACATTAATGAATACAATGTTATAACCTACTAAAGTATTGACTAGTAGGTCAAGTTTTATTTATTGTGCTTGATTAACTCATATTTTCAAAATTATGTTTCTCTTGTAAGATGATGAATTAAAATAAGAAATTAGATCAAACTGATAGTTGATGAAATCCCATTGTGAACAGTTTATATGTGGAATGGACTTTCCACCAAGTTTGTCCTGACCACAAGATTGGATGGAAATGGTCAATCAATCAAGTCAAACACACGTAGTTTAAGACCAAATCGAATTCTTCATCAAATTCTTTGGGAGTTGTTGAGAAAATCTATTTGAGAAATCTAAACAATTAACAAGAGTTTGGACCAAGACGAGCCTTCTTTTTTAAGGTGAGTTGACTCCATCTTGGATCCTAAAATTTCATATCAATCGTGGAACTGAGCTGTTAAACTTTCCATCTGTGCTATCAAGCCTTTTACGTTTTGCCGCTGGTTATGTTAATTATCTATTGTGGAATGCTGACATGGAAATTTTAATGCTAAAACATTCAATATAAGAAAGAAAGGAAGGAATATAAAGTTGCCAGAAACAACTTAATAGAGAAAAGCATTAAGAAAAGGCAGTTTACCCAAATGCCCTCTCATTTTGCGAACAATAACAACCATTACCAACCATTTTCCTTCCCTCTCCCTTCTTACCCCCTTCTTAGTTTTCACCGCCAGGCCCTTCCACCCCTGCAGCTCCGCCGCCACCATCATTGGTCGCCGTCGTCGTCGTCGTCGTCGTCGAAGCGCTCATCAATAGCCGCCACTATCCCCCTGCCCTTGCGACAACGCATCCACGCGGCGAGCCAGGGCGCCGCCATTGCAACAATGGAGGTCGTCGGCTACGTGGGATCCCAGCTGATCCATGGTGGTGCGAAATCTTCCATTTGATTGTCGATTTTCAATATTAAACTTGCCATCTTGGCAATACCAACATCAGGCTTCAGCATAATCAATCAGCTTGACCAATGAGGAAAGAACTTGCTGAAGGCACGTATTTCCAAAAGGAAGCTACCCCGAACCTGTTGTTTATTTTAAGATATCAGAAAGATCGACTCTGCTTCAATCATGAGGGCCGCGTGCAGGGCCGAGGGAGGAGATAAGCTGACGCCACACCCAACCCCACCACAGTCTCGACTCTTCCGAGAGGAAGATTCCACCTTTGACCAGATGACTAAAGTTGGACTAGTAAAAGAAAGACTGAATGCTTGCTCATATTGCTTGACGAAAGAATCATAGATATACAGGGAATGGAGCCATGGCTCGGGCGCTTGCACAACCACTGATGTGCCTTAGGACAAAGGGAGCGGGATTTACCGAATGCTCGAAAAGTTCAT
Source organism: Eucalyptus guilfoylei (assembly GCA_016097605.1). NCBI lineage: Eukaryota > Viridiplantae > Streptophyta > Magnoliopsida > Myrtales > Myrtaceae > Eucalyptus > Eucalyptus guilfoylei. Next base: position 17,794,108 of record CM027869.1, on the reverse strand, counting down.
GACAAAGGCTGAATCTTTAAGAACATCTTCTGTACTATAATATGACCAATATATACAGGAAAGTGGAACGCAAACGGAGATGCTGTTCTTCGTTGAGAAACCATGGTCACATCGAGAACAGATGAAAGTACCCAGAGCCAGATACATTTATTTACCTGTATCACCCTGCTCTAGAGAGTCTAGACTGACGCAACATCACATAACAACGCCAATGCTTACTAGTCCAAGCTCTAAGCAGAGCATGAACTGTAATTTGCAGCTGCAGAAAAGGGGGAAGTTTGACGGCTGCGGGATTCGCCGATGAATCAGTAGTGACGCCATCCGATCAGCATGCCCTCTCCAGTGGTCCCACCATGGAGTACCACGAATGCCGATAGCCGTAGCCCATCGAAGCTTTTTTCACGTTCTTCTCGTCGGTTGTTTGTACCAACAACGATGAAGAATACGTTTGATAGTTCAATATCCCTTGGATCAGCGTCTGGGGCGGCATGCACGGCCACTCCAGATAACTGGAGTTTGTAGCATTATGACCGGGAACCGGAGCTTTGGACGAAGGCTGGACCCGAGCCACTTCGTTGCCGGCCTCGTCGCTCTTCCCACAGAACTTGTACCTAAACTTCAAGACCCCGATGCCTTTTCCATCGTTCTTCACCTTGTAGCGTCGGAACTGGACGGCCCCGTTGAACTCGTCGACCAACTCCTGCAGCGAGGCGCGGACTTCCCCGATCGAGCGGCTGCCAACGACGGTGGGAAGCCGCACATCGAACTTGAGAGAAAGGCCCGGATAGTCCCGAGGCGAGACGGCCGACAGGTCGAAACCCACCTCGTGGTTCCACTCCGGGTTGCGATGGCCGCCCTTGCTGGTCGGCGTCCTGTGGCACCGCTGGAGGGCCGGGTGGAGCTGCTTCTTCGGGTTGTCGCCGGCAACGATGGACACCGTCACGAAGACCGAGAGCTTCTGGAAGAAGTTGAAGGCCCTGAGGTCCTCGCAGGAGATCACCTGCAGTTCGAGGCTTGTATACTCCATCTTCATCTCTTCGCGGTTTCGGCTCGGTTTCGCAGAGGGTCGGAGGAACTTTCAAGGATGGGAGCTGGGAAGCTTCTCCTTTGGGGTGAGAGAGAGAATTTGCAGAGATATATAAAAAGAGGAGGCCAAACGCGGTTGGGCGGACGAATACAGTCGATCGAGAACGGCCTCAGCAGTCTGCGCGTCTGTGTGAAACTGCGGAATATTGAGCTTTTGCAATAATAACACGAAACCGACCAAAAAACAATAATAACACGACTGCCAAGACTTTTATTTTGCACTTTTACAGAAATTTTCAGAAATTTGGATATTCTCCAAAATCTTAGACATAATGTGGAGGACGATCCCTTATATAAACATATTCATATCACCAATCCACCTAATACTCTTTAAAACCTCCAACTTTAATTTTTGTTTCACTTCTACCTTTTGTCTCATAAAAAACCTTCAACTTTAAGTTTAATATCAATTTTATCCTAATATTTATCTTTCCGAGAGAAAGGGAATACGGGGGATTCCCGTGGAAAGTCTCATCCGTTAGGGATTCTTCCCCCGATAAGAGTTCTCTTGAACCTTTTAAGAACTTGCTCAGGTTCAATCCAATCATATAAAAGTAAGTAATTTGTCTATTATTATTCCTGAAAATAGTGTGAGGAGGAGGGAGCAACACGTCAAAAGGGTAGGGTCCTCTCCCATCTTGATCTCTAGACTCTTTGGGGGGTCATGTTGACTTCCAAAACCTGTGAATTCAAGATGCGGACAAACAAGAAGATGAAAAGAAGGACTTACGGACAAACAAACAAAGAACAAAAACCAGTTATGTGTCGTGTTTTAAGATACGGTACTTATGAAGCGAGGCAACATGCTTCAAGAGTAGTAAGATGTGAACAAACATATCCGATTCAAAGAATCCGATAAGAAATTGTGACATCATCGTCAACGTGAGATAGAGTCCTTGAGCTGTGCTTCAAAACGATGGATGTTGACGTGGTGGCTCAATGGTATCGAGGGGGAAATGTTCATCATCCGCGCAACGCTCTTTATCGCCAGCGACTGATGGGGTTAAAGGTGTAGTGGTGGCTGTCACCAACTACCAATGGATTTTAGTTAGAGACAAATGGTAGGAGGGGAGATTTGATTTTGCTTTTGTAGCAAAATAGTCGAGTATAGTAGGATGTTAAAAACGGTTGGACACATAGCAACATCCAGTGAAATGAATAATAGAATGGTACATTAATGAGTACAATGTTATGAGCTACTAAAGTATTGACTATTAGGTCACTTTTTCACTTATTATGCTTGATTAACACATATTGTCAAAGTTATGTTTCTATTGTAAGATGATGAACTAAAATAAGAAATTAGGTCAAATGATATTTGATGAAATGCCATTATGAACATTCTATAGGTGGAATGGACTTTCCACCAAATTTGTCCTAACCAAAACAAGGTTGGATGGAAATCGTCAATCAATCAAAGTCAAACACATAGTTTAAAGATCAAATTTAAGTCTTCATCAAATTCTTTGGGGGTTGTTGAGAAAATTTATTTGAGAGATATAAACACTTACTCAAGGGGTTGGACCAAGAGGGGTACGACATGCTTGTAATCTCCTCGACTCTTGGTGGATATTGTTGGTTATGAAAATCAAGCCTTTGTTATGTTCTTTGCCCTCATCTTATTAAATCCGTCAATTGAGTGGATTGGAATGGATTTGTGTCAAGTCATAAATGGTTCGATCCATATAAATACATCTAACACTTATATTGTGTTTAAACCTTACTCAATAAAACTAGGGTTAATATTCTAAAAGACCCTAAACTGGTACACTTATAACAAATTTACCAAAAATTAATTTTTTGACTACCAAAAATACTAAACCGGTACATATTTGACAAATTTACCTCAAACTAGTATACTTGTGATAAATTTATTTTGTTAATTTTCGTTAAATTTTACTATCAAATTACTAAGTTAAATAACAAGTGACAATTGATTGGTGTATCAATTGGGATTTTATTATCTGTTTGTTGTAGTTATACATTTTTTTTTATTTTTTGTGGTATCATTCTAATTTAACAAATGGTTTATTTGTTACAAATGTACTAATTTGGGGTTTTTTAGAGTCGAATTAATTAGTTTTTGGTAAAATTATCATAAATGTATCGGTTTAGCGTTTTTTATGATCGTAGGGGTAAAATTGTCAAGAGTGTATCAATTTGGGGTTTTTTATGGTCAAAAAATTAGTTTTGGGTAAATTTGTCACATGTATACCAATTTGGGATTTTTCAAAATATTAACCCATAAAACTAACCCATTTATGATAAGAAATAGGTTTTAACCAATTTTAACAGTCTACGTCTCATGAAGATTTTTATACGATCAACTTACAATTTTTCTACGATTGCTGTTGTAGATGTTATCGAGTGTAATGAAGACCTCGATTTGTTTTTTTTTTTTTTTTAATAAAAGAAGACCTCGATTTGTTTGCTACCATTTAGTTTCAACTTTTGATTGAGTTATGTCTTCCTCCGTTCTATAAGACTTTGATGGGTAATGGATACTTATGGGCATCTTCCAAGTACAAATTAGCTAAAATGTCATGGTGGGTGATCGCAATATGTGTTGTGGGTGCCATGGATGGAGCAAAAAAAAACAAGCCTTCTTTTTTAAGGTGAGATGCCATCATTGATCTTAAACTTCATATTAATTGCGCAACTATGCCTTTAAACTTTTGATTTGCGCCATCAGATTTTTTATTTTTTTTTTTGATATGTTTTAAGTTAATTCTCAGCTCACTCTTGGACTTTTACCCTATCTTTTTGCAAAGCGTGTGAGTTGAACCTTCTACTTAAAACTAAACATCCCCAGTCAAAACCCCTCAAGAGCATCAAACCTTTTAAGCAAAATCAATAGTGTGTTCAAATCATATTGCCATCGATTATGTTAATTATCTATGTGGTATGCTGACATGGAAATTTTAATGCCAAAACATTCAATATAAGAAAGAAATAAGAGTTGCCAAAAACACCTTAATAAGAAATTAGAGACGGTTTTACCAAAGTGCCCTCTCACTCTGTGGACAATAACAACCATTATCAACCATTTTCCTTCTCTTTGCCCCTTCTCCGTGTCACACCTACCATCACTGCTGCTCCGCCGCCGCTATCATTGGTCGTCGTCGTCGAAGCGCTCATAACAGCCGCCACTACCCCCCCGCCCTTGCGACAACACATTCACGCGGCGACTCGGCGTGTCCCATGATGGCCCATGCTCACTTGCAGCCCTCTCTCTCTCTCTCTCTCTCTGAAATTCTCGCGACCCTGGGCGCCGCCATTGCGACAATGGAGGTTGTCGGGCCACGTGCGGCCCAGCAGATCCATGGTGGTGCGAACCTTTCGATTCTCGATTTTCTATATTTAATTTGACATATCGTCATACCGACATCAGGCTTCAGCACGATCAATCAGCTTAACCAATGAGGAAAAGGACTTGCTGAAGGCATGTATTTCCCAAGGAAGCTACCCCGAAACCTGTTGTTTATTTTAAGATTTCAGAAAGATCGACTCTGCTTCAGTCACGAGGCCCACGCACAGTGCTGAGGGAGGAGACAAGCTGACGCCACGCCCAACCCCACCACAGTATCGACTCTTTCGAGAGGAAGATTCCAGCTTTGACCGGTGGACTAAAATTTGGGTGAATTTGCTTGCAGATGAATTCCAGTTAAAGGGATGGAGCCCTGGCTCGTGGGTTTGCAGGACCAGCGATGTGCTTTAGGACAAAGGGAGCGTGCGGGATTCACTGAATGCTCGAAAAGTTCATGACAAAGGTCGAATCTTTAAGAACATCTTCTGCACTATAATGACCAATATGTACCAGAAGGGCGAACACAAACTGAGATGATGTTCTTCGTAGAGAAAACATGGTCACATTGGAAACAGATGAAAGTACTCAGAGCCAAATACATTTATTTACCTATATCACACTGCTCTAGAGAGCCTAGACTGACGAAACATCACATAACAACGCCAATGCTCACTAGCTCACTAGTCCAAGCTCTGAGCTGAGCATGAACTGTAATTTGCAGCTGCAGACGAGAGGAAAGTTCGATGGCTATGCAGATTTGCCGATGAATCAGTAGCGACGCCATCCGATCAGCATGCCCTCTCCAGTGGTCCCACCATGGACAACCATGAATGTCAATAGCTGTAGCCCGTCGAAGCTTTGTTCACGTCCTTCTTGTTGGTTGTTTGTCGCAACAACGATGAAGAACACGTTTGATAGCTCAGTATCCCTTGAATCAGCGTCCGGGGCGGCAGGCACGGCCACTCCAACTAACTGAACTTTGTAGCATCATGACCTGGACCGGAGCTCTGGACGAAGGCTCGATCCGAGCCAATTCGTTGTCGACCTCGTCGCTCTTCCCACACAACTTGTACCTAAAATTCAAGACCCCGATGCCTTTCCCGTCATCGTTCTTCACCTGATAGCGTCTGAACTGGACGGTCCCGTTGAACTCGTCGACCAACTCCTGGAGTGAGGTGCGGACTTCCCCGATCGAGCGGCTGCCAACGACGCTGGGAAGCCGCACATCGAACTTGAGAGAAAGGCCTGGATAGTCCTGAGGCAAGATGGCTGAGAGGTCGAACTCCACCTCGTGGTTCCACTCCGGATTACGATGGCCGCCCTTGGTGGTCGGCGTCCTGTGGCGCAGCTGGAGGGCCGGGTGGAGCTGCTTCTTCCGACCGTCGCCGGCGACGATGGACACCGTCACAAAGACCGAGAGCTTCTAGAAGAAGTTGAAGGCCCTGAGGTCCTCGCAGGAGATCACCTGCAGTTCAATGCTTGTATACTCCATCTTCATCTCTGCGCGGTTTCGGCTCAGCTTCGCAGAGGGTCGGAGGAACGTTCAAGGATGGGAGCTGGGAAGCTTCTCCTTTGGGGTGAGAGAGAAAATTTGCAGAGATACATAAAAAGAGGAGGCCAAACGCGGTTGGGCGGACGAGTACAGTCGATCGAGAACGGCCTCAGCCGCCTGCGCGTATGTGTGAAACTGCGGAATACTGAGCTTTTTGCAATAACAACACGATTCCCAAGATTTTTATTTTGCACTTTTACATAAATATTGGGACAACCGAATATTCTCCAAATCTTAGACATACGGAGGAGGATCTCTTATATTAGCATATTCACACCACTCGTCTACAATGTTATAAGCTTCAGAATTGGCTAAAAGCGGAAGTTCGCGAGCTCAGCCCGTATGGGAAGATATTTTACGGCAAACAAGAGATCATACTGGAGGAAGTAGAAAGTGTGCCCGAGACGCCCATCCACGCAGCGCTTGAAGCAGAAAAGAACCAGCATGAACAGAATTCGGATCAAGTTCTTCCCATCAGTGGACAGGAGATTGCAGAACAGCAAGAATATCAGGAAAACAGGCAATTACATCAGCCGATTCAATTGTCATTAATGGGAGAGAGAGGACCACAGAAGAGAGGAAGTAGCTGTATTGATGCAGAGTCAGCCATGGTACTATATGAGGAACAGCTAAAGGAGGCAGATGTCGCTATGGAAGAGACAATATCAGAGGAAGAGGAGCTGGTGAAATCCAAAGCTAGAAGTTCAAAATCATCAAATGCCAAAAAAGGCAAGCGTTTCTGCCCGTATGGCGCTCAATCTTCAAAAAATCAGGCTTTCGATACTACACAGCTGGTGGAAACCCCTATTCACGTGATGGAGAAGTCTAACCAATGGGCTTTGGTGGCTAGCCCTAATAAGCCACCGGGTCATCCATGAAGCTATTAAGCTGGAATTGTCAGGGGTTGGGCACACCCTTGACAATTCAAGCTCTAAGGGTCCTAGCGATCCAGGAAAGGCCCAGTGTAATCTTTTTAATGGAGACAAAAAATCAAGAACAAAAGGTGCAACGCATACGAAGAAGGCTGAGATACCAAAACAGTTTCGTGGTGAATCCGAAGGCACGCGGGGGATTAGCTCTTTTTTGGGATGATCGGGTAGAGTTATTCATGGATTCTTGGTCAAAAAATCATATAAATGTCCAATGCTTATTAAAAGAAACTCAGCAGCGAATGCATATTACTTTCATACATGCTCCTAATGAATTTCATGATAGAGTGTTATTATGGGAGGATTTATACACAACTAGCATTAGACATCATCTACCATGGCTTTGCTTGGGGGACTTCAACGAAGTACTGTACCATTGGGAAAAAGTGGGTAAGAAGAGGGCAGAAAATTACAGACTTACGGCTTTTAGAGACTTCCTTCTCCAATGTTCTTTAATGGATTTGGAAAGCAAGGGTTGCGCTTTCACCTGGACAAATAACATAACAAGGGAGCATTTAGTGAAGAAACGGCTTGATAGAGCATTATGTGATATAGAATGGAGGATAGCACACCCTAATGCTGAATGCACAGCACTACCAGCCATTGGGTCGGATCACAGCCCGCTTCTACTATCTTTGAACTCACGAATGAAGACAAAAAAGAGGGCATTCAGATATGAAGCATTCTGGGCTGAAAATGAGGAATGCAGGCAGATTGTAAAGAATACATGGACTGAAATGGGATCCCAAAATTTGAATATGGTGGAGAAGCTACAGACCGTGGCACAAAAACTAGAAATTTGGAGTAAACAGAGGCCGAATAATGCCAAAACCAGAATTACTGAGCTGAGAGATGAACTACAAAGGTTGAAAAATGATCTTGAGACGGATAACGAGAGCGAGACAGCAAAGCAGATTACTCGAGAAATCGAACAACTATGGCGACAAGAGGAGATGTACTGGGGAATGCGCTCAAGAATTTCCTGGCTTAAATGGGGGGATAGAAACACAAGATTTTTTCATGCAACCACGATCCAGAGGAGATCTAGAAACAGAATTACCTTGCTGAAAAATGCCGAAGATGAATGGGTGAAAGATGATCAGTCTTTGAAGGAGATAACAGAATCCTTCTTCAAAAACCTGTACACTTCAGTAGGGTCGCGTAACTTACAACCTGTCATACAACAAATTCCAGCTTTAGTTGATGAAAACATGAACCACAGGTTAGTAGAACCAGTCACAATGGAGGAAATCACAGCTGCTATGCAACAACTAGGGGCCACTAAGGCTCCTGGACCAGATGGCTTGAATGGGTTATTCTATCGTAGTCATTGGACATCTATAAGCCAGGAAATATTCGAGAGAAGTGCAGAATTTTTTTGAGACAAAAAGTTACCTAAACCCCGCTTTAAACAACCCAAATCACCCTTATCCCCAAAATCCCCAATCCCGAGAAGCTTGAACAGTTTCGGCCAATCAGCCTTTGCAACTTCGCATATAAAATAATCTCAAAAGTGATGACAAATAGACTTAAACCTATCCTACCAAGCATTATTGCAGAGGAACAGAGTGCATTTGTGGGAGGAAGACAGATTCAAGACAATATTTTGATGGTACAAGAAGTGCTACATAAGCTGCGAATTCGAGAGAGAAAGCGTAAATTCCAAGCAGTGTTAAAGTTGGACATGCAAAAGGCCTATGACCGAATTGAATGGGATTTCCTTCGAGAATGCTTGATTAAGACGGGTTTCTGTGAGAAGTGGGTGCAATGGGTGTTTCAATGCGTGTCAATGGTTTCTTTTAGCATTAATTTCAATGGAGAGCCTCAGCCTTTTTTCAAGCCTACACGGGGAATTCGCCAAGGTGATCCTCTATCCCCGTATCTCTTTATTCTAGTGGCTAATGTCCTCTCACACTTGATGAAAAAAGCAGTAGAAGATGGTACAATTCAGGGGATTAAGCTCAATAATAGCAGCCCTACTCTATCACACTTGCTTTTTGCAGATGATTCCATTTTCTTCCTCGATGGTACTCTACTAGAATGTCAAAATTTGGCGGAAATACTACACAGATACTGCTTTGCTTCAGGACAGGCCATAAATCTCAATAAATCAGGCATCTTTTTCAGCAAGAGTTGCCCGAGGAGGCTCAAAACTAATATGGCAGCAGAGTTGAGGGTCCCAGAAATAGATAAAACAGGGAAGTACCTTGGTATTCCCTCGGATTGGGGAGGCTCAAAGAAAGATGTTTTCGCATGGATTTTGGCTCGAGTGAACAAAAAATTAGAGAGTTGGAAGGAAAACTTGTTGACTAAAGTAGGAAAGGAAATATTAATTAAATCAGTGGTGCAGGCTATTCCACAGTACGCAATGTCTATTTTCAAGATCCCGGTGTCAATATGTAAAGCAATAGAGCAAAAGGTTGCTAACTTTTGGTGGAAAAATGGGAAGAATTCTAATGGGATTCATTGGAAGAAATGGGAGACCTTGAAACTTAGGAAGGATGAAGGAGGGCTTGGCTTTAAAGATTTACAAGCTTTTAATGTGGCAATGCTAGGAAAGCAAGCATGGAGGATTTCACAGCAACCTAACTCCCTATTGAGTAGACTAATGAAGGGCTTATATTACCCTAATTGTGATTTCGGAAAGCGGAAGTGGCTCAAGACCCTCGTGGGGATGGCGAAGCATTATTATGGGAAGGGATTCAATTTCTCCAAACATTATGTGGTCTGTTGGTAATGGTCAGAAAATTTTGGTGAGGGAAGACAAATGGCTGAGTAGTGGATTAATTGGAGGCCCGGCTATGAGAAATGCGCCAGAGAAGGTGGGCGATCTAATAGAGCAAGGAAATGGTACATGGAATGAAACAATGATCCGAATGAATTTTGATGAACAAAGGGCGACTGAAATCCTGGCTACACCTATTGGATTACCCACAACTGAAGATAGATTGGTATGGATGCAAAATAAATCTGGGTCATATACAGTAAAGAGTGGCTACTACACCATAAGAGACAACGCAGCAATCCCACATTACAACAAAGCTACTACCTCTCATCAAACAAAGCCGAATCTGTGGAAATATATCTGGCGTGCAGGCATTCTACCCAAAGTACGGCTATTTCTCTGGAATGCATGCCAAAATGCTTTACCTACAGTGGATAATTTATACCGGAGGAAGATAGTACCTAACCCACTTTGTCCCATATGCCGAAAAGAAGCGGAGACCATAGAACACACTCTGTTGTTATGCCCATGGACAGCTCACATCTGGCAAGACTACTCGCTGCAAATAAAAATCAGCAGATTAGGCTTAACAAGGGTGGATGAATGGCTGAATACACAAAAAGAAGACCCTCAAAGTGCATCAAAGTTTAATCAGATCGCAACTACCTTGTGGTGAATCTGGCAGGACCGAAACCAGTACATTTTTGAGCAAAAAGCCCTACACCCGAGACAGACCCTGTACAGATCCGCAGCTCTACAATCAAATTTCGAAACTTGGAACAAGCCCACAGCCAAGGAGAAGCAAAGCGAGACTTACCCGCACCGTTGGCAACCCCCGCCCCCCGGTTCAATCCGAGTCGACGTTGATGCCTCCTTCGTCCGAGAGGAAGCCGAACCAGCGATTACGAAGGAGAACAGAGGAGGGACGGTAAACAGAGCAGCTATCGCCTGCATCTGCAGGGACTCACGGGGATGCTTAATCGATGGATTCTCCAAGAAGGTGGAGGCAAAATCAGCGGAACAAGCAGAAGCCATCTCCCTCTTCGAAACCCTAGTTTTTTTAACTGGACGCACGAACTGCAGATGGGAAGTACATTCAGATTGCCTCACACTCGTGCGGGGAGTTCTGTTCGCAGAAGAAGTGCACTGGGAGCTACTGCCAATTGTGGACCGGATCAAAGAAAAAGTAAAAGAATTCCAAAACCTCTCCTTGGCCCATTGCAGTAGAGAGGCCAACAAGCCCGCGGACTGGATTGCAAAGGCCCAACGCGAAAATTCTATTCCAAGCAATTGGGTAAGTAACCCCCCTTCAGCTTTGTTTGATTTAATTTGCACTGACGTTCTTGATGTAAGTACTCCGAACTATCCGTAGTAAATGAAGAATCATCGTATTTCCGACCAAAAAAAAAAAAATTGAATATTCTGAGACGGTATCATAATCAAATTATATTTCAAGTTATTTCGCCTGTTTAACCTTCATTAATCAAATTATACATATTATTCTCAATTCAATTCTTAATTTGATGATTTGCACGTGAGAAGAGTGTTAAATTACATGTATTTTATACACATACAGTCTCTCTCAATCTTAAACATTTTTAGTTGGATAATCCAACATCTAAACTATCTCATATGCCATTGGTATAAAAAATAACTAGTTATTCATACATTATTCATATACAGAAAAATTCGACAGTAAAAATGAATTCACGTACATATCGCTGGTCCAACCATAGGAATCCAAGTATTTTTTTATTATTATTAAATTATACCTGAAATCAATGTGAAGAGGGAAGACAAGTCAAAAGGGTAGGGTCTCTCCCATCTTGATCACTGACTCTCTTGGGGTTCATGTTGACTTCCCCAAACCAGTGAATCCGAAATGCGGACAAACAAGAAGAAGAAGATGAAGAAGAACCTACGCACAAGTAAAGAAAGAAGAGCAACCATTAATGGTGAGTCGGCATGTCATGTCGTAAGTATAACTAATACGGTACCTATAGAGTGAAGCAGCACGCTTTGAGAGCCAAAAGATGAAAACAAACATATTCAAATCGAAATACCCAATAAGAAATCACAAAAGATGCTCGAGACCTCTAAATATGGAGGCTTGTCACCGTCGACGAGCAGTCAACACACGCAATGCCAAGCTCTGCCATAGCCGGTCAGCTCGATACTGCCATAGCTAGGGGTGTGCATGATCCGGGCGAGCGGTTCCCAACCTAGAACCGGGAACCGCCCGCTAAGGACCGGTTCCGAAAAATTGGAACCGAGATCCACCCGTTTGCTGCATGGATCCACCCGGGAACCGGACCACCGGTCCGATCCGGTTCCGGGGTGGATCCATGGAACTGGACATCATCACGAATTCAACCCCAACATCATCATGCAAGTACACAACCACGCAAAAAACAGCACTAATTCTCAACCCGCACAATCATGACAAAAGTAAGCTCATGTTGCTCCATCGAGACTCCCAAGAACACTACTCAAATTCGACTTCAATATCAATCAAAACAAAATAAGGAACTGCGATTGAAAGAAATGTAACAGTTAGAATGCTACAACATTCTCCTGATATGCACAATCCATTCATCTAAACCCGAACAATCGCAATCCTCTAGTCAGCGACCAAGCAGCAAGCATCTAGAGCTAAATTAGAGTGTAACCAGTCGAAAAGATACAATACTACGTTCACCACCAATCCAAGTAGACCGTGATCGCCACGCCAATTGAAACTCAGCCTATTCTCTGGACAATCCTAGGCACAAGAGAAGCTCAAAGCTAGCATTTTCCTAAAAATAAACTCGGTCCGGTCGAGATGGGCGGGTGGACGGATCCGCCCATGGAACCGGGAACCGGACCAGTTCCCTCAAGAACCATCGATTCCGGGTGGTTCCGGTCCAGTTCCGAGCGGTTCGGGCGGATCCCGGTTCTTTTGCACACCCCTAGCCATAGCCAGCCAGCTTGATACCGGCACCATTGAGCTCCACGACCAAAAAGACAAAGAAAATAATGGACAAGAGAGAGTCCTTGAGCTATGCCTTAGAAAGATCTATTTCAACGTGGCACTCGATGGAGTCAAAGGGGGAGAAGTGTAAACATATAAATTATGGGGATTCGTTTAATCATTCATTAATTGTATAAAAAAATTAGGGATTGAGTTTTAAGCCCTACACAAAAATAATTTTCGTTAAATTGCAAAAGCATAACGGCCCAGTCTTCTCCTTTTTCCTTTTCCTCTTTTCTTATAATTAATAATAATAAATAATTAATATTTTTTAAAAAAACTTTTAATAAATTCTATTGCTACTAATGTAGATGCTTTTAATACATATATGCTTATGCAATTTAATGAAAATTATTTTTGTTAAAGGATTAAAAATCATTCCAAAGAATGATTAAACGAATCGTCAAAATTTAGGGATTAATAGTTGTCCTTTTTGAAGGTATGCTCACAAAGGTTGCATTTAAAGACAAACTAATACTTCAATTTTGCTCATGCATGAGCAATGAAAAATATGTTTGTTAGGAGTACGAGTGACATTTTTCGAAATGTAATTATATGATGATGCATGCCGACGCGAAAATAATAACATATATGATCTTGAGGCTTTTTGAAATACTTCTAATTGCTTTCCTCTCCTCCTCTTGGATTCTTTTCTTTCTATTTTTCTTATTTTATTGAGGATACTCACCTAATAGGAGAATCCTTTTATACGAAAAGGGTCTTACCATGTAGAAATGGTATTGAGAGAGGAAATATCCACCATGTAACAATGGATTTTGACTAAATAAGAAAGATATCACCGTGTAACAACGAGTTTCGACCAAAGGGAAAGTCTCACAATATAATAATGGGTTTTGATTAAATAGGAAATGACTCATTATGTAACAACGGGTTTCAACCAAATAAACCGCTCAATCTAGGGGTAAATAAGGAATCCACTCCATTCGGGAGGAATTTGAAGAGTCCACTCCACTTGGGAGGTTAATTTGAAAGGACCACTCCACTTGGGGGATTCATGAAGATTCCACTCCACTCGGAGGGTTAATTGAAAATACCACTCCAGACTGCTAAGAGCTTTTTGCATGTTGAAAAAATGATTTTGGGCTACTAAAACTCATGATACCTGCCAATCATCTTTTAAAATGTATTTCGAGACGTTACCTTTGCATCTAGCAAAAAGCGGACATCACTGGTTGTTGAAGCTCACTGTGCGTTGAAATCAACTCCACTAGGGAAGTTTGATATATATGAAAACGGTCACAGACAGTTAAAGCTCACCCTACCGATATATCCAAGAAGCTTCTGAAATGGCCACTACATATCTAACAAAATATGTTATAAAAAGTGCTCTGGTATCAAAAGCGTACAAAGCAAAATCAATGTCATTTGAATAAATGCCATGAAAGACAATTTCAAAAGGGTATCATTAATGATAAAGCATTGATCACATGAGCAAATCAAGCAAGTTTGAATTGTTTGGAATATCACCAAATTGGCGTCAAGCTTGGAAAATTTCATCATCAAATTCCCTTAGGAGAAAAAATTATTGTCAAAATGCTCTTCACTAATAAAAATGGCTCATTAAGTATGTCAAACGAGAACTCCTTAGTCGAAAAGGACTTCTCACATACTCTCAAGAAAGACTGCTTAATCCCATCCATTAATGGGGAAGTAAATTTGATCACTCAAAGGACCTCACATTACCAATGTTGTAGGCTTTGAGAATCAGTCGCAAGAAATACACATTGACCAATCCATGAGGTCTTTTAAAAGGACCATAATGTGGATTTGGTCATGGTTTCAACAATGGATAAGCATTATTGGCTGAGAAATGAAATAATCAACAATGATCATCTTCACCGAGTTTACAAATCAAGAAACCTTATGATAAGATAACCCCACTTTTTTTAGCAGTAGCTTCTTTGGGAAGTCCATATTTTTACTTGAATCGTCCCAATAAGAAGAAATTTCAAAACAAGTTGTAATGCTAGTTTGGTGAGAGACTTAAAAAGCTCAGAATTTTTTTTCTCAAAATGGATTTAGAAGTTGATGATTATCATAGCATCACTATCATATCATCCAATCTTTTTGAAAGCACTCGATTTGCAATACAACTTGTTTGAAAATTCCTATGGATAATCATTTCAATCGTTAGAGCTTTTCTCTTATCTTTAATGATTTGTATTTGCAATGATTTTCTCTTCATGCAAGCACTTTGTTATTGACAATTTTTTCTTTCACATAAGAGTTTTATTCTTGATATGACTTTTCTTTTTCCGATGAGCATTAACTTTGCTTTTACCAAGCATATCGCTTGTTCATGCCCCTTAGTTTTCATTTCACTCATGCTCTTTTGAACTTTTTCTTTTAACTCTTGCGACTATCGAGATGCTCTCCAATTTTTTTTAAAGTTGTCATATAAGCACTAATTCCCTTACTAAATCATACGCCTTGCCCCCAACGTGGGAAGATAATCACCAGGGCTTTAGTAATGAAGGCTCAAGCTCAATTTGGCTAAGCAAAGGGAATGACTATTTGGGTAGAGAAAAGAATGCTCTTTTTCATTTGGGGATGCTTTAGTTTCCATAAAAATTCTCCTAAAGTTACCACAAAAAGACCGATGAAAGTGAAAGCAAATAAGTCTTTCTCATCTTCTCCACCCCACCAAATAATGTCAACTAAAACCTTCATATTTGTCTCATTGTGGGATGGTTCTTGATAGTTTTTTTTTTTTTTTTTTTTTTTTTGGCAAAAATTCTTTACATTTAAAGGCTCAAATGGGCTAACTATGGTCACATGTGGAGTGTAAGATAAATGAAACAAATGCCTCATCTCATTTTGATCCATGTACTCTTTGCGAATGAATCCCTCATATTCAAAAGACATGGGTAGGGGTTCATCATTCGTGCAATGCTCACTATCGCCAGCGACTGCTAGGGTCGAAGACGTAGTGGTGGTTGTCACCGCCTGCCTATGGGTTTTGCGTAGAGACAAATGGATTAGGTGGGGAATTTGATTTTGCTTTTGTAGGGCAATAGTCAAAGTGTGGTAAGATGTAAAGATTGGACACATGTGTAAAAGGGCCAACAAAATGGTACATTAATGAGTACATTGTTATAACCTACTAAAGTATTGACTATTAGGTCAGGTTTTACTTATTGTGCTTCATTAACTCATATTTTCAAAATTATGTTTCTGTTGTAAGATGATGGACTAAATTAAGAAATTAGATCAAATTGATAGTTGATGAAATCCCATTATGAACATTCTATAGGTGGAATGGACTTTCCACCAAATTTGTCCTAACCAAAACAAGATTTGATGGAAATGGTCAATCAATCAAGTCAAAACACACGTAGTTTAAGACCAAATCAAAGTCTTCATCAAATTATTTTGGGAGTTGTTGAGAAAATCTATTCAAGAAATCTAAACACCTAACGAGAGGTTAGACCAAGAGATGTAAGACATGCTTTTAATCTCCTCGGCTTTGGGTGAATATTGTTGGCTATGAAAATCAAGCCTTTTGTTATGTTATTTGCCTGTGTGTCATGAAAATATTTGTATGATCAAGTCACAATTTTTCTGCCATCGCCACCGTAGATGTTTGATATTGTGTGTAATGAAGACCTTGGAATTTGTGTACTCGTGTAGTCTGACTTAGTCCGACTTTTGATTGGGTTATGTCTTCCTCTGTGCCTTAAGACTTTGATGGGTAAAGAAAATATATTGGTATCTTTCAAGTACAAACTCTAACTAAAAATTCAAAGTGGGTGATCTCAATGTGTGCGGTGCCATGGATGGAGGAAAAAGTGGAGCCTTCTTTTTTAAGGTGAGTTGACTCCATCTTGGGTCCTAAAACTTCGTATCAATGCACTGAGCTGTTAAACTTTCCATCTGTGCTATCAAGCCTTTTACATTTTGCTGCTGGTTATGTTAATTATCTATTGTGGAATGCTGACATGGAAATTTTAATGCAAAAACATTCAATATAAGAAAGAAAGGAAGGAATATAAAGTTGCCAAAAAAAAATTAATAGAGAAAAGCATTAAGAAAAGGCAGTTTACCCAAATGCCCTCTCATTTTGCGAACACTAACAACCATTACCAACCATTTTCCTTCCCTCTCCCTTCTTACCCCCTTCTTAGTTTTCACCGCCAGGCCCTTCCACCCCTGCAGCTCCGCCGCCACCATCATTAGTCGTCGTCATCGTCGTCGAAGCGCTCATCAATAGCCGCCACTATCCCCCTGCCCTTGCGACTACGCATCCATGCGGCGATCCTGGGCGCCGCCATTGCGACAATGGAGGTCGTCGGCCACGTGGGATCCCAGCAGATCCATGGTCCTGCGAAATCTTCCATTTGATTTTCGATTTTCAATATTAAACTTGCCATCTTGGCAATACTAACATCAGGCTTCAGCATAATCAATCAGCTTGACCAATGAGGAAAGAACTTGCTGAAGGCACGTATTTCCAAAAGGAAGCTACCCCGAAACCTGTTGTTTATTTTAAGATATCAGAAAGATCGACTCTGCTTCAATCATGAGGGCCGCGTGCAGGGCCGAGGGAGGAGATAAGCTGACGCCACACCCAACCCCACCACAGTCTCGACTCTTCCGAGAGGAAGATTCCACCTTTGACCAGATGACTAAAGTTGGACTAGTAAAAGAAAGACTGAATGCTTGCTCATCTTGCTTGACGAAAGAATCATAGATATACAGGGAATGGAGCCATGGCTCGGGCGCTTGCACAACCACTGATGTGCCTTAGGACAAAGGGAGCGTGCGGGATTTACCGAATGCTCGAAAAGTTCATGACAAAGGCTGAATCTTTAAGAACATCTTCTGTACTATAATATGACCAATATATACAGGAAAGTGGAACGCAAACCGAGATGCTGTTCTTCGTTGAGAAACCATGGTCACATCGAGAACAGATGAAAGTACCCAGAGCCAGATACATTTATTTACCTATATCACCCTGCTCTAGAGAGTCTAGACTGACGCAACATCACATAACAACGCCAATGCTTACTAGTCCAAGCTCTAAGCAGAGCATGAACTGTAATTTGCAGCTGCAGAAAAGGGGGAAGTTTGACGACTGCGGGATTCGCCGATGAATCAGTAGTGACGCCATCCGATCAGCATGCCCTCTCCAGTGGTCCCACCATGGAGTACCACGAATGCCGATAGCCGTAGCCCATCGAAGCTTTTTTCACGTTCTTATCGTCGGTTGTTTGTACCAACAACGATGAAGAATACGTTTGATAATTCAATATCGCTTGGATCAGCGTCTGGGGCGGCATGCACGGCCACTCCAGATAACTGGAGTTTGTAGCATTATGACTGGGAACCGGAGCTTTGGACGAAGGCTGGACCCGAGCCACTTCGTTGCCGGCCTCGTCGCTCTTCCCACAGAACTTGTAGCTAAACTTCAAGACCCCGATGCCTTTTCCATCGTTCTTCACCTGGTAGCGCCGGAACTGGACGGCCCCGTTGAACTCGTCGACCAACTCCTGCAGCGAGAGGCGGACTTCCCCGATCGAGCGGCTGCCAACGACGCTGGGAAGCCGCACATCGAACTTGAGAGAAAGGCCCGGATAGTCCCGAGGCGAGACGGCCGACAGGTCGAAACCCACCTCGTGGTTCCACTCCGGGTTGCGATGGCCGCCCTTGCTGGTCGGCGTCCTGTGGCGCAGCTGGAGGGCCGGGTGAAGCCGCTTCTTCGGGCCGTCGTCGGCGACGATGGACACCGTCACAAAGACCGAGAGCTTCTGGAAGAAGTTGAAGGCCTTGAGTTCCTCGCAGGAGATCACCTGCAGTTCAAGGCTTGCATACTCCATCTTCATCTCTTCGCGGCTTCGGTTCAGTTTCGCAGAGGGTCGGAGGAACGTTCAAGGATGGGAGCCGAGAAGCTTCTCCTTTGGGGTGAGAGAGAAAATTTGCAGAGATATATAAAAGGAGAAGGCCAAACGCGGTTGGGCGGACGAATACGGTCGATCAAGATCGGCCCCAGCAGCCTGCGCGTGGGTGTGAAACTGCGGAATATTGAGCTTTTTGCAATAATAAAACGATTCCAAAGATTTTTCTTTTGCACTTTTACATTAATTTTTGGGACATTCGAATATTCCCCAAATCTTAGACATACAAAGGAGGATCTCTTGTATTAACGAATTCACGTTACTTGTCCACACGATAATTTAAACTTTTGGATTTAAACTTTTGGATTGAATATTCTAAAATAATATCACAATAAAATTCAGGATATTTTGCGTGCGTAATTTTCATTAATCAAATTATGTGTATTATTCTCAATTCGATTCTTAACGCGATGACGTACATGTGAGAATGGTGTTAAAAGATATGTATTTTATACACATGCGGTCTCTCTCAATCTTAAACCTTTTGAGTTGGATATTCCGACATCTAAACTATCTCGTTCACCATCGGTATAAAATAACATTAGTTATTCATACACGATTCATTTGCAGAAAAAATTTTCTGCAAATGAGAGACCAATACATATATCACTTGTCGAATCATATGAATGCAAGCATTTTCCTTTTAATTATACCTGAAAATAGTACGAAGAGGGAGGAATAAGTCGAGAGGGTCCAGTCTCTCCCATCTTGATCTTTAGACTCTCGGAGATTTCGTTTTGACTTCCCCAAACCACTGAATCTAAAATGTGGATATTGTCAGATGAAGAAGAATAACCAGTTATGACGAACCGGCATGTCGTGTTGCAAGTATAACAACTAATACGGTACTTATGTAGGGAGGCGGCGTGCTTTGAGAGTGGTGAGATGTAAAACAAACATATCCGGTTCGAAGTACCCAACAAGAAATCGTGACATCATTGTCTGATGTTTGCTTCTATGAATGGACCACCGGCCACGAGTCCTAAGTGGACGTAGCCATCAGTGGCCTCATTTCCAGGAAGCAACGGGAAAGCCTCCTTTCGTGCGGGCAAGATGCCCCTCTGGATTGACTTTGTCGACCAAGCTCTTGGCAAACTAGATTTTTTTTTCTACAGAGCAGGTGTGCAGATTCCTCCAATAGCAAAGCGCTTTCTAAGAGCGAATAAGATGTACCGAGGGGTAGGACCGATGGAGAGCCTGGAGTGCTGAAGAATGCACATTTCTGCTCATGACTTCCACCCCTGTAAATTATAGCTGACTTGTCGACCCTTACAATACTCAAGAGACCACGACCTGACCCTGCAGCTCTTCATGGCAGGCGTCCCTTGAGTTCTTCCATAGCCTAGGGCCTCTTGAGCTTGTAGCCTTGTAATCATTGTATAGATTCAAATACCACTGTTGGTTCGAAGAAGGATCAACAGTCAAGATCAAACTCATACTTTGTATAAATTAGGGGACCCCCACTTGGACACTCTAGTTCACA
This sequence comes from Eucalyptus guilfoylei, assembly GCA_016097605.1. NCBI lineage: Eukaryota > Viridiplantae > Streptophyta > Magnoliopsida > Myrtales > Myrtaceae > Eucalyptus > Eucalyptus guilfoylei. Next base: position 17,774,098 of record CM027869.1, on the reverse strand, counting down.
AGTTAATACAATTCGAGCTTCACTCTCCATACAAGATCCTTGTGAGTTGAGCACGTGTGCAAAGCTGACTTAAGAGAAATCTTAAGGAACGTCATATTCAATTGACCCATGACAAATGGTAGGATTTGGTCGAGGGCACAACTAATTAGGGTAATCGGTTTCGAGATGAGTAAGTTCTAAATTGTAAATCTACAACCTGCCCTGTTTTTTTCTTTTTTCTTTTTTTGGTCAGAAAAACCTACCGTATTATAGTACCCTATTTTTCCAATCCGCTTCTAGAATTTACCCAAGGCACCATTTTTCTTTTGTTCCTTTTCTTGGTGTCATTTTTTTGTAGAAAGCTAGTGCGAGCAATAAAACGATTCAAAGTAAAAGATTACCGAGGGCGGGCAAGCAAAAGCAAGTCAGGAATGAGCAAGGGTCGCAAGGCTCGAACAAGCAAGGGCGAGTCGCAACCAAGCAAGGAGGAGGGTTAGTTGTGAGCAAGAGAGAGAGAGTCATTGTAGAGAACAGAGAAAAAGGGAGACAAAAAAAGATGCCCAAAGAAAAGTTAGGATATTTAGGTTTTATGAAATAGGTTCCAAATTTGATCCTATTCTCGAGTGGTTCTTCACTTCAAACCAGTTTCAGACTGGTTCCAAAAAATTGGTACCTAGAACCAAACCGATATTCAAAGCGATTTGATCTTGTTTTCAAATAGAACCAATCCGATTGCATAACCCTACAATTAATGGTGTGATGTATATCAAAAGACTCAATTAATCAATCAGCAATCTTATGAGAATTCGCCATTAATCGCAATAAATGCAGAGAGTTCTTCCCGGCGTTTGCAACGGATGATTTTTCATGTACATGCATAAGTAAACATGTTGTGGGGTTGCGTTAATGCTCCAACGTCAATGGGATTACAATTCAGCTCTAATGTCACTAGGATACAATTCATATCAAGAATCTTCCAAAAAGGAGGCTAAGTGCTAGCTATAGACTAGTTGACTTTCTAGAAGGATTAGATTATCATTAGGAAAACGCAGACACAAAAATGAGAATATTCATTATTTTTCATCCTTATGGGATATAGCGGTCAGAACCAGTTTTTGCCAGCCATACCCCATCAACCTTCTAAAAATAACACTATCCAGATTGGCGACGAAGCCATGCATTGCTAGATCTGGTTCTTAGCCTCTTAGGGCACGTTTGGTAACGATTCTGTTCCTAAAAACAGATTCTGATTAAAAATTATTCTTTTTTATTCAGTTCCCGAGAATAATTTCTAAGCATTTTAAGCTATTTGGTAACTGTCCAAAATTTCTGATTCTGGAATAAAATTACGTTTGGTATCGTGCCCATTAATTCTCGTTCTAAATCAATTTCTTTTAATTTTTCAATTTTTTCTTTTCTTTTTTCCTTTTTTCCTTTTTTTCTTTTCTTTTTTCATTTTTTTTTCTTTTCTTTTTTTTCCTTTGTCTCTCCTGTTCTTCTTCTTCCGGTGGCCGGTTGCCAATCCAACGACTAGCTAGACAAGGGCCGGCGACCTCATCGGAGTGTCGCCGGCCCTCGACGAGGCCAGCCCTCATCGACCGAGCCTCACCGGTGGCCAAGCCGGCCTCGCCAAGGCTAGGCAAGGCTCGCCTGGCCACCACCGGGGCTGGGCGAGCCTCGCCGGTGGCTGGGCTTGCCTCCGGCAAGCTCGCCGAATCGATTGTCGGCAACTGGCGTCAGACGGCGACGAACGGCGGATGGCGACGGACAGCATCCGCAGGATGGCGATAAATGAAGAAGAAGAAGAGAAAATGGTAGAAGAAAAGAAATATGATTTTGATTATTAGATTTGTTCCCGGAACAAGAATCAACTTTTTTTTTTTTAATTCTTGATTATGTTCTAAATCTAATTCCGAGAACAAAAAAAATAGAAATTTGTTCCCAAGAACAAAAATTTTACCAAATACGATTCTGTTCTTAAACTGTTTCCAGGAACAAAAAATCAGAATTAGGCACTGTTTGGATGGTTACCAAACAGGGCCTTATTCTCAAGTTTGATCTAGAGGGAAATGGCTTCTCCCGACTAGGATAACACCGAAAGTAGTGGTCGGAATAATTTGAAGCACATAAAACCTAAGTAATACCGACACTGACACGCGACACACAACACGACACAACACGCCGACATGTCATTTCTAAAAAAACAAAGAATTCCGACACGTTCGCGTTGTATATTAAATATATATTTTTATACATACATAATAAATTATCATTTTTATGATTATTTCAATCAAATTCATAGATAAATAAATAATTAAAAAAAGCCTAAAATGAATATACACTAAAAACATTAATCCGCCATTTATTAATATCATTCATTGTTTCAATTTGATAAATTCAACTCTATTTCAATAATTCATAAAATTTGGAGAAAAAGCAAACGATTCATATTTTGGACTCACATGTTAGATATGTTGGAAGAGGAAAAAAAAAACTTAAGGGATGAATTGTGTATCAAGGGAAGTGGGAGTCAAAATAAAAGAGAAGACTAAGTTTTTCTTCTTTCTCCATTTATTATTTTTATTATTTTTATTATTGTGTTTTATTTTTTTACATATATATATATATATATATATTTTTATTTTTTGACCTCTCATTTATTATATTTTTTAAATTGACCTCGATATCGGAATTACGTGTCGGAAACTCGTATGTCAGAATTCCAACTTGAGTGCTGAGAAAGTAGGTGTCAAATTTTCCAACATGTATTGACTGAGTGTCGAAAAGTGTCCAAGAGTGTCTGAGAGCGTCGGACACTTGTCGAAATATCCGACACGACACAACAGCTCTTGGAGAGTGTTAGTACTTCATAGCATAGAACAGCCTGCCCAGAACAGCTTGAAATCAAAGAGAGCCCAAATCTTCCTTGTTTTAGGAAGGTTAGAGGTAGTTCTCATTGTACTACCATATCTAGCTTGACTCCATTGTCTCTTTTCTATTCATGAGTTCCATCATCTTAGCAAAAGGAAATAACGGGAGACAAAAGCTTCAAACAAATCGAACTATTCCACATCAAAATGCATATTCAAAGTCATCAATCAAATAACCCAATGGTCACTTGGAAAAGCTTTAGCTCAAAGACTCAGCTAACGCTGCCTTCCAAAAGTTGAGAAACGCAAAAAATGCCGGTGATTACTATTGATCAGTCAATGGCAATGTTTGAATAAGCAATCAAGCAGGACAAAATCCACAGATAAATGTTACATTAATCTTGTAACAAGCAGTAAGATATGCCTCAGCGGCTTTTTACTTTTTTCTGGCCCTGGTTATTGAATGCCGCGCATGTTTTCTTCCAGCATCTAATGGATATGGCCATGGGTATCACGATCCAGAAGGAGTTCATGATAACATAGTAGGCATAGTAATACAACGGGCTAGCAGCGAAGTTATCACCTTCCAGCAAAGCTGTTATGAAATACACAGCAGTTCCATAGAGCTGACCCAGGGATATTGCGAACTGGAGAATGTAGCTATACGACTTTGCTTTTGCAATGGCATAACTGCAAGGCATCGGTATACAGAGACTTTAGGCAATGCATGGGAACTACAACTACTCTAGCGTGGTTGAATATCACAGAATCAATTTTCAATCAAGTGAAAAATTCTCACACTGCAAGGAGGCATGCTGGACCCTCTAAAACAGCAGTTAGTCCTTCAACAGAGACAATCGCTGAATCCCTTCCTACGTACCTCGAGTCACCTTTGCTATATTCTTTCCCTGTCCATTGTATATTTTCAGCTGCTTTCCACCAAAAGCTTGACAAGCCAACCAACAAAGGAAACAAAAATGCTAAAATAAAAAGAAAATGAGAGTGGCAGAGAATCACTTACAAACTTCAGACAGGTAAAAGGCAGATTTATCCTTGAAAAATTCTGGTGAGAAAACAAAATAACCCTCAAGAATCATGTGAGTAAGGCCTGTGAATGCCCACCAGCACATGAGAATTCTATCGATAGTTGGTCTTTTGGGTGACCCTGCAACAAATGGAAATATCAAATGATGAAATGTTTTCAGCTTTTCACAAACAAGTGAGGAAAAGAGGGGCGAACTAGAAGAGACATTGTGCACCTATGCAACGGTAAACTCGGACTGCCAGTAATGCAAATGCAAAACTCTGTCTACCACAGACACAAATTTACAACGAGATTCACTCTATGTCTAGCACACAGACACAAAAGGCCTTGAGACCAGCTAATTTAGTTTATCTGCAGGGCAGCACATTTCTGATAAATATGTCAGTTTTAATTGTCATAAGAAGAAATAAACAGAATTTGAGGGGAATAAGAAAATAGAACAGGCTGCTTCGGTGACCAAATTTCTTCAAGAGAGTAAACAATGAACTGCTAACCAAAAAGTTCAATTAATGAGGAACACGGGCTTCAGACAAATACATAGACTAGGCATTGTGGTTTCTCATGAAGCACAGAGGAAGAAGGATCTAAGTGAAGCAAATCCTAGTTTCTCTTCTTCCTATTTTCTAAACTTCACCTTATTGTAGGTGCATCAATATTGTGAGCTCAAGCAACCTTCAGGTAGAATACTTATCTAGAAGAGGAATAAGCATACCAGATACAAACCAAATGAAGGCAATAACAAGCACCGAAGCAGTGCCGTAGACACCAAGGATAGTTGATTGGGAAAGTAAAACTGGCACATAACCAGGGAGTTCTAGATCTCTGGGGATATAAGGGTGAGGACTCTGCGTGGCTTCCATTTTCTTCAGCTCTATCTGGCTTTTGCCTTAACAAGTTGAGACTCAAACCCTGCAAGACTTTGCAAGTTAGAGGGCAGTTGCCTAATAGAAATGACGAAAATCATTAAGTCCAATCTGCCCAAACTTTTCAAAAACCAAAACATTAACATATCGAAAAAAAAAATTGCAGCATGATTCCACAGAACTAACAGTCAAGTTGTGCTTAAACTGTGACATAACTACAGTGACACTTTTTTTCATAGATCTCATCTACAGTGACATTGAACAGACCTAAAACGCAAGTTATACACTTCCAAAATTGGTTGCTGGAAACAAAACACTCTGAGGGATACAATTTCCACACCAGGTGCAAGGGTAGCAAATTCATGATTTGTCGGACTTTGATGTCAATAACAAGGCACAACGAAAACAAATCAGTAGTTGACAACGGAAAATGCAGCGAGTTGAAAAAAGATATGTTCCACATCACAAAGATACAATCTTGAAGCATCTCAATTGCTTGGATCTTAAAGAACAGGCATTTTAAGGGGCATGCTCGAATCACTGGAGTGGGAATGTGTAATGAAATCCTGTGACAAATTCATTTTCGGTCTGTTAAACAAATCGAACCCTCGAATGAAGGTTGAATTATCTTAGCTGCATATGTCACGGGCCCATAGATTGGCCTGGTGAATTCTGCTCACAAGGCGCCTCACAGGTTGTTCCATGGTCAAGGAACCGCCAGCCCGTGACACATGATTATAACAATTGAAGATCCGAGCGACACTAAGTTTTCGATATTGGTCCTTCCAAAACCGACTACATTGCATATCAGTAACACTTCAATTATACAGCCGTTGAAACAGAGAAGAGAGTGGACTAATTGATAGCCACAAGAAAGAGAGAGGGGCCATTTCGGAATTCAAACCGAGAAAAGTCAACGGCGGAGCCTCGGAGATTGCGTTCAGAAAATGACCCGAGTCCAGGACACTTGACCTCCATCCAATTTTTAAGCTTTATCGTTTGTTCAGAGAGAGAGAGAGAGAGAGAGAGAGAGAGAGAAAAACATATAAAAACTTGAAGCAAGATTCAACCGTTGATTGAGATCCGAAGAGACGGAAGGTTCAGACACCAGCTCCAATCGGACTAATCCTACCCATGTTTTGGGCAGAACCCAATTTCACCGACGCAACTCTCGGGTCGGTTTCCTCCGCCAAAAGACGAACAACCCATGAAATTCCCGTCGCCATTCCCGTCTCTCGAGGCGAACCACACTCCACCCAACACAGTAAACACTCGACAAATCTGCTCACAAACTCGAGTCGCTCGGTTCACGAAGACCACATCAAGATTCGGAATTGAAAAGCGAGAACGATTGCAAGACTGGATAGAGAGAGAGAGAGAGAGAGAGAGAGACTTACAGGGCGAGACCGTGGACAGACCGAGTCCGAGAAGAGAGAGGGAGACAGAGAGAGCGCGAGCGTGTGATCGGAACTGTACTTAAAACAGGGAAAAGATGACAGACAAAAACATAATCTTTTTATCATTTGGGATTATTGCACCTCGGACGAATGGAGTTTTAATTACATTTTAAAAAAGATTTTTTTCTTTCTATGGCGCGTCCTTTTCTGGAAAGGAAGTAAATCTCCAGTGCTACTCCCAAAAAAAAATGAAGAAAAAAAGAAAAAGAAAATGAGAAATTAAATTTGAACATTGCCAGTCATTAGCTGTGTCTTAATCAGATCCACCTGGACTCCATTGGATGTCTCAATCTCCCCATTGCTGGGTTGGGCCATTCGTGTTGCGTACGTTTCAGAAATTAACTCTCGTCCCAAGATTCTTACCACGTTATATAATTATTCGAAACACTTTTTTCGGAAATTTAGCCCATGTGAATTGAGTTAGATCGTTAAAGGATCCACTGCAATAAATGTGTGATTTGTGCACGAGCTAAGATTTATATCCAATTAGATAAGAATGTGAAGTGATCACCACAGTAAAAAGCTCGAATCACATATAACTCTTGTCTTGCCAGGTCTTATAGAACAACGGAGGAGGGCAAAAGTAGAAGAAGCCAAACATTGGAGAAGGAAAGTATCGCCCTACCAAGTTATGCTAGGCGAATAAATCTAGTTCAGTTCGAACGCGGTGTAACCATGATTTGCTAGAAACTAGACACTTTCTAGATCAATACTCGATTTTATATTTTATGTCAAATCAGAGAAGTTTACATTCATCATTCATCAGATGTTTCAGCAATTTACAGGAGGATTATACTCTAGTATTATGTCATGGCTGTGACTCTTTGGGTCCTGGAGTTATAGAGAAGATCAATCTCTTTGTCGTAGCCGCCACTAGAGATGCGTACTTTGCAGCCTCATAAAGCGCCCCGGATACGAACATCAGACCGGTGGCGACGTAGGGATGGTCCTCCAGCACAGATAGGAAGCATTCTGCTGCATTTTCCGCAGTGTGAATCGCCGAGCATGCCTGGTCGACCAGCTCTCGGCCTCTCTCGGACAGCTTGTACTTCTCCTCCAACATGTCCCTAGTCCTGTCCCATATGTTGGTGGTGCCTCCTGGCGTCACTGCTTCATCGGGAAGAAGAGCAGCCGGATCATGCCAAGTTTGCTCCTGATCATCCTGCAAAGCAATGGAATTTTAAGGACGATTCAGGAAGTGCAACTGAGAAAGTGATCGATATGCAAAGTGAGTCACCAGTTCGAAAAACCATTGCAGGAATTCATCTCGAATGCAACGTAGTATTAATTGCCTCCGCCTGGAGGAACATTGCGGTCCGATTCAATGAGAGTTCTCGGGTATGTCCGAGCCTAATTATTAACCTTGCATTTTCCTAGATGTTCTTCAAGTCGACTAGATTGATCCATTGTAGTTTGTAAAGCCAGGCAACAAGAGATTCAACTGGGAATTTTTAACGAGATAGTCAAGACAAGAAAGATTGCACTGATCTGTAGCCTTGATCCAGATTCATGGAAAAACCGAGGGCAATCTTTATGAACGTCAATTTCTGGGTTCAAACAAAGATTAACCAGGAACGAAATACTGATTAAAATCATTGAAGAGAGCGCTGACAGGAACGGATAAAGCTTAGAAATGCTTGTATGCGGAAGATGTACATGATGCCACACGAGAGAGCGGGTGAGACAGAGAGATAGACAGAGAGAGAGACAGAGAAAGAGAGAGAGAGAGAGAGACCTTGATGTCACCCTCCCACGGCGACACTCGAATTGGTTGCTCATCAACGGTAGCATTCTACAGATAAGAAAGGCTGCTTTAGAGCAATTAAGGAGTATATAATTTAGCATGGTAAAACATTCCAGAGCTGATAATAATTCGTTGCTTGGAAGCATTCAACTAATCAAATTGCTTGAGATTCACTACCATCAAATAAGGCAACCTCTCATCATAATCAGAGACAATAAACACCAACAGACTCTGAACGAGCTGAAGAAAACATCAAATGAAACAGGTGATTCGCAAGTACTGTGCAGTCTCAGCAGCTGTAAAGCCAGAGAGATTTTAAACGATAGAGAAGTTCAATGCCATCTCATTCATTCAAATAAGCAACACAGAAAAACAGACCTCTAGTGCATGACAGCATTTAAGCTGAATCAAACCCTTAAGTCATTTATTTCCTTACATCGAGAAGAAGAGCAGTCCGGAACGCGAATGGCTGCCTGAACGTCACCTGCGCCGATTGGGGCTTGTCTTTGTTCCTGTGCCGTCGTCATAACTAATTAATCGAACCATTGGCATCATCCTATAGGGTATAAGATCTATTCTAAGCAAAAACTTGAAAAAGTAGTCTATAATGTGAAGTTTCTTCCTTGCCTCTGGAGCTGGATCTTATCCACAGTCCCACAGAACGAGAAATATGTCGCCAAATCTGCGGCAGTCATGGCCGGAGGAACATTCTGAACCTGGATTGTCAAATTCAGGGCTCCCATTCGAGCAACTTACAAATTGTTATCTTTCTCTCCCTAAGGAATGATGATGAAAACACGGGATGATTGACAAGTATGAGAACTCGTGAGACCTGGTAAGGCATATAGTTTAAGATGGAGTGAGCTCGCATATTTGGAATAAAGAAGCCCAAGAATGCCTTCCACCTCTAGAGGAAGTCTGGCAGAGAAATGCAGTACCAGGGGGCGAAGAAAGAGATAAAAGCATATCCTGACGGTTCCCTTGATTCCGAAGACTGCTAGTCATTGGTTTCGATTAGAATCATTAGATTTTTACGTTAGATGGCCAAATTTGTTATGTTCGTCGCCGGTTCTATTACTTAGATCAAGATCCTTCGGTCATGTGCCGGAATGGCGGAATGTATCCGTGCGCGATATAGAGAAATTCCTTGTGAGGACCCGATCCATGTGGACCCAAGTTCCAGCAAGACTGGCCCGAGAGAGAGATGGAATAGGGTTGGAGTATGATACTTGTAATTTTGAAACTAGAGGTAGTTTTTTGTCAGACAGTAAAATCTCAGACATGTTGCATGGCATTTTACCTATAAAAAATGATTGCATGCAATTATTTCCAAGGCACCTTTTGAGTTTTCCTCAAACATTTTATATTTTGAGGACATTTTAGACACAAGCCAAGACCATTCCTTTCCATTCCAAAGTTCTCCAAATCCAAGAAAAAGGAATCACCATATACTTTTATATCCCCTTCATTCATAACAATGAAACACAAGAATATGTCCCTTTTTTATTCTATTTCACGCTCTCATTACATTCCATCGTACCAAATATAGTATAAAAAACATATCTAGCGACGACAGACAAGTCCATGGCCTGGACTGATCTTGCTAGTGCAATCAACCATCGCCATAGAAGGGTCCAACACTATCGACTTGATCGTGGCGATCTGGGAATCGGGCGTGGAGAAAATGCAGTACTTGCAATCTGCGGAGATAAGCGACGATGTCTTGTACTTATCTTCTCCGCCCATGATCGGCATCGGCACACCTCTCTTCACGGGGCTCCGGTAGTCTGGGCGGTACGTCTGGCCCAAGACACCCTCCACTTGGTCAGAGAGGCGGAGGAACTTGAACTGCGCTTCCAAGTGGGCGAAGCAATCGTCTGCGGTATTTGGTACTTGTGGATGCGGTCGTCCTCCTTCGTCACGGGGACAGCGTTGACTGAGATCTCGACGGAGCCATGCAGCAGCACCGTGACGCTGTTGAACTTCGCCGTCCTTTCGACAAAGAGCCTGCCGTCCGGGGCAGTCCAAGCGGAAAGCTGGCCCGGAGGGAGGAGCAGCGGCTTGCCATCGTAGGTTAGGACGAGTTGGTCCACTTCGTTGTCCCATCGGGCGACCTTGTTGGCGGCCAGCGTGAGGGTGTGGGGGCCAAACATCAGGCCTAGGGCTTGGATCCATGTGGTGTCGCGCGTCCTCCCCTGGGGTCGGCGGCCGATGAACCGGGCATTTATGTGGAAATCAACGTCGGACACCAAGCTGAATTGCTCGTTCGTCTTGCCGTGGAAGTAGAACATGACGCCATCGCCCCCGACGAACCTGGGGTCATAGCATGCTGCTCCAATCCCGTTGCAGTTCGGCCTTCGCCCTAAGATTCGAAACGGAAACAATTAGTACTCCTTGAACAATACCATCCTATCAGAAAAGAAAGGAAACGCGCTACATACTCTTGCATAGAGCTTCACAGTTCCTGGAATTACAGTCCACAAAGCAAGCTTTGTCCTGGGAGTTGGATGGCTTGAAGCTGGGGCACTGGCTGGGGCAGGAGATCTGAGCCCCGAAGCATTTACTCTGCGGGTCGTTGCAGAGCACCGACTGAGGAAAGTCCTTGCCAGAAACTGAGTCCGGCGGCGGCGGCGGAGTAGATCCGTAGAGGTCAGCCTGGCCACCCTTGACAAACAACAAGGAGAAGATTACGACACAGTAGAAACCGAGAGTGGCCATGATGCGCGTGTCGCACAAACACTCTCAGAAAGACTACGAAACCTTGGAAACAAATTAATTTCCGCAGATCGACTGTGTTCTTTCTTGAGGTGATGGCAAGAACCCGAGTCTCTGCATCCAATATTTATAATGAGGACTGGATCTGAATCTAATCTAAGCTCCTGGAAAGCTGGCTTCGCAAAGTCAAAATCTCATAAAAGAACTGTACTAAGATTCTCTTTGCTCTGCTGGTGTCTGCATCGGAATTCCAAAGTGAGATCAGCATCTTGAAGCAGAAGAATCATCGGCGCTCTTCGTGTTTCGCTTCATGTGCTCGCATGTTCCGAACGCGCACATTAACCCCAGAAGCGACCACCGACTTCGCTGCCATGCACGACCCACTTCGCAGCTTCCTAAATTAAGTCTACTCCGCCATAACTTCCATGATCTGGAGACCCGAATCCACCCATTTTAAAAATGACGAAGCTACCAAGCTGGTCATATTCTAATAAAAAGTTACCCCGATAAAAGAATTCCTGCCCGAGCTTTGCAGGTCTATCTATGCTTGATTGGATCCTGGTCAAACTGCCCTTACCAAAGAAAGAAATTCAGTGCTCTGAGTAATTAAAATGAAGGGGGAATCTACACGAAACCCGCTGCACTTTGGAGCGGTTCGCGCTCCTCATCGAACTTTCAACAATTACATAATAATGTAAATATATATTTTCATCTCGTGTTTTAAAGGAATTTCTCCTTTACCCTTAATTTCTGTATAAAAATGAGTAATATAGAAAATGGAGAAAGATAAATTAACTAAAATACAGCTGATAGAAAAAATAAATATCAACAAAAATATTAAAAAATAAATATCAACAACTACATTAAGCAATATAAAATTATTAAAGTTTGACGAACATCACTACACTTTGAAGCGGTAAGCACTCATCATCGAACTTTCAACAGTTACATAATACCCCATGAACTCTCGTTATGGCCATTAACTTTTCATTATTTTTTCTATCAAAGCGTGCAATGCACATGACTTTGAAGATGTTAAAATATATTTTCATCTCTTTTTTTAAAGGAATTTCTCCTTTACCCTTAATTTTTGTATAAAAGTGAGTAATATAGAAAATGAGAGAAAGATAAATTAACTAAAATACTGTTGATAGAAAAAATAAATATCAACAACTATATTAAGCAATATAAAATTATTAAAGTTTGACGAACATCACTGCACTTTGGAGCGGTACGTGCTTATCATCGAACTTTCAACAGCTACATAATACCCCCATGAACTCTCATTTCGTTATAGCCATTGACTTTCTGTTATTTTTTCCAAGTGTGCAATGCACCTGACTTTTAAGATGTAAAAATATATTTTAATCTTTTTTATAAAGGAATTTCTCCTTTACCTTTAATTTCTATATAAAAATGAGTAATATAGAAAATGGGAGAAAGATAAATTAACTAAAATATTGCTAATAGAAAAAATAAATATCAACAACAATATTAAGCAATCTAAAATTATTAAACTTTGATGAACATAGCCACTTTAATAGATCTAAAAAAAGATATTTCGGAAGAAAAGTAAACAAAAATTAAATAGAAATTGGAAAAGGCCTCAACAATAAAGGTGAAATGACGAAAATTGTTTACTCATAGTCATTATGTAAATTTAAGTGGTTAATTGATATAAAAAGTGATTGATTAATAAAAATATTAAAAAAATTATACAAGGAAATGATGTCCTATAGTTAACTGAATTCCAATGTGATATTGTTAAATCTATAGAATTGCTTCTTCTTTTTTAATTTAAGAGAAAAGGCATGATAAAAAAATAATTTTTTTATCAATGGATAGTGTAAAGAGTAAAGACAAGAAAAGTATTCTTATTCCCTACTCTCTCTTATGCATCTTCTGTCTCATACGAAACTTCGATGACAAGGGTTGTGTGAGATCCACACATTCCAAAATATAAACCCCTAAATGCCGACGCAGTTGTAGCATCTATACGCTAACTCGCTTCTTGGTAGCACTTTCATTTTTGTTGATAAAATCGTTCTTTCATTAATTAATCTGTTAAAAAGACATAATGAGTGTTCAATTTTTGTAGTTCGACCCTTTCGTCATGGGGGCCTTTTTCCATTTTTAATTAATGGTGTTTATTTTTTTATTAAAATACTATATTATTTCTATCAATCATCAATAATCCTTTCTCTATGTTGATATTTTGATATTTATTTTTCCGATATTAAAATTTTAGTTATTTTTTTCTTTCTATTTTCTTTATAGAAATCAGGGAAAAAGAGATGTTTCCTTAAAAAAATTAGATTAAAATTATATTTTTACTTTTAAAAGTCGCTTGCATGCGTAACGATTTGATGGCTATAATACAATGAAAGTTCAAGGGGTAATATATAACATTTGAAAGTTTAAGGACAAATGTATACTACCCCAAAATTTGGGCGAGTTTTGTGAAATTTCCACTAAAACAAAAGTTTAGAGATCTTATAGCAAGATAGAGCCATGTTGGGGGAACCATAGATGAAACTTATCGATAGGTAAGGACTTGTTTGTTTATTTTAGTTAATTTACATCAAGTCCCATATAAAAGTGGTAATAAATCCAGAGATATTCTAAACTCACAACTTCAGTTTTCTTGTGAAAGGTGGGGGCATGGAGATAACTTGGTTCGAGAGTCTTGTCCATGAGAAATCTTCATTTAAGTACCCAAAATTTCCCAAGAGAAATTCTCCAAAAGGTAAGCCATTTCAAAGCGACTTACTTTCGGACCCCCTTTTGCAAAACTAGAAATAACCCCGTTATTATGACATCAAAGAAAACCCAAAGGCAATGATTCTACTTTCAAATCTTTATAAGAGGAAAGAAGAGAAAAGGCATAAATAGAAGTCTCGAAATTCTACGTGTAAAATGCAATCGGGCCTCAAAAGTCCGGCCTTAGCCCAGTGTAGCAAAGACACAAATAAGGTAGTGGACTGGATTATAAAAGTACATCGGTGTAGATCCATACCTTATAATTGGTTGTCTAACTCCCCTCATGTCCTTTGAGTTTTTTGCGTTTGGAATCTTGTTTTATGTACTCAAAGTCTCAAACTCATTAAGATAGTAATGCAATTCATATTTCTAATAATTAAAAAATGCAATCGACGGTTCTCCTTCTCTACACCAACGAGTCATTCTTTTATGGTTAACTCTTCATTTTTCTTGTGCATTTCAAACTTTAAAATTGTCATTCAAAAAATTCTATTTACATCACTAATATCAATTCAGTTACAAAATTTAACACCTGATGTAACAAACGAGAGTTAATTGCATTTTATGCTCCAGGACTTTGGACGAACTTTATTTTTATTTTCTCCAAAAGTACCTTCAATAACCTAAAACGCTGCTTAGCATATAAAGGTAACGATTTTATTTAAGCTCTTCGTATTTGATTACCAATCTGAAAGTAGATTTTCATTCCAAGTGATCGTAGTTCTAGGAATAGTAGCATTCTTGTACAATTATTTGGATGTGTTTTTTTGTTTGCCCTGTCTTCTCTTTTCCTTCCCTCCCCGAGCGTCTAATGATGCAGAAGACCACCGCGTAGACCATCCATTGCCGCCCGCCCTTGGTCACGACTCCCTGGTTGCCGTCACGCGCCCCACGTCATACCTCCATCTGCCAATAGTGTCGTGGCTCCATCCGCCAAGAGCCCGAACTCTCTCCCTCACCCCCTTGTATGAGATGAAATTCTCAAATACGATTCTTCTATTTTATGAATCGATTCATATAGCTATGTATGGATGAATCAGTATTGATGCTTTATTACACTATTTTTTATGAGATGTATGATGATACGATATGATGATAATGCTACAATTGTGATTGATTGAGGTTGTTGACCAGCTATGATGGAAGTTGTGACTGCAACTATGGAGATCGTCAAACTCAGGAGAACACTACATAAGGGGTTTGTGCGCAGTGAGCAACCTCCGTTGCAATGAGTTGACAGAGGTTGCGACCTTCCTCCATTTGCTCCGACAAAAGTCACCCGCCTTGCACGGCCCCGAACAAGTAGCGGTGACAGAGAGAGAACGACGGTGGCAGCAATTACGTCGCAGCAGCGGCGGCGGCAGCGGCAAGAGGAAACAGGAGGTGGAGCTTAGGAGATGTTGCGTTGGTTTTTTGGGTTACTTTTTTAACAGCAGAAAAGTGGAATTGGAATCTTACGTTAGATTTTGGTTAAGTCATCCGGTTCCACATTTTTCAGGAATCTAATCCGCGACGCCGAGCAGCGTCCTAAATTAAGTCTACTCCGCCATAACTTCCGTGATCTGGAGACCCGAATCCAGCTATTTAAAAATGACGGGCCTACCGAGCTGGTCATATTCTAAAACTTACCCCGATAAAAGAATTCCTGCCCGAGCTTTGTAGGTCTACCGTCTATCTATGCTTTATCGGATCCTGGTCAAACTGCATTTACTAAAGAAAGAAATTTAGTGCTCTAAGTTATTAAAATGAAGGGGAAATCTACATGAGACCGTCTACACTTTGGAGCGGTACCACCTCGCTCTCGAACTTTCAACAGTTACATAACACCCCCTGTGAATTTTCATTACGCTATAGTCATTGACTTCACGTTATTTTTTCTATAGGCATATGCAATGCACATGACTTTTAAGGTGTAAAAGTATATATCCATCTTGTTTTTTAAGAGTAATTTCTCTTTTACCCTTAACTTCTATATAAAAATGAGTAGTATAGAATATGGGTGAAAGTTAAATTAACTGAAGTATTATTGATAGAAAAAAATAAATATCAACAACAATATTAAGCAATAGGAATTTATTAAAATTTGACAAACATAGCCACTTTAATAGATCTAAATGACATATTTCAAAGAAAGAGTAAACAAAAATCTAATAGAAATTGGAAAAGGTCTCAACAACAAAGGTGAAATGACGAAAATTGGTTACTCATTATGTATACTTAAGGGGTTAATTGATATAGAAAAAGATTGATTAATAAAATTATTAAAATTTAAAAAAAAAAAGGATATGTTTCAACAGAAAAAAAAACTTATAAAGCATATGGTTAACTGAAATCCAATGTGATATTCTTAAATAATTTTTGTCAATAAAATTATTTTTGCATTAATTAAACCTTTTTGTTATGGGCACCTTTTCCATTTTAATTAATCGCATTTCTTTTTATTAAAATTCCATATTAGTTCCATTAATTTATCCATAAAGTTTAACAGTTTCTATATGTTGATATTTTGATATATATATATTTCCGATATTAAAATTTTGGTTTCTCTATGTTTCCATTTTCTTTATAGAAATCAGGGCAAAAGAGACATTTCCGTAAAAAAAAAAATGAAAGTACATTTTTACTTTAAAATTCGCATATATTGCACATGATAATACAAAGATATAACGAAAGCTTAACGGCTATAACAAGATGAAAGTTTAATGGGGTAATAAATGATATTTGAAAGTTTAAGGACAAATGTATATTAACCCAGCAACAAAAGTTTAGAGATCTTATAGCAAGATAAACCAATGTTGGGACAACCGCACGTGAAATTTATTCGGAAAGTAAGGGCTTGTTTGTTTATTTTAATTAATCTAGATCAAGTCCAATATAAAAGTAGTAACAAATCCAGACTTATTCTAAACGTATGACTGCAGTTTTCTGTGAAAGGTCGGGGCATGGGGATAACCTAGCTCGAGAGTCTCGTCCGTGAGAAATCTTCATTTGAGTGCCCAAAATTTCCCAAGTGAAATCCTCCAGAAACCTAAAGCCATTCCAAAGCGACCTACTTTCGGACCTCCTTTTGCAAAACTAGAAATAACCCCCTTATTAACACCGAATGACATCAGAGAAAACCCAAAATTTAACACTTGATATAACAAATGAGATTTAGATTGCATTTTATGCTCCACGACTTCGGACGAATTTTTCTCCTTTTTTTCCCAAAAAATACTGTCAATCACCTAAAACGCTTCCCATTCTATTTAAGCTCTTCGTATTTGATTAGCAATCTGAAAGTAGATTTTCAGTCAAAGTGATCATAATTCTAGGAATAGTAGTATTCTTGTTCAATTATTTGGATATGGCTTCTTCTTTTTTTGTAATTTTTTTCCTCTTTTCCTGCCCTCCTCCCAAGTGTCCCGATGATGCAGAAGACCACCGCGTACGCTACCTGTTGCCGCCCGCCCTTGACCACAACTCGCTTAATGCCGCCACGAGCCCCATGTCACGCCTCTATCTGCCGACGATATTGTACCTCCTCCGCCAAGAGCCCCTACCTATCTCCGGCTTGCTGTATGAAAAGGAAGACAACGACGGTGGAGGTGGCAAAGGCCACGACGGCGGCGGTGGAGACGGAGGTGGCAGAGGTCGTGACAACAACGGTGGCTACAATTATATTGTGGACATATGGAAATGTCGTGTTGGATTTTTTTATGTGACTTTTTTTATGGTGTAAAGTGGAATTGGAATCTTATGGTAGATTTTGCTAGGTTTTCCAATTCCACATTTTAAAGGAATCTAATAAACAAGTGATCGATTTTCATAATTAAACTTCTTTTCAAAACATGATAATTCTTGTAGTTGGATTGTTATTGACGAATCTCATTCTACATTAAACCCAATAAAACCTTAGTGATGGTCATTCATAATAATTTCCATATTCATCAATCATTAGATGCTAAAAATATTTTCTTTCATTTTTCGAATTCTGATTAATTTTGAGCGGGTAATGTATTTATTCTATGCTTCTATGTTGGGGTGTACTTAAATTTGTTATCACATTAAAAAAAGATTAGAAAAGTCCTGTAAAAATTCAAAACAATTTAACTATCTATTTTTATTCAAATATCAATTTCCTCCTTTTTTATTTTATAAAATCATAGTATGAAATATTAATAATCAATTCACATTTTTCTCGCATGATAACCAATTGTTCACCCAAACACTATTTCATAGTGTTTCAATCTACTATGAATACGTATACTTTTATTTCACTAAAAACTCTAATTTCTCTTCTTCTTTTTGGGTCTAAGCTAGAAACTTTAATTGTTTTGCCCATTTTATACTTTAACACAGTTATGCTAACATGGCAATAATAAAAAGATAGTAATAATTCCAAATGTAGATCACTCGATTAAAAAAAATTATTAAAAATTGGCTTTGATCTTGTTTTTTCTTTTTTCCTTTCCTTAATCTTATCAAAAATGAACTTGTGGCTGTCCTCGCCCCCACCAAGCTCAGCAGCCATGGCTGTCCCCTCGCCCTTCTCTCTCTCTCTCTCTCTCTCTGTATGTCTCTCTGCTTTCTGAGTATCTTCTTGTCATGGCCCTCTGAGTATCTTCCTGTCTCTGGCTAGAGAGAGATAGAGAGAGAGAGGGATAGAGATGGTTTGGACTCTCAGCTGCTGGCATCATCCAGCTGCAATGGAGTCCCTCTCGCTTCGAAGCTCGTTCTCCTCACTTCCCGCGCGGAGGCCCCGTGAACATCCCTTCCGAAGATCATCGACCCAGAATGCAGCAACCCCTCCTCCTTCTCTCCCCATGATCACGAGGAAGAGAAACAAGAAACCCGGCTCCCGAATTTGCTGCACCAGCGAGAAGGTGGAGTTCAAACGAGAACCGTCCTTGGACGGTGCGGCCGCCGCCGTGGATGATGCGGACGAGAAAGGGTCTGCTGCGACAGCGACGACGTCGTCATTAGCATCGGCATCGTCGGCGGAGGAGTCGCTGTGGGAGTGGGCCGTGCTGGTGTCGCCCTTCTTCTTCTGGGGCACGGCCATGGTGGCCATGAAGGAGGTCCTCCCCAAGGCCGGCCCTTTCTTCGTGTCCTCCTTCCGCCTCATCCCCGCGGGGCTCCTCCTCGTCGCCTTCGCGGCCTCCCGCGGCCGCAAGCCGCCCTCCGGCCTCAACGCTTGGCTCTCCATCACCCTGTTCGCCCTTGTGGACGCCTCTTGTTTTCAGGTCACACCTCTCTCTCTCTCTCTCTAATGTGTATATGTGTGCCATTTTTAGCTTTTCTTTCTTGTCAAGAAAGTGAGATTGACATGTTTGATTGATAATTATTTTACCCTGCTGATGGGTTTTTTGGGGCAGGGATTTCTCGCCGAAGGGTTGCAGAGGACGTCGGCAGGTCTCGGAAGCGTATGTTGAACTCACTGTATTCTCTATCTCAGTTTAAATGCCTCCATGAGAAGAAAAGGGCAAAAAAGTTTCAACCTTATAGGTGAATTATAAGGTTCTTTGATGTTAAATATGGCTACTGAGTAACGGAAATTCTTGCATATTGCTTTGGAAATGTGCCCTTAAGGAAATGGCTTATGTCAGAAGACTGATGTCACTTACGCTGAATCTTGTTCTGTTATCTGGAAAATCTTGCCTTTTTTCTTTTCCACGACACTAATGGATGAATGAGTATATGTAATACAAAAGTAGACCGGTCTCTTAGTATAGCTGCAGCTATCAGTTGGATTAGTCTTTACACATTGTATCCTTGACATGGAATCAGATGTCTTGATATTTGTTCCGTCTGTTCAATAGATTTGGCAGTTGATAGGAAACGAGCTATTCTGCTTGGCTTACTGGAGCTGAATTTGTTACAGGTGATAATTGACTCTCAGCCATTAACAGTGGCCATACTTGCAGCCCTGTTCTTCGGTGAATCCATTGGGTTAATTGGAGGTGCAGGACTGATACTTGGTGTTGTGGGACTTCTTCTTCTTGAGGTAATCCTTGTGTCACCAGTTGTATTGTGATTATGCTGGTGTTAGGTGAATATGCATTGGCTTGATCCTAATAGATTAGAAACTAAATGGGCTATGTTGTGCTTCGGAGATACAATGCAACATTCTTTATCTTGTCGTTGAACCACCATTCGATGTTTTTGTGACATGTCTGCATGAGACGTGCATATGATGGTCTCTCGTAGGAGGTGGTTTCATGGTTATAATTGCATCAGATGAATCTCGCTCCACCTTGCCCTCCATATCCAGAACATCTGGCACCTGTTCTCCTTATCATTTTCATTGCAACTTGCTGTGTACTTTATTAAACGTCAAATTCCCCTTACACTTTAAGCCAAAGCATATGTGAAAAAATTGCCACTTTGATCACATTTTTTATGCATTTTGATGATGGTGCAGTAAATTTCCCAGCTACATATTGTTAGATTCAAGTCTTAGATCCTTGTTCATTATTTTCAAACATTCTGACTGCTGACAGAGCTTGCTCTCAACTCCCCATGGTTGTTTTTAACCTCTAACCTAAAACAATCCAGTAATTTCCACTGCCATGCTGAATGTTAGTTGGCTGATTCTTGGTAGAAGCTGCATGTCTCTCACCTTTATCTCTTATAAAGATTCTTTCAAAAGGTAGCATATGACTTATTGGATAGCTTGATGCGAGCATCTATGAGTTTTACTTGTTCGCACTGCCTAATAGGTTTTTCCAACAATCTCTCTCTCTCTCTCTCTCTCTCAAAGTGTCTGGCTTTTTATCACCAGCTAAATTGCTCGTTTGAAAAGGCATGTTGAAGTCTTTTCAAAAGGGATCCACAAGGGATCCACCATCAAAGTGAAATGTTTAGTTGAGGTAGTTGAGGCATTGAGGTTGAGAACATTGGGTTAGATAATTGTGTGGGGAATGCACTAGAGGAGAAAGAGTACTTTGGTATCTATAATTGAGAAACAATGAATTGCATCAAATATTGAGTTATATTTTTATGACTTATAAGACAAATGTTGAGAAAGAGTAATCAAGTATAACTGAGATTAAAGTGCTACATCTTCCAAGAATAGAAGTGGATTGCGTGGAGATTGGTTACTATATGCAAGTGGGATGGATCTACAGGGTGAAATGTTGCAGGCACTATGTACAATCTGAAAATGCTGCTCAGGCTTTAGGGAAAACTATTTAGGCTGTAATAACATGGCAACGGTCTATGGAATGACATGTTGGCCAGTCAAGCGTAACATGTAAACTATGTGAGTGTATCTGAGATAGGTAGACAGATATCTAAACCATTGGAAAATTTCAATAGGAAGCTCTGAATTAAGGTGGTTCAGACATGTGGAGAGACTTTAAATAACCATAATGCAGCGGCAAGAAAATGTTATTTATGTAATCTCAAAAGGTAGATCTTTTGGAGGAGGAGGAGGCTTAAGAAGATGTCAACAGGAAACGTTAAGAGGATATAGTTTCTTAGTCTGTTGTCTATTGAGAGACATGATACTTGATAGGAGTTAATGGTTCCCTGAAACATATATACTGGAAACAGGCCTTTGTTATTGTTGCCATCACCAAACCTTTTAGGTATGCTGAACTTAAGGTAAGGGTACATAAGGTCACAATTTACACTTGACAATGAAGGCCCAACCATAATATAGCGAGGGTACCACCACTACAATACTGGAGTTCCTGAGCCATTCATTGCTGTATGTAGCCTGGATTACACAAATTAAAATGAGCGTGCTACTATATCTGATCTATTTCGGTAGCATTTCAGAAGCTCCATACCATTTTCCTTTGGTCAAATGCAAGTGATCTACCTTAGGTGGAACTGGCACATTGGCTTTTTCTTTTTATGATCATATTAGAGTTATATGCGAATCCGTACTGATAAGCAATCTCTATTTCACATGGCTCTTGCACTATTTGATGGTGAGTTTTAAGCTGTAGGTACCGGCAGTTGCTATCAACGACAATAATTTTTCACTGTGGGGAAGTGGTGAGTGGTGGATGCTTCTTGCAGCTCAGAGCATGGCCATTGGAACTGTTATGGTCCGTTGGGTCTCCAAGTATTCTGATCCAGTTATGGCTACTGGATGGGTAGGTTCAACCTAGCCTGGGATATATTGAAGTGCTTAAATTTGCTTTTCTTATTTAGCTAGATGCCGGTTGTTAATCTATTTTGCTACTTGTGTGTGTTTGATTTCTTAATTTTTTCCAGTGTTTAGCTGTAGTGATTTTATATCTCTTTACTGGTCAAAATGATAACTTTTTGGTGTATCAGCTTGAAGCTAATTGCTGGTTCTCTAATCATTGGGGAGACTGCATGATACCTTCATAATTGATCTATCATATGGGCTTAATATTATATTGCCTTACGCAAAAGAGCGTAAATTTTGCATTGCTTAGTTGAAGAGATTATTAATTATCTGTACTTACATTCCATTTCATCCGTTAAAAAGTGGGTGTTTTGGCATTCAGGTATTTGTGAAGCTTAGCACAAATATATCACATTTTAGTTGCAAGATTTCATGATAAAACTTTACGGCACATGATTAACTCTTGACTTCTGTTTTTGGTTATTTCGTATAGCTTACCATTACAGTGGTCTTCCTCTTGTCAAGATTGGCCCTCTCCGTAAAAAGAGTTGAACAATTAGAAATTAACTGATGTCTTCGATTTGATTTGATTTTTTTTTCCTGTAGCATATGGTTATTGGTGGTCTTCCTCTTGCAATATTCTCAATTCTCAATCATGATCCTATCTTTACCGGTGGTTTGTCGGAGCTTTCCGTGACTGATATATCAGCACTACTTTATACCTCAATTTGCGGAAGTGCCATCAGCTATGGTGTATTTTACTACAATGCTACAAAAGGTTGTTTTTAGTATCCTGAATATTTTGAGTCCTGTATTTTATCCTCAGCTCATCGATTATATTCCTTGTCATGCATGATGAAAGTGTGATAAGTATTCTTATCTCCTCCCGACTTTAGTTTATTCTGTTTTACTATTGCATGCAGGAAGTTTGACGAAGCTGAGCTCCCTCACATTTCTTACTCCAATGTTTGCTTCAATTTTCGGGTACAGTCCATCCTACCTAAGCCTTTTATTATCTGCAATCTATTTTTGCATGCCTTGTTTTTATGCCATAATCGTAAACCGTACCTGCAGGTACATATTTCTCCATGAAACCTTCTCACCTCTGCAACTGGGCGGTGCTTTTATTACTTTGATTGCCATATACATGATCAATAACCAGAACAGCTTGGAATGATCCTTATGCTGAGCATGGCATGCCCAACATGGGAAGTATGTGAAACCTGTGTTAACGCCTAGCAGGTGCTTTGCTCTCGGCTTTACCTCCGAAGTTTGAACTAGTTGTTGCTAGATCATGCATGCATCCATTAAGGTAGTGGAAACAGTAGGAGGTGAGATATGTTGTAAATAAGAGGGTATATTAATTACACTTTTCTCGACTGAAAATGGCTTGAGTCATTGGAGCACCCATCTCGATGCAATGTATAGGAAGATAGAATAGAATGCTGTGCAGATACATAACCTTTTGTTTGGGCTAGCATTTTTGGAATACATATTCTTCAATTGGTTACTCCAGCAAGTTGTCTAAGGCAGCAGGTCGATCATCTCCCTTTTTCGATTCTCTAGTTTTATTAATGTCCCTTAAGCATGAGCTCGTCAAGGTGACTACTATGTTTGATGAAGGTATTGATGGGAAGCTGCACGACTAAAACCAATAGATTTTGTAGAGTGTAAGCACAATGGTACTCCATTTTCTACTTCTGTGATATGCATATGAACTTTGTTATCTATGCAGTATATTACAACCCTAGATGCTTGACTCGCGTAAAGTTTCTCTATATGTTTAAGAATGCGTAAACCACAAAATAATGGTGTCTTGCACATTAGAGGAACTTTCTATGAGTGAAGGCCTCCTCCGTGCCAGTCCACCAAACTCCTATACTGATCAGTAAGTGGCTCCCACTTCCTCATGGCACTATTAAAATCCACACGGATGCAGCAATTAAGCCTCTGCTTAAATCAACAGTAGTGATCTCCCAGGATCATATGAGTTTGCTTGGAGGGTTAAGTGACAGTTGCTCGAGCTCCTGGACTCTACAATTGGAAAGGAAATGCTTTCCCTTAGCAATTGAATTGGCAAAGGAAAATAGACAGCATGGTCTAGTCTGAAAGTGAACCATCCCTTGTTGGTACTACAACATCTGGAAATAGCATAATGCCACGGCACTGGGTAGATTCTAGGAGGGACTTGGGGAATTTCACGATTCACGTTCGTCAACTGCATATTTGTTATCTCGTTCATCGAACAGGGTTGCTAATAACTTGGCCAAACAGGCCTTATGAATTGCTCATGACGATCCGGCACATACTTCCTCATTTCCCATGCTGCTGCTGTAATCATTGCAATGTCTGGTACCAGCATAAGTAGAACAAAATATAACCACCAAAGAATATCGAATGAGCGCACTGTTTCTTACAGTTTGATCTAGCCATCTGGGGATGCTGTTTTCAGTTTTGGATTTCTTTCTGGCTACAATTGCTTTTAAAATGTTCCTCATGTCGTGGTAATGAAAGTTTGGCCGGTTCAATGATTAAGGTGGGCAGTGCTATTGTGGGTCATGGACCAATTTTGATGGGGCAAAATCCTCACAAACTTGGAAAACTCTACATCACAGTAACTGATAAGAAAAATCAACAACATGGCAACTTCTCTTGAAAGAGAGCACATAAATGAGTAACTTATGCACAATCCACAGTAACTGGTAAGAAAAATCAACAACATGGCAAGTTCTCTTGAAAGAGCACATAAATGAGTAACTTATGCACAATCTATAGTGCAAAAAAGCTGCAATGTTTCCTAATGAAAGACTGGAATGTTGCGAGTCGCAACTGCCGAGAAATGTACGCCAAACCCTCGAAATAGAAACTAATCCGTCTCGCATCTTGTTGAGGCTTGACCAACACGGTAGTCACAGATAAACTGCCATAAGACTAGGAACTATGTCCTGCTTCTCCCGATCCCATTTTGTCGAAGGCCGAAGTCCCGCCTCTTAACGTTCAAGTCCCTTCTGGACTCGCTCACTTGGCGACCCGATTCGGATACAGCCATCCTCTGGAAGGCCAACGGATTGAAGTCGTCCGTAGCAGCTTTGGAATTGGAAGTCCAGCAATCGGATGAATCGGCTGAACCGGGCTCCCAGGAAGACGACACTCCCCCCCATTGCTGCGTTCCGGAACCGACGAAGCTGTTGCTCCCTGAGGATTCTATCTCCTCCTTATCGTCCCCTTTCAGCATGCCACCCCTCTTCATCGTCACGTACTTGTGAATGGTCGGCTCCATTAGATCATCGTCGACTACCAGCTCCGATTCCACAAACGGGTCCCTGCCGTCCGATTTCCTATCGAGATCGTTACCTGAGTAGGAGGAACTGTAGCCGTTGTGGCTACACTGATTCGACGCAGCTTTTCTTAATTCGGACAAGGCGCTGGCTACATTGGAGCTCTTATTGGAGTTGAGGTCGGCGACTGCTTCATAGATCGAGCAGGCCTTTGTCACGCAAGCCGGGACAGTGAGGGTGGTAGCGTTCTGCTTTTGGTGGAAATTCTGGATGTCTTCGAGCAGCAAGGTCGTATAGGACGTGGGTTCGGCCACGACCTGAGGATTCAGCTCGAGCTCCGACAGCCTCGAGGACCGGCTTCGCGCCAATGCCTGTGGTTTCTGAGTTTCGAACCCGGACATGGGTGCTTGCCTCTTCGGCACTTCCATGACAGCTTGTTGCTCCTTTTCTGCAGAATCGCCAATGCCCGTGGTCTTGTCGCAAGTCCCGTACGTGAATCGGCCATTGTTACCATCCACGGTCTGTTTCGCCATTCGAGCCTGGGATCGATAAGGTAGCAATGGCCATCTTCAGTAAGGAATGTGATAAGAAACAGGAGTAATTTCTCAAAGAAACTAAACCGAATGTCAGCAAGGAGTACCTCGCCTTCCTTTACCGTGCCGTCTTCCGTGGCTTTATGCGCGCTCTTGTTGGATGGCGGCTGAGGTTGCTGTTGACGGGCATTGGTATCGATCTCGCCGAGCGGGTTTCTCCTGTAGGGAGAATGTTCCGCCTTCCTGGACGAATTGCGACTCAGGGAAGGCTGCTGGTTCTCATTGTTCTGCTGCCTCCCGACACCACCGGACATTTGCCTAGCAGGCGACTGGGAACGAGGCGATGCGGCGCCTCTCGACGCCGCGTGCGGTTCCCCTGCATTCCTCTTCACGGATATCCTCTTGACGGTGGCTTGAGATTCCGGTGGATCGCCACCGCCGTTGCTCTTGTCCACCAAAGAAGCGGGGACCGACACCATCTTCCCGGGCCGATTGTTGTTGCCGGAGCCCCCGGCAGCGGAGCTCGCGTTCGAATTCGAGAGAGAGGCATTCTCGGAACGTCTAGCCGGCGAGCGGCTCACCCTCCTTTCTCTGCTTGAGGATCGCTGGTCTCTTTCCCTGCTCGGGGTCCTCCTCCTCGCCCCACTCCCCTGGCTGTGGGAGCGGGAAGGCGTCGATTGGCGGTGGCGCTGCCGGTGCTGCCGTTTCTCCACCAGTTCATCCTCATTCATCTCGGGTTGCTCGCTTCCCGCAGCATCGGCAGCCCGAGCGACCGGACCGTCATCGTTTTGGTTATCGAAATCGTAGCTCCTCTTGGATCCCGAATAGACTCTGCCGCCGGAGGCAGCCCCGGTCCTCCCCGAGGAGCTCCGGCTGAGCCGGCCGCACTGGATGAGAATGGCATCGACCTCTTCCTTGGTGCAGTTCGACGTCCTCACGCCCGCACTCACGCCAACAACGCTCGCCCCATTCACGGGCAAGCTCTCGCCGCCATTACCCGAAGCGGCCAGAGGACCGACGACCGCCTCACCCGCATCCACAACCGGAGCCGCCCCGTCCGCAGCCGGCTTCTCTTCAGGCGAGGCGCGTCGGTCGTGGCTCTTCCGGTGCTTGATGATGAAGACCTCCTTTTTCACGAAGCCCTCCTGTCCGGCTTCCTTCTGCTGCCGGTGGCTTCGCGCCGGCGACGCCTTGCCGTCGGGCTCGCGCTCCGCCTTCGCGGCATCGATTTTGGAAGGTGGGTTCGAATCGGGAGGCGGCTTGGCGGCCGAAGAGCCGCCGGAGGCGACCGACGAAGAGCTCTTCTTGCTGAAACAGCTACCCATTGAAGGCCTCTTGGTCCACAGAGAGAGAGACACAGAGAGAGAGAGAGAGAGAGAGCAATGTGGAGAAAACGAGCTGACCAGGTGGTGAAGAAGATGGAGAAAGTTGGTGGAGGAGATTGGATGGGGATGGTGGGCGCGTGGATCGAGGAAGAAGATGACGCAGAGGAGCTTTTAGAGAGAGAGAGAGAGATGAGATTTCAAATTTTTGACGAGCGAGCGGGGAAGAGAGCCGTTACCAGGTGCTTTTTTGAGTTTTACCATTTTTATTTTTTTTAATTCAAATCGAATCAACTGACGCTCAGGATTTCAAAAAGGAACCTTTTCTTTTTCTTCTCCTTTTTGAATTTAATTTGTCCCAAGCCCGACCCCCAAAAAAATAAAATTTAAAAAATGATACTTTACGTCGGTCTCAGAACGGCTACTTGTGGATTCCACAACATGTCCTAAAATTCCTGATTCTCATTGGCCGGCCCAAGAAGACGTATGCTTACCTGATTTTTGCGGTCCATAAGGAAAATTCCTATATTTTATTCTCATTCTAATAAAGTACGACGGCTTTTCCTAGATTCGTTTGTTTTGCAAGCTGACTTTACATACGTGGACACGAATGATTTCTAAACTTTAATTTGATATGTAATATTATTTATGAACTTTTGTTTTTTTTTTAATATGATTTTTGAATCTTTATTCAATGTGCAGTATTATCTTTGAACTTTTAATTTATTTAATATAGTCTTATATATCGAGTCTCTAAACTGCATTTATTCAAGTTTGAGGACAAAATATAGTTTGAGAATTAAAAAGTTCAATGATCATATTTAATAAATTAAAAGAGCTTAGATATCATGTTAAATAAATTAAAAGTTTGGAGATGATACCACACATTATACCAAAGTACAAGGACCATTTGTATCATTATCCATTTTTCTTATTTTGGCTTTTAAATTTTGCTTTCTTTTTTAAGTTTTGGTGTTAAACTTATGAACTTTTTTTGCACTACCCCATATATTTCAAGAACAATTGAAAAATAGCATTCAAGGTAGCACCAGTTTCTCTTATTACTTTTACAATTTTTGTAGAAATGCAAAATGACCCATTAAGTGAGTTACTACCTAAATATAAACCCACAAAGCAAGAAACAACAAGGAAGACAGAGAGAACGTGACTGGAGGAAGTAGTTTAGGGGAAAAAAAATTTGTATTTCTTCAATTCTCCCTAATGTACAAGGTTCTGTAAATATAGTACAAGATGTACACAATAAATCGCAAGGATATATTCTATAGATCAATCTTAATCTCAATCTAATCAATTTCAATCTCAACCTAATCCCTAATTAATTTAGTGCACAATCATAATAAAAAATGGATTCTCGAGCATATCTTCCAACAACCCTTAAACAAGCTAAATTAAAATTTCACGGGTGTCTGGTGGAGCTTTTACTTTTTCTTAACTTTATTTTTTCAAAAAAATTACTTCAAAATCGCAACTTTTGCTTGATATCAATTACTTCAAATTCTTAAGAAATCTGAAAAGTAACAATTTATGGTGTTCAATTTTATTTTATTTTTGGTAATTTTTCATAAAATAATATAATGTTTTGAGTTTAATGGAAACCCTAACGTGGCTGATTGAAGTGGGCAAGTGGCTTCACAGCTTGAACAAACGCTCTTGAGTTAGACATGGAACAAATGCTCTTGAGTTGGACATGGACTTTTAGGTGAGCCCATACCCAAAAGAGAGAGTCAGCCCATTGAAGTTTGATTGGCAAATGAGTCTTTCCATTTATCGTATGCGCATTGCTGTCGCTAAATCTTTCCGTTGAAGAATCGGATGAAAGACTGCCAGAGGAAGGCTAAACTCTCGGAGCCTAGTATTAGCACTGCACGTATAATTCTTCGCCAGTTGGTGGCCTCTGAAAATATAGGAAATTTTGGGGATTTTAAACGCAAATTTCATGTTATCTAATAACTTTTTACGTAATAGGTAGTAAAAGTAATTTCTCGAGAATGAGAAGATACTTAAGTTTATAAATATAAGTGAGATTGACTCTATTAGACACAAGTCACACGGCATGCGTTATGGGTAAAAATTAAAACATATATATAAATATATCTATACAACGATATAGAGAAAGAGAAATTGACTTTGTCGCTTAAATTTATAATATAACAGAGTCATGCTAAACAGAATGTAATGAGCAGAGAAAAAAATAACAGTATAATCACCATACCGCACACAATTATTATGTGACAGAGAAATTGTAGATATTTATTAACATGAAGCAATGCTATACCGTAGATTGCAAATTACTTTGGTTCGATCCAATACTAAATGTAATAGAATACGAGTTAGACTCGATCTTACTTAATTTAAAAATGATGATTGATTGGAAATGAGAAAATCATTGCATCCAGTTAAAAAGAAAAATAGTCTATCTTAATTTTATTTTTAGTAAAATAGGACATTTCAATACTTGATGAGTGTTTAGTGAATTTATATATAAGGCCAAATGGCCCTATACCATTCAATCATTTTGTACACGATACATGTTATTTTTGCATGATACTCTTTGATTATTTAAATTTTATGGTTATTGTACTGATATAACTTTGAAAGTTAATAAATTTTCTCATAACACAAATGTGAAAAAGTAGTTAAGGAGTTTTAGTACTAATTTTTAATGAAAACGTATGCTAAGCATGGGCAAGTATACTAGCATTCATATGTTATCGAAAAGCTTGGATATTTGATATCGCCTAGAACTGTTTTTTCATACCATTAGACATCACAGGATAAGCCAAGCAAAAACTAACCAGATGCCCCATCCTATCTACATCAGATTTTCTTGAAAGGATAAATAGATTGGTTTTTTTTTCGTGTCTATCACACAATTAAGTCCTCAATATTATTTGAATAAAGTCATTTAACTTACATGATGCCTGCAATCAAGTCCTTTATCATTAACACGCACAATCTATCGAGACTGCACGATAATGTGTATTTTTTGTTGTTAAAGGATTAAAAAATAAAAGAAAATTATCAAGAAACATATCTAAAGAGACTAGGAAAATATGAGAAAAAGGAAAATACGAAATGGATATTTTGTTCATTTTTTTTTTATTAATTCCACAATAAAAACTCCAAACTTATTGTAACACAAAAACCTTGAGTGACAAAAATAACCAAAACTTTTTTTTTTTGTCATAAACACCTTGGACATATACTTGTAACAAATATACTTTAGATAGAACAATAAAGAGTATATATGTCACACAAGTATAAGTTGAAGGTTTTTCGTGACTTAAAAAAACTTAGATATTTGTATGGTGGTGAGTAAATTTAGGATTTTTAATGACACAATTTTTTTTTTAAATATTTGTATTATAGTGGATATAATTTGAAGCTTTTTGTGGTGTTTATCTTTTTTATTTGGAGGATAAATATCCTGAAAAATCACAAACTAATATACATATGACAAATTTATCCCAAATTTGCTCAAATTAATACACTTGTGATAAATTTACCATCTGTTAATTTCCGTTAAATTTTCTTATCAAATTATTAAGTTGAATGACATGTGACAGTTGGCTGATATATCAGTTTGGTATTTTACTCTCTATTTGTCACAGTTAATTTTTGTGGTATTAATTTAATTTAACATATGATATATTTGTCACAAATGTATCGTTTTAGGATTTTAGCGGTCGTATAAATTACTTTTGGATAAATTTATCATAAATGTACTAATTTGAGGTTTTTTATGATCAGTTAGGGTAAATTTATAATGGGTATACCAATTTAGAATTTTTCATAGTTAAAAAAATAATTTCACATAAATTTATTATATGAGAATCAATTTGAGATTTATTAGGGCATTAATTCTTATTTTAAAGAAGAAACTCAAAAAGAAATGATGAGGGCGACCATCATCAAGGATTCTGTCGAAAGTACGAACTCCGCCCGGTACGGAGGAACTCACATACTTACGGATGGTGGCAACATCATTTTGTCGTCCAATTCATTTCTTTTTGTGTATGTTCTCCTTCTGTCGTTTGAAATTCTTTGCTTTACTTATAATCGAGTTTCTTTTATTCTACAGTAAACCCCATATTCAAAAACATCATGATGCACATTGTAGAATTTCTGAAACCTTAGGAGGCAAATTGCAATGGACCCAGAAAAAGCACAAAAAGCAGAATGCATAGTTCCCTACGAAAGGCATAGCTCAAATTATGGCCTAAGAAAACTTGGCCCTCCTAGAAAGAATGACCCACTCTAACTTTGAGGATAAATTAATCGATACACAGGTAACAATTCGAACCATTCTAGAACCTCTCAATCTCATGCAGATATACAATCTATTAGAGAATATGGTCATTTATGATGTGAACATTCATTCCCTGTTAACCTTATCCAATGCCAATTAGTAATCATGAGCCACATTCGATCTCATTTAACTAGTCATCTTTTTGGAGTAAATAGTTCATAGTACTCATTCCGTAAATACAATAAAAACCAACTCATGTTTTCACTCATTTTCATCACCAAGATACATCACTTTCCAATGAAATTCGATTGGGATCATCCTTAACAACACATTGAAATAGATTCCAATTTTTCTCGGCATAAAATTTATTAAAACCCGAGATATCAGAGGATAAATGTAAAAATAATAATTAGAATCACCTACTACATTACTTGTTAAAATAATGTCATATTTCCTTATGACTGAATTTCTAGACGAGCTTTTTGGCAGTGCTCTGGAGGGTCAAAAAAGGCAAGAGCGAAGCGAAGCGTGTTCTTGTCTTGGTCGTGAACTTTTCATCATAGCCCATGTCCTTACTGAGCTGTTGAGCTGTGGTGGATTAGATGGATCGATGGTCTGATCC
This sequence comes from Eucalyptus guilfoylei, assembly GCA_016097605.1. Lineage (NCBI taxonomy): Eukaryota > Viridiplantae > Streptophyta > Magnoliopsida > Myrtales > Myrtaceae > Eucalyptus > Eucalyptus guilfoylei. Next base: position 17,742,554 of record CM027869.1, on the reverse strand, counting down.
ATTGCACCTTTCAGACAGCGAACAAACATCTGACAGACGGTAGTAGGTTTTGTCCTTTCCAGCTCGGGAGGCTGCGTTCGGCCGGTGGGGTCCTCCGGTCTGGTGCAAAGGGCCGCGATGATATTAAAATTCGTCGTAATTTATCTGAAATTATCATAATGTTTATATTAGTTTAATTTTATGGGTCTTAGTTTATCTTTGATTATCGTTACTCATTTCCACTGGAAAAATTAGTACTTTCCCTTTACGAACGGTAGTTTTGGGTATGAAATTCGTAGCTTGAAAATGTTAACCCAATAACTAATCAATAGTATAATAAAATGCTACAATTGTCATGAATGATGGTACTTTTAGGATTCGTTTGTTTCGTAAAAAATTTATAATCTTTGAAAAATATTTGCCAAGTAGTCATATTTTCAAAAAAATGACTTTATTTTCCGGTGTTTGATTGAAATAATCAAAAAATATTTTCCGTCATTTGGTGTAATCTAGTTTGATTTTCCAAGGGAAATTATTAAAAAATTCAACTTTTTAAGTCACTTCTATTTTTAAATTACTTTTCCTTTTCTTTCTTTTACCTTTTTCCTTCTTCCTCTCCATCGCTCGTTTGCTTCCTCACCGCCATTCCCATCTCCTTCCACTGGCGGCGATAGCCACAAGCGAGCCGTGAGATCGCCAGCCTTGGCCAAGCTTGGGCTTACCTAGATTAGCCAAGCCCTAAGCTTGCTGGCTCATATCTTGGTTGGTCACGGGGGTACCGGCTATCACTAAGGCACATAGTAGGTGAAGGAAGAAGGAGGAACATAAAGAAAGAAAAGAGAAAAGAAAGAAGAAAGAAGAAAAAATAATTAAAATTTTGATTTTTTAAAAATAAAATAAAAATTGATTACAAAGGAGTTCACAGGGGCGAACGTGTTTGTTTGTTTGTTTTTTTTGTTGTTGTCGGAGAACATGTTTGGTTTGGGGGAAAGAAAGATGAGGGAAAATGATTCCCTCTTAATCATTTTCCCCACTTTTAAGGTGTTTTTTCATAGAGGGAAAATGTTTTCCTAGATTTGTTCATTTTTTATGAACCAAATGCCGGAAAATTCAAAAAATATTTTTCATGAAACAAATAAAGTCTTACTTATATTTAATAACTTTCTGCAATACTCATAATTTTCTTCTAAGTCCTTGTAAATGGCAAATTAATAATCTTCACTCAACCGCAAGGGCAAGCATGTGCTAAGAAACATGACCCCGTTTGCATAAATACCCATGAACCAATTAATTCAGGGCCTTGCAACCTCGATCCCGAGTAGTTCGCATGCATTTTGTAAGATTCGATTAAGCGATTTCTAGTTTTCGAGTTGGAAATTCCATAACATACCAACTAGCTGCGCCAATCTTGAAAGGTTAAATTTGAGTTCTTGACTAGTCGGTTCAAATAATATCCCATCCCGGTTATCCATTCGAGTTTTGGCTCACACATTATATTATTCAGGGGAGATGGTCAGAAAGATACATTCGTCATTTTCATGTTCGATTGGCGAAATCAAAGGCTTCAAACAAGGGAGGAAAGGGGGCTGGGGAATTAATTAATTCGAGTACTCAAGAATGGAGAAAGTCAATTATTGGATCACGTATTGAAAGGCCGGCAAGAACGTCAAGAAAATTAGGTGTGTTTGATTTCGCCAGATGACCGGGAACCCCATGCGCATGCAATTATTGCTGCCCCATGAACGTGTACCAGCTACGAATATCTTGTGATGGTGCATCAGATGATTGGAGTGTTTTATACTCCTAAAATGTCGGCAAGGTCCTAATCAGTGATTCAACAGGGCGTATTTCTTATAGTACTGGTGATTGGCTAGCTATTGCGTGCACATTCGTGTAGGTACGTCGACTTTAATATCCAGAGAAACGACATAGTTAATTCGACGCTAGGGCTAGGAGTCACGAGGTGTCTTGGGAAATCCGGCTCTTTCGTTAGGTTTCAGTGGGCGGAGGAATCCGAGCGTATCTTTCGTTTTATTAATTTAAGGGATAAGTGCGTATTATTAATTTAAGGGATAAGTGCGCCGAATGTCTAAAAACTTATTAAGAAAGTGTAATAAAAACGTAAAATTTATAGAAAATGTAAATCAAGTTTTAAAACTTGTCATTAGAGTGTTATTGGGTTTTCAAGTTCTAAAACTTATTATAGAAGTGTAGTTGAATTCTAAAACTTTTAAAAAATATAATCAAATTTTAAAATTGTCAAGTTGGTGCAATTAATTCATAAAACTTATTAGTGTTTTCCGCTTGTGAAGTTAGATGGAGTTTAATGAAATGATTTGATTGCACAAACTTGATAAATTTTAGAACTTCATTACATATTCGTGATAAGTTTGAAAGCTTCCAGTATATTTATCCATTAATTTATGTCCACATAACCAACATAATCTACTAAAAGCCAATACCGTTTGACATAAAACAATCTGGTTTGTGTTAAAGAGAAGCTGAAGGTTTATAAAATAATGTTTTTTGTTTTTTTGGGTCTAAGTTAAAAAAATAAGTTGAAAGATGAAAAAAATATAAAAAGACTGAAAATTAAAATAAATGACAATCTTAGCAGAGGCGACCCAGCCCAAGTTGATGGCAATTGCAACAGTTGTGGCCACCCCAAAATGGGGTTGGATATGACTTAAGAAGCACTAACACTCTCCGGAAGCTTTCGTGTGTGTTTGACACTCTGACACGCTTCGACACGTTCCGACATGCGGTCAACAAGTGTCGGAAAATCCAACACGTGGTCAACTCTTCCCAACACGCTCCGATACGCGAGTCTGAAATTTCGACATGTGATTCCGACACGCACATGGTCAATTTTAAAAATTTTCAATATTTGATGGGTCAAAATATAAATATATTAAAAAATAATGAAAATAACAAAAATAAAAGGGAGAAGAAGAAAATTCTCACTCTCAAGTTTCTCACTTATAAGTTTTGACATTCCCGTGAGTGACGATGGAACGCCTCTCTTCTCGCCGGTCATTTTTCTCGAACCTTGTTTTGCAGAGGAGCTCCAAGCCAATCTATATCATGAATTCCGAACTCTATCTGGGACTATAAGAAATCTCACCAATTTCCGACAAGTGTAAAAAAACATGACATGTTCCTTCAAATTTACTCTTTCGTATTTGCAATTTTTGAATTTCTTATTCAATCTCTTTCAAATTAAAACAATAAATGATATTAACAAATGTTGAATTAATATTTTTAGTATAAATTAATTCTACACTCTCTTTATTATTTATTTTTGCATTTATATATAAAAATATATATTTAATATATAATATATCGGAACGTGTCGGAATGCTCTATTTTTAAAAAATAACGTGTCGGTGTGTCGTGTCGTGTCATGTTGCGTGTCGCGTGTCCATGTCGGTGCTACATAGGATATGACCATATTAGATGATTTCTCGATGAAAGATTGGATACAAGCAATTTGATCATATAAATCACATTTTATGCATTAGATTTCTAGAGTTCCAATCTTGAAAATACATAACATTATACTATGCCGGTACTTTTACGAAAGAGTAGGTAAATTTCAAAATCCGTCGTTGAATAGATTTTGGCTTGTAACATCTGTTGCTTACCAATAGTTTTTTTAAAAGTACTTAAAGAGTTATTTAGCTTGTAACATGTTTGTAAGTTACCAACAGTTTAGTGGAATTCCTAACAATTCTAACAAATATTCAATTATCCTAAATTACGTATCATTTCCTTAAATTACTAATTGACTTGTGTAGCTTACCAACATATTAAATTCACTAACTCTTATAATAATGAAAACAAATCTTTTATCAATCCATTTACCAAGTTTTAGTTGATTATGTCAAAATTACAAAAATTTTCAAGAACCTATCAATATTTATTTGAAAAAGTTACGCTTGTATCAAAATAATTAACTTTTATGGACGAAAATAAGTTACTATCTAGTTTTAGCTGTACCAACTCTTATGTGCTGGAGTTACCGACGTTTACGTTACTGTTTCAAATCACTAGCTTTTCGATAGCTTACCAACATTCATTTGCAGATGTTATCAGCAATAGCTGTCATGAAAAATTATCAACTCTCATATAAGCTCACTTGGCAATGTTCACGTTGAAGAACTCCTCACGTAAATATGGGTGTGGTTGGTACTTTCAAAAAAATTAAATAAAAATCGATAAGTGATTCAAATAAGAGTTAGTAACTTAAGATATATATATATTGGATAATTATTGTGATTTACTTTTTAATTTTGGAAAAAAGTTGAGATATTGTGTAAGAGTACTACTTTAATATGTTGGTAAGTTTTCCCAATAAACAACGATAATTTATTTAAACAATTGGCACTAATCGAAATAAAAATATTGACAACTAGTCTATAATATCGAATACGATGGTAATCTTTTAGAGTTGTTGACAATATTGATTTAATAATGTCATACAAAAGTCAAAGTATCGATAATGTCAACAAATAAATATTGATAAATTATAAAAGCAGTTGGTAATTTTGAAAACAATCTAATAAACATTAGCAAGTTAACAATTAGAGGAGTAGTAGCCAGAACAAGTTGGTAATCTGTGCATATAAATGTTTATAAATCTATGAGTACTTGGTAATTTCAAATCAATCAAACATACATTGGTAGTGACTCAAATAAAAATTGATAATTTCATATAAAAGTTAATAAATTTAACACCGCGATAACTTTAACATTTGAATGTCGGTAAAACATTGAAGCGACTTTATAGTTTCTAACAATCAAATTTAACATACTGTTAAGTCACATAATAAATATTGGCACATTATTGAAAAAATTGGTAATTTTTTAAAATATTGGTATTTATCAACATTTTACTAGCTAAACAGGTTACTAGTCAAGTTTGTCACCCTTGAGGTTTTGACAATTAGCATGCATTGCATGCGTAAGGGCTTGGAAAGATTTGAACTCAAGAGTTTTTGTTCTCATATCACGTGAGATTTTATAAAATCATTGCTCATTATTTTTTTAAAAACTTAAATTATTAGATAAAGGCATAGTTTAGTATTTAAATATTCTAACAACTAAAAGTAGTATTAGGGTGTGTTTGCTTGAAGGAACGTGTTTTCCTAAAATTAGTTTTCCAAACATTCATCCGATGTCACTGTGGCCTGATGTGGTAGAGGAGAAAGAACAAGAAAAGAGAAAATAAAAAAAAATGATTTTTTTTTCATGAGATTGATTTTCCAAATGAGATCTAAACACCTAAAAATATTTTTGGTTACATATCACTAAACAAGGGAAAACTAATTATTTTCCGAAAATGATATTTTGAAAAGATTTTCCTTTTTTAAGAAATTTTCCTTCAAACAAATGCATCCTATGATTCAATCTTCTAGTCCTTTGAATTCGCGAGATCACCACAACAAAAATTAAAATTCTTTACTGATAATGGTTACAGATCCAAACAAAAAATCGAAACAATCCGTGCCCCCTTGTGCACTTCTTGGCCAAAACTTATCGACAAGGAAATTACACTGATGTGGAGTGATTACTGTCACGAATAGGTACTGAAGATCCTTGAAACATTGTATTCAACTTCTTCTTTTTTTGGAATTGGATCCTTAAATTATATATTTTTGCACTCGAGTCGGTCATTCTATTAAAGTTCAAAAGAAAATGGTGAAGCGTCCAATTAAGTGCCGACGTGTCATCTTACGTGGCGAAAAATCAATAATATAAAAAATGCTTTTCAAAATCTTATAAAACAAAAATGATGCAAGAAAAAGAGAAATCAAACAAGGAAGGAGGAAATAGCCGGGAAAAAACTGAGAAAGCGAGGGGTAGGTCCACCAGGGAGGTGTTGGTCCCCGCCGCCGGCCGATGAGGTCCGCCGCCGCCGCCGCCTCCACCTCGCCCCTCGTGGCAGAGATTCCATTAAAAAGAGGAATGGGATTAGTAGACATGACAATGACATATGAACGAGAACCAAAAAGCTTTAGCTTGAAGACGAAGGAGGACGAGATGCGGGCTGCAATTGGAGGCACGTCACGAGGACCACACTGCTTTTTTTTTTTTTCTTTTTGATACTTTCGAACATAGAGAAATAATTTGCACCTGGAGAGATCTTTTTTCTCCTTTCCAACGCAGAGATCGCCCCATGCCTGTGAGGTGTGTGAGGATGGCGAAACCTTGCGGAGCTGCAGCCGTTGGCGCCACCATCACATTCCGGTGATGGCCATGGCGGCGAAGGTCACCTTCATTAGTGCGTCTCAAACCGAACTCCTCTAGATTGGCCTTTTTCTCTCCTGCCATCAATGAGACCAATCTCTCCCTCCCTCTCTCTATGCATGTGTGCTTGTCTCGCTTAGGATTAGAGACTGTTAGAATAATTAAATAAAAAATCATGTCTTTATCTACAAATTTTAAGTTTTTTAAACATGATATTGAATTCGAATTTTTTTAGACCCCTTAATAAAGACCAAACAAGTGTGAGAGGTAATTAAATATACAATCATGCCAAAATTTCAGCGCCGCAATGTCTCCCAAACCTGTCTATTGGGTTTTACCTTTTTTAATATTTTAGTCTAAATTGAATAGAAATCAGTATCTTTTTTGACGAGTCTAGTAAGCAATAACATGAAAATGACATGGCAATCCACGTCGCGAATTTCGTTTGCGTATCTAACAGAAGGACCGATTCGACCTAAAAAATTACATTATTTAGAAATTCCATCGTGTGAAAATAAGAAATCGAAGGACACCTTACAAAAGTTTAGGAATTTTTTACGGACTATATTCTTTTTATTTTTTTACGTTAGCTGGTGTCTGACGCTACCTCCCGGGGTCGGCTTGTCCGCTACTCCATTGCAATTCCAAGAAACTTCATCCAACATTAAAAAAAGAAAAAGAAGGAAAAAGATAAGGGAATATTGAAATCTTTTTAATATCGATAATCTCTTTTTTCGATAAGTACATTTTTTTAATAATTGTTTGAAAAATGAGTACCTATAAACCAAGCTAAAAAAAGAAGACAAAATCTACCGGAAAAGACGTTCGAACAATTACGACGTAGTTGCGCCAAGGAGAGAGTCCCAATTGCCACGTCAAGTCCCGCCCAGGTTGTCCCCTCCTTGCTTTCCTCCCGGTCAAAGTCGAACTAACGATGGCGCTGCTTTTTCGTTTAATTTAATAATAAATTCTTTAATTTAATTTAATAATAATGGAGCCGGCTGTTGACTGGGGACGAAAATTCGGGATTTAGAATTAAAAAGAAAAGGAAAAAAAGCAAAGAAAAATAACACAAAATAAGAAATTCTCAATCTTTCTTTCTTTACCGACACAGGATAATTTCTTTTTCATTTTTATTCCGAGCCATTGAAAATTCTTATTAATCTTGAGATCTCGGTTGGTTTGTGTAATCGAAATAGATTCTCATTAAGAACCATACCAAAACTCGACATTTATGATGCCCAATTATTTTCTGGTCAGAATGGTGTCTAATGCAATTACTACATATCGGTATATTAAAATCCTACCTATCGAATATCGAATGCAATCCTACAAAGAAGAAAAAGGGAAAAGAGAAAAAGAAAGGGAAACGCCAATACCTATTTATAAAGTAATTTGAAAAATATTTGGCAGGAGAGATCCGAGCATTTAGGATTTCCGAAATTAGTCGATTTCTTTATTTATTCATTACAGTAACGTCATAAATAAAAAAAAGCAAGAAAGTGGAAGGGGCCGGTCGGAGATCTTTTTCTTTTTCTGGCGTTTCTTGTCTTCATCTTCTTCCTCCCTCCTTCGGTCCCCTTCGTTCGATTCCATGCAAATTGCGAGCATCATCATCATCATCGTCATCAGCAGAACAACAGCTCACGCACAGACACCCGTCGGTCTCCTTGGTCTATAAATAGAGCGGCGCGCGGAGGAGGAGGAGCACCGACGCCTTGAGAAAGAGAGGCGAAGAAGAAGAAGAAGAAGAAGTAATATTTGCAGCTTTCCTCGCCGCGATCCGACCCATGCGACCGGCGCTGACCGACCCACCATTGATACTCGGTGAACTCCCGGCGGTGCTGCCAGAATCGAAGGCGGTTTTGGGTCCATCTCCTTCCTTATGAGCTGTTTTGACGAGCTTCGGTGTTCCTCCAACCTCAGCCGCTTCGTCGCGGGCCTCCTCCTCCTCCTCCTCTACCATTCCTTCCAATTAGTCTCCAATTTCCCGATTCCTATACACCCTTAATCGGAGAGGACCCCGTGAGCACGCTTCTTTGTTTTCATCTCACCGTGCCCGGCGTTGAGTTCGAGAGAGAGAAAAAGAGAGATAGAGAGAGAGGGACGAGAGGGAAATTTGTTTGTTTGTTTGTTCCTCGGTGTTGTTGCTGGTGCTTCTGATTCGGTCGGACAGGCTCTGCGTATGGATCCCAAGGAATCATTATTGTCATCAATCCCTTTGCTCGACGGTGGGTGCTTTAAATTCGTGCTCCATTGGAACTTGTGATCTTTTGTCGATCTTATTGGTTTGCTTCTATTGTCCCAGAAGGACAAAAAGAAAATGATGCTTTTTGCTTGATTCCAGCAATCGATCCTTGATAGATCGTGCGGTCAGATTGAGCATATTCTTGAATTACGCTATTGGCTTGTCGAAATGCCTATAAGAAATCGCTCTTTCTGATTTAGCAATTGCCGCAAATCAAAAATTTAGTCCTCTTCTTTTCTCCCTGGCTTGTGGTTTGTTTCTATAGAACTTATAAATGTGGAATCATAGGATTACTGCATAAACATATATTTATGCAAATGGGTCGGAGGAAAAACCAAATCTTGAAACCAGTCTAGTGCCTTGGAACTGTAGCTATTACATAGAACGTAGCAATTTGTAATCTGCATAGTCCCTTGTATTATCGCCTTAAATTTCGTGGATGTACACTTGTTGATAATCTTCTTCTAGCAATAGATATGTCCCTTTGGTGTCATTTCTGATAGCAATTATTGAAGAAATATAGTATAGTCATCTTTCGTTCGTCTTAAGGCACCTTAAAATCCGATAAGACACATAGTATGAAGGCACTGAATTTAACAGGCGTGGACTTTGAGTTTGTTACTCATTCATTAGATAATATATTGATCAATAGTTATTCTTCTGGTGAGCAGGCACCATATTTTCTCATTTTGAGAGAGAACAAGCTTCGTTCCCATCAGTCATCGTGATTGGTGGTGGAATATCTGGGTTAGCAGCGGCCCGTGCTCTTCATGATGCATCTGTTAAGGTACAGATATTTCAGAAGTTGTCTGCTTACTTCTAGGGAGTAAAATGATTCTGTTCCACTTAAGTTAATGGTCCTCTGGCATATTTTCAGGTCATCTTACTGGAATCTCGGGATAGAATTGGTGGTCGCATTCATACTGACTACTCATTTGGGTTCCCTGTGGATATGGGGGCCTCATGGTAAACAAGCAATTTCCTATCTTTTTTACTTGCACGTCTCTCGTATGTATGTCATGCACCTCTGTCTGTTTTCAATTTTGTGCTTCAAATATATGGAAGAATGGTTCCTCCCCATGCTCTATCCTGGAGGCCTGTTTACTCATTATATGAAGAAATGATTGTATATATGAGAACCCTCTGCTTTGCACTCTGTGCAGGCTACATGGTGTTTGTAATGAGAATCCAGTGGCACCTCTGATACGGCGTTTAGGGCTTACCTTATACCGTACCAGTGGGGACAACTCTGTCCTCTATGACCATGATTTGAAAAGGTTATTATCTCCTAGCTTTTGGTGTACACTTTCTTTGTTGCATTCTCTGTATTTTGAGTAGCTTCAGGGAATTTCTCCGGTGGCTCAGTCTAATCATATATCAGATAGGATGACGGCACTTTCAGTTATCATTCTGAGTTCTATGAGATCCTGTATTGTCAGCCTGTACTTATATCTGATGGTTGTTTCTCGTTGTTTCTCACTGTTTCTCAGTTGTATACTTTTTGATACAAATGGCCAGCAAGTTCCCCAGAACTTGGTCGGTGAAGTAGGTGAAAAATTCGAGATAATTCTCAAAGAGGTAAAGTTTTAAACTTCTCTTAGACTATTTATGATGCAATGCGGTGTTATTGTATTTGATTTGGTATATTTGCACTCCTTCAGACAGATAAAGTAAGGAATGAAAATGCTGATGATATGTCTGTTCGTCAAGCTATATCAATCGTGTTAGACAGACATCCAGAGTTGAGGTAGGAAAAAGGGAGTCAGTTGTGCAAATGATGCATCTTTTCTGTTGGATATCTGATTTACTGTTCTTTTTGGTGTTGTTGGTTTTGCAGACAAGAAGGGCTTGCAAATGAAGTGTTACAATGGTTTATTTGTCGAATGGAGGCTTGGTTTGCAGCAGATGTGGATAAAATATCATTAAAAAGCTGGGATCAGGCAAGTTGTGTATCAGATGATTTCTACTATATTGTGACTTTGATTGTCGCATGGCTACTTTTATATTTCTTATTCCATATGATAATAGTGACTGAAGATATCTCGCCTATAAAGAGTGCAAAATTTTATTGCTTTATTTACTCTGAAGTGATAAAATATCTCGGTCTTCTCTGAATAAATTGTGTGGTGCTGGAACTATCATTTAGTCTTGGAGCATGTGAAAATGTTGCTTCATATGCAGAAGAAATACTTTCTTCTTGGATGAAGAATGCCAAAATGAATGTCCACTTCTGTCAGAAGAGGATAATCTAACAATGAGGCAAGAGTGCTACTAATATGTAGCAATTTCTACTGACTCACTAGTTTTTTGGGCCACATAAAAGCATATGTAGAGTAAAAAATGTATTGGGTTTCTGGTACTGGAGATCACATGATATCCATTGCCCCTCTCTGGATCTCTCATGCAAAATTGTGTGGCTAGTCAAATGGAATCGTGGTACTGTTATGCCCATATATTATTAAACGGTTGGATATTGTTCTTGATCTGCAGGAACAGGTTCTTTCTGGTGGTCATGGACTTATGGTGGAAGGCTATGATCCTGTAGTAAAGGCTCTTGCCAAGGACATTGATATACGCTTGAACCACAGGTAATATTGCCAGTTGGAGCATTTTCTTTGGGAAAGTTTCTTTGAGTATATCTATAAAAGATCCAGACACAATGCAAAGGACTCATGATTTGTGAATTTTATCTCATCTTTTTCCCCCTTTTTCTGCATTTTGATGATTAGGGTTTCAAAGATATATTATGGACGCAATAAGGTCAAGGTCGTGGTTGAGGGCGGAAAGAAATTTGTTGCGGATGCAGCTATAGTTACGGTTCCTCTTGGTGTTCTCAAAGCAAATTTAATTGAGTTTGAGCCTAGGTTGCCAGAGTGGAAGGTTTCGGCTATCACAGATCTTGGAGTGGGCAATGAAAATAAGATAGCCTTACTATTTGATAACGTTTTCTGGCCAAACGTGGAGTTACTAGGTGTTGCTGCCTCCTCTTCTGATGCTTGTGGTTATTTTCTCAATCTTCACAAGGCAACTGGTCATCCTGTTCTTGTCTTTATGGTTGCGGGGATGTGTGCTCACTATCTCGAGCATCTATCTGATGAGTCTGCTGCCGGTTTTGTCATGTCGCTTCTGAAGAAAATGTTCCCTCATGCGACTAAGCCGGTAAGTTGTTCTCATTGAACTCTGTATTCATCAATCATCTTATGGCGTCCAAACTAATTTCATCTGACGCCTTGAAGGTAAATAAATAGTCTGGGCAACCTTTAATAGATCAATTTTTGGATTATCAACAATGACAATTCTTTCTGGGTTTACTCGGCCGAATTTTCCTGTCATCATATGAAACAAATTACTGTTTTTCCACATAACATACTAACAGAGCTGGAGGTCAAAACACCTAACGCAAGTGTTGACAAATCCTAGGAGATGTGTTATAAGCCACACTAAGGAGGGGGAACTTTGATGTGGACAATGATCCCACCTTTGGAGGGTTTCGCTTGCCTAATATGTGCTTATTTTCTTTGTTCTGATCTTCGTGTTACTTGGTTATTATTTAGACAGACTTGTTTTGTCTGAGAGAAGATGATGGTGACAACAACTTTTCTTTTTATACTGAGAGTGGTGTTCACATTTTGGCCTATGGAGTAACACTCCAGCCATATTGTTATTTGGTTTCAACATAGAAGTGGTATTTTGCAGTCTGTAACTTGCTCGAGAATGACAGTTTCTTATTTTTAGGTGATGAGAAGATTGTAGCAATTGCCATTTCCACTCACTTTCTGTCATAATCTTTTATTGCATTATCACCATCACAGTACTTATGATTGCTTTTTACGAGTTGGATCTACACACTTTCCTATCTGAAAGATTCATTGTTTACCATCACCAGATCTGGGTCTGAAATTGAATAGAACTCTAGTCATTTATGCTAATCATTTTCTCCTTTCGACACAGGTTAAGTACCTCGTGTCCCATTGGGGTAAAGACCTCGACTCTCTTGGCTGCTACTCTTATGATCTGGTGGGAATGCCGATGGACTTATATGATAGACTGAGAGCGCCAATTGGCAATCTTTTCTTTGGAGGGGAAGCCGTGAGCATGGACCATCAGGGATCCGTGCACGGGGCTTACTCGGCCGGAGTAATGGCAGCTGAAAATTGTCAGAGGCTGCTATTGAACCACGGTGGTTTATTACAGAACGTGAATCTGGCTTCTTTTCAGGTGGAGAGCGTTCAAGCTTCATCTCCTCTTCAGATCTCAAGGATGTGAAGCATTGGCATGCCCCCCGTGAAATCTATTTACACTTACTAAATAAATATTCTGGACAAGGATAATTTGAAAATTCAAGCAATGAATGATTTGTGCTAAAAAGTTTGATTTCTTACCTCTGTCTCCTATGGTTTTGATTTGTTAGAATGCATTGCTCGCAGCAAAAATCTAATGCAAAAGATAATATCCGGATTCGGCTTTAAAAATTGCAGCAGTGGATTCCACTCGTGGCTGTTGGAGCTGAGATAAGGGAGCAGGCCGAGTGGAACGACCGAACCACTAAATTGCTTTGCAAAATCTTTTACTAAGTTCATTTCACGAAAAATTATTTTAGGAAAAACGTTTTTCCGATTTTAGCGGTTAATAAACTAGTCAAAGGAGAATATTTTTGGCCAATGGAAAAAACACCTTAAAGAATAGGGAAAATGTTTTCCATTCTCTTTCTTTCACCTCTAAACCAAACACTTTTTTTTTTTTTTTCAGGCAGAATTAAAGCGCAAATACCAAAACTTGACACTGGGGACACTTAGGCCATGTTTGGTAAAAAGTGTTTTTGATCCCCGGAACAAAAAGGGAAACAAAAAAAAAAAAAATAGAAACATTTGGTAAAACTTTTGTTCCCAGGAACAAAAAATATACTTTTTTGTTCTCGGAAACAAATTTAGAACAGAAACAAGAAGTAGAAAAAAGTTGTTTTTTATTCCCGGAAACAATTTCGAGAAACAAATTTTCTCTCTCTTCTCTTTTCTTCTTCTCTTTCTTTTCTTCATTTTCTTTTTTCTTTTGGTCGGCCTTGGCCATGGTCGGTGTCGGCGATCGGCTAGACGAGGACCGGCGACCTTGCCGGAGGGTCACCAACCCTTGAAGACGCTGCGCCATGGCGAGGCCGAGCTCACCCAACCATTGGTGAGGCTCGGCCTCGCCGCACCACCGCCAGGTGGGCCTCGTGCTTGCCCAGCCCAAGTGAGGCCGAGCCTCACCGGCCGACGCAAGACTCAGCCTCCTCGGTGGCCTGGCGAGGCTCACCTGGCCACCGAGGTCACCGGCGAGGCTTGCCTGGCCACCGAGGTCACCGGTGAGGCTTAGCCTCACCTAGATCTAGCAAGATCGAGCCTCATCGGTGGTTAGGTGAGGCTCCGGCGAGCTCGCCGGACCTCGCCCAGCAAGCGACCGGCCACAAAGAGGAAGAAGGAGAGAAAAGAGAAAAGAAAAAAGAAAGAAGAAAAAAAAGGAAAATATAATAAAACTATTAAAAAACTAAAAAACAACAAAATTATACAATTTTACCAAACGCATTTCTTTCTCGGGAGTAGAAATTTTGTGTAGTTACTAAGCGAGTTCTTATACTCAGAAATTATTTTCAGGAATAAAAACAAAATAAAACTATTTATGTTCAAAAATTGTTTCCCGGAACAAAATCGTTTCCCAATGCACCCTTAAATGCCATTTTCTTTGAAAAATAGAGCATTTAAGTGTCAACTTCGACGGAGATTGTCGAAAATTTGATATGACTTATTTTAATAATATAAGTCGCCTATGTGACTTGCTGGAAAGTTGAGTTAGCAAAGAAGATTTAAAACGATGTCGTTTTGCCTCTTATTTGAATATTAATATTAATTTAAACTAAATTAAAAAAAAAAAGATTGCAGACTATGTTGTTGAGGGCTGTGCAAGCCCTCACTGCTGCCTCCCCATCGTTGCCGAGAAGGGCTGGTGATGGTGGGGGTAGAGTCGGTTTGGGTCCTCGAGCCTTGGCCGATCAACGGCAAGGGCTTGCAAGCCCTTGCCTAGATCTAGGGCGAGGATCGTGGCCCTCCCCTAGGTTCGACGGGGGAGTTGACCTTTCCTAGCGATGGTGGGGAGGCGACGGCGAGGGCTTACATAGCCCTCACCAAAGGGTTTTGCAATCTTCTTCTTCTTCTTTCTCTTTATTTTTTAAAATTTAGTTTTAAATTTAATTCAATAGCTATTAATATTAAAATTCAAATATGAGTTAAAACAACATTGTTTTCGATTTATCTAGCTACGTCAGTGTGCAAAACGATATCGTTTTTGACTAATCTAACCACATCAGCGTGCAAAACGATATTGTTTTGCACTTATCTTACCGAAAGAACGTCACATTGGCATTTTGGTCGAATTTCTCGCCGTTGGCACTTAATGATCCACTTCTCTCCTATTTTGATACTTAATTATAATTTTTCAAACATTTGGCACTTTAGTGTTCATCATGCCAAGTTTTGGCACTTGGAATGTGCGGCACTCTTTTTTTCAATTAAACACCTTTTCCTTTTCTTTTTGTTTTTTTAAAACAATTGAGTTTAAATTTTTTTAAATTTTTTTCCCTTCTTCCTTGGCCGATTGCCAACCACGGCAGTGATAAGCAACTAGCCACATATGAGCTCGAGCCTTTCCCAATGTCAACAGAGGTTGGTAAGGCTTGAGCTCACTCGATGACCTTGGGTGAGCTTGGGCCTCACCAGATTCAGCGAACTAGGGGAGGCTCACTTGAGGTCAATGAGGCTCTAGCGACCTCGGGTGAGGCTTGAGCATGCCGGCCTTGAACGAGCTCGACCTCATTGGAATCGGGTGAAACAAACGGTCTTACTTTCTTTACATTTCTAGTGGTAGATGATATTTGCTTTGCATTGCGTGTTTCTTCCAGAACTATTGTTTCATCCTTTACATGTTTTGCACTTAAACGTGAAAAAGTTCAAAATTCACCCCCCACCCCACTTGGCTGTGATATTCAATCCATTTCGAATGGTATCCAAGCCCGTGTGCTCAAATTTTTTTGAAGTGTTCTGCTTTAAAGCGGAAGACCCATAGTGGCTGACATTATAGGAGCATCTTTTAGTGATGGTCAGTCTGTTAGCAGAACACCAAAAATTGATGGAAATAAATACGCTTTTTGAAAATATAGACAATTTGTTTGAATTTTTGTCTCGTGAAAGTGTTTGTTCAATCAAGTGATTATAAATTGTGAAACGTGATTGAGAATTGTCCATTTGAGCTATCGAGGAGAACCACACCTCTACCTCGGCCTAACAAAGCAAAAGATTGGAGAGGAATCGATACCGTTTGGCGGTTCTACCTCGAGCATAATGCGGATGAATGGAGTTCTGATGGAGTTATGAATTTTACGAACGCAAGTGCGACGAGAGTACATCAGGCATTGGACTTGAGATCATTAGAAACCGAATGCACGTGGAAGTGAAACGATAAAGAAGGCAAAATACAAGGAATCGAAATGGGCAAAGAGATGAAAATGCAATGAAAAACGAATGTTTTCTTGGAATGGGTTCTGTGGGCGTACTCTTCTCTTCAGCTCGAGATTGGCTTTTATAATATGCAATGAGACTTTCTAACAGAAGTACCAGCATTTATATCAGATACCTCATTTCCCGTAAAATGAGATAATGAAAAGCTAGGTGCTAACATGAAGCAAATATCAAAATGGGTGTTAAACATTCGCACATAACGGTGCATTGCCCAGAATTGTCTCCTCCAATGTCGAACTCCCTCTCTCGGAAGTGAATTCCCTCTTCGACACCAACCCATGGTAGTGAATTAGGTACCGACTCATTCCAAGTTAAAAGGAAAAAGACTTCGTCACTTTGATTGGTGACACTTGGGCGGAAGGACCGATAGATCCTTTTTAGACAGCCCTTTGAAGGGATACATGCCAATAGAACAACAAGTTGCCGTTTTTCTCCCCATCGAGTTCCTAGAATCTTGTTAGGATAAAGGACATTGTGATTGAGGCGAAGTCAAGAGGGTGTTGCAATGTTGTGATGTTGATTATCTATATCAAATACTGTCTCTGCAAGCGATTGGATTAGGGATTAGGGATTAGTCTACCACATCCTCAACTTTACCGTGTCATGCATATTTGGATTACCCTTTTGTCCAACGCCTCTCTCTCCCCCTAGATCGTCAACTCCAAACTAGCTGGTAGATCTCTGTTTTAGGTCCGGAATGAAAACAAATTTATGCATGTCTTACAGAATGCTGATCAGAAGTAATCTAGGAAAACCATTTCCTTAAATTTTCACGCACACATAGGGAAATTAGATACTGTGGTTTATGGTTTCTTACTTGAACTTAACCGAAAATGGACTCCTAATAGAGTGCTTCAAGTAATCCCACCTCAAATATCCTTGGGTGAAACTGGCAGCCATGTCGGTGGAATTGGCACGGCTGAATGTGACCGAATACCTTTCTTTCTGGTGCACCTTGGAAAATTTGAATTTTGCAGGCTTCACGCTGACAAGCACGCCTTGCGGCGGAACAATTGTGACCACACAAGATGAATGGTCTGTGCCAACGTTACTCACAGTCCTGGCAAATGTCTGTGCAGGTCCAAGAATGACCGAAAATGAAGGGTAGTTCAACTCTCCCTCAGGAATGCGGGATGAGCATCTGACTCATTTGTGGGCAATTACAGCCACCTGCTTGTCTGTGTATCTAAGACCACATAGATAAGGAATGTAACCATTGGGTTGAATGTCGTAAACCATTCCAGGGTCCATGGCCTTTCCGGGATCCACATGGCCTGCACCAATGGTCAAAACATCTGCAGGTTGCAGCCTTTTGTCCAGGATTTGGTTTTGCGCGATGTTCAACTGTTTAGCCGATGTCATGATGGCGGATTTGATCGCTGCAGGGGACCAGTCCGGATGAACGCTCTTTATCAAAGCCGCAATGCCACTGAGGTGAGGGCAAGACATGGAAGTGCCAGCAAGGATGTCGAAGTAATACTTTGCTTGCATATCATTTCTGATAGGAAATGGTAATGCTGCTAATATGTTTAAACTAGGACCAATTATATCCGGCTTCAGAATTCCAGGGCTAATCGAGTTGGGGCCTCTCGAAGAGAAGGCAGCAAGTGCAGGAGCAGTCAGGATTCTGTACCTGGTTCCTTTGAACACGATCGTAGCAGTAGGAGTTTTAGTTGGATTAATATAGGTTTTGATCTTCTCACCTGCTAAGTAGCTGACATGAGACATGGGAAGTACGTAAGCATCCACCAAAGTAGTGAATCCATCGGATTTGGGGTTCATCAAAATCACAGCAACCCCTCCTGCTCTTTTCACCTCGGCTTGTTCGAACCGGTCCCAATTTCCTAGTTCAAACAAGACAACCTTCCCTTTCACTTCACTGCTTCTCAATGTCCCCGTTACGCAATATTTCGATTCTTCTGTACCATCAATCCCTGGATAAACCAGAGGCAATAAACTTGAAGGGAAGGTGTGTTGATATACTGTCTCACCTTCATATTCCACTCCATTCCCGAGTTTTACGTTGGAGACAATGCTCCTATCAATGGAGCTCGCTCCGATAGTGAGCATCCATGGGGCCACATTGGATAAAGAGGCTAAGTGAGGGCCAGAGTTTCCAGCAGAGCAGCTGACAAAGATACCTCTTTGGGTGGCTGCAAAAGTGGCTACGGCGATGTCATCCATATAGAATGGAGTAGAGGGACCACCAAGTGACATCGAGATTATGTCAACACCATCTGTGAGGGCAGCATCAAGTCCAGCGAGTATGTCGGCCAAAGAACAGAATTCTGTAAAGCACGCTTTGTAGATTGCCAGGTGAGCATGTGGAGCCATGCCAACAGCTGTACCTTCGGCCATCCCAAGTGTATTTGCGTGCTCCACAGCAGCACCAGCTGCAGTGCTTGCCGTGTGAGTACCATGGCCAACATTGTCGATTGGAGGCGTGATAACATTTCCTTTTGTTATTACATTCAGAATGCCTAAAATCGCACCTCCCTTTCCATTTGGCTGGCGGAGGCGGCATTCCAGCATCCCTGAATGAAGGGTGGTGACGCATTATGCTCGTGTCCATCACGCCAATGATTATTCCCCTTCCCATAGTTGAACCATTGAAAGATCCTTGACGCAATGGAAAGCCCAAGAACTGGGTGCTCCATGTTGTTTGGAGGCGATATATTTGTTCCAGGTGAGCCGCCACAAATCCTGGCTTGTTCTGCATTGCAGTGACTTCATCCAGAGTCAGCTTTCCTGTGAAACCAGTCATCACATTGGGTAAGAGTAAAGCACAAGCTGCTGTTTCTCCAAGGCGGTAGAGTTTGTTGGCAAAAACAAGTGGTACCAGGATTCCAGACATTCCAATTCAGAGGAGTCCTGGCTGTTGGGAGGAGTCATGTGGATAATGTAGGTTTGCAAGTTGCTGCCCCCTGATTGAGTCAGGGAAGACAGATCATTGGCAAGACAGAGGTTATCATGGACATTGGGAAGCAAGACAATAAGGCAGATGAGATGAATGAAAGCCATAGTCAGTGTTGGTCTACAATGCAGGTTAAGTGTTGGAGATGGTGTGGTTTCTATCGGCAACTAACAGGAGCATCTATTTATACAGAAGCCAGGATGAAGATCCAGCCAGCTTGTGTGTATCAGGTCTGTTGCTGGTTACTATAAAATCTCAGTCGAGTCCAAGAGAATAATTTAATTGGCTTCTGCATCTAATTCTAGGAGTTGTTTCAAGAGCATTAACGTTAGACTTATCTAAGCACGGGAGTTGCAGCAACCACGAACTTGCTTGAAATAGTTTCTTTTGATGGGATGATGTGATGTTCAACTGTTGGATAGTTTGCATATCATGGATGTCTGTTGCATTGATGAGGATATGAGAAGGAGGACCATCTTATTTCCGATAGACTTTGAACTTTGAACCATTTTTCTGTGATTCCGCATTGCATATGCCTTCTGATTGTAAACAGAATGGCCAGAAAATCCAGCAAAGAATAATCAAAATGAAAGTTATCGATTCTTGCCTGCAAAACAAGTTCAATGAGAGCATAAAATCTGCAGATGACGCATAAATTTACTGAGCTAACATTGCCCCTTATCTGATCGATAATGAAATGTTGTCTCAGTGCCATCCTCTGTCCATGAGGTTCAAGCAATGGAATTTACGTCAAAATGCGGTTTGGTTTCTCAAGTAGGATCAAGTTTTTTGTGCCAATTCAGTTCAATCCAGTAACAATTTGCAGCTTTATGGATACGTACTTGCTCAGTGCCACAGTAGAATATGCAGTTGTTACCAATCAGCATCCAGAGCAAATGGAGTTCCTAGTCAGAAAGACATTGGCTGACGCTTTGGCATTTGGGGCAGGAAAGATGAAGATGATACCAAGGAAAGAATGGCAAGAGAAGGCAGTTAAGGTCAAATTGGAATATGACAATGAATGTGATATTGACTTTGTTAAAAGGGCGCTTACGTCAGTGGAAGATCAATTGCTCCTGCTAAGTGCTTTGTATAGGTGTTATGGAATGAGGTCTGTTTAAAGCTAAACCTCAGAGCCTCATCGGACATAATTAACCCCTGATGAGCTTACCCAGGAAAAGGAAAAGGAAATACCCTTACACGAGACCAAAAACTGGAAAAAGGAGAGAAACAACTTAAGGTAAGACTCAAGGCAAGACAAGTTTGCCATTCTGCGTATTCTGACTCTTAATGAGTGCAGGGTGTCGTGACATACTCAGATCTTTCGTCGAACAACGTAAAAGCGGGATCCAATTGATGGTTACGTGTCATGACTTGTAATCTCAATTTAGGGGTCTGCTTCTAGAAATGCTCTTTACGGGTCAACCGAGAGTCTGATGCTAGAGTACTTTCAGGATAATATAACTTCAGTCGTACAAGAATGATGCAGGAGTTGCTCAAGAAAAGAAGCCCCTTTACGAAACGTAACAAGATCGCATGATATGCTTTCAAAAGATTTACCGACGAAGGGTTTTTTCGATTTTCATTTGCAGCTTCATTTCGTAGCACACATTGCCAATTTTTCCTTTGCAAGATACACGAACAGATTAGTGACCTTTTCGCAGTATTCGATCGATTTGATCTAATCCAATTCGAGACGGAAGCCGACGCATCAAAGTTCTTGAAGTTTAAATTACATGCGAGTGGCCGCTTGTATGAAGGTCATGAGTTAAATTTGGAAAGCCCTTTAATCACTTCAATAGTGAATACAGAAATAGGAGAAACAGTTCACTGTTGAAGTAAATGCAAAACCAAGTTTTCTTTTTTTTTTTGGTCGGTTGTGCAAAACCAAGATTAAACCTCTTCATTTTCTTCTGTAAAGGGCTATCCATGCAAGAATAGGTACTATAGATCACTGAACCGGATTTTTCTATTTAGAAAAATCTCGAGCCAAACTCAAATCAATCTAATTAAATCACAACTCAAACCAAACTTTGGTTTGATTCAGTTCCAAATCATTAATATCATGTCAACACGGTCGAGAAACTCGCTATGTACTTGGAAGATGAGAAAAGATCCTCTGTGAATTAATAGGTATATTCGAGAGTACAAACCAAAAAGTCTCTGCACATAACTTATTATGTTTATGTCTCATCAAGACACTATGTTAGTGGAGAGCTTTCTCATTCTGTAAATGGAGAACAAGAAACTGAGTCGATAGTGCTGGAGTATGGGATTTAGGATTGCAAGGTACTTGGGCAGACCAAGTAGAAAGAGATCAGCTTGGATAACTTAATTAATATAATATGCTTGGAAGGACCTAAGTATAGCCGGTGAATAGATTGGAATTTGGTAAAATCTACAAGTCTACATGGACCGTGTTGTAGAGGGAGTTCACCCTCTAAACGTACCTAAAAATGAAGATTCTGCTCTATATCAATAATTTGGAGCTAATTTCAAGTCCTATAATTTATGGAGACATAGGGGCCGGCAAGTCTCATTCCGGAAAACTCTTCATTCAAACTCTTGAATCTTAATTACGGGAAAATGAAGAAGGAAAGCCTCACTTTAGTTTATACAACGTACGCTTAATGGAACCATCAATTTGAATTATTTTCTTCTGTGAAACTCCCATGACGACAAGTATAGAATGAGTTATCAAATTAACTATTAAACTTAGTTTGGACTCCGTAAGTTACTCTATGTTTTTTGGAAAATAGCCTAATATTAATTTCCTAAAATTTGAAATAAAGTATTCCTTCCATTAGAAAATATCATTAGACTAAAAAAAAACTTATTGATCATAAATTTATAACTTCTGATTTTGTAGGTAACAAAATCAGTTCGTCCCAACCTCAACCTTTGCTCCTGCAAGCAGAAAAAGATTGTTGTTTATAAAATGCATGTAGAATAATGGTTTGCTAAATTTAATTAAAAAAAAAAAGACAGACCGACTCTTGAATTTATTTTAATATTCTGTAGCTAAAATAGTTCATTAATAATTGAACAAATTCCAGTTGCATGTTATCAAGTGAACCGAATAATACCTCATTAACATGCGACGGACAATGGTATCAAAATGGCATATAATCTGACTATTAGCCCAGAGGCAAATGATGTTTTAACAAATCCGTTTGAATATTGCGTGAATGTGTTAATATTAATCATTAGACAGAATATGAACAGCTTTTTAACGTGAAAAATATTTGTATTTTTTGAGTCACTAGAAAAATATTTTGACACTTTGTAAGATGGTACAAACTATCAAGACAAAGGACAAGCAACACGGTTTCTTGTTACTTAGGCATACTAAGGTAATAGACGTCCAAAACTTAGGTATAAGACATAGAATATGTAATTAAAAATAACATGGAAGATAGAGCAACTTTTAGAAAGGTATAAATATGTTATTAAAAATGATAACAAAGGTTGAATCTAATATTTCTCTCGATTCAAAATCCACTAGGCCTTTCCTAAAGTGGAAAGTAAGAAGTCACTTTTACTATCAAGGAAAAAGTAAGTCCTAAAAGAAGAAATTCAATCACTATGCCGCTGACTCTATTAGTATCTTCTAGACCAATTACTATAGATAGGGTAGGGACAAGTAAAGTCATTTCGTCATTCAAATGTTGGATTGAAGCAGCTTTAGGGAAGTCCTTAAAAGAAAAGAGCTCTCTAAAAGAAGATATGTACGTGAATAGCGAACTATATTCTTATTGTCAAATTTGTATATAGTACCTGAATTAAACCGAAAGCGGTTGCTTTGATGGTCATATTTTTATTATCAAATTTGTAATAGTATTCTATAATTAAAATAAATAAATAAAAGCAATCACGCATTAATGACGAACCCTAATTGCAAAAAGAGTAATGGTTAAAACTCCACTTTCAAAAAAATGAAGCACGATCATGTATGGATCGTTTCGTGATGGTTCGGATATGGCTTGCGTTCAACCGTACTCAATAAAAAGCTTTCTTGTCAATCCAGTGTTGATGAAAGAAAAAAAAGACAAAACCCTAAAAAAAAAAAAGTGCTGCTTCACGTTCACGTTGCTCAGTTGCGGCGACATCCAAGGCGGACGGTGGCCCAGCCCCTTTTCTCTATTTGCAACATGTTTTCCACGACATTTTTCATCCTGGGCAGTCCATTTTCCAAACTCTCTCTTTGCTTTGGAGGGGTCGGGCAAGTAGCTGCCCGGCCACCGTCAATCAAATCATGATCTCTCTCTATATGAACATGGTAAATAAGTTGCTATCATATCGATAAAACAGTGACATGGGGGCCTCGACATAGCGAAGGAGTCAGCATACTCGAAACTTTGAAAACTCGGATGAATTAAGGTAACGGTCCTAAGACCAAGAACTAGATTGGACCGACCAGTGTGGTCTGATCTCATAGAACCGATGACTTAGCAAAAAAATTAAAGAACATTAAAGTTATTACTATTTTTAGGATTTATTGTTATTTTTAAGAAATCAATATATATCTATATATATATTTTAAAAAAAATAGAAATTGTCCGATCCAATTTGATTCTCCTTTGGAATCAGGAACCAAATCGACAATCACTACTTTCAATTTTATGGAATCTTGAGTTGGACCCAATCGGCTGGTTTAGTCCAATTCGGGTGATTCTTGATTTTTTTTTTTGGGTCGAAATGCGATATTTTATTTATATTATAACTGAACCAGCATACCCAACAGATGGGGCATCGGTACATAACAAGGCCCAAAGGCCTTGAGGAGGAGAAGCTAGCCAACTGAGAGGGAGCGTTCTATTCCGCTGTTGTCGCGCGGCCCAGTCCGCAACTGTGTTGGCGGTTCTTGATTTGGGCAGTCCAATTATGGTGGCACTCCCGCTAATTTGAGTAAGGATCACGAAATTCATATAACGTGATAAGTTGTTTGTATGAAGTAAAACAGCTTAATTTAATCCCTACTCATACTCAATATACTCGAAGCGATCGTGATGGACCATTTTACCACCTCTAGATAAATGACAAATGACATTACTCGATTTGAAGAAGAAAAAGAAAAAAAAAACCTGGATTGTTTTTACTAAATTTCGGCCCTTGTATTTGTAGGCAGCCAATCCCAAGATCGTCTCTCTCTCTCTCTCTCTCTCTCTCCTTCCGTGTCGTCGTCGTCTTCGTTTATCGCGTGCTGGAAACGAAGGAAGGAACGAAGGAAGCGCTTTGCGTGCTGCGATTACTTACTCTCTTCGGCGCGGTCCCGGGGCGAGAGCTCCGATTCGATTCGATTTTGATTCGCCATGGCCGGAGGAGAAGCCTTCTCCTCGAATCCGCCGCCCAAGCCGGCGATTCTCGGGAACAACAGCAAGACCATCAATGCGAAGCTCGTGAGTCTCTCGAGACGGGCCTCTTCTCTTTTGCTGGGTTTCCCCCCCACCCCACCGATTTCCGCTTGAACGATGAATGACTCGTGGAGGGCTTACTTGTTTTCTTGTTCAGGTGTTGCTGGGGGACATGGGTGCCGGCAAGTCCAGCCTCGTCTTGCGCTTCGTCAAGGACCAGTTCTTTGATTTTCAGGTCTTCTTTTGCGCATCCCCCATTTCTCGTCCTTCTTCTTCTTGTTTGAATTTGCAATTTGATTTTGTGGGTTGATATTGAGGATGAAACCTGAATCTTGCGAGCCTTTTTTTTTAATGAATTTGGAGAGGTTTGAGAGATCAAACGACGTGTTGAAAATTAGGTTGATATCTGTATTTTATGGTTTTTTTTTTTTTTTTGGCATTTGTTGTTGAAAATTCAGGGTGATTGTGAGGATGTGTATGTAGCAATAATGGCTTAGCCCTCGCACACGCATTGGTGGTGATTGCCACCTTTTGTTTTGCATATGTTATGGGTTTCTGAAGAACGTAAACGGGGATGCGATATTGTTAGGTTTCTGTAGAACTCAGCAGTATTTAGTTCATGCTTGGAGAGAGACTCGTGAAGGAATCCTTGGAGATAAGGCTCCTTCTTGTCACAGTCTTCTGCGTCTATAGTAGGAAGTGTCCGCACGGTAAGGTAATGCAAGGGAATAACCTATGGCAAGTTCCCTTGCCAATCTAAATCAGAGCTTCATTGGAGAATGGGATGAAAGTTGGCATGGTTAATCGAGTGAGATGTGAGAAACTACCGTATGTTCATTGCAGACTTTTCAACTTCGCTATGCATGTTTATGTTTGGATAGGATTGGAAACAGGAAAGCGAGGGTGGGAGGGATGCACCCGAGAATTAAAATATGAAAATGGTCTTGGATCACTTTATCATCTCTAGATAGATCCAGCAAATTAAGTACTGTAAAGATTGCATTTTTAAGTGTGATGGGGAAAACTCTTAACATGTGAAGGATGATAGCTCAATAGATTAAATAAGTGGAGAATTCTTGACATAGCAATTTCCTTCTTCAATGGTGATAGGGTGGAGAGAGAGCTATCCGGTGAAAGTTTGCATGCTTGGAAATGAGCAAGCTAGTTGTTCTTTTCCTAGGTAATAACTTTACAAGCCTCCAGTTCTGTTTTAAGCTAAAGTCATGAAAAGATTTTACGTGTTTTGAAGTGGTTTGGAGAATATTCACTTTACTGTTTCCCATTATGTCTCTCTGGGGTGCTATATCCCATTCCCATTCTGCTTGAGATGGAACCACAGATGTTTGTTTTGGAGAGGGAGGGGGTGGTACCATGGCAGGGTACGTCTTGGGTCTCATTACATCCATCCCTTCATTACATCTCATTACATTTATCCATTGATCCAACCTATTGGGTCTCATTACATCCATCCCTTCATTACATCTCATTACATTTATCCATTGATCCAACCTATTGGGTCTCATTAGATCCATCCATCCATTCTGAGAAGTCAACAGTGCTGCAGATCTGCTGGAATGTTTGCTCATCCTGTTCTCAGTGATTTTATTTCTGTCGTTACTTACTGATGATGGTAGGAATCAACTATAGGAGCAGCATTCTTCTCGCGGACAGTGGGTGTCAATGATGCATCAGTGAAGTTTGAGATATGGGATACTGCAGGTCAGGAAAGGTACCACAGCTTGGCTCCTATGTACTACAGAGGCGCTGCCGCAGCTATTGTTGTCTATGACATCACTAGCACCGTATGTAATCTTCCCATTCTCTTTTATTCATCTTTTGTAAGTTTTGTGATTGTGAATGAAGAATCAGTTAGGAAGGTTAATTATCTCTTCTGTTAGGAATAGCTTAGAAGTTTTAAACCTTAGGATAGAAACACGGTAATAGGAAATGTGGAAGTAATGTTAAATAGATGGCTTAGAACAGAATGAGTACGACAGAAATTATGGAAAGTTCAAACAATACACCGACCCAACATGCTATAGCTTTGGTCCCTTTTAATTTCATTCTGTCTAATGTTCTTGTGCATTGTAGGAGTCATTTGAACGGGCTAAGAAGTGGGTGGAGGAACTTCACAAGCAAGGTGCCTTGCTTATCCTCAAACTTGTTTACCTTGTAAAGAGAAAATTTACAGGGCTTGTAACTTATTGCACAAACCTTATTGTAATATCCAAATGTCTTTTCAGTCTTTTGGTAATTGATTCTTCTATTAAATGCATATAAAAAATATCATCATTTGGCGAAAAGCACCTACTGAATTTTTTTTGGCTATTCTTGGATCTATTGGAAACAATGCAAGAATATCAGCTCACAATGTGGTCTTGAAATATTTTGAAGTGCAATCAAGTCCTTGAATCTTGGAGAGTTTATGATGTTGATTTTTGAATCCTTACAAGAATGACTCGACAGGGGGTTTTTTGTTCTTTTTACGATGTTTGTGAACCAACCCTTAAAGCTGCCTTCTACACTGTGTTTGGAAAAAAGCTACTTTGTATCTACAATTTTTTCTTAGTGTGCTCCCTCTCCCATTTTAGAAGAGCAGGCAGCTACTTCTAGCTTATGTATATGTGCTTATCTCAATTCACCTTTTGCACTGTGGCACAGAACCTCCTTTTTCCCTACTCATTTTTTAACTTCTATTCTTATGATGTGATTCAAGTCATGATACCGTCGTCTGTCGTCATTCTGGAATTTACTACGATTTTCAATAAGAGATGATTTTATGATTGTTTTAGACTTCAATGTGTTGCTTACTGTGAATTTTGAGTTATAACAGGAAATCCCAATTTGATAATAACACTTGCTGGAAATAAGACTGATATGGAGGATAAAAGAAAAGTGGCAGCTGAGGTAAACACTGATATTTCTTTAAATTGTTTTGATGAGTTTGATGGGGAATTCATTTTGGTTCATTGTTCTGCAATTCTTGTGGTCCTGTCTCATTTAGCTTCTTAGAGAAAGAAGTGGGTAGTTTTCCCATCGAGAAGATGGGAGTGCATTTTCTTGGCTGTTCCGTTGTTTGTTTTTATTATCTAGAGGACAAGTTGTCACAGGCCACTTCAATAAGTCTTGTAGATTTTTACTAATTTGATTGATTCAAAGGGATTCAGGGTGTAATCTCTAACCACCTAGCTCGTTAAATATTACTTAGGTAGTTAGCCTGGTCTTGTTAGCATTTTACCCATAAAGGTAAGGATCTTATAAATCTTTTCCTATTTGTTTTTTGCAGTTTCCTAACCTTAATGATTCCAAATAATTATGTAAAGGCATTTTGTAAATCACTTACTCTCAAATGGAGTTAAAGAGCAAGAATTCTTGGTTATGGTAGAGTTAGCTTTTGCTACCATCAAGGATGAGAGTCTTTTGATAGCTTTATGTGCTCGAAGAAATTTCCAGCTTATATTTTTGTTCTATTCAGTTTGGAAATTGGTGCTCTACGCAGAATTGGTCTTATTGCAGAACTGTTTTCAGTTGGTAACATCTCAGTTTCTGCATCGCAGCTCTATAAGCCTCTGCGTGTTCATAATATGCTATGATGTTGCAGGAGGCACGCATGTATGCAGAAGAAAGGCGACTTGTGTTCATAGAAACATCTGCTAAGACTGCCACTAATGTCAGCAAACTGTTTTATGAAATAGGTAAGCCTCTATTCTTCCACAGAAGCATTGAACAAATGAATAATGTGTTCTAGCTTTTTTTCCCCATCGTTCTCTTTATATACGGAGACTAACCCAATGATCTGGGGGCAAAATATGGTTCAACCCCACAAATAAGCATCATCTTGTCAACCCTGGAGGAGTGAGACCCAAAAACCTGTGTCCATTCTATTAGAAGCTATATTTTCGAGAAGATAGCTGCATTTTCCCTTTCTGCCATACCCCCTCTATTTGTTGGCATTAGCTTCTTATTTTTCTGGCTGCATAAGGATGTGTTATCATCAACGCTGACATCTATCATGACAATATACCCATTAGCTTTGCTCCCTGCTAATTCAAAATCAAATCTAACAGAAATTGGGAAAACTGCATTTGTATGAGCAGAGAAGGTTTGCCCTTGTGATTTTCTTGCCTCCATCATAGCTCTTTTTTGGGGCAAACTCATGATATAATATTGCGATTTTCTCTTGGTTGATAGTAGCATTTGTATATTCTGGACAGTCTTTAACTGATACTGCTTTTGTGCTGGGAACAGCAAAGAGGTTGCCTAGAGTTCAGGCTATGCAGAATTCAGCGCCAGCGGGAATGGTTCTAGCAGATACAAGCTCTGAAGAAACCCGATCTGCATCCTGTTGTTCATGAGTTCTTATCAACTCTCTGTTCATTCCTTTCCTTTTTCCCCTCACGTTCTATAGTTGTCTCCACTCAAGTACCTTGATCTTTTAGTTCTTGATGTATATGAATAAAAACAAATCCGAACACCACTTGTGAAATTGGAAAACCAATTGGAGTTGGGGAGTTAGTCCATTTAAACCCAGTAAATTCCTCGGTGAAGACTGGAATCTCTTTCTCTGTCTCTCTCTCTCTCTCTTTGTCTCTCTCTCTCTCATGAATAATGGACAGCAATCTTATCCTTTTATTTAATCTAAAGTCATCTGAAATTGACCGTTTACATAATTACGGACACTTTTTTCCTTGGATGTATTCATTTCTAGATTTGTCTTCTCTAATTTCTCCTCCCGGTCATCCAGTCCTCCCTAAGCATATTTCACTTTCTTCTGGTCATTCTCTCTTTTCCAGGTGATCCCCTCTTGAAACTTCCCTTCTAGACAAGCTTGATCGCAAACTCCATTTTCCCACTTGCGTATTTTCTTAAAATCGCTTCTTTAGTAAATGGCTTGTCTCTAATCAGCCCCTGCTCATATGTTATACTGTCAAATGTGATCTGTGCTACGCCAGTGACTGCTTGCAAATAAGTCGAACAAAACATTCAAGATGGGGGCTTCGACGTTGAGATTGTCATGATGAAAAGATATCAAAGATATTTTTATGAGCTGGGAATATTATTGAGAAAATCCACTTCGACTTTCTAATATTCATTACTTTCATATGGTATATTGTGTCGTCACCATCTTTGTCGTGAAAATGGTTGGACTAATGCAGAAAGCCGCCTGCATTGCCAGAAAGCGAGAAACCTGCAATGTACTGGAAAATTCTGACATTGCACAATCTTCATCACGAGAAAACTGCTAAATAACAGAAACTCAGGATCGCGCTATGTTCATCGTCGTCATCTGATGTATCTCAAAACTTTGATAGCGATAGCAGCGGGCAGGAATATAAATTACAGATGAAGTTTCAAGACTCAAATGATTATAAAAAAAAAATATTCTAACAGAAAAATTAAATCATCTTAAATTATATTAGGATTACAAGTTCTCAATAGAGAACATCTTTCTGGTATTAGCCTTATAAAGGAAAAATCATGAGTAAGGAAACGCTCTCTCTTACCTTTCCATACGCCAATCCATCTGAGACCAAAGCACAATGCTTGCTTGATCGGGGCCATTCACTTATTTAAAAAGTTACAGGTGAAGGTTCGAAAAATAACTGATGAAGTATGGTTCGAGCAAAAACATTTAATCATTGTAAGTAAGCATTTTTGTATCGAAGGATTCATATCTTAAATGTTTTGTATGGTGTAGCAATTAAATTAACATATTCTGTTTGAATTTAATATCGTGACATAACAAATAAAACGTTTTGTATTGGGATTGAATCTAAATTTGACAAGTCGCGAATAAAAGCATGAGATTGAAATTGAACAAAATTGATGACAAGTATAGAAAACAAAACAAAATATTCTGCCTCAATGATTCTAAGGAAAGGAACCACATTGAATCATTTATTAAAAGTTCAAGGACATCAGTTATTCAAGCATTGCAATGGTTTTAGATTCCTTTTGCCTATGTCGATGTTTACTTTAATCGTATACAACGACTTGCAATTTTGCTATTGAGATTGATTGATTGAATAGAGAGAAATAAATGAGACTCAATGATTTGATGCCATTATATTTAGCGTTTTTTGCGGTAAATCGTAATAATGATATTTGATTTGATAGAGTTGTTGTCTAGGATAGATCTCACATGTGTCGTTAGGATTACCAATTTGCCTATGTTGGCACCGTAGGTCCACAGTGTAATATTGCGGCCTTTTGCAAGAGAAACAAGACTGGCAGCAAATTATGCAAAAGCCGCTTCTTGCAGTATTCAACCTAAGTTGAAAAGTAATTTTATATAGAAGTCAGTTTGTCATATACTTCTAAACTTTGCGGTTTGCCCACACTAAAATTTTATATTCTAGAAGTCAAAGATTCGACCTAAAATTTCAGCTGAACCATATTGCATTTGCAGAGGATATAGCATTCTATTGCAATATTTTTAGGTCAAAGATGGATCAATTTGTGACCAATTCTCCATAACAAGAGAGGAGGCAACTGAGTATTGAGTTGAGAAGAAATAGAGACTATATTTAATTGAGAAATATAAAGTCACAGTTTGACCATGGCGAAAGGAAGTCAAATTTGATAGCCCGTCAAAAGACTATTGCAACTTATTAATAGAGAAATTAACAAGGACGAGAATCTCCAATCTTAACAAGAGCACGGATACTTAAATCAATGAACAATTGATTTTATTACCGTGCCCTTTCAATTGCGTGACACGTCACCTTGCCCTTCCAATTGAGTGACACTTCACGTGACCCATACACGCACCAAGAGCTGACGAATCCTGCCACATCCACAGCCTTAACTCCGTTGGGATAGACAATTTCGTCTTCGCCGAATCTATACATATCAATAGGAAACTCTCCTGCTATCTTCGGGTAAACATGGATACGCACGTAGACCACAGTGCTCCATATGGGAAAACATGTCACGTCAATATAATCTCCGGGCATTAACTCATGGCCGACTATGCATCTACTAATTTTCTTTTTTGTGTCGAGGAGCCTCCATCGTTGTGTCACGCCATCATTATGACCTCTCGGATGAACGTAATCGTACTGATGAAATTTCGCTACACACGTAAAAGGAACACTTGAGACGTTCTTGATCCGACATGTATGGCCCGAGAATACCCTATCAAATGCATAAAGGTACCAGCTTGTAAATCTTCAAAAGCCTGCACGATTGGCTAGGGTTACAACTTTCTCTAGAAAAGTCCCGCAAAAGGTAATTATTTTCTCACGACAAAGTTGACCTGTAGATTTTCCCAACATGGGGTTATATATAAGTTAATTGGTAAAGTGGACCATGCTGATTTGAATTGACAAAAAAAGAAAGTACTATTACAAAGAGGGCAGTATGAAAAGCAAAATAATAAGCCTAATTTTAAAAACTGTTCACCTTGTGCGGTCAGTTGCTTGGCCCGTGTTATGGTAGCCCTACGATGGCTAAGATCCATCTTCCTGACACGATTTTTGTTGTTCTTGGTGTTGTGGTTGAGGCAAAACTCAACAAAGTCAACAACTTCGCAAAAGGCAAACGCCCAACAGAAGACCCAGATTTATCAACTCATTAAAGCAGACCAGTATTTCGACCCAAAAAAGAAAAGCAGACCAGTATAAAGAAAGAGCCAAAAAGGTATACCCGTCCATTCATCTCGTTGATGGCAGGGCCATTGAAAATAACATGGTCTTTCCATTCTTCCCTCAGCAAAGGCAAATTCAATTTCACCTGTTGCACATGAAGATAATAATCAATGGATGTGTTCAGAAACAAAACCTGAAACCTAAACAGCAACCAAGTCGACTCGCAAACCTCCACAGCGTCGTCTTCTGGATCGAAGAAGCGAAACATGTTGCAGACCACCACTGAGCTATCCTTCTCCGCGTCGTCGAGCGTCTTCTCCTTCTTCTCTGCCATATATATATCTCTTGTAGTGCCTTAGAGATAAGAAATATTCAAAAGATATATCGGATCTGGAATCTAGATCCTAGATCGGGTCGGTTATTAGGGACTCTATTCCAATTTTGAAAAAAAGAGAGTAAAATTTGTGATCACAATAAATAGGCTAAGCAGTAAGTCCTATCCTAAAATCTGCACGGCCTTCTTGTTTAACAAACAAAGCTGATCTGAACTCAGCTCCATGGCTCACCAAGTAGGAAGTGGCATATGACTCGCTCAACCAACCTAATAAATTACATAATTCACGGCATACCATCTATTGATATCCTTTATATTGATATTGACATAGGTGTTAACACCAAATAATGAAAATTAACAATACTAAACGTTAGTCATCATAACCAAATGTAGATAGAATTATTAGATGTTGATAAGATAATTATATATCTCATCTACTTGCTGGAGAAAAACCTGGAGCCAGGCCCTGAACCTACGCCGGCAAGGCCGCCGCACGATGTAGGAGACTGAGGGAACGAAATAAAGGGGCTGCGAGGATCACAGCTCACTCGGGCCGTGAGACTGCGAGCTCCGGCCAGCTGTACCCAAATCGGAGCAATGAAGGTCGCCGGACAGATCGACGCGAGGCCGGAGCTTCTCTTCAGGCGTCCCGGAGTCTTCTTCTTCGGTTTTTTTGGCTCTCCCTTTTCCGCAACCCTCTTTCTCCTTCCTCCTCTCTTGCGGTTTGCGTGACGCACACCCTCCCACGCTCACGCACCTCTCGCTCCTCCCTCTCGCCACTTAACATCAATGGAAATCCCCAATGGTAAAATGAATAATTATTATTATATAAAACCATTACAATCATAAACTTAATTTTTTTGAACTGGTATAAAGCGTGTTACATGTGGTTTTCTTCTCTCTTCCCTTCATATCATAAATCGGAAGTAATTTATAGTCCCACGTATTTGATATTAAAAAAAAAAAAAAAAAAAAATGGCATCGAGGTCCACACCTTAATGTCATGCGATACTCAATAACAAACAAACCTGTACATTTCAAACATGTACCTCACTTTTGTATAGGGGTCAGTTTGTCATGCTTTAAGCTTTGCAATCTGATCTTATGAAAACTTTTTTTCATTCTAGATCCGTCCATGAGCCGAGCGATGGAGCATTATGATATGATCCAAGATACCATCAGCATTTGCTGAGAGTATAGGATTCTAGAAATATTTTTAGGTCAAACACATATCACAACAAAATGTGGAAGAGAATTAGGCTAAGAATGGTAAAAAAAGAGAGTTAATATTCATTTACTCAAACAATGACACCTATTTTAACTAAATTATTCTTTAACATCATTTATTCGTAAAAAATCGGCTAATAAATATGCACAATCGCGGAGCATAACTTCTTATCATGGAAAAAATTTAGGGGCTAAGATCAAATCAATCTCTATATTTTGCTGGACCTTTTCGCTTGCTTGGCGAAAAAGGATGCCAATGTGGACTCTTGTCTGTGTCATTGATTTTTTGGATCAATTTATGAGGATTTTGTGTCGTCAACTTCATTACTAGATCTTATTGGATTTGATAAGGTCGAATTCCTTCCCTTTTTGATTGGTTCTATCATACTATAGTTTGTTGACACCTAAATTTTAATTAGGTTTTTAGGCCTTAGTTTCTCTTTTAATCCTTTTCTTTTCGAATATTAAATAATAAATAATAAAAACAAGAAAACAAAAAAGAAGGTTTTTAGGCCTTAGTTTCGTCCATGATATGGCTTGTTGGGGCTTTTTGTTTCTTTCGGTTTTTAAAACGCCTCACTGAGAATTATTAAAAAAAAACGAAAAAGAAAACCGAAAATCAAAAGCTGAAAACAAAAAACCGAAAAACCGAACCGAACCGAAATTTCTATTTGGTTTGTATTCAGTTCGGGTCTCCTTCGGTTCGATTTGGAAGATTTTTTTTAACGGTTCAGTTAAGTTTTTTTGAAAAATCAAACTGAACCAAACCGTTGACACCTCTAATAAATACATTTCGATCACTAAGTCTCACAAAATAATATACTTCTGAAATTTAACTCTCCAAGGAAATGATCTTAAATTACATTACGATCACAATTTCTCATAAGAGAACATCTTTCTAGTAGTAACTCTCTAAGGGAAATCACAAGGAAATGCTCTCCCCTACCTTTCCACAGGCCACTCCATTTAAAACCAAAACACAGTGCTTACTTAATCGGGCCATTCACTTATCCAAAAAATTATAGGTAAAGGTTCAAAATTCGAGCAAAAACATTTTATTGCTTAAGTTACATGTGAGTTACATTTCGATCATTAATTCTCAAAAAAGAAGATATTTCTGGAATTTAACTCTCAAAGGGGAATGACAAGCAAATTTAATGCTCTCCTTACCTTTCCATACACCACCCATCCAAGACCCAACACCAATGTGCTTCCAATAAATACATCAACAACAACTAAGATCAGCTATTGTTTACAAGCATGTTTCAATCTCTAAGACATTTCCCGGAACCTAGCAAGGGCCTTCTTTTGAATGAGAGTCTTGTAGCTATCCCCAGCTTGCACCTCTAGGCTAGGATCGAGCTTCTTTTGCTGACTCCCAAGACCTGCTCTACTATCCATCGCTTGTGCTTGGACAGGCTCTATCATGCCACTGCCATCCTTCCCCAGTCCCTGCGCATCATGTCATATACACGAGGACACAAACACACACTGAACACATCAGCGGCAAGTACCGACAAGCATGGCAACATCCCATTTCAGATTGCCTACCGGTCCCAAAAATCAAGAACTTTGTGTACAGGCTAATTCATCCTATGTGAAATAAGGGGCACGGTGCCAATTCTTTAAAGCATAAAGGTTAAATCAATGGTCTGCATGCAAACTAGCCTGAAATTTCCATGTTTCAGCAGGAAAAGGAACTATCTTTTTCCAAGTTAGTCACCCTAAAGACTATACTTTCTTCGACCCAAAAACGAAGGCTACATTCTATAGTTTACTGTGGCCAATAAGTCATATGCAGGGTCACTTCTGCCTAAAAGAAATCTACCACCGATGCCATCAGGATTCTTGAGCAAAAAGGTCTAACTTATTGATATAAAACTAGGGTAAAATGTCAGCCTACAAGAAAAATGTCCGCTTCGATGTTGTTAAAGATGTTACTTGGGGCGGGGGCAATGCCGATAGTATTTACCAGTGGCACCATAAAAGCAAAAAAAAACATAAAAGTGGGAAACAGTACCAAGCCTTCATGCCAGCCCATGCTGCGGAGCATCCGGTTCCCTACATTGTTCTCATCAATTGCTTTTTCTGCTGTAATCACCTCATAGCTCTGAGCAGTGACACTCGCATCTCCAGCCCCACGTGAGCCCCCCACTCCAGGGGGAAATGGCATTGAATCCGAAGAACTCTTTTTGAAGGCCGAATCTCGATCTCCAATAGATGAAGAAACGATGGGGCAGAATTTCTCACAAGTCAATACATTTTCGACATTACATGCAAGCAATGGACTAACCAAGCCTAGGTTTCATTCTTTGGAAAGGGGAAGGATAATGAATATATGAACATTAAAATTCTCAATATTGCACTTGTGAAACAAGACTAGAATGAGAAGAAAAGACGAAAAGGAAGTGGACGAGGAGAAGGGAAGGAAGGACGGCAGGAAGGGATTAACACCAATGACAAGTTATGTGAGCTTACTCAAATCCATGGTGTCATGGTCCAACATATCATCTCCAACAGAAGAACCATATAAGCTCCTCCTCTCAGCAGCTCGATCCCTATAGCTCGACTGAGGTTGTTCCTTGTTAACTGAAGCAGAACTCAAAGGCATTTCAGAGAATCTCCTCTTGCCACTTCCAGCAGCCGAAGGTGGTGTATAAGAACCCAAAGCAGATGCATCTGTTTTGAACGGAGTGACAACGGTTGATGCATCGGTATATGTCAAAGAAGATGAACCTGCAGCAGAAGCAAAAGTTGAAGACATTGAAACAACACCAAATGATGCTGAAAAAACATCTGATTCAATAAACCTCTTCCGGAGCCCCTAATAACACCCATCAAAGCCCCGCCTGAGCTATTGCTAACAGGCCATGGTTTTCCCTGAGACTCCGAAGTAACATTCTGGACCACAGGTATAGCAGTGCTAACTCCTGCATTTGATGTGGTACCATTCCTTATGGTATTCAAATCAGGTTTAACCTTCCCCTTGATGGATTGTCCAACGCCAAATGATTTGTCATCTGCAGAAGCAGACAGCGGGTTGTCATCCAGGGCCACACGGGTCGCTTGTCCTTCATGACTCCTCTGTTTCCACATTGTCAACACATTGCTCATCTTCTTTTTGCTGGCCATGATACTACTTTTGGATGCAAGTTTGATCTCCTTCAGTTTCTCCTTCTCTTTCTTCTCTGCAGCTATTGCGGCTGCAGCAGCAGCCTGGACTGCATCTGGTAGCGAAGCAGCCTTCTCAGCTGAGCTTATCGTTGCAGCTGGCGCAGAGATCACAACCTTCCTATTACTGGAACTATCTGATCCTTTAGTCGGCTCAGTTTGCTTATTAGATGAGGAGCTGGCATTTTGATCGGTGCAAGGAATATATTGCTGAGTTTGGTGATCAAACGTATACCAGATGCCATTATTACCATCATAATAAAGACCTGCAGATCCACCCAACCAAAATGGAATCAAGAACTAGTCCATTCCACTGAAAGAAAAATATCCTTCCTTCTCTCTTTCTTCCACCGGAAAGGCAGAGTGGTTGATTATGAAAAATACTGTGATGATCCGTATTAGAAGCCGAAGGTTCTTATGGAACCAGGTAACCCACAGTAAGAAGTGATGCATCATATCCACTTATTAACTCCTCTGACAACACCAAAAAATCAATATTATCAATGGCTAGCTATTAGATATATTCATCTAAAAGGTACCAAGACTTTGACTAGAAAAACTATCATCTTATTGGATAACTCTGGATATTTTGCCTGCAGTAGGATCCTATCAAGATCCTTACATTGCGGTCAAGACACAGGGCTAGGCACAAACAACACAAATAACCTGGGTCCACAAGAAAGATAGCTAAGCAGTAAGCACTGAACAATGAAGATGGGGGAAATCTATATTGCATGCTATCTCTGATGGTTGTATTTGTAATCCATGCCACGCTTAAGTAAATCAAATAACTTCAAACTAACCCGCTGCACAAACTCTTTAGAAAAAGAACTATGAAAAGGTAAAGAATTTCTGGGAGACAAAAAGCATATGAACTATTTTCTCATCCACTGAATCCTCCACTTAGAAAACAAAAGCTTCTCTGCGATGAAAGAACTGAAGCCAAGATACCACTGAGATCATGAAATTGTCAAGAACCAATAGCTCATCAGGAAGTCCACACAAGAGAGAGCAACTACTTGTTTAACAACTATGTAATTCCCTCTACAACAAGCACATCCACTTCCTGATAGATAGCAGGCCCAAGAGCGAGAAGAAATCTGGATTTATCAGAGAATCAGAGGAAAAAGGGAAAAAACACGAAACCTGAAGTTCCATCATAGTAGAACCCGGATGCAGCATCATAATAGTAACCAGATGCTTCATCCCATACGAAGCCAGATTGTGGAGCTGAACCATCATTTTTAGCAGAAATCTCTCCACTCCCATGTTCCTGTCCACCGGTAGATTGTTTGTCTTCTGGGTTATATTCCTTTGGGGCCCATCCAACAGCATCATACTTGAATTACAGAGAGAAGCAATCAGATTAATGTCCCACTGCTATTAAAACTTCGCATGTGTATGAAAAATCTCAAACTAAGGGTACTCCTCATCCATTTCCATGCATGGATACAGGAAAAAAGTCAACTGGTTGATTGACCAACAACATCCTAAAAAGTGCATAATCTGAAAAATTATAGAGCAATAAAACAAGGGAAAAGACTCGACAAAAAGAAACAGATTACTTGCTGAGCAAATGTCGCTGCCTCAATTGCTGCTGCAGCTAGGCTGCTTGACTGAGACGACGCTGATGGCCCCGATCCTGGACCAAGAACACTTTTTGCATATGCTACTCTAAGTATCTGCCCATTCCTCTCGAGTGTCGTCCCATTTGTAGCGTCAAGAGCTTTAGTTGCATCCTCAACCTACAGAAGGCAAAACCGCATGGCTTCAGATTTAATGAAACAAACATCACATCACCAACTGACTTCTCATAATGAAGAAAAAGTAGATTCGAGAAATGAAAAACCATTGAACTGGATTTTTCACATCACATGGTAATAGATAGCAGAATGAAGAAAGAAGATTAAAACCGAGTATATTATTAGTTGAAAAAATCCATTAATGCAACAACATCTATTAAATTCTCACAAAGCATGGTACAGCTACATATATAATAAGGAGGAAGTAAATCATGAATTTTCATACAAGTAAACAATGGTAGCCGACAATGCAAAATTACTTCACCACAGCATAAAAGTGCAAAAGCAAAATAGGTCAATCTTATCAAATTGAGCCCCTCCATCCCTCCATCCCTCCCTCATACATAAATTTGAAATACTTTGGAGTAATCAGATTGATAAATTCAAGTCTGATTGAATATGAATGGTTGAAAGCATGAGGTTAGCCTATCGCTTAAATAAGACATGCAACATGTCATGCCTTTCTGAAAACCACAGTCCATTACATGCTCTGATTAACTAAGCCTTAAGTGGTGGGATGGAATAGGGCCAGACAATTTGAGTAAGAGGATAGCACACTCAGACTGGTCTTGGAGCAAGTGAACAAACTTGGACCGTAACAGTAGGTAAACATGCCCTGAATACAGGAATCTTTATTTTTTAATGAAGATTAAGGTTCATCATGTAACCTATTTCCGTACAAATAAGCTTCGGCTCCCTCTGAGGGTGGAAAAAAACATTATTTTTAGTGTCAGATGCCATTCCTGTGGATATGGTCTCATTTCTTTTAACTTTTGACATTTTCCAGAATTCACATTTGACTTTTATTTAACCTAAAATACTTGAAATCTTTAATTTTATTCATAACTGTCCACACTTAGATTAGATTTAAATTTCAAATTTTTAGGGGAAAATCATAACTAGAAGCCAGAGGTAGCAGATAAGTGCATTACAAAAGAACTATCAGACACAAAACTGAATTATATGATCCGTTCCCAATTTTTAAAGAATTGCATGGAGAAAATGACTTGGAGGAGGTCAGATGAAGCAAATCATTGTTGACTAGAAAATCTACGAACAGAGAATGATCATTTTCATACATGTTACCCTTGAGTTACCACCACTTCTGGTATCTAGTGACTTGATCAAACATCTTCCTACCTATCACTGATTAGTTGGCTCCTCATTCATGCATGGGCCAGATTAAGCACATAAACTGGAAATACCATAAAAATCAACTAATGTGTTCCTCCTAAAGCTTTACAGTAATGCAAGTTTCCAAAGACAGCCGTGCACTAAATTCTGACAGTATATGCAGTTGAATATTGAAGTTACTAAAAAAAGGTCCACCATTAACAACTCAGCAGCCCTATAACCTGACTTTAATTCCTTACAGACTTGAGATCAGGTTTTTCTATAAAGAAAGGAACACGGCATACGGGAGCAAGAGAAAATGTGATGACGGGAAATATGATGGAGAAATGCATCAGAACAAACATACCGAGTAGAAGTGTACAAACGCAAATCCCCTTGAAACGTGAGTAAATTTGTCTCTGACAAGACGAAGATCCTGCAAAAAATAATATTAGCTTCTATAAGTAAAAACAGAGCACATTAAAGTTATCTTATGTAAAGGCCCCAAAAAGAGATAACAAGGAATATTACTTTAATTGGAGCATGTTTGGAAAATTCATATCGAATCATTTCTTCATCAGCATTTTCATCCAACCCGCGCACCACCAAAACATGTGTTGGCCCTGATCACTCAATTGACTTAGCATACCCAAAAACATGTCAAGGCACATTGCATATCAATCAGGCAACATGGACATACCTGCCTCCAATCCCTTCTTCCCTAATGTTGATTGACTTGATATCACATCTGCTGGTGGAGCATCATCTGTTCGCGGCTCATTACACTGATATCCCAGAAAAGGAATGAACAGATTAAGACAATACATAAACCGGAAAAGCAATAATATTTTCCTTTCCATCTATAGTTTATAATGCAGGCTATCACCAAACTGGAAAAGAAAGG
Source organism: Eucalyptus guilfoylei (assembly GCA_016097605.1). Taxonomy (NCBI): domain Eukaryota; kingdom Viridiplantae; phylum Streptophyta; class Magnoliopsida; order Myrtales; family Myrtaceae; genus Eucalyptus; species Eucalyptus guilfoylei. The sequence continues at coordinate 17,702,123 of CM027869.1, read as the reverse complement.
CATTGACCTGAAGGCACACATACTGGTGCAAAAATAAATAGGGTCAATATCATAACAAACCCCAAACTATGCCAACAGTGACACAAATACCCTCAACTTTTTTTTTGTCTCACCAAAAACCTTACACTTGCCCATTGTGACACAAATACCCGCAACTTTTTTTTGTGTCACAAAAAATCCAAAACTATGTCAACGTGACATATATATCATCTATTTCAATTCCATTCAGAGCATGTCACACTAACATAAGTTCAGGGTTTTTTATGATACAAAAAGAATTTGGATTATTTTGTCACAATAGGTAAATTTAGGGTTTTTAGTTAAACCAAAAAAAAGTGAGGTATCTGTGTCAAAGTGGGGATAGTTGGGGTTTTTTTGTGGTATTTGCCCAAATAAATGTAACACTGAAAACTGAATACAATCAGAAAACAATATACAGTTTGAGTCACTGGTACAAATGCGAATTAAGGAGAAAATTCACTGATCACCTACTGCTCCACAATACTTCACTATAGACTAGGCATCATCAACTGACTGTACTATGATCATACCTTTTATCAATGTATTCTTTTCAATTATCCAAAAAACATAAACAAAAGCAGGCACCATCCCACTTCCACATTAAAATGGTAAACTAAACTAGGATGGCATCCATCCATCGAAACTGACAGAGAGGAAACTTAAATTAAATTACCCAGTCACAATTCAAGGATCACTATAGAGCATCACAGGAAGACATGAACCTGGAAGCAAGATGTTCGCCTTGCAAAATTGACGCAATTACAAATCGTGCACATCCAATCAGAAGGAACCATGATACTCCTATAGCTACCATGGCCTGATTTGACAGTGCTCTCTTGACCAAAGCTGCCTGACACTCCAGTTGGCTTACTACTGCAGCAAGACATTTGAATTGACTGTAACTAAACTGGCCAATACAAAGAAATATAATTGCAAAGCAATATAAGTTGCAAGTCTTATTATTTGTCAGATAATGTCAGAGTTGATAGCAGAACTGATTCTGAATAACATTTTGTGCTTTAGAATATGCTCTATTTCTTTGAAGTGCTCATATAAAACAATCAGAACCAAGACTCATCCAGTAGAACTAGTACTGTGTCTACAAAGGAAACACGCTACTCTAATGAATCCTCCATATATAACAGTATACCTGTACTCGAAAAAAATTTTCCTGCCATCAACAACAAGGCCATCATCCCCAACTTTCTCCATCATTGCTTCTGCTGCTCCCTACACACGAAAATAATTGGCATCAGCGTCCACTTTTCATAACTAAATGCTAAGAGTGGGGAAGAGACCCAATTCCAAAGAAGGAACAGAATAAAGGCTTAAGATTAGATTAAGGACTAGGCAAAACAATAATGCAAAAGATATCTCTAGTTGCCTGCATCTATTTGCTTTAAACCATAAATTCAGGGATCACACATGGCAAGGATACATACCACAGAAGGGAAATCAATAAAAGCAAACCCACGTGACAGGCCAGAATTTCGTTCTTTAATCACACGTACATGGCGAAGAGGTCCCCACTCAGCCTGATTTCATAATTGATAAATTTGGAATTAGCAAATTGAATGGTGTAAGAACTAAGGAGAAACCAGCAAGGATTAAGAGGGGCAATACAAGGATCTGATATAGATCCTCCTCAGTTGTCTTCTGTGAGAGACCTTTCACCACAACAGTAGCAGATGGGGCCTAGGAAAGGGAGGGTCACCACGTAAGTCCAATCCACAACTGTAAAAATTAACACGCGAAAAAGAAAGGAAATACACAATTCACGTACCACACCGTAATGTTCACGTTGGCGCTTGTCCTCACGGTCCCTTCGTCTCTCAGACCTATCATATCGATCATCATCATAGCTGTCCTCGCGATGACTGCGGCCACGGCTTCTACTTCTAGGAGACTTAGACCTTACATGATCATCACGTCCATGGGACCTAGATCGAGATGGTGATTGGGATCTCGAACGAGACCGAGATGGTTCGTATCTTCCGTATGGACTGTGATCCCTTTCCCGATTTGAACTTCTTTTGTCATGTTCACGGTCACGATAATCACGCCTCCTAAAGTTCACATCTCTCCTACTGCTTCTGTCATAATCAGAGTCATAACTATGTCGACCATGGCCATAATCCTTTTCACGGCTACCCTCTCTATGCTGTGAAGTACGTGACCTATGGCCATAGTTATCATATGGATAGTCATCACGATCCCGTCCTCCAAACCTAGCAGGTCGATCAAGATCGCGACCACGAAAATTGTCAATTCCAGGATAGCCATCTCGCAATTTGTCATAATCTTGAAATGATGAATCGCGATCGTGAAATGTATCCATCTCATCATATGCATCAACATATGGCTTCTCATGTCGCCTAGATTCTCTATCAAGTGGATATTCATCTTCATAATTCCTCCGCCTTGATTGGGCCCAAAACCCACCAGCAGAAGGTGGAGGTGGATAAGCATCCCTCTCCAAAGGGTATGCATATCTGTCATCTAAAAACCGTCTCTCATCATATGAACCAACCCTGGAAGAAAAGGAAGTGATGGGATGAAGGCAGCAACATGTAATTTAACTAAGAAACGAAATATCTGTAAAACTCAAAGAACTATGGCAAGAGAAAAGGTGGAGCATGTGTGCAAAGTAGTTGACCTACAAGGCGAAAAAGATCCAGGTACCACTAATTTTGGAAATCAATAGCGCTTTAACAATGAGCCAAGAAAGTCAGTCAGTACCAACCTAAAATTAGGCTCATGCGCGGAACTATAACCCTCCAAAGCCTGTGGATTGAAGAGAATAAGCTAGTCAGCAACAAATAATCAACATGAAATGAGGTTAGGCAAACTCCACTTCATTTCCACGCAGGTCCACTCCATTATCATTTTTCTTTAAGGCCCAAAAATGTGGACAATCACATGAGCCCTAGAATTTTCTCGTGAAATCATCCCACAGAGGTGTTTATTAAGGAGGAAACCACAATTACGCTGTTATTTTCCCATCCTTGCTGATGACCGTAGCGATTAGGATCCATTTCTCGCATGCGCAATACCCAGATGCCTGATCCCTGCAAGGTTCTCGATGATCTTTCAGAAGTTTCGGTCGCAGAATATTGGGAAAGCTTCCCCTGTAATAGATGCACAAACATTCACCGTTATGCCCCGATGAACCAAGAATGAATAAATCCAATGGCCTCGGCCTCAGCCTCCCTTTTCACAACTGGAATCCTCATAAAAAAATCAAATCCTTCCCACATATCGAGAAACACCCGTCTTCAAGGGCGCCTAACACGCATACAGAGTCATGACAGAGAAGGCCATCAGGAAACATTAAGTGCACATGATCTGAGTGTCAGAGATGAGGCAGTATTCACAGTGAAAGACACGCTAAAGACGAACGCTAATTCGACAAGAAGCATATGGAAAATAGCGGCACAATGCAAGGGGAGGGGCAACTACCAAAACATGCCATGGATAGTCCATTCAATTAGGGTTGGAAACAGAACTGGACGGGGAAAATCTGCTCCGCCGCCGCCACGTGCCTCGTGCAGGTACGTGGCACCGGCGGGTTCCGATCGCCCCGGGCGCGGGCACCGCCTCCCGGCGATCAGACGAGCACGCACACAACAAAGGGGGGACGGACGAGACTCACCCCGGTTTCGACGGCCAATCAAGCCGGCGAGGCGCGGCGGCTGGGGTCGGGCGGGCGCGAGCGGAGGTCGGAGATCGAGAGAGGTCCGGCGACGGCGACGGCGACGGCGGCGGCGGGCGGCCGCTAGAGCGTGCGACGGCGAGAGGAGGAAAGAGAGAGAGAGAGACGAGGGAAGACTTGGAGAGGAGAGAGGGAGGCGCAGCTGATGTTTTAGACGAGGAAAATGCAGAGAGGTCTTCACCTTCTCAATGGATTTCAGAATAAGCCTATTTTATATTTTAGATATTTCCAGATTCTACTAATTATTTTTTGGGTTAATACCCGAAAAATCTCAAACTAATACACATCTGATAAATTTACCCCAAATTAATTTTTTAACCATCAATAACCCAAAATAATATACCTGTAATAAATTTACCCCAACTGACTATAAAAAACTCTAAACTGGTATACTCGTGACAAATTTACCCAAACTAATTTATTCAACGTCCAAAAACCCTAAACTGATATATTTGTAACAAATATACCATTCATTAAATTGGATTAATATCACAAAAAATAATTATGACAAACGAATAGTAAAATCGCAAATCGACACACCAACATAACATCAAGTGTCATTCAATTTAGTAATTTGATAGTAAAATTTAACAAACTAATATAAAGTAAATTTGTCACAAGTGTATCAATTTGGAATAAATTTATCAAAGGTCTACCAGTTTTGGGTTTTTTGAGGTCAAAAAATTAGTTTTCGATAAATTTGTCATAAGTGCACTAATCTGGGGTTTTTCAGGGTATTAACTCTTATTTTTTGTAGACTATTCTTACTTTTTATAAATGTATTTCTTTATGCTTGATTTTCATAAAAAAGGAAATGTTATAACCTGAAATTAAGTAGATGTTATATATGATTATCGATCAAGCACGTTATTTATAAGATTTTCATATTGATTATTTAAATAATTAGACAAAAGGAATAATGACATAAATGTTTCACAAACTTTGACCCTATGTAATATGTCATCTTTGAACTTTTAATTTATTCAGTATGGTTTATAAACTTTAGCTTAATGTATAATATAGTCCCAAAACTTTTAATTTGTTCAATGTAGTCCATGAACTTTTAATACATGTTCAATATAGTTCATGAAATTTACAAAAAATAGCATAAATTGAACATAACTAAAAATTTAAGGACTATATTGAACAAATTAAAAATTTAGAAATGATATTACACATTGAGTCAAAGTTCAGAAATCACATTAAATAAGTCAAAAATTCATATATTATATTGCATATTAAATTAAAATTCATGAATTATTTATGCCATTTCAACACGATATCTATGTATAGGCTACAAAGTTATATCCTTCTACTTTACGCAAGCTTGGTAAGCAACAACTAGGTGGAAGATGAAATGAAAAAATTGCATTTTCCTTTCCAAAAAATGGCTTCGTTAAAAAATTTGATAATCGAACTTGACCATTTTTATACCAAGAGATGGGCTTTGAACCTGGGAAAATATTAAATATCTTAACCATTGTGCCACGAATTTTTCACATGTTATATTTTCTTAATTTAATAGTTATATCACTTAAAAGTAGGTTTGATTCTCAGGCAAACTCTGAAACTAGTTGATTCATTTCCCGATCATTAAATTTGAGAATCGACTCTGATGGAAAATTTTCCAACATGTTGATACACTTTAGAAGATTGTGTGTACTTATGGTTAACTTATCTGAAAGCTTAAGTTAATTAATGAAAGCATGTTTTGATATTCAAATTTTTCAACACTCTCTCACTCATGGTAAGTTGGACTTTGTCCCAAGGTGAGAGCACATAAATATATAATAAGAGAGATAAACAAAGGGCCTCGAAAAAAATTAAATAGTGCCCAAAATACCAATTCCCTTCGAGGCTTACAAATATTTGCCTTTTTTATTTTATTTTTGTGGATTCTTGTCTTGATTTTAATCTACCCATATTAAAAAAAAAAAAAAGTTCACGAAAATATATAAGTCTATGTTCATCTAGATTCCTAAAAGAGAAGACTAGGACAAGAAAAGCATAATAACGAAATAGAAAGAAAAAGGACAAGAATGAAGCAAAGGAGGTTATGAGTAAGAGAGTGACAAGGACAATGTACATTATAAATATCTTTGCCAATACAACTCATGAACAACTTATTAGGGATAAACGCACTCTTTTATTTCTTGCAATTTTTACCCATCTTCTCAATCGGGTGAAATTCAATACATTTGAATTTGATATATAGAGAGATTGCATTGCCATATGTATTTAAAAGATAGGACAATTATGATAACATTTTGCAATTGATGTCATTTCATGTGTATATGACTAAAATCATTTCAAGTACTATTGTGAAATTAATTTCATCTCATAAAAAATTAATATCCTAATTATACGTTAAATATTTCCTATATAAATTATTCATTCCACGTAATGCCCAACTTGCATTAATGTATTGTACAATCTAATGATGTCTACCATGTGTTGAATTGCGCAGCGTTGTTATAATAAGACTTTGTTTTATTAGAAGAACAATATTACATTACTCACGGGATAAGATATCTATATAGGTTCTATTCACTGTTATACTCTTTCCTTTTCTCTCTGTATGCTCACACTCTCTTCACTTTAACTCATTTCTTCACACTCTACACCACTTTCTACCAATATCATTCACTACACAATACCAACATATTTTTTAACACTCGATATAACACTCTACACTCACTATTTAATAATGGGGATTGTCTATTTATAATTATTTTTCATTGACATTTTTGTACTCAATGTTGAAGACATGGTCAACATATCTCACTCTATTCCATAACTCTTAGACTATCATGCAAGATCTCTTATTACTTTTTATTCTGAGCCACACACTTCACCTAATCACTAACAAGATAGAGTCTTGTAGCCATTCCAAAAAAAGAAAATTCTAGAAAGATGTGAGAGGAGAGAGAGACAGTACTCTTCAACCCTCACCCTTATCGACTACTCCCTCTTAATTCAAATCTAGTAGCTATGCTGATATTGCTTTCGAATTCTTCAACCATTTTCCTCCATCCACACCTTGCGAAGCTTCCTCATATAGGATGGCTCTATGGCTTTATCTTCGATTGCTTCTCTTACAACAACTTTCCATTGGGCTTTATGAAGTTTGGGTTTCTACACTATTAGTTTTTTTTTTTTGTCGGTCCTACTCTAACACTCACTCTCAGACTTGTGTCCTGCCTCCTTGCAGGGCGTGGGAGTCGAAACCCACTTTTGAAATGAAATCGTCCCCACCCCAATCTCCCCTGAGAAGGTAGGGATTTGAACTCCCTACCTCCCCCTTCCAAGTTAGAAGGGTGACCACTAGGGCGAACCCCCAGTGGTTACACTATTAGTTCAAATTGTGTTTTAGTCTCATTTTCTTTTTTCTCACTTGATTCGGTGTTCGTCTTTAGCATATCTCCTATAAGAATTTTGAGTTTGAAACTTACTTGATCGAGCCTCTCATTTATGACTTTCATTTCATGCTTCAACTTATTTAATCCCATTTGAAGCATTTCAATGGAAACATCTTGATCTTTTTTCTCATAGGATTTCTTCTCCTTAATTTTATTCCATCGATGCTTGCACCATAAGATATAAGATGGAGATGGCCTCCTTTTCTCAGAGAAACCATTCTTTTTCTCCTTCACATGTTTGTTGTTGGCAAAAGAATAGCATAAGTGCCAAAACTTGGCACGAGAAACACTTAAAGGCCAAAAGTTAGAATAGTAATATTTAAGTGCCATTTTTTTTTTTAAATGGGACACCTAAGTGCCAAGTATGACGAATCCCGTCGGAAATTCTACGTGACAATTTTTTATTAGTATTGCTCACCTATGTGGCTCTCGGAGAGCTAACTCGGCAAAGAAACTCCCAAAGGACGTTGTTTTAGCGTGGATTTGAATTTTAATATAAATATTAATTATTTTTTTTAAATGAGGAAGATGGAGATTGCAGTAACCCTCGCCGCCGCCTAAGGCCCAGCGATCCCAACCAACCCTTCCACCAACATCACCGGCCCTTCCCGAAAATGGTGGGGAGGTGGCAACGAGGGCTCAACCCTTGCTGCTTGCAATCTCCATATTCTTTTTTAATATTTAAATTTAGTTTTAAGTTTAATTTAGTTAATATTTATATTTATTATCTACTCATGTTAGCAGTAAAACGACGTCCTTTTGCATTTGCCTCTCCAGAAAATTGTCACGTCGGTATTTTGGTTAGATTTTCTCACCATTGACACTTAACTGATTCATTTTATTTGAATTTTGATACTTAAGTGTCATTTTCCTAATTTTTGACACTTAAATTCTCCCGTGCCGAGTTTTGGCACTCTACTTGTCTCAGACTTGTTTGTTGGTTCTCCAAGTTTGATCATTTGGGAACTTCATAGTGGACATGAATTTCTTAAGCTTTTGTAACTTTTTGAACTCACACTAGAACTTCTTGAGCTTCATTTCTCTTACTTTAAGCTCCCTGTCCTATTGCCTCAGCATTGCATCTCTCATCTTCAACATCTTCTCCATTTTCACGTTTTCGATTCTTAGCTTCTGCATCATCTCCCACATCTCTTACAATTCCTTCTCACAATTGCTTATTGGCATCATTTATTACTTCTTCAAGTTTATCCTTAGCTTGATCTTCTTCAATGACGTGACAGGAGTTGCTAATAATATGACTCGATTATACAAGTGATTGCCAACTCTTCTCAATCATTCACTGCAATAAGCACTTGAAAGTCCAATTCTTCTTCGCTTTCAATCTCCTTCTTAAATGAAGTTACAACATTTAGTTCTTCCAACCTGAACCAATAAACTCTAACAATGCATCCAATCTTGCCACAAACGTAATACCTTTTGCTACACCTTTTGTTGCTCTCATTTTCATTGTCATCCTCATCGCAATCTCGATGTGCTCCCTCTAGTTGATAACTCCTTCCTTCTGGTTGAAAAATTTTCCATTCTTGTCGTTTCTTTCAATTTCCATGACTTTTCTTATGTTTGCCTTTTCAATATTTGCACCATTTCTCATCCAGTTTTGAATTCTCTTTTATTACTAAAGAGGGCACTTTCATCATATTTCACTAAGACCTTAGAGATTTGTCTATCTAAGGCCTCTTGGTTGGCCAACATATTCTCCAACTCGATCAGAGTTAGCTCGTTTGCCCATTCAAGATGGCCATAACAATATCGTTATATTCTAACTGTAACCCATGAATAATTTTTCACATTCTTGTCTCGAAGATGGCATTCTAAGGATCTCATATAAAAAATTTTCGCAAATAAATTTATCTTTGTATTGTCTCACCTCCATACTTTATTACAATATTGAGAGGAGTTGGCATCATTTATTCTTACAAACAACATCACCAAGTCGTCATAAGCCTCCTTCGAGATCTTGATGCTCTTTATGTGTTACAATAATTCATTTTCAACCGTTATGGCAAGAGCGAAAAGAGCCCTACCAAATTTGATATTCTACTTTCTTAACTCATTGTCATTCGTGGGTGGTGTGGTGTTGCCGTTGCTAATGATATTCCATAAGTCTTGACCCAGCAAGTAATACTGCATAATAATACTCTAATTATTATAAATAAAGATGTTGAGCTTTTCAATATCATTCATCAAACTCGAGAAATCCACCATCATGACTCGATTGTAATACCCCACACTAGACCAAGTAAGCCTGGTCCCAAATCAATTGACTTCACAAATTCGAATTATGCATAGCAAAACTTTGGTGTACTCCGCTTCTTGGCTTGACGATCCCTGACCAACTGGTTATTCATAATGGTTATTAACCACTATCTTCGCGTACCACAATCTCGATCATTGGGTTCACAGTCCCCGATCGCCTACTCTGATACCATTTGTTGAATTGCGTAGCGTGACTAATAAAAATTTCTTTTATTATAAGAACATTCTATTACATTATTCACGCAATAGATATCTCTATAAACTTTGTTCACCACTCTGCTCTTTTATTCCCTCTTTGTATGCTCACACATTTTCCACTTTGATTATTTTCTTCGCACTTCATGTCACTCTCTGCTCACACTACTCATTACACAACACCAACGCACTACTCAATACTCTACATTCTATCACTATTTGGGATACTAATTGTTGAATTGCATAGCGATGTTATAATATAAATTTCTTTTATTATAAGAATATTTTATTATATTATTCATACAATATGATATATCTATAAGCTCTATTCACTATTCTATTCTTTCATTTCCTCTTTGTACGCCCTTATACTCTCCACTGTGACTCTTTTATTCACACTCTACGCCATTCTTTGTTCACACCACTCACTACATAACATCAACACATTACCCAATACTCTACACTCACTCACTATTTGGGATATTACTTATTGAATTGCACAGCATGGTTATAATAAAACTTTCTTTTATTATAAAAACATTCTATTATATTACTCATACAATATGATGTTTCTATAAACTGTATTAACTACTATACTCTATTATTTTCTCTCTGCACACCTACATACTCTTCAATTTTACTATTTTTTTCACACTTTATGCCATTCTTTACTCACACCCTATGAAGCACGGACACGCGCTCCGAGCTTCCGTGTCGTGTTCGACACACTCGGACACGTTGGGACACACTCGGACATGCGTTGACCGCGTGTCGGACTTTTCTACACGTGGTCAACTTTTTTCGACACGTTTCGACACGCGTGTTTGAGAAAAGATTGTTGAAAAAGATGATGAAGGGTGGAGACGAGAGACGAGGGCGAAGGAGCGGAGGCAACATCGTGACGATGAGGGAGGGCCTGCTGTGATGGAAGGCTAGCGATGAGGCTAAGGCTATGGCTACAAAGGAGGAAGGGCCGTAGGAGAGGCGGAGAGACGACTAAAAGAGAGCAGAGAGGATCATATGAGAAGGAGGAGGAGGAGGTCGTGGTTAGAAGGTGGGGGGGGGACGAGGGAAAAAAATCAGAGGAGTGGCGTGGGATGGGAGAGAAAATCTAGGGAAATAATAGCACGGCAACCTGAAAAGCTTAATGCACTGCAAAAACGAGGCGTGTTCCCAACGCACCCTTTGTCCCAGTGTACTACAAGAGACGATAGTGAAAACTTCTTTATCTTCTTTTTATCAAGAACAAGCGTAGAGGCCAGGATCGGGAAGTTCCCAATGCGCTCCGAGAGATAATCTCTCTCTTCTTCCTCTCACTAAAGTGAGTTCACCCGTCTCCTTAAATTCTATATTGAATTCAAGAAACAGCATTGAAGCCTCTCTCTCAACTTGTCTTTCATCGCCACTCTCTCACTATCCATCACAAAACGATGAAATTCTCTATTTTTAAGAAATGATGTGTCGACGTGTCGTATTGTGTCGTGTCGCATGTCCGTGCTACTTAGCTCACACCATTCACTACACAATACAAACACATCATCCAACACTATATATAACATTTTACATTCACTTATTATTTAGGATACCACTTATTAAATTACGCAGTATGGCTATAATAAAATTCATTTTGTTACAAAAAACATTATATTACATTACTCACACAACATGATATATCTATAAACTCTATTCACTTTTATACTCTTTCTTTTCATCTCTACACGTCCATACACTATGCACTTTGACTCATTTTTTCACACTCTACGGCACTCTTTGCTTACACCACTCACTACACAATACCAATACTCTATATAAGACTCTAAATTTATTCACTATTTGGGACACCACTTGTTGAATTGCATAACATGGTTATAATAAAACTTTCTTTTATCACAAGAATATTCCATTACATTACTCACACAATATGATATCTCTATAAAGTCTATTCACTGTTCTACTTTTTACTTTTCTCTTTGCACACCTACACACTCTCGACTTTGACTCTCTTCTTTGCACTCTACATTACCTCTGCTCACACCACTCAATACATAAAATTAACACACTATCCAACACTTTATAGGGTAAGCATTGGTCTAGGGTCAACTCTAGACTGATCCTAAACCTGCCTAAACTTGTCAAATCTAGTCCGATTCCCTGAGGGACTTGGTCAATCCTTAGTGTCGGGACTCCTGTACCATACATTGTGTGGGTTGATTATTGTTCCTAAGAATTTAGGATCCAGACCAATGAGGGGGCGGGGGGGAATGAGGGAAAAAAAATCAGAGGAGTGGCGTGGGATGGGAGAGAAAATCTAGAGAAATGATAGCATAGCAACTTGAAAAGCTCAATGCGCTGCAAAAGCGAGGCGTGTTCCCAACGCACCCTCCGTCCCAGTGTACTACAAGAGATGAGAGTGAAAGCCTCTCCATCTTCTTTTTATCGAGAACAGGCGTGGAGGCCAAAATCGGGAAGTTCCTGATGCGCTCTGAGAGATAATCTGAGAGATAATCTCTCTCTCATTTCTCTCATTAAAGTTAGTGAGCCTGCTTCCTTAAATTCTATATTGAATTCAAGAAATAGCATTGAAGCTTCTTTCTCAACTTGTCTTTCATCGTCACTCTCTTACCATCCGTCGCAAAACGGCGAAATTGCACATGAAAGGAAAGAGGGCTGGCTGCCGTTCCGATGTACTCCTTCGGGGATAAAGAGGAATGAGGGAGAGGAATGAGGGAGGGAAATAAATTTTGGGGAATAAGGGTTTGGGAAAAAAAAAAGGAGGAAAATGATTTTTGGATGGCGATGTTATATTTGTTAAAAAAATAAATAAATTAGTTAAAAATAATTTTCAACAATGAAAATACTAAAAGTTAAATAATGATAAATTTTAATTATGATAGAAGATCATAGATTTTTTTAAATAAGTTAATTATAATTTTTTGTTAGTCGTTAGTTTCATCTATAATTTTTTTTTGTTAAAGTTAGAAATATGTTCTCAAATATGGATACGCATTAACTATTAATATGTCTTTCAAATTTTTTATGAATACATTTATTAATATTATTAGTGCAAATTCATTGTAAGCTCTTTTTTATTATTGATTTATTCGTGAATTTGAATCAAATTAATAAAAATAAAAATATTCATTTAATATATAACGTGTCCAAACGTGTCGAAATTCTCTATTTTTGAGAAATGATGCGTTGTGTCGCGTGTCCGTGCTACTTACCTCACACCACTCACTACACAACACCAACACATCATCCAACACTATATATAACATTTTACATTCACTTACTATTTATGATACCACTTGTTAAATTACGCAGTATGGCTATAATAAAATTCATTTTGTTACAAAAAACACTATATTACATTACTCATACAGCATGATATATCTATAAACTCTATTCACTTTTATACTCTTTCCTTTCATCTTTACATGCCCATACACTATGCACTTTGACTCATTTTTTCACACTCCACGGCACTCTCTCTTACACCACTCACTACACAATACCAACACACTATCCAACACTCTATATAAGACTCTAAATTTATTCACTATTTGGGACACCACTTGTTGAATTGCATAACATGGTTATAATAAAACTTTCTTTTATCATAAGAATATTCAATTACATTACTTATACAATATGATATCTCTATAAAGTTTATTCATTGTTCTAGTTTTTATTTTTCTCTCTGCACACCTACACACTCTCGACTTTGACTCTTTTCTTCGCACTCTACATTACCTCTGCTCACACCACTCACTACATAAAATTAACACACTATCCAACACTTTATAGGGGTAAGTATTGGTCTAGGGTCAACTCTGGACTGATCCTAAACCTGCCTAAACCTCTCGAATCTAGTCCGATTTCCTAAGGGACTAGGTCTATCCTTAGTCTCGGGACTCCTGTACCATACATTGTGTGGATTGATTATCGTTCCTAAGAATTTAGGACCCAGACCAATGGGGGGGGGGGCGAGGGGAACGAGGGAAAAAAATCAGAGGAGTGGCATGGGTGGGATGTGAGATAAAATCTAAGAAAATGATATCACGGCAACCTGAAAAGCTCAATGCACTGCAAAAGTGGGGCGTGTTCCCAACACACCCTCCGTCCCAGTGTACTGCAAGAGACGAGAGTGAAAACCTCTCTGTCTTCTTTTTATCGAGAATAGGCGTGGAGGCCAGGATCGAGAAGTTCTCGATGCGCTCCAAGAGAGAATCTCTCTCTCCTTCCTCTCACTAAAGTGAGTCCATATGCCTCCTTAAAATTCTATATTGAATTCAAGAAACAGCATTGAAGCCTCTCTCTCAACTTGTCTTTCATCGTCACTATTCTATTTCCCAAATAGAAAAATGATTCAATGACAAGTCAAAAGTGAGGAAATCATAGCATGCTCCAAAGCCTTGATCGTTTATGTGGTTTGTTGCTTTTAACAAGTGTGGAATTTATATTATTATCTTATCTTAAATTTATGTTGAATATGTACTAGTGATTATAGTTTGGTTGCTCAACATCGCATTGTTAATGGATGTGTAATTTAATAATAGTAGGTTTGTTTTTTTAGAGAATATAAAAAATGAAACAAAAAAATTATCGGTTGGTTTTGGGTTAACCCTCGAATGTCTTTGGTTCCAAGCTCAACAAGATTGGTTATCAATCCCAAAAATTGAAGACCGACACTACGTGGGTTGGTCCTTGGGTTAGGTGCTGGACCGATCTAACTTAGACTATGCTCACCCCTAAGTCTTATAACCAATGCTAGAAAATTCTAGAAAGACGTGAGAAGAGAGAGAGGTGGTGCTCTTCAATACTAGGAACACTCATTTGTTCTCATAGGTTTCCTTCAAAATTATGTTTATACCTTCGAGATTATCAGGCAAAAGATTTTGTTGTACATTAAGTACATCATCATTAATAGACAACATCTCTTTGTCAAGCAAATTTTGCACTCTGATTATCAGGGCAAGATGATTATCCGTGCTATGTCGTGTCTCTCCCATATAATATTTCACACGACTTGATAATGATCTAGATAGCGGGGAGAATTGCCTTTATGGATCCTTCCTCCCTCACTCATAATTCTAAGGGTGCTTTTCCATAAAATATGACCGGCTCTTGTTGGGGAAGCTGAGCAAGGCTTTGATTCTGGCGGACTCTGGACATATAATAGAGTCAATTTATGGTTAGGTTAGCAGATCTTTTTCTCAACATCATCTGCAGAGTTCATTCAAAACATGATGTGACGAATTACAAGCGGGTAAATGGGGCCAGCCTAGTCAAATTCAAAATCCACCGCCTTATTCCGAGAGTCAATTTTTGCAAAAAAAACAAAAAAAAGGTCAAAGCTACAAAGGCGGTCGGAATCGAAAGGGAGAGAGAGAGATCTTCCGGTTCGTTCCCATCGTCGTCGGTTTTCTCTCGACGGGCGGCGACGGAGCGGTTCCGCCGTCGGAGGCGGACCTTCTTCGAGCTGCGGCGATGATGAAGATTCCCGCCAAGGCCAAGGCCTCGCTCGTGCTGCTCACCGCCGCCGGCCTTACCTTCCAAGCGGCTTCGGCCTCCGACCTTCTCTCGCTCTCTCGCCATTCTTCCCTCGCCTCTCCTGCTCCCCCTCCGACGGCGACGGCGGCGGCGGCGGCGAATCTCGCCGGCAAGGTCGGGGCGTTGATCGACGGCGTCTTGCGCTCCTCTCGCGCTGTCTCCACGGTCCTCGATTCCTCTCCCTCCTCCTCCTCCTCCCCGTCTCTCCTTCCTTGTTCCGCTCCTCGTTCTGGCCGCTCGCGCCGCCATTGACGGATTCCGCTTCGCAGGTCGCGATCACCGTCGTGGACTACAAGGTCTCTTTGCGCGGGCTTTCGCAGGACTCCGAGGAGTATCTTCGCAAATTATCTGAGGTTAGTTGTCCGTCGCTTGCCGCAGAAGAGTTCTGAAGGTGATTAGAATATTTCTTGAGGTGGGAATCGGTGCGTTTAGTTGCTGACGAGCGAAAGCTCTGAATGTTTGTGTGTCGAGTAGGATTTAGTTAATATCAAGAGGGAAAGAGAGGCATAAGAAGTTGTTGAGTTGACGGACGATGGCAAAGTGCGCACACCTAGCTATCTTTTACATTTACCTGCTCAGGACATATGATCCTGAGCAACAGGAATATAATAGCTGAGCTTTGTCACTAAGCACTTCGTATACATGTATGGCAACAGTCCATTTTAATGAACTGCATTGGTTTTCTAAAGTTGCAAATCAGAATTGCCCATCTCACTACTTCATTTGAATGGCAACAAATCGGTATAATACAGATTTATTTCGTGTGGAAAAATTATTTGTCCTGTGCATTTTGCGAGAGTGTGTTTGTGCACTGAAGTTTGCTCAGGGTTTGCTTTCAGGTACATTCACGGTCAGCTAAGAGAATTTTGGAGTTATGCGAAGCCAACAAAGGCTTCTATGTCAAAGCTGGTCAATTTGTTGCAGCCATCAGGCAGGTTCCTGAGGAATATGTATCGAAGCTTTCCTCATTACAGAATAAGGTTTCATTCATCTTTAATCAAATTATCCTTTTTCCTCTTCGCTTTGATTTATTATTTGCAGCTTTGGTAATTGATTTTCTTTTTTACACGTGAACGAATGATGCCTTAGGCAGTCCCTTGTCCTTTCAAGGCAATAAGAGATGTACTGATCAACAACCTTGGACAAGATTTATCATGCATGTAAGTTGTCCATCAATACTTACTGGTTATTTCTTTTCAATATCTCTGTCATAATTTTGCTTTGAACATATCGTTTAGTTTGATCCTTTCAACATTAATAACCTTTTAAGATGGAATTCTTATGCTCGGTGAGTTGAAAGTTTATAAGGGTGCCTTTCCTAGACTTTCATCGCACGGACATTTAATAAGAACCCTTCCCCTCTTGCTTTTCACTACAGACTTTTTAACTGAGGAAAAAGGTGGTCCTATATGATCGGATGGTTAAATTTACTAGTAGGCTTCTTTCTGCTTCTTTGAAGATATCCTTTTCTTTTTGGGTATATGCATGGGGCCAATGAGGTGGTATGTAATTGGTTGCAAGAATTTTGAAGTTTAGGTCCTTTAATCTGTGGGTTCTGTCATTCATATAATTATTAACTAGTACATGCAGATAATGAATGTGCACTCTCTGTAAATACATATTTGCTAAGGTCCGTATCTATTACACTTCAGAAATAGATTACTTGAACAGCTGTTACTGGACCTTAACAAATTCTTAAGCATATACCAAACTTCCAAATTTTTGCAAGTTGTGTCCCTCTGACTGCGCTTTGGTGGATTATGAAACTTTCTTCGCATTTTGGGTTGGTTAAGGTTACTTGGTAGATTGAATTTTCACCTTCCCCATGATATATATAGTCCAAGCAGTTTTAAAATGATGTTAACGCTGGTTGCAACATTTGTAAAGTGTCTCTTTTCTACTGATCTACCTATTTAAGAGCATATAAGTAAGCTGGCCATATTCTAGATTTTCCTACTGGAAGATTTGGCTAATGGGTGACTGCTCTAGCTTTAGACTTAAAAGGTACAGGGTGCCGGAATTATGTATCATGATGATGATTAAATAGGAAATGCTATTGTTGGATTACTAACCTTAAGACTATCTTTTATTGTTTCTATTCTCGTTCTGATCTGATATCTGAAATCATTTCGTTGGTTAATAACAACTTCAATTTTCCTGTAAATTTTTAGTGTTTTCACAGTGAGATATATTTTCTGAAACAAAATGATCACATTACCTTGCTATTTCAGATTCTGTTCATTTGATGAAGTGCCAATAGCTGCTGCATCTATAGCTCAGGTTCATCGTGCAGTGCTAAAAGACAGTAATGAAGTAGCAGTTAAGGTTGGTCACTAAGTCTTGTTACCGAATTTCTTGTCATCGATTGTTGCCAGTCTTGTTGCTGAATTTCTTTGTTGAGAACTTATTTTCATAGATTATGATTTAGATTCTTACTTGCTTGTCCTTAGTCTCTCCGTCTCCCCTTCCCTGCCTTGCATGCACTTGTTCACCTTGAAAGACACATGCATACATTATGGTTAAAATTTCTTTTGAGATCAAAGTCTTTGCAACTAATTGTGTGATAATATGCAAGTGAAAACCCATTGCACGATCCACACCTCAAGCGCATCTTCGTGGGATAAAATTCACATGCTTCTTGGTAGTTTGTTATAAATGAAGGCCATGTGATCTATGCAACCCTGTTGCATCTTTGTGTTGCAAGTTGATGCTTTGAACAGTCGCAGACCAATGAATGGACACAGAGGTTCAAGTTATTGGTGGCAAGATTAGAATTTTTAGAAGTCCTAATTGAAGATCAACAAGATAAAGAGATTTCACCTGAAATAATAAGTAGTAGGGTATATAAAGGGGATTCACCAAAAAATACACAAGCGCCTAGCCGTAGGGGACAGCACCCTACAGTGGCCCCCTATGTCACCCTTGGTCATGGCTATTATGGTAGTTTGTGGCCTTTGGAGTTGCATATTGAGTCATTGCATCCAGTATAGCTCTAAGGATGATGGAGTACTATTGTTAGTAGCGAGATATAAATCCCACATGACATAGATACGATTTTTTATTGATTTTGTCCATGAGGGCCTTAGGGCATTAGTTAAGTAACTAAATAAAGAAACTTCCAATTCGGAAGTGCTCACTTTTCCTGAAATGTGTATGATTAGTGTTTTGAAATTGAAAGTTTCCTATCACTATCCTGAGGGCACCTGTGAACATGACATGTTCTCACCAGGCATGTAATTTTTTTAGGACATTAGTCAATTTTGGTACTAATGATTATTGTTCACATTTTCCAGCATGGTTTTTTTGTCAAAATTAGTGGGAATTGTCTTGTAACATGCATATACGTGGTATGATTGTGGACGCAATAGAAAGCCTAAGACATGAATTTTCGCTTTACTCTCATTAATCGTGTATTCATATGACGATGTTGAGCTATCTTAGGAAAGAATCCGAATGTAACGTGTTAGGATTGTTATCTGTTTTTCTCTCACATGAATGTACTCTTTTGGTACTAGAAAGGGTACGGTTGTTTCAGAAAATGCTTATGATGTGTTTGAGATGACTTTTATTCTTTATTCTTTTGCTTTTGCTGTTTCATTTTACTTAACATTTGGAATTAACTATTACTGGATATATATATATTTTTTTTGGTAAAAGACTATTACTGGATAGTGAGCACCTCATATCTTGAAAATTGTACACGATAGTAGCTTTTGAACTCATTCAGAATTCTGTCATTGTCATTTAGAAACTAAAATAGTTTGTATATGGGGCAGCTGTAAATGAGCTTAGTTAAAGTTTCTATAAACAATTATTAATTGTGAACCCAATAAAAATAAAAAGAAGAGCCTTACCAGTAGATGTATGGAGAAAAAGGAGTTATCCATCTTTGTGTATGGTCAACATGGCCCGAGCATTTCTGAAACAGGCTTTTTTTAATTAAAATGGTATAACCTACCTCTGACACCTGGCCTACATAACTGGCATTTCTATCTATGTTTCCTCCCAAAGCTATGGATCAGAATTTAATTTTTACTGGAAAACTATGGCTAGTTTTCTGCTTAGCAGCAGTGAACTATCAGTTCTTGCTGGTATTTGAGAATGTTGATCAGGGAGAAGAAATGAACAAGGAAAATTTTCAAGTGCTTGCAAAATCAATTGTTTTGTGTGCGCTTTTGTGATTTGCTTAGTGTTATTAAAACCAAAAAATATAAGTGAAGAAAAAACTTGTTGCAATCTGCCCATGTGCTCGCTGTAGATATTTCTTATAATAATGGTGCATAGTAGTTGGTTTCTAGAATTTTTATGGGCTCAGGCATAGCAAATTGATTCTTTCATGTTGTTATTTTGGATGATAGGTACAATACCCAGGGTTAGACCGCCAGATGAAACTGGACATGATGATCATGTCTTTCCTCTCAAAATCCATCACGTGGGTTAGAACTATTTTCGTACCCCTTGCTGAATTGTTTTTGTGATATCTTTTATCTGTTCCTGTGAGATATCTAGGTCCATTTTTTTGGCTTCTGTAGTATATGGAGAATCATTAGTTTCTTATGTGCATCTGCTTAACATCGTGCAATTTCCATTTTTTTTAATAAATGTGGGGCAGCATATCTGCATGCTGTTCTACCAATGATATGATACTGTATGACGAGCAATAGGCAACATGTGACTCATCTTATGCTCTTGTCATTTTTCTCTTCTGCTATGTGATTATTGTGTTTATTATGTCTCAGCTGTTTAAACAGCAAGCTATCATGACTGATATGCCCTTTGAGATAAATTAACATTACATCAGTCCGATGTGTCAGTGCCAATGCTTATCCTACCTCTACAGATTCAGAAATCTAAACTTGACCTTTACTTTCTCCCTTTATATGAGAATTTTCATGAAAACCATCAACGTCCATATTGCTGCACATGCACAGTTGTGACCATGCCTTCCCTGAAACTTCTTGAGGAATGCACATACTGCTCTAAACTGGAGTGATAGTAACATGTTAGGCCTATGGATGTGTGGTAGCTTAAGTTTAGCTTGCAATATAAATTGATCAGTAGAAACCTAGGTATTCATGACACTTTTCTAGCTTATGATTGCAGATTTCCTTTTATGAGGAGCAAGGAGGTTTGGCATAGAATAATCAATATCTGAAAGAGGATAATTTGCTCTGAAATGATATTCTCTAGGATGCTTAGTTGTCACAGACATGTTGTAATGCTGAAGCAATTTGATACTGCAGTATCTCTATGGATTTTTATTCAAGGGAAAAGTAGCGAACCCATGGGAGAAAAGAAAAACAGCACAACAAGCTTGCTTGTTTAGTTGTTTTAAGCCGGTTCTGCGAACCCAGAATAGGTATAAGCAGGGACAACTGTAATCGATGTACATGAAGATGGATATAAAAACCAAATAATGGGTCAGATTCTGAAATCTGGGGAAAACCGACACAGGGTTTCTGGATTCTGCATTAATATACCAGTTAATATACCTTCGCTTTTAAATCTAAAAGCTGTGTCCACTGCCATTTGTGCTGTGGAAATAGCTGGGGCCTTCATTGTCATCATCTTCATAATCACTACTGTGACAACAATCATAATATTATTTGTTTTTTTTTTTTTTTGTATATGCTTGTGCAGTTTTGATCAACTTAAATTTAGACTGCTAAGGAATCCTCTTGTCATGTTTGACTGTCTTAGGTTTCTCAGAATGATCATCCTAAGTAGCCACCACTTTTAATGCCATTTGGTTTCTGGGCACTAATACGATATCTAAATAAGCTGATTATTTAGAGTGCTCGGTTGTGCTGTTAATTTCTTCAGTTTATTCGCCGACTTTCTCAGTTAAGAAAAATGATCCTTTCTCTTCTTTCGCAGCTCTTTCCAGAGTACAGATTTGAGTGGCTTGTGGGAGAATTCGTCAAAGGTATCTCCTTGGAACTTGGTAAGCATCAGAGTGTAGTATCTGTGTTGAAAGTAATATAATACCTTAAGGTGTAACATCTAGGGAGCATTTTCCATTTTTCATTAATGAGCGTCTTTGATCCACCACACTTGCCAATAGACATCGGACACCCATTTTCATGTAATGAGTTTTAAGTTAAGAACCTCGGTTTGTGGATTCCTTTATTTAGATTCAAGAGCCCTAAAGAAAGTGAACTACACCAAATGCTTTTTGTTGGGTGCTTCCGCGATCACCAGCCACACCCTAGTGATTTCATGGGCAGTGTGCTGTTACTGCATAAGTACATTGAACTCAATCTAAATGAGAATTGGCCAAAGGTTTTGACTTCACTAGAATAGTATATATCTAATTTATTCTAACAGAACTGGAGAAAAAGTTTTATGTGGTATATGTTTAGGGTATGATAATTGCACGTGGAAGTATTGTTATCGTGCTTTCTTTGATGAGAGTTTTATCAGTTTGCCTAATTCTATATTTCATGTAGGAAAAGTAGGCATCAGTCAACCTAAATGTTATATATAATGGTAGACATTTTGGCTGGTTCATTTTGTGAAGATATGATAAATTGTACACATAATAATACTAATAAGAGGTTTCGATTGATCCAAGCCGCCATTGACATTGTCTATAAAGATTTTATCCAGGAGGGAAAAAATGCAGAGAGAACTGCCAAGAACTTTATCTCCAATGACAAGGTCAAGGTCCCTAAAGTAGTATGGGTAAGATTTTTCGGATTCTCAATTTTCAGTTACTATTGAAGAGTTTCATGTACTTATTTGAGTTTTCAGATGTTATTGCATTCATGATAAATTTGCAGGAGTTGACGACGAGCCAGGTCCTGACAATGGAATTTTGCAGGGGAAGCAAGGTATGGTCGTTTTTTTTATTGTACCTGGACTACTCCAGTTTTAGTGTCTGGCCTGTATAAAAGCCTTGGAACAAGTGTTCTGGGGCAAATGAAATCTTGTACTTGCCTACTTGTGTTGTAATTACCATAAAATTTCTGAGACATATTTTGGTTGGGTTATGTTGTGGTTGTCAGGACCTTATGCATCAACGTCTCTGACTTGTGTTAATGCTTAAGAAATATAATTGGGTTACTTTGAAAAGAAATTGAAAAAATTGACACAGGAATGGATGTGTTTTGGGAAAAAGACTGCATTATATCCCAATTCTCATTACTATTTATATGTGCCATGATTTTCTCTCTTGTCGGTCATTTGAGCATTGAGCGTTTTCGATGGTAGTACATGGACGTGCACCTGATAAATTGTGCCACCAGAATATTCATTGTATGATAACAGGCGGCAGTTCCTGTCCTGGTGCTCTGGTCCTATGTCCTTGCGGCAAATAGCTTGTTGCATTACCAAACTGAATCTCCTAGATTGGTCAGGGACGGCAACCTGTGTAATCTTGCCTTGTCCAAGCACCTAGGAGCATGGGTCACCTTTTCTTGATGCTGCAGCTATGTGTGTGTGTGTGTGTGTGTTGACAATAAGTTTCTTGAATGTGTAGGTTGATGATTTAGAATATATGGAGAAGATGGGAATAGATCCAACAAAGGTTTGTGTCTTCCCTCATCAGCAACTAGTTGTAGCTTTGTTAACTCGCATTGGTCTCCAAATGCTTAAAGTTGGGGACACCCAGTAATAATGTCAATTTTGTTTGAGATTTCAACTGACCTGAAAGCATAGTGCTGAGGGTTCAATCATTCAATAACATATAGGTGTGACCTTTATTACTTGTAGCAGTTTAAAACTGCAGAATGGATTTAATGCAAAAAAGAGACAGAGAAAGGGTCTAGAATTTTTAATATGAAAAGAATTAAAAAAAAAAAAATTGCTGTGACAAAGAATATTCTAGAAATGTAGAGACTGAGATGCAACTGAGGGAAATTAGTTATTCTCAACTAATGGCATAACAACAATTGTGACTTAACTTTTTCATCAACCATGTCAAGTTATACTTTTTATATCAACATCTGTGAAACTGGTCCCACCATCAGATCAACTCGAAACTGTTAATATAAAAGAATTGCAATCTGCTAGTCTTGCACTTGTATATTAATTTCTAAGTTATGCTTACAACATAGAAAGATTGTATTATATCAAATTAACTGTAAATCCCCTGACAAAACCTGTGTTTTTTAATGTGAATCCGATGGTTTTCTCTTGAATATGATAGCTTGCTTAGTTATGCCTTTAAGGTTGCAAGAACACTGGTGGAAGTCTTTGCTGAAATGATATTTGTTCATGGGTTCGTGCATGGAGATCCTCACCCTGGTAATATATTAGTTTCTCCAGAGGGCAAATCTGGATTTTCATTAGGTGAGGGCTAATATAGATTTTTATCTCTTTAATACATTCCCATTGAAGTTTTCACTAACGAGTCTTTAAATACATGAAGCCACTTAATTATTTTCTCCTACACAGTTATTCTTGATCATGGGATTTACAAACAACTGGATGAGCAATTTAGAATGGACTATTGTCAGCTCTGGAAAGCTGTGATTCTTTCAGATTCAACTAGAGTACAGCAGCTTAGTGAACGTTTTGGTGTTGGCAAGTATTCTAGATATTTCCCTCTCATTTTAACTGGAAGAACCATTGACAGGTGATTTTTTTAATCCTACTCTCGTGAAAGATTTACTTTTGTACTATGAGTTATATATAGTAGTTCAATTACTTATCATAAGAAATATTAGAGTGCTTCCAATAGCTTATGTTATTTTTTAGCAACACTTTCCCAGGACTTACTAGGTAATCGATAGCAGATACCCAGAGGAAATTTTTCAACAATATTATGTAAGACTGGCTGTGACATGTCACAAAATAGTGGTATAGAGGAGCGAAAACCTTTGAATAGTCTACCTAGCCAGCTGTTGCCAGTGGTTAGCGATACCTGCCTTTTGTTTATGGCTAGAGTTGCAATATCTACCTCGCAGTAACCTTTCTTGCTGTTTGCCTATCCCAAGTAAAGCTGTGCCAAACATTTGACTCCTGTCAAGTTGTCATCCACCTTTCAGGAGACAATTTCTGTTTAGTAGGGCAACTTGCAAGTTTTTCATCAGGTGTATACTCAGGCTCTATTTTTTTTTTCCATAGATTTTGTTCAGTGGTGCCCATATTGATTAAGATACAATAAGTACACTTAGAAATGGAAAGTTCTTAATTTCAGTGTATATTTTCCTTGGGATATCTAAGGTTTATCCACCTTTTTCCGTTTTCACTTTCATGGAATAAATTGTGCATATTGACTCACTGATTGCCCTTAGAGTACCCATGACAAAATTCTTTTGCTATTTGGTCCAATTTCTGGCACATTGTCTATTCAATGAACACAGACACATGCCTGGACCATGAGTACCAATTCCCCAATCTTTCGTACATGTAGGTCTCAAACAGTGAGATAAGGAGATGACAAGCTACATCTGGATTCTCATTGTGGTAATAATCTTTTTCGGGACATAGCGCTTATTGATAAGTCTTGATTTTGGATTAGATTCCATACAATTTACACATTGGGAGATAGTTCCACATAGCTGCGATATTATTACTCATTATATAACAAGGATGGAAATTTCACTGTTAGAAATTGTTTTGAGTTATTCTCATAGAAAAAGAATGGGAAGGGGAGAGGAGGAGGCCTTCCAAGTGTTCCGCATTCCCCAATGGCATTCTTTGGATGTTAAATCCTTATTTGTGTCCATGACTTGTTAGAGAGAGCCAAACAATAGTGAACATGAGTTTTTAACACTGCTTGTAGAGTAAACATATGACAGTTCTCTAATCGAATAATTCTAAATGGTAGGGACAAGTTGTCGAGACTTGTGAACTGCCAGAAGGCTTTGCAAACTGTAAAACTGATATTCTTCCTAAGGATGTTCTCATAGTTCTTGAATCCCTGAAGGGAGGGTATTGCAGATTTCAAATGCTAATTTTTTTAATGTTTGGTTATATGTGTGTTGATATGCCATCTACCTGAAGAATTTAATCTGGAATGGCCACCAATCCAAAAAATATCATACAGAATTCGGGTATTTTTTATTGAAGTTAATTTTTGAGAGTTCCCTGCATTTATATTATATCTGTAGCAATACTTTTGGTTATTGGTGTTAACTTTCTCCTCAATGAAACAGCCTATCTTTTTCATGACAAAAGGTATAATAATAATTGTACTTCACAATGCTATGGACAGTAAATCAGCTCTTGGGGAGGCTATGTCAGTTGAGGAGAAAGGGAAGTTAAAGAAAGATCTCAAATCCTTACGAATGGAGGATGTCTCATCATTTCTGGAAGCCCTGCCTCCAGACTTCTTAATAGTACTACGTGCAGAGTACGGAAAACAACTAAAACTTTTTTTACCATGTGAGTCAAGTTTCTACATTTCTTAGTCTTATTATTTTGGTTTCCTATTCCAGTGGGCTACTGAGGGCAATCATTCGCAAGTTACGCGCTTCTCAACGAGTGAGGCTGTTAACTTATGCAAGATTTGCACTCTACGGCCTTTTCCAAGAGCCAACTACTCAATCTGGTAAAACTACTTGAATTATGCAATAACTTACTCATTGATGTGATCCGCTCTTGGATTGGCTTTGAGTGAACTTTGGAGCTTGTGTTATTGGTGTTGTTTTGCAGGTAAGTCTATATGGCCTAGAATAGATTCATCCTATAACAGACAGGTCCAGGATAAGGATCAAAACATGCCTTAATACTTTAAACTAGATAAATTGACAGCAATGGTGCGGTACTATCCAACGAGGTGAGGTCTTAAATGGTGGAGTTCCTAGAAATGGGCCATGAGCACCTGCATGTAGAAAGCATAAATTAGGCAGCAGTGCCCCTTTCGTGCATACCCAAGTGTGTGCATTCCCGGATGCAGGCCGGAATCGCAAGGGGGTCGTGGGGTAGAGAGAGAGGGAAGGAGGAAACAACGAGGAAGGATTGATTTCATAGTATTGTCAAAGTGGCTTATAATTTGTATCACGAGGCGGGAGGTCAAGGTGGATGGTTCTTAATTGAGAAATTACTTAGAGCATAAAAATCGCTTGGGTGCATTTTTCTTGTTGCATTGTCATCCTCAATCCGTGAAGAAGACACTATCTAACACTACGTGTACAGCGCTTTCAGGTTCTGCGGCTGCAGTACTCTTTTCCAAACTCAGGGGAAACTTGAGTTACCTTAAAGTGAGAGTTGTCCTCGGTATGTATATTCTACTGGCAAAATTCTTAAGGGTAAAATTAAATAAAATTCGTCCTCATACTTAAATTTATTTATTATTTTCTGAATTCAGGGTTGCTGGAGTTGCTTTCCTGGATGGAAAGGGCAAGGCGCTTGCTATTTAAGATGATAAACCATCTGTATGTGGCCACAGGACCGTCTGTTAAAGGACATTATTTAACTTCTGCATTGTAGATCTTGTTGCATGGACAGCTTAAAATTTTGAGACAGATGCAATGAAGGGAACATTCTCCATCGTCCTCTCTCTCTCTCTGTGCCCGTGCGCTTGTGTGTGACTGAGTATGACATATGACCTGGTTAGAAATTGGACAATGAGTATTACAGAATACATTGGTTATTTCTTGCCCCCCAGGAGCAACCACGTCTGAGGAGATCATGTGTGTTTAGCTACGTATAGTCCTACTTTCCTATCAGTGCCTTGCCTACAAACTGAAAGTATTTAGGTAGCAAGTCACAGAATTTCATCTTACTTTAGTAAATTTTACTGTGCCTAGGCAGTGGGTTCAAACCGCCTCCCTCCCATTGCGATTACAAAAAGGAAAGTAAGCTTTGATTAGTTTAATGCACCAGCAAAATCAGAAGACCCATTCCACAAAAGAAAAAAAATATGGAGTGCGAGAAAAGGATGTAGGGCACGGTGTCTGGAGATTTGGTACTCTCTTTTATCAATTCGCGCTCTAATGATGGAGCAGGGATGCATATGATGGCTTTGGCAATCCAACGGCTGGTGATTTTGGCTTAAAGCTCTAGATGGATGATTGCGTTATCAATCTGTTCTCTCAATTCAAGCATGGGGTCAATCCCATAACTGATATTCTTTCAGAAGTTTTTTAGTCAAGAACTCAATACCAAGTTTATCGTTCTTCATGCACGGCATTGATGTTGGACATCAACTTGATCCATCATTGTATCGTAAATATCCGGAGGCACTTCAATTCATCTGTAACTTCACAGTTTTGGCAATAATCGTGCATCGATGATTCATGAAAAATGGAGGGCACTCCCTCTACAGATTGTTCTTTTAACGAATTTGTTCACTTGTTAAAATGTTAAGATCAATTTATAAAGATGCCATCATGTTGCCCCTTCAGAAAGTTTCATCGTAACAATGGTTTATTCAGCAATTCTGTCCGAGATACAGGGAAAATATTACCAACTTCCTCAAAGTACGAGGGAGAATACAGAGTAATAATATTCTTATACTTACAAGGTACACCACTCCTAGGCAGCTTAGCTTGCAAATTTGTAATATAACAATTAACATATACTTCTCAAGAGGGATGATGGTATCATCTATCCAAAATCCCATGAATGCATCGTAGAAGTTCTGAATCTGCTCCACTGAGAGGCCAGCACAAACTCTAGACCTCAGCTCATATCGATTATCTGTCCAATCTACTAACCAGTCTGATTAATTCATCTTACATACAACGGAAACAAGTTCAAAATATTACCAGAAGGGGACGAGAAGCCAATCAAATGACGTCTAGATAATCTCCACCTGATTCATTAGAAGATGGGGATATAGCGGTCCAACAACGCTTTACAAAAGTTACATCTTCAAAATGTCGAAAGGCAAATGAAGTGCCAAACCTTTTCAAATTACTTTTGCACCGGGAGATCCCGTTACTCCAGAAGGTAACGATTTGCCTGACCACATAAAGGTTTTACTAGCTAGTATTTCGTACCAAAATTTTGTCAAAGCAGCAAAGTGAATGAAAGTAATGACCTTTGGCAGGAGGTATGCAATTACTGGCAGCAAGGATGCGAGAAAGACAAGGCATGTTCAAAATGCCATCTCACATGTCAACCATGACAGTAGCCATTACCAATCTCATTTGTTTTCTGAGACGTGCTTATCCAGGAATGCATTAGCCAGATTACTGAAGTTGATGTTAATGTCTCCAGCGGCAGAATACTTCTTGATCAAATCAATTACTTCTGGCTTCAAAATTTCTTCTTTGTTGGATGCATTGCACAAGTAGTAAAGAGATCCAAGGGCATACATTACCTGTAAATCATTAGGCCAACTCAAGAGGCACACTCATACCAATGAACCAACTATATACTTCATTATCTCCAATTAATGTATGCATTCCATCTCCATGTAGGTGAAGCAGTTTCTTTTTTCATTTTTTGGGTGGGGTGCAGTGCAGGGGTAATTGTAAATGAAGCAGTTGAAAGCATCACATCTTCACTTCAGCATAACTGATTAAAGATGCCTGTGACTTTACTCTGTTTGCAGAACATGCTAAAGCTTGTCACTACATTGCGCTGTAGTATGCACGTACTTAGGGACTCAATCTAGTTTGAAACTGAAATTTACTCTTTTTATGGCTAAAGAGTCAAAGCATTCACATAAGATTCAAGGTTCTCCACTCACAGTATTCCTAACAGGGCTTGACAGACATTGAATAACGAGGGGGATTCCACCACTCTGAGTGATGATGGCAGCATTTGCTGGCTCTGTATAGAAAAGAAAAGACTAAACATTTGTTAAGTAGACCAAAAATTAGCCATTAACACTTCACGACTTGCGTGATTGGTCTATCATCTACAACTTGGAATTTCTGAATTCACCTGCGCATGAATTGCATATCCCTCCAATTCCAAATTCGACAAGTTTCTCATTTGGTTCAGTCATGCAATCCAGAAAAAGCTCCAACACATTGAGCTGTTTCAGAGTAAAGGTTGAATTAGTTGAATATCATAATACTAGCTGAAGAAATTATCCTTTTGAGTAATCAGAATATAGAGGATCTAGACCTGGCGCAAGAACGTATAATTGTAGGGATCATAAGCAAAATTCGCCAAATTGGCAGCGAGTTTTTCTTTCATTTCTGGAAACAAGGAAACGACTAGTCATGATCAAATCGTTCACATTAAAGGTTTGCTTTATAAATAAATGCAAAAAACTGCATCGCCACGATACATTTACATGAAACCAGTCACGATATTTCATGACTACTGGAAGGGAAACCATATCAAGAAATCTTTAACATAAGGAGAAAAAAAAAGAGAAGATTAGCTTAACCCCAGGACACACAAAAACACAATCAAATAATTAAGCTGCAATCCATCCACAGAACGAAGCCCTTTAAGTTTCCTCTTTAAACCGATAATCCTATGCCATATTTCCCTGATCACCACCCTCAACAAATCATCAACGTGCATTTACATTCGACAGCTACAACCCAGAATTTAGTTTTATCTACTGTGCAAAACCCACAGCTTGGCCTGACCTTCCTCATCCATCAACGCAATCACTCAGTGAGAACAAATCGGTCACACCAAAAACAGATAATGCACGCACAAAGATCCCATTTACCTTCAGCTGTAGCATTCTGGAACTGGCTCACCAAATCCTGAAACAAAACAAGAAAAAAGACATTAAGCGCAAAAGGGTCGACTCTAAACTCCATCAGAGAATAAGAAAGAGACAAAGGAGCTCGCCCGAGGAAGTGGGTCGCCCGCCATTCAAATTCAAGGAACGAAAAAACAGTCAGTTCCGCATGACATAGCTAGGATCAAACCCCACAAGCCCCGAAAATCGATGTCGGACCGACAGAATACCAACAACCCATGAACCGAAGAAGACTAAGGCAGCAGAAAAAGGGGGAAAGGCGGGATCTTGATGAGGAACGGAACCTGGAGGTACTGCAGCCTGGGGGTTCCATATCTTCCCGTTCGCTCCTCTTGCCTCCGATCGTTCGTGAACATTTAGAAGTCCCTCTCTTCACGACTTCGAATCCTCTGCGAAAGCTTTGGATTCCGTAGCCACCGTCAAGCCAATTTATAACTTCTGTACCTTTATAATGCAAGAAGTGAGGTGACTTTCATTTTACTTGATTATTGATGCAATATATAGGTAGTAATATAATAAATTAAAGAAAATTTTAACTCTTTACAATATCATCACTACTGAAATGATATGTAATTTTTTTTGTATTTAAATGCAATGCATGTTTAAATAATACTACAACAACAATTTCTTAAATGTAAAAACACTAACTGATATTTAAGATTTCTTTTTGAGTAATAACATTGAGGGTTCTTGAACTTTTGTTCATTATCAAATACCATCTCCGAATTTGTCTCAATTTAATGTTGTCCATGAATATTTTTCACTTAGTCAAGTCGTCCTTTCAATTAAGATCGAATGAGAATTGCTAACGTAGTCGTTAAAGATTTGTCATTTTATGAACTTTATTTGTTTGTTTAATTTTGTGTTAAACAATCTCAAACAATTTTCGCTAGATTAGTATGAAGGTTATCAAATATTTTCCAAGATAAATCTTGATGGCCCTAATATGGGATTAGTAAATTTTTTATATAATTGCTTGATAGGACATACATTACATGTGTTAATTGTTAATGTGTTCATGTGAAAAATTGCCATGAATACCAAACGCTTACATGTATGAACTAATTCTTTTACCCATTTAAAACACGTTCAAATTTGCTTAATTAAATAACATGAAATTTTTTTGTGTTAACATGACATATTTAGATACAATTAATTTTTTTTATTAATCATTCATATCTTTGAATTGGGTAACCCATTTAACACGTTATGTTTGAATAGATTATTATGACATGATTCATAAAACATCGCGTGTTGGTATTCAATCTACATCCGCACATTGATACTCAATGGGGGACGGGAAGGACCAAAAAAATGAATAAAATAAATGGCGCAGGGGCTTAATTGAATGAAAAAATTTCAAAGGCGGTACTGAATATAGCAATAAGAAAAGTTCAGTGACTTTCGCGATTTAAGGAGGAAGCGATCCTGCTGACGGACCACTTCTCCGCCGAGCTGTAAAAGCCTGGTCAGCTCGGGGCGCGCGGCGGCGGACGATCGGACCGGAGCTCGCGGCGGTGGCGGTTCCCTCGCCCGCCAGCCTCGAACGGCGGCGGCGGCGGCCGGCGATGGAGGCGCGGGAGTACGTGTGGAAGGGGGCGATCCCGCTGCAGATCCACCTCCACGAGTCCGAAGTCACCGCCCTCCCTCCGCCACCTCCTCTCCTCGTATCGCATCGCATCAATCCCCTCCTTTTTTTTTTTTCCACTGTTTCTGCTTCGAATTCGGGAGAGAAACCCTAATTTCCCCGAACGTTCGCGCGTCGCAGATTCTGGCGCCTCGCATCGGGTACCTCCCGCTGCTGATCCCCCGCGTCAAGCCCCACTTCGGCGGCGCACTCCCGCCCGGCGCGGACACCGTTTGGTTCGACTACAACGGCCTGCCCTTGAAATGGTAACGGCCCTTTTCTTTTCTCGGCCGACGCCGGATTGTTTGCCGGTTTCGCCGATTCGATGATGCTGTCGCAGCGCGGTGGTTCGACTGGGCGGACGTCGGATCGTCCGTGTGTCTGTGGATCGTTTGGTTGGAACTGATCGAATTGGCGTGGATTGCTTCGCAGGTTCATTCCGACGGGAGTCCTTTTCGACCTTTTATGCCCCGAACCGAAGAGACCTTGGAATTTGACGGTATGGACTTCTTTTCTCATTGCTTGCCTTCAGTAACTAGGAACATGATTTTTTTTATGATTGAGATGTTAGGGTTTGCGGTTTGTGTCGAGGATTTAATGGACAATGTATGGTGTGCTACGTAGTGTCAAGAGACGTGTAAGGATAATTGCGTGCCGTATGTTTGAAACGGAATTTCGATTCATACATGCGGAAAGAAATGGAGATATTCAATTTGAGTTTTGATGGATTGGTTTCAAGAGCTTCGCTCCATCTGCCACCAGTGCAAGAAGTGTTATATGCTGGCAGTGCTGGAAAGCCATGTAATCGTTGTCATTGACACATTGTTGCACCATGGCATCATTTGTGGGGAGTGATCCATTGAAAGGGGATATGATAGAGATAATAATTCAGTCCCAATTGACAAGTTCGACTTATGAAAAATGTGATGGTGAAGCCCACAAATCATTTGCTGGAAGCCTGGAACTGATCCATCTCCATTATCTTGTTTTTTCTTTTTCCCCCTTCTTTGGTATATATGCTTCTCTACTGGTCAGCGATGACATCTCCATCTCTTCTTCTCTTCTTCTTCTTCATGCCAGAGCCCTCTATGGGTGATACCATCTCCATTATCATTATGTGGTTACTTCTTCTTTGTTGCGTGTTAGTTTCTGGCATTTGGCTGACGAATTTTTCTAATTTTTTTACATCCTTCCACTAAAATGTGTTGAAATACCACTATATGTGATGGTTTGCTTTTGTCGAAGAAAAACAAAGCGAATTTGTGAGAAATCTTTTTTGGCACAAGAAACAAAAACTAGTTGGTTCACCTCGTTATTTTCTGTGTTCTTCTTCACTGTACAATGTCAGTGCTTTTTCCTTTTTCATGCTGCATTGCATGTGTGCCTCTTATATATACTGTTTTCACCATGGTCCTCAACATTAATTGCTGGTCAAAGCTAGTTTATGACCAATTAATCATCATTCTTCACATGTGTTTCTTGCTATTAAGATACTTTAGGTTAATGGCACTATGGCCAACCAGTGGACCTATTGGTGAATTGAGTAGGGACCAACAAATGCAATTTGAATAGATCTTGTCATATTCATCTCATGAAACATCAATGGTCTGCAGGTACATTTCAGAGGATATCCAAGCAATGTATTGGTCCCCTGTGAAGGTGAAGATAGTGTAAAATGGAGTTTTATCAATTCTCTAAAGGAGGTTGGCATACATATTTTTGCACTTTTTGCGAGAGAAATCGTGGGACTGTACAACTTTAAATTTTAATTAATTGTTGGTTGTTACTGCATGAGAGTTATACAGACTTTTTCAAAATTCTTAAATTTTTTTTAAAGTATTTGTAAATTGTAAAAGATCTCTATGTTTATCTGTTTGTTTAGGTCTGTTTATGTTTTTAATTTTAACTTGCTGCCTATTTGCTTAGGATATTGTAAAGGAATAGAAGGGAACTCCATTGCGGATAAATTATTGCTTGAAAAATTGCATTTTATGGTATTGGCGGTGCTTATTAGTTATTTAGAGGGAAGAAATTGATGCTTTTCTCCATATAAAGTCAGAGGGGTAACTTTTGTCTTGCTTGAAAAGTATTTCTGCTGTCCCAGCTTTCAGCCCTTGTCTTAGATTGAAGATTATCTTAAATTAATTTTCTCATCTGGCATGACCTTGGGGATTGGAGTGTCCTTTTTTAGTTCATGTGTGGCTGAGTTTATGTTTCAACTTTAGCTTGTGGATGGGCCTGTTCCTTCTACAGACATGTGAGATAATTTGTCGTGGCAAGTTGTGCAAGATTCATTGGCTAGTTTGGAAGTACTTGATCATAGGAGGGAATAATTTGAAATGAACTACTGGAAGCTCTTTGTTTGTTTAAATTTGTAAATGAAATACTTGTGAAGAACAGTATGTATTTTGTCCTTGACAAATGATACATTCTATTATATTTGCAGGCATCTTATATTATTAATGGAAATTGCAAAAATGTCATGAATATGTCCCAATCTGATCAATCAGAGCTTTGGCAAAGTGTAATGAATGGTATGGATTCCTATTTCAAGAGCCAAAAGGCCTTTTCTGCTAAAAAAGTTCAGTTATTATAAATTGTTGTTGATCTTATAAACTCTGCAGCTGGAGGTCAGATGAATTTGAGTATAATGATGATCTTTGTGGCCCTACAAGGTAAAAAAAAAAAATTGCGGGGCAATCCTTTTCAAACCTATGGATGGGCTTTAGGTTAATCACATTCTGAAGGCAAACGAAAAATTGACTCTTCGGTACCTTAATTTATATCAAGTGTCTTTAATGTCTCCATCTAAAAGTCCGAAGTGTCCTAATTTTCTGTTAGCATGGATATTTCTTCTTCCTGGAGTATTTATCAAAGAACGTGTATATATAAGGTTTCATTTGGTAGTGTTTTCCTTTTTTTCTTTTCCGTAGTGGTAAGTTTCTTCCCCAAATGAAGTGTCTCTTCCTTAAATTGCTTCTTTTGATATGACTTTGATCTTTATTGATTAGAAATCTGTATATGGGTAGTGCTTTCATTACTTTGTATTGATTTTCCCCCATGCAGTTTGTATTGAAGTTTTGAGAAGTTCTATGGAAAAATATCTTGTGAGATTTTCCCCATTGGCCGGAGAATCTTCCATGTCATTATTGTCAATTAGGTTTTCTATCACCTTGAATAAAAATTATGTGAAGTATTTTCAAATGAAAGAATGTCTCTTTTGATTTTGTGTCATTTAGGATACACCTCCTGCAACATTTTATTTGAAACTTCATATGTAAATCATGAAGAGCACTTGAAGAGTAGCTTTGACATGCATTAATAGAGGAGTTCCATAATTGCAATTTTGTCTAATAAATTCCTTTTAAAAGTTTATATATTGTGCCATGACGATATTTGATTTATGGATACATCTTTTGTTCGTTTGTTTTGTAATTAAATAGTCAGCCTTGCTCTTAAGAGAGTCCTGTGCTAGTGTTGGATCTGTTCCATTACAGTTTGAATGGTATTTTGGTGCTTTAGACACAGGAATTTCAATGCACTGGTGTTGTTTGACTTTAAAGAACTATAAACTTAATAGTTGGTCCTGGACAAGAAAAAAGAACGCTGGTATTTGCTCCTGGACAAGAACACAAACTCTGAGACGTGCTGATTTTAAACAAAAAAGATTAAATTGAAGTCAGTTGTGGTACTAGCCTTTTCAATTAGGGTATGGTTGATAACTTGATGTCCAACCTTTTACTCATTTTCCTTGAAATAGTTTAGGGTTTGGTTGGAGTGACTTTTGCTTTTAACTTTGGGCTTTTTGCAAATCTTGTGGCACTCACACTTTGACTTTTATTTAACTCGAGACAGGTAAAGCCTTTCTAAACATACAAATGTGAATATGTAGATTCGCATGTAATTATTTAGTATTTTTTTTTTTTTTTTAAATTTGGATAATTTAAGTTTTGGTGGGAAAATACATAGCTTGTTTTTATAAGACATTGCAACAAAAGGGTCCTTACTTTGTTTTAGCTCTTCTATCAGTTAAATTTCTATTAGGATCATTGAAGGGCCACCTAGACTATGTCAATGATGATTTCACCTTTCAATGTCCGATATATGTCAAGTGTGCACATTGCTGCACCAGCCTCCACATTATGGGACCTGGGTTGAATTGTCAAATAAATGTATGCAGCCTTTTTCATCGCTTGCAGCGTCGATTTTTCCCTGACCTCTGCAGGTTGTTTAGGAGCAACATTATGATGAGCATCCCCGTTTTGCTTTCTTATATTAAGACACCTGTGAATTATATTTCCTTGAGGCCTCTTCATGGTCCTTCCACATAAATGGAGAAATATTAGGAGCGGTTTAGTATGATGATAATCAGATAAGCAAGTCAGGAAGCAAGAAATATCTTTTCAGATTATCTAAATGGGACTTTTTTTCTGTCTTACTGGCTTGAGATTTGGGAACAATTGGGTATCTGGTGATCAGTATTGCATCTTATTCAGGTGATCTGGAAGCCTACCAGCAGGTATCGCTGAAGCTTAAATTTGGTGTACTTGAGGATGAGTACATTGTAAAGAAGAATTCAATCTCATTGAGATCCAAAGAAAGCAGTGCTGACACAGATATGGCTGGACAAGCTAAGACAGGTTTGCAGAATCCTTACTGTATTAGAAATACTCAACGCTGGCATCTATTTGTGAAGAATTGTTGAGTTATACATCCATGCATGTGCCTTTGAACGCAGGCCGGTAACATTCCCTCTAAAAGAAGGGTCACTGCTGCATGGCTTTTTGTTTTCGCTGTTATGCTTGTCTCTAAGTGATATCAATATTCTCTGTACAGGCAGAATTCCAGTCAGACTGTATGTTTGCAGTGCCACTGAAGATTTTGACGAGTTAGAGGATGCACCCGAAATTGATAATTGGGACAAGATCTCTTACATAAATCGTCCTGTTGAGGTTCACAAAGAAGAAGGTAAACCATGGCAGCCTTGATTTTACCTAATTGGAAGCATTACCCTTGTGTTATATCTGGTTGTTTGCCTGGTTAGTTTATTTCTCCCCCAGGATAACAGCCTTCCTTTTCACGGTCATTTCCCTATCATGAATATTATTCAATTGGTTATAGGAACTACCATTGCTATTGCTTTCTATTCTCCTGCTAGTTGCAGTTAGGAGTGTACAAAAAATATCCAGGATGCCTGAGAAATCGAACTGGATTTTTTCCAGTTTGGGTAACATAATTTGTGTTTGGGCTACACAAAACAGCCTACTTGCAAGGCTTAGTTCGTGCATCTGGTTGGAAATTGAAATAGCAGAATGACCCAAAAATTGGAAAAAGAAAACATGAAAACTCAGCAGATCAGACAACCAAAACAAATTTAGGGAACATGTCCAGGCCAAAAAGAAGATGAATAGCAATAAATTCTGTCTTAAATCTGCAAAAGGAACAAACTTATGTTAGCATGGATTTCTTGATGAGAATGCAAGCAATCGTGGACTTTGCCAGGAAGATTCACGATGTTCGACCACTTGTCTGGCAGTTTCTGATGACCCCCGCTTTCTTTTTCTCTCTCCCCAATGATGAAATGAGAAGCAGATCAGCGACTTCTTCTCTCTCTATCCCCAGACTGTTTATTTTCAAGGCATAACTGGTATCTATGCACTTCCGGTGAATCAGTAATTATATTGCTGTGATGAACAATAAAATATCAGATTGCTGTTTGTTTTTGTCCTCCTCTCAAGCCTCAACAAAAAATTAAGAAGATGAAGTCCACCACTCAGATTCTTGCTGATCTAATTCTGTGTTTTTTATTAAGTTTTTCTTCTATACTGAATAATTTTTGCCATTCATTTTCAATGGAAAAATAAAACATCTGAAACTTTTGAAAATGATAAAAGCCAAAGTGCCTAAAACAAACAGGTAACCGGAAACCCAACTTGTTCCAAACCTTTTAGTTCGGCTAATCAGCTCAGGTTAACTTGTTCATGTGGGGACGTTTTGGGCAGGCTTGGTTTTCCTTAAATGCTTGATCTGAACATAACCCTTGACACCTTAGCTGCGGCCAGGGACTTGATGCTTGTCTAGATTCTATTGCCCAAGTGCAAAGACTGTCAAATGAGAGATGCTCAAACTCATTCTGACGGTCAAAATGGATGGGATAATGCTTCAAACTTCAGGTTAAGTTGTTGGACTTATAGTTTTTTTCATGACAGTTATCAGTCTGGGTAGATGGTAGAAACATTGCTGAAAACTATTTTTCATGTAGGAAGAGGTTAAAGGAAAAATAGTAGTGAAAGGGTTCTGATCCTGAGGCCTTCCCATACTGAGAGAGACTTCATGTTATGTATGCTGCATTTTGTGATGCATGGCCCTTTTGTTGAATCCAGATGCAGTCCCGTTTAATTTGTTGGTCTTTTCATTCCTTAATTTTGTCGGGATAGATGTCTATTATGACAAGCTGTCTCAACCACTTTGAGATTTGTTTTTTAGTAAGATTGTTAATTTAGCTCATGGAATGTAGGGAAATGCTTCACACTAGGCGATGCAGTGAAGGCTCTTTTACCCGTGATTTTTACCGACAAATCATTCATTGATGAGGATGTGTCTAAAACAGAAGTTGAGGACGACAAGAATGCTCCTTGTGTTTCTCAAGAGGACAACCAAGACAACCAAGATGTGAGTGGAAGTGCTGAAGATAGGACAGAAAAAAACTGTGAAGCCGTTGAGCCTCATTTTTCGTCAAATACTGCTGAATTAAAGCTTTTAAGAATCCACGGCATTGAGCCACAATTGGAGATACCTTTCTCCTGGGTTGTGAACAACTTAATGCACCCTGAACATTTTCTCCACATTTGTGTGTTTCTTAAAGTTGCACAGGCAAATCATCGATGACTATGGGTCTTATACTTGTTTTTTCTTGTTCTAGTCATTGATGTCCTCGATTTCTTAGAATTAGAAAATCCTAGAATTCAGTTGCTGTAAAGAAACTGTACAGAAAGTCACGAAATAAATATGCTGATCATGGCATAGGAGAAATTCTTCTCATGGTGCTCCTTTCTTTCGTTGTCTCTTCACTGTGGTCTACTCAACTGTGACTTTGAATAAATGTTAAGAGGCAGTTCTCTAATGGCCGGGGCAGTAAATCACTTTCTAGATTATGTTGAGATTCTTTAGGAGGAAGTCTCAAGGATACAGAATTCCTCTGGTTAACATTTGGGTTCTGCTTACGGCTCGCCTCTCATCTCCTTGCAAACTGATTTCCTGCATTCAGGAAAAGCTTTCTGTGTTGTTAACATAAAATAACTGTTCTTCAGATTTGTTGCCACGGTTGATTGGTCACCACTATTGACCACCAACCCCTCCTGCATCCGTGGTCACCATCTTTAGACGACGACCCCCAATATCATTAGCTGATCATTACAAGCACCATTTAGCGTCTCTCGTACTACTTTCAGAATTGTTAGTGCCTAATCATGACTACTTGTAAAATGTTAGATAAATCAATTCCCATTAAGAAAATTTTCTAAAGAGTAATCCGAGCATCAGATGAGCAACGTTGTCGTGGCTATTTCTTAGTGCACATGTCCAGTGAAAATTCTTTTCAAGCGGGAAACATTCATTACCACAAGGTTGTTGTTTTTGTATGTTCATATTGATACATAGCTGTTTCCTGGAATAAATAGCTTTTCTAGCCATCCACTTTTCAGTCTTCTCAACTTTGATTTCATTTTCAATTGGGTTACCATAATAGGTTTGGGAAAGAGAGAGAGGGACAGAGAGAGAGAGAGAGAGAGAGAGAGAGAGAGATGAATGATAAAGCAGAGCTTGAAGACTGAATGAGATCCAGTGAAATCGGGCTTTTGTATAATAATAGACGCGATAAAGAGATTCAGTGAAATCGGCTTTTGTATAATAATAGACGCGATACAGCATGCAATGTGGACCAGAGACAAATTTGTTAGCGATATTTATGGTCCAAGTTGAGTCCACCTAAGACTGCAAAAGCTTTTTACATACATTTCGGAATATATAAGACTATTACAAAACTACAACGTCTTTCCAGGACATTCCATGAAAAGGTTTATCTTCTGGTCGAGTCACGTTCTGGGATACACAGCATTTGAGCTCTGTCATCATTTGTATAGTTGGAAGTGCTTGAACATAATCAAAGAAAAAGAAAGATTTATGAAATTTTCAAAATGGGAAAGGGAGTCAAAATGGGAAAGTGACTCTTTTTGATTGCAGGGAGAGCCCAGTGTTCCATCAAGTCAACAATTATTGTTAATACCCTTGGGTGAGAAGAGATGCCTCATCTGCATGAGTAGCTTCTCCCTATGCTGTCTGTATGGTGCGTGGTGCTTATCATAGTCGCTCCTTGAACGAGCCTGCCTAATACTCTGTGGCGGAAGGTTTGCTGGTGTCGCCAACGTGATTATGCATAGCATTTAGATACATGAATTGAGTTCATTGATGGTGTGTTTGGTTTCCCTCGTTTTCTCCCCTCCTCCCGTTTTGTCTTCTAAGGTCAAATTAACTTTTTCCCCAAACGTGATCATGAGTGCATGTTTCGTCCGTTGCAAACAATCTAAATTAGCATTCCTGGTGGCATGAAACTGGTACCTGATGCAGGAGATGACATACACAGACGAGAGAAACAGAGGTAGTAAAGAATGCGCATCATATTATTCCATTCTTAGTTTCATATTATTACATTTTGCTGCTCCATGCATATTGGATTATATTTTAAGCAGCTAGACAATGCACAGTCAGGCTCTAAATTGCGGAGGATTGCCTGCAGTTTGAATCAACGTCTTCCTCATTTATTTTATTCCTCTAGGTTCCCAGCATTCTGAAAAGTAAAGTGCAATTCTGTTTCAAAGTGATGTCACTTGCGCATCGCTGACTGAATTTTATTTTAAATGGTAGCTGTAGGGCCACTGAATCCTTCCTTATGTATCCGCGACTGTGTCCTCCTTGTGCTACACAACAACAAAACAAATGCCTCAGCTTTTCACGGGAAATCCTGATAAGGCATGTGGTAGGAGGAATCTGATCCTATGATTTATTTGAGACTTGAATGTGTTGAGAGATGCAGCAATTATCCTAGGAAATTACCTCATCGTGGGCTGTACTTTTGGTGGCGGCTTTGGTGCTGCTTGCTCAGGTTCATCAGTTTTGATGGGAACAGTTTTCATCTGTTACATAAAACATGAATTCCGGCACTTGATTTTCTGAAGGGCATGACGTTTTGCAGCATGCCTGAGTAAAAAGGGAGAACTGAACAAAGGAATTACCGAGTTCCTGAGTTGAAGGCTATAGAACATCTGGATATATCTCTGCTTTGCTTCCTTCTGTTCTTTGTTCAGTTGCCTCCAAAAGGTATAGATGCATCCCATGTTCAACATCTTGTTTGCATAAATTTTCCAGGTGTAGCTGCAAAGCAAATGAGTTCTGGTCAAGTCAATTCCATGAAAGCGTGCGAGATTTTTGCAAAGATTACACTGACCACTCATTAATGCGTTTCAAGCCCGCTGCAGATATCTTGTTCCAATACTTGTTGTCCACCTTACACTTCTCAAAGAAATCAGCAATTTTGTTGCTGGACTCTTCCCCATGATTGGGGTCAATGTGGAATCCAGACACTCCATCAACAATGATCTCAGCCGGGCCGCCTTGATTAGTGGCAATTGTGGGCAACCCACAGTTCATTGCCTCAATTACGGTCAGGCCGAATGCTTCATAGAGAGCAGGCTGCACAAAAGCTCCCCTTGTATCTGCGATCCATCGGTAGAGTTCTCCATTTCGGTACCGATCAGTCTGCGCAGCTATCCATCGGATCTGACCCTTGAGTTGGTACTTCGCTATCAAATCATGCATCTTTCTTATTTCAGCCATTTCTTCTCTATCTTTGGACTTGGAAGAATCAAAGAAGCCCCCAACAATGACTAAGTTAACCAAACTCCTGAGCCTTGCATTCTTCCCATACCACTCTACTAAACCGGTAATGTTTTTCACTGTATCGAGTCTTGCCATAGAGAAGATGATGGGTTTCTTCTTGTCTGCGAGATAACCACTGTTGCCACAATGGTCAAATACAATGGTGATTAAAGAGCTATCAGATGAATTAGGACACTGTTTTTGGAGCTCACAACATGGCCTGGAATAGCAATACTTACATGTGC
This sequence comes from Eucalyptus guilfoylei, assembly GCA_016097605.1. Taxonomy (NCBI): domain Eukaryota; kingdom Viridiplantae; phylum Streptophyta; class Magnoliopsida; order Myrtales; family Myrtaceae; genus Eucalyptus; species Eucalyptus guilfoylei. The sequence goes on along the minus strand of CM027869.1, from coordinate 17,660,572 downwards.
TCATCATTGTCCACATGGCTGTACAGTAGCTCCTCGATTGCAGGATTGAATTGTGTGACTCGTTTCTGTTTCTCCGAGTAAGGAAAATAAACAGATTGATCAGCACCGGGTGCAGCAATATTGAATTTAGGATCGAAAACATTGATGCCTGAAACAACTCTGCAGAGCCCTGGGAGTGTGAATGCTGCGTGACTCTCGTATTGCCCAGGTCTATCGTGGCTGCAAATAATACCACCTAATCTTGAGAACTCTTCAGTGATGCATATTAAGAATATACTTCATTTTAATTATTCTATTGACTATGATGTGGAAGATCATATGTTTATCCCAGCTAAAAGCTCAACAACAGGTTACGTTATTGGGATGTTTCTCTGACCTTCCAGCGATCTCCTGGAATGTACTTGTTATGATGAAATCTGTCGCGTTCATCGCTATTGTGTCAGCAATGAATTGGCACGAGAAGTGATACTTTGGGTCTAGCTCCTTCCACTTGACATCGGAATCTTCATACTTAGTCTTCTCCAGCGCATGCGCAATTGTTCCCTGGGTTTTCAAGCACTCTAGAATGGTCAATAATCGGAATTAGCACTTAGCTGGTAAACTGATGAAGCAATAAGGCACCTGAGTTGTCCCGAGTTTACTAGCCATAAGTGACGCTACTAAATTCCCATCACTGTAGTTTCCAATTATGAGATCCGGTTTTCCTTCCAATTGATCCAGTATCTTAATGGTTGCATCCTGGTGAGCGACGACAGAAGCAAAAGGAAACCGTCATGCAAGAAAGAAGTTGATCAGGGATAATGGTTGGTTTTGAATTTGGAATCCCTACCTGGGTAAATCTCTCAAGGTATGGATATATGTCAAAACGAGAAACCCACTGTCGAAGCACCCCCTTCTCGGTCCTAAATGGCACCCTAAGAATGTTGGAGTGCTTTGTCCCAATGATCGGTTCCAACTCCTGGTTGCATTTTGTTCCACGAGCATCGGGGATAAGTCGTGTGACCTGTTACGTTAAAGAGACACTGTGAAAACCAACTCCTTGAACTGGCATATATTTGCAGGAAGGCACTTGCGCCATGTGTTGAAACTGACCACGAGTATCTGTGGCTTTGCATTAATCCCCTGTTCCTTAATCCTGAGGAGCAACTCCTCTTCCAGGGCCCTCACTTGATCTAAAATATAAACCACCTGTTGTTGTTGCCAAATATTTAGCAGGCTATGTGACAGCGAACATGGATACATGTGAGGATTGATGAGGATATCTACCTGTCCACCGGTATCTGGCAAGCCGAGCACATCCGACTGGCCAAAATAACCATGGGGGGAAAATATCACAACATTGAATATCATTGGAAGCCTACTAAAGAACTTCTCCATGTTCATTGGATCTGGTGCTTGTAGTACTTCCGAGAGCCATCTGATCGTGTCCTTGACTTTCTCCGCCGTATCGCCCCATCCTTTCTCAAGGCCCCACTCCTTGAACCTATCATTAGTTATTGTTATAAACGGTGAAAATGTGCGTGGCATCAGATGGTAGTGAGCGACCTCCTGGATTTGTTCGAGGAAAAGTGAGAAACTACCTCATCTCAAAGTCTTGGAATGGGGTGTCTTTTGGGACTGACGCAAGGGATGCTTCAGCTACAATCAGGGCCATCTGAAGCTTGGGTACAGTGTCAAGTGTTTCATTTATCATGAGATTCTGGAAACGAAGAACATCCTTCAGGTTAGGAATTACATCTGCGCATATAAATTTTTGTGGAGTGCGAATGAGGTTTGCGTACTTCTCCTTGATAATTGAGGGATGCTAGGAAATCCACAAGGGGTTGTGCGCTGTCTGGTGTTCCGTTCAGCTTTGAGGAGAGGTACTTTGAGATGAAATCGACTCCGTTCCCAATAGATGAAGATAAGGTCAGGTGCGGAATGGAAAAGTCAAGAGCTCCGAAGTCCACTTCCAGGGCATTCTCATCTTTTGCCCTGCCAAGACACAGAAAAATTTTGCTCCCGAGCCAGTAAAACATAGAGAGTAGGTGGAGGAAAATGGAAAAAAACATGTACTATGGCTCCACACAGCATGAGGTGAGTGCATATGATATGAAGTCCGAAATCAAGCAGACTACGAACCATTCTTCATCGTATATCATTTCCTTGAACTTCAAGTAATCAGCGGCACTCATGCCATCCACGGACAGAGAGTCAGAACTGACTTTGACATATTCCCAGTTTCCAGGACTCCGTCTCACGGCGAAAGCCATGTGTGGAGGGACGACAAGGGCTTCCTGGGAAAAACGTTCAGGTTGCGATGCCTCAGTTGGGATGAGAGTTAACAATCACATCAACGGAGAACATTAGGAAGGAGAGAGAAAGAGAGGGTCTTAGGTGGGAACGAACGAACCTGAGTGTAACATATGATGTACCCGAGATCGCTGCCCAGGATGCGCTCCCTCTCCGTCTTGGCGTCTATGGCGCTTTCCAATTCATCCATTAAGTGGTGGAGTTTCATTATCCTCCTCCCCTTTTCCATGTACTTGGCGAAGCACCGCTTCATGTGGTACCGGCTCTGGCTGACCGCCTCGGGCATGCTGTCAGCGACCGGCTCCGTCGTCTTCAAGGCGGGGCTTGAATCCATTAGATTTCAAAAGACTCACAATTCCCGCAAGCTTATGTCATTCATTCTCCCAACGTCTCTTGCCATTATATAGAAAACCGCCGAGGCATGGCGCGGCTCATCGGTTAACCAGCCCTATACATTTTCGAATAATCGACACTATGATGGGCCCTGAAAGAGGTGATAGAGGAGGAGAAGGAACATTTCCCTTAAAGTGAGAGAAGAGAAAAAGAAAAGAATCCGACAAATCTTAGCTGATAAAGAAATGTTGGCCAAAGGAGGAGGGTAATTGCTTATTTGGCCTGCCTATCTCTCACAGAAGCGATTGTGAGCATCATTCTTTTCTTTTCGTGACAGTAAGAAAGAAGCAGAAGGGAGAGAGAGAGAGAAAGAGATCAAAGCCAGGTCCTTTTTCTGGCTTGTCTCATCGAAGCCGTCCACCAATCATGGCGGAATCTTTGAGAATTTGGTACTGTTTGTTCCTGATCTTGCTTGTGCACCTTTTGCCATCAAGAGCAAGGAGTGATTAAAAAGAGAGAGTTAAAGACCAAGGAGCTACGTGGGAATATCAAACTGCTAGTGTTCAAAAAACGAAGTTCACTTTATAGTGCAGAGGATCTCCCATGCATTTTTCATCTTTTGGCACTTTATTCGGGTCTTTTCGTACATGGAGCAGATGCCGAGCATCGACGGTGGCACGAATCCTCTCAGGTGTCCTTTCTTAACCAATCCCAGAGGACTCCCCAGCCTGGAGCGCGTCGGGGTTGTGGGATCGTTCCAGATATTCCGAATGAAAGTAGCTTGCTTTCGAAATTGAAAAAGAAAAATGCAATTTTGGTAAAAATACGTTTCGTGATCTTTGACCTAGAGTCTCCCCTTCTCTAAATTGGGGTGTGCTACTTTGATTCAAATCTTAAAATCGTTTGAAGAGTCTCCACCCATCATTTATAGTGTCGATTGAGAACCCAAAATGTAAGGTGTTGGAGGAAGTCAATTAATCACCTAAAGATCGTATAGTTTTCTTTTGGGTCTTGCGACTGGCAAATTTGCCGGCCCCTCTTTGACGTGCATGATTAGTGTCTTTTCAAATACATGCATCGCTCTCAAAGTAAATCCAATGGATGAATCTAATCCATATCAATCAGACATTGCGATGACGGAAAAGCAAAGCAGGAAGAATCCGGTCCAAATCAATGCAGTGGGGATGAATCCGGACCAGCATGCAAAAAGGCAATACGCCTCGTGTATGCAACCAGCGTGTGAGAATACAAAGCAATTAACAAAACGAATCCAATCCCACGAAATCAAAGCACGTGCATGAATCCAATGCCAAAGCGATACACCACGTGTACTAATGACTAACAGGGACAAATCCAATTCTATTGTGATAACATTCAATTTTGGTATCAGCGTGCATTTCCTAGCACCATGCAATCCGTAATAGGTATGCATGTCATATTAGCGTGCACGCTACTAGTAACATGCATTCATAAGACGTGGCCTCGGTCAATGTTCATCGTGTAATTTTATTGCGATACCAAGTAATTCAAAGTCAAGTATACAATTTTAAGGCTGGGTATGATTTCACAGCAACGCGTAATTTCAAGGCAACATGTGATTCAGAGTTACTAGCTAACTTCTTCAAGTCGGCCTCAACATTTACTTTTGCTCCCCTTCTTCTATGGAACAACCTACTTAAAATCTGATTGCCAAACCTTTCCGTATATATGATGTTTATTGTACAACTAAAACTATATTATTTAACCGATGCCGTTGTTTATTTAAAGAAATTATACCAAAATTGATCTTATGGTTAAATTGTGTCGTAAAAAAAGTTCATTTTTTCCCTGTTATGACCTTTGAAAAAAAGAAATATTACAATTTGCATCGAAGTGGTGTCGAACGAATGCTGGAACACATGCGAGTCACTACTAACTAGTGCTTCGACAAGGCTGGGCTCATCAGAACAAGTGCGTAACACAGCAAGGTAGCTTGCTGGTTCGTTAGTGAACTGCAAGGAATCCCAAGAGAGAGTAACTTCGTGAAAGTCCGTGAGTGATCCTTCGAACCGGGAGCTTGCCGACATCGCGGGTGTCGGGATCTGTTGTAGCGAACAGCAACCGGGCAGGAGGAACGACAGCGAATGAGAACCCAAGCCCAAAATCGGCAGAGGACTGCTGCAGCGGTGAAGGGTCTCCGACTTTGGGATGCTGCTGAGGTCACTGGAAATCGTCTAGGCGGCTGCTGGTTGGTCGAGAAGGGCTTCAGGCCGGCAACTGCAACTCGTCGACGAGCATCTGGGTGAACTGTTGCGCGGTGGTGGAGGCTGAGCTTGATGGTTCAGGCGTGAAGAGATAAGAGTTCTGCTTCAAAAATCAAATCCTCCGCAGACTTCATCTTCCAACAAACCAAATTTGTGTGCAAACAAGTGAATAAGAGAGAGATCGTACGCTCCAATCTTTCATCCAAGAGTTCTTCATACCTCTCTCTCTCTTCTTTTTTTTTCTTTCCCCAAATTTGCGTGGAACTCTCAGGATAACTTTCTATATATTCTCTTTTGTCAGGTAAAATTCCATAATTGACCTTTTACTTTTAATCCAGAAATCTCAATCTTTTCTGGCTTATCAGTCATTGAAGCCCACCGCAAGATTTTTTTCTATTTTATATTCAAATGATGCTCTCAATTTGTAATGAGTTTATTGTTTAGCTAAACCACCCAGGAACACAACCGAATACTTCTACCAAGTTTTGTCAATCTCGGTTATTACGACACCACTTTCTGGACTCTCAATATTTTCAATGCCCATGAATTAGTCCCGAATGCTACAAATGCAATGCTTAGTGATTATTTTTATTTAGGGGTCTAACCAATTTCTAATTTTCTTATGCAATAAAGAATTAAATATGGCGGCCAAAATCTAGGTGTTATTGATACTTAAATTTTTGGCAAAATATTTAGAGATTAATTAAATAAAAAATTAGTTTGACCCTTACAAAAACATTGTCATTTTTTTTTTGGTCATAACAACAATATTGTCATTAAATAGCATCTCACATTGGTGTTATCTACATTGACTAAGTTTTATTTCATTTTCCTAGGGGCTCGGGGCCCAGCTCCCTTTTCTTATTTTTCTTTTGCCCCTTCGCCTGGGCCAGGCCCCTTTCCCCTCTAACTTTCTTTTTTAGGATAGTGAGTGTATGGCCTTCGGGAGAGGTCGAAGCCCATCGGATGCTAGTGCCTGGAGATCATATTGACGTGCCGAGTGATCTTTTTAGAAACACATCCCTTGGAGATCCTTTTTTTATCCGAGGATAGTCGGAGAGTATCCATTTGATATGTATGGATACAGCCAACATGGAATTGTTTATCCATTGGAGTTAAGTCTATTTATGGGGCAGGATCCATATTCAACAAGGACTTGAAAGAGAATTATAATTCATCACTCATTTCGAATGAGAAGGTGAGAAGATGGGTAGTATTGATTTAAGTATTTGAACTGAGATTCTCCTCTTTCTTATTCTTCATATCAACAAGTTGTGGATGGGATATTAAACTAGACTTCCGGACAAATAGCAACCACATTTAATTACGAAAGAAGTCGAATTCGATATCACATCAAAAGATTTTTTTTTTTTTTGGTAAAGACCCATCAAAAGATGTTTGCAGCTTCTTAAGAGAGAAAAATAACAAAGATGAGAATCTTAGCTTTGAATAAATACACTAATACTTAAATCAACCAACTACCCATCTTGGCACTCCAAGGTTATATTTTACAGATGATCATGTGGTTGGATAGCCTATGGTTTGGTAAATATGTTGTAGTATAATTATGAAGATAATGATGCATAATAAATAAAAAAAAAACCTCTTTCCAGGCTACCAATTTGTCGAAATTAAATTGGTATCCTCTCATGTGTGTTTTTTATTTTATTTTATTTTTTTCAACTCTCAAAAACAATTGAGTGCATTTTGGCCAATCCAAATCAATTAATTGGTGGAAAATATACATGATCCCAACTTATCTTAAAATTTTGATTTGAAAAAAAACTTGTCTTAAATTGAACAAGTACACATGTCGATTGCTCACTCTCTGATAGTATGTTGGCAAAGACTTACCACTAAAAGATTTTGGTCCTTTACACAATAGCATATTACAATTGCAACTTACTGCCGCTAGTCACACTTAGCAAAGGTTCCTTTGGACTTTATGCCGGTGGGGGTATATGCCATTTTTACCACAAAGTTCTGGACAAGCAATGTCTAAAACAGCATATAAGCTGATGGGAAGCGCTCTAATTTCTTTAATGGTAAGTGACAGAACCACTGTATAGCTCACACTACAAAAAGCAAATTTTTCACAAATGGGAAACAGCTAGAACACTCGCCAAAACTCAAACGTTTCCTAAGCTGCACTGTTCTACCTGAATTTAGAACAAACAGAGCTTCCAGTCCCTGGAGAAACTAATATTTCAACGGGTCAAGGATCCTTCATGAAACGGCAAAGACTCTTGGATGTATTATCCAATGGAAGAGTGGCAAATGGTGGGGGACAAAACGAAAGCTGCACCGGAAGCTTTCCTTGTTTTGACCTATTCTCTGCAATGCCCAAGAATATGGAGAAAATCAATCTTTTTTGTCTATCTCAAATCTTTTTCCTGTTTTGTCCTTATGATATCCCGTCGTTGTGATATCTTCGGTACTGATCTTTCTAATTTGATTTCCAGCCCACTCAAGGCACATCTTTTACTTTTCATCATGTAATGTACTTTTCATGCTCACTTTAGCAAATCTCTTGTCATAGCAAACCGCAGCTCTAACTCTTATCGATATTTTGGTAAATGGGCTGAATTGCTAAAATGATGAACAAACATTTGCATCTAGATTATAAAAAAGAAAAATTAAATGCATAGGAATTTATGTTCCTCGATTGCACATAGCTGCATCCAAACTTACTAGCACTAGGATAGAGAGATTTTCTAGTTGAGAAGAACCAAGTCTTGCATCTAAGTTTCACAGGCTGAATTTTTAAGTTGATGAAAGAAAAAGTTGATGGAGCAAATTCCTGCATAAAAGTTCTACAAAAATCAAATACTTAAAATAATTTATTCCATAATTGTGCATACTTTGCATATAAGATTATTAGCTGATGTTTGATGAATAAATGATATCAAAGGATTATTTGAAAATTTTGTTGTCGTTTATAACTAAATGCATAATTGGTGATGACTTGCATGATAAACACATAATTATAGATAACGTCGGACTTTAAGTTGGTTCAATGTATAATGGTGAGTCTCCATCAATACATTTGATTATGTTGACCACACGACTAGCAGGTGTTTCCAAGCCTAATAAATATTTGTTGTGCACTGAAAGGTACTTTTAAGGAATGTGAATATCACGGTTGAAATTTCGAATGGTTTCTAGAATTAAATGAGAGGTATAATCACTCTAAGAGCTTTTCCAATAATAAGATGGAGATCAAGTCAAGATTGAATCTCTAATACAATGGGGAGCCTATCAATTGGTAAATATATTGTAGTAAAAAAATTACTTTAAATGCTTTAGTCAAAGAGGAGAACTGTCAACCTTTTGAAATTTTGGAAATTAAACTGGTATAACAATTGAGGGCATTTTGGCCTATCCGAATCTAACTAATTAGTAGTAAATATACATGATCCCCCAATATTTCTTAAATTGAACAAGTACACATGTTGATTGCTCATTCTTTAATGATATGTTGGCAAAGACATTTACCATCGCCATTGAAAGGTTTCGCTCCTTTATACTATTACCATTTGCAGCTTACATCTTAAATCACTAATTTGTTTAACAAATGGGATGACGTTCTCATCCAATCTACAAAAAATCAAAGAAAGTGAATCTAAGGGTGCGTTTGGTTCGCGGAATACATTTTCATGGAAAACATTTTCCTCATTTTCTGGCGTTTGGGTCGCTCAGGAAAATGAGTCAACGGAAAACGTTTTCCTAGTCAACGGAAAACGTTTTCCTAACAAAGCTTAAATTCAGGAAAATGATTTCCCCTTTGAAAGGACCGGAAAACGTTTTCCGAATCTACCAAAGCTTAGATTTGATGCTTGGTTTACAAATAATTATTCTTATAAAAATATATTTTTTTAAAAAATTGAATTTGAATTTTTTATTTTTTAAAAAAATTAAAATTGGGAAAAAATTTTAAAAATAAAAATAAAAAATTCGAATTTGCTTATTTTTCTTTTTCTTTTCTTCCTTTTTCTTTTTGCTTCTTCTTCACCCATCACCGGCCACAAGGACGGCCAGTGAGCTCTGCTCTCACCAAATCGAGCGATCTCATGGCCATCGACAACAAGGCTTGAGCTTGCCCGAGGCCGATGAGCCTCAAGCCTCGCTAAATCGAGTGAGCTCGTGGCCTCTAGTGATGAGGCTCAAGTCTTGCCAGATTGGGCGAGCTCGCAACCTCTAGCGGGCAGCTGGCGAGCTCGCTACCTCTAGCAACAGCTGGAGCTCACCCCTTAGAAGGCTACCAAATTTTTTTTTTCCTGTGAAATTATTTTTTAATGGGATCCAAACGGCAGAAAACATTTTCAATTATGCATCACCAAACAAAGGAAAACAAACCATATTCTTGGAAAATGCTTTCCTGGAAAACATTTTCCTTTATCATTGAGTTTTCCGTGAAACAAACGCACCCTAAATGAAGAAAGTTCTTGACTTTCTTTTTGAAGTACGGTTATCATATTCTTTTCATAAAAAATTCTATATGATAAATTTGCCTAAATCACCTAGAACATTAATAATAATGGAGATGAAATTCATCAGACACGCAATAATCAATTAGGTGGAGTTTTTGTTCGCCAACACCATGGATCCCAAGTTTGCAAATTAAAAATAAAAAAGGCTAATAATGTTCACTGATAATCAAATTGTTGGATTGGGCTGCATTACGGTATTATTGTAGTATCAAATATGTGTCCAGCCGAAATTTTAAACTTCAATTTAAAAATCCAAATATGACACGATATTAAATATCACGTGACATAATATGTTCGAGAAATTCACTCTCATATTTGAACAAGTAAGAACAATTTTTAAACATACACAAATTGAAGTGCGTAAAAGCATATTTTATGATGCAAACAATATATTAGCATATCCAATAAATGTACGTATTTGAATTTATGTTTCAATTATTCAATAGACGAAGGAAGTTGATCCACGCACACAACATGTATCATCCATTTATGACAGGATCGCCTGGTGAAAATGTAAATCGAAAAGGTTCAGCACTCCATTTTCCTGATACAGAATATAAGCATCTTGACAATACCATGATCCTCCTTGTTTCTCCTCCCTTCCCCTTCTCTCTCTACGCCCCGCAACGGCCCTTTTCCGATTCTGACTTCTAACCTGCAATTGCGAATACATAGCTGTACAGGGCGCAGGCTTACTCTGCCTCATTTTGCTCGAGTGTTTTCGACAGACCATTAGTTAGAAAAATATATAAATATTAGAGAGATAGAGAGCATGTATTATCTGCATCTACTTGTTCGTAGTGGTATGAATGACCTCAGCTGGAAATTTATAAATGTTCGAAGCATGAAACTAGATAATGTCTTGTAAGAAAAATCATGATCGGAGATATGAGCAGAAATACTCGATAAAGCATTCAGAGAAAACTTAGATGCATAATAAAGCTTTTATCAAAGTCGTTGATCAGCACCATCATTTGTCTACGTGCGAAGAAGAAAATCTATTTACTATTTTAAATATTTCAATTTATAGGTTTTTTTTAACATTTTTTATTTTATTTACTATTTTAAATTTAATTTGAAGTTTTAATCCAATTAGGTGTGGGTTTTCCTAGAATATTAATAGGTTTTAGTAATATGGGTTGGGTCGGGTATGGGTCACTTGATTTACACTACATAAATATGGGTCAATAGAGGTTAAATGAGTTAAATATGGGTCGACCCATTTTTGACCCGACCCGACCCACCAATATGACGGATCTAATGTTAGGTTAGATTTTTAGATAATTTGGCATGTTAGATAGATTTTATTCATTAGTATAGATCAAAACGTTAGGATAATATCTATCTAAGTTAAGATAATTATACGATAAAAGTAGGATTAAATTTAGATTATTTCCTAATATAAATGGATAATATTCTATCCTAGACAGTTTATTTTCATTAATAAATAATGTGCTCTCTCTTCTTTAGATTAGAGGATGGATATAAAGGAGAGTAAGTAATAAGTAAGATCAATGTTGGTTCAATGTATAATGGTGAGTCTCCATCAATCCATTTGATTATGTTGACCACACGACTAGCAGGTGTTTCCAAGCCTAATAAATATTTGTTGTGCACTGAAAGGTACTTTTAAGGAATGAGTGAGTATGACGGTCGAAATTTCGAATGGATTCTAGAATTAAATGAGAGGTATAATCACTCTAAGAGCTTTCCCAAGAAGAAGATGGAGATCAAGTCAAGATTGAATCTCTAATACAATGGGGAGCCTATCAATTGGTAAATATATTGTAGTAAAAAAATTACTTTAAATGCTATAGTCAAAGAGGAGAACTGTCAACCTTTTGAAATTTTGGAAATTAAACTAGTATAATAATTGAGGGCATTTTGGCCTATCCGAATCTACCTAATTGGTAGTAAATATACATGATCCCCCAATATTTCTTAAATTGAACAAGTACATATGTTGATTGCTCATTCTTTAATGGTATGTTGGCAAAGACACTTACCATCGCCATTGAAAGGTTTCGCTCCTTTATACTATTACCATTTGTAGCTTACATCTTAAATCACTAATTTGTTTAACAAATGGGATGACGTTCTCATCCAATCTACAAAAAATCAAAGAAAGTGAATCTAAATGAAAAAAGTTCTTGACTTTCTTTTTGAAGTACGGTTATCATATTCTTTTCATAAAAAATTATATATGATAAATTTGCCTAAATCACCTAGAACATTAATAATAATGGAGATGAAATTCATTAGACACGCAATAATCAATTAGGTGGAGTTTTTGTTCGTCAACACCATGGATCCCAAGTTTACAAATTAAAAATAAAAAAGGCTAATAATGTTCACTGATAATCAAATTGGTGGATTGGGCTGCATTTCGGTATTATTGTAGTATCGAATATGTGTCCAGCCGAAATTTTAAACTTCAATTTAAAAATCCAAATATGACACGATATTAAATATCACGTGACATAATATGTTCGAGAAATTCACTCTCATATTTGAACAAGTAAGAACAATTTTTAAACATACACAAATTGAAGTGTGTAAAGAACCCAGGTAAAGAATCATATCTGACATTATTAACAATCACCGTTGATCTGAATGAAGGTTCATGTGAAGGACCTTCTTTTATGGTCTCATAGACTGGAGTTGGTTGTCCCACTTTTTGTGCATACTCTTGCAACCAACTCCTGAAGACGTAGCAATTTGAGACACCTGCATCTTATCCAAAAACACATCATTAATGATTAAATGAAGTTGGAAATTCGGAAATATCAAAAAAGGCAATTAAAAGTGGAAATGCCCACCATAGTGTACATGGGCACCGAGAGAGAGAGAGAGAGAGAGTCTAAGCACTGCACTATAGGGAAGAGGAGAAGATTGATATCCATCTTTAGAACTTTAAGTAAAACAAGAAAAGGAGGATTCCTTCTTCGAGGTTTACCACTTCGAGAAACAAGCATGCACAGAAATTTCAATGAAAGATCAGAACCAAAAAATATTACACCCGGGGATGCATAGAAATTTCAACGAAAGATCAGAACCAAAAAATACCACACCCGGGGATGAAATTAGTGGGCAAAGCCAGAGTAGACGCCATAGCCGGAGCCGGAGCCGGAGCCGAAAGAGGAGGCTTGAGGCCAGGGAACTGGCAAAGGTCACTCATTCCGCCTCCCTTCTCTCTGCCGTGCTCGGCGGAGTCGAACGGCGGGCGACGGCGGCGATCGGCGGAGGAGCTTCGGGGCCGGCGAAGGCTTAGGGCACCTGAGGGGAGAGGCTTTTGGGGAGCTGAACTGCAGGGGAATCGAGCTGAACTGACAAGAAACGATTTCTACTAGATGTGGTGGGAGTGTTTTTTGAGGTGTGTATCGGCGCATTTTATGAATACCAAAAACGGCACTAGCCTGTAGTTAAGCAGCTAACCAACGAAAAGTTGCAATTTTTTTTTGTGGTCAGAGAAAAATTGCAATTTCAAACCACTAACTTTCACTAACTTTTTTCCTGGGCCACGTATATATAATTAGCGCACTGCTTTCACATCAAAATTTTCCATGCGAGAAGTCGTCTTTAGGTTGACGTACCTTATTTTTGTTGACATACCTGATGTGTATCTTATCATTTGACATGTTCTATCGCATGTAGCCTTTTTTTAAACAAGAATACCTAAATTTTAAATACTAATAATCTAATTAAATACCAATGCTTACTTTAAAAGATTCATTATGTTGGCACGGTATAAATTTGCTTTCTTACTTAAATCCGTAGTGGATTTTCCAAAGGCATCGATTTCTACTTTTCTCTGATCAAATTATCTAGATACATGACTCTTTTATAAAGGAATGCTAAGAGCAACATGTCATCCCATTTGTAAATCGAATGAGAATATCAAAAAACTTTTTTTTTTCTAGATTCACTTTGCTTGATTTCTTGTAAATCGGATGAGAATGTCATCCCGTTTGTTAAACAAAGGGAAAAGCTTAGCTGACCATCACTCAGTCATCTAAAATGGAAATCAGTTGACTTTTTCAATCAGTTTCCATCCTTTACCCATTTTTTTTTAATTGTTTTCTTATGCCTCTAGAACGTGGGCATAAGCTGCCTCAAGAGCAACGTGGGGTTATTCTCCTAGATCGACATAAGACACCTGTTAAGTTCGAACACTGTCGAAGTGGAAATTGAGCTGTGGAAGAAGATCATGTACGATGTGACGGCCCGAGCGCCTCGGTCCTCGGACTTACGCAAGGAAGGGGTCACTCTCTTGTCCCACATCGCCTAGGAAGGGAGTCTTGGACTATCTTATAAGGCTTGGGTCCCTCTAACTGTACATACGCGTTTTCTTGGAGTAGTATGGGCTACCCTGAGAGGAACAAAACCGTGAGAACTTAGTGTTCAAAATGGATAATATGTGTACAGTGGAGACTCGGGATGTTACAAGTGGTATCAGAGCTGATTCCCAACCGCGTGTGGGGCCACAGCAAGAATGTTGTTCTGGCCACAGCGAGGACGCTCTTTTGTTAAGAGGTGGAGAGTGTGACGGCCCGAGTGCCTTGGGCTGCCCTGAGAGGAACAAAACCATGAGGATACAAGTGGTATCAGAGCCGACTCCCGACCGCGTGTGGGGCCATAGCGATGACGCTCTTTTGTTAAGAGGTGGAGAGTGTGACGGCCCGAGCGCCTTGGGCTGCCCTGAGAGGAACAAAACCGTGAGGATACAAGTGGTATCAGAGCCGACTCCCGACTGCATGTGGGGCCACAGCGAGGACGCTCTTCTGTTAAGAGGTGGAGAGTGTGACGGCCCGAGCGCCTTGGGCTGCCCTGAGAGGAACAAAACCGTGAGGATATAAGTGGTATCAGAGCCGACTCTTGACCGCGTGTGGGGCCACAGTAAGAATGCTGTTCTGGCCATAGCGAGGACGCTCTTCTGTTAAGAGGTGGAGAGTGTGACGAACCGTGAGGACTTAGTGTCCAAAGCGGACAATATGTGTACAATGGAGACCCGAGATGTTACATACGACGTTAACCTGGACATCTCGCTGGGTCGTTGTGCCACTGCAGTGAGCTGGGATGGTTCCAAGTGTGCTTTGCGAACATGACCAAAGAAACCCTCGAGATCGCCATTTGGCCCATTAAGGCATTCGTCGAATTTGCCTCCAGAGGCCGTGATGAAGCCATTAGTGGTCACAGGTGCGACAAGGCCATTGTCACAAGGGAGAAATACTGTTAGTATTGTCTTTATTAAACTCTATACTTTAAAGCTTAAGAACTTTCTTACTAATAATTCTAGTTAACATGATGTAATTTTTTAATATATTTGTTATCAGCTTGATAGTAGTTTGCTAAATTGATGCACATGAACTTTCTTGCAGAAGAAAACAACCCCTGATCACTTGACGTATATTGACTCTCTTGTAAATTTGAATCACATGGTATGGTATTTTCGAATTATTTTTCAATAATTATGTAGAATTATTTGGAATTGTTTCCATAATATCTTTCTAAATTCTATCAATTCTTTCAAGGGTTGTACTAGTGGATTCAATAAGGCGTATGAAAATAGTTCTGACCCATGTGATGGATTTTGAGAGGAAAGACAAGATCATCATGTCTACTTTCATCTTATTCGAACACTCAACATATCCTTCTCTTAAACCACCTAAAAGAGAAGGAGAAACGAAAACACTAAAGACATATAGCAAAGCAGAAACGAAAACAGTTAAGAAAGATAGCAAAGCAGAAACAGAAACACAAAAACACTAAAGAAAGATAGCAAAGCAGGAGCTTCTCCGTCTCTCTAGCCTCTCTAGCAACCCTAAACTCTCTTTTGTGCCCGGATATTTCCCAATCTGTGAACTTCAAGTGGCCACAGGCCAATGCAACGGATATTTGTGAACTTCAGGACCTAAACTTGAAGGTTTCTTGCAACATGCAACCTCATCGGGATCCTTGTAACAGTAAGAGAAAAAGATACCTTCACGTTCACACTACATGTGCATCAATGGCCAGTCAGGGAATGCTATAACACCTACGGGAATAGGATATTCGCCATTTTCCTTTTGCTTTCATCTTCTTCCATTGAATAATACACCCACACAGAGCATTGAATTGATTAGACAATAATAGGCGATTCTCTGCAACCCAGGTTGCGGTACCTTCAGGTTTTTAGTCCTTACAAAGACCCAACTTTTGCCCTTTTCCTTTTGTTTTCATCTTCTTCGCCATCATCGGGCTTTTGGGTTTGATCCTGACTAGTCCTGTTGAACTGACTGTCATTTTGGGACCTTGAATTAGCACTACTTTCCCTGGAAAATGGTTTTCATGCCTGCCTCACTCAAACTGCCAACAGGACGTGATCAATTTTTTTTTTTTGTTTATTTTAAAAGGGTCACTTTCACTATGATACTTTTACATATTGATCTTTTTTTCTTATCAAGTGAAGTTCCTAATAATAAGAATAATAATTGATAGAGGCGGTACTGTCTAAATTTCAAGAATCATATATGGAAAATTATTTATTGTGAAATTACGAATGAATTGAATGTGTCTGAATATTTAACATAAAATGACAAATCAAGTTGATGTTCAACATTAGTGTTGTGTATGAAAAAGAGCTAACACTCGAATTTGGTCTATTCTACATTTGTCATCCATCATCTCCTACACAAAATTATGCAAGGCATTAGGCACTCCATCCATCACATCCCACTTAGACATTAGTAGTGTTTAGAGTTACCTTATTTGCATCAAGCATGTAGTAGAAAGGCAAGAAAAGAGCATCGATTAAGGTAGATATTTCGAAGAAATCAAATCAAGAAGTAAGGCAAGAGGTTTTAAAAAGAGAGATGGTATCTTTTGTAATGTATTTATCTTCTCTCTGCATTTGATATTCCTCTTGCCAATCTGCCGTATATTTGGCACATGATTGCATATTTCCTTTTAAAAGAATAAATTTATTGTCCAATAAAAATCTTGAAGAGTACACCATATAATGGAAATAGATATTCTATCGAAAAACTGACTAAGGCAATTTACTTTTCTAAACTCATCCATATATCACCTTGAAAAAAGCGAACATTTGAAATGCATATAATATAAGCACCCGAATGATTTTAATAGCATAAATTGAATACGATAATATAAAATATTTTGGCCTCTCTACGCGCAAGATGCATCTCATCAATCTTTGATTATAATCGAGTGTTAATTACTCAAAAAGGCTCGATTGAGTGGTCGATCCATGACATTACTCGATTTGTCCGAAGTTTTGTTCCATGATTTTATCTATTTAAATATCGATTATACCAGCCCTGAAAATGAAACTTTGTCGGGCCGTGGCGCCCGATTGAGTCACTCATTCGATTAGGTAACTAATGGTCAGAGTGAATGACCAATTCGAGTTTAACACAAATTTGTTTCACATATCATGGAGTCGAAAACCGTCAAAAATATCTCCTCCTTATTTGCCTTTGATTCTCTGCCCCTCCGGCCAATTTCAGGATGCACCCTCCTCTCTCTTTACTCTCTGTACTACTCTGTTTTTCTCCCCAGCTTTAGAGAAATCGCCATCGTCAGAGCTCTGCACCTCCTCTCTCCTTCTGAGCATTTTCCTCATTTGATATTTTCCCATGCTCAAGGGCAAGGCATTGATTGCAGCAGAACAGGTTGATAAACAAGCAAAGCTTCTGGGGCTGCTTTCGTTTACTGCCGCCCGTCAGTTGCTGCTGCTCTTCCTTTGAATAATTCGACCGTACAGAGTATCGCATCGATTCGGCAAATGCAAACCTGATCGGAAAACACCATCTCCAGCGATACAGCTTTCGTTCTTACCTCGTGACCCCGTCGGCAATCATAGAATGCGTAACTAAACATGACAATAAACTAATTTTGTGCGGAAGAATTACCAAATCGATTTAGGCATCACATAAAACTCAAAACAATACGAAGAGGAAAGGGCAAAAGAGATTCTCAGTCTTAGGTCGAATGAAGATGCGGCATTAAGTAATTGTTTTCTTCATGGATGTGTTTGCTATTAACAGAAAAGTACTTATAAAGAGCAATCGTTTGTCATACGACAATCGTGTGAATGACCTTCGAAAGTTATAAATGTTAAAAAGCATGAAACTAGACAATGTCTTCTAAGCAAAATTATTATGGAGATACGAGCAACCCGATAAGTATAGATGGAGAACTTACTGCATGCACGATAAATCTTCTATCAAAGTCGTTGATTAGCACTTCTGTTATCGCCTTAATAAGACGAGGGACTGTCTAAGGCATCATTTGTGGACGTGCAAAGAAGAAAATCAACTACCGAGGCAAGAAAGAACAAATCAAAGTAAAGAGCAAAGAGGACAAAGATAGTCCGATTAAACATGAATGTAACCTTGTCCCGCGACAAGGAAAAGCATCGACACAGGTTCCTCTCAGGAACCCGAGCAGAAGCACCCTAGCAAAAGCACCAACGTACCAAAAAGGCGACCTGAGCAAAAGCAACCTGGCAAAATGCACCAGACAAATGATATTCTGCATATAACAAATCCGCATCATGCCCATTCGCTGCCATGCAATGAAGTACAGAGACGGGTAAAGTCCGAAATTTCCGACTTTTCAAGACTAATGCAGTTAATTAAATTGGTTGATTGCTACGTAACAACACCGTGAATGCAAAATTGAATCAAGTGAAGTACTTAAGTGACACGGTACGGCTATTATATGTCCGTGATTGCTCGGATCATAATTCAATGACTCAATATCTCTCTTTTTCCCTTATTATATATATCTTATTCTTACTCAACTCACAAATATTTAGAACTTGCACTCGTTAAAAAAACTAAATGCACCGATCCCATTTTCTAAATTAGAGATTTACAATGTATGGGCTCCGAATAGAATAGTTTTATTTGCAGATTCAAAAGTAAGTTCTTCCAAATGGTAATCAATTTACACCTAGTTTCATCCTATGAGATTTTACATTTTTATGATTGTTGATGTTAAGTTCTTTCAATCTTATATTTCGACACTTCGCAGAATTCTAGTAGGTGATTTAGGATGCATGTTTTTCGAATAAATAGTGTTGTTTGCAAATTTGAAAGTTCTTATCTTTTGACGATGCCCATAATTGTTGGAACGCGAGGGCATAGAGCTCAGTTAGCATTGCCCGGCCTATTTTCACCAGAACGGATATTCAGACGGTTTGTTAGACTGACAACATATGCAAACCTCTGCGCAAATTCCCATTCCCATTCCAAGCCAACTGTGTCCAATATATATTGGCAGACGTAGACACCTGTTAAGGGAAAATGAGGGAACAAATTTGTAGGAAAAAAAACGTGGGTCTAAAAGTGTGCTGGCATGACCAAAACTAAGGCAGTTTATGGAGTGCATGAACTTTAAATCGAATTGATAAGACCCAAAAAAAAAAAACTTTAAATCGAATCGTGACTCGAATTGAGCATAATTTAAATCAAATATTTGATTCAATTCGATTTTTTGGTTTTATTTTTTAATATTAAAATGAAATTTAATAAAAAATGAGAGAGATTGTGTAAATTGTAATATTAAGAAGATGAACGGTTTTCGGCTTGATTCGGTTACTGAAACTTTCTGAACTGGTGTAAAAAATGATTATTTTTTATTATCCAAATCAAACAATAAATACAGAAAAATTCGATTCTAGTCTCTATTCATTTTTCCAGTTTAGTTTTGAAGCCCCTAACTATAATTATCTTAAACCTTAATTACTGTTATGATTTCCCCGTGGTGACACACATGAATTAATATTTAGCCTATTGATATGTTAGTTATTAGAATTTTAATCTTTAGATTCTACATTATTAAATATCTTGAGATTTTTCTCTATGTAATATATGTGATGTAGAATATTACTCATTCAATTCAAGTTATCTCGGACTTGATTGGAAATACCGGCAAAAAAAGGGGCAACGGTGAAATGCTCAAGAAATTTAAAGAATGCAAGAATATTAGTTAGAAGGTTAATGCAATATACGAGATCTTGCTCATCCACCATATACTTTTTTCCATTAAAGTTGTATAGATTTTTTTAAAACGAAAAATGGATTAAAGAATAGTAGAGTGACAGTCTCCCACAAGCACTAGAAACGGTACATAGATTTTGAAATGAAGATTTGTTTGACAGTAATTATGCCACCTAAGATATGTTTGATAGTATTATGATACATAGATTTGTTTGTAATGTCTAATCCATATTACTTCAGATAAACATTGTGCGTGCCAAATAACATTGATTTATCCAAAATTGGCCCTCCAAGTGAAAGATGGGACTTTAATTAAATTAGTTTCTTTTTATAGCTATCAAAGTGCCCGTATTTCTCCATAACTTCATCAACAATTTTTTGTCACCTTATTGTAAAATACTGAATTTTTTGCTATGGCTTTTGAGTAATAATGGTATTATCTTAGGAAATTCATCATGCCGAAACAATAAAATGTGATTTAAAAAAAAATACAAAACACCCGACATCAATCAATACCGTAATATTTCAATTAACAATTTGAGATTCCACCAATGCTCATGATAACCAATCGAACTTAGATCGATTCTAAATCCACAAATTTACAATGTTTTCATTGATTTTGGACAAAATGAAAGAGTATGACCAGAGTTTAAAAAAGGAAGAAAAAATTAAAAAACGGAGCATGTCCTCTTTTGTTTCGTTTTGGCTTTTTTTCACAATGCAAAAGGCCTCTTTGTCCTTTACATTCCCTTCTGCTCAGTTCTGCGTTGGCCTCTCTCTCTCCCCCCCTTCTTCCTCGTCTTCTCCTCCTGCAGAGCCAACTTTGCTCTCCTCCTCCTCCCTCCTTCGGACCCTTCTCTCTCTCCCCACCTCCTCCGCTCCTCTCTTGCCTCTCTTCACGTTTCACCGCATCTCTCCTTCGATGCCGACTGACGAAACGCTGTTCTCGATGCCCCAGGAAGAGCTCCGAACCCACGCCCGTAACTTGAGGGCTTCCATCGGTGTCCTATGGCGACGAATCTGGGACGTCGTGTGCCTGTACGTCGTGGTGCTCGTGTGCACGCTGGTGAACACGTCTATGTCCAAGCTGCACTGCTCGGACGCTTGGATGGCGATGACGTTGATGCTCATGGCCGCCGGCTTCTACCTCTTCTGCTTCGTCAAGCTGATGCTGCGCCTCATGCGGAGGTACGCGGAGCTGGAGGCTGTGGAGGGCCAGTTGAGGCGGCCATTGGCGGGCCTACAGGGCGGCAGGAGGAGGGGAGGCCGTGGTAGGCGCGCCCTGTACGCCACCCTCGCCGTGGGCTACTTCGTCCTTCTCGCCGTCGTCGTTGCCGGGCTTTCTTGGTTGATAGCTTGTCGTGACCGTTGATGCGAGTGTAAAAAATGCCTAGCACAAGCATCACTGTCATCTCAAAAAAAAAAAAGAAAAAAAAAAGAATAGATCTGTAATGTCTTTAGCTTGGTCAGGGAAGATGATGAACATGTTTTGCTTTCAATCAAACGACGATGCGGATGCGTTTTTATGTTTCGATTTCAGTGAAACGCAGCTTCTTATTTTCATGGAAGATGATCGAGATTGGGTTTCTTTATGTTTTGCTTTCAATTGAAAATGGCTTCTTCATCGCAATTGACATGATTTATTCTTGTTAAGGAAGATTTGACTGCTGAAGGGCGAGAACGGGGCACTTCTCAATGACTGAGAAGGTTTTTTTTTTTTTTTTTTTTGGGTGTAATTTGTGGAAATGGGCTCGTGGCAAGCATAAGAGGTTTAGGACACCGGCTAAATCAGAACGTCGAGAACTGAGGGACGGCCAACATCCACTAAATTGATACGAAGAAATTGACCCTTTTCACCTAAAATAGTCCCCCAATTCAAAAAATTGTACGCAGCAACTGCTATTAGTAAATGATACATTTAAAGCCACTTTTTTGTCCGCTTTTTTTCACAAGGCGGAAATATAAGCTTGGTTTGCCGGGGTCTGACTTTCAAATCAGAAGAAAACCTTACTTTCTAAAGGCAAGTAAATCGAAATATCCGTATTCAATTATAACTCTAAAGATATTGATGAACAAGATTCATTTCCATTGTTAAAAAAGTTGATAGCTCGAAACAAAGCTCAACCAAAAGGAACCAAAGACTAATTATACAAGAACACAATTTTTAACTCTTTCAATGCAGCTGCGTGCGTTATTTTAATGCATCTGTTAATGGAGAACTTAATGCACGCATGATAAATCTTGTATCAAAGCTGTTGATAAGCACTTCTCTTATTGCCTTAATAAGACGAGGGACTGTCTAAGGCATCATTCGTCGACGTGCGAAGACGAAAATCAATTACCAAGGCAAGAACAAATCAAAGCACAGAGCGAGGAGGACAAAGATAGTTTAATCAAACTTGAATAAAATCTTATCCTGCAATGAGGAAAAGCGTCGTTCCTCTCAGGAACCCGAGCAAAAAGAACCCTGGCAAAAGCACCATTGTACCAGAAAGCCAACCAAGAGCAAAAGCACCCTGACAAAATGCACCGAATGCACCGGACAAATAATATTCCGTATAAAACAAATCCCTATCATGCCAAATTTGTTGCCACGAGATGAAGTACAGAGACAAATAAGTCCGAATTCCCAACTTTTCAAAACCGAGAGCACAAAATTGAATCGAGCAAGTGAAGTACCGAGGTGAACTAGCTCAGCTCTTATATACATGAAATTGCTCAGATCATAACTCAATGACTTCATATACCTATCCATCCCTTTTCATATTCATCTAAATCTTTTTCAACTAACAAATATCTAAGAATTTCACTCGTTACCAATCCTAATGCGCTGATCCCATTTTCTAATTAGAGATTTACAATGCATGGGCTCCAAACAAAATCGTTGTGCTTATAGATTGAAGTTAAGATCTTCTAAATAGTCACCATTTTACACCTAGCTCCATACATTGAGATCTTACATTTTTATGATCATTCATCTTAAGTTCTATCGATCTTGTAGTTCAACACTGCGCAGAATCCCAATCAGTGATTTTCAATGCATGTTTTACAAATAAGTAAGTGTTGCTTGCAAATTTAAAAGCTGATATCTTCCGAAGATGGCCACCATTTTACACCTAGCTCAAAATTTCGGATACCGCGTCCTGGGCTATTACACCAACTCAATTAATCATTTTTTTTGTCAAATCAATTGATCACATTGATCATTGATTAGGGCATCCAAATCGTTGTTGTCATAGTCATAACAATGTTCCTTAATATTCATTTATGATGAGAATGGAAATGGCGCGCGCATGCATAGGCACGCTAGCATTGCCCAACTAATTTTTCATCAGAACGGATGGATGTTCAAACGTCCTTTAGATTGACAATACATGCAAACCTCTGCGGAAATTCCCGTTCCAGGCCAACTGTGTCCGAGAAATGTTGGCAGACGGAGACACCCGTTGGAGGGAAAATGAGGGAACAAATTGGAAGAATGAAAAAAAAAAAAAAGTGGGTTTAAGTGTACTGGTGCGAATGAAACTACGGGTGTTTAGTGTTCGGGTTTTCGGGAGATTTGAATCTAACCGAACCATTTGAGTGTGTATTAGCTTTAAGTGAAATCATGGCTCTAACAGAATATAGTCCAAATCAAAAACTTGATTCAGTTGGTTTTTTTTTTTTTTTTTTAAATACTAAGAATATATTTAATGATAAATGAGAGAGATTGTGTTAATTATAATATTAAGAAGAGGGGCAATTTTTAATTCCAACTGAAAGTATCTAAACCGGAAAAAAAATGGTTTTTTTTTTTATTATCCGAATGAACAAAAATTCAGTTTGATTTTAATTTCTATGTGTCTGTCATTAGAATTTCAATATTTAGATTTTACATTATTAATTATATTAAAATTGTCTTTATTTGCTATATGTAATGTAGAATATTATTCATTCCATTCAAGTTATCTCTGACTTAATTTAAAATACCAGAAAAAAAAGGGTAACGATGAAATGTTGAAGATACCATTGCCCTAAACTAATTCATCTAGCAACTCTAATTGATCTTGATATTGATTCTGATTGATACTGATTAGTCTATCAATAGAAAACTAGAATTTTGTGTATTAGGAGATCATTTCCTTTATTCTGTGTACCCTTTTTTTCCTTAGTTAGTTTGATCCCATGTATTATAAATAGGACCCTGTTATATACACTGTTAATCAATGAAAGCAATACAGAATACTTTCTTCCAATATTTTTCCTTTTACTCATTTTTCTTACATGATATCAAAGCATACTTTTTAGCTTCTACATATCGATCCTTTTTTGTCCAAGCCTCAAAACTTTTTCCATCGCTTTTTTCTATCCCTTCTTCCATCTTTGACCTTCTTCACACAAAACCTGTGAAGAGTATTTTTGCTCATACCATTTTCACAAAAGGAAAAACCATGCCCAAAAATCAAACTTCAAAGTCCGAAATGACCGAGGACTTAGAATTTCCTTCCAACAATCAAAGAATGGAAAACTTACCCTTAGATTCAATCATCCCCAATGGATGAAAACCATGCTGTAGAAGGGGGCAAATAATGGCCCGATGAAGGGCTTAGGGCCAAATCAACCCAATGTAGGGCATTTTTTAGGGACCATATGTGCAATGGATTCATATTCAAGTCATGGTTCATTCTTTCTTTTCTATTGTCACTCTTTGTGATTGGCCCCTTGATCATATAGATGATCATAATGCATTTCTTCATGATGATCTCAAAGAGGAAATTTACATGGATTTTCCACTAGGTTTATGCAGAAAGGGGGAGAATAGTAATTCCCTATACGGACTCAAATAGGCTTCTCCTCAATGGTATGCCAAATTTACCAATGCACTTACAGCTGCCAAATTTAGACAATCCAAACAAGACTATGCCTTATTCACATGGAGTCAAGGTACATTGTCAATTTACTTGATTATATACGTTTATGATATACTTATTATGGGAAATAATGAAATGCCACTGAGAACTTTAAGGAGTATTTACACCCTACCTTCCACCACATTAAGGGTTTGGGACCTCCCAAATACTTCCTTGGATAGAGATTGCGCAATCAGATGAGGGAATCTGTGTTAGCCAACGCAAGTGAGGGAATCTGTCTTAGCCAACGCAAGTTTGCCATAGAGATCATATAAAAAACCAGGCTATCAGGATTTATCTCAATTGAGTAGAATGTCAAGTTGACAACAGTCAAATATGACAAGAGTTATCACTTTTGAATGAGGATCTTTACTTAAAGATCCCTTTGTTTATTAGAGAGTTGTTGCGAAGCTAATATACTTAACCATGACCGGACTTGACATATGCTATGCAATGCAGATCCTTAGCCAGTTCATGTATAATCTAAAACAATCTCTCATGAATGCCGTGTGAAGTACTTAAAGGATGTCATTATTGTCCCATGACAATAACATGGAGATGACAGCGTGCAATGATACGAATTATGCTACTTGTGCTACGAGTAGAAAGCCCATTACAAGATTCTACATATCAAATTACTCTTTTGGAAAACAAAGAAACAATTGACCATTTTATTTTCATCCGCTGAAGCTGAATATCGAGCAATGGCAAAAACCAGTTGTGAGATAGTTTGGATAAGAGGATTACTAAAAAAATCTCAGTCTCTAGGTAAAGGAACCAACCATTCTATTTTACGATAATGTACAACATAAATCCGATTTTCCATGAAAGGGCAAAACATATAAAGATCAACTGTTACTTAGTCAAAGAAAAAATTCAAGATGGAGTAATCAAGACAATGTTGATACCTAAGTTTTGATTAGGTTTTTAATTAGGTCTTAGTGTCTTTTTTATTTTTTCGGATAATAAATAATAGATAATAAAAAAGAACAACAAAAATGAAAAAACAACCAAAAATGAATACAAACAAAAAAAGCTAAAACAGCACATTGGGGCTGGGCCCCCAGGCCCCGGCCCTTCTCTCCCCCAGGCCCGGCCTCCTTCTCCCATTTGTCTTCTTCCTCAGGCTGTCTTCTTCCCCGAGCAGCACGCGCCAGAGGCCGGACGCGCGCGATGCCGGACGGAAGGAGAGGCGGACGGCGACGTACGGCGCGACAGGCGGCGAAGACACTTCTTCAATGCAGTAGGCGGCCTAGCTAGAGCCCTCGATAGGACGCTGGTTCAGCCGGCGAAGGCCGCTCGGAGCGCAAAGGACCGGCGGTCCGAGTGCCTCCGTCGACCGGCCTCCGCGCCTATAAATAGGGCGTCGGAGGGGAAGGCGAAGGAGACGAACGAGCAAGCTCAGAAACCTTCCCCTGAGAGACTTCAGGGGAAGATCGAAGAGCAAGCACGAGAGAGAGCGGGTCGCGAGCTCAAACGACCTCCCTTCGAGAGACTTCTGGGGAGGCCGGCGGCGAGCGAGCCCGAGAGGGAGAGTGTGCGAGCAAGAAAAGGGGAGAAGACGCCCAGATCTGCGAGTTGCAAGGAGAAAAGGGCTCCGACTCCGTCGACGGCCCACCGGACCACCCACCCGACGCCGCATCCCCTGTCTGTGTGTGCTGGGGTCGTCAGGCCAGGACTCGCAGCCGCCGGCTTCACGCGAGTTCCGGCCCCCAACCGTTCGTAGCCTGCCTCCCCCGCCAGTCCCCGCTGTCGCCTACTCGGAGCTCTGTCGCGGTCCCGAGCCCGAAGCGCCCCCACCTTGTCTTCCTCAACCGATGCCCGCTAGGCGTTTGATGGAAATCGCAGGTGAACGTCGGATCTGCAGTGACCGGTGGTGACGGGTGGCGACAGATGACGGGATCGGCTACAACGGCCGGCCGGACGTGGGTCAAGGCGGTGCCGGCGGAGGCCCGAGCTTAGACCGAGACGGGCTCCGCCGCCTTCGCCACGGATCGTCAGATCTCGATGGCTCCAAGACCGGGTCAGCGAGGGAAAAAGACGGGTCGAAGTCGAGCGAATCCGGGTCGTCGAACGGGTAGGTTTTTTTTAGGAACCGGGTCGCGGCTATGGAGTCGGGTCGGATCCGGGTCGTCGTTAGGGTAGGGTTCCGCCTGGGCTGGGTTGTACGTGTGGGCCGGGTAGCCTTTGGGCTGAAGTTTTTTTATGAAAATGGGCCAAGATCGGTTTGGGCTTTTACGTTTTAAAAAAAGGAAAAAATCAAGGGTCAAGTCCCTGGCGGCAGGTCTGCTTTGCAGGCGGCCTACTCAGCCGTCCCCTCGATCGTCGTCCAACTGCTCCGCTCCTGCTCTACTTTGCGCCTACTCTCTGTTTGCTCTGTCCCGTCGGTCCTCGCGTGAGGCGCCGGGGAAGAAAGAAGGGAGAGAAGGGAGAGAAGGGGTTGCGGGCCGGGCCGGAGAAAGTTTGAGGGGAAGGGGGCGTAGCCCGGCGAAGGGGAAAAAGAGAAAGAAGGAAGGAAAGAGGGCTGGGCCCCGAGCTCCTTTCGGTCCTTTTTCTTTTTAAATTATTTTTTAAAATTCTATTTATCCAAAATAAAGTAAAATAAAGGAAAATGAAATAAAACTTAGTCAATGCAGATAATACCGAGGTGAGATGCTATTTAATGACAATATTGTTATTATGATGAAAATAATGACTATTTTTTATTAGGGTCAAATTGGCCTCGATATTTTATGTAATTTATTTCTAAATATTGAATCCAAGTTTAAGTGTCATCAGCTATGTATCACTATGAACATACAAAAACAACAATCTTGTGGTAATGAATGTTTCCCCTCGAAAAGAAGTTTCACTAAAATGTGCACTAAGAAATAGCCACGACAACGTTGCTCAGCTCGGATTACTCTCCAGAAATTTTTCATAATGGGAATTGATTTATCTAACATTTTACAAGTAGTCACGATAAGGCACTAACAATTCTGAAAGTAGCACGAGAAACACGCTAAATGGTGCTTGTAGTGATCAGCTAAAGATATTGGGGGTTGTCGTCTAGAGATGGCGACCATGGATGAGGGAGGCGGTGGTGGTTAATAGCGGTGACCAATCAACCGAGGCAACAAATCTTGAAGAACAGTTCTTTTGTGCTAACAGCACAGAAAGCTTTTCCCGACTGCAGTAAATCAGTTTGCAAGGAGACGAGAGGCGAGCCGCAAGCAGAACCCAATTAGTAACCAGAGGAATTCTGACTCCTTGAGACTTCCTCTTAATCTCAAACATAATCTAGAAAGCGATTTAATGCCCACTAAAATTTACCACGTGCCCATATCATTTTGTATAATAATCTTCTAATTAATCAATTTTTAATATCTCAAACGCAAAAAATAACCTTATGAGGTTAGCATTTTGATCACATCATGCACACTCAAGCTTAGTTTTCCTTAATAACGTGAGATATCCACCAACATTTCGTCCCCTTTGCTAACAAAGAGTAATCTCGTAAATACACATGCAAATCGCCTATCCGCGTGTGTCAGCTAAGGTATTACTTGGAAGGTCATAAACATGGATGGATGCCAATTACATAATCCATTGGATTGAAAGGAAGCGCTTAACACGCTTTATCAAGCATATTTGTTTATTTCTTGTTTGGGATAATAACACAAATGAATCCTTAAACTCCAGTTCAATAAATAATATCTTTCTTAAACTTTTAATTTATGCAATGAGGTTTCTGGAATTTTGGTCCAATTTGTAATGTCGTTTCTAGACTTTTAATTTATTCAATATGGTTTATTTTCATATAATTTCTAAATTATATGAAAATATTTCAAAATTTAAGGATCACATTAAATATTGAATCAAAAATTAAAAATCATATTACATAACTATAAAGTTCGACAATAATAGGCGATCCTCTGCAACCCCAAGTTGCGGTACCTTAGGTTCAGTCCTTATAAAGACCCAACTTTTTGCCCCTTTTCTTTTGTTTTCATCTTCTTCGCCATCATTGGGCTTTTGGGTTTGATCCCGATCGGTCCTGTTGAACTGTCATTTAGGGACCTTCAGTTAGCACTACTTTCCCTGGAAAATGGTTTTCACGCTTGCCTCACTCAAACTACCAAGAAGACGTGATCAAATTTTTTTTTTTTAAAAGGGTCACTTGCACTATGATATTTTTACATATTGGTCATTTTTTTAATCAATTGAAGTTCCTAATAATAAGAATAATAATTGGTAGAGGGAATATGTACAAATTTCAAGAATCATATATGAAAAATTATTTATTGTGAAGTTACGAACGAATTGAATGTGTTTGAATATTTACCACAAAATGACAGATCAAGTTGATGTTCAACATTAATTTCATGTATGAAAAAGAGCTGACACTCAAATTTTGTCTAATCCACATTTCTCATCCATCATCTCCTACACAAAATTACACAAGGCATTAGGCACTCCATCCATCACATCGCATTTAGACATCAGTAGTGTTTAGAGTTACCTTATTTGCATCGAGCATGTAGTGGGGAGACAAGAAAAGAGCATCAATCAATGTAGAGATTTCGAAGAAATCAAGTCAAGAAGTAAAGCAAGAGGTTTTAAAAACAGATGATATCTTCTGTAATGTACCTTTTTTTTTTGTCACTCTATAATGTACTTATCTTCTCTCTGTTTTTATTATTCCTCCTACCAATCTGCCGTATATTTGGCACAGGATTCCATATTTCCTTTTAAAAGAATAAATTTATTGTCCAATAAAAATCTTGAAGAATACACTATACAATAAAATTGATATTCTATCGAAAAATTGACTAAGGCAATTTACTTTTCTAAAATCATCCATATATGACCTTGAAGACAGCGAACATTTGAAATGCATGTATTATAAGCACCCCGTGGTGATTTTAATAGCATAAATTGAATACAATAATTGAAGCCTCCACCGCCGTGCAACACTTTACGTAGATGCTCGTCGACGAGTTCCAGTTGGCGGCCTGAAGCCCTTCTCGACCACCTAGTGGCCGCCTAGACGATTTCCGGTGACCTCCGCAGCATCCCAACGTCAGAGACCATTCACCGCTGCAGCGGTCCTCTGCCGATTTTGGGCTTGGGTTCTCATTCGCCGTTGTTCCTCCTGCCCGCTTGCCGTTCGCTACAACAGAGCGCGACACCGCGGTATTGGCAAGCTCCCGGTTCGAAGGATCACTCACGGACTTTCACCGAAGTTACTTTCTCTTGGGATCCTCACGTATCCAAATTTCTTTAAGAGATTAATTGAGGTGAGGCCTTGAAGGGATGAGTCTGAGTCCACCATCTGGAGAGCAACCCGTGTCTTTCCCTCGTGTCCACGCCTCCAGGGCCTCAGCGATGTTTCTACCATCTACTATTTTTCCTTTAACCTCTTCCTACATGAAAAATAGTTCTCAGCAATGTTTCTACCATCTACCCAGACTGATAACTGTAATTAAAAAAAAAAAAGCAACACTAAAATTTCCAACAGCTTAACCTGAAGTTTGAAGCGTTATCCCATCCATCTTGACTGTCAGAATGAGTTTGAGCATCTCTCATTTGACAGTCTTTGGACTTGGGCAATAGAATCTAGACAAGCATCAAGTCCCTGGCTGCAGCTAAGGGTGTCAAGGGTTATGTTTGGATCAAGCATTTAAGGAAACCCAAGCCTGCCCATAATGTCCGCACATGAACAAGTTAACCTGAGCTGATTACCCGAACTAAAAGGTTCGGAACAAGTCTGGTTTCCAGTTGCCTGTTTGTTTTAGGCACTTTGGTTTTTATCATTTTCAAAAGTTCGGAAGTTTTATTTTTCAATTGAAAACGAATGGCAAAAATTATTCAGTACAGAAGAAAAACTCAATTAAAAAAAAAACACACACACACACACACACACACACACACAAAATTAGATCAGCTAGAATCTAGATGAGTGGTGGACTTCATCTTCTTAATTTTTTGGTTAAAACTTGAAAGGAGGACAAAAACAAACAGCAATCTGATGTTTTATTGTTCATCACAGCAATATGATTACTGATTCACCGGAAGTGCATGGATTACAGGTTATGCCTTGAAAATAAACAGTCTGGGGATAGAGAGAGAAGAAGTCGCTGATCTGCTTCTCATTTCATCACTGGGGAGAGGGAGAGAGAGAAGAGAAAGGGGGGATGTGAAAATTTCACCTGAAACTGCCAGACAAGTGGTCGAACATTGTGAATCTTCCCGACAAAGTCCATGATTGCTTGCATTCTCATCAAGAAATCCATACTCAAGCATTAACTTTTTTTTTTACCTAAGTTTGTTCCTTTTGCAGATCTAAAACAGAATTTATTGTTATTCATCTTCTTTTTTGGCCTAGACATGTTCCCTAAATTTGTTTTGGTTGTCTAATCTGCTGAGGTTTCATGTTTTCTTTTTCCAATTTTTGGGTCATTCTGCCATTTCAATTTCCAACCAGATGCACGAACGCAAAATTATGTTACCTCAATCGAGCCGGAAAAGATCCAGTTCGATTTTTCGGGCATCTTGGATATTTTTTGTACACTCCTAACTGCAACTAACAAAATAGAAAGCAATAGCAATGGTAGTTCCTATAAACGATTGAATAATATTCATGATAGGAAAATGACTGTGACAAGGAATGCTGTTATGCTGGGGGAGACATAAAATAACCGGGCCAACAACCAGATATAACACAAGGGTAATGCTGCCAATTAGGTAAAATCAAGGCTACCATGGTTTACCTTCTTCTTTGTGAAGCTTAACATGACGATTTAGGTAAGAGATCTTGTCCCAACTATCAATTTCGAGTGCATCCTCTAACTCATCAAAATCTTCGGTAGCACTGCAAACATACAGTCCTACTGGAATTCTGCCTGCACAGAGAAAATCGAATATTATTTAGAGACAAGCATAACAGAGAAAACAAAAAGCCATGCAGCAGCGACCCTTCTTTTAGAGGGAATGTTTACCGGCCTGATTTCAAAGGCATACACATGAATGTATAACTCAACAATTCTTCACAAATAGGCAAACGCCTTGAGTATTTCTAATACAGTGAGGATTCTGCAAACCTGTCTGAACTTGTCCAGCCATATTTGTGTCAGCACTGCTTTCTTTGGATCTCAATAAAATTGATTTCTTCTTTACAATGTACTCATCCTCAGGTACACCAAGTTTAAGCTTCAGCGATACCTGCCGGTAGGCTTCCACATCACCTGAATAAGATGCAATACAGCCGAGTAACGATCACCATATACCCAATTGTTCCCAAATTTCAAACCAGTAAGGCAGAAAAAAGTCCCATTTAGATCATCTGAAAAGATATTTCTTGCTTCCTGACTTGCTTATCTGATTATCACCATACTAAACCGCTCCTAATATTTCTCCATATAAGTGGAAGGACCATGAAGAGGCCTCAAGGAAATACAATTCACAGATGTCTTAATATAAGAAAACAAAACGGGGATGCTCATCATAATGTTGCTCCTAAACAACCGGCAGAGGTCTGGGAAAAATCGACGATGCAAGCGATTGATAAGGCTGCACACATTTATTTGACAATTCAACCCAGGTCCTATGATGTGGAGGCTGGTGCAGCGATGTGCACACTTGACATGTATCGGACATTGAAATGCGAAATCGTCATTGACATAGTCTAGGTGGCCCTTCAATGATCCTAATGGAAATTTAACTGATAGAAAGAGCTAAAACAAAGTAAGGACCCTTTTGTTGTAGCGTCTTAGCTATGTATTTTCCCGCCAAAACCTAAAATTATCCAAATTAAAAAAAAAAAGTACTAAATAATTATATGCGAATCTACATATTCACATTCCTATGTTTAGAAAGCCTTTACCCGTCTCGAGTTAAATGTAAGTCAAAGTGTGAGTGCCACAAGATTTGTAAAAAGCCAAAAGTTAAAAGCAGAAGTCACTCAAACCAGACCCTAAACTATTTCAAGGAAATTGAGCAAAAGGTTGGACATCAATCATACCCTAATTGAAAAGGCTAGTACCACAACTGACTTCACATTAATCTTTTTTGTTTATAATGAGCACGTGTCAGAGTTTGTCTTCTTGTCCAGGAGCAAATTCCAGAGTTCTTTTTTCTTATCCAGGAGCAGCTATTGAGTTCATAGTTCTTTAAAGTCAAACAACACCAGTGCACTGAAATTCCTCTGTCAAAAGCACCAAAATACCATTCAAACTGTAATGAAACAGATGCAACACTAGCACAGGACTCCCTTAAGAGCAAGACTGACTATTTAATTACAAAACAAACGAACAACAGATGTATCAGTAAATCAAAACATTGTCATGGCACAATATATATAAAATTTTAAAAGGATTTTATCAGACAAAATTGCAATTATGGAACTCCTCTGTTAATGCAAGTCAAAGCTACTCTTCAAGTGCTCTTCAGGATTTACAAATAAAATTCCAAATAAAATATTGCAGAGATGTATCCAAAATGAAACAAAATCAAAAGAGACATTCTTTCATTTGAAAATACTTCACATAGTTTTTAATCAAGGCGATCGAAAACCTAATTGACAATAATGACATGGAAAATTCTCCGGCCAATGGGAAAAAACATACCATTACGGAAAAGAAATAAGGAAAACACTACTATACGAAACCTTATATATACATGTTCTCTGATAAATACTCCGGGAAGAAGAAATATCCATGCTAAGAGAAAATTGGGACACTTAGGAATTTTGGATGGAGACATTAAAGACACTTCATAGAAATTAAGATACCGGAGGGTCAATTATTCGTTTGCCTTCATAATGTGATTAACCTAAAGCCCATCCATAGGTTTGAAAAGGATTGCCCTGCGATTTTTTTACCAGATAGGACCACAGAGATCATCAATATACTCAAATTCATCTGACCTCCAGCTGCAGAGTTCATAAGATCAACACCAATTTACAATAATTGAACTTTTTTTTAGCAGAAAAGGCCTTTGGTTCTTGAAATAGGAATCCATACTATACATTACACTTTGCCAAAGCTCCGATTGATCAGATTGGGACATATTCATGACATTCTTGCAATTTCCATTAATAATATAAGCTGCCTGCAAATATGATAGAATGTATCATTTTTAAAGACAAAACACATACTGTTCTTCACAAGTATTTCATTTACAAATTTAAACAAATAAAGAGCTTCCAGTAGTTCATTTCAATTATTCCCTCCTATGATCAAGTACTTCCAAACTAGCTAATGAAGCTTACAGGACTTGCCAAACAAATTATCTCACATGTCTCTAGAAAGAACAGGCCCATCCACAAGCTAAAGTTGAAACATAAACCCAGCTACACATGCACTAGAAAAGGACATTCCAATCCCCAAGGTCATGCCAGATAAGAAAATTAATTTAAGATGGTCTTCAATCTAAGACAAGGGCTGAAAGCCGGGACCGTAGAAATATTTTTCGAGCAAGACAGAAGTTACCCCTCCGAATTTATACGGAGAAAAGCATCAATTTCTTCCCTCTAAACAACTAATAAGCAGTGCCAACATCGTAAAATGCAATTTTTCAAGCAATAATTTATCTGCAATGGAGTTCTCATCTATTCCTTTACAATATCATAAGCAAACAGGCAGCAAGTTAAAATTACAAACATAAACAGACCTAAACAAACAGATAAACATAGAGATCTTTTACAATTTGGAAATACTCTAATTTTTTTTTTTTAAGGATGTTGAAATTGTCTGTATAGCTCTCATGCAGTAACAACCAACAATTAATTAAAATTTAAGGTCGCACAGTCCCACAATTTCTCTTGCAAAGAGCGCAAAAATATGTATGCCAACCTCCTTTAGAGAATCGATAAAACTCCATTTTACACTATCTTCACCTTCACAGGGGACCAATACGTTGCTTGGATATCCTCTGAAATGTACCTGCAGATGATTGATGTTTGGTGAGATGGATTCGACGAGATCTATTCAAATCGCATCTATGAGTCCCTACCCAATTCTACCAATAGGTCCACTGCTTGGCCATAGCGCTATTAATCTAGAGTACCTTAAAAGCAAGAAACACATGTGAAGAATAATGATTAATTGGTCATAAACTAGCTTTGACCAGCAATTAATGTTGAGGACCGCGGTGAAAACAGTATACATAAGACGCACACGTGCAATGCAGCATGGAAGAGGAAAAAGCACCGAACATTGTACAGTGAAGAAGAACACAGAAAATAACAAGGTGAACCAACTAGTTTTTGTTTCTAGTGCCAAAGAAGAATTCTCGCCAATTAGCTTTATTTTTCTTCGACAAAAGCAAACCATCAGATATAGTGGTATTCCAACTCATTTTAGTGCAAGGATGTAAAAAAATAAATTAGAAAATTTAGTCAGCTAAATGCCAGAAACTAACACGCAACGGGGAAGAAGAAGTATTCACATAATGATAATGGAGATGGCATCAAAGAAGGGGAAAAAAAGAAAGAACGAGATAATGGAGATGGATCTGTTCCAGAAAAGAATTTGTGGGCTTCGCTATCTCATTTTTCATAAGTCGAACTTGTAAATGGCGACTGAATTATTATCTCTATCATATCCCCTTCCAATGGATCGCTTCCCACAAATGATGACATGGTGCGACAATGACAACGACTACATGGCTTTCCACCACTGCCAGCATATAACACTTCTTGCACTGGTGGAGGATGGAGCAAAGCTCTTGAAACCGATCCATCAAAACTCAAATTGAATATCTCCATTTCTTTCAACATGTATGAATCGAAATTCCGTTTCAAACATACGGCACGCAATTACCCTCACACATCTCTTGACACTCCGTAGCACGCCATACATTGTCCATTAAATCCTAGGCACAAACCGCAAACCCCAACATCTCAATCATAAATTCCTAGTTACTGAAGGCAAGCAATGAGAGAAGAAGTCCATACCGTCAAATTCCGAGGTCTCTTCAGTTCGGGGCATAAAAGGTCGAAAAGGACTCCCGTCAGAATGAACCTGCGAAGCAATCCACGCAATTCGATCAGTTCCAACCAAACGATGCACAGACACACGGACAGATTCGATGTCCGCCCAGTCATAGAAATTAAGGTACCGAAGGGTCAATTATTCGTTTGCCTTCATAATGTGATTAACCTAAAGCCCATCCATAGGTTTGAAAAGGATTGCCCTGCGATTTTTTTACCAGATAAGGCCACAAAGATCATCAATATACTCAAATTCATTATTGTGACATAATTAAATGAAACATCGCGTGCTGGTATTCAATGGAGGGGATTGGGAAGGGCCAAAAACGAAGAAAATTAATGGCGTAGGGGCTTAATTGAATGAAGAAAGTTCGAAGGTGGTACTGAATATAGCAATAAGAAAAAGTTCAGCGATTTTGGAGATTTAAGGAGGGAAGCGATCCTTGCTGTGAGGAGCCCAGGTAATCTCCGCCGAGCAGCAGTAAAAAGCCCCTGGCAGCTCAGAGCGGCGCGGCGGCGAATCCTTCGCTCGCCGGCCTCGAACGGCGGCGGCGGACGGCGATGGAGGTGCGGGAGTACGTGTGGAAGGGGGCGATCCCACTGCAGATCCACCTCCACGAGTCCGAAGTCACCGCCCTCCCTCCGCCAACTCCTCTCCTCGTATCGCATCGCATCGCATCCATCCCCTCCTTTTTTTCTTCTTTTTTTTTTCACTATTTCTGCTTCGAATTCGAGAGAAACCCTAATTTCCACAAACGTTCGTGCGTCGCAGATTCTGGCCTCTCAGATCGGGTACCTCCCACTGCTGATCCCCCGCGTCAAGCCCCATTTCGGCGGCGCCCTCCCACCCGGCACGGACACCGTTTGGTTCGACTACAATGGCCTGCCCTTGAAATGGTAACGGCTCTTTTTTTCTTTTTTTCTTTTTTTCCGGCTGTCGCCGGTTTCGCTGATTCGACGATGCTGTCGCGGCGTGATGGTTCGACTGGGCGGACATTGAATCTGTCCGTGTGT
This sequence comes from Eucalyptus guilfoylei, assembly GCA_016097605.1. Taxonomy (NCBI): domain Eukaryota; kingdom Viridiplantae; phylum Streptophyta; class Magnoliopsida; order Myrtales; family Myrtaceae; genus Eucalyptus; species Eucalyptus guilfoylei. The sequence continues at coordinate 17,624,335 of CM027869.1, read as the reverse complement.
CTGTGCATCGTTTGGTTGGAACTGATCGAATTGCGTGGATTGCTTCACAAGTTCATTCTGACGGGAGTTCTTTTCGACCTTTTATGCCCCGAACTGAAGAGACCTCAGAATTTGACGGTATGGACTTCTTCTCTCATTGCTTGCCTTCAGTAACTAGGAATTTATGATTGAGATGTTGGGGTTTGCGGTTTGTGCCTAGGATTTAATGGACAATGTTTGCGGTTTGTGCCTAGGATTTAATGGACAATGTATGGCGTGCTACGGAGTGTCAAGTCTGGTTTCCAGAAAAGAATTTGTGGGCTTCACTATCTCATTTTTCATAAGTCGAACTTGTAATATCCCCTTCCAATGGATCGCTTCCCACAAATGATGCCATGGTGCGACAATGACAACGACTACATGGCTTTCCACCACTGCCAGCATATAACACTTCTTGCACCGGTGGAGGATGGAGCAAAGCTCTTGAAACCGATCCATCAAAACTCAAATTGAATATCTCCATTTCTTTCAACATGTATGAATCGAAATTCCGTTTCAAACATACGGCACGCAATTACCCTCACACATCTCTTGACACTCCGTAGCACGCCATACATTGTCCATTAAATCCTAGGCACAAACCGCAAACCCCAACATCTCAATCATAAATTCCTAGTTACTGAAGGCAAGCAATGAGAGAAGAAGTCCATACCGTCAAATTCCGAGGTCTCTTCAGTTCGGGGCATAAAAGGTCGAAAAGGACTCCCGTCAGAATGAACCTGCGAAGCAATCCACGCAATTCGATCAGTTCCAACCAAACGATGCACAGACACACGGACAGATTCGATGTCCGCCCAGTCGAACTATCACGCCGCGACAGCATCGTCGAATCAGCGAAATCGGCAACAATCCTGCGAAGGCCGGAAAAAAAGAAAGAAAAAAAAGAACCGTTACCATTTCAAGGGCAAGCAATTGTAGTCGAACCAAACGGTGTCGCCGGGCGGGAGGGCGCCGGCAAAATGGGGCTTGACGCGGGGGATCAGTAGCGGGAGGTACCCGATCCGAGAGGCCAGAATCTGCGACGCACGAATGTTTGTGGAAATTAGGGTTTCTCTCGAATTCGAAGCAGAAACAGTGAAAAAAAGAAGAAAGAAAAGGAGGGGATGGATGCGATGCGATGCGATACGAGGAGAGGAGGTGGCGGAGGGAGGGCGGTGACTTCGGACTCGTGGAGGTGGATTTTCAGCGGGATCGCCCCCTTCCACACGTACTCTTGCGCCTCCATTACCGGCCGCCGCCGCCGTTCGAGGCCGGCGGGCGAAGGATCCGCTGCCGCGCCGCTCTGAGCTGCCAGGGGCTTTTTACTGCTGCTCGGCGGAGATTACCTGGCCTCCTCTTGGCAAGGATCGCTTCCCTCCTTAAATCTCCAAAATCGCTGAACTTTTTCTTATTGCTATATTCAGTACTGCCTTCAAACTTTCTTCATTCAATTAAGCCCCTACGCCATTAATTTTCTTCGTTTTTGGCCCTTCCCAATCCCCTCCATTGAATATCAATGTGCCGTTGTAGATCGAATACCAGCACGCGATGTTTCATTTAATTATGTCACAATAATGAATTCAAACATAACGTGTTAAATGGATTACCCAATTCAAAAACATTTAAGATATGAATGATTAATTGTGTTTACATACCGTAAGAATTTTTAGATGTATCTAAACATATTGTATTACCACGAAAAAATATTTTGAGTTATTTAATTAAACGAGTTCATACGCGTTTTAAACGGATTAAAAAGTCAGTTCATACTTGTAAACGTTTGGTGTTCATTGCAATTTTTCATGCGAACGCATTAATAGTTAACACGGGGAACGTATTGTCTTGTCAAGCAATTATATTTAAAAAAAAAAAAGAATTTACTAATCCTAGATTTCTGGTCATCAAGATTTATCTTGGAGAATATGCAATAACCTTCATACTACTCAAGCAAGTGTGGTTTGAGATTGTTTAACAACAAAATTAAACAAACAAATAGAGTTCATAAAATGACATTAGTAGCTTTAACGGCCACGATTCTCGTGATATTTTTTAATAGAAGGACGACATTGACTAAATTTAAAATTGTTCAGGGACGAGCTGAAGAACTTGGCGCCCGCGATCGGCCTCAACCACCGCGGAATGACCTTCTCCTGATCATCTCCTGACAAGATCATCATCGTATCGGTCACAGTCATTTTCCAGGCTCGCTTCTTTAATTTGATGGAGAACGAAACCCCAGAAGAAGAAAGACAAAAGATGCAGCGAAGATGTAATGAAACTGAGCGAGAGAGAGAGAGAGAGGGAGAGAGATGAAACGAGAGAGACTTTCTCAGAACTCTAGAGCAAGCGAGGGTGAATTAAGGAACTAGTTGGGTTGAAGTGTATATATGATAAACAAAATTAAAAAGATATCTAGAAAAAAAAAGGGAAAAAAATTTGATTGGAGGAATGGAGAGGACGAGGATTAGCAAGAAATAGGAAATAAAATAAAATATTTTGATAGATCAAGATTTTCTGCGTGTGGTGTGATGAATGCGAGAAGTGGGTTTAATTTAGGAAATTGCAGTTTGAAGCCAAAGTTAATATATTTGCGCATATTTCGTAATAATTCCAATTGGTGACGTTGGGTTAGTTAGCTACCGTTGCTAACTGGAGATGATATGAAGACGATCATCTCCCATAATGTGATAACAATAGCATTTCAACAACATTAAAAGGAGGGGGGGGGGAATTTTTATATTTCTCAAACAGGTTTCTTTGATTTTAAATTGTACTAACTGATTTTTTTTTTTTTAAAACACGGTAAATATTTGGCAAAAAAAAATCCGTGACTATTTTTTATTCATCAATCTGAGAAATTATCGAAGTTATTACCTTTACGTAAGTCCCACCGCATTGCCTCATTTCATATTGATGAGTCTTTATCATTGTCCATTAGAAGCCAAAAAGTCATATTATGAATTGTTGTTAGCATACTTTTGCTGCGTGCTTAAATGTGATTTACTTGTTTATACTTGCATTAGTAATTTTGTTTTATCAGCTTGTAAAAAAGAAAAAAAATTAATCATTTTTTCCGCCCATCTATCTATATCTATCTCAGCATGTGTGCATAAAAACCGGGTAAGGAACATGCTTATTTTTCTGATTTAAATTAACCATTCCCTTGGCCATATAAAAAATAGGAATTATAATAGTAATAAACCTTAATTTATCCTTCATACTAAAAAGAGTTCAACAGAATTCCAAGTGTTCTCCTTGGAAGCATTAGTTAATGGAAAACTGCTGGGCATTTTTATCAAAAAAGGAGGAAAAAGAAAAAGAAAATTATTGGAATGAGGATTCTAGCTTAGTATTATTTGTGATATCTTTTGAATTTTTGACGATAGACTTGATGATGTGCATTTAGAAAATTTGTGCTTCAAGTCGAATAACTAATCTTGCAATAGATCAATGATGACATCATATATGTAGAAATGATTACTATTGTGTCCCTATGTATTACAACATGGGTATTTCCATTTTATAACTGCTTATTTTAAATATTTACACTGGCAGTGTTTTTAATAAACATTCTATAGATAAACATTTCCTCGGTAAAAAGTTAATAATCGTTCTTAATTTTGTTGAGACTTTTTTTTGGTCGAATAATATTGTTGAGTTAGCAAGAACACTCCTCGAAGTTATACTTGCTTAGAAAGATATATAAATGGACGAGTGTGACACATGGACTAAAATACATCTAGATCACCGGATCTAATGAGATCCTTATGATTCCATCATTTTCGATATTCAGAATGCATTTTTGTATTTTCATTTACAGTTAAATAAAAGGCGGCACACTATTGCAAATTCAAATCCTGCTCTTGCTCCATTCATTCGGCTTCTTCTTGAGGGCACTGCATGACATTAAACTTAAAGTGAACATCTATTTAATTCAATGTAAACCATTAGAAAAATCTTTGTTTAAAATAGTTATTGTGTTGAAAAAAAGACAGAGAGAGCCTCAATGGCTAGCCGAAATTTAAATCGTCCAGCCCAAAATTCTTGCTAACGGATTTAGTTTATGGGGGGCTTAGAAGAGTCATGGTGCCAAAAATCATGTGAATCTATATATTTAAGGGCTTAATTAAAAAAATCATGAATTTATATTCAGACAACCAAAGATGTACGAAATTCTTAATTATTTGGGGCTCCTCATTATTTATTTTCTCTCCTTTTCCATTGAAACAAACGAGTTCTTCGTTCAGAAGGCCAAAAAGAGCAAACACTGCATTTGAGTCGCGAGAAATGGGATCGTTTTGCCTTGCGCTATTAGTTAGGTCAAAAGCCAGTCAACTTGTTTAGATGAAAACCCAGCGGTGGATATTATTGTTCCTCAAGTAAAAATTTGAGCATTGTACGGGGTCACTTGAAAAGTGATAGATATTTTTGTTGATGCATTTTTGCTGCGATTTGGCCTATATTTAAGGAAAAAGTTCGGATATTCGTTTCATATTAGGTTTCCGAGAATACCCAGTGTGCAAAATTGGACTCGGTCATGGAATCAGGAGAAGAAAAAACAGAAAAAAGGAAAGACGGCAATCTTGATATTTTCACATATCTTATGTTTATTTATTAATTATTCACATCTTTTCTTTTTCAATTGGCATCTCCTTTTCTGAATTCAACAAACTATAGATTTGTCAAATCTCTGAGATCCCCCAACCGATGGAATCTAATCCGGAGAGGAATATTTGAATGTCTCTATTACTAGGGAAGATTTAAATTAATCCATTTAGAGTGATATATCGCAATCAAACTTGGTGATTTATAACCATATCAGAGTGATAAGCCGTTCTAGAAATGAACAGAATTAGAAGAAAATAACTTCATTTATTGAAGAGTTTAGGCTAAAAAGGGGTCTTGCCCGGTTCAACCGGCTCTGAAGCAAAAATAATTCAGAAAAGGTATTGAGAAGCTACTTATGGAAAATCGAAACGTCTGGCCATGAGCCAAGAAATGGGATTAAAGCTAAACTCTAGATAACTAGCAAATGCTTCTTTTCTAGTAATTGCTTGAACCAATAGGCGGACATCTTCTTTCTAGTAATTGCTTGAACCAATAGGCGGACATCTGCGGGTGTCTGGAGAGGTCATTGAAGTCCATGTAGATGATGCCAAACCGAGCGGTATAGGCCAACAGCCACTCGAAGTTGTCGAGCAGCGACCAAGCGAAGTAGCCATCTTGTAGTAATTTATTCTCAGATAAGTGACATTACCTGGGTCATCCATACAAACAAAGTTATGATATGTCTATAAAAAAACCGATGCTAACATAGTGACAGGAAATATCATTTTCCAATACCATTTTCGGAGAGAAATATATATGGGTTTCCGTAGTTCTCTTTTACATATGTAATGGCCCTGTTGATACCCCATGGCACTAAATAAAGCCAACCGGAATTTGCCTGCATATGTTTGATATTCCAAGTAAAATTAAACCAACCAGCATATAAACATATCAAAGCAATTTACAGTATGCAGAGATGGAAATGAGAACTGACTCGGAAGCATAGTTTTTCTTTTAATGAATATGTCAAAGAATGTCTACAGCAATGACAGACTAAAAATGTAGTTCTAAGCTATAGTTTTAGGAACTTAGAAGATTTACCCTTGGCCCAATCGGAACTCCGTTCTTTGCAACTGCAAATTCAAGCAAAAGAAAAATCATTTATGTGAATTAATAATTACAGAATTTTTTAGTTTAAAAGCTAGGTCTTACAAGCAAATCCAACATTCCAATCTGCTTGATAGCCCGGTGCAGAAGTTTCAGTCCAATTCCGGTTATACATGTAGTAAGACGTATAGTGGTTAACGCCTATGAAATCAAACCCGCCTTTCACAATGTTGACCTCTCTTTTAGTAAACTTCGGAAGCCTTTCACCAACTATGTTCTGCATCGTTTTCGGATATTCTCCGTAGACTAAAGGGTGTAGAAACCTGTCAAATGAAATCCATGTTAGAGAAGGCACACAATCATTTTTTTCTCTAGGAATGCAGGTCACTCCAATTTAGGACTCTGTAACTCTTAACGCAATCCCTTGACGAGCCATTCATTACCCAAGCTAAAAAAAAGGTTAATACAATATTAATTACGACGAATAACAAACACATGAAGCGTGAATTGACCATCTTGTTCATCTATAACATGCTTTGACTCGTTTATTTATGTAATCTAAAATGTTTCATATTCTAACACGATATATTTAGATACATGTGAAAATACTTACAACACATAAACGCAAGTAAGCAATTTTGTATCGAAGGATTCATATCTTAAATGTTTTGTATTTTGTAGCAATTTAATTAACATATTCTCTGAATTTAATATCATGACATAACTAATAAAACGTTTTGTATTGGGATTGAATTTAAATTTGACACGTCACGAATAAAAGCATCAGATTGAAATTGAAGAAAATTGATGATAAGTATAGAAAACAAAGTGAAATATTCTGCCTCAATTATTCTAAGGAAAGGAACCACATGGAATCACTTATTAAAAGTTCAAGGACATCAGTTATTCAAGCATTGCAATGGTTTTAGATTCCTTTTGCCTACGTCAATGTTTACTTTAATCGCATACAACGACTTGTAATTTTGCTATTGAGATTGATTGAATATAGAGAAATAAATGAGACTCAATGATTTGATGCCACTATATTTAGCGTTTTTTGCGGTAAATCGTAATAATGATATTTGATTTGATAGAGTTGTTGTCTAGGATAGATCTCACATGTGTCGTTAGGATTACCAATTTACCTATGTTGGCACCGTAGGTCCACGGTGTAATATTGCGGCCTTTTGCAAGAGAAACAAGACTGGCAGCAAATTATGCAGAAGCCGCTTCTTGCAGTATTCAACCTAAGTTGAAAAGTAATTTTATATAGAAGTCAGTTTGTCATATACTTCTAAACTTTGCGGTATGCCCACACTAAAATTTTATATTCTAGAAGTCAGCATTCGACCTAAAATTTCAGCTGAACCATATTGCATTTGCAGAGGATATAGCATTCTATTGCAATATTTTTAGGTCAAAGATGGATATATTTGTGACCAATTCTCCATAACAAGAGAGGAGGCAACTGAGTATTGTGTTGAGAAGAAATAAAGACTATATTTAATTGAGAAATATAAAGTCACAGTTTGACTATGGCGAAAGGAAGTCAAATTTGATAGCCCGTCAAAAGACTATTGCAACTTATTAATAGAGAAATTAACAAGGACGAGAATCTCCAATCTTAACAAGAGCACGGATACTTAAATCAATGAACAATTGATTTTATCACCGTGCCCTTTCAATTGCGTGACACGTCACCTTGCCCTTCCAATTGAGTGACACTTCACGTGACCCATACACGCACCAAGAGCTGACGAATCCTGCCACATCCACAGCCTTAACTCCGTTGGGATAGACAATTTCGTCTTCGCCCACTCTATACATATCAAAAGGAAACTCTCCTGCTATCTTCGGGTAAACATGGATAAGCACGAGAGTGCTCCATAAGGGAAAACATGGCACGTCAATATAATCTCCAGGCATTAACTCATGGCCGACTATCCATCTACTAATTTTCTTTTTTGTGTCGAGGAGCCTCCAATGTTGTGTCACGCCATAATTATGACCTCTCGGATGAACGTAATCGTACTGATGAAATTTCGCTACACACGTAAAAGGAACACTTGAGACATTCTTGATTCGACATGTATGGCCCGAGAATACCCTATCTAATGCATAAAGGTACCAGCTTGTAAATCTTCGAAAGCCTGCACAATTGGCTAGGGTTACAACTTTCTCTAGAAAAGTCCCGCAAAAGGCAATTATTTTCTCACGACAAAGTTGACCTGTAGATTTTCCTAAGGGTTATATATAAATTAATTGGTAAAGTGGACCATGCTAATTTGAATTGACAAAAAAAGAAAGTACTATTACAAAGAGGGCAGTATGAAAAGCAAAATAATAAGCCTAATTTTAAAAACTGTTCACCTTGTGCGGTCAGTTGCTTGGCCTGTGTTATAGTAGCCCTAAGATGGCTAAGATCCATCTTTCTGACACGATTTTTGTTGTTCTTGGTGTTGTGCTTGAGGCAAAACTCAACAAAGTCAACAACTTCGCAAAAGGCAAACGCCCAACAGAAGACCCAGATTTATCAACTCATTAAAGCAGACCAGTATTTCGACCCAAAAAAGAAAAGCAGACCAGTATAAAGAAAGAGCCAAAAAGGTATACCCGTCCATTCATCTCGTTGATGGCAGGGCCCTTGAAAATAACATGGTCTTTCCATTCTTCCCTCAGCAAAGGCAAAGTCAATTTCACCTGTTGCACATGAAGATAATAATCAATGGATGTGTTCAGAAACAAAACCTGAAACCTAAACAGCAACCAAGTCGACTCGCAAACCTCCACAGCGTCATCTTCTGGATCGAAGAAGCGAAACATGTTGCAGACCACCACTGAGCTATCCTTCTCCGCGTCGTCGAGCGTCTTCTCCTTCTTCTCTGCCATATATATATCTCTTGTAGTGCCTTAGAGATAAGAAATATTCAAAAGATATATCGGATCTGGAATCTAGATCCTAGATCGGGTCGGTTATTAGGGACTCTGTTCCAATTTTGAAAAAAAGAGAGTAAAATTCGTGATCACAATAAATAGGCTAAGCAGTAAGTCCTATCCTAAAATCTGCATGGCCTTCTTGTTTAATTATTTTAATTAACAATTAAATAGTAACTTTCCAACTTAAAGAAAAAAACAAATTAGATGCATGCCCGATTTTCTTTCTTCTTTTTTTTTATAGAAAAAAACAAACAAAGCTAATATGAACTCGGCTCAATGGCTCACCAAGTAGGAAGTGGCATATGACTCGCTCAACCGACCTAATAAATTACATAATTCATGGCATACCATCTATTGATATCCTTTATATTGATATTGATATAGGTGTTAACACCAAATAATGAAAATTAACAACACTAAACGTTAGTCATCATAACCAAATGTAGATAGAATTATTAGATGGTGATAAGATAATTATATATCTCATCTACTTGCTGGAGAAAAACCTGGAGCCAGGCCCTAAACCTACACCGGCGAGGCCGCCACACGACGTAGGAGACTGAGGGAACGAAATAAAGGGGCTGCGAGGGTAGCAGCTCACTCGGGCCGTGAGACTGCGAGCTCCGGCCTGCTGTACCCAAATCGGAGCAATGAAGGTCGCCGGACGGATCGACGCGAGGCCGGAGCTTCTCTTCAAGCGTCCCGGAGTCTTCTTCTTCGGTTTTTTTGGCTCTCCCTTTTCCGCACCCCTCTTTCTCCTTCCTCCTCTCTTGCGGTTTGCGTGACGCACACCCTCCCACGCTCACGCACCTCTCGCTCCTCCCTCTCGCCACTCAACATCAATGGAAATCCCCATCGGTAAAATGAATAATTATTATTATGTGACGCCGTTCAATGATAAACTTAATTTTTTTGAAATGGTATAAAGCACGTTAGATGTGATTTTCTTCTCTCTTCCCTTCATATCATAAATCGGAAGTAATTTACAGTCCCACGTGCTTGACATTAAAAAAAAAAAAAAAAAAAGACATCTAGGTCCACACCTTAATATCATGCGATACTGCATAACCAACAAACCTGTACATTTCAAACACGTACCTCACTTTTGTATAGAAGTCAGTTTGTCATGCTTTAAGCTTTGCAATCTGACCTTATGAAAACTTTTTTTTTTATTCTAGATCCGTCCATGAGCCGAGCGATGGATTATTAAAATATGATCCAAGATATCATCAGCATTTGCAGAGAGTATAGGATTCTACTGAAATATTTTAGGTCAAACGCATATCACAAAGGTATGTGGAAGAGAATTAGGCTAAGAATCGTCAAAAAAAAGTTAATATTCATTTACTCATACAATGACACCTATTTCTGTAAATAATTCTTTAACATCATTTATTCATCAAAAATCGGTTAATAATTGTGCACAATTGCGGAGCATAACTTCTTATCATGGAAAAAATTTACGGGACTAAGATCAAATCAATCTCTATAATTTGTAGGCTTGGCAAGAAAGAATGCCAATGTGGACTTTTGTACGTGCCGTTGATCTTTTGGATTAATTTTTGGGGCTTTTGTCTCGTCGACTTTTATTGGATCTTATTGGATTTCATAAGGTTGAATTCCTTCGCTTTTAAATTGGTTCTATCGTACTATAGTTTCGGTGGAGTCACGGACTTATATTTGATGTTCAATAATTTGATTCGTCCCTTTATTATATATATATAAATTCGCGATTGTACGACACCCATTTGAACTCTTATGCAATCCCTTAAATCTCTCACATGTTTTTCAATTCAAATTTATATTCCTAAAAAAGTGATTTGAAGTTCGCCCGATTTCATTCCTTCATGTCAAGCTGGCGAAAAATGCTGCAAAAGAAAGAACGGGGGAAGACACAGGCGGGAGTGGGACTAATGTCGTTTGAGGAAATTAAATCAAATTTTTTAGCAACACATTTTCAAGATTCATCTGATAGAATTTTTTTTTTTTAAAAACCCGATTTTACCTAATTTTTTGGTATTAATTGTGGGGCTTAAATATGTTTTAAGTTAATTTGTAAAGTGAAAAAAATTCCTATCGTAGTTTGATTTCATTAAAATAATGTAAATATTTATGTTTGATTAGACTTCATTCAACTTAAAACTTAGGTATGAAATTCACCAAGGGTTTTGAATTTGTGGACATGTAAAAATGCACAAGATAAATGATAACTTGAAGGAGGGTTGGAAGCATCAGGCATAAAATGTTCACGTTATGATGAACGAAACTCTTTATACACCAAGAGAACATGTGAGTTTTTGCCCGTTGTTTGTTCGCTCCATCCAGAGGTCGTCGTCCAACTGCTCCGCTCCTGCTCTACTTTGCGCCTACTCTCTGTCTGCTCTGTCCCGTCGGTCCTCGCGTGAGGCGCAGGGGAAGAAAGAAGGGAGAGAAGGGGCCGGGGGCCGGGCCAGAGAAAATTGGCACGAAGCATTATGATTCACATTGCATTTATAGCATTCGGGACTACTTCACGAGCATCGAGCATATTACGAGTCCAGAAAGTGGTGTCATAATAACCGAAATTGACAAAATTTGGTAAAAATATTGGGCTGTGCTCCTTCGTGGTTTGGCCAAAGCAACAAACTCATCGCAAATTGAGAGCATCATTTAAATACGAAATAGAAAATGATGTTGCGGTGGGTTTGATGAGAGATAAGCTAGAAGAGATTGAGATTTCTGGATTAAAAGTAAAAGGTCAATTGCAGAATTTTATCTTACTAGAAAGAGAAGCCAAAGAAAGTGATAAAGAGAAAAATTGGATCGTACGAGCTCTCTCTTATTCACTTGTTTGCACACAAATTCGGTTTGTTAGAAGATGAAGTCTGTGGAGGATTTGATTTTTGAAGCAGAACTCTATCTCTTCATGCCTGAACCATCAAGCTCAACCTCCACCGCCGTGCAACACTTTACCTAGATGATTACTTTTATTACTACCCAAATATTGCATCAATAATAAAGTATAATGAAAGTTACCTCACTCCTTGCATTTTAGAGGTACAGGAATCCAAATTTTGTTTTTTTTTTTTGATAAAACAGGAACCCAAAATTTACGCAGAGGATTCGAAGTCGTGAAGAGAGGAACCGGGCAAAATGTTCACGAACGGGAAGATATGGAGTCCCCAGGCTGCAGTACCTCCAGGTCTCATTCCTGATCAAGATCGCGCCTTTCCCCCTTTTTCTGCTGCCTTCGTCTCCTTCGGTTCGTGGGTTTTTGGTATTGCGTCGGCCCGACTTCGATTTTCGTGGGGCTTTTGGGGTTTGATCCTCACTATGTCCTGCCGAACTGACTGTGATTTCGGGACCTTGAATTGGTGCTGCTTTCCCTGGAAAATGGTATTCACGCCTGGTCTCGCTCGAGCTGCCGAGAGGATATAGGATCGGTTCCTTTCTTCTGTTTTCTCGTTTCTTGAATTCGAAAGGCGGGCGGGCGACTCACTTCCTCGTGCGAGCTCCCGTATCTGTTTTTCATTTTCTGATGGAGTGTACAGTCGACCCTTTTGTGATTGATGTCTTTTCCTTGTTTTGTTCCAGGATTTGGTGAGCCTGTTCCAGGATGTTACGACTGAAGGTAATACTGGATCTTTGTGCATTGTCTGTTTTGGTTAAAATTGACTTTGTTCTCACTGAGTGATTGCGTTGTTCACCCGCCACTATGGATGAGGAAGGTCAGGCCCAGCTGGGGGTTTTGCACAGTAGATAAAACTAAATTCTGTGTTGTAGCTACGCACGTTGATGATTTGTTAGGGGGTGGTGATTAGGGAAAAATGGCACAGGATTATCTACTTCGTGAGGAACTTTTAAAGGGCCTGGTTCTCTGGATGAATTTCAGCTTAGAAATTTGAACGTGCTTTCGATTCTCCTGTGGCTAAGTTAATCTTCTCTGTTCTTTTTATTAAAGGTTTCTTCATCAGGTTTCCCTTCCCATAGTCTTGAAATATCGTGACTGGTATCGTGTTAATGTTTCGTGGCGATGCAGTTTTTTGCATTTATGGATGGAGCAAACCTTTAATGTGAATAGTTTCATCGTGACCAGCTGTTTACTTGCTTCCAGAAATGAAAGAAAAAATCGCTGCCAATCTGGCAAATTTTGCTTATGATCCCTACAATTATACATTCTTGCGCCACGTCTAGAACCTTCATGCTCTGATTACTTGAAAGGATAATGTCTTGATCTGGTGTATGATATTCAACTAATTCAAACTTTACCCTGAAACAGCTCGATGTTTTGGAGCTTTTTCTGGACTGCATGACCGAACTGAATGAGAGACTTGTTGAATTTGGAATTGGAGGAAAATGCAATTCATGTGCAGGTAAATTCAGAAACTACTTGACCAAAAAAATTCGGACACTCTAGGTTGTAGATGATAGATAAATGGCTCAAGTTAAGGTTGATCATTGTCTTCTATAAAATGCATGGCTAATTTTTTATCTACTCAACAATTGTTTAGTCTTTTTTTTCTATACAGAGCCAGCAAATGCTGCAATCATCACTCAGAGTGGTGGGATCCCTCTCATTATTCAATGTCTGTCAAGCCCTGTGAGGAATACAGTGAGTGGAGAGCCTGCCTTTTTGTGAATGCTTCAACTCTTCAGCTACAATAGAGTAAATGCCAATTTCAAATTGAGCTTGAGATGGAGTCCCTAAGTACGTGCATACTACAGCGCAATGTAGTGACAAGCTTTAGCATATTCTGCAAACAGAGTAAAGTCGCAGGCATCTTTATTACGTTATGCTGAAGCGAAAATGCGATGCTTTCAACTGCCTCATTTATAGTTGCCCCTGCACTGCACCACCCAAAAAATGAAAAAAGAAACTGCTTCACTTGCATGGAGAAGGAATGCAAACAGTTAGTGGAGATAATAGTATATAGTTGGTTCATTGGTATGAGTGTGCTTTTTTGAAGTTGCCTAATGATTTGCAGGTAATGTATGCCCTCGGATCTCTTTACTGCTCGTCCAATGCATCTAACATAGAAGAAATTTTGAAGCCAGAAGTAATTGATTTGATCAAGAAGTATGCTGCCGCTGGGGACGTTAACATCAACTTCAGCAATCTGGCTAATGCATTCCTGGAGAAGCACATCTCAGGAAACAAATGAGATTGGTAATGGCTACTGTCATGGTTGACATGTGAGATCGCATTTTGAACATGCCTTGTCTTTCTCGCGTCCTTGCCGCGAGTAATTGATACCTCCTGCCAAAGGTCATAACTTCCATTCACTCTGCTGCTGTGACAAAATTTTGGTACAAAGTACTAGCTAGTAAACCTTTATAGGGTCAGGCAAATCATCACCTTCTGAACTAACAAGATCTCCTCGTGCAAATATAATTTTAAAAGGTTCGGCAGTTCATTTGCCTTTTGCATTTTGCAGATATAACTTCTGTATGGTGTTACTGAACCGCTGTATCCCCATCTTCTAATGAATCTGGTTTAGGTTATCAAAACGTCATTTGATTGGTTTCTTGTCCCCTTCGTATGATGAATTAATCGGACTGATTAGCAGATTGGACGGACAATCAATATGAGCTGAGGTCTGAAGTTTGTGCTGGCCTTTCACAGTGGAGCAGATTCAGAACTATTTTGATCCACGGGATTTTAGGGATTTTTGAAAGATGCAACCATCATGTCTATTGAGAAGTGTATGTCATATACAAGTTTGCCAGATGAGCTGGCTAGGAATACTATATCTTGTTGGTGTAACTATATTATTACTCTGTATTCTCCCTCGTACTATGAGGAAGTTGGTAATATTTTCCCTGTATCTCAGACGGAATTGCTGAATAAACCATTGTTACGAGGTAACTTTCTGAAGTGGTGACATGATGACGTCTTTATAACTTGATCGTTCCATTTTAACAAGTGAACAAAATTTGTAAAAATCACAATCCGTTGAGGGAGCGCCTTCCATTTTTCATGAATCATCAATGCACGATTATTGCCAAAACTGTGGAGTTACAGATGAGTTGAAGTGCCTCTGTATATTTACAATACAATGATGGATCAAGTTGATGTCCAACATCAATGCCATGCATGAAGAACAATAAACTTGGTATTGAGTGCTTGACTAGAAAACTTTTGAAAGGATAACAGTTATGGAATTTGACCACATGCTTGAATTGAGAGAACAGATTGATAACGCAATCATCCACCTAGAGCTTTAGCTAAAATCACCAGCCCTTTGGTCGCCAAAGCCATCATATGCATCCCTGCTTCATCGTTCAGAGTGCAATTAAATGAGAGAGAGTGACACATCTCCAGACACCGTGCTCTACATCCTTTTCTCGCGCTGCATTTTCTTTTTCTTTTAGGAAATGGGTCTTCTGATTTAGTTGGTGCATTGAACCAATCAAAGCTTACTTTCCTGTTCGTAATCATGAGGGGCGGAACCCACTGCCTGGGCAGAGTAGAATTGACTGAAGTTAGATGAAATTTTGTGACTTGCTACCTGTACCTTTAGTTTGTAAGCAGGGCAGTGATAGGCGTGGCTAAACACACATGATCTCCTCAGACGTGGCTGCTCCTTGTTTTTGGGGGGGAAGAAATAACCAATGTATTCTGTAATACTCATTGTCCAATTTCTAACCAGGCCATAATACTTAGTCAACACGCACGCACGCACGCACGCACGCAGAGAGAGAGAGAGAGAGAGAGAGAGAGGACGACAGATAATGTTGCCTTCATTGCATCTGTCTCAAAATTTTAAGCTGTCTATGCAACGAGATCTACAATGCAGGAGTTAAATAATGTCCTTTAACAGACTGCCCTGCGGCCACATACAGATGGTTTATCATCTTAAATAGCAAGCGCCTTGCCCTTTCCATCCAGGAAAGCAACTCCAGCGCCCTTGAATTCAGAAAATAAATAAAGAAATTGAAGTAGTGAGGACGAATTTTTATTTAATTTTACCCTTAAAAATTTTTGCCAGTAGAATATACATACCAATGACAACTCTCACTCGAAGGTAACTAAGTTTCCCCTGAGCTTGGAGAAGAGTACTGCAACCGCAGAACCTGAAAGCACTAGAAACATAGTGTTAGATAGTGTCTTCTGCAACAAGAAAATGCACCCAGGCGATTTTTATGCTCTAACTAATAGCCCAGTTAAGAACCATCCACCTCGATCCTCCTGCTCCGCGACACAAATTATAAGCCACTTTGACAATACTATGAAATTAATCCTTCCTCATTGCTTCCTCCTTCCCTCTCTCTCTACCCCACAACCCCCTTGCGATTCCAGTCTGCATCCGGGAATGCACACACTTGGTAAGCACGCAAGGAGCACTGCTGCTTAATGTATGCTTTCTACATGTAGGTGCTCATGGCCCATTTCTAGGAACTCCACCATTTAAGACCTCACCTCGTTGGACAGTACTGCACCATTGCTGTCGATTTATCTAGTTATAAAATTAAGGCTTGTTTTGATCCTTCTCCTGGACCTGTCTGTTATAGGATGAATCTATTCTAGGCCATATAGACTTGCCTGCAAAGCAACACCAATAACACAAGCTCCAAAGTTCACTCAAGCCCAATCCAAGAGCGGGATCACATCAATGAGGAGTGAGTTATTGCATAATTCAAGTAGTTTTACCAGATTGAGCAGTTGTCTCTTGGAAAAGACCGTATAGTTAACAGCCTCACTCGTTGAGAAGCGCGAAACTTGCGAATGATTGCCCTCAGTAGCCCACTGGAGTAGGAAACCAAAATAATAAGACTAAGAAATGTACAAACTTGACTCACATGGTAAAAAAAGTTTTAGTTCTTTTTCGTACTCTGCACGTAGTACTATTTAGAAGTCTGGAGGCAGGGCTTCCATAAATGATGACACATCCTCCATTCGTAAGGATTTGAGGTCTTTCTTTAACTTCCTTTTCTCCTCAACTGACATAGCCTCCCCAAGAGCTGATTTACGGTCCATAGCATTGTGAAGTACAATTATTACTATACCTTTTGGCATGAAAAAGATAGGCTGTTTCATTGGGGAGAAAGTTAATACCAATGACCAAAAGTACTGCTACAGATATGATTATAAATGCAGGGAACTCCTTCAAAAATTAACTTGAACGAAAAATACCAGAAATCTATATGATATTGTTTTGGATTGGTGGCCATTCCAGATTTTAAATTCTTCAGGTAGACCGCATATCAACACACATATAACCAAACATTAAAAAAAAATTAGCATTTGAAATCCGCAATACTCTCCCTTCAAGGTATTCAAGAACTACAAGGACATCCTTAGGAAGAATTTCGGTTTTACAGTTTGCAAAGCCTTCTGGCAGTTCACGACCCTTGACAACTTGCCCCTACCGTTTAGGATTATTTGATTAGAGAACTGTCATCCGTTTACTCTATAAGCAGTGTTAAAAACTCATGTTCATTTAGGATTTTGCTCCTCTATACCATTATTTTGTGACATATCACATAATATTGTTGAAAAAGTTCCTCTGGGTTTTTGCTATCTATTACCTACTAAGTCCTAGGAAAGTGTTGCTCAAAAATAGCATAAGCTATTGGAAGCACTCTAATTTTTCTAATGATAAGTAATTGAACCACTATATAACTCATAGTACAAAAGTAACTCTTTCACAAGAGTAGGATTTAAAAAAACACCTGTCAATGGTTCTTCCAGTTAATATGAGAGGGAAATAATATCTAAAATAGTTGCCAACACCAAAATGTTCACTAAGCTGCTGTACTCTAGCTGAGTCTGAAAGAATCAGAGCTTTCCAGAGTTGACAATAGTCCATTCTAAATTGCTCATCCAGTCGTTTGTAGATCCCATGATCAAGAATAACTGTGTAGGAGAAAATACTCGAGTGGCTTCGTGTATTTAAAGACTCGCTTGTGAAAACTTCAATGGGAAATGTATTAAAGAGATAAAAATCTATATTAGCCCTCACCTAAAGAAAATCCAGATTTGTCCTCTGGAGAAACTAATATATTACCGGGGTGAGGATCTCCATGCACGAACCCATGAACAAATATCATTTCAGCAAAGACTTCCACCAGTGTTCTTTCAACATTAAAGGCATAACTAAGCAAACTATCATAATCAAGAGAAAACCATCAGATTCACAATAAAAAACAGAGAGGTTTTGTCAGGGGATTCACGGTTAATTTGATATAATACAATCTTTCTTTGATGTAAGCATAACTTAGAAATTAATATAAAAGTGCAACACTAGCAGATTGCAATGCTTGTATATTAACAGTTTCGAGTTGATCTGATGTGGGGACCAATTTCACAGATGTTGATATTAAAGGTATAACTCGATATGGTTGATGAAAAAGTAAGTCACAAGTGTTGTTATGGCAATAGTTGAGAATAACTAATTTCCCTCAGTTGCATCTCAGTCTCTACATTTCTATAATGTTCTTCTTTGTCACAGCAAATTAAAAAAAAAAATTTCTAGTCCCTTTCTCTGTCTCTCTTTTGCATAAAATCCATTCTGCAGTTTTAAACTGCTAAAAGTAATAAAGGTCACACCTATATATTATTGAATGATTGAACCCTCAGCACTATGCTTTCAGATCAGTTGAAATCTCAAACAAAATTGACATTATTACTGGGTGTCCTCAACTTTAAGCATTGGGAGACAAATGCGAGTTAACAAAGCTATGACTAGTTGCTGATGAGGGAAGACAACAAA
This sequence comes from Eucalyptus guilfoylei, assembly GCA_016097605.1. Lineage (NCBI taxonomy): Eukaryota > Viridiplantae > Streptophyta > Magnoliopsida > Myrtales > Myrtaceae > Eucalyptus > Eucalyptus guilfoylei. Next base: position 17,606,033 of record CM027869.1, on the reverse strand, counting down.
ACTTTGTTGGATCTATTCCCATCTTCTCCATATATTCTAAATCATCAAACTACACATTCAAGAAACTTATCGTCAAAACACACGCGCACGCACGCACATAGCTACAGCATTAAGACAAGGTGACCCACGCTCCTAGGTGCTCGGACAAGGCAAGATTACACAGGTTGCTGTCCCTGACCAATCTAGGAGATTCAATTTAGTAATGCAACAAGCAATTTGATGCAAGGACAGTGGACCAGAGCACCAGGACAGGAACTGCTGCCTGTTGTCATGCAATGAATATTCTGGTGGCATAATTTATCAGGTGCACGTCCATGTACCAGCATCCAAAAGGCTCAATGCTCAAATGACGGACAAGAGAGAAAATCGTGACACATATAAATAGTAATGAGAATTGGGATATAATGCGTGGCCTTTTTCACAAAACACATCCATTTCTGTCTCAATTTTTTCAATTTCTTTTCAAACTAACCCAATTATATTTCTTAAGCATTAACACAAGTCAGAGACCTTGACGCAAATGGCTCTGACAACCACAACATAACCCAACCAAAATATGTCTCAGAAATTTGATGGTAATTACAACACAAGTAGGCAAGTACAAGATTTCATTTGCCCCAGACCACTTCTTCCAAGGCTTTTATACAGGCCAGACACTAAAACTGCAGTAGTCCAAGTACAATAACAAAAAGAAAAAAAGACCATACCTTGCTTCCCCTGCAAAATTCCATCATCAGAACTTGGCTTGTTGTCATTTATCATGACTGCAATAACATCTGAAAACTCAAATAAGTACATGAAACTCTTCAATAGCAACTGAAAATTGAGAATCCAAAAATCTTACCCATACCACTTTAGGGACCTTGACCTTGTCATTGGATATAAAGTTCTTGGCAGTTCTCTCAGCATTTTTTTCCTCCCGGATAAAATCTTTATAGACAATGTCAATGGAGGCTTGGATCAATCAAAACCACTTAATAGTATTATTATGTGTACAACTTATCATATCTTCACAAAATGAACCATCCAAAATATCTACCATGATATATAACATTTAGGTTGACTGACGCCTACTGTTGCTACATGAAATATAGAATTAGGCAAACTGATAAAACTATCGTCAAAGAAAGCACCATAATAATACTTCCACGCTGAATTATCATAGCCTAAACATATACCACATAAAACTTTTTCTCCAGTTCTGTTAGAATAGATTAGATATATACTATTCTAGTAAAGTCAAAACCTTTGGCTAATTCTCATTTAGAGTTGAGTTCAATGTACTTATGCAGTAACAGCACACTGCCCATGAAATCACTAGGGTGAGGCTGGTGACCACGGAAGTACCCAACAAAAGCATTAGGTGTAGCTCACTTTCTCCAGGGCTCTTGAATGTAAATAAAGGAATCCACGAACCGAGGTTCTTAACTTAAAACTCATTACATGAAAATGGGTGTCCGATGTCCATTGGCAAGTGTGGTGGATCAAAGATGCTCTTTAATGAGAAATGGAAAATGCTCCCCAGAGGTTACACCTTAAGGTATTATATTACTTTCAACACAGATACTACACTCTGATGCTTACCAAGTTCTGAGGAAATAGCTTTGACGAATTCTCCTACAAGCCACTCAAATCTGTACTCTGGAAAGGGCTACGAAAGAAGATAAAGGATCATTTTTCTCAAATGAGAAAATCGGCGAATAAACTGAAGAAATTAAAAGCACAACCGAGCACTCTAAATAATCAGCTTATTTAGATATTGTATTAGTGCCCTGAAACCAAATGGCATTAAAGTAGTGGCTACTTAGGATGATCATTCTGAGAAACTTAAGACAGTTAAACATGACAAGAGGATTCCTTAGCAGTATAAATTTAAGTTGATCAAAACTGCAAAAGCGTGTACAAGAAAAACCAAATAATATTATGATTGTTGCCATTATAGTGATTATGAAGATGATAACAATGAAGCCCCCAGCTATTTCCACAGCACAAATGGCAGTGGACATGACTTTTAGATTAAAAAGCAAAAGTATCCTAACTGGTACATTAATGCAGAATCCAAAAACCCTGTGTCTGTTTTCCTCAGATTCCAGAGTCTGACCTGTTATTTGGTTTTTATATCCACCTTCATGTACATTGATTGAAGTAGTCCCTGCTTATACCTATTTTGGGTTCACAGAACTGAATTGAAACAACTAAACAAGCAAGCCTGTTGTGCTGTTTTCCTTTTCTCCCATGGGGTTCACGATGTTTCACTTGAATGAAAATCCATAGAGATACTACAGTATGAAATTACTTCAGCATTACAACGGGACTGTGACAACTAAGCATCGTAAAGACATCATTTCAAAGCAAATTATCCTCTTTCAGATATTGATTATTCTATGCCAAACCTCCTTGCTCCTCATAAAAGGAAATCTGCAATCATAAGCTAGAAAAGTGTCGTGAGTGCCTAGGTTTCTACTGATCAATTTATATTGCAAGCTAAACTTAAGCTACTGAACGTCCATAGGTGTAATATGTTGATATCACTCCGGTTTAAAGTAGTACATGGATTCCTCGAGAAGTTTCAGGGAAGGCACGGTCACAACTGTGCATGTGTGGCAATATGGACGTTGATGGTTTTCATGAAAATTCTCATGTAAGGGGAGAAAGTAAAGGTCAAGTTAAGATTTATGAATCTGTAAAAGTGGGATAAGCATTGGCACTAATACATCGGACTGATGTAATGTTAATTTATCTCAAAGGGCGTATCAGTCATGATAGCTTGCTGTTGAAACAGCTGAGACATAATAACCATAATAATCACATACCACAAGAGAAAAATGATGAGAGCATAAGATGAGTCGCACGTTGCCTATTGTTCGGCATATAGTATGATATCACTGCTAGAATAACATGCAGATATGCTGCCCCACATTTATATCAAAAAAGGAAATTGCACGATGTTAAGCAGATGCACATAAGAAACTAATGATTCTCCAGATACTACGGAAGCCAAAAAATGGACCTAGGTACCTCACGGGACCATATAACAGATATTATAGAAACAATTCAACAAGGGGTATGAAAATAGTTCTGACCCACGTGATGGATTTTTGAGAGGAATGACATGATCATTGTGTCTAGTTTCATCTGGCAGTCTAACCCTGGATATTGTACCTATCATCCAAAATAACAACATGAAAGAATCAATTTGCTATGCCTGAGCGCATAAAAATTCTAGAAACCAACTATTGTGCACCATTATTATAAGAAATATCTACAGCGAGCACATGGGCAGATTGCAACCAGCTTTTTCTTTGCTTACATTTTTGGTTTTAATAACACTAAGCAAATCACAAAAGCGCACACAAAACTATTGATTTTGCAAGTACTTGAAAATATTCCTTGTTTATTTCTTCTCCCTGATCAATATTCTCAAAGACCAGCAAGAACTGATAGTTCACTGCTGCTAAGCAAGAAACTAGTCATAGTTTTCCAGCAAAAATTAAATTCCGATCCATAGCTTTGGAAGGAAACATAGATAGAGATGCCAGTTATGTAGGCCAGGTGTCAGAGGTAGGTTATACCATTTTAATTAAAAACAGCCTGTTTTAGAAAAGCTTGGGCCATGTTGACCATACACAGATGGATAACTCCTTTTTCTCCACACATCTACTGGTAAGGCTCCTTTTTTTTTTTTCTTTTTCTTGGGTTCACAATTAATAATTGTTTGAAGAAACTTTCAAACAAGTTCATTTACAGCTGCCCGATATACAAACTAATTTGGTTTCTAAATGACAATGAGAAAAATCTGAATGAGTTCAAAAGCTAATATTGTGTACAATTTTCAAGATAGGTGCTCAATATCCAGTAAAAGTCAATTCCAAATGTTAAGTAAAATGAAACAGCAAAAGCAAAAGAATAAAAGAATAAAAGTCATCTCAAACACATAATAAGCATTTTCTGAATCAACTGCACACTTTCTACTACGTAAAGAGTACATTCATGTGAGAGAAAAGCAAATAACAATCCCAACACGTTATGTTCGGACCCTTTCCCAAGATAGCACAATATCTGTCATATAAATACACAATTATGAGAGTAAAGGAAAAACTCATGTCTTACGCTTTCTATTGCGTCCACAATCATACCACGTATATTCATCTTACAAGACAATTCCCACTAATTTTGACAAAAAACCATGCCGGCAAACGTGAACAAAAATCATTAGTACCAAAATTGACTAATGTCCTATAAATTAAATACCTGGTGAGAACATGTCATGTTCATGAGTGCCCTCAGGATAGTAATAGGAAACTTTCAATTTCAAAAACACTAATCATATGCATTTCAGGAAAAATGAGCACTGTCGAATTAGAAGTTTCTTTATTTAGTTACTTACCTAGTGCCCTAAGGCCCTCATTAACAAGATCAATAAAAAATCATGTCTATGTCATCTGGGATTTATATCTCGCCAATAACAATGGTACTCCACCACCCTTAGAACTATACTGGATGCGATGACTCCATATGCAACTCCAAAGGCCGCAAACTACCATGATAGCCATGACAAGGGCGACCCACGGGGCCAGTGTAGGGCACTGTCCCCTACGGGCTAGGTGCTTGTGTAATTTTTGGTGAATATACGGACTTTGTACACCGGGATGCCCCTTTATATATCCTACTACCTATAATTTCAGGTGAGATTTCTTTATCTCGCTGATCTTCAGATAGTACATCATAAAAATTCTAATCTTGCCACCGATAACTTGAACCTCTGTGTCCATTCATTGGTCTGCAACTGTTCAAAGCACCAAATTGCTAGACAAAGATGTAACAGGGTTGCATAGATCGCATGGCCTCCATTTATAACAACCTACCAGGAAGCATGTGAATTTTATCCCATGAAGATGTGACTGAGATGTGGATGGTGCAATGGGTTTTCACTTGCATATTATTCCACGATTAATTCCAAAGACTTTGATCTCAAAAGAAATTTTAACCATAATGTATGCATGTGTCTTTCGAGGTGAACGAGTGTGTGCAAGGCAACGAAGGGGAGAAGGAGAGACTATGGACAAACAAGTAAAAACCCAAATCATAATCTATGAAAGTAAGTTCTCAACAAAGAAATTCAGCCACAAGAATGGCAACAAACGACGACAAGAAATTTAGCAACAAAAGATTTTGGCATATCTATACACAAAATAAATCTATATCAATAGGATATCCACATCTTTGGTTTAAATATCTATGTCAATAGGATATCCACAGATAATATAGCATAGATTATAAATTTTGCTCCGTTAGTTCAGCTGAGTGATATACCACTCCCTACTTGGAAAGCCATGGAGTAGAGTCCAGGTTGCCCTTAGTCGTGTCTCCTAAAATCTTTTGGGCATGCATCTTACTTTTCAATAAGAAAAGTCGCTTTGGTTTTTTTGTTTTTTTGTTTTTTTTGCAGGCAACTCTGATTGGTGCCCAACAACTTCAGTACAGTTAGGGTTCACCAAACATTAAATTCAAAAGGCTCGCCCCTGCAAACTGGCTTTTGTCTTATACCCTTTCCATAAGTTTTGGATGTCCCGGTACTTTTTCTCATCTTTATATTTCTTCTCTTTTATCTTTTACCTTCTCTTTTAGCTGGTGCAAGTGATGACAGCAGCCTCGGGTGCCAGTAAAATCTGTGCCTTCTCTATCTTGTGTGATCTCTTTCCTTCGGAGGGTCAATGATCTGTGCTCCTCTTCTTCTTCTTCTTCTTCCTTTTGACCTCGATTCATTACTTAGAAGTAATTTTTGGTTTTAAACTGTCTGATATAGTCATCAGAAAGTAGCTAGCCGAGCTTTATGATTATGCAGAACTTTTCTTGAGAAATTTCTGATCTTAGCTATCTCCTGTGGCGAAAAGGGTGTTTTTGGGCCACATACATTGAACCAAGAAAGCCTTGAATGTCCCTTTCGGGTGGATCGCGAAATCATGCGCACGACTACGTTGCCTAGGGCAGTCACTATTATGGCCTTCATGAGAGTCCGCTCGGCCGGGAGCTAATATCCAGAGATCATGTTGACATGCCAAATGCTTGTTTAGAAGCACATTGCGATACTGCTTGGGGATCCACTTTTATCCGAGGATAGCTGGAAAGCGTCCTTTTGATATGTATGGGCAATAATTTATATTTATCAGAATTTTCTTTTTTTTAATATAAAATTTATGAGATAAGTCGAAAAAGAAAAATGTCGGAGAAGTATAATAAAAATTTATTCGAATTTTTTTCTAAATCTTTGTCTTCTTTATTGGGTGAACATATATAGAATACTTATTTTATTCATTTGTAAATTAGTTTTAATTAGTGATAGAATTTAAAGAATGATAATTGGAACTGACTCGTGATGAGAAGCCTCCACAAATTCTCAAGTTTACTGCCAAGGCCAACGCCTCGCTTTTACTGGTTACAGCTATTGATTTTCTGTTGCATTTTGCAGTGAATTTTGGATATGTTCTGAGTATTTTTTTAGATGGGAATATTCACATTAAGTAACGAGACTTTCAATTTACAAAGCACTAACTTTTTTTCAGGTGGCACGTATAAATTGTATTTATTTATCGATTCATGGAAGACTAATCTTGTGAGATTGATTATGCTGGCACAATAAAAAGTGCGTTAATGTACTTTGTAGTGGATATTCTTAAGACATGAATTTTTTTGCTTTTCTCTGTTTAATTGTTTAGATGCCGGCGGGGTCTTTCATGAAAGAATGCGAAGTATTAAGTGTTAGGATTGTCATCCACTTTCCTCTCATACGAATGCACTCCATTTGCCTGTAAAGCTAGTATAGTTGATATGGAAAATGCAATGGTGTGTTTGGGCTGACTTTATTCCTTTGCCTTTTCTTTCTATTCAACATTTGGAAATAAGGTATCCACCGGATACCAAGCCCCTCAAATACTTAAAAACATATACGTACCAGCTTATTCATTTATAAATTTGTATTATCGATTTTTTCGAAACTTAAATAGTTTTGTATTTCCCTGTACATTCAGTAATAATGAACTCTTATGACCAAAATAAAAGAGCCATACTAATTGATATATTTGGAGAAATCTAAAACCCCGAGCTTTTCTTTCTTCCCTTGCATGGTATATAATTTTCATCAAAACAATTGAGGTCCACGATGCTGCACCTGCGCTGTTGTGGCTGTGCCTTCTCTGAGATGTCTGTCACAACCTCGCTTTTCCATCTAGGGGAAAAGGAAGAAGGTTTAGGGGTATTTGCCTAAAGAGGCGGACCAATGGCCTTAGATTAGGCTTGGGCTCTCCCAAGCCCATAACTCGCGCGACGTTGGATTTCATATTTCAATTCTTAACAACCTAAATATTTCTAGGAGCCGCCACTAGCCTATTGGGGTCGGCTAGAAACCAATCGAGACACGGGAATGTTGTCTCGATTCCTACGCAACCAGAGATTTCTAGGAACGGGGACTTGTTTACGCTAATGTTTCTATTAGCGCCCTTGCGGTACCACTAACTTGAAAGGTTGTTCATCTAAATGGCCACACAATCTTGATTACCAATTATCATCCTTATAAAACCGCTAAGCGTCTATGCAAATGTTTTTGTACGTTTGTTTTCCTTAATTTCTAGACTAATCCTAACATAATTTAGAAGAGAAATTTACACTCAAATTAATGAAAAGCGGCGCATAAGTAAACATCCAAGAAATTGAAATGACTTGAAAATAAACGCGAAAAGGTAAACCCGATACAAGTCGGGCAAATAATATTACATGGCCTTGTTATCACGCCCGGGACAGGACCCCATGAGCAAAATGAGAATTAAAATATGCATGAAATTACTCTATACGCATGAAATTACTTTAAATAGTTTTAATCTACGCAAAATGGATTATTTATAAAAATGGATTATTTATAAAATACCAAAATAGCATTGAATTAGGAAAATGACCTTTTAAAATTCGGAAAATTTCATATATGTCATTTCTATCCTAATTTGATGCTATCTAACATTTTTTTTGATATTTTTGAAATTTTCATATTTTTCTCTTTTTTTTTTTAATTATTTTTTTTTTAAAAATAATAATAATTCCTTAAACCGATCTATGCTAACATGGAGCAACACAGCACATGAATATCACAATAACTGAGCTCAAATCGGCCGTTTCAAGATCGAAACTTGGTTTGCACATTTCATCGAACACTTGGCGTGCATTAAATCACCCCAAAACAGCTTCGCCGGGCCATGTTTGCGGCATTCAATCTCAACCCATAAGCAGTCTCACGTGGAACTAAAGTATCAAGATTATACTTACACATGCAAGGAACAAGTTTAGCTAGAAATCACAGCCTAGAACATGCAAAAACCGAACTGAAAATAGCCTCCAATATGCGGGTTGGAGCCGTTTTGCAAATCTGGTGACAAACCCAGGTCAAACAGCCATGTCAAATGCCCAGATTGAAGCCTCGAAAACCATCACATGCAACATCTATATGAAATATTACTCCAACCAGATAAAAGTAGGTAACACTTACTTTCAAATGCAATAAACATCACCGAAAATGATTAATCGGACGCATCAAAATGAACTCTCCAAGAAGCATTCATGCATGATCTATGCTAGCCAACCATGTCTCAATGTGGATTGGCTTGGTTTTTGGCTCATGTTATAGACGGCTTCATGGTTCATAAAGAGATTTAAAGACTAAACTGGGTTGTCCTATGCATCGTTTATACTCCCATATAACATTCATCAAAGTCACAACGACAAAAAAATGCATGCAAAAGGGGGTAACAAGTCAAACATGTAGGGGTATTGAAGAGGCTTTAAACACTTGGAAAAAAATCAACCTTGGAAATCAGTCCTCCGCACTAGTTTCTTCTTGATTTTCATGATCAAAACATGTTCAAACTCAAACAAAAATACATCTAGGATGCTTACCTTGCTTCGTAGTTTCTTTTTCACGTGACTTTTGGCCCAGGAAACCAAGAAATTTTCTCTGGAAGCACGTGGAAGTTGGTTCCTTCAAACTGAAAGTGAGATCTGCAGAAGAAAAAGAGACAACGAAGGTTTTCGTTGACTTCCAAAATAAGACTTCCAAGCCTCCTTTGTTGGAAAATTTAAAATAAGCCAAAACTATATGTATTATAGTTTGGCTTGTAAGTCTCGGCTTTCCTCATTTGTCTCTCACTTTTCTCAAAAACATTCACTTTTCCTTACTCGTGACCAACTGAACTCAACACTTAGAAAAATCTTAGGACTCCCTTGGCCCGCCAGGAGGGTGGTTTTCGGGGGGCTTTAGGAGACCTTCCCGAACTCCATTTGGGACGTGCGACATATGGATGGAAAGATCTTTGAGTGAATTTTCGCTCTCTAGTTGAAGGTTTTGGATAATTTGGGCTACAAGCTGGTGAAAAATTCACTTTTCTCTCTGAAGGTTGATCTGGAATTTCTGGGTTCTTGCTTTTGTGAAGTTGCTTCTGAGGGGTTTTTTTGGGCAAGATCGCGAGAGACCCTTTTTCTTTCTTGTCTCCTCGTTTTTATCCTTTCAAAGAGCTTTCTTCCATGATCTTATCCCTCGAATTAGGGGATTTTTGGTCAGTCTTTAGTCCACCTACTAAGCCTGCCAACAGGGCTACTTCAACAACTTTCTGACTTAGCCAAAATTTTCAACTTCTGCAGTTGTTGAGTGTCCCGATTTTGCTACGATTTTCCCGTGCTTTTAATAGCTTATCCCTGACAAATTTTCGTCCACTTATACTACTATACACGGTCTTCCATCACGTGCAAAGATCGGGCTGATTGGGCAGCTGAGGAGGATATGGTGGGGCCACCAAGTTGCTTACTCAGCAACTCCGAAATCAGACCAACTTGTGGACTGGGATTTGTCAGCTGGTTTGGGTGCTTTAATCCATGAATTTAGCTGCGATTTTTGATCAATTAGCAAGCTCATGTATATTAGTTTAAGATCTCAACCGGATTTTGCAATTTTGCCCACCCAATTTTGCAAAAAAGTCCCTCAAAGTTGGCAATTTTCTTATCCGAAAATACTCAATTCAATGCAAATTTGGTCCTTTTTGGCCCATTTGATTAATTAGACCTAACCCAAGTTCAATTCCAACTCAATTGGGGGCCAAGATAATGATTTAAGGGTTTGGTCAAAATTTTGCAAATTTTGCAAATTGGTCCCTCAACTTTTGGAAATTGCATTTTGGCCCCAACTTGCCGTTTTTATTACAATTTGATCTCCTGGGCTTGGCTAGTCACATTCAGATCATTGGCCCCAACTTGGTTCTTCTTCTTTTTTTTTTTTTTTTTTTTAGGAAAAACATATTCCATTAAAAAAACTATACGAAACACCTAAATAACCTAATATACAATAAGTAATTAATTTTTTTTAGGTGTCAACAATGTCTTGAGATTCGTATGTGTTCCTCTGGAAGTGGAGCAAATATCGACTCGGTAACTTTTGATTTTCCTTCTTTTTAAATTTTACTTATTATAAATATAGCACATTTCATTTGAAACAAATGTTTCAAGAAGATAATAAAAATAATTTTATCTAAGCTCTACCATATTTGAAATTGAGTTAAGAGAATGATTAGATTGATACAATTTTTCCATTTAAATAATATGATTTATTTAATTAAATTAATACATTATACTACAAATCAATAAAGGATAATGGTTATTTGCTCGGGCAAAACATTAAGAAAATAAAAATAAAGTGTATCAGAGGTAACATATTAATATTTCATTAGGCTTTATATCTACTTATGAAATTTTTTAAATTTTGATGTATCTTAAATCAATTTAAAAAATACATTTAGAAGAAATTGATAATAAAAATAATTTTATCTAAAACCCACTTAATTTGTAATTAATTTATGAAAATCAGATAAATGAGAAGTCCATCAACTATATTAAATTTTTAAAATTTAACTCCTATAAAACGTTTACTGACATATGACCCTGTGTAAAACTCTGGCCATGTAACTAGTTTGAGAGAAAAAGAGGGCCAAAACCATCTCCATGGTCATTGTAGTAATGTAGGGCCTATTTTCAAGTAAATTAGGTTTCTAAGCATAAGTTTGAAATCCTCGATCGCTCCTTAGTCTCTAGGAGTCTTGGTCCGATACCACCTAGGTTCTACCATGGCGTATAGTATTTTACTCAAATCGTACGTGTTTGACATCTACACCAAAATATTTCATCAACGATGAGAGTAGGGGGCCAAACCGATTCAAATATGTTTAGTATAGGGAGTTGATTAAGACAAAATCAATTGTGAGGGATGCTTTACAAAATTAGCCAGTTACGCTTTACTACCCCGCTTTTGCATTAATTAGCAAAATTGTTTGAAGGGTAAATATTGCTAAACCTTTAAATGCCAAAAGTTAGGAAAGTGACACTTAAGTGTCAAAATCGGAGCAAAGTGGATCATTTAAGTGCCAAATGAGAGAAAATCCGGCCAAAATGCTAATGTGGCAATTTTCCGACAATATAAGTATCGTTTTGCACGTTGACGTGACTAGGAAATGTAAAAACGACATCATTTTACTGCTGATGTGGGTAAATAATTAATATAAAAATTAATTAAATTAAATTTAAAACTAAAATTATTTTTTAAAAAAATTAAAAAAATGAAGCATGTGACTAAGGGCTCAATCCTCGTTGTTGTTGCCTCCCCGCCGTCGCTGGCTAGGGGCCGGCAACCCTAACCTACCCTCCCCTCACCGTCGCTGGCCCTTCTTGGCGACAACAGGTATCCAACGGTGGCGAGGGCTGAAAGGTCAATCATGCCATACAAGACATTTGACATTTACCTTAACAATTTTCAGCCAAAATTGTCTAAAAGGTCTATGTGGACAAATTGTCAAAAGTATTGATACCAAATTGGCCAAATTGAATCCTGCAGAAGATAACTGAGATTTCTCGAGTTTGGAGAAGAACATTGCAGCCGTAGAACTTGATAGTGCTAGAAAAACAAGATTAGGTATAGTGTGTTCTGCACTGATGGAGGATGGCAATGCCACGTGAAAATGCACCCTTTAATGCTCTAAGTTATTGCTCGGTAATGAACCATACACCTCCCCTCTTACCTCCCGATACAAACAATGAGCCACTTGATATCATAGTCTTTCCTCATCGCAACCTTACTTGGCTTTTAGGTATGTTTTGCCTGGATGTGTTTGCCATTAGCAAAAAAGTACTTATAGAGAGCAATTGTTTGTTATACGACAATCGTGTGAATGACTTTCGAAAGTTATAAATGTTAAAAAACATGAAACTAGACGATGTCTTCTAAGTAAAATTACGATGGAGAGCAAATATAACCGATAAGTATATATGAAGAACTTACTGCATGCATGATAAATCTTCTATCAAAGTCGTTGATTAGCACTTCTGTTATCGCCTTAATAAGACGAGGGAGTATCTAAGGCATCGTTCGTGGACGCGCAAAGAAGAAAATCAACTACCAAGGCAAGAAAGAACAAATCAAAGTAAAGAGCGAAGAGGACAAAGATAGTCCAATTAAACATGAATGCAGGACAAGGAAAAGCATCGACACAGGTTCCTCTTAGGAACCCGAGCAAAAGCACCCTGGCAAAAGCACCAGCATACCAGAAAGGCAACCTGAGCAAAAGCAACCTGGCAGAATGCACCAGACAAATGATATTCTGCATAAAACAAATCCGCATCATGCCATTTGCTGCCACGCAACAAGTACAGAGACGGGTAAAGTCCGAAATTTCCAACTTTTCAAGACTAATGCAGTTCATTAAAATGGTTAATTGCTACATAACAACACCGTGAACGCAAAATTGAATCAAGTAAGTGAAGTACTTAGGTGACACAGTTCGGCCATTATATGTCCGTGATTGCTTGGATCATAACTCAATGACTCCATATATCTTTCTTTACCTGACTCATAAATATTTAGAACTTGCACTCATTAAAAAACTAAAGCATCGATCCCATTTTCTAAATTAGAGATTTACAATGCATGGGCTCCGAATAGAATAGTTCTATTTGCATATTTGAAGGTAAGTTCTTCCAAACAGTAACCATTTTACGTCCAGCTTCATCTTATGAGATCTTACATTTTTATGATTGTTGATGTTAAGTTCTTTCAATCTTATATTTAGACACTCCGCATAATTCTAGTAAGTGATTTAGGATGCATGTTTTTCAAATAGATAGTGTTGTTTGCAAATTTGAAAGTTACATGTCTTTTGACGATGGCCATAATTGTCAGAACGTGAGGGCATAGAGCTCAGCTAGCATTGCCCAGCCTATTTTCAGCAGAACGGATGTTCAGACGGTTTGTCAGACTGGCAATATATGCAAACCTCTGCGCAAATTCCCATTCCACACCGACTGTGTCCAACATATATTGCCAGACGCAGACACCTGTTGAGCGAAAATGAGGGAACATATTTGAAGAATGAAAAAAATCGATGGCTTGCCCTGACCGTTGATGCAAGTGTAAAAAATGCCTAGCACAAGCATTACTGTTATCTGAATAAAAAAAAAAAAAAGATCTGTAATGCCTTTAGCTTGGTCGGGAAGATGATGAACATGTTTTGTTTTCAATCAAACGACGATGCGGATGCGTTTTTATGTTTTGATTTCAGCGAAACCCGGACTTCGTATTGTCACGGAAAATGATGCAGATGGGTGGTTTTTTTACGTCTTTGATTTCAATTGCAAATGGCTTCTTCATCGCATTTAACATGATTTATTCTTTTTAAGGAAGATTTGCCCGCTGAAGGGCGACTGCGCGGCACTTCTCAATGACTGAGGCGGTAAATTTTTTGGGTTTGATTTGTGGAAATGGGCTCGTGGCAAGCTAAGAGGTTTAGGCCAACATCTGCTCAATTGGTTAAATAAAAAAGTCTATAATTTTTTGCATTTGTGCTAATACAAAGAAATGTTAACTAGACGATGTTTCTAAGCAAAATTATGATCGAGAAACCAGCAGATATACTTGATAAGTTCATGATTAGCATTTCTCTTGTCCCCTTAATAAGACAAGGGACTGTGTAAGGCAGAAAATCAATTACCAAGGCAGAAGAGCATAAATCAAAGCAAACAGCGAGGAGGGCAAAGCTAGTACAATTAAGCAGCAATGAAAACCTCATCCTGTAAACAAGGAAAAGCAGGGGTACAGGTTCTTGCGAAAGCACGCCAATGTAGCCGAAAAGCCAACCCGAGCAAAAGCACCTTGGCAAATGCACCAGACGAATGACATTCCGCACAAAACAAATCCGTATCTTGCCCAATTTGTTGCCACGCAATGGAGTATAGAGACAGATAAGTCTGATCTCCAACTTTTCAAGACTAATGCAGCTAATTGAAGTGGTTTATTGCTATATAACAACACCATGAACATCAAATTGAAGCAAGTAAGTGTAGTACTTAGATGTCGTGGCTCAACTGTTATATACCTATGATTGCTCGGATCATAACTCAGAGACTTTATGTATCTTTGCTTTTCTTCTCATATTCATTTAAATCTTACTCGACCCACGAATATCTAGGACTTTCACTCATTAGCAAACTAAATGCACCGATCTTGTTTTCTAATTAGATATTTACAATGCATAGACTCCGAATAAAAAAGTCTTATTTACAGATTCTGAGATAAGGTCTTCCAAACGGTCACCATTTTACACCTAGCTCCAAATTTTGAGATCTTATATTTTTATGATCGTTGATCTCAAGTTCTTTCGATCTTATATTTTTATGATTGTTGATCTCAAGTTATTTCGATCTTATATTTCAACGCTCCGCACAATCCTAATCGGTATTTATGATGCATGTTTTTCGAATAGACAGTGTTATTTGCAAATTGAAAAGTAAATTTTTTCTGATGATGGCCACTATTTCACAGCCATGTCAAAATTTTAGATATCACTTTTTGGGTTATTATGCCAAATCAATTAATCATTTTCTTTGGTCAAATCAGTTGATCATTGATTAGGGTCATCACTATGTTCTTTAATATTCATTTACCATGGGATTGGAATGGTGCACTGGCAGGCTTTATCGTGCAAAATCAAGCTTCTATTTCCATTTCGAGAACGGCCAAGGGATACTCCATCTTGCACTCGCGAATGGAAACTCTTTGAGACCATTGTCAGAACGAGGGCTATCACACCCCGATTCACAAGAAAAATGGGCATGACACCGGCCGTCCTTTTACCAAAGGACGCAGCCTCAACATAACCAAAATTTAACCCGACATCAACATATATACATCTACATATATATTTGACAAAAAGGGGCAATTGGTTACAATATCAGAGTATCTCTATAATTCACAAAAAAATCAAAACATAAACCTTATACAAAAACTAACTTATAAACCTATTACTATGCACAAGCCATACCCAAAAAGTTCCTCCACAAAAAGTTCTCCTCGAACGAACGCTCACGCCTACTCGCGACTCGCTGAAGAACCTGAAAAGCAAGTAGAAGAGAGGAGTGAGCTACCACGGCTCAATGAGTAACACATTTCTTCCAAGCGGATCGAGAAATCACTATGCACATTTTAAAACACAAACATAACTCACTTTATCATAATACCAAAACATAACTCAAATACAGAAAGTACCAATGGTCAAGTCCATTAGTCAATCCCGTAAAACATATATCAATGGTCAAATCCATTGATTAATCTCATCGAATCACATCGATGGTCCATTCCATCGACCAAACTCAAATCACACGTCAATGGTCCACTTCATTGACCACTTCATGCTCAAATGTCTAACCATGGTCACGCGTAACGCCCGTGAGAAGACGACCAAGATTCCCCCCTTGGCAAGGTCTCCACCTATTATTAGCCGGTGGCTCGGCCCACAAGGATATCCTAAAATAGTATGCGCATACCCACACACCCCTCAGGGTCCACAGCGACATTGAGCACCAACCACCAATCACAATATCCAAGAATCCAACATCGAAAGAAAGTCATATCACAACTCAAAATTTGATATATAAATATCAAAGCATTCTCCAAAACCTTTCAAGATTCTTTCACAAAGAATCTCACAAATCATTTTTCAAACAACCATTCAAATCGAAGTCGGAATATAACTCCATTCAAACAACCAAAATGGCAGTAATAGCTCGATCCTATTTTATGCAACAAAATATGCTTTTTATCAACTCATGGAATATATAATCCACCGTGTTTCTCAAAACATGAGTTTAAAATACAAAGAAGAAATAGTGTCACTCACCTGGGAAAAGCCAAAAAATCAACTACGACGCTCACACGAACCAACGCATTCGGATTCCTAACAATTAACGGAAAAACAATATCAAAAGACCGAGTAAAAAGAATATTCGCATAACGACTCGTCTATACTAGGCCTATTTGTTGATAAAACGACACCTATGCGCCACAAAAGCTCGCAATTTAGTGGAAACCCATCATTTTCAGCTAGGCGCGGCCCATGCGCCAACTTTGTCGCACCATAACTTCCTCCACAAAAATCCGTTTCAAGCCGTCTTATAGTCTTTAGAAAGCTCTCTTAACGTACAACAACAACCCCAACTCAGCCGCCCCAAAACAGTACCGAAAACAACAAAAAAACAGGCTCGAAGACACTGTTCGCTACAGTACCAGATTGCGCCCCCAACTTCAAAATTCCGTTCCGAACAAACCGCAAGCTCAAATCATGATCCGTAAGATGCCATAGCTTCACAACATCCCAAAGTACCATTTCTAAAAAAATATACAGCTTAACGACTCAAAAATCGGGCTTCGCCACACAAATACCCAAGAAATCCGAATTTCGAGCCCTAATTACGGCGATTGCTTCAAGTAAGTGATTAAAGACTTCAATTTCTTACCGGCCTTGCAAAACACCCTTGAGTCGGCTTGATGAGGCGTCCGGACCACAAGCGCGCCAAATTTTTTTTCCTTTTTCTCTTTTTCCTTTCTCTTCTTTCTCTCCTCCCCGTTTCGCGTTTTCCCCGTTTCTCGCCCGCCGCTCTTCTCTTTCTCTCCCTCTTTCTCTCTTTTTAAACTCAGCCGAAGCTTCTTCCACTTTCCTTCAGCTTCCCTTTTTGACTTTTCAACCCTTTCTTTTCTTTTCTTTTATTTTCTTTTCTTGTTTTAAAGCCCATATATTACAAGGGCAATATAGAGCTTGCCCTGCCTCTTTTCACCAGAAAGGATAGTCAAACGTTTGTTAGACCGACAATATATGCAAACCTCTACGCAAATTTCGATTCCGGGCCAGCTGTGTCCAAGAAATGTTGGCAGACAGAGACACCTGTTGAGGGAGAATGATGGAACAAATTGAAAGAGTGAAAAAAAAATAAGGCAGGTTAAAGTGTGCTGGTGTGAGTAAAATTACGGGTGATTATGGTTTGGATTTTCTGAAAAATTCAAACTGAACCAAACTGTTTGACTGTGTATTAATTTTAAATTGAATCGCATCTCGAACCGAATGTAATCCAAACCGAAGTCTTGATTTGGTTCAGTTTTTCAGTTTTTTTTTTTTATATATAATATTAAGAATAGGTTTGGTAACGAAGGAGAGAGATCATGTAAATTATAATATCAAAAGGATGTGCGACTTTCAATTTGGTTTGGTTAACCGACCGAACTGAAACTATCTAAATCGGTGAAAATGGTCATTTTTTTATTATCCAAACCGAAACTCGAATTGAACCAAAAATACATGAAAATTTAATTAGGGTCTAATTTTGGTTCGGTTTTCCAATTTGATTCTCACACCCTTAATTAAAACTATCTTAATCCCTAATTATGTTATGAACTTGGCGACGCACTTTGCGAATTATACTTAGCTTATTGATATGTTAGTATTTAGAATTTCAATCTTTAAATTATACATTATTAATTATCTTGAGATTTTATTTTTATAATATATATATAACATATAATATTATTCATTTGATTCAAGTTATTTATGACTTGATTTGAAGTGCCGAAAAAAAGAGGTAATGGTGAAATGCTCAAGAAATTTAAAGAATGCTGGAACATTAGTTAGAAGGCTAATGCACTGTACGAGATCTACGTCGTCTCAAATATATTTTTTCCGTTAAAGTTGTGTAGATTTTTTGGAAAAAAAAAAAAGAAAGATTAAAGAATAATAGAGTGGTAGTCTCCCACAAGCGCTACTACTCTAAAATCGAAACATAGAATTTTCGATGAAGATTTGTTTGACAATAATTATGCCACCTAAGATATGTTTGATAGTAATTATGATACATAGATTTGTTTGTAATTTCTAATCAAATTGCTTCAAATAAACATCATGGGTGCCAAATGATATTGGTTCATGCAAGATAGATCTCCTAGCGAAATATGGAGCTTTAATTAAAGTGAGAAATGTATTGGAAGTTGTTGATACCTAAAAAAAAATTATTGCATATTAGGTTCTCTAGGTGTTTCGTATAGTTTTTTTAATGGAATATGTTTTTCCTAAAAAAAAAAAAAACAGAAGAAGCAAGTTGGGGCCAATGATCTGAATGTGACTAGCCAAGCCCAGGAGATCAAATTGTAATTAAAACGGCAAGTTGGGGCCAAAATGCAATTTCCAAAAGTTGAGGGACCAATTTGCAAAATTTGCAAAATTTTGACCAAACCTTAAATCATTATCTTGGCCCCCAATTGAGTTGAAATTGAACTTGGGTCAGGTCTAATTAATCGAATCGGGCAAAAAGGACCTAATTGCATTGAATTTGGCATTTTTGGGCAAGAAAATGGCCAACTTTGAGGAACTTTCTTGCAAAATTGGGTGGAGACAATTGCGAAAAATGGTCAAGATCTTAAACTAATATACATGAGTTTTCTAATTGATCAAAAAACTCAGCCAAATTAGTGGATTAAAGCACTCAAATCATCAGCCAAAACTCAGTCCACGAGCTAGTACTTAGATGACGTGGCTCAACTGTTATATACCTATGATTGCTCGGATCATAACTCAGAGACTTTATGTATCTTTGCTTTTCTTCTCATATTCATTTAAATCTTACTCGACCCACGAATATCTAGGACTTTCACTCATTAGCAAACTAAATGCACCGATCTTGTTTTCTAATTAGATATTTACAATGCATAGACTCCGAATAGAAAAGTCTTATTTACGGTTCCGAGATAAGGTCTTCCAAACGGTCACCATTTTACACCTAGCTCCAAATTTTGAGATCTTATATTTTTATGATCGTTGATCTCAAGTTCTTTCAATCTTATCTTTTTATGATTGTTGATCTCAAGTTATTTCGATCTTATATTTCAACGCTCCGCACAATCCTAATCGGTATTTATGATGCATGTTTTTCGAATAGACAGTGTTATTTGCAAATTGAAAGTAAATTTTTCTCGATGATGGCCACTATTTCACAGCTATGTCAAAATTTTAGATATCACTTTTTGGGTTATTATGCCAAATCAATTAATCATTTTCTTTGGTCAAATCAGTTGATCATTGATTAGGGTCATCACTATGTTCTTTAATATTCATTTACCATGGGATTGGAATGGTGCACTTTGCAGGCTTTATCGTGCAAAATCAAGCTTCTATTTCCATTTCGAGAACGGCCAAGGGATACTCCATCTTGCACTCGCGAATGGAAACTCTTTGAGACCATTGTCAGAACGAGGGCAATATAGAGCTTGCCCTGCCTCTTTTCACCAGAAAGGATAGTCAAACGTCTGTTAGACCGACAATATATGCAAACCTCTGCGCAAATTTCGATTCCGGGCCAGCTGTGTCCAAGAAATGTTGGCAGACAGAGACACCTGTTGAGGGAGAATGATGGAACAAATTGAAAGAGTGAAAAAAAATAAGGCAGGTTAAAGTGTGCTGGTGTGAGTAAAATTACGGGTGATTATGGTTTGGATTTTCTGAAAAATTCAAACCGAACCAAAACCGTTTGACTTGTGTATTAATTTTAAATTGAATCGCATCTCGAACCGAATGTAATCCAAACCGAAGTCTTGATTTGGTTCAGTTTTTCAGTTTATATAGGTTTGGTAACGAAGGAGAGAGATCATGTAAATTATAATATCAAAAGGATGTGCGACTTTCAATTTGGTTTGGTTAACCGACCGAACTGAAACTATCTAAATCGGTGAAAATGGTCATTTTTTTA
Source organism: Eucalyptus guilfoylei (assembly GCA_016097605.1). NCBI lineage: Eukaryota > Viridiplantae > Streptophyta > Magnoliopsida > Myrtales > Myrtaceae > Eucalyptus > Eucalyptus guilfoylei. The sequence goes on along the minus strand of CM027869.1, from coordinate 17,585,894 downwards.
TTATCCAAACCGAAACTCGAATTGAACCAAAAATACATGAAAATTTAATTAGGGTCTAATTTTGGTTCGGTTTTCCAATTTGATTCTCACACCCTTAATTAAAACTATCTTAATCCCTAATTATGTTATGAACTTGGCGACGCACACGAATTATACTTAGCTTATTGATATGTTAGTATTTAGAATTTCAATCTTTAAATTATACATTATTAATTATCTTGAGATTTTATTTTTATAATATATATATATATATATATATATATATATATATAAATAACATATAATATTATTCATTTGATTCAAGTTATTTATGACTTGATTTGAAGTACCGAAAAAAAGAGGTAATGGTGAAATGCTCAAGAAATTTAAAGAATGCTGGAACATTAGTTAGAAGGCTAATGCAATGTACGAGATCTACGTCGTCTCAAATATATTTTTTCCGTTAAAGTTGTGTAGATTTTTTGGAAAAAAAAAGAAAGATTAAAGAATAATAGAGTGGTAGTCTCCCACAAGCGCTACTACTCTAAAATCGAAACATAGAATTTTCGATGAAGATTTGTTTGACAATAATTATGCCACCTAAGATATGTTTGATAGTAATTATGATACATAGATTTGTTTGTAATTTCTAATCAAATTGCTTCAAATAAACATGGTGGGTGCCAAATGATATTGGTTCATGCAAGATAGATCTCCTAGCGAAATATTGAACTTTAATTAAAGTGAGAAATGTATTGGAAGTGTTAAAACTTGTCATGTAAATGTAATCGAATCCTAAAATTTTTAAAAATGTAATCAAGTTCTAAAACATGTCACAAAAGTACAATCGAATCATAAAACTTTCAAAATGTGCAAAACAATGCTTGAACTTGTCGAATTGGTCCGATTAAGTCTTTCTATTGATTTCATCATTTCAAAATGTTAGGACTTGATTATACTTTCATGACAAATTTTAGAATTTGATTACATTTTTTGAAAATTTTAGAACTTGATTATACTTACGTGACAAATTTTAGGACTTGATTGCACTTTTTGAAAGTGTTAGAACTCAATTGAACTTTCGTGATAAATTTTAAAACTTTTAGTGCACTTATCCCTTAATTAAATGAGTTTCTTTTTATCACTATCAAAGTGCCCGCATTTTTTTTTTCATGTTATTGCAAAATAATGAATTTTGTGCGATGGGTTTTCAATTTATGTAGAATCATTAATGGAAATTTTTTTCATGAAATTGGCAGAGGAGCTCCGGGGCCGGCGAAGGCTTAAGGCACCTGAGGGGAGAGGCTTTTAGGGAGCTGAACTGCCGCGGGGGGGTGGGGTGGATGAGCTCGGCAACTGACAGGAAAACGATACAAAATATCTCTGCGTGCACCGTCGCTCACGTGACTTTGGACAGGCTAATTTCTTCTTTTTCTTCTTTTTGTCAAAAAAATGGCCAATTTCAAGAATTTGAATTTTACTCCAAAAATAGATTTATGGGAAAAATTTTCATTTTTATGGAGAATCATTAATGGAGGAAATGGGGACGGTGAAGAAGATGAATCTTGTCAATTTAAGTGTTGGAAGTGATTTTTTTTATCCTTTTTTAGAATATTTCCATGCATATCCTCCGTTATCTAAATAGTCATGAAGATGGAAACTTAAAATTTATTGATGGAACGGATGTTGTTAATAAAATTAAAGAATTTTTATACGTGGTGGTGCATATGAAGCATGCTCGTGTGATGATTTTTTTTTTTTTTTATATTATTAGTTTACCAAATAAAACTAAAAGTTTAAAGAAATTGTTTTCACCAAAAAGTGAAAAATCTAATAATGGAGTGGCATAAGAAAATGCGAGCACTGGAATCTAAGGTTGCGAGAAATGCTAAAGGTATGAGATGAGGCAATAAAAATGTAAATTTATAGAGAACTAAAGATAAACATAAATTTGCAAGGACAAGTATCATTTGATTGATAGAGAGAAGATATATAATAAGTAGTTATTTATATCCACTTTTGACATTTATTTACAAACAGTTATGGATTCCGAATTCATGAATAGTTTCCTAACACTGACTACAATCATTGATGGGCAGTTATATTTGTTGAGACTCTAAATATAATTATCCAACGTTATGCTTAGATACAATTATTGATAGTCATTTATTGAAGCCATTCATCTGTCTTCATTTTCGAACTCCATCACTTAGCAAAATCGGTACTAGCAAGCGTCCACAACCCTCAACAATTCGTGAAGGCCCTTTGATGACAAACATAACGTTTGTTGTCCACCGCTTTATTACCGAGTCATCAATTCTATTCAAGTTGTCAATTAATTTATTCATGAATAATTCATGCTTTGACCAAATTTTACTCTCATCAAATGACTTCTCGCTTGTCAATGATAATCAAAACCTGATCATTTTTTTTAAATCAATAGAAAAAAAAACAGTTAGGATAAAAATGCTAAAGAAAAATATTTTCATAACCTCAGCTGTCACCAAAACCTCCTAAACCGTTGGTCCGTTACCTCCATTACTATCTAGATCTTGGACATACATGTCCATTGTTAAGTATGGCTATTGTTATGTGAATATAAATTTATTGCTTAGCTTGAATCTATATTCTTGCAATCTTCGGTATCAAAACTTCTATCATCACCACGTACGTCTCCATTTAAAAGAGTCGGGCTAAAAAAGTTAAAACTCTCCAAAGGCATGAATAATATTTATAGCAAAAAATAATATTAAAGAGATCCGAAATCAAAATAAAAAATTGTGTTTGCATCTAATTCAATGCACTACATTTACGTGAGATCTATTTTTTTTTTTAAGAAAAAAAATAGGATCAAATTCATTTTTGCCAATTAAGTTCATATGATCAATAAAAAAATTGTTGACGTAGATCTGCCAGTTATTAATGTTGATATTTTTTAATAATATTTTAAAATTTCTTTCAATTTTTATTATTTTATTATTTTCCTATACTTTCCTCTTTTACTTTTTTTTTTCTTTTTCCTTTTTCCCTTTTTCCCTTAGCTAGACATCATCGGGTCTCGTTAATGGCAAGTGACCTTGTTGGGGGCATGCAAGGGGGGCTAAGGCCGACAATGGCCAGTGAAGAGAAAAAAAAAAAAAAAAAATACAAAATAAATAAAATTTCGAAAAGAAAAATTAAAATTTATACCAACACTGGCGGTGCGACAAACAATATCCGTATTAATAATTGTCGATTAAAATTGATCAAATTGATTTAATGATCACAATTAAATATTTATGACTTGATGTACGATCAAACCGCCACTTCCAAAAGAACACAGGGGACCACGTGGGTAAATTCGACCCCGGCACGCCTAGCGTTTTACCGCGAGAACAACTGTAGATTTGTTCTCTGATTTTCTCCGCGATTGCCACCCCAAATCGCCTGCTCGATCTTCTCTCTCGATTTAGGGCTAACACCCGAGAAGCGGATCCATCAATGGCCGGCGACCGGAAGCGGCCGTACCGCAATTTCCGCCGCGCCCGCTCCCGTTCGCCGCCGCCGCCGAGCGCGCCCTTCCTCGACAGCAAGCGCCGCGCCTCTCTGAATCCGAGGTCGAAATCGAAATCCCCCCCGTACCCGCGTCCCTACCACCAGGCCCGCCGAAACAAGAACTGGGCAGGCGGCCGAATTTCAATTCGTACCTCGACGCCCCCAATTTGCCGCCCAATTTCAGGGTCCTGTGCGAAATCGTCGCCCAGACCCCCGCCCACGCCGTCGAGGAGGTCCTCGGGGATTCCGGCATAGGGGTCGGGCAGGAAGACGTCGAGGAGGTGCTCAAGCTGTCCTACGGCTTCCTGGGCGCCGCCGTCAAGTTCTTCCGGTGGGCCGGGCACCAGCTCAAGGACGACCACTGCCCGTACGCTTGGAACTTGGTGGTGGACATGCTGGGCAAGAACGCCCTGTTCGATGCGATGTGGGACGCCGTGAAGTCGATGCAGAAGAAGGGGCTGCTCTCGCTCGCCAGCTTCGCTTCGGTTTTCAGTAGCTACGTGATTGCCGGGAGCTTGCCGGGAGCTATCATGACCTTTTAAGTGATGGACCAATACCGCATGCTACCTGACGTCGTGGCATTGAATTCGCTGATCAGCGTGATTTGTAGGGACGGTAAGACCGTGGACGCAGTCGACTTCTTACGGATTGTTGGAGGGTTGGGAGAATAAAGGGAATGTGACTGGTGCTAGGCGGACTTTCGCCGAGATGGTGACGGAAATCGGTTGGGACCCGGCCAATGTGCCTGCCTATAGCTCGTTTCTGTGTACTTTGCTAAAGGGCCCTAGTGGCATGTCTGAAGCGTTGAAATATTTCGGGACGATGAGTGATCACCGGTGTTATCCAGGTATGAAGTTCTTTCAGGATGCTGATTCTAAAGGGGCCAGCTTTCTATGGGAAGCTATGGTAGGAAGAGTTGGGTGTAGACCAGATACATAAATGTATAATTCAATGATAGCTTTACATTGTTACACCGACCACATCGATTTAGCCGAGAGACTGTTGGATGAAATGGTCTACAATGGGGCATTTCCAGACGATAGAACTTACAATATTTTGCTTCAGTTCTTGATCAAATACAGGAAACTAAAGGAGGCCTCGATAGTGTTTACAGAGATGGTGACAAATGAATGCTTGCCAAGCCTGGCCAATCGTAATGCAGCTGCCGGGATATTTATAGAGATAGGAGACCATCACTCAGCTATGAAGGTCTGGAATTGGATGGTCGAGTACTACAGGTCCGATTTGGATGAGACTGGAAATATTTTGATTGTGGGGCTTCTTGATCTCGATAGGGCTCCCTGAAGCAGTCAAATATGCAGAGGATATTATTGAAAGAGGAATTAAATTGTCCTCTTCCACATTGTCGAAATTGAAACAGAGCCTTTCCAAGGCCAGAAAGTTACATGTGTACGATGAACTTTTGAGGAAGTGGAGAAGTCCTCTTGTAGCTTAAAATTCATACAAGCCTCCCTTTTTAGAGGTGGCATTTTCAGACTGGCCATATTTTGTTTCTAGTCAACTATATATTCTGTGCCTCCAATTCTTCCGTCCTTGCTAAGAATGATCTGTGAATCTCTAAACCTTCTTATTTGCATGAACTATATTCTCCTTGGTTGTGTGGACAATGTTAATCTGGATATCTGTGTCAACTGAAAACCGGTGCTTTTTGAGTAGTAGATTGTTTCGTGTCCAATTTCTCCTCTTATGGGAAGATTTTCTCACTAAGTTAACTGGGAGGGTGAATGTTCTGGCAGTTTTTGGACAATGAATGGATATCAGTGTCTGCAATTGCGCTTATATCTTTGTGAGTAGATTCAGCAGCCTGTCCACTATCTATGAGTGTTGCGTCACAACCATATCTTTATGTTAGAGGACTCTAATGTGGAACTTGTATTCTAGGAGCTGTAATGTTTTGGATGGTCTTTTGGAAATGTCGTTTTTGGTTTTCACTGTTAGTTCAATTTCTAAACCTGCTATTTTCGTCAACGCTTTTTATTTATTTGGATGGTCATTTTGTCATCCTTTTCTGGTAGCCTAAGCTTCTTTTATTACTAAAGGTCATAGTATCGTGTGGCCCTTGTTTGTTGGAAGATTGTAAACATTCTTGGTTGTAATGTACTCTTCATTTTGCATAGAGTAAGCAGTAGATTCGTGTTTTGGGAGGCTGCATGTTCGTTGGTTGTTGGATATATCATGATTTGACAACCATTAAGAAGAAACTAGTTGCCAAGAAGCTCAGTAGCATTGATGAAGTGGTCTCTGTTGTGAGGAATGCCAAATGCAAAACTTTGAATCGTTGATGACATTTTTATGTTGCACTTGTTATGCGCATCATCTATTTTCTGGTGCCTCGCAAATTGTTCAGACACGAAAACTGCAGCGAATTATCATCTTTGGATGCTGTGGACAACTTTTAGGCCATTAGATGTCTTTGCCCGCCAAGCCCAAAGGGTGATATGTGTCTGCCTAGCTATACGTATTCGGACATTCCCAACGAAGAGAGATGCCTAACCCTGTTCGCTTGAGTCTTGGAGTGCCTTGTGAAGTCAGTAGCCATAAGGAGGGTGCACTGATGGCCGATGAAGTGGTTATATCAATATTCTGTAGTGTTCTTGGGCAGCAACTTTCCTCTTGAATTGACGATTCTCCCAAGGTCCTGTGACAGACTTCTTGTAATCCATTTTCTGCGTTTTTCTTCCCACAAATTGGTAGGATTGCTGCTGAAGAATTATTCGATAGCAAGTTTTAATTGATCATTAGAATTATTCAGTTACACCGACCCTGTGCCGGCGCCTCTGCATCCTTGAACTGAGGCTGGGGTCGAGGTTTATTCAAGGTTGACCACCCATATCAGTCTCGATCCATGTTGAGGGCTCGGCAGCAGCCGTGGTGACACAGAGAGAAAAGTGGCCCTGCCAAGAGAGGTTGGTCGAGGCATTTCAAATTATTTGGTGACACGGACATAGGTAGGAAACCTCTGAAATTATTTCAATATTGGACCTTGGACATATGAGGCTTGGCAGCAGTTGTGGTGACACAGAGAGAAAAGTGGCCCTGCCAGGGGAGGTTGGAAGAGGCATTTCGAATTGTTTGGTGACACAGACTTAGTTAGGGAAAACTTCTGAAATTATTTCAATAATTTCGAATTTTTTTTTTTTGGGGGGTGGGGCGGGGCGTTTTAATCAGTCGAGATGAGGTGCAGGTGACTGATGATGGCAGCTACTACCGCAGTGGTGGTGCAGCGGGGATGACGGTTCGACAGCCAAGGTGGCTGCAATGACGCATAAATCCGAGATGGGGCAGAGGATTGCGCAGAAGAGGGAGAGGACGGTTCTTTTATCTTATTCAAGGTAAATTGCGGCTTGACATAATTTTAATTGACGGCGTATCTAAAGTTTGATAGGGTCGGGCTTACCTAACTTTTTCTATTGCATTTGCCTCTTCACATTATTTTGCCTAGAAAGCATGAATCAAAGTTTCCCCCATGCTATAAGCAGAAAGAGCTCATTTTAAAAGGGTAAGAGATGCCTTGGTGGGGCTTCACATGGCCATGTAAGTTGAGATGAAACACGAACAATGAGGCGCTTTCACTGATAGAAATACATGATACACAGAAGAATTGCCCTCACTAATTTCTGTAAATAGAAGCTGTCATGGTAAATGATAAAGATGTCATTTAATATAAGATAAGTTCGACCAAAAAAAAAAATTAATATAAGATAATGTATAAAGTACTAGCTCAAAATTGGAGATTTCCACGGTGAAAATAGAAGATTGGTTACTCAAATACTAATATCAGACCATATAACTGTTAATAGCAGCACCTGCATTTTTTCATGTGTTTAAAATTGTTATATGTATTTTGACAGAAACTACTTCTTAAATGTGATATTTAACTTGAATCTTCCTCTTTTGAACAAAATAAATGTGAAATTTTTAGTTCATATTATTTTAATGTAAAATAATATTGACTCGACAATAGTTAAGAACTAGTTAATGAGAAGAGTTACAAAAAAGTTGAAATTATAATTGCTAAATTGCAATATTAAAGCCCGTCAAAACCAATGTTCTTTCTGTTGAACAAAACTTATGGTTTTGAATGAGGCATGAACAAATCCTAATTGGAATGAGGGGAGAGTGCAAGACAAGCTCTTCTTGCAAGAAAAATAATCCATCTCTCACAAATCAGCGAGCACAAGCCTATGGCGAGGCTCGCAATTACAATCTAGAGAGTGGCGAGCTTGCCTGTCACTGTGGTTGCTGTGGTTGCTGGCCAATTGAAGAAGAAGGAGGAGGAAAAAACAAATAAAAATAAAAAAAGAAAAAGAAATATAATTAAAAATTCTATGTTTTCAAAAAAGAGAAAAAGAAAGAAGAGGAGGCTAGCATGGCTGCATGAGAATGTGAGATAAGAGAGAGTCAGTGAGAAAACTATCTTCCACTTTTTGAAAAGCGGGAAACATTTTCTCTTGTTTTAGAAGATTTTTTTAGTTGATGGAAAATGTTTTTTCTTAACTAGTTCTCTTTTCGTGAATCGAATATCGAAAAATTCGGAAAATGTCTTTTTGGAAGTTGTTTTTGCAAAACAAACAGACTCGAGTCTCATGTAAAATTTATAATTGCTATTCTGAAAAAGTCTTGATCCTTCCCACTCTGATTAAGATTTTAGATATTTTTCATCTTGTTAAAATAATTGATAGAACATTCAGAGTTTGTCACTTTATTAACGACACTTTTATCTTAACAAGATTAATAATGTAATATTCAAAAAGATAATTTATCAAAATTAAATTTTCTATGGTCACCATTATTGTTATGCTTAACCACAATTATAAATAGATTATAAGTAAACAGATATTTGACATATGATAGAAAAAGAACAATACACATAATGAATCCAGTGATTGTGTATCATTATACACTGTATCAAAAATCATATATAATAGAATAATTAACATAATTATTCATTACTCAATTGGATTTTACAGATGATTATTTAAAATTTCATAATTAAATATTATGATGCTCATTAAATAAAAATTGCCTCAGTTATTAGTTATTTTAATTTATGTTATACAAAACCAAATAAATTTGAAACTTAACATGTAATGACGAAAATATATTATAAACTAAAACCTGTATTTTGCCATTCTAATCAATATGTAATTAATATTTGACGAAAAAAACTTACATATAACATAATTATACATCGTTTACAAACAAGTAACCTGACTACTACATGTCTAATATAGTAGTGTGTGAAGCTGTTCAATTATTATCCATATTCATTTGCAATTGCAGTGTTAATCAACCATGAATTCAAACCCATAAGTTCAAGAGATATATAGTATGGTGGAGAAGAAGAAAGTTAGAATATGTATATGCTAGGGAGAAGTATAGTAGAAGTGTTAAAAGTTGTGTATGACGTTCACTTTAGTGCCAAAAATTTTCACCGGTTCACTTAAGCGTCAAATCGGAGAAAAATGATCACTTAAGTACTAATAATGAAATATTATGGCCAAAATGATCACGTGGCTTTTATGATTAAAAAAAAAACTGAGTTGGATTTTTTATTAAAAATTTTAGTTGCGTGAACTGGCAAAACGACATTGCTCAATCCAATGTGGCTAGGTAGAACTAAACGGCATTGCACCAACGCCATTGCCCAAAAACAATGTCGCACATGATGAATGAAAGTTAGGGCTCTGATGGTGTTCATCTCATCGTCTGCCATTCTCCTTGTTAAGGTTGCTCGCGGTCCTCGCTTGTTGTCTGTCACTCGCCATCTTTGTCGCTCTTGGTTCGTCAGGTTCTTATTCCTCATCAATTCACTCAATTGGAGGGAAAAATTAGGCCTCGGGCGAGGAAGGAAAAGTTAAGGTCGTTAGTGCTAGAGGAGAAATCCTTGAAACAAATTTGAGTCACTGTTGAAGTTCCTGTCTTTCATTTGCAAGATTGAGCTATTAATTTGAGGGGCAAATCAAATTAGGGTGTGAATTTTGACTAAACGGCCAGTTAGGGTTTCAAATTTGGGTTTCTCTTTCAATATGGGGATTTAGTATTCTTATTTGGAGGAAAGCTAGTAGATGATGTTGTTTACGGTTTAGATGCTAACTACACTCTTCAGCGAGCCATGTTAGCCTAAGAAATTAATAAAACAAAAAGGACACATTGGATTTCTGTTAAAGAAAATCGAAGTTGACATTAAAAAGATTATTTTTCAAAAAAATTGGCACTTAAGTGATTTGAGATAAATTTTCTGCCTTAAAGTGAGAAATGTATATAACTTTTAACATTTTTATTGTACGTCTCCCCTATCTGCCATTATATTTTTTCAGCCTTCCCTTGGTCCAATGAAGTGAATAAATGTGTGCAAATCTTCAAATATAACTTCAGAATGTAACATCTCCCAAAAGGTTTACTAGTAGAACCTATTCCATACATCATACCTTCAGGAACGAGCATTGTACCTTTTGGACTGAAATTGTTCCTCGCATCATTTCGCGCAAGGATGATACCCTTTCATTTTCACATGCATAATTATATATATATATATATATATATATATATATATATATATATATATATATATATTGTATCTTGATTTCCTTCACGAAAGGAAATAAGTGGACAAGTTTATCAAAGGGGTTTTCTTTATGAAAAAAGGGGCATATCAGAAATCTTGGGAGGATCTGCCAGCGAGTCCTTTAATAACAAAACCCCCCATCAAAGCGTGGAGGGAGCACAAATAGCATCTTCATGGTGCAGAGCAGGATCGACAGAACAGGACTTCCCAGAATGGCCAATGATACCATTTTTGTAGCACGAAAGAAAGACAAATGGAGTGATGCATGCAATGATCCGTGAAGAAGACGGTATTATATATTATGATGGAAACTGGGACGAAGGCGAATGGTTGAATCAGGGCAGCAACCACAAATCGACAAAGCGATTAGGAGAAATCATGTTATGCAAATCTTTTAAACTAGGGTTTGCACAACACGGGTACAGACTGCACTTTCATGTTGGATGGACACGCGAGTGTACCGTTATCCGTGGACATATATACTATGGAACACTCACTACAACTAATGCAATTTAATGACAGATGAACACTTGGAATAATTCTGGTGATGATGATGAGGAGGGGGACATGAAAGTTGGACATGTTAGCCATAATGCAAAGCGTGCGTGGCAACTGTCATGTCAGCTGGTAAACCGGGGCCAAATTTATTTAATCAGGCTTTGTTGATTCTTGCTTCTTATAATGGTACATTCGCCAACCTAGAGGAGCATATCGACGTGTAGGGTTTTCGAGGAAGGAACTAATTTTGTTTAATGTGCATTGTCCTCCTAATTTGGTCCGTTCAATTTGATTTTTAAACTTTTTTCAACAAGTAACGTCTTCTCTAAACTTTCAATTTCTTTTATGTTAGTTTTTGAACTAATCTAAAATGGTCAATTATCATCCTTACTTTAAAAATTGATTCCATGCTCAATCGGTATAAAACATTACACTAAATATTTATAATGTCATCTTCTTCTCAAGTTCTCAAGACATCGATAAAACTAACAGGATTGAATGAATGATTAGGCGCCATGCGTCAAATTGTAAAAAGAAAAAGTTCTCCGTACTTGTTATTAATAAAGATTTCATCTACTTTGATTGATACTTCTTTATCTTGGTACGGAGCTTTTTCTTTTGAGTACCAACCCAATGCTTTAGTTTAATTACCTTTACGCTTAGTCCAACCAAACGGATCAGCATCTCCAGCTTTTCTCAAATATTAATGGGGCTAGTCAAATCGAAGAGACTCATCGATTAAAAGGACCCTCATCAATATCACCGTGAAGTATCCGCCAACTATATATATATATATATCAGCATGGAGGACACTGGGAATGATAGAGCAATGTTTACATCAATTATTAAGGGAATACAAAGGACCCGAGTTGGTGTTTGGTCACATGGTAAAAAGAAAAGATCCGACTGGACGTGCTTTGATCCTGAATCGTCCAAAGGACCTCCTTTTCCGAGCGAATCGAATGTTACAAACAGAAAGTGATCGAGCATATATAAACCTCAAGATGTAATGACGTCTATCCTGAGACCAACCACGTGTGCAAGGCCCGCTTAACAATACTCACATGAGTGGAATGTGTTGAGACACCCTTGTGAGTTGTATTAAAAAAATTTCACATTGCGATATTGGCATATGTTAGAGCTATTAATATATCATAATTCGTTCATAACTCAGTGACTTAAATCTTTTAGTAAAGATAGGTTTAATTAAATATATTGATAGGTGTGGCACCCCCGAAACGACCCCCGATCCGTTAGGGTCGCCACAGTTAGCTTACCTTTCATTTGATCTTATAATATTTCACTCTGATACCATAGAATTGTAATGGGTTCATAAGTCCTGGGGGTTTATATCATTTAGATCGGTCCCAGCGCAGTTCATATAGCGGAAGCATATTCAAATCTCCCTATCCCATACTCCAACAAAATAATGCAATGCATACCAACTACACATCTTATATAAGTTAGAGCCGAACACTTTTATTTACATAACTTTGATGGACATCATGAGTCGGTACATCAAAAGGCCAAGGCTTTTCTAAGCTCAGCTATAACCAAAAGTACCCGACTCTACAGTAGTCACGTACATCGGTCCATCATTTAGTGTCGGCCGTCTAAAAAGAAGCTTCAGCCTCCCTCCATTGCGCTCAGTCACACCCAACCCGGTCCATCAGCTAGTGGTGGTGGCAGCAGCAGCATCCCCAGCATAATCCCATCGCAGCAGATATGCACAGACAAAAACTCCTCAATGATAGGGCCAGCGGGTGATCCAACGTCGTACAAAACCAGAACCCGCACACGAACAAAAACTAACCCCCGTATCTCGGGGTGATGATGCTCCGTACACTCAACCTCGACGTCAGTCGGTATGCCATAGAAAGTACCGGGGGTGACTGGCGATCGAGACATATCTCCTAGTCTGAAATGCTAGTCCCCAAAAGGGGTGAGTACAACTACTTAGTAGTAAAAGATCCACCAAACTACACAATGCAACAAACAAGACAACCAAGATTTCATGCACATAACATCTATGCAACCATGCATATAAATCCATAAGGTTCATCCCATACCTTAATAACCACATTTTCAATGCCAAATAATACCAACTCAAAATTCATAGACAACTCATGTACCATGCCATATGCACACACATGTACATGATTCATTTCCCATTTTGATATTCAAAAAGATCTCATTTTTCCCGGGGACCAGTGTTTGCATCCCTTTGGGCTTTCGCATCCAATCCTGGCATCGCGAGACTTCCGGCACACACCTCCGAGCATCCGGCACACACCTTCGGGCATCTCGTACCCCAACTGGCGTCACAAGGCCTCCGGCACACACCTCCAGGCATCTCAAAACTCCCGAGGACATCCAGCACACACCTCCGGGCATCCAATCGACGTCGACTCACTCGACCCTATGGGCATCCCGACACTCCTGGGGCATCGTCGACTTAGTCGTCCGACGGTATCATCAACAACATGATATATATACACGTATATGTCTCACTTTGAAAATAACATTTTATGTCATACGATATGTTAAATGTCACCGCATCCATTGTATAAACAACAACTCAAGACATCACAACTCATAGAGCAATTCAATTGTTCTTGAAATAAAACAGTTTTCGAACAAAACAGAATGCACTTCACAAATTGAAATCAGTTGAGCAAAGTCGGAGTAAAACAGCTTAAAAACCAGAATGTGCAGTTTTAATGAAAATTTTGGAATAACCCCTAAATGAACTCAGAAAATTCTGAATTTTGGATATGTTATAGATAAGACCTAGAGGTAAAATTTTCGTGAAGAACTCTAAGTCAAATTCATTGTAGATCAAGAGCTATAATCGCTATAACTCTCCCTAACCCTCTGTAACAGTTTCCAAGATTAACATTTACAGAGAAAAATCATTTCACCGACCAATAATTGTCCGTTTCTTCTCAAATTTTAGTATGTTACTCCTCAAGATGTAATCTACAACTTTCATCAAGGACACGAAGTCAAATTTCAACTAGATAATTGCATAAAGTTCACGGAGTCGCGAAAGGTCAAGCTGTTTTTCCATGAAACAGTTTACTAGTCCTAAGGAACTACTTCTGTTCTTTCGAATTCCAGCATCCAGCATCACAATTCAAGCATCTCCAAAATCTATTACACTTCATTAAACAACCACAGCACATCAAAATGTAGATCAATGGACTCTCACTTGCCTTAAGTCCAATGCAACCACAGCAAGCAAAATAGCGACTTGAGGACTTCGGGCGCGGCTCGATCGACGGCGAAGCTAGGTGGCATCGACGGCGGCAGCAGGCGCACGCACGGTGGGGCTGGTCTCCTTCTTCCCCTTGCCAATGCACCCTCACGAACTCAGCCTTTCTCTCGGACTCTCTCTCTCTCTCTTTCTCTCGGTTACTCTCTCTCTCGATCACCCTCTCGATCACTCCGCCCCCTTCCTTTTCCTTTTAATTTCTTTTACTCTCATGATTAGCTGGTAATCATGAGGTTTTGCATGGAGGATCTCCGGTGAAGCAAGGGGTGGCGACACCTCATGGAGTCCCCCTGCCACTGAAAGGGCTCATTCGGCCGGGCCTTGGTCGACCGATCCAAGAGGAAACGTGGGCTGGTTTGAGAGGTTTTGAGCCTTAAGAAATCAGCCCACATCTACTCCTAATATCTCACTTTAATCTCCACTTATAATTACATAATCACCAAGATTTGCACGGCCATAAATATTACAACAATACACAAGGATAAATCAATTCATGGGGTTCACGGCCAAAATTTCTTACCAACCCATCTTATAATACCACTTCGGTCTCACAAGAGCATATGATACATTTCCAACCAAGCAATAGTTCATTCAATGCTCGGCCTTATTTAATTGTAATCCATTGGTCTAATGACTATAATATAGTCCGATGGCGCTTCCATTACCTATTCATGGGTCATAGTGCATTTAGAGATCATTATGAAATTTTAGGATGTCACAATAGGCCCATACTTAGACTCCCTCTTGGCGATCTTCTTAGGTGAAAATATCGAATTTCTACTACGCACTCTTACAAATGGTATCCTAAGGAAAAAAATCTCTTGACCAACCTAACTTGATTTTCAGGCAATGGGCGTTATGATGTGATTTGGAGAAGTAAGTTTTGCTTTAGTTTTCAAATGAAGGTGGATTCAACTAAATGTGTTAATGAGCTCTAAAGAGTGAGGAAATATTGAGGTTAATGCCACGAAAAACTTTAAACCGGTACACTTGTAACGAATTTACCTCAAACTTATTTTTGAATTATCAAAGACCCCAAATTAGTATATTTGTTACACATTTGTCTTCCGTTAACTTCTGTCGAATTTTACTGTGAGATTATTGAACCGAATGACACATAATAATAACTCAGCTGACATGGCAAATTTACATGGAAATTTATAACTCTCTCTTTGTTTCTTCAATTAGCCCTAATTTGAAACAAATAGGTTTCTCTCTCTCTCTCTCTCTCTCTCTCTCTCTCTCTCCACACTTTCATCTCTGATAATCTTCTCGCCTTCGATTTTTTTTAGGCTTCTTTGGCTAACTCATCCAAATCACTAAATTAAGATAAATGGTTTGGAGGGAAGCATGTCATAATTTAACTTTATCACCGAAGTTCGTCAGAAGATGATCTAGGGTTTTTTGTGCTCTGAGGGAGACATAGAATGTGCCCTATTAGTTTCAATTTAGGGCTTATTGTGGGGGGAGAGAGAGAGAGAGTTATGGAGTTCAGCATGGACTTGCCACATCAATTGAATTAATACAATATATCATTTAGTTCAACGATTTCAAATAAAATTTGACCGAAATTAACAGAGTGTAAATATGTCACATGTGTATTAATTTGGAGTTAGAGTAAATTTGTGATAGATGTATTAATTTGGAATTTTAAAAAAGCTCAATCCACTTCACTTTTCCTCTGCCATCTCCAGCCATCTTAAGCCCAACCTCCTTGCCTCCCCCCCTTCATTGCCATCAGCAAAGTTGCTAGCGCCGTGTCTAAGACGACCATTGCTGGGTGTCCAACCCTCTATGTTGTCTTTGTGGTCCGTGTGCCTTTGCTTAATTTCGTTGCCACAGATCAAATCTAGGGTCGTGGAGACGGAGTTGCAGGTCTAGAAGTTGACCATTGTTGCTCAAGGCCATGGACAAGCCGCTGTCACTGGAGTCATGGTTGCAGATTTGGAAGTCTCGTCACTGCCTTGGACGAGCTAGTATGGCCAAATTTGTAGGGAAGTTCGCTTAAATCTCGAAGCTTGACAGTGGCAATGTCCACTGCGGTAGAACGGTCCCGATCCGAAGGCATCTAGGAGTTCATCATCAGATCTCGACTTTCAAATGTGGATGTCCGCAGGATCTCAACCTCGCCCGTCATTGTCATGGACAAGCCTTTCCTGTGCTCGGAGAAGACGGAGACGAAGAAAAGCTTCACGATTCATTCTTGCTTTATTCTTTTCTTTGCTTCTTGTTTTCAAGTCGCAATGTCTGAAGCAAGTCGCACGGGGACTTCAAGAGTAGCCTTTAGATTTGGGCTCAGTTGAACTATTAGATATGGAGTCATCGTGCTCAATGCCATGGCTCCGGATCTGGAGCTCATGGCCGCAAGCTCCAGATTTACAGCCATGTCTGCGAGCAATGACCATCGTTCGGCATCGACCGCCATGGACGCCAGATCTCAAGAGCTCGTTAAAAAGACGCCTGAGCGTGTCCTTGATGGTAACTGGCGACGGTTAAATTTGGAGGAAAAAAGTGGGAGGAGGAGGGATAAGAGAAAAATTAGATTTGTATCTTTTTAATCCAACTTAGCAAACCCATGTCAACCAAATTTTAGACGTGAATGAAAAACGCGTGCAATCTCGGCAATTGACATGACTCTTGGCAACCATTGAATATTTTCTCCCAAAAGTACCGTATGGATTCAGATTTCAATATAATTAACCTTGTTGATACTCGTTCTTATATTAGTATCATGATACCATATGGTGCATTTACCAACCTAGAGGAGCATACAAGGACCGAGCTGATTTTGTTTAATGTGTGATGTCCCCCAAACTTTCGTTGGTTTAATTACATCTTTGAAATTTTTTTTTCAACGCATAATGTTTTCTTTGCACATTTGATTTATTTCAGTGTTCGAACTATTTGAACTATTTGAATGTTACCAGTAGGCACACGGCCTAGGGATGAGGGAGGGGATGTTTAGAGTGCGAATGGTAACATTTCTATTCTAGGAAATAATTTCTTTTGAGAAATAGTTATTTTCTATTTCTACTCTTTGGAACAATTTTTGAGTAAAATAATGTGTTTGGTAACTATACCAAATTTCTATTCTCAGAATAGAAAAAGAATAGGAATGTGTTTGATACGATCAATAAATTTTTGTATTTTTTCGTTTTTTCTTCTTGCCTACCGACTGCTAACCACCAAATGTCAATCATTGATCGTTGACCACTGCTAGCCGTCGGTAGCGGCGGGTGGTCGAGCGGTGGTGATCAGTGGTTAAGCGTCGACTATAGGCCAGCAGTGACGATCGACTGGCGACGACCGACAGTCGACGGTTAGGCGCCAGTGATGGCCACAAGCGGCAACAGATCCAAGGGCGACGGCAATGGCAAGGAAGAAGGAAAAAAAATAAAAATAGAAAAGAAAAAATGGCTTATTTCTAGAAATTGTTCCCGGGAACAAAAAGCTACTTTTTTCTACTTTTTGTTTTTGTTCCAAATCTATTCCTTGGCCACTACTCTATTCTAAAGAATAGAAAAATTAGTTGACCTTACCAAACGATTTTTTTTTTTTTTTTTGTTCCGGGAGCAAAAGACCAAAAGAATAGGAGAACAGAAATGTTCCCATGCCACCCCTTAGTTTCAAGTGTGGGAGTGGGGATCGACTTTCATGCTCTAAAAAGAGGAAAAATAAAAGTATGAGAAAAAGATGAGAGTTAGAATATGATAGATAAAAACAAATATTTTAATATATAATTGCTATCCTTACGTTAAGATTGATTCCAAATTAAATCACCTTTCCAATTTTTCAAGAGATCGGTGAAAGTAATCAAGAATGAATGGATGATTAGATACTATGCATAAAAAGAAAATAAAAAAAGAATAGTTCTTCGTACTTGTTACTAATAAAGATTTAGGCAAAAGCCATCAAAACCCTAAACTATACTCATTGTGACACATTGACCTTAAATTTTTTTATGTGACATCAAAAATCCCAAACTTGAACTTGTAAACATATTTACCCTCGATCAAATTGTTGTCAATAAGATCTACAGAAAATTTGCCTACATGGATGCTAGAAAGCAAATAATATTGACATAGCATTCGTTAAGGGTAAGCATGATTCGGGTCCCTAGAACTGAGAATCGGCCATTAAGGACCTATTCCAAAAAATTAGAATCATGAATCGCTTGTTGGTTCCATGGATCCACCCAAAAACCGGACTGTCGATCTGGTCCAGTTTTCAAGTGGGTTTATAGAACCTGTCCCAATAAGTTTCACGTACTCAATACAACATATTTGAGCAAGCTAAAGTAAAGCAAAAAAAAAAAAAAAAAAACGTCTCTATTCTTAATTGCAGGATTAGTAAAAAGATCGGACTCATATTAAAAGTAGAGATTAATGGACGTTGAGCTTGAGAGTGGAGATCGTAAGTGAGAGATAGAGAGACGGCCCAAACGAGACAACAGTGAAACGAGATGAGCACACAGTTAATGGTTATTGAGCTTTAAATTATGAATTTTAAAGGCAATTTACTTTTACTAAGTCTTGCGAAAAATTTTATTTACACCTATTCACCCCCTATAGGTGTACGTACTAGCCCTTTCATATTGCACACTTACATCTCGCACTAGGTGCAACACCAACATCCCAGCTACCATACCAGCACATAGCCACCACCATAAACCCACCATTAGCAGCCACTGTTGGTGGTGGGTGATGGGTCTGTTGCAAAAGGGGCTCGTGCAAGTTAGGCCATGCACACTACACACTTGCACTAGTACTAGCTATAGCAAGAGCACCCAACCCGACCCCCACAATGGACCACCCACCACCAGGCTTCACCAGCCGGCACCACCAGCCACACGAGCACCCTAGTCACCACCACAGATCCACTACTAAAAGTAGTAAGTAAAAGTAAAACAAAATCAAAAAAATGAAAAAAAGACAAAAATGACAAGCAACAAGATCGTTCCATTGATATTGAAATTAAGTCTCACAAACTCAATGACCAACTACTAAAAAAAAAAAAAAAACATCTATAGTAAAAGTGACTCCTTAGCCCCCACAAACCATATCACATCCCATTTCATCAATCAATATACACAATGCCTCTTGTTCATGCTCATTTTGATAGACATTTCACTTGATTCATAGTCCTTGTACTTTTTCTAACTAGACGTAAGTCTTCTTCTTCAACTATCTCAGGATGCATTGATTTTGATGGAGCTGCAATTGTTGTAGGCTGAACTGATTCAGAAGGAGCTGCAACTATTGTAGACTGAACTGATTCAGAAGGAGCTGCAACTTGATTCTTCTTACTCTTCTTTCTTGTTGGCGCAGTCAATGTCTTCTTCTTTGTTGGCGCAGCCGTTGATTCTTAAGTTGGGCCTTGAGAGATAAGAACCTCTGAACTTCTCCCAAGCTTTAAAAAGAAAACTCAATTATCAACAAAATTTTACACCATAAATTAAATTAAATGCAGCCTATAAAACTTACATTAAGAATAACTGCTCCAATACGCTTATCTGTATAAAGGCCATAATCATATTATTTTAGCATCTTCCCAAGAGCCCCTCTTGTTCAAAGGGGAACGTTACTTTCAAGTACTTGTGATTGGTTGGCCTTTCTTCTCGCTTGTGATTTCTTAGGCTTTTGTTGTGGCTGTTTAGCTATAGCAAGGGCTTCTTCGGCCAATTCTTCAGCTAGGCATCTTCTAGATGGCCTTCTTGTGGCTGGCATTTGATTTGGCTTTCTTCTGGTTATTTTTCTATTTAACCCTTCAGCTTCAAAGTGACACCTTATGTTGGCTTTTGTGGTGGCCCTTGTGATGACCCTTCTAGTGGCCTTTGTGGTGACCTTGGTGATGGATCTTGTGATGGCCCTTTAGTAAGGCCCTCTATTAGCAAACGAGCTCTAGCCTACCTTCTTCGAATCGAGAAAAAGACAAAGCACATCATAAATATAATATCATGCCATATAACAACATAAAGGAAAACTAAACACAAATTATTGAACCTACCCGATATTTTTTTCTCTCTCGCTATCGAAGAACAATCGACGTAATCGGCCCTTCGCTTGCTTCGGCCAATCCTTCAGCTAACTCGTCTTCTACCTTGCCTTCTTTGAACAAGCCCTTCGGTTTCAGTACAGCGAGGGCTTCGGCCAATTTTTCACATGTTATTCTCATGACCTCGACAAAGACAAAAATATACATGTCAATCATATCTATGTACATATTTGTAATAAACCATAAAGCAACATAAACATGGATGTCATGACTTATTGGGTTTATTGTTGTCGACTGAAGAACAGTTGACTCACTTCGCCTTTCTGTTTGTTCTTCTCCAAGTGTCCCTTCACTAAGTCCTTCGGCTGGCCTCAACTGTTCTTGATGCTTCCTTAATTGACAACCTTTAGTATTTTTTTTTTTTTGGTAAAGGTAAGAATTTATAAATAGCTTTAACCAACTATACAAAAAAACCGATGCCAAAAACATTCACTCATAGTGACAACAAGTCAGAATGAGTGAAAGGGAGTCGATGCAAAAAGAGGACACCCGAAAAGAACGGGAAGCCAAGTAACAAACCAAGAACCAAAACACGAGACAAGCAAAAGGCCAGACGGCATGACAACCTTTAGTATTGTGCCTTGCTATGTGGCAAAAAGAGCACTTCATCTTTACACATGTCATACTCATCCTACGTTGACATGAGACCTCTCCCTCCGTTATTCTTCGTTTTCGATTTGGTCTTCCCATTTTCTTCTTTAGTAACAAAGGTTGAGGTGCTTCACGATCTGTTGGCTCCCAGAACTTACTACTTCTGATTGGCTGTAGCATGAATTGGTACGAAGTAAGATATTTCGGTTTCTTGTACCAATCATCAATGTAGTCCTCTGTATTATGGCCTTTCAATTAAATGGCACATATGGCATGTGCACAATGAATTCTACTTAATTGTCATGCTCTACATGAACACTTCCCCGTACCTAAATGGACAACATACTTATTGGAACCCTTCATTATCTCATGTCCTTAATCCCCATTCCAAATGGGATAACAATACCTACTTGCAGCCAAGTTCTCATTTAATTTCTTAGCAATCCTAGGACAACATTGCCTAGTCCACTTTGCAGCCTCATCTCTTTGTCTATGCAGCTAAGTCATGACCATAACCCGTATGTCTTGAAGCATCAAGATAATTGGTTTGCATCTGGCATCTATTATCCTCCCATTGAATGTTTCGCAGATGTTGTTATTGATGTTATCGCACTTGAATTCCTCGTTGAAGAACGTCCTACACCAATACTTTGGTTCTGTTTAGAATAGTGCATCATAACATTCCTTTGTCAATTGAAGCAGTTCTTCTTTTTGGCCATCCTAAAGTCGGCAATATTCGTGCTCTTTACTAGCTGCCAAAATTGTGACTGCAACTTGTCCCATTTATAGGTCTTTGCCCAATTTGCATATATGTGACGCGCACACATTCAATGTTCGACATAAGACAACAACTCAGCTATTGCTGGAACTAGTCTCTGCAATAATTCAAAATAAGAAATGTAAGAAAATGACATGTTGATATCAAAAAGCAAATTTTTCAAAAAGCAAACATTAGCTTTTGTTGGTCACTCATGAACGTCCACCATTCCCCATTTGTTATCTCCAAATTAGTCATCAATTTTTTTAGGAATCAGGACCACTTGTCCTTGTTCTCTACCCTTACAACAGCCCAAGCCAATGAAAACATTTAGTTATTTGCATCTCTTCCAATTGTGGCCAGCAATTCTCTCTTGCACAAGCCCTTCAAAAAACAGCCGTCCAATCCTATAATCCGTCTACAACCAGATAAAAATCCTCGTTTGTATGCATTGAAGCAAACATAGAACTTGGTCCCACTATCAAGAAGAAGTCTCTCCACGACCTCTACATACGCTTTACTTGAAGGATTTTGCAGCCTACACTCCTAAGCATAATCCCGAGAATTGTCCATATTCGCTGCTTACTTGACCAATGAGTATCTTCATCACCTTTTGCTTCAATTTTTTGCATTAATTCTTGGATATATTGATGTATACCTGCTCCTTCACCAGCACCCTGAACTCCATGCACTTGTTACTATTCCTCTATTCATCTGAGGCATTAGCTTAATCAGATCAAAGAAGTGCTTGGACAACCATGCACTTATTACCATTTTACCTCTTCGCCATGATGATAATGGTATAGAACATCCCTAAACCATCTCTTAAGTTTTTCCCGGGAACACAAAACAACAACTTCTGAACTTTACAAGGTAAATAAGTAACTATATCCCTAACAAATCCTATATAAGATGCCTTATTTATCTCAACAAATATGGTGCCTTAATTTCCACCCTCATACTCCAACTCATCCTCCCCAATCACAAAATCCCCACCTTAGCAAACTATGACAGCGACATAATCATTGTCATAAGCCATTTCTGCACCAAGAAAAAGAATAATTAGTTTTTGGGACCACATCCACAAAGAACAGTAGACAATTGCACATGGGAGTCCCCCCACTCTCATGGACATTATTAAAGAAAATGGAAAGGGGAAGAGATGCGCATTTTAGGCCATTTACTAGAAAGATACCATTCATGACAAAAAGAGGTCTCCACACTGACAATATGCTCCTACATGATAGCCAAACAAGAGGTTGCCATGACCTTCCCTTCCCTTCCCTTAAAATATTAACAAAAATGCAGAGGTCCCCACAACAAGCACAGTCCTCACGACACCCATTTTAACACTTCAATTTATAAAAAGCGACCGGACGTCCCCATAACAACCACTTCGACGAGCAGTCAAAATCGCTGTCGCACATCACATTTCACATTTAACCCCTAAAAATCACCCTCGCACATCACAATACCACATCCAAGCTCTAAACACACATCAAAGTAGCACCATTCTAAATCACACATCACAATAACACCAAATCTTCGAGGTCGAGCCCTAATTTTCCCCTTGTCGAACCCTACATTTCGAGACCAATCCCTAAATTGCCAATCTAAACCCCCATTAGGGTTTCAAGTACCGTTTCTGACTCCTAAATCGCACATTAAAGTACCATTCGAGCCGACCTCCACATTTCTCCACTGAGCCCCAAATTTTCCATCGGAGCCCTAATAAAAGAATTCGAGCCCTAATTTCATCACAAGGGAGGGAGAGAAGGGGCCGAAGCTGGAGAAGCGACGATGGTGAGTGGCAACGACAACCAACGACGGCGACTGACGACAGCGACCAATGACCACCTCTGGGCATGAACGACGACGGAGAGAAGGGCCTGAGATGTAAGGTGAACATGATTGAACAAGGAAGAACGACGACGGCCAGGTCTGCTTAAGCCAAAATAACCTAAATGACGTCATTTAACACCAAGGAAAAACGACGTCGTTTAGGTCGGCTCAGTTAGCGTGGATGGACGACATCGTTTTTGTTGTCCACGTGTGCTTTTTTTTTTTAAACGTTTGCCACCTCAGTAAAAGATGTCGATGGAAAATGCCACGTATGTAATTTGGCCGGATTTTCTCGGCGATGGCACTCAAGTAATCCATTTTGCTCTGATTTTGGAATAATAACACAAATGAATACCTAAACTCTAGTTCAATGTATAGTATCATTCTTAAACTTTTAATTTATGCAATGAGATTTCTGAATTTTGGCTCAATTTGTAATGTCGTTTCTAGACTTTTAATTTATTCCATATAGTTTATGTATAATTGATAAATATTCAATATAATTTCTAAATTATATTAAAATATTTCAAAATTTAAGGACCACATCAAATATTGAATCAAAATTTAAAAATCATATTACATAAGTTAAAAGTTCATAAACGTAAAGTTTATGAAATATTTCTGTCATTTTCTCATCTAGCTTCCTTGTCATTTTCAATTTCCGTCCATGCCCCTCTCACGGCACACATAGTCCCTCTGTTGGTCAACGTGTGAAGATCCACAATCCACATGAGAGGCTCCTCGAGAAGGGAGGTGCTTCTCCTGGGCAATGTCTACTGAACCACATGAACCTCGGTCTTCGCTTTTTTTCCTTTGGTCAGTACAATCTACTCTCTCTCTTACTCTCTCTCTCTCTCTCTCTCTCTCTCTCTCTCTCTCCCTCCTATCCTATCCGGGTGTGACTTGAGCTTGCACGCTTCAGCCATGGCAAACGGAATCTCTGCTTTTTTCTCAGCAGCCCCTCTCAGAGGAAAAGATCGAATTGATTCAACAATAATAGCCGTCCAATCCTATAATCCATCTACAACCAGATAAAAATCCTCGTTTGCATGCATCGAAGCAAACACAGAACTTGGTCCCACTATCAGGAAGAAGTCTCTCCATGACCTCTACATACACTTTACTTGAAGGATTTTGCAGCCTATACTCCTAAGCATAATCCCGCAATTGTCCATATTCGCTGCCGTCTTGACCAATGAGTATTTTCATCACCTTTTGCTTCAATTTTTTGCATTAATTCCTAGATATATTGATGTCTACCTACTCCTTTACTAGCATCCTAAACTCCATGCACTTGTTACTATTCCTCTATTCATCTGAGGCATCGCTTAATCGATCAAAAAGTGCTTGGACAACCATGCACTTATTACCATTTTACCTCTTCGCCATGATGATAATGGTATAGAACATCCCTAAACCATCTCTTAAGCTTTTCCCGGGAACACAAAACAACAACTTCTGAACTTTACAAGGTAAATAAGTAACTATATCCCTAACAAATCCTATATAAGATGCCTTATTTATCTCAACAAATATGGTGCCTTAATTTCCACCCTCATACTCCAACTCATCCTCCCCAATCACAAAATCCCCACCTTAGCAAACTATGACAGCGACATAATCATTGTCATAAGCCATTTCTGCACCAAGAAAAAGAATAATTAGTTTTTGGGACCACATCCACAAAGAACAGTAGACAATTGCACATGGGAGTCCCCCCACTCTCATGGACATTATTAAAGAAAATGGAAAGGGGAAGAGATGCACATGTTAGGCCATTTACTAAAAAGATACCATTCACGACAAAAAGAGGTCTCCACACTGACAATATGCTCCTACATAATAGCCAAACAAGAGGTTGCCATTGCCTTCCCTTCCCTTCCCTTCCCTTCCCTTCCCTTCCCTTAAAATATTAACAAAAAAGCAGAGGTCCCCACAACAAGCACAGGTCCTCATGACACCCATTTTAACACTTCAATCTATAAAAAGCGACCGGACGTCCCCATAACAACCACTCTAAGTAGTCAAAATCGCTGTCGCACATCACATTTCACATTTAACCCCTAAAAATCACCCTCGCACATCACAATACCACATCCAATCTCTAAACACACATCAAAGTAGCACCATTCTAAATCACACATCATAATAACACCAAATCTTCGAGGTCGAGCCCTAATTTTCCCCTTGTCGAACCCTACATTTCGAGACCAATCCCTAAATTGCCAATCTGAACCCCCATTAGGGTTTCAGTACCGTTTTTGACTCCTAAATCGCACATTAAAATACCATC
This sequence comes from Eucalyptus guilfoylei, assembly GCA_016097605.1. Taxonomy (NCBI): domain Eukaryota; kingdom Viridiplantae; phylum Streptophyta; class Magnoliopsida; order Myrtales; family Myrtaceae; genus Eucalyptus; species Eucalyptus guilfoylei. The sequence goes on along the minus strand of CM027869.1, from coordinate 17,560,483 downwards.
CGAGCCGACCTCCACATTTCTCCACTGAACCCCAAATTTTCCATCGGAGCCCTAATAAAAGAATTCGAGCCCTAATTTCATCACAGGGGAGGGAGAGAAGGGGCCGAACCTGGAGGAGCGACGATGGTGAGTGGCAACGACAACCAACGACGGCAACTGACGACGGCGACCAATGACCACCTCTGGGCGTGAACGACGACGGAGAGAAGGGCTTGAGATCTAAGGTGAACATGACTGAACAAGGAAGAACGACGACGGCCTTAAGCCAAAATAACCTAAATGACGTCGTTTAACACCAAGGAAAAACGATGTCGTTTAGGTCGGCTCAATTAGCGTGGATGGACGACATCGTTTTTGTTGTCCACGTGTGCTTTTTTTTTTTTTAAACGTTTGCCACCTCAGTAAAAGATGTCAACGGAAAATGCCACGTATGCAATTTGGCCAGATTTTCTCGCCGATGGCACTCAAGTAATCCATTTTGCTCCGATTTTGGAATAATAACACAAATGAATACCTAAACTCCAGTTCAATGTATAGTATCATTCTTAAACTTTTAATTTATGCAATGAGATTTCTGAATTTTGGCTCAATTTGTAATGTCGTTTCTAGACTTTTAATTTATTCCATATGGTTTATGTATAATTGATAAATATTCAATATAATTTCTAAATTATATTAAAATATTTCAAAATTTAAGGACCACATCAAATATTGAATCAAAATTTAAAAATCATATTACATAAGTTAAAAGTTCATAAACGTAAAGTTTATGAAATATTTCTGTCATTTTCTCATCTAGCTTCCTTGTCATTTTCAATTTCCGTCCATGACCCTCTCACGGCACACACAGTCCCTCTGTTGGTCAACGTGTGAAGATCCACAATCCACATGAGAGGCTCCTCAAGAAGGGAGGTGCTTCTCCTAGGCAATGTCTACTGAACCACATGAGCCTCGGTCTTCGCTTTTTTTCCTTTGGTCAGTACAATCTACTCTCTCTCTCTCTCTCCCTCCTGTCCTGTCCGGGTGTGACTTGAGCTTGCATGCTTCAGCCATGGCAGACGGAATCTTTGCTTTTTTCTCAGCAGCCCCTCTCAGAGGAAAAGATCGAATTGATTCAACAATAATAGGCGATCCTCTCCAACCCTAGGTTGCGGTACCTTTAGGTTCAGTCCTTATAAAGACCCAACTTTTTGCCCTTTTTCTTTTGTTTTCATCTTCTTCGCCATCATTGGGCTTTTGGATTTGATCCTGACTGGTCCTGTTGAACTATCATTTTGGGACCTTCGCTTAGCACTACTTTCCCTAGAAAATGGTTTTCACGCTTGCCTCACTCAAATTGCCAAGAAGACGTGATCAATTTTTTTTTTTTTTTTTTCAAAAAGGGTCACTTGCACTATGATATTTTTACATATTGGTCATTTTTTTTAATCAATTGAAGTTCCTAATAATAAGAATAATAATTGGTAGAGGGAATACTGTCCAAATTTCAAGAATCATATATGAAAAATTATTTACTGTGAAGTCACAAATGAATTGAATGTGTTTGAATATTTATCACAAAATGACAGATCAAGTTGATGTTCAACATTAATGTCATGTATGAAAAAGAGCTAACACTCAAATTTTGTCTAATCAACATTTGTCATCCATCATCTCCTACACAAAATTACACAAGGCATTAGGCACTCCATCCATCACATCGCATTTAGACATCAGTAGTGTTTGGAGTTACCTTATTTGCATCGAGCATGTACTGGGGAGACAAGAAAAGAGCATCAATCAATGTAGAGATTTCGAAGAAATCAAGTCAAGAAGTAAAGCAAGAGGTTTTAAAAACAGAGATGATATATTCTGTAATGTACCTTTTTTTTTGTCACTCTATAATGTACTTATCTTCTCTCTATTTTTATTATTCCTCCTGCCAATCTGCCGTATATTTGGCACATGATTCCATATTTCCTTTTAAAAGAATAAATTTATTGTCCAATAAAAATCTTGAAGAATACACTATACAATAAAATTGATATTCTATCGAAAAATTGACTAAGGCAATTTACTTTTCTAAAATCATCCATCTATGACCTTGAAGATAGTGAACATTTGAAATGCATGTATTATAAGCACCCCGTCATGATTTTAATAGCATAAATTGAATACAATAATTGAAAATATTTTGGCCTCTCTGTCATGATTTTAATAGCATAAATTGAATAGGGAAAATGTCACAAATGGTCCATGAACTTTCATTTAAAGTTTAATTTCATCCCTGAGATTTCGATTTGCTTAATTTGGTCCATGAACTTTCATCTAATGTTCAATTTCATCCATGAGCTTTCGATTTGCTCAATTTGGTCCCTGAACTTTCATCTAATATTCCATCTAGTCCCTAACTATTTGAAAACTGACCAATTTCTCTTCTTCTTTTTTTAATACCAAACCGTTTTTTTATAAATAAAAAAAAATACCAAATTGGGTTTTTTTTTTGGTAAAAAAAATACCACATTTATGCAAAGTAATAAAGGTCAATATTTCTTTCCTTTCTCCATATTAAAAACAAATGGAAAAAGGCACAAGTAATAATAAACAAAGGTGAATCTTGCATTTTGATTTCCTTTTGTATATGCAAATTACTTGAATAATGTACAAAACCCATCAATCGATTTTCCCCTTTTTGGTGAAGTCCATATGTAGATTTACATAAAACTTTTTTTTTTATGTATATCTGAAAAAGTACATAAAAATACATTTTATTTTTCACTTAAGTTGAAGTAAACAAACGTCCATTTTTTTCTCTCTCTACTCTAAGTACATTGAAATATAAGGTGTATTTATTTCATGAAAATAATTTATTTCAAAAGTTTTTTCTTAATAATAATCGTTTATATTGCTTACAAAGGTCCATTTTTTATTTATTTTATATCTAAGAGAATAAAGCCATGTAAACCAATTCCGTTAACTTTAACTAACGGAATGATAAAATTGGTCAATTTTCAAATAGTCGGGGATTAGATGGATCATTTGTTAATAGTTCAGGGATCAAATTGAACAAATCGAAAGTTCATGGATGAAATTGAACATTAAATGAAAGTTCAGGGACCAAATTGAGTAAATCGAAAGCTCATGGATGAAATTGAACATTAGATGAAAGTTTAAAGACTATTTGTGATATTTTCCCAATTGAATAAAATAATTGAAAAGATTTTGGCCTCTCTACACACAAAACGCATCTCATCAATCTTTGATTATAATCGAGTGTTACTCAATTACTCAAAAAAGGCTCGATTGAGTAGTCAATCTATGACCTTACTCGATTTATCCGAGTCTTGTTCCATAATTTTATCTATTTAAATATCCATTATACAAGCCCTGAAAATGAAACTTTGTCGGGAACGTGGCGCACGATTGAATCACTCATTCGATTAGGTAACTTATGGTTAGAGTGAATGACCAATCCAAGTTTAACACAAGTCTGTTCTACATATCATGTAGTCGAAATCGGTCAAAAATATCTCCTCCTTATTTGCCTTTGATTCTCTATCCCTCCCACCAATTTCAGACACACCCCTCTCCCTCTTTACTCTATGTACCACTCTCCTCTTCTCTCTAGAGAAATTGTCATCGTCAAAGATCTACACCTCCTCTTCTCCTTATGAGCATGTTTCTCGTTATTTTTATAGCGATAATGTAAATCCAAAGCATCTCCTCCCCTTCTCAGTCTCACCCGCTTCTTCCTTTTTCTTATACCACAGACTGTGCAAGCACGAGAGGGGGAAGATGCCGAGACAGGGCAAAAGATTTTGATTTTTTCCCACACTCACGAGCAGGGCATTGATTGTAGCAGAACAGGTTGAAAAACAAGTAGCTTCTGGAGCTGCTATCGTTTTCTGCCGCCCGTCGGTTGCTACTCTCTTCCTCTAAATAATTCGACTATACAGAGTATTGCATCGATTCAGCGATGCAAACCTGATCGGAAAACACCATCTCCAGCGATACAGATTTCGTTCTTACCTCGTGACCCTGTCGGCACTCATAGAATGCGTAACTAAACATGACAATAAATAATTTTCTGGGAAGAATTACCAAATCGATTTAGCCATCACATGAAACTCAAAACAACACGAAGAGGAAAGGGCAAAAGAGATTCTGAGTCTTAGGTCGAATGAAGATGCGGCATTAAGTAATTGTTTTCTTCATGTTCACACTGCATGTGTATATGGCTAGTCAAGGAATGCCGTAACACCTACGAAAATAGGATATTTGCCCTTTTTTCTTTTGTTTTCATCTTCTTCGGTCATTGAGATCAAGTTGACGTTCAACATTAATGCTATGTATAAAAAAGTATTAACACCTAAATTTTTGTGATTCCACATCTGTCATTCACTATGAAGCATGGACACGTTGACTGTGCTTCTGTGTCGTGTCCGACAAGTGTTGGACACGGTGACATGCTCGGACACGGTCGGACATGTGGTCAACGCGTGTCGGATTTTCTGACACGTGGTCAAACATGTTTTGACACGCGTGTTAGGAAGATGGAGGGTGGAGGCGAGGGCGAGGGCGAGGGAGCAGAGACGAGCTGCGAGCGACGGTGAGCCCGCGACAGCGAGAGACGGACGAGGCGAGGAAGGCGGTCGTGCGGCGAGGAGGAGGAGAAGGATCAAGAGGAAGAGGAGAGGAAGGGGGTCGTGCGGCGAGGAGGAGGAGGAGGAGGAGGAGGAGAAGGATCGAGAGGAAGAGGAGAGGGAAGGGGGTCGTGCGGCCAGCGGCGAGAAGGAGGAGGAAAAGGAGGGCTGGCTAGGGTTTTTGATAAGAAACTCAAAAAAAATAAAAATAAAAAATAAAAGGAGATGATGGCGTGAGCCGCGTGACTTTTTATTTGGGGGAAGGGAAAGTGACAGCTTATCTGTCACTGTCACCACGTGGAGAAGGGGGGGGAATAAAAGTGTAATAAATTTGGGGTGGGGGAAATCGACGAGGGAAAGTAGGGAGTTGGGCGTGGGGACTTTTTTCTTAAATGGGAAAATAAATAAATGACATTAAAAAAATTTTGAAAAATAAAAGTACTAAATTTTGCATAATGATAAATTTTGGTCATTTGTAGAAGATCATGGATTTATTTAAATAAATTGATTTTAATTTCTTATTAATCATTAATTTTATCAATAACTTTTGTTAAAGTTAAAAACATGTTTCCAAACATGGATATACATTAACTATGAATATGTTTTTCGAATTTTCAATGAATTGATTTATTAATATTATTAGTGTAAATTCATTGTAGGCTTTTTTTTAATTAATTAATTATTTATGAATTTGAATCAAATTAATTAAAAATAAAAATATTCATTTAATATATAACGTGTCCCAACGTGTTAAATTCTCTATTTTTGAGAAATGACGTGTCGACGTATCATGTCGTGTGTCGCGTGTCCGTCTACTTAGGTCGTTCATCATATAATAAAAATTAGTACACAAAACTATTTCAGGCATTAGTCACTCCCTCACATTACATTTAATAATAGTGTTTATAATTGACTTATTTGCAACGAGCAAAGCTGTAAGGAGGCAAAATGGATGATAATCTGTGCGACTGGATTTAAGATGAGATGATCCCTGGTTGTACAATCTTTTGAATAATTGCACTCGAGATTGGATTAGATATGGACTCATTCAAAGAGAACGGTTGGATAATGTTCGCGGTCTTCTCTCACCCCACGTCGTCATGCAAAATCCGAGTGGTCAAAATCAAAACGATGATGAACCGAGAACGGGGTTCAGGATAAACTGCTCTTCTTCTCGCTCCAGATTGGTTTTGATTAAGATAAGAAGAAAAGAGAACCGTCGCCTTAGTGAGAGGAGATCAAACAAGGAAAGAAAAGGTTCAACCATCGATGCAGAGGATCGGAAGATATCAGATTCAGAAGCAAAGGCAAGAGCATTGAGAAGGACGAGTATACCTTTCGCGTGAATCTTCTCTCCATTCGATCCCCCCTTCCAGCTCCTGTCGATCCCCGTAAGCTCGGCCCGTGATTCCCCGCTGCCAAAACAAAAAAGCTCCCAGCAAACGGATTTCGGTAGACAATGGCAAATACAACTCACGGTGCAATTTGAGCGGAGTCCGTATTTCCTTTTGAAAGAATAAATTTATTGCCTAATTAAAATCTTGAAGAGTACGCTATTAGTTTACTCTCTCTCTCTCTCTCTCTCTCTCTCTCTCTCTCTAGCTCTAAGAGAAAGCCTTACCGACTGATGTCCTTAAGACCCCCACCTCCTTCCCTCTTCTTGACCATATTCTTGTTCTGCCTTCTTTTCATGGCATTTCTTCTTTTCCAGGCATTTCTTCTTCAATGGTTTACTCCTCCTTCTTTAATCGCAATTGAAGAAAGAGGAGACATAGGGACCATGTCATTAATTGAACGGATCCAAAACTTGGAAACACGAATCAATCGGTTGTGGGGACGATTTGCCCATGTTACAAGTCTGTATATAGACGTGCTGGCACTATTGCTTGGACTTGTAGGTGGAGCGCTACACTTGGAACACTTGGAAAGATTATGGCCGAATTTAGCAGGATTTTCATAATATATACATGGAGGTTCACGGCCTAAGGATATGCAAATCAAGAGTGAAATATAAAACGGTGCGGATCATGTTCTTTGGAACGAGCAGAGAAGTCTTAAAGCAAAAGGGAATTTATGACAAGCTTTGATAGGAAGGAGAACTCTTGCGAGAAAGCCTACGAGACTTTGCCGTGCATTTGGCGCATAATTCACGGTCAGTGATCAAAGAACAAAGAGAAAAGAGAGAGAGAGAGAGAGAGAGAGAGAGAGAGAGAGAGAGCACTCACAATATATCCTTGACTGCAAAAAGGCGATTGGGCACATGTGCGAAAATCTCTTTCTTGATCTGATGTCATCCACGATTTCTTGGGCACTATTTTTTGGCCGTTTCAGGAAAGCTCTGTTTGGTAAAAAGAATTTATGTTCTCCAGAACAACTATTTTTATTTTTTTATTCCAGAAAACAAAAAAAAAAAAGAATAGAAATCTGTTTGATAAAATTTTTGTTCTTGAGAATAAAAATTATATATTTTTGTTCCTGAGAATAAATTTGGAACAGAAATAAAAAATTAAAAAAAAAAGTAACTTCTTGTTCCTGGAAACAAATCCTAGAATCAGTTCTTATATATATTTTATTCTCTTTTCTTTTCTTTTCTTTTCTTTTCTTCTCTTCCCCTTTCTTCTTCTTCTTCCCTTTGGCGGTCGCCAGTCTCGACTATAATCGACGATCGGCCAGACGAGAGTTGGTGAGGCTTGCCTAGCCACTGACAAGGCTTGGCCTTGTCGGGCCACCTCCAAGTCGGCGTCATCGGTGGTTGGTCGAGCTCGACCTCGTCGGATTTGGATGAGGTTGACCTCACTAGCCAAGGTGAGGCCGAGCCTCGCACAGCCACAACGAGGCTCGGCATCGCTAGTTAGTGTAAGGCTCAGCCTTGCCAGGCTAGGGTAAAGACGACCTCACGCTACCTGGGCGAGGTCAAGCCTCATCCCGATTTGTTATGAACACTCGAATCACAATAATATTTATTTTCTTCAAATTAGCTTGGCCGAGGATAGAGTTAAATCAGCGCTGATTCTATGCTCCTCTTAAATCAGCACTATGCGACTCTGTCCTCAACCAAGCTGATTCGAAGAAAATAGATGTTACTGATTCGAGTGTACATAGCAATCTAAATATCATGAATCAAATATAATCATTCGTTTACACTCAGTTTTTCGATATAGTGAAGTTATCCAAAAAATGATTCCTTCTCTAATGTTGGAAAGAGGACAATGTCCTCTTAAAATCCTGAAATAAAAAAGAAGACGGAAAACAAAACTAAAATAGTAAGCCTTAAATAGTAAATGTTGAGGCCAATTTGAAGAAATTAGCTGGTAAGTCTGAATCACACGTTGCCTCGAAATTGCGCATTGTTGTGAAATCATACCCAACCTTCAATGCATGTCACTAGTAGCACACACACTGAAATGTCGCGCGCACCTATTGCGGATTGTATAGTATCATGGAACGGATGCCGATATCGGAGTTGATTGTTGTCTTGATAGAATTGGATTTGTCCCTATTAGTCATTTATCGATTTGGCATCGGATTCATGCATCTGCTGTTAGATTGCTGATTTCGTGAGATTGGATACGTCCCTGTTGACTGCTTTGTGTTCTCACTCGCTGGTTGCATACCCGAGGCGTACTGTCTTTTTAGCATGTTGGACCGGATTCATTCCCGCTGCATTGATTTAGAATATACACGAGATGTATTACTTGTGCGTGCTGTTTGGACTGGATTCGTCCTGCTTTGTTTTTCCGTCGGTGCAATGTCTGATTGATATGGATAGGATTCATCCCTTGGATTTACTTTGAGAGCATTGCATATATTTGAAAAGACATTAATCACGCGCGTCACGAGTAGCCGGCAAATTTTTCAGTCTTTCAAAACCCAAAAGAAAACTATGCGATGTTTCGCATACCGATTGACTTTTAGGCAATTAATCTGATGGATTCGAGCCCCATCTTGAAGACGACGGAGCTGGTTGCCGACACCATGCCCAAGGCGCTCAGCCAGAGCCGGGTACCACATGAAGAGGTGCTTCGCCAAGTACATGGAAAAGGGGAGGAGGATAATGAGACTCCACGACTCGATGGATGAAATGGAAAGCGCCATAGACGCCAAGACGGAGAGGGACCGCATCCTGGGCAGCGATCTCGGGTACATCCTCTGTTACACTCAGGTTCGTTCGTTCCCACCTAAGACTCTCTCTTTTCCTGATGTTATCCGCTGATATGATTGTCGATTCCCTCATCCTAACTGAGGCATCGCAACCCGAACGTTTTTCCCAGGAAGCCCTTGTTGTCCCTCCACATGGCTTTCGCCGTGAGAGAGTCCTGGAAACTAGGAATTTGTCAAAGTCAGTACTCTGTCTGTGGACGGCATCAGTGCCGCTGATTACTTGAAGTTCAAGGCAATGATATACGATTAAGAATGGTTCGTCGTCTATTTAGTTTTGGACTTCATATCATGTGCACTCACCTCATGCTGTTCGGAGCCGTGGTACATGTTTTTTTTTTCCTCCACCTACTCTATGTTTTACAGGTTCGAGGGCAAAATTTTCCTGTCTCTTGGCAGGGCAAAAGGTGAGAATGCCCTGGAAGTGGACTTTGGAGCTTACGACTTTTCCATTCCGCACCGGACCTTATCTTCATCTATTGGGAACGGAGTCGATATCATCTCAAAGTACCTCTCCTCAAAGCTGAGCGGAACGCCGGACGGTGCACAACCCCTCGTGGATTTCCTAGCATCCCTCAATTATCAAGGAAAAGTATGCAAAACTCATTCGCACTCCATGAAAATTTATATGCACAGATGTAATTCCTAACCTGAAGAACGTTCTTCGTTTCCAGGATCTCATGATAAATGAAACACTTGACACTGCACCCAAGCTTCAGATGGCCCTGATTGTAGCTGAGGCATCTCTTGCATCAGTTCAGAAGGACACCCCATTCCAAGACTTTGAGATAAGGTAGTTTCTCACTTTTCCTTGGACACTCCCAGGAGGTCGCTCACTAACATCTGATGCCACGCACATTTTCACTCTTTATAGCAATAATTAATGATAGGTTCAAGGAGTGGGGCCTCGAGAAAGGTTGGGCCGATACGGCGGAGAGAGTCAAGGACACGATCAGATCGCTTTTGGAAGTACTACAAGCACCAGATCCCACGAACATGGAGAAGTTCTTTAGTAGGCTTCCAATGATATTCAATGTTGTGATATTTCCCCCCATGGTTATTTTGGCCAGTCAGATGTGCTCAGCTTGCCAGATACCGGTCGACAGGTAGAGATCCTTGTCAATCCTCACATCCATCCATGTTCACTGTTATATAGCCTGCTAAATATTTGGCAACAACAACAGGTAGTTTACATTTTAGATCAAGTGAGGGCCCTGGAAGAGGAGTTGCTCCTCAGGATTAAGGAACAAGAGATTAATGCAAAGCCACAGGTACTCGTGGCCAGTTTCGCACATGGCGAGCAACCGCCTTCCTGTAAATATATGCCAGTTCAAGGAGTTGGTTTTCACAGTCTCTTTAACGTAACAGGTCACATGACTTATCCCCAATGCTCGCGGAACAAAATGCAACCAGGAATTGGAACCAATCGTTTGGACCAAGCACTCCAACATTCTTCGGGTACCATTTAAGACCGAGAAGGGGGTCCTTCGACAGTGGGTTTCTCGTTTCGACATATATCCATACCTTGAGAGATTTACCCAGGCAGGGATTCCAAATTCAAAACCAACCATTATCCCTGCTTAACTTCTTTCTTGCATGACGGTTTCGTTGCTTCTGTCGTCACTCACCAGGATGCGACCGTTAAGATACTGGATCAATTGGAAGGAAAACCGGATCTCATAATCGGAAACTACAGTGATGGGAATTTAGTAGCGTCACTCATGGCCAGTAAACTCGGGACAACTCAGGTGCCTTATTGCTTCATCAGTTTTCCAGCTAAGTGCTTATTCCGATTATTGACCATTCTAGAGTGCTTGCAAACCCAGGGAACAATTGCGCATGCACTGGAGAAGACTAAGTGGAAGGAGCTAGACCCAAAATATCACTTCTCATGCCGATTCACTGCTGACACGATAGAGATGAACGCAATGGATTTCATCATAAGAAGTACATTCGAGGAGATCGCTGGAGGGCCAGAGAAACATCCAAATAACGTAACCTGTTGTTGAGCTTTTAGCTGGGATAAACATATAATCTTCCACATCGTAGTCAACAGAATAATTACAATGAAGTATATTCTTAACATGCACCATCGAAGAGTGCTCAAGATTCCGCCTCAATGATTCTAACGAAAGGAACCACATTGAATCACTTATTAAAAGTTCAAGGACATAAGTTATTCAAGCATTGCAATGGTTTTAGATTCCTTTTGCCTACGTCAATGTTTACTTTAATCGTATACAACGACTTGCAATTTTGCTATTGAGATTGATTGATTGAATAGAGAGAAATAAATGAGACTCAATGATTTGATGCCACTATATTTAGCGTTTTTTGCGGTAAATCGTAATAATGATATTTGATTTGATAGAGTTGTTGTCTAGGATAGATCTCACATGTGTCGTTAGGATTACCAATTTGCCTATGTTGGCACCGTAGGTCCACGGTGTAATATTGCAGCCTTTTGCAAGAGAAACAAGACTGGCAGCAAATTATGCAGAAGCCGCTTCTTGCAGTATTCAACCTAAGTTGAAAAGTGATTTTATATACAAGTCAGTTTGTCATATACTTCTAAACTTTGCGGTTTGCCCACACTAAAATTTTATATTCTAGAAGTCAGCATTCGACCTAAAATTTCAGCTGAACCATATTGCATTTGCAGAGGATATAGCATTCTATTGCAATATTTTTAGGTCAAAGATGGATCAATTTGTGACCAATTCTCCATAACAAGAGAGGAGGCAACTGAGTATTGTGTTGAGAAGAAATAAAGACTATATTTAATTGAGAAATATAAAGTCACAGTTTGACCATGGCGAAAGGAAGTCAAATTTAATAGCCCGTCAAAAGACTATTGCAACTTATTAATAGAGAAATTAACAAGGATGAGAACATCCAATCTTAACAAGAGCACGGGTACCAAAATCAATCCGTGCCCTTTCAATTGCGTGACACGTCACGTTGCCCTTCCAATTGAGTGACACTTCACGTGACCCATACACGCACCAAGAGCTGACGAATCCTGCCACATCCACAGCCTTAACTCCGTTGGGATAGACAATTTCGTCTTCGCCGAATCTATACATATCAAAAGGAAACTCTCCTGCTATCTTCGGGTAAACATGGATACGCACGTAGACCACAGTGCTCCATATGGGAAAACATGGCACGTCAATATAATCTCCGGGCATTAACTCATGGCCGAGTATCCATCTACTAATTTTCTTTTTTGTGTCGAGGAGCCTCCAATGTTGTGTCACGCCATAATTATGACCTCTCGGATGAATGTAATTGTACTGATGAAATTTCGCTACACACGTAAAAGGAACACTTGAGACGTTCTTGATCCGACATGTATGGCCCAAGAATACCCTATCTAATGCATAAAGGTACCAGCTTGTAAATCTTCGAAAGCCTGCACGATTGGCTAGGGTTACAACTTTCTCTAGAAAAGTTCCCCAAAAGGCAATTATTTTCTCACGACAAAGTTGACCTGTAGATTTTCCTAACATGGGGTTATATATAAATTAATTGGTAAAGTGGACCATGCTAATTTGAATTGACAAAAAAAGAAAGTACTATTACAAAGAGGGCAGTATGAAAAGCAAAATAATAAGCCTAATTTTAAAAACTGTTCACCTTGTGCGGTCAGTTGCTTGGCCTGTGTTATAGTAGCCCTAAGATGGCTAAGATCCATCTTTCTGACACGATTTTTGTTGTTCTTGGTGTTGTGCTTGAGGCAAAACTCAACAAAGTCAACAACTTCGCAAAAGGCAAACGCCCAACAGAAGACCCAGATTTATCAACTCATTAAAGCAGACCAGTATTTCGACCCAAAAAAGAAAAGCAGACCAGTATAAAGAAAGAGCCAAAAAGGTATACCCGTCCATTCATCTCGTTGATGGCAGGGCCCTTGAAAATAACATGGTCTTTCCATTCTTCCCTCAGCAAAGGCAAAGTCAATTTCACCTGTTGCACATGAAGATAATAATCAATGGATGTGTTCAGAAACAAAACCTGAAACCTAAACAGCAACCAAGTCGACTCGCAAACCTCCACAGCGTCGTCTTCTGGATCGAAGAAGCGAAACATGTTGCAGACCACCACTGAGCTATCCTTCTCCGCGTCGTCGAGCGTCTTCTCCTTCTTCTCTGCCATATATATCTCTTGTAGTGCCTTAGAGATAAGAAATATTCAAAAGATATATCGGATCTGGAATCTAGATCCTAGATCGGGTCGGTTATTAGGGACTCTGTTCCAATTTTGAAAAAAAGAGAGTAAAATTCGTGATCACAATAAATAGGCTAAGCAGTAAGTCCTATCCTAAAATCTGCACGGCCTTCTTGTTTAATTATTTTAATTAACAATTAAATAGTAACTTTCCAACTTAAAGAAAAAAACAAATTAGATGCATGCCCGATTTTCTTTCTTCTTTTTTTTTTTTTATAGAAAAAAACAAACAAAGCTAATATGAACTCGGCTCAATGGCTCACCAAGTAGGAAGTGGCATATGACTCGCTCAACCGACCTAATAAATTACATAATTCATGGCATACCATCTATTGATATCCTTTATATTGATATTGATATAGGTGTTAACACCAAATAATGAAAATTAACAACACTAAACGTTAGTCATCATAACCAAATGTAGATAGAATTATTAGATGGTGATAAGATAATTATATATCTCATTTACTTGCTGGAGAAAAACCTGGAGCCAGGCCCTAAACCTACACCGGCGAGGCCGCCACACGACGTAGGAGACTGAGGGAACGAAATAAAGGGGCTGTGAGGGTAGCAGCTCACTCGGGCCGTGAGACTGCGAGCTCCGGCCTGCTGTACCCAAATCGGAGCAATGAAGGTCGCCGGACGGATCGACGCGAGGCCGGAGCTTCTCTTCAAGCGTCCCGGAGTCTTCTTCTTCGGTTTTTTTGGCTCTCCCTTTTCCGCACCCCTCTTTCTCCTTCCTCCTCTCTTGCGGTTTGCGTGACGCACACCCTCCCACGCTCACGCACCTCTCGCTCCTCCCTCTCGCCACTCAACATCACTGGAAATCCCCAGCGGTAAAATGAATAATTATTATTATGTGACGCCGTTCAATGATAAACTTAATTTTTTTGAAATGGTATAAAGCACGTTAGATGTGATTTTCTTCTCTCTTCCCTTCATATCATAAATCGGAAGTAATTTACAGTCCCACGTGCTTGACATTAAAAAAAAAAAAAGACATCTAGGTCCACACCTTAATATCATGCGATACTGCATAACCAACAAACCTGTACATTTCAAACACGTACCTCACTTTTGTATAGAAGTCAGTTTGTCATGCTTTAAGCTTTGCAATCTGACCTTATGAAAACTTTTTTTTTTATTCTAGATCCGTCCATGAGCCGAGCGATGGATTATTATGATATGATCCAAGATATCATCAGCATTTGCAGAGAGTATAGGATTCTACTGAAATATTTTAGGTCAAACGCATATCACAAAGGTATGTGGAAGAGAATTAGGCTAAGAATCGTCAAAAAAAAGTTAATATTCATTTACTCATACAATGACACCTATTTCTGTAAATAATTCTTTAACATCATTTATTCATCAAAAATCGGTTAATAATTGTGCACAATTGCGGAGCATAACTTCTTATCGTGGAAAAAATTTACGGGACTAAGATCAAATCAATCTCTATAATTTGTAGGCTTGGCAAGAAAGAATGCCAATGTGGACTTTTGTACGTGCCGTTGATCTTTCGGATTAATTTTTGGGGCTTTTGTGTCGTCGACTTTTATTGGATCTTATTGGATTTCATAAGGTTTTACAAATATTTTTATTTTTTTATTCCAGAAAACAAAAAAAAGAATAGAAATCTGTTTGATAAAATTTTTGTTCTTGAGAATAAAAATTATATATTTTTGTTCCTGAGAATAAATTTGGAACAGAAATAAAAAATTTTAAAAAAAAAAGTAACTTCTTGTTCCTGGAAACAAATCCTAGAATCAGTTCTTATATATATTTTATTCTCTTTTCTTTTCTTTTCTTTTCTTTTCTTCTCTTCCCCTTTCTTCTTCTTCTTCCCTTTGGCGGTCGCCAGTCTCAACTATAATCGACGATCGGCCAGACGAGAGTTGGTGAGGCTTGCCTAGCCACTGACAAGGCTCGGCCTTGCTGGGCCACCTCCAAGTCGGCGTCGTCGGTGGTTGGTCGAGCTCGACCTCGTCGGATTTGGATGAGGTTGACCTCACTAGCCAAGGTGAGGCCGAGCCTCGCACAGCCACAACGAGGCTCGACATCGCTAGTTAGTGTAAGGCTCAGCCTTGCCAGGCTAGGGTAAAGACGACCTCACGCTACCTGGGCGAGGTCAAGCCTCACCCCGATTTGTTATGAACACTTGAATCACAATAATATTTATTTTCTTCAAATTAGCTTGGCCGAGGATAGAGTCAAATCAGCGCCGATTCTATGCTCCTCTTAAATCAGCATTATGCGACTCTGTCCTCAACCAAGCTGATTCGAAGAAAATAGATGTTACTGATTCGAGTGTACATAGCAATCTAAATATCATGAATCAAATATAATCATTCGTTTACACTCAGTTTTTCGATATAGCGAAGTTATCCAAAAAATGATTCCTTCTCTAATGTTGGAAAGAGGACAATGTCCTCTTAAAATCCTGAAATAAAAAAGAAGACGAAAAACAAAACTAAAATAGTAAGCCTTAAATCCAGCAAGTGGAATCTTCCAGTTCTCTTTCAGTCATTTACGTGCGAAGATCTCCTAGTCAACAAATTTCAAATTTCCATATGTCAATATAACAGAGAAAACACATCACGATGATAAAGAATACGAAGTAAACTACTGTAGCAGTGCTCCACCAATTGCACACGACTCCTGCTTCGGCCTCTTCTTCCGGCCCCGGCGGCAACAACCTCGACGATGGCGTCCACGGCAGCTAGTTTAACTGCCTTTTCTTCACTCTCAATTTCACTTGCAAGCTCCCGGAGCACGCTCTTCATGAACGTCGCAAAGAAGGGTGGAGAAACAAGGATGATCGCAATGACCGGTATCCAATAGCCTCGACGCTCAACCTTGGAGGGGCTGACATGTCCCACGATTAGGGCAAGAGCAAAGAAAAAGAAGCCGAAAATTAGGCCGAAACACTGCCACTCGCAGTCGTTAGCTGCGTCAAGACAGGCCACTCGGCGGGGATCGGCATGTGCGGGAGCTGGCACGTGTACCTGGGGAGGTGGATGTGGAGACGGCCGTAGCAAATAAATGTGGATAATAAACGCTCGCTCTTACTATATATGTGTGTGTGTGTGTAATATTTATTTCTTTATTTTTCTGACTGATGGTCTGTATTTAGTACATTTCACGACAACTGGTAGCATGTCTCGGTAAAAACATACTAGGAAAATAAGGCCGCGCCCTCTGTACTTTTTCAAATACAAACATTTATTGGATATATTAATATATTGTTTGCATCATAAAATATGTTTTTACGCACTTCAATTTGTGTGTGTTTAAAATTGTTCTTACTTTTTTCACATATGAGAATCAATTTCTCAAACATATTATGTCATGCAATGTATTTAATATCATGTCATGGTTGGATTTTTAAATTGAAGTTTTGCATTTAGGCAGGACATGTATTTGATTCTACAATAACATGATAATGCAGTCCAATCCACCAATTTCATTATTAGTGAACATTAGGCTTTTTTATTTATTTATTGTAAACTTGGGATCCATGTGTTGGCAAACAAAAACTCCACCAAATCGATTATGGTGTGTCTGATGAATTTCACTCCATTATTGTTAAGGATCAAGGTAATTTAGGCAAATTTATGATATAGGCTTTTCATAAAAAGAATATGATAAACATATGTCAAAAAAAAAAAAAAAAAAAAAAAGAGTCAAAAACTTTCTTTCTTTTTTCTTAGACTCACTTTACTCGTTTCTGTTTCTCCGAGTAAGGAAAATAAACAGATTGATCAGCACCGGGTGCAGCAATATTGAATTTAGGATCGAAAACATTGATGCCTGAAACAACTCTGCAGAGCCCTGGGAGTGTGAATGCTGCGTGACTCTCATATTGCCCAGGTCTATCGTGGCTGCAAATAATACCACCTAATCTTGAGAACTCTTCAATGATGAGAATGTACTTCATTTTAATTATTCTATTGACTACGATGTGGAAGATCATTTGTTTATCCCAGCTAAAAGCTCAACAACAGGTTACGTTATTTGGATGTTTCTCTGACCTTCCAGCGATCTCCTGGAATGTACTTGTTATGATGAAATCTGTCGCGTTCATTGCTATTGTGTCAGCAATGAATTGGCACGAGAAGTG
Organism: Eucalyptus guilfoylei; assembly: GCA_016097605.1. NCBI lineage: Eukaryota > Viridiplantae > Streptophyta > Magnoliopsida > Myrtales > Myrtaceae > Eucalyptus > Eucalyptus guilfoylei. Next base: position 17,543,350 of record CM027869.1, on the reverse strand, counting down.
ATACTTTGGGTCTAGCTCCTTCCACTTGACATCGGAATCTTCATACTTAGTCTTCTCCAGTGCATGCGCAATTGTTCCCTGGGTTTTGAAGCACTCTAGAATGGTCAATAATCGGAATTGGCACTTAGCTGGTAAACTGATGAAGCAATAAGGTACCTGAGTTGTCCCGAGTTTACTAGCCATAAGTGACGATACTAAATTCCCTTCACTGTAGTTTCCAATTATGAGATCCGGTTTTCCTTCCAATTGATCCAGTATCTTAATGGTTGCGTCCTGGTGAGCGACGACAGAAGCAAAAGGAAACCGTCATGCAAGAAAGAAGTTGATCAGGATGGTTGGTTTTGAATTTGGAATCCCTACCTGGGTAAATCTCTCAAGGTATGGATATATGTCAAAACGAGAAACCCACTGTCGAAGCACCCCCTTCTCGGTCCTAAATGGCACCCTAAGAATGTTGGAGTGCTTTGTCTTAATGATTGGTTCCAACTCCTGGTTGCATTTTGTCCCAATTTGCCGGCCCCTCGTGACGTGCATGATTAGTGTCTTTTCAAATACATGCATCGCTCTCAAAGTAAATCCAATGGATGAATCTAATCCATATCAATCAGACATTGAGACGACGGAAAAGCAAAGCAGGAAGAATCCGGTCCAAATCAATGCAGTGGGGATGAATCCGGACCAGCATGCAAAAAGACAATCCGCCTCGTGTATGCAACCAGCGTGTGAGAATACAAAGCAATTAACAAAACGAATCCAATCCCACGAAATCAAAGCACGTCATGAATCCAAAACCAAAGCGATACACCACGTGTACTAATGACTAACAGGGACAAATCCAATTCTATTGTGATAACATTCAATTTCGGTAACAACATGCATTTCATAGCACCATGCAATAGTAACATGCATTCATAAGACATGGCCTTGGTTAGTGTTTATTGTGTAATTTTATTGTGATACCAAGTAATTTAAAGTAAAGTATACAATTTTAAGGCTGGGTATGATTTCACAGCAATGCGCAATTTCAAGGCAACATGTGATTCAGACTTACCAGCTAACTTCTTCAAGTCGACCTCAAAAAATTAATTTGACTTAAACCCTATCCTATCTTAGAAAACTATTTTTTGAAAAATGAGATAATTAAAATGTGCGAACATTATTTAAAACCCTGAAAAATTAAATATGTTCGACTCTAACTTATTTTAAAAAAATGCAATCCTAAAAATGTAATCCTAAAAATTTCTAATTTACTAAACCTACATGTCTGATTTACTAAACCTATATGCTCATGCAGAATTTTGATTTTTTTTTTCTGATTTTTTAGTTTTTTTTAAGATAAGTAATCATTAAATAAATGTTAAATCTAAACTATCAACAAAATAAATGATCAAAACAATCGAAAAAATAACATGTTGTCTCACAGGTTAAATTAACGATTATTCTAACCCTAATCAAAGAGTTCAAAATAATTAAAAACCCGATCCGAAGTCTTACGGACCAAATTAATAATTATAATGATTTAACGATTGAAATTCTACCAAAAAGCCCAAAAATTAATATAATTAAAAAAATGATCCGACGCCTTACGGATCAAATTAGTAGTAATTACAATAATTCCAGACAAAATCCCTATGGATAATGCCTACAAAATTCACGAAGACTAACATTCGATATTACAACTTAAATAGCTAAACTAAGAAAATGCTATCAAACAAAATAAATAGAAAAGTAACATGAAAAATAAAATAAACCACCTAAAACAGGGAAGAGGCAGCGTGATTGGTGAGCAGACCAGCAGCGTCGATGGGCGAGTGGGCGCGGTGGCAGCGTCGGTGCTGCTGGGCGGAGGCTGGCGGAGACCGGCGGAGGTGGATCGCGTACCGGCGTGGGTGAGCAGCGGGCAAGGCAGCGCCGGGTCGCTGAGTCGCGAGTCGCTGAGGCGCGGCGGCGAGCTCTGGTGGTGTTGCTCGGTTGCAGCGGTGTCACGGACGGTGGCCGGTGCGAGGGGGACGAGCAGCAGCTGGGTCACGGGTTGCAGCGGCGGTGGTGAACGGTGAGAGCTCGGTTGCTGCAGAACGGCGGGGGAGCGGAGCAGGCCTCGGGCTTCGGAGGCGCGGCGTCGGGTGCGCAGGCGCGGCGTCCGGTGAGCGGAGACGGGCGGCGAAGGCAAGGGGGCAGAGGTGGAACGGGCTGCTGGTGCAGTGGCAGAGCTGCGGACGGAGGGAGGCGTGGCGGCAGTGGCGGCGCTCGAGCGAGCTGCTGGTGGTCGCTCAGGCAAGGGGCGGAGGCGGAGCTGCGGACGTCGCTGGTGCAGGCGCGGGTGAGGCGGCGGGAGCAGCGATGGCAGCGAACAGTGGCGTCGCGGAGGTCTGACGTGATCTGGGCTGCTGGTTGCGCGGAGGTGCGGACGCGGCTTCGGCTGAGGGAGAGGCTCCGGCGCAGTGGCGTGCGACGGGCTGAACTCGGCGACGGGCGGGGATACGAGCTGTGGTAGCGGCGCGGCGGCGATGCTGCTGATGCTCGGGAGGAGACGGTGCAGAGCTGGGCGATCAACGGCGACGAGCGGACTGCAGCTGCTGCTCGCGGGATGCAGCAGTGGCGAGTGCAATGGCGCGACGATGGGCGCGCGCGAGCGAGGGTCGATGACGCAGCGTCGGGTGCTAGGTTGCGGGCAAAGCTCGGACTCAGGCGTCGGTAGCGGTGCGGCGGCGGTATTGCGGATGCCCAAGCAGAGGACTGATCACAGCGAGGCAGGCGTCGGATGCTGGGGGGCAGCAGCGGAACGGCGTGCGGCTTCGCGGAGGAGGAACCCACGAAGAAGAAGCACAGTGCACGCTTTTTCTTTTCTTCTTTTTTTTCGGTTTTTCTCTCCCTCCCTCTCTCTCACGTCACTTCTTTTCTCTCTGCCCTCACGTCTCTTCTCTCTTTCCCTCTTTTCTCTTCTTGACTTTTCTTTCGAAAACAAAGACAAAAGAACTCTCTCTCTCTCTTATTTTTTTTAATTTCGAATTCTAATGAAAGAACCACTCTCAACTTTTTTTGCTCTGAAAATTTTTCTGAATTCGCCCCCCCATGTCATGAAAAATAAGCCTCTATTTTATAGTGATTCGAAACAAAATCCGAACATCCATCAGAATTCTATATTTCCTTGCATAATTCAATCAAATCAATTTCCCCTATTTTCATTTTTTTCTTTTTATTTGTTCGAAATGCAATTTTATTTTTCTAAAATTGGGTGTCAACAGTAAACAAATTCGAAAAACAAAAAGAAAAGAATTCATCCCTCATAAAATGGCCAATTTAAGGTTTTATTTGTGTGACAACTAATTTAGTATGAGAAAATTACCTTATGTTGTTTTTTTTTTTTTTTTTTTGATGCAAAAATTACCTTATGTTGTTGATGATGCATTTGCGATTGCAAATATTTAAAAGGCTCCGGAACAAAAAGCATCTTTACCCGGTAGTCCTCTCCTAAAGTAGGCCACGCGTAAATTCTTTATTGGCTATTAGTCTCTCATGCATTTGTATCTTTTAATTTATCTAAATATGTAGAGAGTTCACCCTCACCCTCAAAAGATTATCATTTAAAATTTCATTTATTTGACAACTGCGGATCCCTCGGTAGCCCCTTTTTTTTTTTTTGAAAGATAATGTTTTAAATTTTTATTTACTTGTATGTAAATTTTACTCAATTTTGACCGGGGTATGTTGACTCGATTTTTAGAGGAATTCTTGCATCCCGAACTTTTGAAAATATGCCGATTCCATCTAAAAATACTCCAAATATTTCCAAAATTCACTGCAAAACAAAGAATAAACCACAGACAAATCGCAATTATGCTCGCCATGCTCCCACCAAAGGCCATGCAAAGAAAGCTTGTAGTCCAAAAGTGTGACGGGACCTTATGAAGCTGAGTCTATCAATGGTACGGACAGCAAATAACGAGCAGTGAATAAGAAAGGAAACACAGAGAGAGGAAGAACTGACTAAGACTGAGCCGTGGATCGATGAGCCACCGTTTTATCTTTCCGGAGGATGACAATTTTGAGGGGAGGATTGGGAAGAAACGGGGACTTAGTTACAGTAGATTTCTGTAATGCCCTTTCGGTACTATTTCTTTTTAATTTTTAAAATATTTTTTTGCAGGCAGCTTGGATTTATTTTAACCTAAATTACTATTATGCAAAAAGGTGATCACACAGATGCTCAAACATTCAATAAAAAAAAATAAACAAAATAAATTGCATCACACAGAGCAAGCAATCATTTTTTTAGGTTTTCTTGAAATTAGAATTTTTAATTAACATGCATCTTAACTATATGACCTAACTTTACTAATAAACAAATTCTAATTAAATGATCCTATTATGCAAACTAGTTAATATGCACCTAGTATTTTTGTATTTTTTTATTATTGAAATTCGGAATTAATAAAGACCCTAATTAAACTATCTAAAAAGGGATAATTTTCTAATTTATTCTAGGGATTAATTTGACTTGAACCCTATCCTATCTTAGAAAACCATTGTTTGAAAAATGAGATAATTAAAATGTGCGAACATTATTTAAAACCCTAAAAAATTAAATTTGTTCAACTCTAACTTATTTTAAAAAAATGCAATCCTAAAAATATAATCCTAAAAATTTATAATTTATCAAAACCTACATGTCTGATTTACTAAACCTATTTACTCATGCAGAATTTTGATTTTTTGATTTTTTAGTTTTTTTTTTAAGATAAGTAATCATTAAATAAATGTTAAATCTAAACTATCAACAAAATAAATGATCAAAACAATCGAAAAAATAACATGTTGTTTCACAGGTTAAATTAACGATTATTCTAACCCTAATCAAAGAGTTCAAAATAATTAAAAACCCGATCCGAAGTCTTACGGACCAAATTAATAATTATAATGATTTAACGATTGAAATTCTACCAAAAAGCCCAAAAATTAATATAATTAAAAAAATGATCCGACGCCTTACGGATCAAATTAGTAATTACAATAATTCCAGACAAAATCCCTATGGATAATGCCTACAAAATTCACGAAGACTAACATTCGATATTACAACTTAAATAGCTAAACTAAGAAAATGCTATCAAACAAAATAAATAGAAAAGTAACATGAAAAATAAAATAAACCACCTAAAACAGGGAAGAGGCAGCGTGATTGGTGAGCAGACCAGCAGCGTCGATGGGCGAGTGGGCGCGGTGGCAGCGTCGGTGCTGCTGGGCGGAGGCTGGCGGAGACCGGCGGAGGTGGATCGCGTACCGGCGTGGGTGAGCAGCGGGCAAGGCAGCGCCGGGTCGCTGAGTCGCGAGTCGCTGAGGCGCGGCGTCGAGCTCTGGTGGTGTTGCTCGGTTGCAGCGGTGTCACGGACGGTGGCCGGTGCGAGGGGGACGAGCAGCAGCTGGGTCACGGGTTGCAGCGGCGGTGGTGAACGGTGAGAGCTCGGTTGCTGCAGAACGGCGGGGGAGCGGAGCAGGCCTCGGGCTTCGGAGGCGCGGCGTCGGGTGCGCAGGCGCGGCGTCCGGTGAGCGGAGACGGGCGGCGAAGGCAAGGGGGCAGAGGTGGAACGGGCTGCTGGTGCAGTGGCAGAGCTGCGGACGGAGGGAGGCGTGGCGGCAGTGGCGGCGCTCGAGCGAGCTGCTGGTGGTCGCTCAGGCAAGGGGCGGAGGCGGAGCTGCGGACGTCGCTGGTGCAGGCGCGGGTGAGGCGGCGGGAGCAGAGATGGCAGCGAACAGTGGCGTCGCGGAGGTCTGACGTGATCTGGGCTGCTGGTTGCGCGGAGGTGCGGACGCGGCTTCGGCTGAGGGAGAGGCTCCGGCGCAGTGGCGTGCGACGGGCTGAACTCGGCGACGGGCGGGGATACGAGCTGTGGTAGCGGCGCGGCGGCGATGCTGCTGATGCTCGGGAGGAGACGGTGCAGAGCTGGGCGATCAACGGCGACGAGCGGACTGCAGCTGCTGCTCGCGGGATGCAGCAGTGGCGAGTGCAATGGCGCGACGATGGGCGCGCGCGAGCGAGGGTCGATGACGCAGCGTCGGGTGCTAGGTTGCGGGCAAAGCTCGGACTCGGGCGTCGGTAGCGGTGCGGCGGCGGTATTGCGGATGCCCAAGCAGAGGACTGATCACAGCGAGGCAGGCGTCGGATGCTGGGGGGCAGCAGCGGAACGGCGTGCGGCTTCGCGGAGGAGGAACCCACGAAGAAGAAGCACAGTGCACGCTTTTTCTTTTCTTCTTTTTTTTTCGGTTTTTCTCTCCCTCCCTCTCTCTCACGTCACTTCTTTTCTCTCTGCCCTCACGTCTCTTCTCTCTTTCCCTCTTTTCTTTTCTTGACTTTTCTCTTTTGATGCATTTGTATCTTGGCTTGAGCCGCCGATTTCCAGTTCGCGGCTGAAAAGGAGGGAATTATTCGGGGCCGGGTCGAGCGAGCCGTCCCCCCGATCGGCTCGAGCGAGCCGTCCCTCTCCCTTCCGGACTCGCTCGCTGGCCCCTTCTTCCCTCCTCCTTTCACCTCTCTCCGAGAAAATATTCTGCTCCTCCCTCCTCTTAACGGCCTCTTCATTCTCCTTTTACCTCTCTCCTCTTCATTCTGCTTCTCCCTCCTCCTTCACCTCTCTCACTTCCGGACTCGCTCGCTAGCCGGCTCCTTCCTCCCTCCTCCATAACCGCACCCCTCTCCCTCTCTTTTCTGTTCTTCTCTTCCCTCCTCCTTCGCCTCCTCCCTCCTCCATCGCCTCTCTCCCTCCTCGTTCAGTCATCCTCCTCTCCAGCTCCTTCTTCATGGCATCGTTCGAGAATGCGATTAAAAGCCTTGAGAATGATATTACCGAAGTGAACAAGGTGATGGATGACGAGTGGCACCGAGGTGAGCTAATGATCGGAATCTTCATCTCTGCGGTGGGACTCATTCTCGGTCACGTCCGCCCCAAAGGGCTAGAATGTCACCGTGTTTGGATGCCAATCGTACTCGCGGCCGTCGTTGCAACGCCCTTTGCTTTCATGTTCCTGAAGAGGGTCTGCCGAATCGCTAGGCTGAAAGCGAAACTTAGGCACAAGAAGGATCGGTTGCAGCAAGCCATTTAAATGCAGTCATCGGCGTCGTCGTCGGCGGCGCCACCGCCGTCAGTGTTGGGTCCGCAGCAACAGCCGTCATCAGTGGAGCTGACGGCGCCGTCAGTGTTGGGTCCGCAGCAACAGCCGTCATCAGTGGAGCAGACGGCGCCGGCGCTGGAACATGGGCCGGAAGACGAAGCGGTCGAAGCGGGGCTGAAGGCAAAGTGCATGATCTGGACCTGGGAGGCAACTGCGATAGTAATTTACTTTCTGCTCTTCCTGGCGGCGATAGGTGTAACATCCTATGGTTTGGCCTGTGGCTTCGAGAAGGTGAAGTAGGATAAGTGACTCTGTTTCTGCTTGGCGTGACTCTGTTTCTGCTTGGCTGGTTTCTGTGTTTCAGAACATCTATATGTATAAGGTTTCTGGGTTTATGTGTTTCAGAACATCTATATATAAGTTTTGTATTTCCTTCTGCTTGGCTGGTTTCTGTATTTCTGTGAGGAGTTCTGTGTTTATGTGAGAAACGAGTCACACAATTCAATCCTGCAATCGAGGAGCTACTGTACTGCCGTGTGGACAATGATGAGCACATGTAAGTATTGCTATTCCAGGCCATGTCGTGAGCTCCAAAAACAGTGTCCTAATTCATCTGATAGCTCTTTAATCACCATTGTATTTGACCATTGTGGCAACAGTGCTTATCTCGCAGACAAGAAGAAACCCATCATCTTCTCTATGGCAAGACTCGACACAGTGAAAAACATTACCGGTTTAGTAGAGTGGTATGGGAAGAATGCAAGGCTCAGAGTTTGGTTAACTTAGTCGTTGTTGGGGGCTTCTTTGATTCTTCAAAGTCCAAAGATAGAGAAGAAATGGCTGAAATAAGAAAGATGCATGATTTGATAGCGAAGTACCAATTCAAGGGTCAGATCCGATGAATAGCTGCGCGTCTATTCGCGTCTATTATTATACAAAAGCCCGATTTCACTGAATCTCCTTATCGTGTCTATTATTATGCAAAAGCCCAATTTCACTGGATCTCATTCAGTCTTCAAGCTCTGTTTTATCATTCATCTTCTCTCTCTCCCTCCCCCTCCCTCCCTCCCTCTCCTTCCCAAACCTATTATAGTAACCCAATTGAAAATGAAATCAAAGTTGAGAAGACTGAAAAGTGGATGGCTAGAAAAGCTATTTATTCCAGGAAACAGCTATGTATCAATATGAACATACAAAAACAACAACCTTGTGGTAATGAAGCACATCATTGATCTGTTGCGAGATTGGTTATTCGACTTGAAGCACAAGTTTTCTAAATGCACATCATCAAGTCTATCGTCAAAAATTCAAAAGATATCACAAATAATACTAAGCTAGAATCCTCATTCCAATAATTTTCTTTTTCTTTTTCCTCCTTTTTTGATAAAAATGCCCAGCAGTTTTCCATTAACTAATGCTTCCAAGGAGAACACTTGGAATTCTGTTGAACTCTTTTTAGTATGAAGGATAAATTAAGGTTTATTACTATTATAATTCCTATTTTTTATATGGCCAAGGGAATGGTTAATTTAAATCAGAAAAATAAGCATGTTCCTTACCCGGTTTTTATGCACACATACTGAGATAGATATAGATAGATGGGCGGAAAAAATGATTAATTTTTTTTTTCTTTTTTACAAGCTGATAAAACAAAATTACTAATGCAAGTATAAACAAGTAAATCACATTTAAGCACGCAGCAAAAGTATGCTAACAACAATTCATAATATGACTTTTTGGCTTCTAATGGACAATGATAAAGACTCATCAATATGAAATGAGGCAATGCGGTGGGACTTACGTAAAGGTAATAACTTCGATAATTTCTCAGATTGATGAATAAAAAATAGTCACGGATTTTTTTTTGCCAAATATTTACCGTGTTTTAAAAAAAAAAAATCAGTTAGTACAATTTAAAATCAAAGAAACCTGTTTGAGAAATATAAAAATTCCCCCCCCCTTTTAATGTTGTTGAAATGCTATTGTTATCACATTATGGGAGATGATCGTCTTCATATCATCTCCAGTTAGCAACGGTAGCTAACTAACCCAACGTCACCAATTGGAATTATTACGAAATATGCGCAAATATATTAACTTTGGCTTCAAAGTGCAATTTCCTAAATTAAACCCACTTCTCGCATTCATCACACCACACGCAGAAAATCTTGATCTATCAAAATATTTTATTTTATTTCCTATTTCTTGCTAATCCTCGTCCTCTCCATTCCTCCAATCAAATTTTTTTCCCTTTTTTTTTTCTAGATATCTTTTTAATTTTGTTTATCATATATACACTTCAACCCAACTAGTTCCTTAATTCACCCTCGCTTGCTCTAGAGTTCTGAGAAAGTCTCTCTCGTTTCATCTCTCTCCCTCTCTCTCTCTCTCGCTCAGTTTCATTACATCTTCGCTGCATCTTTTGTCTTTCTTCTTCTGGGGTTTCGTTCTCCATCAAATTAAAGAAGCGAGCCTGGAAAATGACTGTGACCGATACGATGATGATCTTGTCAGGAGATGATCAGGAGAAGGTCATTCCGCGGTGGTTGAGGCCGATCGCGGGCGCCAAGTTCTTCAGCTCGTCCCTGAACAATTTTAAATTTAGTCAATGTCGTCCTTCTATTAAAAAATATCACGAGAATCGTGGCCGTTAAAGTTACTAATGTCATTTTATGAACTCTATTTGTTTGTTTAATTTTGTTGTTAAACAATCTCAAACCACACTTGCTTGAGTAGTATGAAGGTTATTGCATATTCTCCAAGATAAATCTTGATGACCAGAAATCTAGGATTAGTAAATTCTTTTTTTTTTTAAATATAATTGCTTGACAAGACAATGCGTTCCCCGTGTTAACTATTAATGCGTTCGCATGAAAAATTGCAATGAACACCAAACGTTTACAAGTATAAACTGACTTTTTAATCCGTTTAAAATGCGTATGAACTCGTTTAATTAAATAACTCGAAATATTTTTTCGTGGTAATACAATATGTTTAGATACATCTAAAAATTCTTACGGTATGTAAACACAATTAATCATTCATATCTTAAATGTTTTTGAATTGGGTAATCCATTTAACACGTTATGTTTGAATTCATTATTGTGACATAATTAAATGAAACATCTAACATAGAAGAAATTTTGAAGCCAGAAGTAATTGATTTGATCAAGAAGTATGCTGCCGCTGGGGACGTTAACATCAACTTCAGCAATCTGGCTAATGCATTCCTGGAGAAGCACATCTCAGGAAACAAATGAGATTGGTAATGGCTACTGTCATGGTTGACATGTGAGATCGCATTTTGAACATGCCTTGTCTTTCTCGCGTCCTTGCCGCGAGTAATTGATACCTCCTGCCAAAGGTCATAACTTCCATTCACTCTGCTGCTGTCACAAAATTTTGGTACAAAGTACTAGCTAGTAAACCTTTATAGGGTCAGGCAAATCATCGCCTTCTGAACTAACAAGATCTCCTCGTGCAAATATAATTTTAAAAGGTTCGGCAGTTCATTTGCCTTTTGCATTTTGCAGATATAACTTCTGTATGGTGTTACTGAACCGCTGTATCCCCATCGTCTAATGAATCTGGTTTAGGTTATCAAAACGTCATTTGATTGGTTTCTTGTCCCCTTCGTATGATGAATTAATCGGACTGATTAGCAGATTGGACAGACAATCAATATGAGCTGAGGTCTGAAGTTTGTGCTGGCCTTTCACAGTGGAGCAGATTCAGAACTATTTTGATCCACGGGATTTTAGGGATTTTTGAAAGATGCAACCATCATGTCTATTGAGAAGTGTATGTCATATACAAGTTTGCCAGATGAGCTGGCTAGGAATACTATATCTTGTTGGTGTAACTATATTATTACTCTGTATTCTCCCTCGTACTATGAGGAAGTTGGTAATATTTTCCCTGTATCTCAGACGGAATTGCTGAATAAACCATTGTTACGAGGTAACTTTCCGAAGGGGTGACATGATGACGTCTTTATAACTTTATCGTTCCATTTTAACAAGTGAACAAAATTTGTAAAAATCACAATCCGTTGAGGGAGCGCCTTCCATTTTTCATGAATCATCGATGCACGATTATTGCCAAAACTGTGGAGTTACAGATGAGTTGAAGTGCCTCTGTATATTTACAATACAATGATGGATCAAGTTGATGTACAACATCAATGCCATGCATGAAGAACAATAAACTTGGTATTGAGTGCTTGACTAGAAAACTTTTGAAAGGATAACAGTTATGGAATTTGACCACATGCTTGAATTGAGAGAACAGATTGATAACGCAATCATCCACCTAGAGCTTTAGCTAAAATCACCAGCCCTTTGGTCGCCAAAGCCATCATATGCATCCCTGCTTCATCGTTCAGAGTGCAATTAAATGAGAGAGAGTGACACATCTCCAGACATCGTGCTCTACATCCTTTTCTCGCGCTGCATTTTCTTTTTCTTTTAGGAAATGGGTCTTCTGATTTAGTTGGTGCATTGAACCAATCAAAGCTTACTTTCCTGTTCGTAATCATGAGGGGCGGAACCCACTGCCTGGGCAGAGTAGAATTGACTGAAGTTAGATGAAATTTTGTGACTTGCTACCTGTACCTTTAGTTTGTAAGCAGGGCAGTGATAGGCGTGGCTAAACACACATGATCTCCTCAGACGTGGCTGCTCCTTGTTTTTGGGGGGGAAGAAATAACCAATGTATTCTGTAATACTCATTGTCCAATTTCTAACCAGGCCATAATACTTAGTCAACACGCACGCACGCACGCACGCACGCAGAGAGAGAGAGAGAGAGAGAGAGAGAGAGAGAGAGAGAGAGACAGATAATGTTGCCTTCATTGCATCTGTCTCAAAATTTTAAGCTGTCTATGCAACGAGATCTACAATGCAGGAGTTAAATAATGTCCTTTAACAGACTGCCCTGCGGCCACATACAGATGGTTTATCATCTTAAATAGCAAGCGCCTTGCCCTTTCCATCCAGGAAAGCAACTCCAGCGCCCTTGAATTCAGAAAATAAATAAAGAAATTGAAGTAGTGAGGACGAATTTTTATTTAATTTTACCCTTAAAAATTTTTGCCAGTAGAATATACATACCAATGACAACTCTCACTCGAAGGTAACTAAGTTTCCCCTGAGCTTGGAGAAGAGTACTGCAACCGCAGAACCTGAAAGCACTAGAAACATAGTGTTAGATAGTGTCTTCTGCAACAAGAAAATGCACCCAGGCGATTTTTATGCTCTAACTAATAGCCCAGTTAAGAACCATCCACCTCGATCCTCCTGCTCCGCGACACAAATTATAAGCCACTTTGACAATACTATGAAATTAATCCTTCCTCATTGCTTCCTCCTTCCCTCTCTCTCTACCCCACAACCCCCTTGCGATTCCAGTCTGCATCCGGGAATGCACACACTTGGTAAGCACGCAAGGAGCACTGCTGCTTAATGTATGCTTTCTACATGTAGGTGCTCATGGCCCATTTCTAGGAACTCCACCATTTAAGACCTCACCTCGTTGGACAGTACTGCACCATTGCTGTCGATTTATCTAGTTATAAAATTAAGGCTTGTTTTGATCCTTCTCCTGGACCTGTCTGTTATAGGATGAATCTATTCTAGGCCATATAGACTTGCCTGCAAAGCAACACCAATAACACAAGCTCCAAAGTTCACTCAAGCCCAATCCAAGAGCGGGATCACATCAATGAGGAGTGAGTTATTGCATAATTCAAGTAGTTTTACCAGATTGAGCAGTTGTCTCTTGGAAAAGACCGTATAGTTAACAGCCTCACTCGTTGAGAAGCGCGAAACTTGCGAATGATTGCCCTCAGTAGCCCACTGGAGTAGGAAACCAAAATAATAAGACTAAGAAATGTACAAACTTGACTCACATGGTAAAAAAAGTTTTAGTTCTTTTTCGTACTCTGCACGTAGTACTATTTAGAAGTCTGGAGGCAGGGCTTCCATAAATGATGACACATCCTCCATTCGTAAGGATTTGAGGTCTTTCTTTAACTTCCTTTTCTCCTCAACTGACATAGCCTCCCCAAGAGCTGATTTACGGTCCATAGCATTGTGAAGTACAATTATTACTATACCTTTTGGCATGAAAAAGATAGGCTGTTTCATTGGGGAGAAAGTTAATACCAATGACCAAAAGTACTGCTACAGATATGATTATAAATGCAGGGAACTCCTTCAAAAATTAACTTGAACGAAAAATACCAGAAATCTATATGATATTGTTTTGGATTGGTGGCCATTCCAGATTTTAAATTCTTCAGGTAGACCGCATATCAACACACATATAACCAAACATTAAAAAAAAATTAGCATTTGAAATCCGCAATACTCTCCCTTCAAGGTATTCAAGAACTACAAGGACATCCTTAGGAAGAATTTCGGTTTTACAGTTTGCAAAGCCTTCTGGCAGTTCACGACCCTTGACAACTTGCCCCTACCGTTTAGGATTATTTGATTAGAGAACTGTCATCCGTTTACTCTATAAGCAGTGTTAAAAACTCATGTTCATTTAGGATTTTGCTCCTCTATACCATTATTTTGTGACATATCACATAATATTGTTGAAAAAGTTCCTCTGGGTTTTTGCTATCTATTACCTACTAAGTCCTAGGAAAGTGTTGCTCAAAAATAGCATAAGCTATTGGAAGCACTCTAATTTTTCTAATGATAAGTAATTGAACCACTATATAACTCATAGTACAAAAGTAACTCTTTCACAAGAGTAGGATTTAAAAAAACACCTGTCAATGGTTCTTCCAGTTAATATGAGAGGGAAATAATATCTAAAATAGTTGCCAACACCAAAATGTTCACTAAGCTGCTGTACTCTAGCTGAGTCTGAAAGAATCAGAGCTTTCCAGAGTTGACAATAGTCCATTCTAAATTGCTCATCCAGTCGTTTGTAGATCCCATGATCAAGAATAACTGTGTAGGAGAAAATACTTGAGTGGCTTCGTGTATTTAAAGACTCGCTTGTGAAAACTTCAATGGGAAATGTATTAAAGAGATAAAAATCTATATTAGCCCTCACCTAAAGAAAATCCAGATTTGTCCTCTGGAGAAACTAATATATTACCGGGGTGAGGATCTCCATGCACGAACCCATGAACAAATATCATTTCAGCAAAGACTTCCACCAGTGTTCTTTCAACATTAAAGGCATAACTAAGCAAACTATCATAATCAAGAGAAAACCATCAGATTCACAATAAAAAACAGAGAGGTTTTGTCAGGGGATTCACGGTTAATTTGATATAATACAATCTTTCTTTGATGTAAGCATAACTTAGAAATTAATATAAAAGTGCAACACTAGCAGATTGCAATGCTTGTATATTAACAGTTTCGAGTTGATCTGATGTGGGGACCAATTTCACAGATGTTGATATTAAAGGTATAACTCGATATGGTTGATGAAAAAGTAAGTCACAAGTGTTGTTATGGCAATAGTTGAGAATAACTAATTTCCCTCAGTTGCATCTCAGTCTCTACATTTCTATAATGTTCTTCTTTGTCACAGCAAATTAAAAAAAAAAAATTTCTAGTCCCTTTCTCTGTCTCTCTTTTGCATAAAATCCATTCTGCAGTTTTAAACTGCTAAAAGTAATAAAGGTCACACCTATATATTATTGAATGATTGAACCCTCAGCACTATGCTTTCAGATCAGTTGAAATCTCAAACAAAATTGACATTATTACTGGGTGTCCTCAACTTTAAGCATTGGGAGACAAATGCGAGTTAACAAAGCTATGACTAGTTGCTGATGAGGGAAGACAACAAAACTTTGTTGGATCTATTCCCATCTTCTCCATATATTCTAAATCATCAAACTACACATTCAAGAAACTTATCGTCAAAACACACGCGCACGCACGCACATAGCTACAGCATTAAGACAAGGTGACCCACGCTCCTAGGTGCTCGGACAAGGCAAGATTACACAGGTTGCTGTCCCTGACCAATCTAGGAGATTCAATTTAGTAATGCAACAAGCAATTTGATGCAAGGACAGTGGACCAGAGCACCAGGACAGGAACTGCTGCCTGTTGTCATGCAATGAATATTCTGGTGGCATAATTTATCAGGTGCACGTCCATGTACCAGCATCCAAAAGGCTCAATGCTCAAATGACGGACAAGAGAGAAAATCGTGACACATATAAATAGTAATGAGAATTGGGATATAATGCGTGGCCTTTTTCACAAAACACATCCATTTCTGTCTCAATTTTTTCAATTTCTTTTCAAACTAACCCAATTATATTTCTTAAGCATTAACACAAGTCAGAGACCTTGACGCAAATGGCTCTGACAACCACAACATAACCCAACCAAAATATGTCTCAGAAATTTGATGGTAATTACAACACAAGTAGGCAAGTACAAGATTTCATTTGCCCCAGACCACTTCTTCCAAGGCTTTTATACAGGCCAGACACTAAAACTGCAGTAGTCCAAGTACAATAACAAAAAGAAAAAAAGACCATACCTTGCTTCCCCTGCAAAATTCCATCATCAGAACTTGGCTTGTTGTCATTTATCATGACTGCAATAACATCTGAAAACTCAAATAAGTACATGAAACTCTTCAATAGCAACTGAAAATTGAGAATCCAAAAAATCTTACCCATACCACTTTAGGGACCTTGACCTTGTCATTGGATATAAAGTTCTTGGCAGTTCTCTCAGCATTTTTTTCCTCCCGGATAAAATCTTTATAGACAATGTCAATGGAGGCTTGGATCAATCAAAACCACTTAATAGTATTATTATGTGTACAATTGATCATATCTTCACAAAATGAACCATCCAAAATATCTACCATGATATATAACATTTAGGTTGACTGATGCCTACTGTTGCTACATGAAATATAGAATTAGGCAAACTGATAAAACTATCATCAAAGAAAGCACCATAATAATACTTCCACGCTGAATTATCATAGCCTAAACATATACCACATAAAACTTTTTCTCCAGTTCTGTTAGAATAGATTAGATATATACTATTCTAGTAAAGTCAAAACCTTTGGCTAATTCTCATTTAGAGTTGAGTTCAATGTACTTATGCAGTAACAGCACACTGCCCATGAAATCACTAGGGTGAGGCTGGTGACCACGGAAGTACCCAACAAAAGCATTAGGTGTAGCTCACTTTCTTCAGGGCTCTTGAATGTAAATAAAGGAATCCGCGAACCGAGGTTCTTAACTTAAAACTCATTACATGAAAATGGGTGTCCGATGTCTATTGGCAAGTGTGGTGGATCAAAGATGCTCTTTAATGAGAAATGGAAAATGCTCCCCAGGGGTTACACCTTAAGGTATTATATTACTTTCAACACAGATACTACACTCTGATGCTTACCAAGTTCTAAGGAAATAGCTTTGACGAATTCTCCTACAAGCCACTCAAATCTGTACTCTGGAAAGGGCTACGAAAGAAGATAAAGGATCATTTTTCTCAACTGAGAAAATCGGCGAATAAACTGAAGAAATTAAAAGCACAACCGAGCACTCTAAATAATCAGCTTATTTAGATATTGTATTAGTGCCCTGAAACCAAATGGCATTAAAGTAGTGGCTACTTAGGATGATCATTCTGAGAAACTTAAGACAGTTAAACATGACAAGAGGATTCCTTAGCAGTATAAATTTAAGTTGATCAAAACTGCAAAAGCGTGTACAAGAAAAACCAAATAATATTATGATTGTTGCCATTATAGTGATTATGAAGATGATAACAATGAAGCCCCCAGCTATTTCCACAGCACAAATGGCAGTGGACATGACTTTTAGATTAAAAAGCAAAAGTATCCTAACTGGTACATTAATGCAGAATCCAAAAACCCTGTGTCTGTTTTCCTCAGATTCCAGAATCTGACCTGTTATTTGGTTTTTATATCCACCTTCATGTACATTGATTGAAGTAGTCCCTGCTTATACCTATTTTGGGTTCACAGAACTGAATTGAAACAACTAAACAAGCAAGCCTGTTGTGCTGTTTTCCTTTTCTCCCATGGGGTTCACGATGTTTCACTTGAATGAAAATCCATAGAGATACTACAGTATGAAATTACTTCAGCATTACAACGGGACTGTGACAACTAAGCATCGTAAAGACATCATTTCAAAGCAAATTATCCTCTTTCAGATATTGATTATTCTATGCCAAACCTCCTTGCTCCTCATAAAAGGAAATCTGCAATCATAAGCTAGAAAAGTGTCGTGAGTGCCTAGGTTTCTACTGATCAATTTATATTGCAAGCTAAACTTAAGCTACTGAACGTCCATAGGTGTAATATGTTGATATCACTCCGGTTTAAAGTAGTACATGGATTCCTCGAGAAGTTTCAGGGAAGGCACGGTCACAACTGTGCATGTGTGGCAATATGGACGTTGATGGTTTTCATGAAAATTCTCATGTAAGGGGAGAAAGTAAAGGTCAAGTTAAGATTTATGAATCTGTAAAAGTGGGATAAGCATTGGCACTAATACATCGGACTGATGTAATGTTAATTTATCTCAAAGGGCGTATCAGTCATGATAGCTTGCTGTTGAAACAGCTGAGACATAATAACCATAATAATCACATACCACAAGAGAAAAATGATGAGAGCATAAGATGAGTCGCACGTTGCCTATTGTTCGGCATATAGTATGATATCACTGCTAGAATAACATGCAGATATGCTGCCCCACATTTATATCAAAAAAGGAAATTGCACGATGTTAAGCAGATGCACATAAGAAACTAATGATTCTCCAGATACTACGGAAGCCAAAAAAATGGACCTAGGTACCTCACGGGACCATATAACAGATATTATAGAAACAATTCAACAAGGGGTATGAAAATAGTTCTGACCCACGTGATGGATTTTTGAGAGGAATGACATGATCATTGTGTCTAGTTTCATCTGGCAGTCTAACCCTGGATATTGTACCTATCATCCAAAATAACAACATGAAAGAATCAATTTGCTATGCCTGAGCGCATAAAAATTCTAGAAACCAACTATTGTGCACCATTATTATAAGAAATATCTACAGCGAGCACATGGGCAGATTGCAACCAGCTTTTTCTTTGCTTACATTTTTGGTTTTAATAACACTAAGCAAATCACAAAAGCGCACACAAAACTATTGATTTTGCAAGTACTTGAAAATATTCCTTGTTTATTTCTTCTCCCTGATCAATATTCTCAAAGACCAGCAAGAACTGATAGTTCACTGCTGCTAAGCAAGAAACTAGTCATAGTTTTCCAGCAAAAATTAAATTCCGATCCATAGCTTTGGAAGGAAACGTAGATAGAGATGCCAGTTATGTAGGCCAGGTGTCAGAGGTAGGTTATACCATTTTAATTAAAAGCAGCCTGTTTTAGAAATGCTTGGGCCATGTTGACCATACACAGATGGATAACTCCTTTTTCTCCACACATCTACTGGTAAGGCTCTTTTTTTTTTCTGTTTCTTGGGTTCACAATTAATAATTGTTTGAAGAAACTTTCAAACAAGTTCATTTACAGCTGCCCGATGTACAAACTAATTTGGTTTCTAAATGACAATGAGAAAAATCTGAATGAGTTCAAAAGCTAATATTGTGTACAATTTTCAAGATAGGTGCTCAATATCCAGTAAAAGTCAATTCCAAATGTTAAGTAAAATGAAACAGCAAAAGCAAAAGAATAAAAGAATAAAAGTCATCTCAAACACATAATAAGCATTTTCTGAATCAACTGCACACTTTCTACTACGAAAAGAGTACATTCATGTGAGAGAAAAGCAAATAACAATCCCAACACGTTATGTTCGGACCCTTTCCCAAGATAGCACAATATCTGTCATATAAATACACAATTATGAGAGTAAAGGAAAAACTCATGTCTTACGCTTTCTATTGCGTCCACAATCATACCACGTATATTCATCTTACAAGACAATTCCCACTAATTTTGACAAAAAACCATGCTGGCAAACGTGAACAAAAATCATTAGTACCAAAATTGACTAATGTCCTATAAATTAAATACCCGGTGAGAACATGTCATGTTCATGAGTGCCCTCAGGATAGTAATAGGAAACTTTCAATTTCAAAAACACTAATCATATGCATTTCAGGAAAAATGAGCACTGTCGAATTAGAAGTTTCTTTATTTAGTTACTTACCTAGTGCCCTAAGGCCCTCATTAACAAGATCAATAAAAAATCATGTCTATGTCATCTGGGATTTATATCTCGCCAATAACAATGGTACTCCACCACCCTTAGAACTATACTGGATGCGATGACTCCATATGCAACTCCAAAGGCCGCAAACTACCATGATAGCCATGACAAGGGCGACCCACGGGGCCAGTGTAGGGCACTGTCCCCTACGGGCTAGGTGCTTGTGTAATTTTTGGTGAATATACGGACTTTGTACACCGGGATGCCCCTTTATATATCCTACTACCTATAATTTCAGGTGAGATTTCTTTATCTCGCTGATCTTCAGATAGTACATCATAAAAATTCTAATCTTGCCACCGATAACTTGAACCTCTGTGTCCATTCATTGGTCTGCAACTGTTCAAAGCACCAAATTGCTAGACAAAGATGTAACAGGGTTGCATAGATCGCATGGCCTCCATTTATAACAACCTACCAGGAAGCATGTGAATTTTATCCCATGAAGATGTGACTGAGATGTGGATGGTGCAATGGGTTTTCACTTGCATATTATTCCGCGATTAATACCAAAGACTTTGATCTCAAAAGAAATTTTAATCATAATGTATGCATGTGTCTTTCGAGGTGAACGAGTGTGTGCAAGGCAACGAAGGGGAGAAGGAGAGACTATGGACAAACAAGTAAGAACCCAAATCATAATCTATGAAAGTAAGTTCTCAACAAAGAAATTCAGCCACAAGAATGGCAACAAACGACGACAAGAAATTTAGCAACAAAAGATTTTGGCATATCTATACACAAAATAAATCTATATCAATAGGATATCCACATCTTTGGTTTAAATATCTATGTCAATAGGATATCCACAGATAATATAGCATAGATTATAAATTTTGCTCCGTTAGTTCAGCTGAGTGATATACCACTCCCTACTTGGAAAGCCATGGAGTAGAGTCCAGGTTGCCCTTAGTCGTGTCTCCTAAAATCTTTTGGGCATGCATCTTACTTTTCAATAAGAAAACTCGCTTTGTTTTTTTTTGTTTTTTGTTTTTTTTGCAGGCAACTCTGATTGGTGCCCAACAACTTCAGTACATTTAGGGTTCACCAAACATTAAATTCAAAAGGCTCGCCCCTGCAAACTGGCTTTTGTCTTATACCCTTTCCATAAGTTTTGGATGTCCCGGTACTTTTTCTCATCTTTATATTTCTTCTC
This sequence comes from Eucalyptus guilfoylei, assembly GCA_016097605.1. Lineage (NCBI taxonomy): Eukaryota > Viridiplantae > Streptophyta > Magnoliopsida > Myrtales > Myrtaceae > Eucalyptus > Eucalyptus guilfoylei. The sequence continues at coordinate 17,522,819 of CM027869.1, read as the reverse complement.
TTTTATCTTTTACCTTCTCTTTTAGCTGGTGCAAGTGATGACAGCAGCCTCGGGTGCCAGTAAAATCTATGCCTTCTCTATCTTGTGTGATCTCTTTCCTTCGGAGGGTCAATGATCTGTGCTCCTCTTCTTCTTCTTCTTCTTCCTTTTGACCTCGATTCATTACTTAGTCAGAAGTAATTTTTGGTTTTAAACTGTCTGATATAGTCATCAGAAAGTAGCTAGCCGAGCTTTATGATTATGCAGAACTTTTCTTGAGAAATTTCTGATCTTAGCTATCTCCTGTGGCGAAAAGGGTGTTTTTGGGCCACATACATTGAACCAAGAAAGCCTTGAATGTCCCTTTCGGGTGGATCACGAAATCATGCGCACGACTACGTTGCCTAGGGCAGTCACTATTATGGCCTTCATGAGAGTCCGCTCGGCCGGGAGCTAATGTCCAGAGATCATGTTGACATGCCAAATGCTTGTTTAGAAGCACATTGCGATACTGCTTGGGGATCCACTTTTATCCGAGGATAGCTGGAAAGCGTCCTTTTGATATGTATGGGCAATAATTTATATTTATCAGAATTTTCTTTTTTTAATATAAAATTTATGAGATAAGTCGAAAAAGAAAAATGTCGGAGAAGTATAATAAAAATTTATTCGAATTTTTTTCTAAATCTTTGTCTTCTTTATTGGGTGAACATATAGAGAATACTTATTTTATTCATTTGTAAATTAGTTTTAATTAGTGATAGAATTTAAAGAATGATAATTGGAACTGACTCGTGATGAGAAGCCTCCACAAATTCTCAAGTTTACTGCCAAGGCCAACGCCTCACTTTTACTGGTTACAGCTATTGATTTTCTGTTGCATTTTGCAGTGAATTTTGGATATGTTCTGAGTATTTTTTTAGATGGGAATATTCACATTAAGTAACGAGACTTTCAATTTACAAAGCACTAACTTTTTTTCAGGTGGCACGTATAAATTGTATTTATTTATCGATTCATGGAAGACTAATCTTGTGAGATTGATTATGCTGGCACAATAAAAAGTGCGTTAATCTACTTTGTAGTGGATATTCTTAAGACATGAATTTTTTTGCTTTTCTCTGTTTAATTGTTTAGATGCCGGCGGGGTCTTTCATGAAAGAATGCGAAGTATTAAGTGTTAGGATTGTCATCCACTTTCCTCTCATACGAATGCACTCCATTTGCCTGTAAAGCTAGTATAGTTGATATGGAAAATGCAATGGTGTGTTTGGGCTGACTTTATTCCTTTGCCTTTTCTTTCTATTCAACATTTGGAAATAAGGTATCCACCGGATACCAAGCCCCTCAAATACTTAAAAACATATACGTACCAGCTTATAAATTCATTTATAAATTTTTATTATCGATTTTTTCGAAACTTAAATAGTTTTGTATTTCCCCGTACATTCAGTAATAATGAACTCTTAAGACCAAAATAAAAGAGCCATACTAATTGATATATTTGGAGAAATCTAAAACCCCGAGCTTTTCTTTCTTCCCTTGCATGGTATATAATTTTCATCAAAACAATTGAGGTCCACGATGCTGCACCTGCGCTGTTGTGGCTGTGCCTTCTCTGAGATGTCTTGAGATTCGTATGTGTTCCTCTGGAAGTGGAGCAAATATCGACTCGGTAACTTTTAATTTTCCTTCTTTTTAATTTTACTTATTATAAATATAGCACATTTCATTTGAAACAAATGTTTCAAGAAGATAATAAAAATAATTTTATCTAAGCTCTACCATATTTGAAATTGAGTTAAGAGAAAGATTAGATTGATACAATTTTTCCATTTAAATAATATGATTTATTTAATTAAATTAATACATTATACTACAAATCAATAAAGGATAATGGTTATTTGCTACAAATCAATAAAGGATAATGGTTATTTGCTCGGGCAAAACATTAATAAAATAAAAATAAAGTGTATCAGAGGTAACATATTAATATTTCATTAGGCTTTATATCTACTTATGAAATTTTTTAAATTTTGATGTATCTTAAATCAATTTAAAAAATACATTTAGAAGAAATTGATAATAAAAATAATTTTATCTAAAACCCACTTAATTTGTAATTAATTTATGAAAATCAGATAAATGAGAAGTCCATCAGCTATAATAAATTTTTAAAATTTAACTCCTATAAAACGTTTACTGACATATGACCCTGTGTAAAACTCTGGCCATGTAACTAGTTTGAGAGAAAAAGAGGGCCAAAACCATCTCCATGGTCATTGTAGTAATGTAGGGCCTATTTTCAAGTAAATTAGGTTTCTAAGCATAAGTTTGAAATCGTCGATCGCTCCTTAGTCTCTAGGAGTCTTGGTCCGATACCACCTAGGTTCAACCATGGCGTATAGTATTTTACTCAAATCGTACGTGTTTGACATCTACACCAAAATATTTCATCAACGATGAGAGTAGGGGGCCAAACTGATTCAAATATGTTTAGTATAGGGAGTTGATTAAGACAAAATCAATTGTGAGGGATGCTTTACAAAATTAGCCAGTTACAGTTTACTACCCCGCTTTTGCATTAATTAGCAAAATTGTTTGAAGGGTAAATATTGCTAAACCTTTAAATGCCAAAAGTTAGGAAAGTGACACTTAAGTGTCAAAATCGGAGCAAAGTGGATCATTTAAGTGCCAAATGAGAGAAAATCCGGCCAAAATGCTAATGTGGCAATTTTCCGACAATATAAGTATCGTTTTGCACGTTGACGTGACTGGGAAATGTAAAAACGACGTCATTTTACTGCTGATGTGGGTAAATAATTAATATAAAAATTAATTAAATTAAATTTAAAACTAAAATTATTTTTTAAAAAAATTAAAAAAATGAAGCATGTGGCTAAGGGCTCAACCTCGCTGTTGTTGCCTCCCTGCCGTCGCTGGCTAGGGGCCGGCAACCCTAACCTACCCTCCCCTCACCGTCGCTGGCCCTTCTTGGCGACGATAGGTATCCAACGGTGGCGAGGGCTGAAAGGTCAATCATGCCATACAAGACAATTGATGTTTACCTTAACAATTTTCAGCCAAAATTGTCTAAAAGGTCTATGTGGACAAATTGTCAAAAGTATTGACACCAAATTGGCCAAATTGAATCCTGCAGAAGATAACTGAGATTTCTCGAGTTTGGAGAAGAACATTGTAGCCGTAGAACTTGATAGTGCTAGAAAAACAAGATTAGGTATAGTGTGTTCTGCACTGATGGAGGATGGCAATGCCACGTGAAAATGCACCCTTTAATGCTCTAAGTTATTGCTCGGTAATGAACCATACACCTCCCCTCTTACCTCCCGATACAAACAATGAGCCACTTGATATCATAGTCTTTCCTCATCGCAACCTTACTTGGCTTTTAGGTATGTTTTGCCTGGATGTGTTTGCCATTAGCAAAAAAAGTACTTATAGAGAGCAATTGTTTGTTATATGACAATCGTGTGAATGACTTTCGAAAGTTATAAATGTTAAAAAACATGAAACTAGACGATGTCTTCTAAGTAAAATTACGATGGAGAGCAAATATAACCGATAAGTATATATGAAGAACTTACTGCATGCATGATAAATCTTCTATCAAAGTTGTTGATTAGCACTTCTGTTATCGCCTTAATAAGACGAGGGAGTATCTAAGGCATCGTTCGTGGACGCGCAAAGAAGAAAATCAACTACCAAGGCAAGAAAGAACAAATCGAAGTAAAGAGCGAAGAGGACAAAGATAGTCCAATTAAACATGAATGCAGGACAAGGAAAAGCATCGACACAGGTTCCTCTCAGGAACCCGAGCAAAAGCACCCTGGCGAAAGCACCAGCGTACCAGAAAGGCAACCTGAGCAAAAGCAACCTGGCAGAATGCACCAGACAAATGATATTCTTCATAAAACAAATCCGCATCATGCCATTTGCTGCCACGCAATAAGTACAGAGACGGGTAAAGTCCGAAATTTCCAACTTTTCAAGACTAATGCAGTTCATTGAAATGGTTAATTGCTACATAACAACACCGTGAACGCAAAATTGAATCAAGTAAGTGAAGTACTTAGGTGACACAGTTCGGCCATTATATGTCCGTGATTGCTTGGATCATAACTCAATGACTCCATATATCTTTCCTTACCTGACTCATAAATATTTAGAACTTGTACTCATTAAAAAACTAAAAGCATCGATCCCATTTTCTAAATTAGAGATTTACAATGCATGGGCTCCGAATAGAATAGTTCTATTTGCATATTTGAAGGTAAGTTCTTCCAAACAGTAACCATTTTACGTCCAGCTTCATCTTATGAGATCTTACATTTTTATGATTGTTGATGTTAAGTTCTTTCAATCTTATATTTAGACACTCCGCATAATTCTAGTAAGTGATTTAGGATGCATGTTTTTCAAATAGATAGTGTTGTTTGCAAATTTGAAAGTTACATGTCTTTTGACGATGGCCATAATTGTCAGAACGTGAGGGCATAGAGCTCAGCTAGCATTGCCCAGCCTATTTTCAGTAGAACGGATGTTTAGACGGTTTGTTAGACTGGCAATATATGCAAACCTCTGCGCAAATTCCCATTCCACGCCGGCTGTGTCCAACATATATTGCCAGACTCAGACACCTGTTGAGCGAAAATGAGGGAACATATTTGAAGAATGAAAAAAATCGATGGCTTGCCCTGACCGTTGATGCAAGTGTAAAAAATGCCTAGCACAAGCATTACTGTTATCTGAATAAAAAAAAAAAAAAAATCTGTAATGCCTTTAGCTTGGTCAGGGAAGATGATGAACATGTTTTGTTTTCAATCAAACGACGATGCGGATGCGTTTTTATGTTTTGATTTCAGCGAAACCCAGACTTCGTATTGTCACGGAAAATGATGCAGATGGGTGGTTTTTTTACGTCTTTGATTTCAATTGCAAATGGCTTCTTCATCGCATTTAACATGATTTATTCTTGTTAAGGAAGATTTGCCCGCTGAAGGGCGACTGCGGGGCACTTCTCAATGACTGAGGCGGTAAATTTTTTGGGTTTGATTTGTGGAAATGGGCTCGTGGCAAGCTAAGAGGTTTAGGCCAACATCTGCTCAATTGGTTAAATAAAAAAGTCTATAATTTTTTGCATTTGTGCTAATACAAAGAAATGTTAACTAGACGATGTTTCTAAGCAAAATTATGATCGAGAAACCAGCAGATATACCTGATAAGTTCATGATTAGCATTTCTCTTGTCCCCTTAATAAGACAAGGGACTGTGTAAGGCAGAAAATGAATTACCAAGGCAGAAGAGCATAAATCAAAGCAAACAGCGAGGAGGGCAAAGCTAGTACAATTAAGCAGCAATGAAAACCTCATCTTGTAAACAAGGAAAAGCAGGGATACAGGTTCTTGCGAAAGCACGCCAATGTAGCCGAAAAGCCAACCCGAGCAAAAGCACCTTGGCAAAATGCACCAGACGAATGACATTCCGCACAAAACAAATCCGTATCTTGCCCAATTTGTTGCCACACAATGGAGTATAGAGACGGATAAGTCTGAATCTCCAACTTTTCAAGACTAATGCAGCTAATTGAAGTGGTTTATTGCTATATAACAACACCATGAACATCAAATTGAAGCAAGTAAGTGTAGTACTTAGATGACGTGGCTCAACTGTTATATACCTATGATTGCTCGGATCATAACTCAGAGACTTTATGTATCTTTGCTTTTCTTCTCATATTCATTTAAATCTTACTCGACCCACGAATATCTAGGACTTTCACTCATTAGCAAACTAAATGCACCGATCTTGTTTTCTAATTAGATATTTACAATGCATAGACTCCGAATAGAAAAGTCTTATTTACAGATTCTGAGATAAGGTCTTCCAAACGGTCACCATTTTACACCTAGCTCCAAATTTTGAGATCTTATATTTTTATGATCGTTGATCTCAAGTTCTTTCAATCTTATCTTTTTATGATTGTTGATCTCAAGTTATTTCGATCTTATATTTCAACGCTCCGCACAATCCTAATCGGTATTTATGATGCATGTTTTTCGAATAGACAATGTTATTTGCAAATTGAAAGTAAATTTTTTCTGATGATGGCCACTATTTCACAGCTATGTCAAAATTTTAGATATCACTTTTTGGGTTATTATGCCAAATCAATTAATCATTTTCTTTGGTCAAATCAGTTGATCATTGATTAGGGTCATCACTATGTTCTTTAATATTCATTTACCATGGGATTGGAATGGTGCACTGGCAGGCTTTATCGTGCAAAATCAAGCTTCTATTTCCATTTCGAGAACGGCCAAGGGATACTCCATCTTGCACTCGCGAATGGAAACTCTTTGAGACCATTGTCAGAACGAGGGCAATATAGAGCTTGCCCTGCCTCTTTTCACCAGAAAGGATAGTCAAACGTCTGTTAGACCGACAATATATGCAAACCTCTGCGCAAATTTCGATTCCGGGCCAGCTGTGTCCAAGAAATGTTGGCAGACAGAGACACCTGTTGAGGGAGAATGATGGAACAAATTGAAAGAGTGAAAAAAAATAAGGCAGGTTAAAGTGTGCTGGTGTGAGTAAAATTACGGGTGATTATGGTTTGGATTTTCTGAAAAATTCAAACTGAACCAAACTGTTTGACTGTGTATTAATTTTAAATTGAATCGCATCTCGAACCGAATGTAATCCAAACCGAAGTCTTGATTTGGTTCAGTTTTTCAGTTTATATAGGTTTGGTAACGAAGGAGAGAGATCATGTAAATTATAATATCAAAAGGATGTGCGACTTTCAATTTGGTTTGGTTAACCGACCGAACTGAAACTATCTAAATCGGTGAAAATGGTCATTTTTTTATTATCCAAACCGAAACTCGAATTGAACCAAAAATACATGAAAATTTAATTAGGGTCTAATTTTGGTTCGGTTTTCCAATTTGATTCTCACACCCTTAATTAAAACTATCTTAATCCCTAATTATGTTATGAACTTGGCGACGCACACGAATTATACTTAGCTTATTGATATGTTAGTATTTAGAATTTCAATCTTTAAATTATACATTATTAATTATCTTGAGATTTTATTTTTATAATATATATATATATATATATATATATAAAATAACATATAATATTATTCATTTGATTCAAGTTATTTATGACTTGATTTGAAGTACCGAAAAAAAGAGGTAATGGTGAAATGCTCAAGAAATTTAAAGAATGCTGGAACATTAGTTAGAAGGCTAATGCAATGTACGAGATCTACGTCGTCTCAAATATATTTTTTCCGTTAAAGTTGTGTAGATTTTTTGGAAAAAAAAGAAAGATTAAAGAATAATAGAGTGGTAGTCTCCCACAAGCGCTACTACTCTAAAATCGAAACATAGAATTTTCGATGAAGATTTGTTTGACAATAATTATGCCACCTAAGATATGTTTGATAGTAATTATGATACATAGATTTGTTTGTAATTTCTAATCAAATTGCTTCAAATAAACATGGTGGGTGCCAAATGATATTGGTTCATGCAAGATAGATCTCCTAGCGAAATATTGAACTTTAATTAAAGTGAGAAATGTATTGGAAGTGTTAAAACTTGTCATGTAAATGTAATCGAATCCTAAAATTTTTAAAAAATGTAATCAAGTTCTAAAACATGTCACAAAAGTACAATCGAATCATAAAACTTTCAAAATGTGCAAAACAATGCTTGAACTTGTCGAATTGGTCCGATTAAGTCTTTCTATTGATTTCATCATTTCAAAATGTTAGGACTTGATTATACTTTCATGACAAATTTTAGAATTTGATTACATTTTTTGAAAATTTTAGAACTTGATTATACTTACGTGACAAATTTTAGGACTTGATTGCACTTTTTGAAAGTGTTAGAACTCAATTGAACTTTCGTGATAAATTTTAAAACTTTTAGTGCACTTATCCCTTAATTAAATGAGTTTCTTTTTATCACTATCAAAGTGCCCGCATTTTTTTTTTTCATGTTATTGCAAAATAATGAATTTTGTGCGATGGGTTTTCAATTTATGTAGAATCATTAATGGAAATTTTTTTCGTGAAATTGGCAGAGGAGCTCCGGGGCCGGCGAAGGCTTAAGGCACCTGAGGGGAGAGGCTTTTAGGGAGCTGAACTGCCGCGGGGGGGTGGGGTGGATGAGCTCGGCAACTGACAGGAAAACGATACAAAATATCTCTGCGTGCACCGTCGCTCACGTGACTTTGGACAGGCTAATTTCTTCTTTTTCTTCTTTTTGTCAAAAAAATGGCCAATTTCAAGAATTTGAATTTTACTCCAAAAATAGATTTATGGGAAAAATTTTCATTTTTATGGAGAATCATTAATGGAGGAAATGGGGACGGTGAAGAAGATGAATCTTGTCAATTTAAGTGTTGGAAGTGATTTTTTTATCCTTTTTTAGAATATTTCCATGCATATCCTCCGTTATCTAAATAGTCATGAAGATGGAAACTTAAAATTTATTGATGGAACGGATGTTGTTAATAAAATTAAAGAATTTTTATACGTGGTGGTGCATATGAAGCATGCTCGTGTGATGATTTTTTTTTTTATATTATTAGTTTACCAAATAAAACTAAAAGTTTAAAGAAATTGTTTTCACCAAAAAGTGAAAAATCTAATAATGGAGTGGCATAAGAAAATGCGAGCACTGGAATCTAAGGTTGCGAGAAATGCTAAAGGTATGAGATGAGGCAATAAAAATGTAAATTTATAGAGAACTAAAGATAAACATAAATTTGCAAGGACAAGTATCATTTGATTGATAGAGAGAAGATATATAATAAGTAGTTATTTATATCCAATTTTGACATTTATTTACAAACAGTTATGGATTCCGAATTCATGAATAGTTTCCTAACACTGACTACAATCATTGATGGGCAGTTATATTTGTTGAGACTCTAAATATAATTATCCAACGTTATGCTTAGATACAATTATTGATAGTCATTTATTGAAGCCATTCATCTGTCTTCATTTTCGAACTCCATCACTTAGCAAAATCGGTACTAGCAAGCGTCCACAACCCTCAACAATTCGTGAAGGCCCTTTGATGACAAACATAACGTTTGTTGTCCACCGCTTTATTACCGAGTCATCAATTCTATTCAAGTTGTCAATTAATTTATTCATGAATAATTCATGCTTTGACCAAATTTTACTCTCATCAAATGACTTCTCGCTTGTCAATGATAATCAAAACCTGATCATTTTTTTTAAATCAATAGAAAAAAAAAGTTAGGATAAAAATGCTAAAGAAAAATATTTTCATAACCTCAGCTGTCACCAAAACCTCCTAAACCGTTGGTCCGTTACCTCCATTACTATCTAGATCTTGGACATACATGTCCATTGTTAAGTATGGCTATTGTTATGTGAATATAAATTTATTGCTTAGCTTGAATCTATATTCTTGCAATCTTCGGTATCAAAACTTCTATCATCACCACGTACGTCTCCATTTAAAAGAGTCGGGCTAAAAAAGTTAAAACTCTCCAAAGGCATGAATAATATTTATAGCAAAAATAATATTAAAGAGATCCGAAATCAAAATAAAAAATTGTGTTTGCATCTAATTCAATGCACTACATTTACGTGAGATCTATTTTTTTTTTTTAAGAAAAAAAAATAGGATCAAATTCATTTTTGCCAATTAAGTTCATATGATCAATAAAAAAATTGTTGACGTAGATGCCAGTTATTAATGTTGATATTTTTTAATAATATTTTAAAATTTCTTTCAATTTTTATTATTTTATTATTTTCCTATACTTTCCTCTTTTACTTTTTTTTTTCTTTTTCCTTTTTCCCTTTTTCCCTTAGCTAGACATCATCGGGTCTCGTTAATGGCAAGTGACCTTGTTGGGGGCATGCAAGGGGGGCTAAGGCCGACAATGGCCAGTGAAGAGAAAAAAAAAAGGAAAAAAAAATACAAAATAAATAAAATTTCGAAAAGAAAAATTAAAATTTATACCAACACTGGCGGTGCGACAAACAATATCCGTATTAATAATTGTCGATTAAAATTGATCAAATTGATTTAATGATCACAATTAAATATTTATGACTTGATGTACGATCAAACCGCCACTTCCAAAAGAACACAGGGGACCACGTGGGTAAATTCGACCCCGGCACGCCTAGCGTTTTACCGCGAGAACAACTGTAGATTTGTTCTCTGATTTTCTCCGCGATTGCCACCCCAAATCGCCTGCTCGATCTTCTCTCTCGATTTAGGGCTAACACCCGAGAAGCGGATCCATCAATGGCCGGCGACCGGAAGCGGCCGTACCGCAATTTCCGCCGCGCCCGCTCCCGTTCGCCGCCGCCGCCGAGCGCGCCCTTCCTCGACAGCAAGCGCCGCGCCTCTCTGAATCCGAGGTCGAAATCGAAATCCCCCCCGTACCCGCGTCCCTACCACCAGGCCCGCCGAAACAAGAACTGGGCAGGCGGCCGAATTTCAATTCGTACCTCGACGCCCCCAATTTGCCGCCCAATTTCAGGGTCCTGTGCGAAATCGTCGCCCAGACCCCCGCCCACGCCGTCGAGGAGGTCCTCGGGGATTCCGGCATAGGGGTCGGGCAGGAAGACGTCGAGGAGGTGCTCAAGCTGTCCTACGGCTTCCTGGGCGCCGCCGTCAAGTTCTTCCGGTGGGCCGGGCACCAGCTCAAGGACGACCACTGCCCGTACGCTTGGAACTTGGTGGTGGACATGCTGGGCAAGAACGCCCTGTTCGATGCGATGTGGGACGCCGTGAAGTCGATGCAGAAGAAGGGGCTGCTCTCGCTCGCCAGCTTCGCTTCGGTTTTCAGTAGCTACGTGATTGCCGGGAGCTTGCCGGGAGCTATCATGACCTTTTAAGTGATGGACCAATACCGCATGCTACCTGACGTCGTGGCATTGAATTCGCTGATCAGCGTGATTTGTAGGGACGGTAAGACCGTGGACGCAGTCGACTTCTTACGGATTGTTGGAGGGTTGGGAGAATAAAGGGAATGTGACTGGTGCTAGGCGGACTTTCGCCGAGATGGTGACGGAAATCGGTTGGGACCCGGCCAATGTGCCTGCCTATAGCTCGTTTCTGTGTACTTTGCTAAAGGGCCCTAGTGGCATGTCTGAAGCGTTGAAATATTTCGGGACGATGAGTGATCACCGGTGTTATCCAGGTATGAAGTTCTTTCAGGATGCTGATTCTAAAGGGGCCAGCTTTCTATGGGAAGCTATGGTAGGAAGAGTTGGGTGTAGACCAGATACATAAATGTATAATTCAATGATAGCTTTACATTGTTACACCGACCACATCGATTTAGCCGAGAGACTGTTGGATGAAATGGTCTACAATGGGGCATTTCCAGACGATAGAACTTACAATATTTTGCTTCAGTTCTTGATCAAATACAGGAAACTAAAGGAGGCCTCGATAGTGTTTACAGAGATGGTGACAAATGAATGCTTGCCAAGCCTGGCCAATCGTAATGCAGCTGCCGGGATATTTATAGAGATAGGAGACCATCACTCAGCTATGAAGGTCTGGAATTGGATGGTCGAGTACTACAGGTCCGATTTGGATGAGACTGGAAATATTTTGATTGTGGGGCTTCTTGATCTCGATAGGGCTCCCTGAAGCAGTCAAATATGCAGAGGATATTATTGAAAGAGGAATTAAATTGTCCTCTTCCACATTGTCGAAATTGAAACAGAGCCTTTCCAAGGCCAGAAAGTTACATGTGTACGATGAACTTTTGAGGAAGTGGAGAAGTCCTCTTGTAGCTTAAAATTCATACAAGCCTCCCTTTTTAGAGGTGGCATTTTCAGACTGGCCATATTTTGTTTCTAGTCAACTATATATTCTGTGCCTCCAATTCTTCCGTCCTTGCTAAGAATGATCTGTGAATCTCTAAACCTTCTTATTTGCATGAACTATATTCTCCTTGGTTGTGTGGACAATGTTAATCTGGATATCTGTGTCAACTGAAAACCGGTGCTTTTTGAGTAGTAGATTGTTTCGTGTCCAATTTCTCCTCTTATGGGAAGATTTTCTCACTAAGTTAACTGGGAGGGTGAATGTTCTGGCAGTTTTTGGACAATGAATGGATATCAGTGTCTGCAATTGCGCTTATATCTTTGTGAGTAGATTCAGCAGCCTGTCCACTATCTATGAGTGTTGCGTCACAACCATATCTTTATGTTAGAGGACTCTAATGTGGAACTTGTATTCTAGGAGCTGTAATGTTTTGGATGGTCTTTTGGAAATGTCGTTTTTGGTTTTCACTGTTAGTTCAATTTCTAAACCTGCTATTTCCGTCAACGCTTTTTATTTATTTGGATGGTCATTTTGTCATCCTTTTCTGGTAGCCTAAGCTTCTTTTATTACTAAAGGTCATAGTATCGTGTGGCCCTTGTTTGTTGGAAGATTGTAAACATTCTTGGTTGTAATGTACTCTTCATTTTGCATAGAGTAAGCAGTAGATTCGTGTTTTGGGAGGCTGCATGTTCGTTGGTTGTTGGATATATCATGATTTGACAACCATTAAGAAGAAACTAGTTGCCAAGAAGCTCAGTAGCATTGATGAAGTGGTCTCTGTTGTGAGGAATGCCAAATGCAAAACTTTGAATCGTTGATGACATTTTTATGTTGCACTTGTTATGCGCATCATCTATTTTCTGGTGCCTCGCAAATTGTTCAGACACGAAAACTGCAGCGAATTATCATCTTTGGATGCTGTGGACAACTTTTAGGCCATTAGATGTCTTTGCCCGCCAAGCCCAAAGGGTGATATGTGTCTGCCTAGCTATACGTATTCGGACATTCCCAACGAAGAGAGATGCCTAACCCTGTTCGCTTGAGTCTTGGAGTGCCTTGTGAAGTCAGTAGCCATAAGGAGGGTGCACTGATGGCCGATGAAGTGGTTATATCAATATTCTGTAGTGTTCTTGGGCAGCAACTTTCCTCTTGAATTGACGATTCTCCCAAGGTCCTGTGACAGACTTCTTGTAATCCATTTTCTGCGTTTTTCTTCCCACAAATTGGTAGGATTGCTGCTGAAGAATTATTCGATAGCAAGTTTTAATTGATCATTAGAATTATTCAGTTACACCGACCCTGTGCCGGCGCCTCTGCATCCTTGAACTGAGGCTGGGGTCGAGGTTTATTCAAGGTTGACCACCCATATCAGTCTCGATCCATGTTGAGGGCTCGGCAGCAGCCGTGGTGACACAGAGAGAAAAGTGGCCCTGCCAAGAGAGGTTGGTCGAGGCATTTCAAATTATTTGGTGACACGGACATAGGTAGGAAACCTCTGAAATTATTTCAATATTGGACCTTGGACATATGAGGCTTGGCAGCAGTTGTGGTGACACAGAGAGAAAAGTGGCCCTGCCAGGGGAGGTTGGAAGAGGCATTTCGAATTGTTTGGTGACACAGACTTAGTTAGGGAAAACTTCTGAAATTATTTCAATAATTTCGAATTTTTTTTTTTTTGGGGGGTGGGGTGGGGCGTTTTAATCAGTCGAGATGAGGTGCAGGTGACTGATGATGGCAGCTACTACCGCAGTGGTGGTGCAGCGGGGATGACGGTTCGACAGCCAAGGTGGCTGCAATGACGCATAAATCCGAGATGGGGCAGAGGATTGCGCAGAAGAGGGAGAGGACGGTTCTTTTTATCTTATTCAAGGTAAATTGCGGCTTGACATAATTTTAATTGACGGCGTATCTAAAGTTTGATAGGGTCGGGCTTACCTAACTTTTTCTATTGCATTTGCCTCATCACATTATTTTGCCTAGAAAGCATGAATCAAAGTTTCCCCCGTGCTATAAGCAGAAAGAGCTCATTTTAAAAGGGTAAGAGATGCCTTGGTGGGGCTTCACATGGTCATGTAAGTTGAGATGAAACACGAACAATGAGGCGCTTTCACTGATAGAAATACATGATACACAGAAGAATTGCCCTCACTAATTTCTGTAAATAGAAGCTGTCATGGTAAATGATAAAGATGTCATTTAATATAAGATAAGTTCGACCAAAAAAAATAAATTAATATAAGATAATGTATAAAGTACTAGCTCAAAATTGGAGATTTCCACGGTGAAAATAGAAGATTGGTTACTCAAATACTAATATCAGACCATATAACTGTTAATAGCAGCACCTGCATTTTTTCATGTGTTTAAAATTGTTATATGTATTTTGACAGAAACTACTTCTTAAATGTGATATTTAACTTGAATCTTCTTCTTTTGAACAAAATAAATGTGAAATTTTTAGTTCATATTATTTTAATGTAAAATAATATTGACTCGACAATAGTTAAGAACTAGTTAATGAGAAGAGTTACAAAAAAGTTGAAATTATAATTGCTAAATTGCAATATTAAAGCCCGTCAAAACCAATGTTCTTTCTGTTGAACAAAACTTATGGTTTTGAATGAGGCATGAACAAATCCTAATTGGAAACAAAATGAGGGGAGAGTGCAAGACAAGCTCTTCTTGCAAGAAAAATAATCCATCTCTCACAAATCAGCGAGCACAAGCCTATGGCGAGGCTCGCAATTACAATCTAGAGAGTGGCGAGCTTGCCTGTCACTGTGGTTGCTGTGGTTGCTGGCCAATTGAAGAAGAAGGAGGAGGAAAAAACAAATAAAAATAAAAAAAAGAAAAAGAAAAAGAAATATAATTAAAAATTCTATGTTTTCAAAAAAGAGAAAAAGAAAGAAGAGGAGGCTAGCATGGCTGCATGAGAATGTGAGATAAGAGAGAGTCAGTGAGAAAACTATCTTCCAGTTTTTGAAAAGCGGGAAACATTTTCTCTTGTTTTAGAAGATTTTTTTAGTTGATGGAAAATGTTTTTTCTTAACTAGTTCTCTTTTCGTGAATCGAATATCGAAAAATTCGGAAAATGTCTTTTTGGAAGTTGTTTTTGCAAAACAAACAGACTTGAGTCTCATGTAAAATTTATAATTGCTATTCTGAAAAAGTCTTGATCCTTCCCACTTTGATTAAGATTTTAGATATTTTTCATCTTGTTAAAATAATTGATAGAACATTCAGAGTTTGTCACTTTATTAACGACACTTTTATCTTAACAAGATTAATAATGTAATATTCAAAAAGATAATTTATCAAAATTAAATTTTCTATGGTCACCATTATTGTTATGCTTAACCACAATTATAAATAGATTATAAGTAAACAGATATTTGACATATGATAGAAAAAGAACAATACACATAATGAATCCAGTGATTGTGTATCATTATACACTGTATCAAAAATCATATATAATAGAATAATTAACATAATTATTCATTACTCAATTGGATTTTACAGATGATTATTTAAAATTTCATAATTAAATATTATGATGCTCATTAAATAAAAATTGCCTCAGTTATTAGTTATTTTAATTTATGTTATACAAAACCAAATAAATTTGAAACTTAACATGTAATGACGAAAATATATTATAAACTAAAACCTGTATTTTGCCATTCTAATCAATATGTAATTAATATTTGACGAAAAAAAACTTACATATAACATAATTATACATCGTTTACAAACAAGTAACCTGACTACTACATGTCTAATATAGTAGTGTGTGAGCAATTGTCAACCATGAATTCAAACCCATAAGTTCAAGAGATATATAGTATGGTGGAGAAGAAGAAAGTTAGAATATGTATATGCTAGGGAGAAGTATAGTAGAAGTGTTAAAAGTTGTGTATTTCACTTTAGTGCCAAAAATTTTCACTTCAAAGCGTCAAATCGGAGAAAAATGATCACTTAAGTACTAATAATGAAATATTATGGCCAAAATGATCACGTGGCTTTTATGATTAAAAAAAAAATTTGAGTTGGATTTTTTATTAAAAATTTTAGTTGCGTGAACTGGCAAAACGACATTGCTCAATCCAATGTGGCTAGGTAGAACTAAACGGCATTGCACCAACGCCATTGCCCAAAAACAATGTCGCACATGATGAATGAAAGTTAGGGCTCTGATGGTGTTCATCTCATCGTCTGCCATTCTCCTTGTTAAGGTTGCTCGCGGTCCTCGCTTGTTGTCTATCACTCGCCATCTTTGTCGCTCTTGGTTCGTCAGGTTCTTATTCCTCATCAATTCACTCAATTGGAGGGAAAAATTAGGCCTCGGGCGAGGAAGGAAAAGTTAAGGTCGTTAGTGCTAGAGGAGAAATCCTTGAAACAAATTTGAGTCACTGTTGAAGTTCCTGTCTTTCATTTGCAAGATTGAGCTATTAATTTGAGGGGCAAATCAAATTAGGGTGTGAATTTTGACTAAACGGCCAGTTAGGGTTTCAAATTTGGGTTTCTCTTTCAATATGGGGATTTAGTATTCTTATTTGGAGGAAAGCTAGTAGATGATGTTGTTTACGGTTTAGATGCTAACTACACTCTTCAGCGAGCCATGTTAGCCTAAGAAATTAATAAAACAAAAAGGACACATTGGATTTCTGTTAAAGAAAATCGAAGTTGACATTAAAAAGATTATTTTTCAAAAAAATTGGCACTTAAGTGATTTGAGATAAATTTTCTGCCTTAAAGTGAGAAATGTATATAACTTTTAACATTTTTATTGTACGTCTCCCCTATATGCCATTATATTTTTTCAGCCTTCCCTTGGTCCAATGAAGTGAATAAATGTGTGCAAATCTTCAAATATAACTTCAGAATGTAACATCTCCCAAAAGGTTTACTAGTAGAACCTATTCCATACATCATACCTTCAGGAACGAGCATTGTACCTTTTGGACTGAAATTGTTCCTCGCATCATTTCGCGCAAGGATGATACCCTTTCATTTTCACATGCATAATTATATATTGTATCTTGATTTCCTTCACGAAAGGAAATAAGTGGACAAGTTTATCAAAGGGGTTTTCTTTATGAAAAAAGGGGCATATCAGAAATCTTGGAGGATCTGCCAGCGAGTCCTTTAATAACAAAACCCCCCATCAAAGCGTGGAGGGAGCACAAATAGCATCTTCATGGTGCAGAGCAGGATCGACAGAACAGGACTTCCCAGAATGGCCAATGATACCATTTTTGTAGCACGAAAGAAAGACAAATGGAGTGATGCATGCAATGATCCGTGAAGAAGACGGTATTATATATTATGATGGAAACTGGGACGAAGGCGAATGGTTGAATCAGGGCAGCAACCACAAATCGACAAAGCGATTAGGAGAAATCATGTTATGCAAATCTTTTAAACTAGGGTTTGCACAACACGGGTACAGACTGCACTTTCATGTTGGATGGACACGCGAGTGTACCGTTATCCGTGGACATATATACTATGGAACACTCACTACAACTAATGCAATTTAATGACAGATGAACACTTGGAATAATTCTGGTGATGATGATGAGGAGGGGGACATGAAAGTTGGACATGTTAGCCATAATGCAAAGCGTGCGTGGCAACTGTCATGTCAGCTGGTAAACCGGGGCCAAATTTATTTAATCAGGCTTTGTTGATTCTTGCTTCTTATAATGGTACATTCGCCAACCTAGAGGAGCATATCGACATGTAGGGTTTTCGAGGAAGGAACTAATTTTGTTTAATGTGCATTGTCCTCCTAGTTTGGTCCGTTCAATTTGATTTTTAAACCTTTTTCAACAAGTAACGTCTTCTCTAAACTTTCAATTTCTTTTATGTTAGTTTTTGAACTAATCTAAAATGGTCAATTATCATCCTTACTTTAAAAATTGATTCCATGCTCAATCGGTATAAAACATTACACTTAATATTTATAATGTCATCTTCTTCTCAAGTTCTCAAGACATCGATAAAACTAACAGGATTGAATGAATAATTAGGCGCCATGCGTCAAATTGTAAAAAGAAAAAGTTCTCCGTACTTGTTATTAATAAAGATTTCATCTACTTTGATTGATACTTCTTTATCTTGGTACGGAGCTTTTTCTTTTGAGTACCAACCCAATGCTTTAGTTTAATTACCTTTACGCTTAGTCCAACCAAACGGATCAGCATCTCCAGATTTTCTCAAATATTAATGGGGCTAGTCAAATCGAAGAGACTCATCGATTAAAAGGACCCTCATCAATATCGCCGTGAAGTATCCGCCAACTATATATATATCAGCATGGAGGACACTGGGAATGATAGAGCAATGTTTACATCAATTATTAAGGGAATACAAAGGACCCGAGTTGGTGTTTGGTCACATGGTAAAAAGAAAAGATCCGACTGGACGTGCTTTGATCCTGAATCGTCCAAAGGACCTCCTTTTCCGAGCGAATCGAATGTTACAAACAGAAAGTGATCGAGCATATAAAAACCTGAAGATGTAATGACGTCTATCCTGAGACCAACCACGTGTGCAAGGCCCGCTTAACAATACTCACATGAGTGGAATGTGTTGAGACACCCTTGTGAGTTGTATTAAAAAATTTCACATTGCGATATTGGCATATGTTAGAGCTATTAATATATCATAATTCGTTCATAACTCAGTGACTTAAATCTTTTAGTAAAGATAGGTTTAATTAAATATATTGATAGGTGTGGCACCCCGAAACGGCCCCCCGATCCGTTAGGGTCACCACAGTTAGCTTACCTTTCATTTGATCTTATAATATTTCACTCTGATACCATAGAATTGTAATGGGTTCATAAGTCCTGGGGGTTTATATCATTTAGATCGGTCCCAGCGCAGTTCATATAGCGGAAGCATATTCAAATCTCCCTATCCCATACTCCAACAAAATAATGCAATGCACACCAACTACACATCTTATATAAGTTAGAGGCGAACACTTTTATTTACATAACTTTGATGGACATCATGAGTCGGTACATCAAAAGGCCAAGGCTTTTCTAAGCTCGGCTATAACCAAAAGTACCCGACTCTACTGTAGTCATGTACATTGGTCCATGATTTAGTGTCGGTCGTCCAAAAAGAAGCTTCAGCCTCCCTCCATCGCGCTCAGTCACACCCAACCCGGTCCATCAGCTGGTGGTGGCGGCAGCAGCATCCCTAGCATAATCCCATCGCAGCATATATGCACAGACAAAAACTCCCAGCGGGTGATCCAACGTCGTACAAAACCAGAACCCGCACACGAACAAAAACTAACCCCCGTATCTCGGGGTGATGATGCTCCGTATACTCAACCTCGACGTCGGTCGGTATGCCATAGAAAGTACCGAGGGTGATTGGCGATCGAGACATATCTCCTAGTCTGAAATGTTAGTCCCCAAAAGGGGTGAGTACAACTACTTAGCAGTAAAAGATCCACCAAACTACACAATGCAACAAACAAGACAACCAAGATTTCATGCACATAACATCTATGCAACCATGCATATAAATCCATAAGGTTCATCCCATACCTTAATAACCACATTTTCAATGCGAAATAATACCAACTCAAAATTCATAGACAACTCATGTACCATGCCATATGCACACACATGTACATGATTCATTTCCCATTTTGATATTCAAAAAGATCTCATTTTTCCCGGGGACCAGTGTTTGCATCCCTCTGGGCTTTCACATCCAATCTTGGCATCGCGAGACTTCCGGCACACACCTCCGGCACACACCTTCGGGCATCTCGTACCCCAACTGGCGTCACAAGGCCTCCAGCACACACCTCCGGGCATCTCGAAACTCCCGAGGACATCCAGCACACACCTCCGGGCATCCAATCGACGTCGACTCACTCGACCCTATGGGCATCCCGACACTCCCGGGGCATCGTCGACTTAGTCGTCCGACGGTATCATCAACAACATGATATATATACACGTATATGTCTCACTTTGAAAATAACATTTGATGTCATACGATATGTTAAATGTCACCGCATCCATTGTATAAACAACAACTCAAGACATCACAACTCATAGAGCAATTCAATTGTTCTTGAAATAAAACAGTTTTCGAACAAAACAGAATGCACTTCACAAATTGAAATCAGTTGAGCAAAGTCGGAGTAAAACAGCTTAAAAACCAGAATGTGCAGTTTTAATGAAAATTTTGGAATAACCCCTAAATGAACTCAGAAAATTATGAATTTTGGATATGTTATAGATAATACCTAGAGGTAAAATTTTTGTGAAGAACTCTAAGTCAAATTCATTGTAGATCAAGAAATATAATCGCTATAACTCTCCCTAACCCTCTGTAACAGTTTCCAAGATTAACATTTACAGAGAAAAATCGTTTCACCGACCAATAATTGTCCATTTCCTTTCAAATTTTAGTATGTTACTCCTCAAGATGTAATGTACAACTTTCATCAAGGACACGAAGTCAAATTTCAACTACATAATTGCATAAAGTTCACGGAGTCGCGAAAGGTCAAGCTGTTTTTCCATGAAACAGTTTACTAGTCCTAAGGAACTACTTCTGTTCTTTCGAATTCCAGCATCCAGCATCACAATTCAAGCATCTCCAAAATCTATTACACTTTATTAAACAACCACAGCACATCAAAATGTAGATCAATGGACTCTCACTTGCCTTAAGTCCAATGCAACCACAACAAGCAAAATAGCGACTTGAGGACTTCGGGCATGGCTCGATTGACGGCGAACCTAGGCGGCATCGACGGCGGCAGCAGGCGCACGCACGGCGGGGCTGGTCTCCTTCTTCCCCTTGCCGATGCACCCTCAGAAACTCAGCCTTTCTCTCGGACTCTCTCTCGATCACCCTCTCGATCACTCCGCCTCCTTCCTTTTCCTTTTAATTTCTTTTACTCTCATGATTAGCTAGTAATCATGAGGTTTTGGATGGAGGATCTCCAGTGAAGCAAGGGGTGGCAACACCTCATGGAGTCCCCCTGCCACTTGTTGATTCCATGCAATTGAAAGGGCCTCATCGGCCGGGCCTTGGTCGACCGATCCAAGAGGAAACGTGGGCTGGTTTGGGAGGTTTTGAGCCTTAAGAAATCAGCCCACATCTACTCCTAATATCTCACTTTAATCTCCACTTATAATTACATAATCACCAAGATTTGCACGGCCATAAATATTACAACAATACACAAGGATAAATCAATTCATGGGGTTCACGGCCAAAATTTCTTATCAACCCATCTTATAATACCACCTCGGTCTCACAAGAGCATATGATACATTTCCAACCAAGCAATAGTCCATTCAATGCTTGGCCTTATTTAATTGTAATCCATTGGTCTAATGACTATAATATAGTCCGATGGCGCTTCCATTACCTATTCATGGGTCGTAGTGCATTTTAAGATCGTTATGAAATTTTAGGATGTCACAATAGGCCCATACTTAGACTCCCTCTTGGCGATCTTCTTAGGTGAAAATATCAAATTTCTACTACGCACTCTTACAAATGGTATCCTAAGGAAAAAAATCTCTTGACCAACCTAACTTGATTTTCAGGCAATGGGCGTTATGATGTGATTTGGAGAAGTAAGTTTTGCTTTAGTTTTCAAATGAAGGTGGATTCAACTAAATGTGTTAATGAGCGCTAAAGAGTGAGGAAATATTGAGGTTAATGCCACGAAAAACTTCAAACCGAACATTAACGAATTTACCTCAAACTTATTTTTGAATTATCAAAGACCCCAAATTAGTATATTTGTTACACATTTGTCTTCCGTTAACTTCTGTCGAATTTTACTGTGAGATTATTGAACCGGATGACACATAATGATAACTCAGTTGACATGGCAAATTTACATGGAAATTTATAACTCTCTCTTTGTTTCTTCAATTAGCCCTAATTTGAAACAAATAGGTTTCTCTCTCTCTCTCTCTCTCTCTCTCTCACACTTTCATCTCTGATAATCTTCTCACCTTCGATTTTTTTTTAGGCTTCTTTGGCTAACTCATCCAAATCACTAAATTAAGATAAATGGTTTGGAGGGAAGCGTGTCATAATTTAACTTTATCACCGAAGTTTGTCTGAAGACGATCTAGGGTTTTTTGTGCTCTGAGGGAGACATAGAATGTGCCCTATTAGTTTCAATTTAGGGCTTATTGTGGGGGGAGAGAGAGAGAGAGTTATGGAGTTCAGCATGGACTTGCCACATCAACTGAATTAATACCATATATCATTTAGTTCAACGATTTCAAATAAAATTTGACCGAAATTAACAGAGTGTAAATATGTCACATGTGTATTAATTTGGAGTTAGGGTAAATTTGTGATAGATGTATTAATTTGGAATTTTGAAAAAGCTCAATCCACTTCACTTTTCCTCTGCCATCTCCAGCCATCTTAAGCCCAGCCTCCTTGCCTCCCCCCCTTCATTGCCATCAGCAAAGTTGCTAGCGCCGTGTCTAAGACGACCATTGCTGGGTGTCCAACCCTCTATGTTGTCTTTGTGGTCCGTGTGCCTTTGCTTAATTTCGTTGCCACAGATCAAATCTAGGGTCGTGGAGACGGAGTTGCAGGTCTAGAAGTTGACCATTGTTGCTCAAGGCCATGGACAAGCCGCTGTCACTGGAGTCATGGTTGCAGATTTGGAAGTCTCGTCACTGCCTTGGACGAGCTAGTATGGCCAAATTTGTAGGGAAGTTCGCTTAAATCTCGAAGCTTGACAGTGGCAATGTCCACTGCGGTAGAACGGTCCCGATCCGAAGGCATCTAGGAGTTCATCATCAGATCTCGACTTTCAAATGTGGATGTCCGCAGGATCTCAACCTCGCCCGTCATTGTCATGGACAAGCCTTTCCTGTGCTCGGAGAAGACGGAGACGAAGAAAAGCTTCACGATTCATTCTTGCTTTATTCTTTTCTTTGCTTCTTGTTTTCAAGTCGCAATGTCTGAAGCAAGTCGCACGGGGACTTCAAGAGTAGCCTTTAGATTTGGGCTCAGTTGAACTATTAGATATGGAGTCATCGTGCTCAATGCCATGGCTCCGGATCTGGAGCTCATGGCCGCAAGCTCCAGATTTACAGCCATGTCTGCGAGCAATGACCATCGTTCGGCATCGACCGCCATGGACGCCAGATCTCAAGAGCTCGTTAAAAAGACGCCTGAGCGTGTCCTTGATGGTAACTGGCGACGGTTAAATTTGGAGGAAAAAAGTGGGAGGAGGAGGGATAAGAGAAAAATTAGATTTGTATCTTTTTAATCCAACTTAGCAAACCCATGTCAACCAAATTTTAGACGTGAATGAAAAACGCGTGCAATCTCGGCAATTGACATGACTCTTGGCAACCATTGAATATTTTCTCCCAAAAGTACCGTATGGATTCAGATTTCAATATAATTAACCTTGTTGATACTCGTTCTTATATTAGTATCATGATACCATATGGTGCATTTACCAACCTAGAGGAGCATACAAGGACCGAGCTGATTTTGTTTAATGTGTGATGTCCCCCAAACTTTCGTTGGTTTAATTACATCTTTGAAATTTTTTTTTCAACGCATAATGTTTTCTTTGCACATTTGATTTATTTCAGTGTTCGAACTATTTGAACTATTTGAATGTTACCAGTAGGCACACGGCCTAGGGATGAGGGAGGGATGTTTAGAGTGCGAATGGTAACATTTCTATTCTAGGAAATAATTTCTTTTGAGAAATAGTTCTTTTCTATTTCTACTCTTTGGAACAATTTTTGAGTAAAATAATGTGTTTGGTAACTATACCAAATTTCTATTCTTAGAATAGAAAAAGAATAGGAATGCGTTTGATACGATCAATAAATTTTTGTATATTTTCGTTTTTTCTTCTTGCCTACCGACTGCTAACCACCAAATGTCAATCATTGATCGTTAACCACTGCTAGCCGTCGGTAGCGGCAGGTGGTCGAGCGGTGGTGATCAGTGGTTAAGCGTCGGCTATAGGTCAGCAGTGACGATCGACCAGGGACGACCGACAGTCGACGGTTAGGCGCCGGTGATGGCCACAGGCGGCAATAGATCCAAGGGCGACGGCAGTGGCAAGGAAGAAGAAAAAAAATAAAAATAGAAAAGAAAAAAATGGCTTATTTCTAGAAATTGTTCCCGGGAACAAAAAGCTACTTTTTTCTACTTTTTGTTTTTGTTCCAAATCTATTCCTTGGCCACTACTCTATTCTAAAGAATAGAAAAATTAGTTGACCTTACCAAACGATTTTTTTTTCTTTTTTTGTTCCGGGGAGCAAAAGACCAAAAGAATAGGAGAACAGAAATGTTCCCATTCCACCCCTTAGTTTCAAGTGTGGGAGTGGGGATCGACTTTCATGCTCTAAAAAGAGGAAAAATAAAAGTATGAGAAAAAGATGAGAGTTAGAATATGATAGATAAAAACAAATATTTTAATATATAATTGCTATCCTCACGTTAAGATTGATTCCAAATTAAATCACCTTTCCAATTTTTCAAGAGATCGGTGAAAGTAATCAAGAATGAATGGATGATTAGATACTATGCATAAAAAGAAAATAAAAAAAGAATAGTTCTTCGTACTTGTTACTAATAAAGATTTAGGCAAAAGCCATCAAAACCCTAAACTATACTCATTGTGACACATTGACCTTAAATTTTTTTATGTGACATCAAAAATCCCAAACTTGAACTTGTAAACATATTTACCCTCGGTCAAATTGTTGTCAATAAGATCTACATAAAATTTGCCTACATGGATGCTAGAAAGCAAATAATATTGACATATCATTCGTTAAGGGTAAGCATGATTCGGGTCCCTAGAACTGAGAATCGCCCATTAAGGACCGATTCCAAAAAATTAGAATCATGAACCGCTTGTTGGTTCCATGGATCCACCCAAAAACCGGACTGTCGATCTGGTCCAGTTTTCAAGTGGGTTTATAGAACCTGTCCCAATAAGTTTCACGTACTCAATACAACATATTTGAGCAAGCTAAAGTAAAGCCAAAAAAAAGAAGGTCTCTATTCTTAATTGCAAGATTAGTAAAAAGATCGGACTCATATTAAAAGTAGAGATTAATGGACGTTGAGCTTGAGAGTGGAGATCGTAAGTGAGAGATAGAGAGATGGCCCAAACGAGACAACCAAGATGAGCACGAGACTTTAAATTAAGGATTTTAAACAAGATGAGCACATAGTTAATGGTTATTGAGCTTTAAATTATGAATTTTAAAGGCAATTTACTTTTACTAAGTCTAGCGAAAATTTTATTTACACTTATTCACCCCCTATAGGTGTACGTACTAGCCCTTTCATATTGCACACTTACATCTCGCACTAGGTGCAACACCAACATCCCAGCTACCATACCAGCACATAGCCACCACCATAAACCCACCATTAGCAGCCAAAGTGCTAACGTTGGTGGTGGGTGATGGGTCTGTTGCAAAAGGGGCTCGTGCAAGTTAGGCCATGCACACTACACACTTGCATCAGTACTAGCTGTAGCAAGAGCACCCAACCCAACCCCCACAATGGACCCACCACCACCAGGCTTCACCAGCCGGCGCCACTAGCCACACAAGCACCCTAGTCACCACCACAGATCCACTACCAAAAGTAGTAAGTAAAAGTAAAACAAAATCAAAAAAATGAAAAAAAAGACAAAAATGACAAGCAACAAGATCGTTCCATTGATATTGAAATTAAGTCTCACAAACTCAATGACCAACTTTTAAAAAAAAAAACATCTATAGTAAAAGTGACTCCTTAGCCCCACAAACCATATCACATCCCATTTCATCAATCAATATAAACAATGTCTCTTGTTCATGCTCATTTTGATAGACATTTCACTTGATTCATAGTCCTTGCACTTTTTCTAACTAGACGTAAGACTTCTTCTTCAACTATCTCGGGATGCGTTGATTCTGATGGAGCTGCAATTGTTGCAGGCTGAACGATTCGAAGAGCTGCAACTATTGTAGACCGAACTGATCTCGAAGGAGCTGCAACTTGATTCTTCTTACTCTTCTTTCTTGTTGGCGCAGTCAATGTCTTCTTCTTTGTTGGCGCAGCCATTGATTCTTAAGTTGGGCCTTGAGAGATAAGAACCTCTGAACTTCTCCCAAGCTTTAAAAAGAAAACTCAATTATCAACAAAATTTTACACCATAAATTAAATTAAATGCAGCCTATAAAACTTACATTAAGAATAACTGCTCCAATACGCTCATCTGTATAAAGGCCATAATCATATTATTTTAGCATCTTCCCAAGAGCCCCTCTTGTTCAAAGGGGAACGTTACTTTCAAGTACTTGTGATTGGTTGGCCTTTCTTCTCGCTTGTGATTTCTTAGGCTTTTGTTGTGGCTGTTTAGCTATAGCAAGGGCTTCTTCGGCCAATTCTTCAGCTAGGCATCTTCTAGATGGCCTTCTTGTGGCTGGCATTTGATTTGGCTTTCTTCTGGTTATTTTTCTATTTAACCCTTCAGCTTCAGTGACACCTTATGTTGGCTTTTGTGGTGGCCCTTGTGATGACCCTTCTAGTGGCCTTTGTGGTGACCTTGGTGATGGATCTTGTGATGGCCCTTTAGTAAGGCCCTCTATTAGCAGCTGAGCTCTAGCCTACCTTCTTCGAATCTGAGAAAAAGACAAAGCACATCATAAATATAATATCATGCCATATAACAACATAAAGGAAAACTAAACACAAATTATTGAACCTACCCGATATTTTTTTTCTCTACTGCTACTGAAGAACAATCGACGTAACTGGCCCTTCAGTTGCTTCGGCCAATCCTTCAGCTAACTGTCTTCTACCTTGCCTTCTTTGAACAAGCCCTTCAGTTTCAGGTACAGCGAGGGCTTCGGCCAATTTTTCACATGTTATTCTCATGACCTGACAAAGACAAAAATATACATGTCAATCATATCTATGTACATATTTGTAATAAACCATAAAGCAACATAAACATGGATGTCATGACTTATTGGGTTTATTGTTGTCGACTGAAGAACAGTTGACTCACTTCGCCTTTCTGTTTGTTCTTCTCCAAGTGTCCCTTCACTAAGTCCTTCGGCTGGCCTCAACTGTTCTTGATGCTTCCTTAATTGACAACCTTTAGTATTTTTTTTTTTTGGTAAAGGTAAGAATTTATAAATAGCTTTAACCAACTATACAAAAAAACCGATGCCAAAAACATTCACTCATAGTGACAACAAGTCGAAATGAGTGAAAGGGAGTCGATGCAAAAAGAGGACACCCGAAAAGAACGGGAAGCCAAGTAACAAACCAAGAACCAAAACACGAGACAAGCAAAAGGCCAGACGGCATGACAACCTTTAGTATTGTGCCTTGCTATGTGGCAAAAAGAGCACTTCATCTTTACACATGTCATACTCATCCTACGTTGACATGAGACCTCTCCCTCCGTTATTCTTCGTTTTCGATTTGGTCTTCCCATTTTCTTCTTTAGTAACAAAGGTTGAGGTGCTTCACGATCTGTTGGCTCCCAGAACTTACTACTTCTGATTGGCTGTAGCATGAATTGGTACGAAGTAAGATATTTCGGTTTCTTGTACCAATCATCAATGTAGTCCTCTCGTATTATGGCCTTTCAATTAAATGGCACATATGGCATGTGCACAATGAATTCTACTTAATTGTCATGCTCTACATGAACACTTCCCCGTACCTAAATGGACAACATACTTATTGGAACCCTTCATTATCTCATGTCCTTAATCCCCATTCCAAATGGGATAACAATACCTACTTGCAGCCAAGTTCTCATTTAATTTCTTAGCAATCCTAGGACAACATTGCCTAGTCCACTTTGCAGCCTCATCTCTTTGTCTATGCAGCTAAGTCATGACCATAACCCGTATGTCTTGAAGCATCAAGATAATTGGTTTGCATCTGGCATCTATTATCCTCCCATTGAATGTTTCGCAGATGTTGTTATTGATGTTATCGCACTTGAATTCCTCGTTGAAGAACGTCCTACACCAATACTTTGGTTCTGTTTAGAATAGTGCATCATAACATTCCTTTGTCAATTGAAGCAGTTCTTCTTTGGCCATCCTAAAGTCGGCAATATTCGTGCTCTTTACTAGCTGCCAAAATTGTGACTGCAACTTGTCCCATTTATAGGTCTTTGCCCAATTTGCATATATGTGACGTGCACACATTCAATGTTCGACATAAGACAACAACTCAGCTATTGCTGGAACTAGTCTCTGCAATAATTCAAAATAAGAAATGTAAGAAAATGACATGTTGATATCAAAAAGCAAATTTTTCAAAAAGCAAACATTAGCTTTTGTTGGTCACTCATGAACGTCCACCATTCCCCATTTGTTATCTCCAAATTAGTCATCAATTTTTTTAGGAATCAGGACCACTTGTCCTTGTTCTCTACCCTTACAACAGCCCAAGCCAATGAAAACATTTAGTTATTTGCATCTCTTCCAATTGTGGCCAGCAATTCTCTCTTGCACAAGCCCTTCAAAAAACAGCCGTCCAATCCTATAATCCGTCTACAACCAGATAAAAATCCTCGTTTGTATGCATTGAAGCAAACATAGAACTTGGTCCCACTATCAAGAAGAAGTCTCTCCACGACCTCTACATACGCTTTACTTGAAGGATTTTGCAGCCTACACTCCTAAGCATAATCCCAGAATTGTCCATATTCGCTGCTGTACTGACCAATGAGTATCTTCATCACCTTTTGCTTCAATTTTTTGCATTAATTCTTGGATATATTGATGTATACCTGCTCCTTCACCAGCACCCTGAACTCCATGCACTTGTTACTATTCCTCTATTCATCTGAGGCATTAGCTTAATCAGATCAAAGAAGTGCTTGGACAACCATGCACTTATTACCATTTTACCTCTTCGCCATGATGATAATGGTATAGAACATCCCTAAACCATCTCTTAAGTTTTTCCCGGAACACAAAACAACAACTTCTGAACTTTACAAGGTAAATAAGTAACTATATCCCTAACAAATCCTATATAAGATGCCTTATTTATCTCAACAAATATGGTGCCTTAATTTCCACCCTCATACTCCAACTCATCCTCCCCAATCACAAAATCCCCACCTAGCAAACTATGACAGCGACATAATCATTGTCATAAGCCATTTCTGCACCAAGAAAAAGAATAATTAGTTTTTGGGACCACATCCACAAAGAACAGTAGACAATTGCACATGGGAGTCCCCCCACTCTCATGGACATTATTAAAGAAAATGGAAAGGGGAAGAGATGCGCATTTTAGGCCATTTACTAGAAAGATACCATTCATGACAAAAAGAGGTCTCCACACTGACAATATGCTCCTACATGATAGCCAAACAAGAGGTTGCCATGACCTTCCCTTCCCTTCCCTTAAAATATTAACAAAAATGCAGAGGTCCCCACAACAAGCACAGGTCCTCACGACACCCATTTTAACACTTCAATTTATAAAAAGCGACCGGACGTCCCCATAACAACCACTCTGAGCAGTCAAAATCGCTGTCGCACATCACATTTCACATTTAACCCCTAAAAATCACCCTCGCACATCACAATACCACATCCAAGCTCTAAACACACATCAAAGTAGCACCATTCTAAATCACACATCACAATAACACCAAATCTTCGAGGTCGAGCCCTAATTTTCCCCTTGTCGAACCCTACATTTCGAGACCAATCCCTAAATTGCCAATCTAAACCCCCATTAGGGTTTCAGTACCGTTTCTGACTCCTAAATCGCACATTAAAGTACCATTCGAGCCGACCTCCACATTTCTCCACTGAGCCCCAAATTTTCCATCAGAGCCCTAATAAAAGAATTCGAGCCCTAATTTCATCACAAGGGAGGGAGAGAAGGGGCCGAAGCTGGAGAAGCGACGATGGTGAGTGGCAACGACAACCAACGACGGCGACTGACGACAGCGACCAATGACCACCTCTGGGCATGAACGACGACGGAGAGAAGGGCCTGAGATGTAAGGTGAACATGATTGAACAAGGAAGAACGGCGACGGCCAGGTCTGCTTAAGCCAAAATAACCTAAATGACGTCATTTAACACCAAGGAAAAACGACGTCGTTTAGGTCGGCTCGAATAGCGTGGATGGACGACATCGTTTTTGTTGTCCACGTGTGCTTTTTTTTTTTTAAACGTTTGCCACCTCAGTAAAAGATGTCGATGGAAAATGCCACGTATGTAATTTGGCCGGATTTTCTCGCCGATGGCACTCAAGTAATCCATTTTGCTCTGATTTTGGAATAATAACACAAATGAATACCTAAACTCTAGTTCAATGTATAGTATCATTCTTAAACTTTTAATTTATGCAATGAGATTTCTGAATTTTGGCTCAATTTGTAATGTCGTTTCTAGACTTTTAATTTATTCCATATAGTTTATGTATAATTGATAAATATTCAATATAATTTCTAAATTATATTAAAATATTTCAAAATTTAAGGACCACATCAAATATTGAATCAAAATTTAAAAATCATATTACATAAGTTAAAAGTTCATAAACGTAAAGTTTATGAAATATTTCTGTCATTTTCTCATCTAGCTTCCTTGTCATTTTCAATTTCCGTCCATGCCCCTCTCACGGCACACACGGTCCCTCTCCATTGGTCAACGTGTGAAGATCCACAATCCACATGAGAGGCTCCTCGAGAAGGGAGGTGCTTCTCCTGGGCAATGTCTACTGAACCACATGAACCTCGGTCTTCGCTTTTTTTCCTTTGGTCAGTACAATCTACTCTCTCTCTTACTCTCTCTCTCTCTCTCTCTCTCTCTCTCTCTCTCTCTCTCTCCCTCCCTCCTGTCCTATCCGGGTGTGACTTGAGCTTGCACGCTTCAGCCATGGCAAACGGAATCTCTGCTTTTTTCTCAGCAGCCCCTCTCAGAGGAAAAGATCGAATTGATTCAACAATAATAGCCGTCCAATCCTATAATCCATCTACAACCAGATAAAAATCCTCGTTTGCATGCATCGAAGCAAACACAGAACTTGGTCCCACTATCGGAAGAAGTCTCTCCATGACCTCTACATACACTTTACTTGAAGGATTTTGCAGCCTATACTCCTAAGCATAATCCCAGAATTGTCCATATTCGCTGCTGTACTGACCAATGAGTATTTTCATCACCTTTTGCTTCAATTTTTTGCATTAATTCCTAGATATATTGATGTCTACCTACTCCTTTACTAGCATCCTAAACTCCATGCACTTGTTACTATTCCTCTATTCATCTGAGGCATCAGCTTAATCAGATCAAAAAAGTGCTTGGACAACCATGCACTTATTACCATTTTACCTCTTCGCCATGATGATAATGGTATAGAACATCCCTAAACCATCTCTTAAGCTTTTCCCGGGAACACAAAACAACAACTTCTGAACTTTACAAGGTAAATAAGTAACTATATCCCTAACAAATCCTATATAAGATGCCTTATTTATCTCAACAAATATGGTGCCTTAATTTCCACCCTCATACTCCCACTCATCCTCCCCAATCACAAAATCCCCACCTTAGCAAACTATGACAGCGACATAATCATTGTCATAAGCCATTTCTGCACCAAGAAAAAGAATAATTAGTTTTTGGGACCACATCCACAAAGAACAGTAGACAATTGCACATGGGAGTCCCCCCACTCTCATGGACATTATTAAAGAAAATGGAAAGGGGAAGAGATGCACATGTTAGGCCATTTACTAAAAAGATACCATTCACGACAAAAAGAGGTCTCCACACTGACAATATGCTCCTACATAATAGCCAAACAAGAGGTTGCCATTGCCTTCCCTTCCCTTCCCTTCCCTTAAAATATTAACAAAAAAGTAGAGGTCCCCACGACAAGCACAGGTCCTCATGACACCCATTTTAACACTTCAATCTATAAAAAGCGACCGGACGTCCCCATAACAACCACTCTAAGTAGTCAAAATCGCTGTCGCACATCACATTTCACATTTAACCCCTAAAAATCACCCTCGCACATCACAATACCACATCCAATCTCTAAACACACATCAAAGTAGCACCATTCTAAATCACACATCATAATAACACCAAATCTTCGAGGTCGAGCCCTAATTTTCCCCTTGTCGAACCCTACATTTCGAGACCAATCCCTAAATTGCCAATCTGAACCCCCATTAGGGTTTCAGTACCGTTTCTGACTCCTAAATCGCACATTAAAGTACCATCCGAGCCGACCTCCACATTTCTCCACTGAACCCCAAATTTTCCATCGGAGCCCTAATAAAAGAATTCGAGCCCTAATTTCATCACAGGGGAGGGAGAGAAGGGGCCGAACCTGGAGGAGCGACGATGGTGAGTGGCAACGACAACCAACGACGGCAACTGACGACGGCGACCAATGACCACCTCTGGGCATGAACGACGACGGAGAGAAGGGCTTGAGATCTAAGGTGAACATGACTGAACAAGGAAGAACGACGACGGCCAGGTCTGCTTAAGCCAAAATAACCTAAATGACGTCGTTTAACACCAAGGAAAAATGACGTCGTTTAGGTCGGCTCAGTTAGCGTGGATGGACGACATCGTTTTTGTTGTCCACGTGTGCTTTTTTTTTTTTAAACGTTTGCCACCTCAGTAAAAGATGTCAACGGAAAATGCCATGTATGCAATTTGGCCGGATTTTCTCGCCGATGGCACTCAAGTAATCCATTTTGCTCCGATTTAGGAATAATAACACAAATGAATACCTAAACTCCAGTTCAATGTATAGTATCATTCTTAAACTTTTAATTTATGCAATGAGATTTCTGAATTTTGGCTCAATTTGTAATGTCGTTTCTAGACTTTTAATTTATTCCATATGGTTTATGTATAATTCATAAATATTCAATATAATTTCTAAATTATATTAAAATATTTCAAAATTTAAGGACCACATC
Source organism: Eucalyptus guilfoylei (assembly GCA_016097605.1). Taxonomy (NCBI): domain Eukaryota; kingdom Viridiplantae; phylum Streptophyta; class Magnoliopsida; order Myrtales; family Myrtaceae; genus Eucalyptus; species Eucalyptus guilfoylei. The sequence goes on along the minus strand of CM027869.1, from coordinate 17,489,957 downwards.
AAATATTGAATCAAAATTTAAAAATCATATTACATAAGTTAAAAGTTCATAAACGTAAAGTTTATGAAATATTTCTGTCATTTTCTCATCTAGCTTCCGTGTCATTTTCAATTTCCGTCCATGACCCTCTCACGGCACACACAGTCCCTCTATTGGTCAACGTGTGAAGATCCACAATCCACATGAGAGGCTCCTCAAGAAGGGAGGTGCTTCTCCTGGGCAATGTCTACTGAACCACATGAGCCTCGGTCTTCGCTTTTTTTCCTTTGGTCAGTACAATCTACTCTCTCTCTCTCTCTCTCTCTCTCTCTCTCTCTCTCTCTCCCTCCCTCCTGTCCTGTCCGGGTGTGACTTGAGCTTGCACGCTTCAGCCATGGCAGACGGAATCTCTGCTTTTTTCTCAGTAGCCCCTCTCAGAGGAAAAGATCGAATTGATTCAACAATAATAGGCGATCCTCTCCAACCCTAGGTTGCGGTACCTTCAGGTTCAGTCCTTATAAAGACCCAACTTTTTGCCCTTTTTCTTTTGTTTTCATCTTCTTCGCCATCATTGGGCTTTTGGATTTGATCCTGACTGGTCCTGTTGAACTATCATTTTGGGACCTTCAGTTAGCACTACTTTCCCTAGAAAATGGTTTTCACGCTTGCCTCACTCAAATTGCCAAGAAGACGTGATCAATTTTTTTTTTTTTTCAAAAGGGTCACTTGCACTATGATATTTTTACATATTGGTCATTTTTTTTTAATCAATTGAAGTTCCTAATAATAAGAATAATAATTGGTAGAGGGAATACTGTCCAAATTTCAAGAATCATATATGAAAAATTATTTACTGTGAAGTCACAAATGAATTGAATGTGTTTGAATATTTATCACAAAATGACAGATCAAGTTGATGTTCAACATTAATGTCATGTATGAAAAAGAGCTAACACTCAAATTTTGTCTAATCAACATTTGTCATCCATCATCTCCTACACAAAATTACACAAGGCATTAGGCACTCCATCCATCACATCGCATTTAGACATCAGTAGTGTTTGGAGTTACCTTATTTGCATCGAGCATGTACTGGGGAGACAAGAAAAGAGCATCAATCAATGTAGAGATTTCGAAGAAATCAAGTCAAGAAGTAAAGCAAGAGGTTTTAAAAACAGAGATGATATATTCTGTAATGTACCTGTTTTTTTGTCACTCTATAATGTACTTATCTTCTCTCTATTTTTATTATTCCTCCTGCCAATCTGCCGTATATTTGGCACATGATTCCATATTTCCTTTTAAAAGAATAAATTTATTGTCCAATAAAAATCTTGAAGAATACACTATACAATAAAATTGATATTCTATCGAAAAATTGACTAAGGCAATTTACTTTTCTAAAATCATCCATCTATGACCTTGAAGATAGTGAACATTTGAAATGCATGTATTATAAGCACCCCGTCATGATTTTAATAGCATAAATTGAATACAATAATTGAAAATATTTTGGCCTCTCTGTCATGATTTTAATAGCATAAATTGAATAGGGAAAATGTCACAAATGGTCCATGAACTTTCATTTAAAGTTTAATTTCATCCCTGAGATTTCGATTTGCTTAATTTAGTTCATGAACTTTCATCTAATGTTCAATTTCATCCATGAGCTTTCGATTTGCTCAATTTAGTCCCTGAACTTTCATCTAATATTCCATCTAGTCCCTAACTATTTGAAAATTGACCAATTTCTCTTCTTCTTTTTTTAATACCAAACCGTTTTTTTATAAATAAAAAAATACCAAATTGGGTTTTTTTTTTTGGTAAAAAAAATACCACATTTATGCAAAGTAATAAAGGTCAATATTTCTTTCCTTTCTCCATATTAAAAACAAATGGAAAAAGGCACAGTAATAATAAACAAAGGTGAATCTTGCATTTTGATTTCCTTTTGTATATGCAAATTACTTGAATAATGTACAAAACCCATCAATCGATTTTCCCCTTTTTGGTGAAGTCCATATGTAGATTTACATAAAACTTTTTTTTTTATGTATATCTGAAAAAGTACATAAAAATACATTTTATTTTTCACTTAAGTTGAAGTAAACAAAGGTCCATTTTTTTCTCTCTCTACTCTAAGTACATTGAAATATAAGGTGTATTTATTTCATGAAAATAATTTATTTCAAAAGTTTTTTCTTAATAATAATCGTTTATATTGCTTACAAAGGTCCATTTTTTATTTATTTTATATCTAAGAGAATAAAGCCATGTAAACCAATTCCGTTAACTTTAACTAACGGAATGATAAAATTGGTCAATTTTCAAATAGTCGGGGATTAGATGGATCATTTGTTAATAGTCCAGGGATCAAATTGAGCAAATCGAAAGTTCAGGGATGAAATTGAACATTAAATGAAAGTTCAGGGACCAAATTGAGTAAATCGAAAGCTCATGGATGAAATTGAACATTAGATGAAAGTTTAAGGACTATTTGTGATATTTTCCCAATTGAATAAAATAATTGAAAAGATTTTGGCCTCTCTACACACAAAACGCATCTCATCAATCTTTGATTATAATCGAGTGTTACTCAATTACTCAAAAAAGGCTCGATTGAGTAGTCAATCTATGACCTTACTCGATTTATCCGAGTCTTGTTCCATAATTTTATCTATTTAAATATCGATTATACAAGCCCTGAAAATGAAACTTTGTCAGGAACGTGGCGCACGATTGAATCACTCATTCGATTAGGTAACTTATGGTTAGAGTGAATGACCAATCCAAGTTTAACACAAGTCTGTTCTACATATCATGTAGTCGAAATCGGTCAAAAATATCTCCTCCTTATTTACCTTTGATTCTCTATCCCTCCCACCAATTTCAGACACACCCCTCTCCCTCTTTACTCTATGTACCACTCTCCTCTTCTCTCTAGAGAAATTGTCATCGTCAAAGATCTACACCTCCTCTTCTCCTTATGAGCATGTTTCTCGTTATTTTTATAGCGATAATGTAAATCCAAAGCATCTCCTCCCCTTCTCAGTCTCACCCGCTTCTTCCTTTTTCTTATACCACAGACTGTGCAAGCACGAGAGGGGGAAGATGCCGAGACAGGGCAAAAGATTTTGATTTTTTCCCACACTCACGAGCAGGGCATTGATTGTAGCAGAACAGGTTGAAAAACAAGTAGCTTCTGGAGCTGCTATCGTTTTCTGCCGCCCGTCGGTTGCTACTCTCTTCCTCTAAATAATTCGACTATACAGAGTATTGCATCGATTCAGCGATGCAAACCTGATCGGAAAACACCATCTCCAGCGATACAGATTTCGTTCTTACCTCGTGACCCTGTCGGCACTCATAGAATGCGTAACTAAACATGACAATAAATAATTTTCTGCGGAAGAATTACCAAATCGATTTAGCCATCACATGAAACTCAAAACAACACGAAGAGGAAAGGGCAAAAGAGATTCTGAGTCTTAGGTCGAATGAAGATGCGGCATTAAGTAATTGTTTTCTTCATGTTCACACTGCATGTGTATATGGCTAGTCAAGGAATGCCGTAACACCTACGAAAATAGGATATTTGCCCTTTTTTCTTTTGTTTTCATCTTCTTCGGTCATTGAGATCAAGTTGATGTTCAACATTAATGCTATATATAAAAAAGTATTAACACCTAAATTTTTGTGATTCCACATCTGTCATTCACTATGAAGCATGGACACGTTGACTGTGCTTCTGTGTCGTGTCCGACAAGTGTTGGACACGGTGACATGCTCGGACACGGTCGGACATGCAGTCAACGCGTGTCGGATTTTCGGACACGTGGTCAAACACGTTTTGACACGCGTGTTCGGAAGATGGAGGGTGGAGACGAGGGCAAGGGAGCAGAGACGAGCTGCGAGCAACGGTGAGCCCGCGACGGCGAGAGACGGACGAGGCGAGGAAGGCGGTCGTGCGGCGAGGAGGAGGAGGAGGAGAAGGATCGAGAGGAAGAGGAGAGGGAAGGAAGTCGTGCGGCGAGCGGCGAGAAGGAGGAGGAAAAGGAGGGCTGGCTAGGGTTTTTGATAAGAAACTCAACAAAAATAAAAGGAGATGATGGCGTGAGCCGCGTGACTTTTTATTTGGGGGAAGGGAAAGTGACAGCTTATCTGTCACTGTCACCACGTGGAGGAGAGGGGGGGGGAATAAAAGTGTAATAAATTTGGGGTGGGGGGAAATCGACGAGGGAAAGTAGGGAGTTGGGCGTGGGGACTTTTTTCTTAAATGGGAAAATAAATAAATGACATTAAAAAATCATTTTGAAAAATAAAAGTACTAAATTTTGCATAATGATAAATTTTGGTCATTTGTAGAAGATCATGGATTTATTTAAATAAATTGATTTTAATTTCTTATTAATCATTAATTTTATCAATAACTTTTGTTAAAGTTAAAAACACGTTTCCAAACATGGATATACATTAACTATGAATATGTTTTTCGAATTTTCAATGAATTGATTTATTAATATTATTAGTGTAAATTCATTGTAGGCTTTTTTTTAATTAATTAATTATTTATGAATTTGAATCAAATTAATTAAAAATAAAAATATTCATTTAATATATAACGTGTCCCAACGTGTTAGAATTCTCTATTTTTGAGAAATGACGTGTCGACGTATCATGTCGTGTCGCATGTCCGTGCTACTTAGGTCGTTCATCATATAATAAAAATTAGTACACAAAACTATTTCAGGCATTAGTCACTCCCTCACATTACATTTAATAATAGTGTTTATAATTGACTTATTTGCAACGAGCAAAGCTGTAAGGAGGCAAAATGGATGATAATCTGTGCGACTGGATTTAAGATGAGATGATCCCTGGTTGTACAATCTTTTGAATAATTGCACTCGAGATTGGATTAGATATGGACTCATTCAAAGAGAACGGTTGGATAATGTTCGCGGTCTTCTCTCACCCCACGTCGTCATGCAAAATCCGAGTGGTCAAAATCAAAACGATGATGAACCGAGAACGGGGTTCAGGATAAACTGCTCTTCTTCTCGCTCCAGATTGGTTTTGATTAAGATAAGAAGAAAAGAGAACCGTCGCCTTAGTGAGAGGAGATCAAACAAGGAAAGAAAAGGTTCAACCATCGATGCAGAGGATCGGAAGATATCAGATTCAGAAGCAAAGGCAAGAGAATTGAGAAGGACGAGTATACCTTTCGCGTGAATCTTCTCTCCATTCGATCCCCCCTTCCAGCTCCTGTCGATCCCCGTAAGCTCGGCCCGTGATTCCCCGCTGCCAAAACAAAAAGCTCCCAGCAAACGGATTTCGGTAGACAATGGCAAATACAACTCACGGTGCAATTTGAGCGGAGTCCGTATTTCCTTTTGAAAGAATAAATTTATTGCCTAATTAAAATCTTGAAGAGTACGCTATTAGTTTACTCTCTCTCTCTCTCTCTCTCTCTCTCTCTAGCTCTAAGAGAAAGCCTTACCGACTGATGTCCTTAAGACCCCCACCTCCTTCCCTCTTCTTGACCATATTCTTGTTCTGCCTTCTTTTCATGGCATTTCTTCTTTTCCAGGCATTTCTTCTTCAATGGTTTACTCCTCCTTCTTTAATCGCAATTGAAGAAAGAGGAGACATAGGGACCATGTCATTAATTGAACGGATCCAAAACTTGGAAACACGAATCAATCGGTTGTGGGGACGATTTGCCCATGTTACAAGTCTGTATATAGACGTGCTGGCACTATTGCTTGGACTTGTAGGTGGAGCGCTACACTTGGAACACTTGGAAAGATTATGGCCGAATTTAGCAGGATTTTCATAATATATACATGGAGGTTCACGGCCTAAGGATATGCAAATCAAGAGTGAAATATAAAACGGTGCGGATCATGTTCTTTGGAACGAGCAGAGAAGTCTTAAAGCAAAAGGGAATTTATGACAAGCTTTGATAGGAAGGAGAACTCTTGCGAGAAAGCCTACGAGACTTTGCCGTGCATTTGGCGCATAATTCACGGTCAGTGATCAAAGAACAAAGAGAAAAGAGAGAGAGAGAGAGAGAGAGAGAGAGAGAGAGAGAGAGAGCACTCACAATATATCCTTGACTGCAAAAAGGCGATTGGGCACATGTGCGAAAATCTCTTTCTTGATCTGATGTCATCCACGATTTCTTGGGCACTATTTTTTGGCCGTTTCAGGAAAGCTCTGTTTGGTAAAAAGAATTTATGTTCTCCAGAACAACTATTTTTATTTTTTTATTCCAGAAAACAAAAAAAAAAAAGAATAGAAATCTGTTTGATAAAATTTTTGTTCTTAAGAATAAAAATTATATATTTTTGTTCCTGAGAATAAATTTGGAACAGAAATAAAAAATTAAAAAAAAAAAGTAACTTCTTGTTCCTGGAAACAAATCCTAGAATCAGTTCTTATATATATTTTATTCTCTTTTCTTTTCTTTTCTTTTCTTTTCTTCTCTTCCCCTTTCTTCTTCTTCTTCCCTTTGGCGGTCGCCAGTCTCGACTATAATCGACGATCGGCCAGACGAGAGTTGGTGAGGCTTGCCTAGCCACTGACAAGGCTCGGCCTTGCTGGGCCACCTCCAAGTCGGCGTCATCGGTGGTTGGTCGAGCTCGACCTCGTCGGATTTGGATGAGGTTGACCTCACTAGCCAAGGTGAGGCCGAGCCTCGCACAGCCACAACGAGGCTCGGCATCGCTAGTTAGTGTAAGGCTCAGCCTTGCCAGGCTAGGGTAAAGACGACCTCACGCTACCTGGGCGAGGTCAAGCCTCATCCCGATTTGTTATGAACACTCGAATCACAATAATATTTATTTTCTTCAAATTAGCTTGGCCGAGGATAGAGTTAAATCAGCGCTGATTCTATGCTCCTCTTAAATCAGCACTATGCGACTCTGTCCTCAACCAAGCCGATTCGAAGAAAATAGATGTTACTGATTCGAGTGTACATAGCAATCTAAATATCATGAATCAAATATAATCATTCGTTTACACTCAGTTTTTCGATATAGTGAAGTTATCCAAAAAATGATTCCTTCTCTAATGTTGGAAAGAGGACAATGTCCTCTTAAAATCCTGAAATAAAAAAGAAGACGGAAAACAAAACTAAAATAGTAAGCCTTAAATAGTAAATGTTGAGGCCAATTTGAAGAAATTTGCTGGTAAGTCTGAATCACACGTTGCCTCGAAATTGCGCATTGTTGTGAAATCATACCCAACCTTCAATGCATGTCACTAGTAGCACACACACTGAAATGTCGCGCGCACCTATTGCGGATTGTATAGTATCATGGAACGGATGCCGATATCGGAGTTGATTGTTGTCTTGATAGAATTGGATTTGTCCCTATTAGTCATTTATCGATTTGGCATCGGATTCATGCATCTGCTGTTAGATTGCTGATTTCGTGAGATTGGATACGTCCCTGTTGACTGCTTTGTGTTCTCACTCGCTGGTTGCATACCCGAGGCGTACTGTCTTTTTAGCATGTTGGACCGGATTCATTCCCGCTGCATTGATTTAGAATATACACGAGATGTATTACTTGTGCGTGCTGTTTGGACTGGATTCGTCCTGCTTTGTTTTTCCGTCGGTGCAATGTCTGATTGATATGGATAGGATTCATCCCTTGGATTTACTTTGAGAGCATTGCATATATTTGAAAAGACATTAATCACGCGCGTCACGAGTAGCCGGCAAATTTTTCAGTCTTTCAAAACCCAAAAGAAAACTATGCGATGTTTCGCATACCGATTGACTTTTAGGCAATTAATCTGATGGATTCGAGCCCCATCTTGAAGACGACGGAGCTGGTTGCCGACACCATGCCCAAGGCGCTCAGCCAGAGCCGGGTACCACATGAAGAGGTGCTTCGCCAAGTACATGGAAAAGGGGAGGAGGATAATGAGACTCCACGACTCGATGGATGAAATGGAAAGCGCCATAGACGCCAAGACGGAGAGGGACCGCATCCTGGGCAGCGATCTCGGGTACATCCTCTGTTACACTCAGGTTCGTTCGTTCCCACCTAAGACTCTCTCTCTTTCCTGATGTTATCCGCTGATATGATTGTCGATTCCCTCATCCTAACTGAGGCATCGCAACCCGAACGTTTTTCCCAGGAAGCCCTTGTTGTCCCTCCACATGGCTTTCGCCGTGAGAGAGTCCTGGAAACTGGGAATTTGTCAAAGTCAGTACTCTGTCTGTGGACGGCATCAGTGCCGCTGATTACTTGAAGTTCAAGGCAATGATATACGATTAAGAATGGTTCGTCGTCTATTTAGTTTTGGACTTCATATCATGTGCACTCACCTCATGCTGTTCGGAGCCGTGGTACATGTTTTTTTTTTCCTCCACCTACTCTATGTTTTACAGGTTCGAGGGCAAAATTTTCCTGTCTCTTGGCAGGGCAAAAGGTGAGAATGCCCTGGAAGTGGACTTTGGAGCTTACGACTTTTCCATTCCGCACCGGACCTTATCTTCATCTATTGGGAACGGAGTCGATATCATCTCAAAGTACCTCTCCTCAAAGCTGAGCGGAACGCCGGACGGTGCACAACCCCTCGTGGATTTCCTAGCATCCCTCAATTATCAAGGAAAAGTATGCAAAACTCATTCGCACTCCATGAAAATTTATATGCACAGATGTAATTCCTAACCTGAAGAACGTTCTTCGTTTCCAGGATCTCATGATAAATGAAACACTTGACACTGCACCCAAGCTTCAGATGGCCCTGATTGTAGCTGAGGCATCTCTTGCATCAGTTCAGAAGGACACCCCATTCCAAGACTTTGAGATAAGGTAGTTTCTCACTTTTCCTTGGACACACCCAGGAGGTCGCTCACTAACATCTGATGCCACGCACATTTTCACTCTTTATAGCAATAATTAATGATAGGTTCAAGGAGTGGGGCCTCGAGAAAGGTTGGGCCGATACGGCGGAGAGAGTCAAGGACACGATCAGATCGCTTTTGGAAGTACTACAAGCACCAGATCCCACGAACATGGAGAAGTTCTTTAGTAGGCTTCCAATGATATTCAATGTTGTGATATTTCCCCCCATGGTTATTTTGGCCAGTCAGATGTGCTCAGCTTGCCAGATACCGGTCGACAGGTAGAGATCCTTGTCAATCCTCACATCCATCCATGTTCACTGTTATATAGCCTGCTAAATATTTGGCAACAACAACAGGTAGTTTACATTTTAGATCAAGTGAGGGCCCTGGAAGAGGAGTTGCTCCTCAGGATTAAGGAACAAGAGATTAATGCAAAGCCACAGGTACTCGTGGCCAGTTTCGGCACATGGCGAGCAACCGCCTTCCTGTAAATATATGCCAGTTCAAGGAGTTGGTTTTCACAGTCTCTTTAACGTAACAGGTCACATGACTTATCCCCAATGCTCGCGGAACAAAATGCAACCAGGAATTGGAACCAATCGTTTGGACCAAGCACTCCAACATTCTTCGGGTACCATTTAAGACCGAGAAGGGGGTCCTTCGACAGTGGGTTTCTCGTTTCGACATATATCCATACCTTGAGAGATTTACCCAGGCAGGGATTCCAAATTCAAAACCAACCATTATCCCTGCTTAACTTCTTTCTTGCATGACGGTTTCGTTGCTTCTGTCGTCACTCACCAGGATGCGACCGTTAAGATACTGGATCAATTGGAAGGAAAACCGGATCTCATAATCGGAAACTACAGTGATGGGAATTTAGTAGCGTCACTCATGGCCAGTAAACTCGGGACAACTCAGGTGCCTTATTGCTTCATCAGTTTTCCAGCTAAGTGCTTATTCCGATTATTGACCATTCTAGAGTGCTTGCAAACCCAGGGAACAATTGCGCATGCACTGGAGAAGACTAAGTGGAAGGAGCTAGACCCAAAATATCACTTCTCATGCCGATTCACTGCTGACACGATAGAGATGAACGCAATGGATTTCATCATAAGAAGTACATTCGAGGAGATCGCTGGAGGGCCAGAGAAACATCCAAATAACGTAACCTGTTGTTGAGCTTTTAGCTGGGATAAACATATAATCTTCCACATCGTAGTCAACAGAATAATTACAATGAAGTATATTCTTAACATGCACCATCGAAGAGTGCTCAAGATTCCGCCTCAATGATTCTAACGAAAGGAACCACATTGAATCACTTATTAAAAGTTCAAGGACATAAGTTATTCAAGCATTGCAATGGTTTTAGATTCCTTTTGCCTACGTCAATGTTTACTTTAATCGTATACAACGACTTGCAATTTTGCTATTGAGATTGATTGATTGAATAGAGAGAAATAAATGAGACTCAATGATTTGATGCCACTATATTTAGCGTTTTTTGCGGTAAATCGTAATAATGATATTTGATTTGATAGAGTTGTTGTCTAGGATAGATCTCACATGTGTCGTTAGGATTACCAATTTGCCTATGTTGGCACCGTAGGTCCACGGTGTAATATTGCAGCCTTTTGCAAGAGAAACAAGACTGGCAGCAAATTATGCAGAAGCCGCTTCTTGCAGTATTCAACCTAAGTTGAAAAGTGATTTTATATACAAGTCAGTTTGTCATATACTTCTAAACTTTGCGGTTTGCCCACACTAAAATTTTATATTCTAGAAGTCAGCATTCGACCTAAAATTTCAGCTGAACCATATTGCATTTGCAGAGGATATAGCATTCTATTGCAATATTTTTAGGTCAAAGATGGATCAATTTGTGACCAATTCTCCATAACAAGAGAGGAGGCAACTGAGTATTGTGTTGAGAAGAAATAAAGACTATATTTAATTGAGAAATATAAAGTCACAGTTTGACCATGGCGAAAGGAAGTCAAATTTAATAGCCCGTCAAAAGACTATTGCAACTTATTAATAGAGAAATTAACAAGGATGAGAACATCCAATCTTAACAAGAGCACGGGTACCAAAATCAATCCGTGCCCTTTCAATTGCGTGACACGTCACGTTGCCCTTCCAATTGAGTGACACTTCACGTGACCCATACACGCACCAAGAGCTGACGAATCCTGCCACATCCACAGCCTTAACTCCGTTGGGATAGACAATTTCGTCTTCGCCGAATCTATACATATCAAAAGGAAACTCTCCTGCTATCTTCGGGTAAACATGGATACGCACGTAGACCACAGTGCTCCATATGGGAAAACATGGCACGTCAATATAATCTCCGGGCATTAACTCATGGCCGAGTATCCATCTACTAATTTTCTTTTTTGTGTCGAGGAGCCTCCAATGTTGTGTCACGCCATAATTATGACCTCTCGGATGAATGTAATTGTACTGATGAAATTTCGCTACACACGTAAAAGGAACACTTGAGACGTTCTTGATCCGACATGTATGGCCCAAGAATACCCTATCTAATGCATAAAGGTACCAGCTTGTAAATCTTCGAAAGCCTGCACGATTGGCTAGGGTTACAACTTTCTCTAGAAAAGTTCCCCAAAAGGCAATTATTTTCTCACGACAAAGTTGACCTGTAGATTTTCCTAACATGGGGTTATATATAAATTAATTGGTAAAGTGGACCATGCTAATTTGAATTGACAAAAAAAGAAAGTACTATTACAAAGAGGGCAGTATGAAAAGCAAAATAATAAGCCTAATTTTAAAAACTGTTCACCTTGTGCGGTCAGTTGCTTGGCCTGTGTTATAGTAGCCCTAAGATGGCTAAGATCCATCTTTCTGACACGATTTTTGTTGTTCTTGGTGTTGTGCTTGAGGCAAAACTCAACAAAGTCAACAACTTCGCAAAAGGCAAACGCCCAACAGAAGACCCAGATTTATCAACTCATTAAAGCAGACCAGTATTTCGACCCAAAAAAGAAAAGCAGACCAGTATAAAGAAAGAGCCAAAAAGGTATACCCGTCCATTCATCTCGTTGATGGCAGGGCCCTTGAAAATAACATGGTCTTTCCATTCTTCCCTCAGCAAAGGCAAAGTCAATTTCACCTGTTGCACATGAAGATAATAATCAATGGATGTGTTCAGAAACAAAACCTGAAACCTAAACAGCAACCAAGTCGACTCGCAAACCTCCACAGCGTCGTCTTCTGGATCGAAGAAGCGAAACATGTTGCAGACCACCACTGAGCTATCCTTCTCCGCGTCGTCGAGCGTCTTCTCCTTCTTCTCTGCCATATATATCTCTTGTAGTGCCTTAGAGATAAGAAATATTCAAAAGATATATCGGATCTGGAATCTAGATCCTAGATCGGGTCGGTTATTAGGGACTCTGTTCCAATTTTGAAAAAAAGAGAGTAAAATTCGTGATCACAATAAATAGGCTAAGCAGTAAGTCCTATCCTAAAATCTGCACGGCCTTCTTGTTTAATTATTTTAATTAACAATTAAATAGTAACTTTCCAACTTAAAGAAAAAAACAAATTAGATGCATGCCCGATTTTCTTTCTTCTTTTTTTTTTTTTTTATAGAAAAAAACAAACAAAGCTAATATGAACTCGGCTCAATGGCTCACCAAGTAGGAAGTGGCATATGACTCGCTCAACCGACCTAATAAATTACATAATTCATGGCATACCATCTATTGATATCCTTTATATTGATATTGATATAGGTGTTAACACCAAATAATGAAAATTAACAACACTAAACGTTAGTCATCATAACCAAATGTAGATAGAATTATTAGATGGTGATAAGATAATTATATATCTCATCTACTTGCTGGAGAAAAACCTGGAGCCAGGCCCTAAACCTACACCGGCGAGGCCGCCACACGACGTAGGAGACTGAGGGAACGAAATAAAGGGGCTGCGAGGGTAGCAGCTCACTCGGGCCGTGAGACTGCGAGCTCCGGCCTGCTGTACCCAAATCGGAGCAATGAAGGTCGCCGGACGGATCGACGCGAGGCCAGAGCTTCTCTTCAAGCGTCCCGGAGTCTTCTTCTTCGGTTTTTTTGGCTCTCCCTTTTCCGCACCCCTCTTTCTCCTTCCTCCTCTCTTGCGGTTTGCGCGACGCACACCCTCCCACGCTCACGCACCTCTCGCTCCTCCCTCTCGCCACTCAACATCAATGGAAATCCCCATCGGTAAAATGAATAATTATTATTATGTGACGCCGTTCAATGATAAACTTAATTTTTTTGAAATGGTATAAAGCACGTTAGATGTGATTTTCTTCTCTCTTCCCTTCATATCATAAATCGGAAGTAATTTACAGTCCCACGTGCTTGACATTAAAAAAAAAAAAGACATCTAGGTCCACACCTTAATATCATGCGATACTGCATAACCAACAAACCTGTACATTTCAAACACGTACCTCACTTTTGTATAGAAGTCAGTTTGTCATGCTTTAAGCTTTGCAATCTGACCTTATGAAAACTTTTTTTTTTATTCTAGATCCGTCCATGAGCCGAGCGATGGATTATTATGATATGATCCAAGATATCATCAGCATTTGCAGAGAGTATAGGATTCTACTGAAATATTTTAGGTCAAACGCATATCACAAAGGTATGTGGAAGAGAATTAGGCTAAGAATCGTCAAAAAAAGTTAATATTCATTTACTCATACAATGACACCTATTTCTGTAAATAATTCTTTAACATCATTTATTCATCAAAAATCGGTTAATAATTGTGCACAATTGCGGAGCATAGCTTCTTAACATGGAAAAAATTTACGGGGCTAAGATCAAATCAATCTCTATAATTTGCAGGAATTTTCGCCTGCTTGGCAAGAAAGAATGCCAATGTGGACTTTTGTACGTGCCGTTGATTTTTTGGATTAATTTATGGGGCTTTTGTGTCGTCGACTTTTATTGGATCTTATTGGATTTCATAAGGTTGAATTCCTTCGCTTTTAAATTGGTTCTATTGTACTATAGTTTCGGTGGAGTCACGGACTTATATTTGATGTTCGATAATTTGCTTCGTCCCTTTATTATATATATATATATATATATATATATATATATTCGCGATTGTATGACACCCATTTGAACTCTTATGCAATCCCTTAAATCTCTCACATGTTTTTCAATTCAAATTCATATTCCTAAAAAAGTGATTTGAAGTTCGCCCGATTTCATTCCTTCATGTCAAGCTGGCGAAAAATGCTGCAAAAGAAAGAACGGGGGAAGACAGAGGTGGGAGTGGGACTAATTTCGTTTGAGGAAATTAAATCAAATTTTTTAGCAACACATTTTCAAGATTCATCTGATATAATTTTTTTTTTTAAAAAAAACCCGATTTTACCGAATTTTTTGGTATTAATTGTGGGACTTAAATATGTTTTAAGTTAATTTGTAAAGTGAAAAAAATCCCTATCGTAGTTTGATTTCATTAAAATAATGTAAATATTTATATTTGATTAGACTTCATTCAACTTAAAACTTAGGTATGAAATTCACCAAGTGTTTTGAATTTGTGGACATGTAAAAATGCACAAGATGAATGATAACTTGAAGGACGGTTGGAAGCATCGGGCATAAAATGTTCACGTTATGAAGAACGAAACTCTTTATACACCAAGAGAACATGTGAGTTTTTGCCCGTTGTTTGTTCGCTCCATCCAGAGGTCGTCGTCCAACTACTCCGCTCCTGCTCTGCTTTGCGCCTACTCTCTGTCTGCTCTGTCCCGTCGGTCCTCACGTGAGGCACAGGGGAAGAAAGAAGGGAGAGAAGGGGCCAGGGGCCGGGTTGCATTTATAGCATTCGGGACTGCTTCACGGGCATCAAGCATAGGGGTGAGCGGTTCCCGGTTCCTTACAGGTTCCAGGTTAACCTACCCTCGGGTACAGGTTCCTCATTTTTTGGAATCTGGAACCTACCCATCAGAACCAAGAACCTGGAACCTACCCTGTCACAGGTTCCAGGGTCGGTTCCAGGTTCCAACAGGTTCTTTTTTTCTTTTTTAGTGAAAAAAAATGGAAATGAATGCAGCAATAATAAACAAACTTGTCATTCTTTCATCAAAGAGAATATAACACAAATAGCAAACAGCATTTTAGAAGCAATAATAAACAAACTGTTTTTAAACTCATGAACAAAAGCTTATGGCCAACCTTATCAGCCTGAATCCTGGCCCTTTCAGCAGCCTCTCTAGCAGCCCTTTGGGCAGAGGCAATCATTACATGAAGCCAAAAACCTTTCAAGCTCTTCTGGAGGAATGAAGTCGCCCATGTGATGACCTTTCTTGGCGGGTCCTATGAAACAAAACACAAATATGTCATCTCAACTAAGATGCATATAGCAAGACACAAGAAAACAGAAATAACGCCCACTCGCAAGGAATTGAAAAGCTAACCTTGAAGAGAAGGAGGTGGAGGCATTTCGTCTTTCAATTGTCTAGGTTGTCTCCTCCTCTCCTCCTGGGCAGCCTTTTTCATGTAAAATTCCATCATTGCTACAGGATCTACACTTGCTGTGGAACTTGACTCGCCTGTGTTCAACAAAACTTGATCAAACAACATGTTTAATCGTGCTCACTTAAAAATGCCAAGAAAGCATGGACCGCAAAATGTCTCTGTAGCATGTTGCAATTTAACGACAAAGTACTCACATAGATATTCAAATAATAACACCACTCACTAGTCAATGAATTTTGAGTTGTTTCAAGTAAAATAACATCATTAGATTCGAAGACAACCTGAAATCAATTTGATTTAAAGACAATGATTACATCTAACAAGTTTTTAGAATGTGATACAAGGCACCACATTGCATAATTATAACGTAAGCGAAGCAATCAATGGTTTTAGTACATTCAGCTTTTCAGATGCTGCTCCATTTTACTTTATTCTCTTACATACAAACATCAGATGATCATATTTGTCACTTATCTGGAAGGAAGTATATAAGTAAATTAAGCCAAAATCAAATGACATGGCAAGTGAAACGAATGTGTAATCACCATTCCTATCCGAAGCAACTCCAGAACCATCTGTAGCTTCATACAATGCTGAAGCAGGAGTTTGGTAATTTGAGCGGTTGGCCTGGCTGTTGATCCTTTCGGAGGCAGCATTCGATCTTGACTCTGGTATACCTACTCAGCCTGCAAAAGGTAAACAGGAGATTAAAACAACTAAAGAAATTTACAGCAAAGAATTCTAAATAACCAACAAAAACAAGAATGAGATAGAAAAGAACTCAGTTAGATTCTGGATGACTTCCGAAGGAATATTCAACCATTTATAGAATGGAAGATGCACTGATAGCAAATAATGTAAGCTGCAAATACAGAAATGCAAAGGCACAGCCAAAATGAGCGGTATCAGCCTGAAACATGAAATCTAAAATGCAAAGAAACCACCTCATAACTTTCAGGAGAGGTCTCTTAGACTGGTTTTCTTGATTGGTCCAATAATCCATGATAATCCGTTTACTCCTACTTGCTCTATCGTTGATATTATCATCTAAAATCAGCTCACTTGCACATCTCGTTCTTTTTCTATCCCATGCACAAAAACATTCAACTTTTGCTCTAGCAAAGATAGTACACAGATGTTCTACTTTTGCATTAGCAAAGATACAACAACTACAACGATCTGAAACTCCAGAATGTACATGATACTCCACGTGTGCTCTCTACTATATGATACATACAGCAAAACAATCAAACAGAAAGTGCTCAACAACATGAGATTGAACGGTTGGGCTAAGTGGGTGCTTGAGGGAGCTTTTGCCCTACATAGGCGCTACAACTGCTATAGAGCATTCGACCAGTGATTAAAGCAGAAGGTGAAAGTTGAAACACTTCAACTTGAGTTCCAATAGCAATTCCAGTATGCTTTTTGCAACTTTTGCTGTTCCAACTTTATGTTTAAATTTCATTTTCAGTTAAGTTCTTGAAATACAAAAATACTTCAAGAAAAATTCATCTTCACACGTATGAAGTTAATTTTACACTTAATTACATGGCTGAGATTCATGTTCTTAACCTATAAACATTGTGAAATAATATAATCTGATCTATCTACACCATTTCACGGCATAAACAGAACAAAAGCAATGGAAGTACGGAAACCAATCATTTGTGCGCATCCATGACATCAAACCAGCTAAGACAATGGAATAACATTCAACTACAAAAAAGAAAACATTCAAGCAGGATGGCACAAACCATTGCGAGATTTCTGGGGTTCCTTGCTCTGTAAAGAAAGGGCTTTTTCCTCCTGAGCAAGTCGGAATTCATAGTACTTGTAAAGAAAGGGCACGGCGAAGGCGGAGCTGCGGCGTCGCGGGCTTCGAGGGCTTCAGGGGCTTCGGGGCACGGCGAAGGCGGAGAAGCGGCGTCGCGGGCTTCGGAGCACGGCGAAGGCAGAGCAGCGGCGTCGCGGGCTTCGGTGCACGGCGAAGGCAACAGTGGGCGGAGCAGGAGCGACATCGGTCCGGGCTGCAGGCGAGGCGTGGCGGGGATGCTACTTGGTGGCGTCGAGCAGAGGGCGAAGAGAGAACTGAGCGTCGTGAGACTGAGTGTCGTGAGAGTGAAACTGTGAAAGTCAATTTGGGGCTTTTGTTTTTTTGCCCTAACCGGACCGGTTCCGGTTCCTAGTGCCAGTTCCGGTTCTCACGGGAACTGGAACCGAAACCGAGAACTGCCGGTTCCTAAAAAATGGAACCAGGAACCGGAACCGGTCCCTTTGGAACCGGGAACCACGCTCACCCCTAATCGAGCATATTAAGAGTCCAGAAAGTGGTGTCGTAATAACCGGAATTGACAAAATTTGGTAGAAATATTGGGCTGTGCTCCTTCGTGGTTTGGCCAAAGCAATAAATTCATCGCAAATTGAGAGCATCATTTAAATATGAAATAGAAAATGATGTTGCGGTGGGTTTGATGAGAGATAAGCTAGAAGAGATTGAGATTTCTGGATTAAAAGTAAAAGGTTAATTGCGGAATTTTATCTGACAAAAAAGAGAAGCCAAAGAAAGTGATAAAGAGAAAAATTGGAGCGTACGAGCTCCCTCTTATTCACTTGTTTGCACACAAATTCGGTTTGTTAGAAGATGAAGTCTGTGGAGGATTTGATTTTTGAAGCAGGACTCTATCTCTTCATGCCTGAACCATCAAGCTCAACCTCCACCGCCGTGCAACACTTTACCTAGATGCTCGTCGACGAGTTCCAGTTGGCGGCCTGAAGCCCTTCTCGACCACCCAGTGGCCGCCTAGACAATTTCCAGTGGCCTCCGCAGCATCCCAACGTCGGAGACCATTCACCGCTGCAGCGGTCCTCTGCCGATTTTGGGCTTGGGTTCTCATTCGCCGTTGTTCCTCCTGCCCGCTTGCCGTTCGCTACAACAGGGCGCGACACCGCGGTATTGGCAAGCTCCCGGTTCGAAGGATCACTCACGGACTTTCACCGAAGTTACTTTCTCTTGGGATCCTCACGTATCCAAATTTCTTTAAGAGATTAATTGAGGTGAGGCCTTGAAGGGATGAGTCTGAGTCGACCATCTAGAGAGCAGCCCGTGTCTTTCCCTCGTGTCCATGCCTCCAGGGCCTCAGCGATGTTTCTACCATCTACTATTTTTCCTTTAACCTCTTCCTACATGAAAAATAGTTCTCAGCAATGTTTCTACCATCTACCCAGACTGATAACTGTAATTAAAAAAAAAAAAAAAAGCAACACTAAAATTTCCAACAGCTTAACCTGAAGTTTGAAGCGTTATCCCATCCATCTTGACCGTCAGAATGAGTTTGAGCATCTCTCATTTGACAGTCTTTGGACTTGGGCAATAGAATCTAGACAAGCATCAAGTCCCTGGCTGCAGCTAAGGGTGTCAAGGGTTATGTTTGGATCAAGCATTTAAGGAAACCCAAGCCTGCCCATAATGTCCGCACATGAACAAGTTAACCTGAGCTGATTACCCGAACTAAAAGGTTCGGAACAAGTCTGGTTTCCAGTTGCCTGTTTGTTTTAGGCACTTTGGTTTTTATCATTTTCAAAAGTTCGGAAGTTTTATTTTTCAATTGAAAACGAATGGCAAAAATTATTCAGTACAGAAGAAAAACTCAATTAAAAAAAAAACACACACACACACACAAACACACAGAATTAGATCAGCTAGAATCTAGATGAGTGGTGGACTTCATCTTCTTAATTTTTTGGTTAAAACTTGAAAGGAGGACAAAAACAAACAGCAATCTGATGTTTTATTGTTCATCACAGCAATATGATTACTGATTCACCGGAAGTGCATGGATTACAGGTTATGCCTTGAAAATAAACAGTATGGGGATAGAGAGAGAAGAAGTCGCTGATCTGCTTCTCATTTCATCACTGGGGAGAGGGAGAGAGAGAAGAGAAAAGGGGGGGGATGTGAAAATTTCACCGGAAACTGCCAGACAAGTGGTCGAACATTGTGAATCTTCCTGACAAAGTCCATGATTGCTTGCATTCTCATCAAGAAATCCATACTCAAGCATCAATTTTTTTTTTACCTAAGTTTGTTCCTTTTGCAGATCTAAGACAGAATTTATTGTTATTCATCTTCTTTTTTGGCCTGGACATGTTCCCTAAGTTTGTTTTGGTTGTCTAATCTGCTGAGGTTTCATGTTTTCTTTTTCCAATTTTTGGGTCATTCTGCTATTTCAATTTCCAACCAGATGCACGAACGCAAAATTATGTTACCTCAACCGAGCCGGAAAAGATCCAGTTCGATTTTTCGGGCATCTTGGATATTTTTTGTATACTCCTACCTGCAACTAACAAAATAGAAAGCAATAGCAATGGTAGTTCCTATAAACAATTGAATAATATTCATGATAGGAAAATGACTGTGACAAGGAATGCTGTTATGCTGGGGGAGACATAAAATAACCGGGCCAACAACCAGATATAACACAAGGGTAATGCTGCCAATTAGGTAAAATCAAGGCTACCATGGTTTACCTTCTTCTTTGTGAAGCTTAACACGACGATTTATGTAAGAGATCTTGTCCCAACTATCAATTTCGAGTGCATCCTCTAACTCATCAAAATCTTCGGTAGCACTGCAAACATACAGTCTAACTGGAATTCTGCCTGCACAGAGAAAATCGAATATTATTTAGAGACAAGCATAACAGAGAAAACAAAAAGCCATGCAGCAGCGACCCTTCTTTTAGAGGGAATGTTTACCGGCCTGAGTTCAAAGGCATACACATGAATGTATAACTCAACAATTCTTCACAAATAGGCAAATGCCTTGAGTATTTCTAATACAGTGAGGATTCAGCAAACCTGTCTGAACTTGTCCAGCCATATTTGTGTCAGCACTGCTTTCTTTGGATCTCAATAAAATTGATTTCTTCTTTACAATGTACTCATCCTCAGGTACACCAAGTTTAAGCTTCAGCGATACCTGCTGGTAGGCTTCCAGATCACCTGAATAAGATGCAATACAGCCGAGTAACGATCACCAGATACCCAATTGTTCCCAAATTTCAAACCAGTAAGGCAGAAAAAAGTCCCATTTAGATCATCTGAAAAGATATTTCTCCTGACTTGCTTATCTGATTATCACCATACTAAACCGCTCCTAATATTTCTCCATATATGTGGAAGGACCATGAAGAGGCCTCAAGGAAATACAATTCACAGATGTCTTTATATAAGAAAACAAAACGGGGATGCTCATCATAATGTTGCTCCTAAACAACCGGCAGAGGTCTGGGAAAAATCGACGATGCAAGCGATTGATAAGGCTGCACACATTTATTTGACAATTCAACCCAGGTCCTATGATGTGGAGGCTGGTGCAGCGATGTGCACACTTGACATGTATCGGACATTGAAATGCGAAATCGTCATTGACATAGTCTAGGTGGCCCTTCAATGATCCTAATGGAAATTTAATTGATAGAAAGAGCTAGAACAAAGTAAGGACCCTTTTGTTGCAGCGTCTTAGCTATGTATTTTCCCGCCAAAATCTAAAATTATCCAATTTTTTTTTATAAAAAAAGTACTAAATAATTATATGCGAATCTACATATTCACATTCCTATGTTTAGAAAGCCTTTACCCGTCTCGAGTTAAATGTAAGTCAAAGTGTGAGTGCCACGAGATTTGTAAAAAGCCAAAAGTTAAAAGCAGAAGTCACTCAAACCAGACCCTAAACTATTTCAAGGAAATTGAGCAAAAGGTTGGACATCAATCATACCCTAATTGAAAAGGCTAGTACCACAACTGACTTCACTTTAATCTTTTTTGTTTATAATGAGCACGTGTCAGAGTTTGTCTTCTTGTCCAGGAGCAAATACCAGAGTTCTTTTTTCTTGTCCAGGAGCAACTATTGAGTTTATAGTTCTTTAAAGTCAACAACACCAGTGCACTGAAATTCCTCTGTCAAAAGCACCAAAATACCATTCAAACTGTAATGAAACAGATGCAACACTAGCACAGGACTCCCTTAAGAGCAAGACTGACTATTTAATTACAAAACAAACGAACAATAGATGTATCAGTAAATCAAAACATCGTCATGGCACAATATATATAAACTTTTAAAAGGATTTTATCAGACAAAATTGCAATTATGGAACTCCTCTGTTAATGCAAGTCAAAGCTACTCTTCAAGTGCTCTTCAGGATTTACAAATAAAGTTCCAAATAAAATATTGCAGGGATGTATCCAAAATGAAACAAAATCAAAAGAGACATTCTTTCATTTGAAAATACTTCACATAATTTTTAATCAAGGCGATCGAAAACCTAATTGACAATAATGACATGGAAAATTCTCCGGCCAACGGGAAATATCTTACAAGACAATTTTCCATAGAACTTTTCAAAACTTCGATACAAACTGCATGGGGGAAAATCAATACAAAGTAATGAAAGCACTAACCAGATACAGATTTCTAACCGATAAGGATCCAAGTCATATCAAAAGAAGCAATTTAACGAAGAGATGCATCATTTGGGGAAGAAACATACCATTACGGAAAAGAAATAAGGAAAACACTACTATACGAAACCTTATATATACATGTTCTCTGATAAATACTCCGGGAAGAAGAAATATCCATGCTAAGAGAAAATTGGGACACTTAGGAATTTTGGATGGAGACATTAAAGACACTTCATAGAAATTAAGGTACCGGAGGGTCAATTATTCGTTTGCCTTCATAATGTGATTAACCTAAAGCCCATCCATAGGTTTGAAAAGGATTGCCCTGCGATTTTTTTACCAGATAGGGCCACAAAGATCATCAATATACTCAAATTCATCTGACCTCCAGCTGCAGAGTTCATAAGATCAACACCAATTTACAATAATTGAACTTTTTTTTAGCAGAAAAGGCCTTTGGTTCTTGAAATAGGAATCCATACTATACATTACACTTTGCCAAAGCTCCGATTGATCAGATTGGGACATATTCATGACATTCTTGCAATTTCCATTAATAATATAAGCTGCCTGCAAATATGATAGAATGTATCATTTTTAAAGACAAAACACATACTGTTCTTCACAAGTATTTCATTTACAAATTTAAACAAATAAAGAGCTTCCAGTAGTTCATTTCAATTATTCCCTCCTATGATCAAGTACTTCCAAACTAGCCAATGAAGCTTACAGGACTTGCCAAACAAATTATCTCACATGTCTCTAGAAAGAACAGGCCCATCCACAAGCTAAAGTTGAAACATAAACCCAGCTACACATGCACTAGAAAAGGACATTCCAATCCCCAAGGTCATGCCAGATAAGAAAATTAATTTAAGATGGTCTTCAATCTAAGACAAGGGCTGAAAGCCGGGACAGCAGAAATATTTTTCGAGCAAGACAGAAGTTACCCTCCGAATTTATACGGAGAAAAGCATCAATTTCTTCCCTCTAAACAACTAATAAGCAGTGCCAACACCGTAAAATGCAATTTTTCAAGCAATAATTTATCTGCAATGGAGTTCTCATCTATTCCTTTACAATATCATAAGCAAACAGGCAGCAAGTTAAAATTACAAACATAAACAGACCTAAACAAACAGATAAACATAGAGATCTTTTACAATTTAGAAATACTCTAAATTTTTTTTTTAAGAATGTTGAAATTGTCTGTATAGCTCTCATGCAGTAACAACCAACAATTAATTAAAATTTAAGGTCGCACAGTCCCACAATTTCTCTTGCAAAGAGCGCAAAAATATGTATGCCAACCTCCTTTAGAGAATTGATAAAACTCCATTTTACACTATCTTCACCTTCACAGGGGACCAATACGTTGCTTGGATATCCTCTGAAATGTACCTGCAGACGATTGATGTTTGGTGAGATGGATTCGACAAGATCTATTGAAATCGCATCTATGAGTCCCTACCCAATTCTACCAATAGGTCCACTGCTTGGCCATAGCACCATTAATCTAGAGTACCTTAAAAGCAAGAAACACATGTGAAGAATGATGATTAATTGGTCATAAACTAGCTTTGACCAGCAATTAATATTGAGGACCGCGGTGAAAACAGTATACATAAGACGCACACGTGCAATGCAGCATGGAAGAGGAAAAAGCACCGAACATTGTACAGTGAAGAAGAACACAGAAAATAACAAGGTGAACCAACTAGTTTTTGTTTCTACTGCCAAAGAAGAATTCTCGCCAATTAGCTTTGTTTTTCTTCGACAAAAGCAAACCATCAGATATAGTGGTATTCCAACTCATTTTAGTGCAAGGATGTAAAAAAAAAAATTAGAAAATTTAGTCAACTAAATGCCAGAAACTAACACGCAACGGGGAAGAAGAAGTATTCACATAATGATAATGGAGATGGCATCAAAGAAGGGGAAAAAAAAGAAAGAACAAGATAATGGAGATGGATCTGTTCCAGAAAAGAATTTGTGGGCTTCGCTATCTCATTTTTCATAAGTCGAACTTGTAAATGGCGACTGAATTATTATCTCTATCATATCCCCTTCCAATGGATTGCTTCCCACAAATGATGCCATGGTGCAACAATGACAACGACTACATGGCTTTCCACCACTGCCAGCATATAACACTTCTTGCACTGGTGGAGGATGGAGCAAAGCTCTTGAAACCGATCCATCAAAACTCAAATTGAATATCTCCATTTCTTTCAACATGTATGAATCGAAATTCCATTTCAAACATATGGCACGCAATTACCCTCACACATCTCTTGACACTCCGTAGCACGCCATACATGAGAGAAGAAGTCCATACCGTCAAATTCCGAGGTCTCTTCAGTTCGGGGCATAAAAGGTTGAAAAGGACTCCCGTCAGAATGAACCTGTGAAGCAATCCACGCAATTCGATCAGTTCCAATTAAACGATGCACAGACACACCGACATATTCGATGTCCGCCCAGTCGAACCATCACGCCGCAACAGCATCGTCGAATCAGCGAAACCGGCGACAATCCGGCGACGGCCGGAAAAAAAGAAAAAAAAAAGAGAGCCGTTACCATTTCAAGGGCAGGCCATTGTAGTCGAACCAAACGGTGTCCGCGCCGAGCGGGAGGGCACCACCGAAATGGGGCTTGACGCGGGGGATCAGCAACGGGAGGTACCCGATCCGAGAGGCCAGAATCTGCGACGCACGAACGTTTGTGGAAATTAGGGTTTCTCTCGAATTCGAAGCAAAAACAGTGAAAAAAAGAAGAAAAAAAGGAGGGGATGGGTGCGATACGAGGAGAGGTCATCTTCTTTCTAGTAATTGCTTGAACCAATAGGCGGACATCTGCGGGTGTCTGGAGAGGTCATTGAAGTCCATGTAGATGATGCCAAACCGAGCGGTATAGGCCAACAGCCACTCGAAGTTGTCGAGCAGCGACCAAGCGAAGTAGCCATTCACATTTGCTCCATTATCGATGGCTGCCTTCAACTCTTGTAGATAGCTCTTGTAGTAATTTATTCTCGGATAAGTGACATTACCTGGGTCATCCATACAAACAAAGTTATGATATGCCTATAAAAAAACCGATGCTAACATAGTGACAGGAAATATCATTTTCCAATATCATTTTCAGAGAGAAATATATATGGGTTTCCATAGTTCTCTTTTACATATGTAATGGCCCTGTTGATACCCCATGGCACTATATAAAGCCAACCGGAATTTGCCTGCATATGTTTGATATTCCAAATAAAATTAAACCAACCAGCATATAAACATATCAAAGCAATTTACAGTATGCAGAGATGGAAATGAGAACTGACTCGGAAGCATAGTTTTTCTTTTAATGAATATGTCAAAGAATGTCTACAGCAATGACAGACTAAAAATGTAGTTCTAAGCTATAGTTTTAGGAACTTAGAAGATTTACCCTTGGCCCAATCGGAACTCCGTTCTTTGCAACTGCAAATTCAAGCAAAAGAAAAATCATTTATGTGAATTAATAATTACAGAATTTTTTAGTTTAAAAGCTAGGTCTTACAAGCAAATCCAACATTCCAATCTGCCTGATAGCCCGGTGCAGAAGTTTCAGTCCAATTCCGGTTATATATGTAGTAAGACGTATAGTGGTTAATGCCTATGAAATCAAACCCGCCTTTCACAATGTTGACCTCTCTTTTAGTAAACTTCGGAAGCCTTTCACCAACTATGTTCTGCATCGTTTTTGGATATTCTCCGTAGACTAAAGGGTGTAGAAACCTGTCAAATGAAATCCATGTTAGAGAAGGCACAATCATTATTTCAATCGATTAGTTAAATTAGTGTATTTCTCTACCAGCCATTATGAAAATCTCGCTCTTTGAGCAGCATAATTATACTCCACTTAACTACCAGACGAAATCCAACAAAATTTTGCTTCGCCTGAACATGAGAAGAAGTTAGATAATAGAGGACATGCATGTTTTTATTCAAGAGAAAACTGAATGAGACTTAAAAGTTAAAACAGTGATTCTTACTTTGATATCTTTTGCGATATCTTTTGACGGCTGCTGCATGAGACAGTATCAAATGATGTGCTGCAATATACGGCGTACAGTTCCCATACGGCTTGGAGCACCTACAAGGAGGATTCGAGCCGCTATCAAACCCGAGGGCTGCGATGACCCTTGGCTCATAAAAAGTCATCCAGTTTTTCACCCTATCACCAGATGTCTTGAAACAAAAGACAGCATAATCAGCAAAATCCTTCCTGCAAGTCTGAAACTTTTGATTCAATGATATTAGCAAAGATATAGTTATGGCTTGGGAAAAAAATATCTATTAAATGTCAGATCTCATAAGTCAATTTTAAACCCAATTTCCCATCATTTTTTTCTCTATGCTTTATCTCTCAACTTCAATTGACGAATTTGAAATTTGCCTTAGAAATTATGAATTATCAAATGTTAAACTCATAACGCAATTTTATAATTAATTTTTTTTTGGCTAACCATCATAATTAATAAGTTAAAATTAATACTTCTCTATACTAAAAGAAGAAGCTCAAGGTCCTCATACTTAATCGAATCATTTGCATTAAAATATTTAATTGGTGAAATTTGATACGTACCTTAGTCGAAAGCACATCAAAGAATGCATTTGAGTAAATTATGGTAAACATTGCTAAATGTCATTTATCAAACAATTTAAATACAAAACTTACACAACATTGATGCTAAGCAACTCTTCATATCTCTGCTGAAGAGCTAGAGGCAGATCGCAGATTTGCATAAGGAGTTATTCCTAGTAATAAAATGAAAAATTAGCCCTTCAAACAGTAAAAACTAAAAAAAAATTTATTTCATAAAATCATAAGACTAAATAATCTTACCTTTAGCTATCAATGCATCGATTAACCTGTTATAATACCTCACTCCCCTCCAATTTACATACCCTGTGCCATCTACATAACAAAATCAAATCTGATAAATATATGACGATAATGATTGCAATAGATGATATTCAGGATAAGTTAAAATCATTGATTACTCGGAAATATCCTTGACCATTGGTCAAGATTGAAAATCGATATGCGCCGAAATTCAACTTTTCCATCAAATCAATATCTTCCTGCATTAAAAAAAAAATCAATATTTCATAAATTTCTATAGACAAGATTTCATCGAATTGCAATTAAACGATTTTAAAGCGTTCACAACATAACCAGACAAACTTCTGTGATTTCAAGACTGATCAACCGCCATCTCTCCAGAATCCAGTTCAGCGATATTTCCTGTCCACGAACGAATGAATTAATGGATAGCAAAGAATACAATAATTAAAGTAAAAGAAAACACACCTGGAACTTGAACAAAAGCATCCCAAATGCTAGGTCCTTCCACTAGCCATGCCTTCAACCTGATAACCCTACTCAAGCCTCCCATATCAAATTTCACCTCTGAAGATTGTACGTTGCCATTGTGCATACACAAAACAAGAAAAAGAACCAACAGCACAGTTTCTCTCATGACTACTGAACGCTTGATGATTTTGGAATGGATAACTCAGTAAATAAATAAGGACAGGAGACTGATTTTTTCTAGAAAGATTTAATCTTATCCGAAATGATTTGACCTTATCCAAAAAAATTGAAATAACTGTGGGATTGAGTGAATCTTTTTGTAACCGTCTAATCTATATATTTTTATTCCTTTTTTTTAGAGTAACTAATTCTTCGTTTAAAATGGAGAAGAGTATATTTATTTTAAAGTCTAAGAGGGTGTCGGAAAAAAAAAAGATAATTTGTTGTCAATTTCAAGATTCAAATCAAACAATGTGTAGATTATCAATTGCGAAACTAACCTTACGAAACTCTGTAAAATTTGGTGATCTGACCAAACTCATTTCATTTAATATAACAAACTCATTTCATTTAATATAACAAGCTTGCCTAGAAATATTCTAATTTTAAGTATACAAAATTAAAGGTAATTCTTACATTAGTTTGTAACAATAAGTTCATTCCTTTGATAATGTATACAATATTAACTTATCAAGAAGATATAATCTTTATCCAAACAATTGAAAAGCTCTTATCCTAACCATTGTCATCTATTCTATATCTATACTTTGATCCATCTATGTCAATCTATATACAATAAGGAAGTTGAGTTATATAACTTTGTTTATTGCTCCACATCGTGAAATCTTATCCATTCTCATCCTTTATAGGAAAGAACAGGATTGATACATTTGTACATTAACAGCTCCTAGGAAGTTAAAAAAGAAAAACTTGATTATGACGCTTTTTTTCTGAAATAGTGAAACTTAAACCATTATCCAATGTTGTCTTATTGGTTTGTTAATTTGGATATGACTCGGCACAAGAGACAACAAATAAGCTAGATACGCTAGTGAAAATTTGCATATGATTTTATTTTCATTTACCATTCAAACGAGTGATAAGATAATTTTTTTTAAGTTAGTTATTCATTGAGCCATCCAAATTGTGTACTGTCGTATTTGAATTCTTCAAAATATTAGTTTGCTTATATATTGTTTTTTTGGGCTGAAAAATACATGGTTTACCACGATTTCCGGTATTCTTATACATGGTCAACAAGAATGAACATGGTAAGTTAAAAGCATATCTTGATTTTTTCCTTATAAAACGTGCATAAGAAATCCTAAAAAAAATATAATAACTCAGCTAGATATATCTTTATGTTTTCCATAAACAAGAATCAAACACAAATTGCTAGTACTCCCATACGCAAAGTAAAAATACAGTAGCGTAGTTCATTATTAAAGAATGAGATTGTCACATATTATAGGGAAAATTTCAATTAAGGGCCTGAAGTGAAACCGTTTTCTCAAAAAAAAGGCCTAAAGTGGACATTGTATCAAATAAGGGCCCGAAGTGACCAATTTAGTCTCAAATAAGGGTTTCAACTTGAAAGCCAATCAAATCTTATTTGTAGCTAGGGGTATTTTCGTCTAAATACTTTCTTTTTCTTTTTCTTTTTCTTTTTCTTTTCTTTCTTTTTTCATCTTGCTCACCTCCTTCTTGACAAATGCATCAGACTCCTCACGCACGAGCTTGCACAAGTGCAAAACAATTTGAACAATTTAGGAAAAGAAGAAAATGAAAAGATATTCAAGAAGTTATGCAATTTTACAAAACTGCAAATTGCGTGCTTTAGTTCTATAGCCTCCCCATCAGCAAACTTCAAAGTGCTTGCTCTCTACATTATGCAATTTTGCATCCTCACCCGAGAACTCATCGATTTCGGCATAAGCCGGTTTTTAAGTTATTCGCCACCACTCACCTTCTCCGATGACGATAATGAACTTGAGAATCAAGAAATATCCATTAGTGGGTTTTTTTTTTTATTCAATTTTCTTATAAAAACTTATTATGGCAATTAAAGTAACAATTTCATGCTCTCCCCACCAATGAAATTGCCTATGCCATGATAACTTTCACTCATAGTTTCTTGGGAATGTTTTATTGGGTCCGGGTTGGATTATTCATAACATTCATAGACGCAGCTTGCATTGAGGTGGAATATGTGGCTTCTTGAGAGGGTCCAATTGTGTCGTGCATGCTGGTTATTTTCAAAAGCCGCTGAATCATTCTGACCTATGATTGAAGATACTCACCTTTGGTGGCGATTCGAATCAGACAGCACTCAATCTAAAAAAAGAATGACTCTGGTCTACACATGTTCAAACAAATTTGCCTCTCTAACTCTAAAATATTATCTACACATATTTGAGAGAGAATAACAAGATGAAAAAAAGTGAAAAATTGCTCAGAAATTCCCAAAACCACGTATTTCACTAAACAAATCAATGCACATGAGTATCACAGAGATTCCTCAAAAACCTATAATAAATTTGGCTTAGGCACTTCAATCTGGCTTCTCCTCGCTAAGATCGATCATAGCCTGCGTGAGCACCAATTTGAATTCAAGCATCGATGACCACGAGGGCAGCAAGCTAATGGCTTACACCTCATCATGCTTCGTGCTTGAACACAACCACAAGATATGGGGATTGAATCGAGCTGAGCGTCATATCTTGGTCCACTCGTGCTCGATCTAGGGCTTGGATTGACCTCCATCTTTCAACAAAGGTACTGGAATTGCTGTTGAGGGCAATGGCAAATGAGGTTGAGGGCGTCGATGGCTAATTCCGCAAGGAAGATAGAGATGGACTTTGGAGAACACGATCTAAAGAGTGAAAAAGGTGAAGGCACGATGATGATGAAGAAAAGAAAGAGAATGAGAAAATAAATTAAAAAAAGAAGGAAAAAAAGTCTTTAGACAAAAATACCCCTAGATGCAAATAAGATTTGGTTGGCTTTTAAGTTGAGGCCCTTATTTGAAACTAAGTTGGTCACTTCAGGTCCTTTTTTGAGACAATGTCCATTTTGGGTCCTTTTTTGAGAAAATGATTCCACTTTAGGCCCTTAATTGAAATTTTCCCCATATTATATAAACTAGCTTTTCAATCTGCGCTATGTGCAAGTTTTCATTATAAAGCACCTATTAATTTTATTAACATAGTATTCCAATATTTAAAATGGTTACGTATTGCAAAGATTGAGTGAGGTATATCAAACAAAGTAAGCTTATGATAATCTATATTTCTTCAATATATATGAAGCCAACTTTTTGCATCAATCCCATATTTACAAAAATGTCCTTAATTTTTCCTCTCTTTTCATTATTTTGTGGAGATCACTTATGTAAACATCTACCATACTCTAAAATTTGGTTAATTAGTGAATCACTTGCTCTTTTTTTTTTAAAAAAATTTAGACCCTTTTTAAAAAACTTTAGAAGTAGAACCTATTACAATTTGCAACCACTTCATTTGCTATAGTAATTTGGGAACTTTCAGATTACTATAATAATAAGAAATGACTTAAAAGAAACAATAAAACGTAAGTAGATCTGTAACTTAGTAATATGAACTTGAAATAATGAGAGTGTGATGATACCATATAGAATTTAAAGAGGCATTCGAATTGAACAATGGATTTTAGGACATGGCTGAAGAGTACATGATGCTGAAATATATAATAGAACTAAAACTATTGTAGCAGTAACTTAATGGATTTAGGCTAGGCAATGGCATTCAAAGATTAATCCGAAGAAGAGCAAGAAAATTGAGAAGCATGAAAATAGGCCAACATAATTTTCCATAATTAATTGAAAATAATTTTTGTGGCTAGAACTTAATTCATGTTAATCTTGCCTATAGAGAGAGCCTTTTAGACACTTGAATTTGCTTTATACTGCGAAATCTTTTTTTTTTTTGGCACGGCAATAAAAAAAGGGAAACATTTTTGTTAAATTTTGCTATTGAACTATAAAAATGCATGAAATAATTTTTTTATTGTCATTCAAAGAGTTCTGTGGCCCGGTAAAAGAAGAAATACTAGGTACACCTTACTTGCCAAGTCGGTAATAAATTACTTAAATCGTTGATCCCCATTTGGTGAGGGATTTTTATGGAAGCGAAAAGGTGAATTAGGAAAAGATTTCTGAAAGAAAAAAAGATCTGAAATGTGGGCCCACGTATCGATCAATTAATAGAGTGATTTGTTAGGGCGCGCATGATAAAATTTTCATTTCTCTATTTCTCTATTTCTCTGTTCCCCGGAACAAGTTTGGAACAGAAAAATCCATTTGGTAATGCAATTTGATTTTTCTATTTCTAGAATAGATTTTTATTCCAAAAATAGATTTGAAGAAGAAATCAGAAGCTAAAATTGAGAAATCAATTTCTATTCTAGAAATTTTGTCATGCGCACCCTTATTGACTTGGCAAGTAATGTCTATCAAATATTTTCTCTAAAACCAGTAAAAGAGGAAACAATCGAAAAGTCCACACACTTTCCGAAGAACTACTTAGATTGTTTCGCCAGTGATGCGGATAAAGGGTCAGCTGAGTCAAAGTTGCCGACATCATAGGGTTTTTGAAACATCATTTTTACAATTAATTGGCCTTATCCTCGTAACTTTCGATATATTAATGTTGAGACACGGACCCCTAGAGTGCCATAACTTGGCAGAAAGGGACACTTAAGTGCCATAACTTATGAAATGTACATTTAAATGCCAAAATCGGAGCAAAATGAATCACTTGAGTGCCAATTTAGTCAAAATCCGGTCATATTACATACGTGGCATTTTTCCAGCGAAGCGAGTGCAAAATGACGCCTTTTTGCACTTTAACGTGGCCAAATAATGCAAAAACGGCGTCGTTTTGGGCTGACGTGGTAAAAAAAATAATATAAAATTAATTAAATTAAATTTAAAATTAAATTTAGTTAAAATATTTAAAAATAATAATTTAAAATTAAAAAAAAAAAGAATAGAAAGGTGGGGAGGCAGTAAAGGGCTTAGCCCTCAGCCACCGCCGCAGCCTCCCCGCCGTCGCCGGGAAGGGCTGGCAACGAAGGGGGGAGGGTCGACTGGGGTCGTTGGGCCCTAGCCAGGGGCCGGCGACCCCGGCCGACCAGCGGCGAGGGCTCGCGAGCCCTCGCCCCAGATCAGGGCAAGGGTTGCAGCCCTCGCCAATCACCATAGATCTGGGCGAGGGTCGCGGCCCTCGCCTCAATCTGGGGCGAACGCTGCCGGTTGGCCGGGGTTATCGGCCCCTAGCCAGGGCCCGGCGACCCCGGCCGACCCTCCCCCTCTCGCCGCCGGCCCTTCCCGGGCGACAATGGCAGGAGGCAGCGGCGCCCGCCCGCCTCCCCCTTTTTTTTTTTTTAATTTTTTTAATTTTTTTAATATTAAAATTATTATTTTAAAATATTTTAACTAAATTTAATTTTAAGTTTAATTTAATTAATTTTTATATTATTTTTTACCACGTCAACCCAAAACGACGCCATTTTTGCATTATTTGGCCACGTCAGCGTGCAAAACAGCGTCGTTTTGCACTCACTTCGCAAGAAAATTGACACGTCAGTGTTTTGGCTGGATTTTGGCTGAAGTGGCACTTAAGTGATCCGTTTTTCTTCAAATGTAGCTATAGCGACCAAATTTTCAGGTGAACCACCTAAAGTTTGGCTAATGAATTATTAAGCCTAGACTTAACTCGGACTCTCCTAAGCCCATACCAATTCGCAACTTATATTCAAATTATGAATAATTAAGCCTAGACTTAACTCGGGCTCTTCCAAGCCCATACCAATTCGCAACTTATATTCAAATTATGAATTATTAAGCCTAGAATTAACTCGGGCTCTCCCAAGTCCATACCAATTCACAACTTATATTCAAATTCTTAACATGCAGATAGATTTTATCTAGGAGTCGCCACTAATCTGTTTTTGGTGGGTCGATTAGAAACCCAAGGAAAGTAACGGGAGTTTTACTTTATTCCTACGAACCAGAGACTATGGGTATGGGGACTTGGTTACACTAGATCTCTTTAATGCGCTTTCGGTACCATTCTTTTATTTTCAAAAATATTTTTGCAGGCACCTTAAATTGATTTTAAATCTATTTCCCTAACATGTGAGGTGATCATACGAGTGCGCAAACCACCAATTTAACACCTAGATAAACAATGAATAAATTGCAAAAACTTACCTCAAAGCAACGAAAGCATCTGCAATGTTAAATTAAAATCCACATCTACAACCCTAGATATGATTTCTAATTAACACGCAATTTCTTATATTTGTTTTCACTTAATTAATGAAAATCATGCAATATGCAATGCAATATTAACTAAATGACCTAATTTTGATGACATGCAATTTCTAATTAAATGAACCTAGCGACAATCACTAAATGGCATACATTTCATGAATCTAATTCTATATAACATGTAATGACATTTTTTCTTTTTCTTCTTTTTTAATAAATGTGCAATCTATGGAATTAACTTATCCTAAGGCATTTTTTTACTTTCTTTATGAAATTCGAAATTAGGAAAATGTGAAAATTACTTAGCTAAATTAAGATTCTATCTAACTTATATTAAGGATTAGGTCAGACTAGATCCTAATTTAAATCAAGATATTATCTTAACTTAGCAATCTCTAACCTAAGATGCGATTCATCTAAACTTATAAAATATTATCTAGAATTGAACTATCCTAATATGCAATGACGTGCAAATAATGTTCTAATTCTAATTTTTCTTCTTTTATTTTTTTTATAAAATTTGAAATCAAAATTAGCAAATAATTAAACATGCAATTTAATTCAGTGAAATGAAAATCTAACATCCTAAATTTATGTTTTTGGTATTTTCTATTTTTAAAAATTCAAAATAATAAAGTTCCTAACCTAAACATGCAAACCCTAAGGCATGCAATATTCTAACTCAAACATAATTCAAGATAAATAAAGCAATCAAGACAAGACAAGCCATTCAAAATCATCAAAAATATCACACATCAAGGGATAATATTTCGTTAGTAAAATCGATAAATTGATCTTAAGCCTTAAAAACAAAATATCAATTTTATTCCCGCTTGATTAATTATTTCATCT
The DNA here is from genome assembly GCA_016097605.1 of Eucalyptus guilfoylei. NCBI lineage: Eukaryota > Viridiplantae > Streptophyta > Magnoliopsida > Myrtales > Myrtaceae > Eucalyptus > Eucalyptus guilfoylei. The sequence continues at coordinate 17,455,606 of CM027869.1, read as the reverse complement.
AAAGCCTTATAGATGAAATAAAAAACATATGCGGTTCGATTCCGAATCGGATGCTACATGAGGGATTTCAATTTGCATCAAGGAACATTCCAAATAAAGAAACAAAATAAAAATAAAAATAAAAATCTACCTAATTGGGATTTTTCCTAAATCCGAGTTAATGAACAACGGCAGCTTGCGAATTACGATCGGGGCTCGGAATCTAGATGTTCAGGTTCGTTGCTTCTCGTGGTGAATGCGCCAGAGATGAATGGCTCACGATGGAATGAAAATCGGTGATTTCCAAACAAAGCTAGACTTCTCTTGGACGAATATTTTGATTCAATCAACACCGGGCAAGCCTTGCGTGAACCTACAAAATAAAACGCAGCAGCAAATAACAGCAGCAGCTCGTCGGGCCGGTGAATAGCACCTGGTGGTCGTCGTGGGTCAACTGTGGGCGGCGCTCTGACGCGATGGCCAGCTGCTGCGGCGTCGACAACGGGCTGTGGCAGAGAAGCAGATCGTCGGGCGGAGGTGTGGGCGCGGTCGGTTGGAGAAGCGGCGAGGGGCGTTGCAGGCGTCGGCGGGCTTCGGTAGCAGTGACAGGGCGGCGTCGATGCGGCGAGCAGGGACGTTGGATCGCTGGATCTGCGCTGAGGCGGGTCGTAACAGAGGTGGTCGCGCGGTGAGACGGAGCTGGGCGAAGGAGCTGCCGGCGTCGCGAAGCTGGCGGAGCACTGCAGTGTCTGGGTGGAAGGCTCGGTGATTGTGGCGGACGGGCGGTGATGGCGCGGCGAGGCTCGACGCGGTGCAGGGAGTCGAGCCAGAGCGGGCAGTGGCGGAGGCGGGACTTCGGGCTGTAGCTCCGGTGGTGCGGCGCTGGGTCACAGCTACCGGCGCCGGCGGAGGGGGGCTCGGTATCTTTGGTGCTACGCGGTTCGGTGACGCCGGCGCAATGCGGGTGAAGAGGAACCGGCGGACGGCTGCAGATGCGGGCGGCGAGCGGTGAGGGAGACGATGAACAGTACCTGTCCCCTCACCCCTCTGCCGCTTGTATTCTTTCCTTCTGCTTTTTGCTTTTTCCTGCTTTTTGCTTCTTTTTTTTCCAAAACCAAACCTTGACTCCTACGAACCCTAAAAACGAAGGAACTTTCTCCTTTTTGGCTTGCTTGAATTTTCTCACGAAAATTTTTTCTCTTAATTTCGCTCTTCAATTTTTCGAAAAAGCCCCCCCACTTTGTCACGAAAATTGTGGCCCTTTTATAGTGTCTCCAGATGACCGCTTTGTATGATATTTTCCGAGTTTTCATCTTCTATCACATTAAATTAAAACTGTAAATCAGAGCGTAATTTCGTAATCAGCTCGATTTTACTTAGATTTCTTTCATTTTGTAAAAATTCTTGCCTTTTATTCACTTGATTTTTAAATTACTTCTGCATTTAACAAAATCGGAATATTCATCAGAATTTCAAATTTCCATGCATAATCAATCAAATTAATTTCCCATTTTTTCCATTTTTTCATTTTATTTGTTCTGATGCATTTTTTTTAGGGGTTAAAATTAATCCTAATTTTTATGTAAAAAATCAATGACTGGATCGCCAAAATTTAGGTGTCAACAATAATACTTAAGTGTCACTTTCGTAAGTTATGGCATTTAAGTATCCCTTTGTGCCAAATTATGACATTTGAGGTGTACTTCTTCCTATTGATGTTATTAAAAAAATGTAAGTATGAATAATTGACTAAAGGCTTCTTCTGCCATGAATAGAAAAGCGTAGATAAGTAATTAATATCAATTATTTGGCTTTTATATTGGCTAATTAATTTGCCTACTTAATAGCCCATTTATAATTAAGTTAAGTTTAATTATTTGTAAAACAAAAGGAGCCATAATTGATTTCATTAATTACAATTAAGTGAACTCATTAATGAGGAGGCAAAGTTTATTGATATTTGATATTTAACTTAGGGTCAGAATATACAATGAGAAGTGAATGGTATGAGGTTGAAATTCAAGAATTAAGTAGATGTGCTTTAGTAAAAAAAAGTACTATTTAGATGAGTAAATTTTCATGTACAATATACCTATTCTTACAGTGAAATATTAATCTATATGGTTGTCCCCTTATCCATATATTTTAAGGATTTTGTTAAAGATGCCTCCATTGTACTTGTTAAGAAGCCATTTGAAAGTAACTTCATAGTTTTCTAGGTATTATTTTTCTCGTGTTATGAGTAATCACTATTTTAGAAATCGAAATATTCCTTGATCAATTTGTCCAACAAATGCATGAGGGACAATCGTTAACATAACCCATATTTAAAAATAAATAAAAATGCCAATGGCATTTTATTTTTAAAAGAGGAAAGAAAAACATGCTTAAAAGTAGAAGGATCTTTTTATTAATTGATTTATAGAATTTAATATTCATATTCTTGAAGTATAAAAATAAACATGATAGAATTTAATAGGACTATATAGCAAAAGTGACCTTTTAATTTGTCTAATCTAATCAAATCTTTAAATCTTTAATTTTTCTAATTAAGCCCTAGAACTTGCAGAAATTGCTAATTAAATCCTTTTTGTCTCACAAATCTAGTCAATGGGTAGCTGCCGGACCTCAAGCTTAGGCGTATTGCCCAAGCTTGCTAATCATCAAATTGGTACTTACAAGCCCTCCGGTTGAGTTGAGTCGTGGCGGTCGGATTTTTTCACTAAATGCCTTTGTTGAATTACCAACTGAAAAGTCTTCAAGCCCTTGTGGCTCAGGTTGGCAGCCCACGATATGGTCTAATAGGAGGTAACATGTTTGGTGGAGCGTTTCACATGGAATGTTCTAGTGCAATTCGTGTTGAGAATTGCCCGAGGTAGTCTCACATGAGACCACCATTTTAATGGGTGCAATTGAAGTTTCTCTGTCCATGCTTCCTGATATGATGGTATCCATCCATTTATTTGCTTATTTATCTTATTTATGGCCGTTGAAAATCGAAATGACCACGCTCGATTAGTTAATATTGCTTCACTTTTAGAAAGTAGAAAGGAAAATGGAGAAATGGTCAGTCCTGATAACAAAATGACCATGTGCAGATGCAACCGCACCTTCAGGAGGCAGGGGAGGTGCGAATCCGCTACTCACGCAAATTCGAAAAAGAGTATCATGCCTTTTGGACTTGGTCAATCGCATTAACAGCTTTTCAGACCAAACTCACCAGTCTCTGTTCATATGTGGTGCACCAAACGCTCGCTGTCTCTGTCTTCCTCATAAGGAAATTGCTTGGTCTCACTTTTGGAGTATCATCAGTCAACTGAAGCAAAAGGCTTCTTGGAGCAGATCCGAGACAGTGTCACTTCAAGGCTAAGAATGTCAATCAATGAACTTGGTCAACAGCAAATGATAAAGGTTCTTCTATCTAATCTTTGCCCTCCCCCTCTTTTGCTCTCGCCCTTTTGTGACTTGTAGTTTTTATCTAAGCGGTGTTTCCCGACTCATTGAAATCAAATTTTCTACTTTCGCAGACACATTTGCTCAAAGTGCACGTTAACTGTCTAGGATTGAAGAAACTCCTCCGAAAGATCGACGGTACTCATTATCTCTAGATTTTGCCCAATAGGCTTTGCATGTTTCAGACTTTGGGTGATGAGAGTCTGTTTCTTCTGTTTCATTCAGGCAATCATTAGTGAACTCATTTAGAGTCTCTTGCTTCCATGTTCTGAAGAATTCTAAATTAGTTTTCTGAACTTCAAGTCAAGTATCATTATGCAAGCGAGCGTTTAATGAATATCGAGTCAGCATTGTAAAATCCATACATCAATAAACTAAACATGGTTTAATGGTGCCTGTTCAAGTTTCCGTATCATCATCAGTTTCCTCTTGACTTATTTCTTCAATTTCTTATGTGTTTGGTCGTGTATTATCTGATTAAATTGTTAATTTCTTTTTATGAGTCCAAGTGTTTACTTAGTACACATTGATCCAGAACAAGAGTTGGTAACTATTTCCGGCACAGTGGACTCTGATATTTTGATTGAGAAGTTGGTAGGTTCTGGTAAACATGCAGAGCTTATTCTTCCAAACGTCAAAGCGAATCTAAAACGAGAAGAAAATGGCTTAAAGACATACTCAGACAATGATATACAGATCCTACGTCTAGTGGATTCAATGCCCTCCACTTTCTTCGAAGGAGATAGGATCCTCGGAAACTATCTTACCTCGAACATCGGAGAGGCGACGTTGATGGGCAGGAGTATTGATGCTGTCCACTGGAAGGGGGACATGAATCCCGGTGTCTATACCCAAAGAAATGGCCTCGGTTATGTTGGCTTCAGAGGCCATCAAATCGACTACCAGAATCTTCCCACCATTCCGCGTCATCTTCCACCGATGTCGATTTGGGCTCGCCCATACCAATTTTCAGCTCCTGAGATTATGCACGTCTATGACCCCGACAAGCCAATGATGAACGAGGCCCCAAATGACTATAGCTCGTATCTCTCTTGGCCTTATGGGATGCAACCTATATTCATTTCAATCCGTGATTGCGATTACCACATGAATAGCGCAATGACTCTCTAAGTCTCTAGATTCGACAAAGTGGAAGATCGATAACTCTCATACTATTTGCGCAATATATGTCTAGTAATCTGCTTAAGTGGTGTTGTAAGCAAAAGTTCCAAAGGCGAATTGGGAACTGCGATGGCTAATTAAAGCCCACCATACCGGTTTTTCTCTATTTGAAGTTAAATCCATCATGAATTTCGCGATTATGCAGGAGATTTTGAAGTGGTCTCACTCGCACAAATTATTGATATTTCCACTACTATACATTTTCTTACTGTGCATTGCATTTACAGATGGCGGACGTTTTCAGAGTCATATTTCATGTTAGTAGAGTGATGGAACTCAAAAATTAGTTTTTGTAGAGAAAAGGAGGAGACTTCAGAACAAATGGAGAGCCAAGTGACTTAACGTATGCGAAATGGGTAATGGCCGCTGAAAAGTTGGGCTGCAACATAAGTAAATTATGGTGTAAATTGGCCGCCGAGACTTTGTCACTGGTAAAGGAAACGCTTCCACTGGCATCATCACAAGGTGTGATTCACTTCTATGGAGAGCGGTGAAATGAAAATTGTGGTTCAATAAGACCGAAAGTGAGGAAAGATAGGGTTGGTGCAAAGTTGGAGATAGAGGTGGCAAAATTGGTTAATGGCCCTATCTTGACTTATATTTTACAAGCCTAATCGAATGGTGGATTACTTGAAACTTCCATAAAAGGTTGTAACGTCACAGTAAAACCCAACTAAAAATTGGGCTTTAACAGATATGTGATAGACCCATATTTAACCCATTAATTACTTAATTTATACCCCAAAAGTTTTCTGATTGAACAAGCAGATCTCTGCAATTCATGGTTTGTCTTGCTTTTCCCTCCCCTCACGCTGCGAGGAAGATTGCTAAAAACCATGATTTGTACTTTGTGTGCTTTCCAGATAATGAACCAGTTAGGATTACTTTTGAGTATTCATTGCCAACTCTTATTACCTACTTTTAAAATTTTAGTTAAAATATACGAGAAGTGAGTTGCTATTTTAAAATTTGGAATAAATATATCAAGCAACTCCCTGTTACATCATAGTTGGATAATATACATCTTATTGAGAATTTCACAAATGAATCCATTAATAAGCAGTACTATGTGTGAAATTTGAAAACTAGTCGTCGAGCTCCCGGAAGAGAGTTATCTATAATTGGCAAAACCTCATCCATCCATAAAGTAACAATCAGGTATTAGACACGTTTATTATTTATTTATTTTTGGGGAAATTAGAAAATAAGACAACAAGATGTACGAAAGTCCAAACAAATGTAGATTAATCTGTATTCCTATTGCATGATGTAGCAGGAACTTTAATCATATATAAACTAAGGAAGTAGTAATGATTTAATAATGTCTAGCAAAAGACTCTATTTAGTCGAATTTAACAGTCTCCACAAATTATCAGCACATTTCATTTAAATGACAAGATTTCACGTGAACATAATAATCTAAATTACCAGCATATACATGTTTCAAAATATTTGGGTGTGTAAACAAAAATTATCCTTGGATGATGGTATTGGGTACATTTCCTTATCTTCCCTTTTGATGATTTGATTGATCTGACTATTTTCAAATCTTAGTATTTTCAAATTTTTCAGTGCTTGCAATAGTAGAAGTTTATGTCATACATATCTTCTTAGGTTTGTTCTCTTCTGTTAAATTAGATCAAATCTTTAGTGCTATGAGAAATAACAGGATGTGTGTTCTAGTAGCTTGATCTGTCAAATTCTTTAGTAATTCTTTATTTTTGTGTTGTTTTCATGTTTAATTTGTTTCGAATCCCACATTAGCCCAAGACGTTGGGTTTTCATGTATGCTATTTCCATGCATAGAGAGAAAATTTGTTGAGAATTGGAGCTCAATTTGGGTCCAAGTTGAGTATGGGCTACTAAAATTATTTACATTAAAATGAGTCAATATGAGTTAATTTAGATCTAACCCATTTTTTGGAATCCGAATTTGACCCATCTCGGTCATTTGACAAGTCTAGGTAGAGACTATCGTTGAGGCAGAAGATCAAAATTCGAATGATGATTCCAAATACAACCCCGTGGATAAAGTAACAGTGAATCTACTAGCCAATTATTTCGTGAGGAATACCTATTAGATAACGAGAAAATACAAAGAGACTAGGCAAAATAGAAAGGAGCTTAGATGAAAAATAAGAATCGTGGACTTTTTTGGACCTTCACTTTGTTTCTTTTGGTGCATTCTATTGTAAGTGGCAAAGTCAATTTTTTTTCTCCACATTGAGCTATAGATGTATAAGTAATCTTCTTCAGTAAGTATATCATACTACATATCATGCACAATAAAGTCAATTCCACTTGAAATTATAGATAAAATATTTTCTTATTCTTGCGAAGTTATTAGAACTTATTCCTTTAGATATTGCTGAGCAGATGTAATATCTATATCTATGTTGATAGTTTATGTTTTTTTTCTCTTAATTGTTTCCAAAAACATTTTTTAATTCTCATGGGTCATTTTTACTACTTACTGTCAAGAGATATAAACTTTCGCCTTTTTTTGTGGAAAAATTCTTGAATTTTCATCCCCAAAAAAAAAAAGACCCCCTTCATTAAATTGAATGCATTTTATGTGCCAAAATCGATTAGATGGGTACCAACATAAATATTGTCAAACTTGCTTTGACCGCTATTTTTCTCAATCTTTTATCTCAAATTAGATCAAAGGCCAAGCATCTAGATCGGATCTCAAGCAGAGACAAACAGTAGATTGCCAAAGACTTGTAAGTCCTGCACCATCTTTGATTATTGGTTACTGCTCAACTAAGATGGTATGTTTAGAAATAATGACACTCTTCGGGATTAATCATGCCGTTAACGACCATATTTCTTTCGGTTGTTCCAAGTGCGTTTGCGCTAATTAGTTCGTAATAAATCATTACTAAGATGGTACGTTCAGAAATATTGGCACTGTTCGAGATTAATAAGCCGTCAACGACGATATTTCTTTTGGTTGTTCTTAGTGCGTTTTCACAGATTAGTGCGTAAGCGAATCATTACTAAATGATGCCGCAAGCAAGTGAAAGGTAATGCCATCCCAAAAGTGCACTGTGGATCGTGGCCAAGATAAGTGTTATGGAGGAGGACCGGTTCAAGCGTACAACTAGGGTGGAGACCCATCATGTCCTTGTACCACGCCCCCGTGTTTCAGGAGGGAAGGCATCGCGAGGATCAGGGTGCCAGCCCTTACCCCCCTAGGGGGTGTGGACCGGGTCTGGCAGTGGGGCCGGTACCTTTATCGAGGCCCAATTTCCCGGCCTCTATCCAATCTATTCCTGGATGCCAAAACCTTTTAAGGTCTTGCTTAGGACCTAAGATAAGTGTTATAAAAGGAGGACTAGTTCAAGCGTACAACTAGGGTGGCATAAAACCATATTCTTCCCTCTCTTTTCTCATTTTGTTTTGAGAAACGAGATGAGTGCAAATGAGATATGTGTGTGGATTTGGAGAACTGAAGTGATTTGATTTCCTTGCATCATTAGGTGTAAATAATTTATTTAAATTACCTATTTAGGTTTTGACTCGTGTCTTATTTGATCCATGAAAATAGATAATATTTCTTCATCCTATTTAAATGAGCTTCCTTGTCATGATAAAAAGAGCAACTTGTTGAATAGAGCAGTGCTAATTGCAATTACAACATAAAGCAATCGAAATATGATCATTATAAAAAGGAAATGACATATTTGAGAGAACTAGCAAAGGAGTGAAAATTTGCAGACGTTTCGAGGCGAACATGCTGAAGTGCCATGTTTCGCAGAAAGAAATGAAGGTGAAATGTATCGTAATTTCATCTCCATTACCATTCTGATATTTGATTTAGTTCTCACAAAAGGCAATCTTTAGATGTACTAAGCAAGCGATAAGATGAAAAATACAACCTGCACTGTTTTTTAATAGTTCACATTCTTAGAGAAGATGATTGCAGGCGTGAGGCGGGAATATTGTCAACTAAAATGCAAACTCCACTATTTTCTAAACAATTTAAGGATTTAGAGGTCCAGCCTCTATTAATGATTGAACTAACCAATCGACGTGATATAATCTAAATGACCATATAGGAAAACGAATTCGAGAGACGTTTGAAGTGGTGAACCTGTTAAAATGCCCAGGGATAATGCGAATCCCAAAACTTGTGCAACAGTACACTTGATTTCTAAAATTTTCATTTTCTTCATTTAAATTTTAAAACTTTCATAGAAAATGAAAATAAGGAATTTTGTCAACTCTATCAATTTCCCCCTTCTCTCTCTAGGTTGCGCCAGCATTAGCAAAAACAGAGACCATTGATGGTAAATGAATTATATTTTCCTCCAACCCCTCCAAGCATCCTTCTTATTGGTGGGCTAAAAGTTGTGAATATTAGCCACATGTAAAATTAAATAAGCGTAAATATTGGTGAAACCTATGATTGTAAGTTTTAGGACTCACATGAATGAATTAAAATATTTTAATGCAATATTGGTTAGCATAAATTTTAAGACTTCAAGCAAAATGGAAAATTGTTCAAGAAATTCTAAATCTATTGCATGGTAATTAATTCCGATCTAAACTTTTCTATTATGTTAATTTAGTCTTAAATCTTTTGACAATTTTCCAATTTCGTTTTTTGATTAATTTTAGTTGAAAATCACTGACATTGTGGTCTACTCAATACTAATCATCCAATATGGCATTGCCGACATATGAACTATTTGCACTAACATGGAAAATTTTTGCAATTTTTTCAATAATTTTCTGAATTTTTTTTCTTTTTCCTTTTCTTTTTTTCTTTCTTCTCCTTTCCTTTTTTTTTTTTTCTCCTACCTGCCATCACCAGGCCTCGATGATGGCCAGTGACTAATGGTGGCCAACGGAGGTAAAAAGGGAAAAACGGAAAAACAAAAAGGAATGATAGGGATTGGAGGAAAATAAAAATAAAAATTCAGATAGAATGCTCAAGTTTAAGGGTCAAAAGTAGATTTTTACTTGTATAGATTCTAATACAATGGCATGAACAAATTGCTTAGTCACAACAATGGTAAATGTCTTTACCAAAAGAGTCATAAATCTATTACAATTGTGTCAATTCAGTCTTAAATATTTTTTTTTACTAATTAAATTCTAAACCTTTTATATTTGTATTAATTCACTCCATCCGACCAATTTTAGTTGGTTGGCACTAACATGGACGCTGAGCGTCTTATGTGACACCATGAGACTGACATGAACAATTTTTAATAATATTTTAATATTTTTTCGAATTTTTTATTTTATTTTCTTTCTTTTTTTTTTATCTTTTTCTTTACTTCATTCTTCCTCCACTTGGTCACTAGCTTGTGACTGGCTAGAGGCAAGGCCAGCGAGGTCTCTTTAGCCTTGGGGAAGCTTGCCCATGGCTAGGCTCGCCTAGGCTACCATTGGGCTAGCGAGGCTTGAGCCTCGCCTGAGGCGGCTAAGGGGGCCTCACCTAGGCCACTTGCTAGGCTTGGTGAGGCTCGAGCCCTCGCCAAAGGCTGCGAGATTGAAGGCCGCAACCTCATGGCCTAGGCAAGGCGAGCCATGGCTAGGCTCTAGCTAGTGAGGCACGACCTCACCAAATCAGGTGAGGTCGAGCCTCACCCATGGTTGGCCAAGCTCGAACTCACCTACCATAGGCAATTGATTATAGGAACAAGGAAGTGAAGAAAAAAATAAAAACAAAAAAAATTGAAAAATAAAATAAAATATTATTTAAAATCTATATCAGCACCACTGGCGCCACGTACCAACACCCATTTAGGACTCAATTGGTAAAAATAAAAAAGATTTAAGATTGAATTGGCACAATTATAATAGGTTTTAGACTTTTTTTTGTAATCTTCTCAGAGTTAAAAAATAAGAAAGATAAGTGGAATTGTGAGATATTACGCAATCTCGAGATATACAAAAAAGTAAGAGGTTTAATTATCTCTAATATAGACAAATATCCTAAAGAATTATCCTAATTATCTAACACCTAGGATTATCAAATCTAAGAACTCATCCCCTCCGAGGCAATCTTTCTTCCGCCATTGTAACAAAACTTGTACAGATGTTGGCATTGCTTTTGTGACACCCCTTGCCACGGCTCGCTCACTTAACCCTTGTCCAAATAACATTCCACTCCGATACCATTTCAATTACAGCGGGTCCATAAAACCTGGGGTTTTCATTATCTCAAACGGTCCCAGCGCAGATCATATAACGGAAGCATACTTATCATCTCCCAAACCCGTACACAACCAAACAATACGATGCAATACACACCAACTACAAATTTTTTTTTCATATATATAAAAGTTAAGGCCGAATCACTTTTATTTACGTACTAAGATGGATTTCACAAGTCGGTATAACAAAAGGCCAAGGCTATAGCTAAGCTCGGCGATACACAAAAGAAACCCGACTATACATCAAACAGGAACATCTATCCATCAGCTAGTGCCGGCCGTCCCAAAAAGTGTAAGCCTCCACCCGTCACACGCTCTCATCACATCCAGCCAGGTGCGTCGGCCGGTGGCGGCGGCAGCATCCCCATCATCCTCCCATCTCGGCGTACATGGACAGACAAAAACTCCTGAACTACGGGGCCATCAGGGAAACCCACGTCGTACATAACTAACACACGGACACGAATAAACACCAAGCCATGAACACAAGCGCGGGGGTGCTCCGAGCACTCGACCTCTACATCAGACGGCAAGCCATAAAACGTACCACGAGTGACAAGCGCAAGAGACATCTCTAATCTGAAATGTTAATCCCCAAAAGGGGTGAGTACAACCACTCAGCAGTAAAGATCCATCAAACTACACCATGCAACAAGCAAGACAATCAAGGTATCACAAGTAAAGTACATATCATTTATGCTATCAAGCACTCATCACCATGCAGTCATGCTTATCTTACCATACCATTGCACCTATATCACCATGATTCACATCATCCATGCTATCAAGCATACATTCCATGCAGTCATGCATATTTTACCATGCCATTGTACATATATTACCATGATTCACATCGTCCATGCTATCAAGCGTTCATCCCATGAGATCCATTCACATCTTCACAATTGCACTTTCAATATCAAACCTCATCAATCTATTTTCATAAGCAAACCATGCATCATGCCATATGCATACACCCATGCACATGATTCAATTTCAATTCTTATCTTTCACAAGGATCTCATTATTTTTCATCCAGGGATCAATGTTTGCATCCCACAATTTATCGCTTGCATCCAACCTAGCATCGCGAGGGCCTCCGGCACACACCTTCGGGCATCCGGCACACACACTCCGAGCATCTCGTACCCCAACTAGCATCACGAGGTATCCCCCCGGCACACACCTCCAGGGCTTCCGGCACACACACTCCGGGCATCCCGACACTCCCGGGGCATCGTCGGCTCACACCTCCGACGGTCTCGTTATTTTTCTCAATTTATATTCATGTATGTAATTCCATTTCATCATGGCATTTGATGCAATAATATCAAGGGTCTCAACCAACTTTTTATGCCATATAACATGCCATATGTCATCACATATGCAGCAAAATCAACCACTCAAATTATCACATCACATGGATAAATTTATTTATTTTTCAAAACACATCTAATTACGGATAAATCAGAATGCATTTCTCTAGTTAAAATTCTAGAAAAATTAGTAAACTGTTTTAATAAATCCTGAAAACTTGACACATTATAGGCAAGACCTAAAGGCAAATATCTCATGAATAACTCCATACCAAAAGAATTTCACACAAAACAGTAAGGTCCATGCATCACAGTTTCTCAAACTTCAATATTTCAGCTTGCACAGTTTCGGAAATAATTTAAATTAAATACCCAAATGAACTCCAAGAATTCTGAAATTTTGACATGTTATATACAAGTTCTAGAGGTAAATATATCATGAAGAAATCTAAACCCAAATCGTTCTAGATTGATAGATATAGACGATTATTTCCCCCTGTTCTCGGTGTCATCCTTTCCAGATTATCATCTTTCAAAAGAAACTCATTTCACCAACCTACATATGTTCATTTCTTCTAAATTTTCAGTATGTTATTCCTCAGAATATTACCTACAACTTTCGTTAAATACACACGGTCGAATTTGAACTGTATGATTTTATAAAAATCACGAAATCATACCAGGTCGAGGTAGCGTTTTTCCCAGATTCAGTTTATTCAAAGAAAAACGATTTCACCGGCATATTTTTGTTCATTTCCTCTAAATTTTTTATATGTTCTACCTCAAGAAGTATACTACAACTTTCATTAAGAGATCGAAGTGATATTTTCACAAGAAAGTTACATTACGAACCACGAAATCTTTAAAGGTCATACAGCGAATTCCAGATTTAACTCCTCCAAAGAAAAATCATTTCCCTAACCAATATTTGTTCGTTTTGCTTCAAATTTTAGTATGTTGTTCCTCAAGATGTTCTCTACAACTTTCATGAAGAAATCGAAACAAGATTCCAACTAAAAAGTCACATGCAACACAGAATTTCATGGACGGTCGGACTAGTCTTTCCGAAAACAGCATGCATGGCCAACGAATCTCTCTTCAAAGCTCCGAAATCTCATCCCATCTATCACAACCAAGACTTACCATCTACTATACACACAACACAGCAATGCAAGGGGTAGGTTTCAGGACTTCACTTGCCTTATATCTAAGCACAACAGCGACAAGAAAACGAGCAAAGCGGCGAAGGACGGTGGCGAGCTAGGCGCACGATCGGCTTCCTTCTTCTCCCGCACGCTCACTCTCCCTTCCTCTCGATTTCTCTCTTCCTTTCGGTAACTCTCTCTCTCTCTCCCTCTCTCGGTCGACGCTTCCCCCTTATCATCAACCGGTTCTCTCAAAATTTCCTCTCCTCAATGATGAGCAATCATTGATTTTGCATGAAGAACACTTGGCCTAAGGGGAAAACACTTGGCAAAATCTTCATGCAAGAGGGTGGGCCTCTCATGGGCCGGTTCCTCCCTCCGGGCTTCCCTTGGTCGACGGCCCAATGGGGCTCCATCCGGCTGGGCTTGAGGCCAGCTGGGTCAACAGCTCCTCCTCCTCCCTTGGGCTTCGCGGCTAGGCCCAAATGGCCGAAGGGTGGGGCTTCTTGTGGGCTAGAATTTTGGCCCACACCTCCTCCTAATAATCCTTCTTATACCTTAATTTTATAAGCACCTAATTGAGATTTATAATTCACCAAACTTTGTAACCTAAATTAATAAATCCCAACCTATAAATCACATGGCCAACAATAGGATTTTTCCTGTCAAATAATTACCCATCAAAACTCGGCCATCATCTCAATGCAAAACATACATTTGAACACCTCTAAGGATTGACAAGAAATTCTAAGATGCCACAGCTTTTCTTTTTGAAAAGTAGGAAAGAAAATGGAGAAACGGCCAGTCCTGATAACAAAATGACCATGTGCAGATGCAATCACGCTTTCACAAGGCGATGGAGGTGCGAATCTGAGACTCACGCAAATACAAAAAAGTGCCATGCCCTTTGGACTTGGTCAATCTCTGTTCATGTGTTGTGCACCAACCCTCTCTGTCCGGCCACTCTGCACTACCAAGACTACTCTCTATCTCTATCTTCCTCGTAAGGAAATTTTTTTTTTTTTTTTTTTTTTTTGGTCTAAAACAACTCATATATTAAACTCTCAGCTTTGAGGTTACACTTAATATAAGGTCGGAACACAAAAGATCCTGCAGAAAAGGAGGAGGATAAAGGACCCAATTAGGAGGAAGAAGAGAAGCCCCATGGGCCTTCGCGGCCCAATCTACAATAGTATTTGCTTCCCTTTTGCAATGAGCAATCCGGAGATTAGGGCACCGAAGCTTCAACGCTGCATTTTCTTCGAAGAGGGATCTGAGCTCCCACGGCGTTTGAGCAGGGTTGTTGATGGCGTCCACAAGGGTCAAGCAATCGGATTCCAAAACGAGTTGATCCAGTCCTCGTCCTTTCTGAAGCAGGAATTGAAGAGTGAGATTAAGGCCAATCACCTTAGCTTGCAGGGCTGAAGAGGCAAGGACAGAGCACATAAAGCCATCGATCAAGATGCCGGAGGAGTCTCTACATACACAGGCCACCGAAGCGTGACTACAATGGGACTGGTAAGCCGTATCTATGTTAATTTTTAGGACTCCTTGGTCCGGTGGATACCATCTTTGATTCGTTGCTGTCTATTGTGAGCCTCGCTTCTACAGCGTCTCATTGAAACAACGGCTGGATTTGGCGTCTGCTAACGCTGAATGCACTACCTGCTCGGCATTGGGTTGCTACTGTCAGAATATGAAGTTATTCCGAGCTTTCCAGATTTGCTAGAGGATGGACGTAGTTGTCTCCAAATCTGGTAAGCCATCCTTTTTGCCAATTATATCAACCAACCAGCTTTCTATTCGATGCACTCCTGTTAAATGATGCTTGATGTTGATTGCTGAATGAAACCAAATGTCAAGTGTCCATGGACATAACAAGAAGAGGTGTTCTGGTGTCTTTGGTACCTGTTTAGTGCACATACAGCAAATTGGGTTTGATAAGATGTGTCTCTTATATAAATTTTCTCTAGTCGCCAGTGCGTTATTGCAAACTGACCAAAGGAAAGATCTTAGTTTAGGCGTAGTGTTCATCTTTCAGATTGCGTTCCACAATTTGCGAGGCACCTGAAATGATGAAGATGCTTGATAATTGTTGTTGCTTGTTTGCTGTGCTCTGATCTTGTTGTAACAACTCTTCACTATGAGTTTCCCATTCTGCTTTCCTCTCCAAATTAGTCTATCCTCCGTGAACTGAGGTCGGAGAGGGATAGAGGTAATTTCTTCAACTGTTTGACTGTCAAAACTCTGGCGCGGTAGGGTTGTGTTCCAAGCTTTATGTTCTAGAATTATAAAATCAGCAACTTTTCCAGGTTCACCTCTAGGAGTAGAGCCTCCAAGAACACCCTTAGCCAACCATCTATCCTCTCGTATTTTAATTTGTGTTCCGTCACCTACAGACCATAATATCTTGTCTGCAATAGAGTCCCGACCTATCAATATGCTCTGCCAACCCCAAGAGGGTCTAGTACCTTTAGTCGCATGCCAGAAATCTTGAGAGTGAAAGTACAAACCTTTTAGTACTCTGTTGTACAGTGATGAAAGTTGTTGAGCCAGTCGCCAAGCTTTTTTTCCTAGTAGAGCTTTGTTGAAAGCCATGAGATCACGAAATCCCAATCCCCCATTGTCTTTTCTACTCTTAATAGCCTCCCAATTCTTCCAGTGTATACCTGACTTGCTGTTATTTGTTTGCCACCAAAATCTAGCTATCTTCTGTTCTATTGTTTTACAAACTGCAGCTGGGATTTTAAAAATAGACATTGCATAATGAGGAATTGCTTGCACAACTATTTTAATTAAAACTTCCTTACTTCCTTTTGAAATAAGCTTCTCTTTCCATCCTTCCAGCTTTGAATGAACTCGACCCAGAATCCACGCAAATATTTCTCATTTAGATTTCCCCCATTCTAAAGGTATTCCGAGATACTTGCCAGTTTTGTTCAACACAAGGACTCTAAGTTAGCTGGCAAGATTCTCTTTCAAGCTGATAGGACAATCCTTACTAAAAAAACAAACCTGATTTGTTTCTATTTATAGCTTGTGCTGTAGCTAAGCAATATTTGTTCGGAACACTAGCTAAATTCTGACATTCAGTAATCTTCGCATCTAGAAAGAAAATGGCATCATATGCGAAAAATAAGTGAGATAGGGTGGGACACCATCGGTTTAACTTAATACCTTTAAGGTTTCCCATGTCCATTACGTTGTTGATAAGAGTTGATAAGGCATTTGTCATCAGGATGAACAGGTACGGGGATAGAAGGTTGCCTTGTCTCAGACCTCTAGTTGGATGAAAATAGGGTAGGGATTCTCCATTGAATTTAACACTCAAAGAAACCGTAGTAATGCATTGCAAGATCCAATGAACCCATTGAGTATGGAATCCGAGCTTTAGGAGATAGTGTCTGAGAAAATCCCATTCTACCGGATCATAAGCCTTTTGCATATCTAATTTAAGCACAGCTTGAAATTGCTTTTTCCTTTTCCGTGTCCTGATTTGATGGAGCACTTCTTGAACCACAATGATATTTTCCTGGATTTGCCGACTACCAACGAAAGCGCTTTGTTCTAGCTCTATCAGCTCTGGTAGCCAGGGCTTGAGACGATTGGCCAGGATCTTGGAAATCACTTTGTAAATAAAGTTGCAAAGGCTAATTGGGCAGAATTGGTCCAATCTTTCTGGGTGAGAGATTTTTGGGATCAAAGAAATAGAAGTACGATTATATTCAGGTAGCATTACTCCAATTTGAAAGAATTGCTGCACAGCTAGGAATATATCTTCTTGTAATATGTCCCAATGTGCTTGATAGAATTGGCCATTCAACCCGTCAAGACCCGGTGCTTTTGTTGCCCCTAAATGGAAAACCGCGGTCTTGACTTCCTCACTAGTAACTTCTGTTATAAGACTTTCATTTATCTCTGCTGTCACCACTTGATTGCAATGTGTTAGAGTTGGCCCATAGTCTCTATACCCTGCAGGTGTATATAATTTCCTGAAAAAACTAAAGGTCAGCTCTTTGAGATGGTTCGGGTCGCGTACCCAATTTTGTTGATCATCCTGCAGCATGCTTATCCTGTTATGTTGTCTTCTTTGAACTATGATGGCATGGAAAAACTCCGTGTTCCTATCCCCCCATCTAAGCCAATTTACTCTGGATCGCATTGCCTAAAAATTTTCCTCTTGCTGCCATAACTTATGAATTTTCTCTTTCATGTCAGATAATACAGCCTTATCAGAGTGACCGTGAGGCTAATTTGTTAGAATTTGGAGCTAGTTCTTGAGGGAATTTATCTGGTGTCTGGCATTGGTGAATTTGGATCGGCTCCAAAGTGATAGAGCAGCAGAGACAGCTTTTAACTTTTGGGGGAGCGTCGCTTCTCCAAGTTAATAAGACGCCCAAGAAGCAGCAATTGTAGAGCGACACTCCATATCTTGTAGCCAGTAAGCTTCAAAGTAGAAAGATCTTTGCTTTTTATGTCGTTGTGTTGCTTCAATAGACAAAAGAAGTGGGATGTGGTCAGATCCGAGAGCTGATAAAGCCAACACTTCAGTAAGAGGGTAAGTCGATCTCCATTCCTTTGTGCAAAGCATTCTATCTAAACGTTTCTTTACAATGTCTTCGCCATTTCGGTTATTAATCCATGTGAAGGCGCAACCTTTATTGCCCAAGTCCATTAGATAACAGTCATTAAGGAGTTCACGGAAAGAATACATACGATGAGGCTCGGCAAGACGCTTCCCTACTTTCTCCCATGGGTACAAAACTTCGTTAAAATCACATGTGCACAGCCAAGGTAGGGTGTTTAAGTTACTAATTTGTCTTAATTCTGTCCACAAACTTTGTCGGAGATGATAAACTACTGGAGCATGTAAGCAAGTGAGACGCATTGTGATGCCAGAATCCAAGTCGGTACAGATCAAGTCAAGCATAGCCGAAAAGTGATGGGCCACTCGCAAAGACACTCGATCATTCCAAAAGATTACTAAACCTCCTGCCAAACCTACTGGATTTTCTATATAACTTGCTGAGAATCTGAGTTTCCTTTAAAGGTAGATGAGTTTCTTTTCCTGATTTTTCGTTTCCATCAAAAACAGAATATCGGGCCTTTCCTAGATCACTAAGACCCTTAGAGCTTGAACTATCAGGGGATTGCTCAACCCCTGACAGTTCCAACTTACTACTCTCATTGTTCACCTGGTGGCTTTTTAGGACCAGCCACTAGGCCAGCCACCAGGGCCCAACATGCAGGAGCATCTGCCTTAATGATGGGAGTCTCTTGCAAAACGGATTCATCAAGCTCCTCTTGGAGTTGAGTTCGAACATCATGAGTAATGAGTCTTTTTGCTTTCTTAATAAGGCCTGATCTTGCATTCAGGCATGAGTTTTTAACCTTCATTGACTGTATAGAACCTGCTGCAACTTTGTTAATCTCTGAGTGCTGCTGATTGATAGGAAGCTTGTCCGGTACAGTAGTACTTCTTGACGATTCCTCCACCATAGGTTGCCACTACAGTGGTTTTGCAACTGTGATAATTTGATTACACACAGGAGCCTCCATAGTCTGTTTACCTTTGTTTTTTTGTGCTTAGACCTCAGGTACAACAGGAGTAGAATCTTGAATAGGGATTATAGCCGAGGGAGGTTGAGGGGTCTCCGGGATAGTCTCATCAGCATTTTCTTGGGGTTGATTCACTTCATAAAAGGTACGCCAGAAGGGGCTATGTTCCCGGACCTCTGCTCGGAGCCATGAACCATATAATAGACTATCTTTTTCATCCATTTTACTCTCATCATAAAGAAATTTTTTACAGTGCATGGCATAGTGATCAAGCTTACCACAGGAATAGCAATAATGAGACAGCCATTCATATCTAAAATCTAGCCAAAGATTCTTTCCTTCAACCTTGATTAGAAGCCCTGTTTTTAGCGGCTATTGAAGGTTCATTTCTACCCGAGCCCTCCCTGCTCGAAGTGTTGAGCCATCTTTATGCTCTATCCTCACATCTGTCACCCTACCTATATGAGCTACAACCTTACTAATCATGGTTTCTATGCAGCGTTCTAGTGGCAAGCCAAAAACTTGAACCCAAAACGTGCAAGTGTTAAAATCATAGCAATGCAACAGTGTGTTCACTATCCAAGGTTTTAATATAACCAGATGATTGGTGAATAACCAAGGTCCATTCTCTAGAACTCTTTGTTTTACTTCCTCTGATTTAAACTTTACAATGTACAGACCAGCTTCACCTTGTGAGATTTCCACTAGATCAGTTTGCCAGGCCCGTTTCATAGTATTTTGAAACGCTTGAAAATTAACTGAAGGGTTGTTGAGTATCTTACCTACCAGAATTAATCGGCATTCCTCAATTTTGTCGCTAGGGGCCACCTCGTCCCATACTTCAACACCAATCGAGTGCACAGGGCAACCAAACGAGCCTCATCTTCGTCAACCGGGCAGTCCATTTCAGAGCAAAGACCGAACAATCCTAGGGTAGAAACCTAGGGCAAAGAAACGACCCAGCAGCTCAAAAGGTAGACAACATAGTGCAATCCCCCATGTCAGCGAGCAGACATGAAGGAAAATGGTTAGCCAAGAGAGAGAGCGTCCGTCAAGCAAGTCGATTGAGACATGCAAAACATGAGAAATACTAGGCAAAGGGCGTAGAAGCAGGGGATGGAAGAGATTAGGTCAGATATAGTTTGTGGAGTGTTCGGGGGGGGGGAGAGTAGCAAAATTCGCAACTCTGGATGAAGATAACCAGCTTGAAAAGCTTCGTGGGATGCAATGACTGGGGATGACTGGAGAAGAAACTACCATGGAGGTAGAAGGGCTCTACATTTCGTAGGAGAATTCCACAGGATATGCATATGCCATTGGTAGTTCCTCGTGAGGAAATTTACTTGTCTTACTTTTGGAGTTTCATCGCCCCTTTTAAGCAAGAGGGTCCCTGGAGCATATCCTAGACAGAATCACTTCTATTCTGGCCTCAGAATGTCAATCAATGAACATGGTCAATATTGAGTAGCACGGGTGAAGATTCAAAACTATAATTTGAAGAGTACGGGTGAAGATTCAAGGATTGACAATTTTATTATTTGGTTTTTTTCCTTTTGAAGGAAATTAGAAAATAGGACCACAAGATGTACGTCCAAACAAATGCATTTAATAGTAATACATCTGCAATCCTATTGCATGATGTAGCAGGCTTTTATCATTCGCACACTTAGCAAGAAGTAAAGACTTAATGATGTCTAACAAAAGACTCTTTTTTGTCAAGTTTAACCATCTCCTCAAATTATTAGTACATTTCATCTCGATGACAAATTTTTATGTGAACATAATAGTCTGAAACATCAACATTTACATGCTTCAAAAAATCAAGGTGAATACATAACCTAATCCTTTGTTGTTATTTGGTACATTCCTTACTTTTCTTCTTTATGTTATGACTGGTCTGAGTATTTTCAAATCCTTAAGTATCTTCATATCTTTTAGTTTTTATGAGAGTAGAAGTTTACCTCACATATATCTCTTCAAATGTGGTCTCTTCTGTTAAATTAGGTCAAATTTCTAACACTAGGAGAAACCACGGTGATGTCTTTCAGTTGCTTGATTCATCAAATAGTTTAGTAACTTCTTATTTGCTGATTTTTTTCATGTCTAATTTGTTGTTAATTAGTTATTTGTTTCAGCATGTTACTTTCCATATATAAGAAAAAAATTGTTAATTGGACCTCTGTTAAATTATGTTAGGTCGGGTTGAATATGGGTTACTGAAATTATATTATATGGAAATGGGTCAATATAAGTTAATTTGAATCGGAGCCATTTTCGACCCATCCAAATTCAACCCATTTCATCCATTTGAGTAGAGACTATCATTGAGGTAGAAGATTACTATTGAGACGATGATTCCTATTACGAACTTGTGGATGATAATGATAACAAATATGATAGTAGCTTATTTTGTGAGGAATACTTATTAGATAACTAGGAAATACAAGGAGACTAGACAAAATAGAATGGAGCTTAGGGAAAGAATTAAGAATAATGGGCCTTGACTTCTTTTTTTTTTTTTTTTTGGTGCATTCTATTATAAGCACAAAGTCAATCTTTCTCTCCACATTATTTTATAGATTTGTGAGTAATGTTTTGTGTAAATATATCGAATCACATACTATGCATAATAAACTCAATTTTAGTTAAAGTTATATGTTACACTCTTATCATTTTTGTAGAGTTACTTTTACTCTTTGTTGCTTTAGATATTAGTCAACATCAATATGTATATCTATATAGTATTTTAAAAAAATTTCTCTTAATTCTTTCTAAAAACAAATACTCATTCTCATAGACCATGTTCACTACTTATTGTCAAGAGATTTCCCTCTAAACCTTTACCTTTCTTTGCAAAAATTCTCAAATTTTCACTTGGGAAAAAAAAAAGACTCCCATGACGCTTTTGATGTGCAAACATTACTTTCAGTATAGTATATTCGATTAGACGGGTACCGACATACATAGTCAAACTTGCTTTGACCCACTGTTTTTCTCAATCTTTTCGCCCAATTCAGATCGAAGGCCAAGCATTTAGATCGAATCTCAAGCAGTGAAAAATAGTAGATTGCCAAAGGCTTATCTTTCGGGCCTTGCACCATCTTTGATTATGGGTTACTAATCAACTGAGATGGTATGTTCAGAAATAATTGTTGTAATTATGGTTATAATTATGGTTAATGGATCAACGAAAGCCAATAAATTAAGATACGTCTTTTCTATTCACATATCTCTTTTGGATTCATGAATTTCCTAATCTTTTATGTTCACGTATCTATTGAGTTCATGAATTTTCTATATTCATGTATCTTTTAGTTCATGTATTTATTGAGTACACGAATCTCTTGAATTCATGTATCTTTGGATTCATGAATCTCTTGAATTCATGTATCTCTTGATTCATGAATTTCGTGGATACATGCGTCTATTTAATTCATGTATCTCTTATGTACATGAACTAAAAAGCTCTATAAATATATAGGAGCATAGAGCTTCAAAGAGGTTTTTTGGTTTTTGGTTTCTCCGACTCGATTCCAAAAGGCTTTCATATACTTTTCTACTCCTCTGATTTTTCTGAGTGTGCTGGTTCAATTAAACGGTTCGACTGAGTCATGTTTGCATAGTGCTAATCCAAACAGGTTCGAGGTGTTGTATCTTGGGAGGCATAGTTCGTGAATCTGCGGAGCACCTTTGGCAGGAACTAATCGCCTTAAGGAGATTCGGATATCCGTACCTCACCTCCAATTTTATGTTATATCTTATTTTCTTCATCTCTAAGATTTGTAAAGGGAAGGATATTATGAAGTTGTTATCATCTTCTTTGCATTGATGTTCTGATTACAACAAACAGTTTGTGTTTTCTTTGGATTAATTTCCAACAATCTTAAGGCGATTACATCACTCACTGTTTGTTGTTCTTGTCAGATTATTGAGGTGGCTGAAAATTATCAAGTGCCCTTCAATGTCCTCAATGTTTCAGGAGACGTTCCTATGGTCGATTCGACCGTTGCTATGGAAGATGTTCAACTCTCAGGGTTTGAATTTGTAGCAACCAATGCTACGGGCCCTTAGGCCAACACCAATTTTGGTGGTGCGGGTATAAGTCATATGACTGGTATGCCCGGGACTGTTTTTCATAACAGTACAGGCCAAATGGCTTTTGGCTCTGTTTCTAGAGGGATAGTTCAATGAACCTTGCCTACTGTGATGGCAACACCTCCAGTTATAGCTAATGAGAGATTTTCTACTGTGGTGATGTCCGAAGCATCTCTAGTGTCGAACACTAATGGCTGGTGGCTAGACATAGGTGCCGCAAATTGCATATGTGCAGATAAGCACATGTTCTCATCTTATGAGAAGACTGAAGAAGATGAGAAGCTTTATATTGCTAACTCTGCATCGGCAAAGATTGCCGGAAGAGGAAAGGTGATCCTGAAGTTTACATCTAGCAAGGAGGTTGCCTTGCTGAATGTGCTGCATGTACCAGAGATTCGAAATAATCTAATTTCTAGCCCCATACTTGTCAAGAAGGGTTTCAAAGTTGAATTTGAATCTGACAAGTTTGTACATTCGAAAGGAGGGATGTATGTGGGGAAATGGTACTTGTGTAATGACCTGTTTAAAGCCAATGTGGCTATCATTGATGTAAACTCAAAGTATGTGTACCCAAAGACTATTAATAAAGAAAAGTCTTCAGTTTACACTGTTGTGTCTCCTTATCTATGGCATGGTAGATTAGGACATGTAAACTATGGTACAATGAAGAGAATAGCAAACTTGGGATTAATTCCAAGATTTGAGTTGGATGCTCATTACAAGTGTGAGACTTGTGTTGAGGCCAAGTTTGCCAAGAAACCTTTCAAATCCATTGAAAGAACAAGTGAACCTCTACAATTAATCCATAGTGATCTATGTGATTTAAAATTTGTAGAAAGTAGAGGTGGAAAGAAGTACTTCATCACATTTATGGATAACTGTACTAGATTTTGCTATGTTTATTTATTAACTAGCAAAGATGAGACTATGAGCATATTTATCAAGTATAAAAATGAAGTTGAAAACCAACTTGATAAATGAATCAAAGTGCTTAGGTCTGATAGAGGAGGAGAATACAGTTCAATCAATTTCAAAGAGTTTTGTGCTAGTTTTGGAATAATTCTCCAAACGACTGCACCTTATACTCCACAACAAAATGGAGTTGCTGAAAGATTGAACATGACACTAAAGGAGATGGCTACCGCCATGCTTTTGAGTTCAGGTTTACCTCAGAACTTGTGGGGGGAGGCAGTTTTAACTGCAAATTTTATAGAATACCCCACAAAAGGCTAGGTAAAACTCCATACGAGTTATGGAATGAAAAGTTGACATCCTACAATTTTCTAAAAGTGTGGGGGTGCATAATGTGATTTATAACGGTAAGTCGACACATCGTCGTAGACACAATACCGTAAGGCGATTTGCTCTCAAATAGAATCATTTCTTTAGACTTTGTAAAGTCAAAGGAAATTATTGCGGATCCGCTGACAAAAGGTTTGTCAAGAGAGCAGATAAACTGTGCATCGAGGGGAATGGGTTTAAAAGCCTTAACCCAATAAAGAGATTCCAGGGTGGAAGCCTAACCTATGCGATTGGAGATCCCATGGTCTAGGTTCAATAGGACAACGCAAATTTTGGAAACTCTAGTGTAAGCACTGTCTCCCATTCCTATGATGCAACAGTGTTTTCCTACAGCGTTATTAAGGGTACGCTTTGCGTTTAATGATTCCTATAACTTGGAATGTAACATCCAAGTGAGATATGCTAGGATATCTTTAATAGGATTGCACCTATATGCGTGGAGCTGGCCGACTCTATGAAAATCTTTAAAGGCTAGATTTTCTAAAGCACGCATGAATCCCGAGAGGTTTAGGGCCGAAAGAACGAACACAACCGAGAACCAATCTTGAATTGGAAATATTGCGTGTGAGGTTTATTGTCTAGGCTTACACAAACAACTGGCGATTCAAGGCTTAGTCCATCGACTAGTTAAGTAAGTCCGATAGGCTTTCACTAAAGAAGGTTCAAAGCGAAAGCTACCTATCTTGATGCGGTGTATTTCAACAGGCATGCTCAGATTCCTTCAAGCCAAAAATGTTTTGTTGATCCATTAATGTGGGGGATTGTTGTAATTATGGTTATAATTATGGTTAATGGATCAACGAAAGCCAATAAATTAAGATACGTCTTTTCTATTCACATATCTCTTTTGGATTCATGAATTTCCTAATCTTTTATGTTCACGTATCTATTGAGTTCATGAATTTTCTATATTCATGTATCTTTTAGTTCATGTATTTATTGAGTACACGAATCTCTTGAATTCATGTATCTTTGGATTCATGAATCTCTTGAATTCATGTATCTCTTGATTCATGAATTTCGTGGATACATGCGTCTATTTAATTCATGTATCTCTTCTGTACATGAACTAAAAAGCTCTATAAATAGATAGGAGCATAGAGCTTCAAAGAGGTTTTTTGGTTTTTGGTTTCTCCGACTCGATTCCAAAAGGCTTTCATATACTTTTCTACTCCTCTGATTTTTCTGAGTGTGCTGGTTCAATTGAACGGTTCGACTGAGTCCTGTTTGCATAGTGCTAATCCAAATAGGTTCGAGGTGTTGTATCTTGGGAGGCATAGTTCGTGAATCTGCGGAGCACCTTTGGCAGGAACTAATCGCCTTAAGGAGATTCGGATATCCGTACCTCACCTCCAATTTTATGTTATATCTTATTTTCTTCATCTCTAAGATTTGTAAAGGGAATGATATTATGAAGTTGTTATCATCTTCTTTGCATTGATGTTCTGATTACAACAAACAGTTTGTGTTTTCTTTGGATTAATTTCCAACAATAATGCCATTCTTTGACATTAATCATGCCGCTGTCGACCACGTTCCTTTCAGTTGGTCCGAGTGCGTTTTCGCAGATCAGTGCATAAGTAAATCATTACTAATAATGCTGCAAAAGTGAATGGTGATGCCTTCTCAAAAAGTGCGTTGTGGATTGTGACCAAGAAAAGTGCAATGGAAGAGGACCGGTTCAAGCATGCAACTAGGTGTAGCGAAAAACCATGTATCTTCTCCCTCGTATGCTGTTTCCTTTCGAGAAACGAGGTGCGTGGGAATCAGGAGAAGGAGACTGGCCTGATTTACTCGCATCATTGGGTGCAAGTAATTTCATATTTTGAACTATCAATTTAGGTTATAATTCATGTATTATCTGATCCATGAGATCAGTAAGGTATTTATTTATGGACTTAAGATTTACCTTATTAAGCGGGCTTCTTTGTCCTGATAAGGAAAACAGCTTTTCCAAAGAGTGGTGTTGGTCGCAATCTGAATTAGATAAGTATTTGGAAGAATGATGTGAATGGTATAGCTCCACATTTGATATATTAAATTGGTGGAAAGTCAATTCTTCCATATATCCTATCTTATCTTCCATTGCTCCAAATATTTTGGCCGTGCCCATCTCCACTGTAGCATCTGCATTCAGCACTGGAGGTCGAGTACTTGATGTATTTCGTAGCTCCTTGACCCCAATGATGGTAGAGGCTCTTATATGTACTCAAGATTGGCTATGATCCGTACCACTTTCACAATCGATTGAGGAGAACTTAGAAGAACTTGAAAATTTTGAATCAAGTGAGAAAAAAATAACCATGGAATATTTATATTTTTCAATATTATAATTGATATTTCAATTCTCATTTTCATTGTGAATTTAATGCAAAGTTATCATCTACAACCATGGACCTGAATTCAATAGCAATTTCTCTTGATGATTGATGAACTTAGATGTAAGAATTATCCATATTTATATCTTTCAATATTACAATTGATATTTCAATTCTCATTTTCATTGTGAATTTAATGCAGAGTTGTCATCTATGACCATGGACTTGAATTCAATAGCAATTTCTCTTGATGATTGACATGTAAGAATTATCCATATTTATATATTTCAATATTACAATTGATACTTCGATTCACATATTCATTGTGAATTTAATGCAAAGTTGTACCTGGCTTAGGAAGTTTGGAGGGCCATTTTGCAATTTCATCTTGTTGATAGAGCTCTTGGAGATTGGAAGATAAAAATTACCTGGGCTTGTTTTGTTTTTAGAGGAATGGCATTCCCCCAATTTTATAATGTAGAAACAAGATTGAATGTTTCAGTTATTGGTTGATTGGGAGCTTAAGCTTTTATTTTTGTCAAATGATAATTTAAGGTTTCAAAAAAAGCCTCAATCAAGTCTCAAGCTCATCTTTGATAAAATTATACGATTGGAAATGGCACGTGGCAAGTAGCCAAATATTCCACATGGAAGTCACATCGGATTTCCTACGCTTCAATTTTACTAGTGGTGAGCACATAATTTGATTGAGACTTCTTAAACAAACTTCTTAAACAAATCTTCTATTGACCAAACCAAAACTTTCAAGTCTAGAATGGACTAAAAACCGGAAACTCTAAGATTTGTTTTAGCACTTATCAATATGTTATTCGGGAATGGGATAAAGTAAATATTTTTTGCCAATAGTTTTTTTGACACTCATAAACTTTTTTAGTAATTTATCAGTATGGAAAAAATTCTTTTTTTTTTCAATTGAACAATAGAATTGTCTCTTAGAGAATCATCAAGAGAGATTATGTTAAGCAATTGTTTAAATTGGATATCATTATTTGGCCAATGCTTAAAAAAGGGAATGAATTATATGATCTAAGTTGCAAAATCCTCTAAGCTTGAAGTGCAGTAACATATTGAATTTAGATTATTTTGAGTTGAACAAAAAAAGAAAAACCAAAAACCAAAGGTGGAAAACCAAAAATTGAAAAACCGAACCGAACCGAACCGAAATTTCGGTTCGGTTCGTATTCGGTTCGGGTCTCGTTCGGTTCCGTTCGGGAGATTTTTCTAACGGTTTGGTTCGGTTCGGTTTTTTAAAAAAATGGAACCGAACCGAACCGTTGACACCCCTATGTTGGTGATAAGAGAGAGGGAGGCATGATGGTGGTGAGTCGAAAGAAAGCACAGCTTCACCATTTCTTTGGCAGCGGCCACAACGCCGGCTTGCAAATTTAGTGATAGCGGTGGAGGAAAATTGCAGGAAGATATCTACGCAAATCTCTTGCTTAGTAGCTCTTGATATTATCTGCAGAAATGCCTTGCTATAAGACCT
Organism: Eucalyptus guilfoylei; assembly: GCA_016097605.1. NCBI lineage: Eukaryota > Viridiplantae > Streptophyta > Magnoliopsida > Myrtales > Myrtaceae > Eucalyptus > Eucalyptus guilfoylei. Next base: position 17,427,577 of record CM027869.1, on the reverse strand, counting down.
AATATGCATTTGATAAATTTGGATAAAGACCTTCTCAAAGCATTCTAGGATGCTTTTGCAGGATGAAAACTAGAGATGAGAGAGTTACTTTCAAAGTCGCTATATATATAATACACACATACATACACATATATATGTACATTAAAAAAGGATTCAAACATTTGGCATTAAAAAGCTACGCGAGATTTAAAAAAGAAAAGATCATTCCAAACAAACTTAGATGTTCTCCTTTGGGCTAATTCTGGAAAAAAGGGTCGAGTGACAATTTTGGCTGCAACTTTTATTTGTCATGTAAAAAGGCACCAACTTTAGGTTGAGCAACAATTCTTGTTTAATTTTTTTTTTTCCTTAAAAATCACCAACTCTCAACCTTAGCCTAAATCTAGCCCCTTGTTGACTCTCTATCTGAAGTCACCTTTATTTGTGAGAAAAAAAAAAAAAGAAGGTATTTACTTGTGAGCTTGGCGGATCTTGTCCATGGCGTCTCTCGATGGGCAATGGTCTATAGCTTTAGATTACAACAAAACAGCGAAATTTGGCCGAAAAGATTCAATCAAGAGATCTTTTTTACTTGTCAGTGTAGGAGACAATGAATAGTTTCACCATTATTCTCCAAGCTATGGCTTAGAGAAGAAGCTAGTAAATAGTACTTTAAATCCAGCCAACAAGTCACTTGGATTTATTGCTGAAGTAGAATAGTTAAATCAGACAATCGATGGTTCTAAGTCGAGGGGGACCAGATTTGAGATTTAAGTTAAAGCTGGTGATTTTTTACAAGAAAAAAATAATAATTGGACCATAATTGTCATTCAACTTAGAGTTGGTACCTTCTTTGGATTTAGGCACTCCTCATTTTCATTCAAAATTGAACAGGAATATGATGCTCAGAAGTCATAACCCAACTGGTGGTGCGGTCACCCTGCACCTCAAGTACATTTTTTTCTGCAGTTTATGATTTGGTAGCTCTCAAAACAAGCTTCAAAACACAACCAAACATCAACTAAATTCAAGCCAGTTTTGACCAAAAGCATCAGCATCCTATAAATACGGGACTCTTGGTGGTCTTGAAGAAGCAAGAGAGTGTGTGTGCTCCCTTGTAATTTCCATCGTTTTGGCTGATTCGAGTACAGCTAAAACCAGCCAAAGACAAGGACAAAAGAGAGGAGGATCAGGCTTCTGAGATTTAATGATGGCTCTGAAATTCAACAAGAGGGTTGACAGACTCACCATTCTCTGTGCACTGCTTGTGGGTGGTCTTATCAGCCTTTTGCTTAAATGGGCCTCAACAGACCATGGAGAAGAAAGAGGCTGAAGGTTACTTGCACGCTTTCTTTGCCTTTAGAGGATTTCCAGTGTCCTCAGCATTAGTAGCCGTCTCTGTCCCTCTCTTTTTGCATGGAACAACCATCAGCTGAGAGTTGGTAATCGGTTTCTCACATGATTTGGGTGTACTCGACTGTATGGCAAGAAGAGCCGTTCGAGCAGCTTTAATCTCAGCTTCTTTCTTGGTTCTTGCAGTGGCACCAATGTAACGAATTCCTCCAATCTCAACAGTGCATGAAAAGAGAGGCACTCTCCTTGGTGCCTCATCCATTCGGCATTCATACAGGGGAATCGCATAATTCATCTTCTGTGCATATTCCTGAAGAAGGTTTTTGCATAACCCTGTTTCATGCTGCAAAGAACAATCACTGTAACAAGTCCAACTCATATAGGCACAGAAATGGGTCACAAACTAATTTAAATGCAAAGAATGATCTGGCCCAAAAAAAGAAAAAAGAACAAGCAAAGAAAACAGCCACAAGGGAAACGGTGAAACAGAATCAATCTTGCAGTCGCAGACTAAGGAAAGATAAAAGGATCAGAAACATCCCTATGAGACTTCACATACGTACCAACGTGGATCATATGTGATGGAAAAGATCGAAGATGGATGAGAAAATTCTAACCAGACTAGATGTACTGACATCAATCTTTTTAATTGCCAAGGCCAATGCCAGAAACAAAAGAAGAGAATCATGGAACTGAGGAGGAACTTGTTATGAGGTCTCATTACTACTTATTAAGCATGTATGCAGAAGTACAGTAGCCCAAACGTCATTCAACTACATCTTGGACTTGCAAAAATGAATTTGGAATCTAAAGGAATGAAATTTGATTGCTTAATGAGGCATAGCAGGATTAAGTATCTTTCTCCTGCTGACCAAGATAATCATACACAACCACTAAACAATCAAATCATCTCCTCAATATCAAGCATGCACATGTACAGCAGAATTCTTGTGCATGACACATAGAATACTATCAATATGATCGAAGTAGGCTAAGTAATACTTCAATTGCTTAATGAGGTCTTGCAGGCGCCATAGCACACTTCTAATTAAACTATTCAGTAATCATAATATTAAATCAGCTCCTCATTTCTAACTATATGCACTAAATCTGCAAAATTGTGTTCCATTACAAAAATAAGGAGAACACCTATATTATCATGGGTATGCTATAAAATATATTTACAATTTAATTCTATTTAGTACTGCCTATTGAACTTACAACTGGTTGAGAAATGCATTCACTGATTTCACCAGACTTCGCTAACTCCAGCAGCGCAACTTCAGCAGCTGACTGCTCGGCTGCCTTCCGATTAAAGAACCCAGGTAAAGAATCATATCTGACATCATTAACAATCACCGTTGATCTGAATGAAGGTTCATGTGAAGGACCTTCTTTTATGGTCTCATAAACTGGAGTTGGTCGTCCCACTTTTTGTGCATACTCCAGCAACCGACTTTTGAAGACGTAGCAATTTGAGACACCTGCACTTTATCCAAAAACACATCATTAAGACTGGGGGATTTATGGAGAGAGTTGCAGGTGGGGGAGAGAGAGAATCTAGAGAGTTCCTAACGACTGAATTCGCGCGAGGCTTCCAGAAGGATCTCTCTCTCTCTCGCTCTCTGTGTGGAGAGGACGGATCCGAGTGGTGCGCGACTCAGTGAGTCGGACCGTCCCGTGCTTCTCGGCTCGAGTTTTTCGAGCGAGTCTCCCCGTGGAAAGAACCAGAAATGCATCTTTCTCCGTTTCTCTAGACCATTTCAAAATGGTCTTTAGAAATCAGGATACAAAGGGTACATTATAGGACATGAAACAACAGAGAGCAAAGTGAGACAAACTCCAAAGTTAGGTAAACATTTAAGCTATACAAGATTATTAACATTAATCTTTTTCACCAAGAACAAGTAAAATCAGGCGAGAGACCAATACAGAAGGGAAGACTTACACGAAGGAGGGCAGGAAACCTGAGCTCGCTCTGAAGCTTGAGTTGAAGGTGGAGCTAGAGCCTGAGCAGGGACGGCTGTAGGAGGTTCTGGTTGAGAAAAGTCACTGAGATCATCCATTCTGGCTGGTACAACTGAAAATGAAACAGACAATGACTGTCATATTGAAAGACAAAACTTCTCCAGCACGCTACAAATGCTGGAGGTTCTTTCTAGACCGAAACTCAAATTCCACAGGCGTCGTTTCAAGCAAAGCTCGAATCTTTCACACGCAGAGAGGGAGAAAGAGAGAGAGAGAGAAGGAGAGAGAGAGTCACGTGGAGAAGCCGACGGCGCCTGAGGCAGAGCGTAAGCCAGAGTAGACGCCACAGCCGGAGCCGAAGCCGGAGCCGAGAGAGGAGGCTCGAGGCCAGGGAACTGGCAAAGGTCGCTCATTCCGCCTCCCTTCTCTCTGCCGCGCTCGGCGGAGCCGGACGGCGGGCGATGGCGGCGATCGGCGGAGGAGCTCCGGGGCCGGCGAAGGCTTAGGGCACCTGAGGGGAGAGGCTTTTGGGGAGCAGAACTGCGGGGGAAATGAGCTGAACTGACAAGAAAACACTTTCTACTAGATGTAGTGGGAGTGTTTTTTGAGGTGTGTATCGGCGCATACAATGAGGCGAGCCGGCAGCACCGTCCAAGCGTGGAAACTCAAGAGTTGTCCGAGGTGTTGCCACAAGCAATCTACTGAAGTCTCCAAAAAGTCACTTTCGTTTGGACTTCTTTCCTCTCGGAAGAAAGTGCTTCAGTGGCCATCAGTGAAAATGAGAAGAATGACAAGAGGCTGGGGAGTAAAGGAGGAGCTGGATAGAGAGGGTCGGAGGTAGGCGAGCAATATAAGGAGGGAGTGATACTGAGCACCGAGGAGGACGAGAGAATAAAGAAGGAGAGAGGACTCCTTTCAAATTTTGTCGCTTCATGTAAAGCCCTGTCTTTGTCCCTATCAATGGGCCCCTCGAGGAAAGAAACTTTGTCTCTTTTCTCTTTCCAATCAAAGATTGCGCTACAGGCGAAGATGCAATTTCCTTTTCTTTTTTTTATAGCTATTTTCCATTGACTAAATCTTGCTTATCTTCACTTATTTTCTCAAACAGCCGAAAAATAGTGCCCGAGAAATCGTGAATATCAAATCAAAAAAACGTAATACGATAAATCATCGAATATTTGGCATTGGCATAAGATACGAATTTCATCGTCTTCATAACAACAACTTCAACTCTGATCAGTTTAAATTTAGACTGCTAAGGGGTCCTTTTGTCATGTTTGGCTGTTATCCTTAATTGTCTTAAGTTTCTCAGAATGATCATTGGAAGTAGTTTGCCGCTTTTTATGTCTTAAAGCTGCTTTTAAAGTTTGCAAGTTCATGAGGAACACGTATCCAACGCTTTTCCCGCTACGGGATAAGGTTCCATTCTTGTTTAGTTGGACTATCTTGGCCCTCTTTACTCTTCGCTTTGATTTATTCTTTCCTGCCTTGGTAATTGATTTACTTCTTTGTAAGTCAATGAATGGTGCCTTAGGTAGTCCCTCGTCCTTTCAAGGCAGTAAGAGATGTGCTAAACAGCGACTTCGATACAAGATTCATCATGCATCTAAGTTCTTCTTCAATACTTATTGGGTATTTCTGCCGGTATCTCTATCATAATTCTGCTTAAAAAGATACCGTCTAGATTTATGCTTTTAACATCAGCAACTTTTGAAGAAGGCAATTTTTTTGTTCAGGGAGTGGAAAATATTTAAGGACATCATTCCTAGACATTCATAGCCATGGACATTTAACCATACTCTTTTCCCTCTTTCTTTGGAGCATGAGACCTTTTAACCGAGGGAAAAAGTGGTCCCAGACATTCGGCTAGTCGAACGTACTAGGACGCTTCTTTCTGCTTCTCTGCAGATATGCTTTTCTCTTGTCTGAAGGCATGTCGTTGGTAGCAAGAAACCCTTTAATTTTAGGTCCTGAAATCTGTGAAACTTTGACACAGTAAATGCAGATAACGGGGACGCGCGCTCTCTGTAAATATCTTCTTTTTCCCTATTGGTCAGTATTTAGTACATTTCAGCACTGGATAGTCGAAAGAGCTGGTACTCTACCTCAGTAAACAAGCTCTGGCAAAATGTACCCTAAAGTTGAAGTCAAAAGTAAGGCCGGGCCAAACGATTGGCACGGCCTCACTCTGCAGAGCCATGCATAACCGAGTGCATGCATTCACATATGCAGGCCAGAACAGGAAAAGGGTTGTGGGGCAGAGAGGGAAGGAGGAATAACTAGGATCATAGGATTATCAAGTGGCTCGTAGTTTACAGCAGGAGGCAGGAGGCACTTAATTAAGCAATTACTTAGAGCATAAGAATCCTTGGGTGCAGTTTCATGTTGCATTGCCAACCTCCATTAGAGAAGAATACATTGCCTAACTTTATGTTTCTTGCGCTTTCAGGTTCCGCAGTTGTTCTTGGTACTGTCCAAAATTTTTTTTGGGTAAGATTAAATGGAGATGCGTCCTCTTACTTCGTTCTATTCATTTCTTTTCCGATTTCAGGAGTGCTGGATTTGCTTTCCTGGATGGAAAGTACATGAGGCTTGCTCATTGAGATGGTAAACTCGGTGGCCGCAGGGAATTCTGTTAAATGACATTATTTAACTTCTGTATTGTAAATCCTGTTGCATTAGTCAGCTTAAAAATTTCGAGGCAGATGCAACAGAGGCGACATTCATCATCATCATCATCATCATCTCTCTCTCTCTCTCTCTCTCTCTCTCTCTCTCTCTCTCTCTGTTTTAAATTGGATAAAAAATATTAACAAATACGTTGGTTGTTTCTTTCCATCCAGGAGCAGCCATGTCTCTGGAAATCACATGTATGTAGCTGCGTATTATCCTACTTTCCTATCTGTGCCTTGCCTACAAACTGAAAGAGCTAGCAAGTCACGGAGTTTCATCTAACTTCCGTCAACTCTACTCTACCTTGGAAGTATTGGACCCCCTTCTCTCACGATCCCGAAAAGGAAGGTTAGCTTGATAGTTTTAAACTGGTCCCGGGCCGTGAATATGAAAAATTAGTATCTTTGTCTCTCACATCTTTCCCGTTTTGTGCCAAGAAATGGCGTAAGAGGGCTGAAAGAGAAGGGCCCTCCGACCCATTTCTTCGAAGCTGCACGCTACTGTTTTTCCAATCGATATTGTTTTTTAACAGCCATGTAATTGCAGAGCATCTCATCACTACGGGACTGTTTTTGATGGAAAAGCACTCACAAGCACAAAACGGGAAAGATTCGAGACGGTCATATACATCGATTTTTCCATATTCACGGGCATTGCAGAACAGGTCGCAACCAGCAAGCTTCTAGTGGTGCAGCTTTCGTTTTCTCCCCACCAGTTGCTACTGTTCCATTGAATAATAATACATCCAGCATTGAATCGATTCAGCAACGCAACCTGAGCAAATCCTCCTCTTTCACGCACCAGTGATTCTCTGCCAAAAATCCCCCCAAGTCCTCATTACCTACTAAAGCAGATCTGGAACTGCATGCCTGGAAAGCATCGGGACCACCAAGATGCCTAATGAACTTTCTTTTGCAAGCTGGAGTTAGCTGTTGGCACTGTCCATAAGTCTGTCGAGTTGATATTTGCTCCATTTCAGAGAAACACATACGAACCTAGAAGACATCTCAAAGAAGGCACGGTCACAACAGCACATGTGCAGCACCATGGACGTCAATGGTTTTTATGAAAAGTGTATACCATGCAAAGGAAGAAAGAAAAGCTCGGGTTTTAGATTTCTCTAAAACAGCAATATAAGAGAATCAACAGGTACCGCCTCAGCACGTAAAACTTTGAGGGCCAATTTTTGCAAACCATATTTCGTTTTGGTAATGCTTAGCAAATCATGAAATGCACACACAAGAACTATTTTACCAATTTGTCGATATATCTATTAGAGAGGGTCTTTTTTTTTAAGTTCATTATTACTGAATGTGTGGGGAAATACAAATCTATTTAAGTTTCAAAAAGATCAATAATAAGAAAATTCTTGACGAATTTATAAGCCAGATCCTATATGTTTTTAAGAATTTGATTGCTGAGGGCAGAATGGAAAACCATGTTACTTTCAATGGACCTGCCATCAACGAGATGAATCGACGGGTACACCTTTTTGGCTCTTTCTTTATACTGGTCTGCATTTTTTGTCGAAATACTGGTCTGCTTTAATGAGTTGATAAATCTGGGTCTTCCTTTGGGCGTTTGCCTGTTCCAGAGTTGTTAACTTTGATGAGTTTTGCCTCACAACACCAAGTACGACAAAAAAAGTGCCAGGATGATGGATCTTAGCCATCTTAGGGCTACCATAACACGGGCCAAGCAACTGGGTGGACAAGATGAACAATTTTTAAAATTAGGCTTATTTGTTTGCTTTTCGTACTCCCTCTTTGTAGTAGTACTTTCTTTTTTGTCAATTCAAATGAGCATGGTCCACTTTACTGATTAATTCATATACAATCCTATGTTAGAAAACCTACAGGTCAACTTTGTCGTAAAAAAACAACTGCCTTTTGTAGGACTTTTCTTGAGAAAGTTGTAATCCTAACTAATCGTGCAGGCTTTCGGAGATTTGCAAGCGGGTACCTTTACGTGGTAAATTAGGTATTCTCGGGCCATTCATGTTAGATCAAGAATGCCTCGAGTGTTCCTTTTATGTGTATCACGAAAGATCATCTACGCAGACACGTTTTTGAGAGATGTAATTATGGCATTGTACGAAAATGGATGCTCTTACAACGATTTACTACAAAGAGCACTAAATATAGTGGCATCAAATCATTGAGTCCCATTTATTTCTCTCTATTCAATCAATCTCAACAGCAAAATTGCAAGTCGTTGCATGCGATTAAAATAAACATCAACGTAGGCAAAAGGAATCTAAAACCATTGCAATACTTGAATAACTAAAGTAAATTTAAGTATGTCCTTCAACTTTTAATGAGTGATTCAATGTGGTTCCTTTCCTTAGAATCATTGACGACGGAATATTTTGTTTTGTTTTTTGACTTATCATTATTTTGTTCAATTTCAATCTCATGCTTTTATTTGCGACATGTCAAATTTAGATTCAATCCCAATACAAGACATTTTATTAGTTATGTCATGATATTAAAATCAAATAAAACATGTTAATTAAATTGCTACAAAATACAAAACACTTAAGATGTGAAGTCTTCTATATGAAAATGCTTACTTGTGTTTATGTATTGTAAGTATTTTTACATGTATCTAAACATGTCATGTTAGCACATGAAACGTTTAGATTATATAAATAAACGAGTCAAAGTGCATTATAAACAAATAAGATGTTCACTTCACGCTTAACATGTTTGTTATTCATCGTAATTAATCTTACATTAACCTTTTTTTTAACATGGGTATTGTGTGGCTTGTCGAGGATTGCGTAAAGAAATACAGTCCTAAATTAGGATCACCTGCATTCCTAGAGAAAAAAAGCCAAAAGAGATGCAAGAAGCGACAAAAAAATTTGAAAGGACTTGGGCTGCGAAGTCCTTGCTCATCCTCGCGCCGCCGCTGTCTCGACGTTCCAGCTGTTGTCCAATTTAATCCCTTTGGGTTCTTCTTCTTGTTTTCGCAAAATCTGTTTTTGAATTCGGTAACCATGCTAGCGAGTTTGTTCCCCGCCGGTCCTTGCCTCATTGGCCGTGAGCGCCCCACCATCCAGCTCCACTAGCGGCCGGCCACCATCGTCCATGAGCACCGTTGGCCGGTCCATCTTGGGAAACACTACATAGGGGTGGCAAATGGGTGGATTGGATCGGGTATGGGTCGGGTCAAAAATAAGTCAACCCATATTTGACCCATTTAATCCATTTTGACCCATATTCTTGTAGTGTAAATCTAGTGACCCATACCCGACCCAACCCGACCCGTATTGCTAAAACCTATTAATATTCTAGGAAAACCCACTTCTACTATATGCTAATTGGATTAAAACTTCAAATTAAATTAAAAATAGTAAATAAAAAAAATAAAAAAAAAAAAACCTATAAATTGAAATATTTATAAAAAAATTAGACTATGCACATGCTTTTCTTATTTGAAGTGAACATACCATTGAATAACTAAAACTATAACATGAAAATTTTTTTAACTAAACCTTCAAAAAAAAAAACTCATTTTTATGATTTTTTTTATAAAAAAAAATGTATTGTTAAAACATTTTTATGCAATACAAATTTTTTAACAATTTTTATACAAACAAATTTAATGGAAAAATTTTTATAATTCATTTTAAAATATTTTAAAAAAAATCGAATTTTTAATTTTTTTAATTTTTTTTTTTAAAATATAATTTTTATTTTTTTATTTTTAAAATGTAATTTTTAATTTTTAATAATTATTTTTTCTTTTACTCTTTTCTCTTTTCTTTTTTCTTCTTCTTAAAGTAGTGTGCTCTCCCCCTCGAAGATTTATATTTGTTAGAACTTCTTTACTTAGATTATTGAAGAACGTATGCGTCCTAGGATAACCTAATTTAAGAATAATAGGGAATGTTTCGGGAAGAAAATGAGAACCGTAATCTTTTAGAAGTGGAGTTTTTAACTTTAACATATATCGCATGCACACATATATAGTGATTAAAGCTCAAATGAGGTTAAGTCACATAGCACGATCACGTGTGAACTCACCGGAAGTTATGCTCACTTTAGCAAGTTCTCTTGTCCTAGCAAACTGTAGCTTTAATTCTTATTCACATCTTGGTAATAGACTGAATTGCTAAAATGATGAACAAAGACTTGCATCTTCATTATAAAAAGAAAATTAAATGCTTAGGAATTTATGTTCCCTGAATGCATATTGCTGCATCTAAACTTATTAGCGCTATAGATATAAATATTTTCAAGTTGAGGAGAACAAAGTCTGGCATCAAAATTTTGCGGGCTGTATTTTTAAGTTGATAAGAGAAAAGTTGATGAAGAAATTCTAAACAAAAAATTTACAAAAATTAAATGCTTAGAATGATATATTCCATGCACATAAGATTAGTGACAAAATTCCAAATAAGGGCCTAAAGAACCCATGGTTTTTCAAATAAAGGCTCAAAGTGAATTTTATTTTAAATAAGAGCCTGAAATGAACCTTATTTTAAATAAAGACCTGAAATAATATTGTCAATCTCAAAAAATGGCCTAACTCATCGGATGATAAGGGCATTTTTGACCTTTACATTTTTAAATTTCTTTTCCTTTTTTTTCTTTTTCTATATTAGATAAAAAAAATTTAAGGGACCCAGCAACCTTCGCCAACCCTTGGCCAGGCATCCCCCACCACCGCCGGCCCATCCTAGTGATGGTGGCGCGCAGCGGTGTTGAGGGCTTGCAAAGCCCTCTCCTATGTCCTTTTTTTTTCTTTCTTTTAAAGGCAATTAATTTTAATATAATTTAAATAATATTTAAAATTAAAATTATATGGGACAAAAATGCCCTTGGTTGGCCGAAATATGTAGCCAATCAACGAGTTAGGTTCTTAGTTGAAACGTAAATCGCCACTTTAGGCTCTTATTTAAAATTGTCATATTCACTTCAAATCCTTATTTGAGAAAATGAGGTACTTCATACCTTTATTTAGATTTTTCAAAGATTATAAATGATATTTTATAATTAAATGAATATAAAAAACATAATCAGAATAAATTTTAGCCAAAACAAAAACCATATTTACATAATTTTTATGAAGGAGAACAATTTGCCATATTCTTAAGTTTCATAAATAAATATAACCAAGCGCAAAATTGGTGATGACTCATATGATAAACGTAATATTATAGATAATGCTCAATGCTATCACTTTTTAATTTATATATGTGAATTACTTATTCACAATCATGCAAAACAAAAATTCAGGGCCCGTTACTTTAGACTTTAAACTATTTAATTAAATAAATTATCATAGGTACTTATTGCTTCATAATGGGCCAGAATAAACTTAAACTAAGGACTGCAATAATGGTTTGAGTTAGTTTTTGAAGGAGTTTTTGTGACATGGATTTCCATTAAATTTGCTTCTCACGAAATTCTTTTTTGGTCAAAATTCTCACAAATTTATAGTACGGAAAAAATAATAGAAAAACAGCAACAAAACTAACCATTATTTCAGAAAAGTTATAAAAAAAAAATATGTGTCTAGGTTTTGCTTCGTCAAGGAGCATACATATGTCTTATTTACATCCAAGAATTCTAACTACATTTGGTGATGATGACTAAGATTTCGCGTCCTTAATTTTCATTATTTGCTTTAAATATCTATATCAATAAGATATTCACATATAGTATAGCATAGATTATAAAATTTGATACATCAGTTCAGCTGAGTGATATACCACTCCCTACCTGGTAAGCCATAGAGCAGAGTCTAGGTTCCCCTTAGTCGTGTCTCCTAAAATCTTTTAGGCATGCATCTTATTTTTCAATAAGAAAAGTCGCTTTTTTCTTCTTCTTTCTTTTTGGGTGGTTGCAGGCAACCCTGGTGCACAACAACTTCAGTACATTAAGGGTTCACCAAACATTAAATTCAAAAGGCACCCCCCTGCAAACTGGCTTTTGTCTTATACTCTTTCCATAAGTTTTGGATGTCCCGGTACTTTTTCTCATCTTTATATTTGTTCTCTTTTATCTTTTACCTTCTCTTTTAGCTGGTGCAAGTGATGACAGCAGCCTCCGGTGCCAGTAAAATCTGTGCCTTCTCTATCTTGTGTGATCTCTTTCCTTCGGAGGGTCAATGATCTGTGCTCTTCTTCTTCCTTTTGACCTCGATTCATTACTTAGTCAGAAGTAATTTTTGGTTTAAAATGTCTGATATAGTCATCAGAAAGTACCTAGCCGCGCTCTATGATTATGCATAACTTTTCTTGAGAAATTTCTGATGTTAGCTATCTCTTGTGGCAAAAAGGGTGTTTTTGGGGCACATACATTGAACCAAGAAGCCTCGAATGTCCCTTTCGGGTGGATCACGAAATCATGCGCACGACTACGTTGCCTAGGCCAATCACTATTATGGCCTTCATGAGAGTCCGCTCCGCTGGGAGCTAATGCCCAGAGATCATGTTGACATGCCAAGTGCTTGTTTAGAAGCACATTGCGATACCGCTTGGGGATCCACTTTTATCCGAGGATAGTAGGAAAGTGTCCTTTTGATATGTATAGGCAATAATCTATATTTATCTGAATTTTCTTTTTTAATATAAAATTTACGAGATAAGTCGAAAAAGATAAATGTCGGGGAAGTTTAATAAAAATGTATTCAAATTTTTTATTTTAAATCTTTGTCTTCTTTATTGGGTGAACATATAGAGAATACTTATTTTATTTATTCGTAAATTAATTTTAATTAGTGATAGAATTTAAAGAATGATAATTGGAACTGACTCGTGATGAGAAGCCTCCACAAATTCTCAAGTTTACCGCCAAGGCCAATGCCTCGCTTTTACTGGTTACAGCTACTGATTTTCTGTTGCAATTCGCAGTGAATTTTGAATATGTTCTGAGTATTTTTTTTTTTAAGATGGAAATGGGCACATTAAGTAACGAGACTTTCAATTTACAAAGCACTAACATTTTTTTCAGGTGGCACGTATAAATTGTGTTTATTTATCGATTCATGGAAGACTAATCTTGTGAGATTGATCATGCTGACACAATAAAAAGTGCGTTAATCTAGTTTTCAGTGGATATTCTTAAGACATGAATTTTTTTGCTTTTCTCTGTTTAATTGTTAGATGCCGACGGGATCTTTCATGAAAGAATGCGAAGTGTTACGTGTTAGGATTGTCATCCACTTTCCTCTCATACGAATGCACTCCATTTGCCTATAAAGCTAGTATAGTTGATATGGAAAATGCAATGGTGTGTTTGGGCTGACTTTATTCCTTTGCCTTTTCTTTCTATTCAACATTTGGAAATAAGGTATCCACCGGATACCAAGCCCCTCAAATACTTAAAAAACATATACGTACCAGCTTATAAATTCATTTAGAAATTTTTATTATCGATTTTTTTCGAAACTTAAATAGTTTTGTATTTCCCCGTACATTCAGTAATAATGAACTCTTAAAACCAAAATAAAAGAGCCATACTAATTGATACATTTGGAGAAATCTAAAACCCCGAGCTTTTCTTTCTTCCCTTGCATGGTATATAATTTTCATCAAAACAATTGAGGTCCGCGATGCTGCACCTGCGCTGTTGTGGCTGTGCCTTCTCTGAGATGTCTTGAGATTCGTATGTGTTCCTCTGGAAGTGGAGCAAATATCGACTCGGTAGACCTTCGGACAGTGCCAACAGTCAAGTCCAGCTCACAATAGAAAGTTCATCAGTAGGTATCTTGGCGTTACCGATGCTTTCCAGGCATGTAGGATTGGGGAGAAAACGGAAACAGCACCAGAAAGTCTGCCTGTTTTAAACCTATTTGCAATGCCCCCATCAACACGGAAATATCAATGGCGTTGTCTGTCTTCAGCATCTTTCCCGTTTTGTGCTTGAACAGTCTCGGTAAAAGAAAGGAACGGACCTGGATGGATCTGTCAACCTTGAAGACTCTCTTTTGTATTATTATACATACCTATGTACGCACGTACGTACTTACGTCTTTCTCTATGTTTTCCAAACCGCTAGAAAGTACATGCATCTCTTTAGTAAATTGACTGTCCACGAATAAATGTATTCGGACTATATATAAATAATAGTTTCGATTTTTAAAGCGCTTTATGCCAACTGTGGCTCGACGGGTTTCCATATTGGTCATCTGTTTCCAAAGGAATTGTCAATTTTTATTGAGTTAATAAATCTCCACATAATTCTTTTCATAAACGTGAATTCAAATGCCTCTTCCTAAAATTTATCTTTTCATTCTAAGACTCACTCTCCTTCTATATTATCATCTTGTAATCAAATCATTTCCTTCGAAAAGCCATTGCAAGAAATTCTGGGTTTCCTAGATAGAGTTCATCATTGCAATCTTTGCTGCCAAAAATTTCATAATTTTTGTCACTCGTGGAACAGAAACCCCCCCCCCCCCCCCCCCCAAAAAAAAAAAAAAAAAAAAAAAAAAAAAAAAAAAAACACACCACAAATTTCGACTCTTTCATGCTAATGTGGTCCAAAAGCAGGAACACATCATTTCGAAATAAACGAAAAATGAATCGAGCAATAATAACAGTGAAATGGTCGGATCCTTTTCTTCTTCTCTTTTGTCCTTTCCCCTGCAATATTCTTCTTTTTTCTTGCCTGCACGGTATCCGTTTCGCGCGATCTCGTCCTCTCCTCTCGTACTGCCTACTCACCAGCAGGGCACGTGGCAAGGCGGTTCGTTCACGGATTTCTTTTGTATCCTTTGCTATTTATTATCAAAGGAATCGTGGCCATTACTGGTAGTGCTCAGTCCTCCATATTTTCGAGTTCAGCCTCTCCCTCCCATCGTCCTCCACAACTTCTTCTTCTTCTTCTTCTTCTTCTTCTTCTTCTTCGTTCTTCTTATTCTCCTTACTCTCTCCATGGCGATGAGCACGAGAGCTTGAATACAAGATTTATGAGCTGGAGGCTTCCATCAACAGTGAAAGGCTTCACTTTGTGCAAATCTTGGCCCTGCATATCGTGGGACTCAGCCTCATGCTGAGTATTCTGCCTCCCTCCAATTTTCATTGCAAGCATGTTTGGATGCTGGGCGCTCTTGTCATGCTGGTCAGGGTTCCCTTCTCCGTCTCCTTCATGAGGTGCGTGCTGCGGCTCGTGTATCTCCACGCGGAGCTGAATGCTGCGAAGCGTAGCGCGGGCTGGGACGGGGAGGAAGGCGTCCGGAGGAGAGACCGCAGGAAAGTATACGCCATTCTCGCTGTCGTCTGCCTTTTTGCCATCTCCGAGGTCGTGATTGTGCGATGTCTGACGCTGGCGTGTCAGCATGCCTAGAATGACATGTTTGATGTTAGCGTTTTCAAGTGTTTGAACTTTCTCAACTTCTTAGGATTTTGTACCAAGTGTTTCTGGACTTGTTTACATTAGTAGTGTTTTCTATTAGAAATCTCAGTGGAAAATTGGCGCGCTTTTATGTGTTTCAAGATCTCCTCGGTTCCTTTCCCTCTTCTTGTTTCTGTCTTTCTTGTTTTCTATTAGAAATCTCGATGCCGACCGAATTCTGGGAAGTATTTTAAGCTTGGAATCATGAGTGGAGACGCTTTTTTTTTTTTTTTACGGAATTATTTTTTTGGTGCAAAACAAAAGTAATTTACAATCCCATTGAAAAAAATGACGTCAGAGGGCACACTTTAATATTGTGCGATACTATCTATATAACTGACAAATTATAATTTAAAATAGTCTAATAACACTCATGTAATTTACTTTAATTATTCAAATATTTGGATAATTTTCGATTTCTTTGCCTATGCTGAAGATTATCTTAAATGCAGCAACTTGGCAATTTTGCTACCGTAAGAAAATGAGGTTGATTGAGTACATAGGAATAAAGGGACTCGGTGCTGGGTGTTATGGAGTTCAGAATAGTAATCTTTGTAGTGAATCCTTGTTCAGATATTTGATATAATGGAGTATTTCTTTTTGTCTAAAATAGATCTCATATCTGGACATTTTCCAAAACTACTCTCTTAGGAAAATTATTTTCCATGGGATAATATTGTGGCAATTTGCAAGAGAAAAAAGACCGGCAACAATTATTGCAGAAGCCGCTTCTAGCAATGTTTTCAAACTAAGTTTATAATTATACAGACTCAAAAGAAAAAGAGTTGAAAATTACTTTCATAACGAAATCAGTTTGTCATGCTCTAAGCTTTGCAATTTGCCCCCCACTAACAGCTTTTGCAGAGGAGATAGGATTCTACTGCAACATTTTTAGGTTAAACAATGAATTGTTCACTCCAATTTGTGATCAACCCTCCATAACCAACGAGGTGATTACTCGGGATTGAGCAGAGGACTAATAGTGACCGCATTTAATTGTGAAAGAAGTTGAATTTGATATCCCATCAAAAGATGCTTGCAGCTTCTTAATAGAGAAAACTAACGAAGACGAGCATCTTAGCTTTGAATAAGTGTGTGGATACTTAAATCAACCAACTACCCATTTTGGTGTTCCAAGATTATGTTTTACCGGTGATCATGTGGTTGGAGAGCCTATGGTTTGGTATATTGTAGTGTGATTATGAAGATAATGATTATGCATGATCAGAAAAACCTCTTTTGGAGCTATTGTCCGTGTGAAGAATTGTCAACCATTTGAATTTGTCGAAATTAAATTGGTACCCTCTCATGTGTTTTTAATTTTATTTTATTCAACACTCAAAAATAATTGAGTGCATTTTGGCCAATCCAAATCAGTTAATTGGTAGAAAATATACACTAGCCCAACTTATCTCAAAATTTGGACCAAAAAATAAACTTGTCTTAAATTGAACAAGTCCCCACGTCGATTGTTCATTGGGGGGTATTTGCAATTTTTACCAAGTTTTGGGCAAGTAATGCCTAAAATAGCACATAAGCTAATGGGAAGCGCTCTAATTCCTTTGATGGTAAATGACGGGACCACTGCATAACTCTCACTACAAAAGCAAATATATCGCAAATGGGAAATAGCTAAAACACTTGCCAAAATTAAATATTTCCTAAGCTGCTCTGTTTTACCTGAATTCAGAAGAAACAGAGCTTCCGGTCTCTCTGGAGAAACTAATATTTCACCAGGTCAAGGATCCTCCATGAATCAGCGAAGGCTCCTGGAGCTATATGGATGTATTGTCCGATGGAAGAGTAGCAAATGGTGGGGGGAGAAAACGAAAGCTGCACTAGAGGGTTTGCTTGTTTTGACCTATTCTACATAGCCAACAAAAATGGAGAAATCGATATTTTTTGTCATTCTGGAATCTTTTTCCCGTTTTGTCCTTGCGATCTCCCGTCCTTGTGATATCTTCGGTACTAATCTCTCTTATTTGATTTCCCGCCCACTCAAGGCACATCTCTTACTTTTTATCATGTGGTTTACTTTTCACGCTCTCCTAGCAAATTTCTTGTCCTAGCAAACCGCAGCACTAGTTCTTATCCATATTTCGGTAATGGGCTGAATTGCTAAAATGATGAACAAACATTTGCATCTAGATTTGAATTTATGTTCCTCGATTGCACATAGCTGCATCTAAACTTATTAGCACAGTAGATATAGATATTTTCAAGTTCAGGAGAACAATGTCTTGCATCTATTTCTTTATATTGGTATACTTATATTGGTATGCTTTAATGAGTTGATAACTCTGGGTCTTCTATTGGTTGTTCGCCTATGGCGTTGTTGTTGACATTGTTGAATTTTGGCTCAAGACTATTAACGAATGCATGACTGGGGCCAATGGTGTGTAGACTAGAGGCGTCAGATCGAGTTTGGTTGAGACAGCTCGGGATTTAGCGATAACGGGCAGAGATAGAAAGCGAAAAACGTACTGCAGTCCCTATATTTGTGAAAGGGATTGTTGTAAAGAGCAAGATCAATCTCGAGATGATAATCCAAACAAGGAAAGTGGCTCTATCCATGTAGGTGACAAGGATAACTCGAGTAATCATTTTTTGGACCGTGATCAAGTTCTAGATGACAATGAGCGAGAGCACAACAACAATTGTGCAAGGAAGATGGGTCTTAGCCATCTTAGGGCTACTATAATGCAGGCCAAGCATATGGTTGGAGAAGGTGTAAAATTTTTAAGATGAGGCTTATTTGTTTGCTTTTCAGCTTTTTAGTTAAAAGCTTAGTTTTTTCAGTTACAGGCAAATCTGATTGGTGCCCAACAACTTCAGAACTTTAGGATTGACCAAACATTAAATTCAAAAGGCACCCACATGCAGACTAGCTTTTGTCTTACTCTCTTTCAATAAGTTTTGGATATCCCAGTATTTATATATATATATCATCTCTTTAGTGTGGTGTCTTTTCTGGTGCATGTGATGAGAACAGCCTCTAAATTTATTTTTGCTTTATCTAGAGCTAAGATCCGTGCGTGTTCTATCTCGTGTGATCTCTTTCCTTCGAAGGATCAAAGATCTATGCTCCTCTTCTTGTTTTTTTTTTTTTTTTAAACTTGATTAGTTACTTAGCCAGAAGTAATTTTTGGTTTTAAAATGATGCAATCATCAGAAAGCAGCTAGCCGAGCATTGATTTGGGTACAAGTGGTTGTGATGCCCAACATCAATGGATCCCATCTTGGAACTGAGAAATATAATTTGACGGATGTACATATTTAAAAACCCAAGTCCCCTTGCTCAAATTCTCTCTTGCAGGTGCTATGGCGCATTTCAATTTAGTAGTATTTTCTCCATTGCCGTTTGACATGTAATAACTTATCTGAAAAGAAATAGATTACATAGTTTATGTAATTCAGCAAAATTTAACAAAGTTATTAAATTAGGGATGAAATAAAAATCACGCAGTTTAATCAATTCAGTAAACTTTGAGAAAATGAAAATATAATTTGTTAACCAAAATATAATTTTTAAAATTAGGAATAAACTTTAAGAAAATCATACATGTAGAAATCTCTACGTTCTTTATTCGGCACACTTTTATGTATTTCAAGATCTTGGTTCCTTCTCTCTTCTTGTTTCTGTCATTCTTGTTTATGCCATTCCTCTTTGAGGAAGCTTTCAGGCTGCATGATGATGTCGTTCTTGCAAATGCTTACGGAATTCTAGGAAGTATTTTAAGCTTGGAAATATGAGTCGAGACGCTATTTTTTTTTTGCCCGAATTATTTCTTTGGCGCAAAAAAAGAAAGTTCTCTCTCTCTCTCTCTCTCTCTCTCTCTCTTCATATCATAAAATCTAAAGTAATTCACAATTCCATTGAAAAAATGACATCATAGGGTATATTTTAATATTGCCCGTTACTACATTATCGACAAATTATAATTTAAATTGTCTTATAAAACATGTATAATCTACTTTAGTTATTCAAATATTTGGATAATTTTAGATTTCTTTGCCTATGTTGAAGATTATTTTAGTCAAATGCAGCAACTTGGTAATTTCGCTACCGCAAGAAAATGAGATTGATTGAGTAGATCTCATGTCTGGACATTTTCCAAAACTAGGCTCTTAGGAAAATTATTTTCCATGGGATAATATTGTAGCAATTTTAAAGAGAAATAAGACTGGCAACAAATATTGCTGAAGCCGCTTCTTGCAATATTTTCAACGTAAGTTGAAAACTATACAGACTAAAAAAACAGAGTTGAAAATTACTTTCTTATATAAGTCAGTTTGACATATTTTAAATCTTTGCGATTTGCCCCCATTAAATCCGTCCCTGAGCAGAACGAGGGAGCTTTATACTATGATATGAACCCAGATACCAGCTTTTGCTGAGGAGATAGGATTCTACTGCAACATTTTTAGGTCAAACAATGATCAGAATCATTCACTCCAATTTGTGAGCAACTCTCCATAACCAGTGAGTTGATAACTCGGGATTGAGCTGAGAACTAATAGCGACTGCATTTAATCGCGAAAGAAGTCGAATTTGATATCCCATCAAAAGATGGTTGCATCTTCTTAAGAGAGAAAAATAACAAAGAAAAGAATCTCGACTTTGATTGTGTGGATACTTAAATCAATCAACTACCCATCTTGGCGTTCCAAGGTTTTGTTTTACTGATGATCATGTGGTTGGAGAGCCTATGGTTTGGTAAATATATTGTAGTATAATTATGAAGATAATAATGCATAATTAGAAAAATCTCTTTCCGGGTTATTGTCGATGTGAAGAATTGTTAGACGTTTGAAATTGTCGAAATTAAATTGGTATCCTCCCATATGTTTTTTATTTTCATTTTTTTTTTTTTATTCAACAATAAAAAACAATAGAGTGCATTTTCACCAATCCAAATCAATTAATTGGTAGAAAATATACATGAACCCAACTTTTCTTAAATAGAACAAGTACACATGTCAATGGGTCACTCTATAGCATGTAAGCAAATACTTACCATCCGCCTAGGTAGACCATCGGTGGGTTTTGCTCCTTTACACAATAGCATTTGCAACTAACCACCGCCAATCCTACCTAGAAAAGGTTCCCCTCCGGAAAATATGCCAGTGGGGGGTATTTGCTATTTTTACCACCAAGTTCTGGGCAAGTAATGCTTAAAATAGCACATAAACTAATTGGGAAGCACTCTAGTTTCTTTGGTAGTAAATGACGGAACCACTGAATAACTCACTACAAAAGCATATCTTTCACAAATGAGAGACAGCTAGAACACTTGCCAAAACCAGAGCATTTCCTAAGCTGCTGTGATCTACATGAATTCAGAAGAAACAGAGCTTCCAGGCCCTGGAGAAACCAATATTTCACCAGGTCAAGGATCCCCCATGAATCAGCAAAGGCTCCCGGAGCTGTATGGATGTATTTTCCAATGGAAGAGTGGCAAATGGTGGGGAAGAAAAAGAAAGCTTCACTAGAAGCTTGCTTGCTTTAACCTGTTCTTCGCAATGCATTGCAACGAATGTGGAGAAAATCAATCTTTTTTGTCTGTCTCGGATCTTTCTCGTTTCTTCCTTGTAATCTCCCGCCCACTCGAAGGCAATCGATTTCGAAGTAAGAAGGCAATAGGGCTAAAGAGGGTTAAAAAGGACGATCATATCTTCGGTACCGATGTCTCTAATTTGATCTTCCCTGCCAAAAGAAAGTCTCCCTGCAGATGGATCTCGTCACCATTGGCAGGACAAGTCATGATGCAATTTGTGTGATTCGTATAACCTCTTAAAATGTTTTTATTGCCCAATAAAAATCCTGGAGAATACACTACCCGACAAAAATAGATGTTCTATAAAAAAATTGATCTAAGTCATTTTACTTTTCTAAAATCAATTTACTTTGAACAACCGGCACCATCTCTTACTTTTCATGCTTACTTTAGCAAATTATTTGGCCTAGCAAACCGCAGCTCTAACTCTTATCCATATGTTGGGAGGCTGAATTGCTAAAATGATGTACAAATCTGCATCTAAGTTTCACAGGCTGAATATTTAAGATAATGAAAAAAAAATTGAGTGCCAGACATTTAGAATGCTAAAACTTGACACAAATAGACACTTAAATATCAAAAGTTAGGAAAGTGACACTTAAGTGTCAAAATCGAAGCAAAGTAGATCATTTAAGTGCCAAATGAGAGAAAATCCAGCCAAAATGCTGATGTAACGATTTTCCGGCGAGATAAGTATCGTTTTGCACGTTGACGTGGCTAAAAAATGTAAAAATGATGTCATTTTACTGCTGATGTGGGTAAATAATTAATATAAAAATTAATTAAATTAAATTTAAAACTAAATTTATTTTTAAAAAAAATTAAAAAAAGGAAGCATGTGGTTGAGGACTCAACCCTCGCTGTTGTTGCCTCCCCGCCGTTGTTGGCCAGGGGCCGGCAACCCTAACCTACCTCCCCCCACCATCGTTGGCTCTTCTTGGCGACGGTAGGGAGGCAACATCGGCGAGGGCTGAAAGGTCAATCGTGCCATACAAGACAATTGACGTTTACCTTAGCAATTTTCAGCCAAAATTGTCTAAAAGGTCTATGTGGACAAATTGTCAATAGTATTGACACCAAATTGGCCAAATTGAATCCTGCAGAAGATAACTAACATTTCTCTTGAGTTTGGAGAAGAATATTGCAGCCGTAGAACTTGAAAGTGCTAGAAAAATAATACTAGGTATAGTGTGTTATGCACTGATGGAGGATGGCAATGCCACGTGAAAATGCACCCTTTAATGCTCTAAGTTATTGCTCAGTAATGAACCATACACCTCCCCTCTTACCTCCCAATACAAACAATGAGCCACTTGATATCATAGTCTTTCCTCATTGCAACCTTACTTGGCTTTTAGGTATGTTTTGCCTGGATGTGTTTGCCATTAGCAAAAAAGTACTTATAGAGAGCAATTGTTTGTTATACGACAATCATGTGAATGACTTTCGAAAGTTATAAATGTTAAAAAACATGAAACTAGATGATGTCTTCTAAGCAAAATTATGATGGAGAGCAAATATAACCTATAAGTATATATGGAGAACTTACTGCATGCATGATAAATCTTCTATCAAAGTCGTTGATTAGCACTTCTGTTATCGCCTTAATAAGACGAGGGAGTATCTAAGGCATCGTTCGTGGACGCGCAAAGAAGAAAATCAACTACCAAGGCAAGAAAGAACAAATCAAAGTAAAGAGCGAAGAGGACAAAGATAGTCCAATTAAACATGAATGTAACCTTGTCCTACGACAAGGAAAAGCATCAACACAGGATCCTCTCAGGAACCCGAGCAAAAGCACCCTGGCAAAAGCACCAGCGTACCAGAAAGGCAACCTGAGCAAAAGCAACTTGGCAGAATACACCAGACAAATGATATTCTACATAAAACAAATCCGCATCATACCCATTTGCTACCACGCAATAAGTATAGAGATAGGTAAAGTCCAAAATTTCCAACTTTTTGAGACAAATGCAGTTAATTAAAATGGTTGATTGCTACGTAACAACATCGTGATCGCAAAATTGAATCAAGTAAGTGAAGTACTTAGGTGACACAGTTTGGCTGTTATATATCCGTGATTGTCTTAATCTTACATGACTCACAAATATTTAGAATTTGCACTCATTAAAAAACTAAAAGCACCGATCCCATTTTCTAAATTAGAGATTTACAATGCATGGGCTCCGAATAGAATAGTTCAATTTGCATATTTGAAGATAAGTTCTTCCAAACAGTAACCATTTTACATGGAGCTTTATCCTATGAGATCTTACATTTTTATGATTGTTGATATTAAGTTCTTTCAATCTTATATTTCGACACTCCTCAAAATTCTAGTAAGTGATTTAAGATGCATGTTTTTCAAATAGATAGTGTTGTTTGCAAATTTGAAAATTACATGTCTTTTGACGATTGCCATAATTGTCAGAACGCGAGGGCATAGAGCTCAGCTAGCATTGCCCAACCTATTTTCAACAGAATGGATGTTTAGATGGTTTGTTAGACTGATAATATATGCAAACCTCTGCGCAAATTCTCATTCCCATTCCACGCCAGTTGTGTCCAAGATATATTGGCAAACGTAGACACATGTTGAGGGAATGAGGGAACATATTTGAAGAATGAAAAAAAAAAAAAAAAAAAACACGTGGGTTTAAAGTGTGCTGGTTTGACCAAACTAGGGTTGTTTATGGAGTGCATTAACTTTAAATCGAATTGATAAAACCCAAAAGAAAAAAAAACAAACTTTAAATCAAATTGTGACTCTAATCGAGTATAATTAAAATCAAATATTTGATTCAATTTGATTTTTCACTTTTTTTAAATATTAAAAATAAATTTGGTGAAAAATGAGAGAGATTGTGTAAATTGTAATATGAAGAACATTTCGGCTCGGTTCGGCTACCGAAACTATCTAAACCGATGTAAAATACGGTTATTTTTCATTATCCGAATCGAACAAAAATTACGGAAAAATTCAATTCTAGTCTCTATTAGGTTTTCCAGTTCAGTTTTGAAGCCCCTACCTATAACTATCTTCATCCTTAATTACTGATATGATTTCCACGTGGCGACACACATGAATTAATATTTAGCCTATTGATATGTTAGTCATTAAAATGTTAATCTTTAGATTTTACATTATTAATTATCTTGAGATTTTTCTTTATGTAATATATGTAATGTAGAATATTACTCATTCAATTCAAGTTATCTCTGACTTGACTGGAATACAGGCAAAAAAAGGGGGCAACGGTGAAATGCTCCAGAAATTTAAAGAATGCAAGGACATTAGTTAGAAGGTTGATGCAATATACGAGATCTTGCTCACCCACCATATACTTTTACCGTTAAAGTTGTATAGATTTTTTAAAAGAAAAAAAATAGATTAAAGAATAGCGGAGTGATAGTCTCCCACAAGCACTAAAAACGATAAATAGATTTTTAAATGAAGATCTGTTTGACGGTAATTATGCCACCTAACATATGTCTGATAGTATTATGATACATAGATTTGTTTGTAATATCTAATCCATATTACTTCAAATAAACATTATGCGTGCCAAATGACATCGATTTATCCAAAATTGGCCCTCCAAACGAAAGATGGGACTTTAATTAAATTAGTTTCTTTTTTTATCACTATCAAAGTGCCCGTATTTCTCCACAACTTCATCAACAATTTTATTTTTCATCTTATTGCAAAATGATGAATTTTTTGCTATGGGTTTTGAGTAATAACGGCATTATCTTATGAAATTCATCATGCCAAAATAATAAAATGTAATTTAAAAAAAAATACAGAACACGATCAATACCGACATATTTCAAATAACAATTTGAGATTCCAGCTATGCTCATGATAACCAATCGAACTTAGACCGACTCTAAAACCGTAAATTTACAATGTTTGCATTGATTTTGGACAAAATAAGAGAGTATGACCAAAGTTTAAAAAAGGAAGAAAAATTAAAAAAACGGAGTATGTCCTCTGTTGTTTCGTTTTGGCTTTTTTCACAATGCGAAAGGCGTCTTTGTCCTTTACATTTCCTTGTGTCCAGTCCTTTACACTCCCTTGTGTCTAGCAAAATGCACCAAACAAATGATATTCTGCATAAAACAAATCCGCATCATGCCCATTTGCTGCCATGCAATAAGTACAGAAACGGGTAAAGTCCAAAATTTCCAACTTTTCAAGACTAATGCAGTTAATTAAAATGGTTGATTGCTACATAACAACACCGTGAACGCAAAATTGAATAAAGTAAGCGAATTACTTAGGTGACATAGTTCGGTTGTTATATGTCCGTGATTGCTTGGATCATAACTCAATGATATATATATCTTACTGACTCACAAATATTTAGAACTTGCACTCATTAAAAAACTAAAAGTACCGATCCAATTTTCTAAATTAGATATTTACAATGCATGGCCTCCGAATAGAATAGTTCTATTTGCATATTTGAAGGTAAATTCTTCCAAACCGTAACCATTTTACATCCAGCTTCATCCTATGAGATCTTACATTTTTATGATTGTTGATGTTAAGTTCTTTAAATCCTATATTTCAACACTCCGCAGAATTATAATAAGTGATTTAGGATGCATGTTTTTCAAATAGATAGTGTTGTTTGCAAATTTAAAAGTTACATGTCTTTTGACGATGGCCATAATTGTCACAACGCGAGGGCATATAGCTCAGCTAGCATTGCCCAGCCTATTTTATGCAAAACAGATGTTCAGACGGTTTGTTAGTCTGATAATATATGCAAACCTCTCCGCAAATTCTCATTCCCATTCCACGAGAGCTGTGTCCAAGATATATTGGCAGACGTAGACACCTGTTGAGGGAATGAGGGGACATATTTGAAGAATGAAAAAAAAAAACACGTGCGTTTAAAGTGTGCTGGTGTGACCAAAACTAGGGCTGTTTATAGAGTGCGTAAATTTAAATCGAATTGATAAGACCCAAAAGAAAAAAAAAACTTTAAATCGAATTGTGATTCTAATCGAGTATAATTAAAATCAAAGATTTGATTCAATTCAATTTTTCACTTTTTTTTAAATATTAAAAATAAATTTGGTGAAAAATGAGAGAGATTGTGTAAATTGTAATATTAAGAACATGAACAGTTTCGGCTAGGTTCAGCTACCGAAACTATCTAAACCGGTGTAAAATACGGTTAACTTTTATTATCCGAATCGAACAAAAAATACGGAAAAATTCGATTCTAGTCTCTATTAGATTTTCCAATTTAGTTTTGAAGCCCCTACCTATAACTATCTTAATCCTTAATTATTGATATGATTTCCACATGGCGACACACATGAATTAATATTTAGCCTATTGATATGTTAGTCATTAGAATTTTAATCTTTAGATTTTACATTATTAATTATCTTGAGATTTTTCTTTATGTAATATATGTAATGTAGAATATTACTCATTCAATTCAAGTTATCTCTGATTTGACTGGAAATACCGACAAAAAAAAGGGGCAACGGTGAAATGCTCCATAAATTTAAAGAATACAAGGACATTAGTTAGAAGGTTGATGCAATATACGAGATCTTGCTCACCCACCATATACTTTTTTCTATTAAAGTTGTATAGATTTTTTAAAAGAAAAAAAGGGATTAAAGAATAGCAGAGTGATAGTCTCCCGCGAGCACTAAAAACGATAAATAGATTTTTAAATGAAGATCTGTTTGACGATAATTATGCAACCTAACATATGTATCATAGTATTATGATACATAGATTTGTTTGTAATATCTAATCCATATTACTTCAAATAAACATTATGCGTGCCAAATGACATCGATTTATCCAAAATTGGCCCTCCAAACAAAAGATAGGACTTTAATTAAATTAATTTCTTTTTTTATCACTATCAAAGTGCCCATATTTCTCCACAACTGCATCAACAATTTTTTTTTCATCTTATTTCAAAATATTGAATTTTTTGCTATGGGTTTTGAGTAATAACGGCATTATATTATGAAATTCATCATGCGAAAATAATAAAATGTGATTTAAAAAAAATACAGAACACGATCAATACCGTAATATTTCAATTAACAATTTGAGATTCCAGCGATGCTCATGATGACCAATCAAACTTAGACCGACTCTAAAACCGTAAATTTACAATGTTTGCATTGATTTTGGACAAAATGAGAGAGTATAACCAAAGTTTAAAAAAGGAATAAAAATTTAAAAAACGGAGCATGTCCTATGTTGTTTCGTTTTGGCTTTTTTCACAATGCAAAAGGCGTCTTTGTCCTTTACATTCCCTTGTGCTCAGTCCTTTACATTCCCTTGTGTCTGGCATAATGCACTAGACAAATCATATTCTGCATAAAACAAATCCAAATCATGCCCATTTGTTGCCACGCAATAAGTACAAAGACGGGTAAGGTCTGAAATTTCCAACTTTTCAAGACTAATGCAGTTAATTAAAATGGTTGATTGCTACATAACAATACCGTGAACGCAAAATTGAATCGAGTAAGTGAAGTACTTAGGTGACACAGTTCGGCTATTATATGTCCGTGATTGCTTAGATCATAACACAATGACTCCATATATCTTTTCTTTCCTTATTATATATATCATAATATTACCTAACTCACAAATATTTAGAACTTGCACTCATTAAAAAACTACAAGTACCAATCCCATTTTCTAAATTAGAGATTTACAATGCATGGGCTCCGAATAGAATAGTTCTATTTGCATATTTGAAGGTAAGTTCTTCCAAACAATAACCATTTTACATGAAGCTTCATCCCATGAGATCTTACATCTTTATGATTGTTGATGTTAAGTTATTTCAATCTTATATTTCGACACTCCACAGAATTCTAATAAGTGATTTAGGATGCATGTTTTTCAAATAGATAGTGTTGTTTGCAAATTTGAAAGTTACATGTCTTTTGACGATGGCCATAATTGTCACAACGTGAGGGCATAGAGCTCAGCTAGCATTGCACAGCCTATTTTTAGCAGAACGGATGTTCAAACGATTTGTTAGACTGATAATATATGCAAACCTTTGTGTTCAAGATATATTGGCAGACGTAGACACCTATTGAGAGAATGAGGGAACATATTTGAAGAATGAAAAAAAAAAACACGTGGGTTTAAAGTATGCTGGTTTGACCAAAATTAGGGCCGTTTATGGAGTGCGTTAACTTTAAATCGAATTGATAAGACCCAAAAGAAAAAAAATAAACTTTAAATCGAATTGTGACTCTAATCGAGTATAATTAAAATCAAAGATTTGATTCAATTCGATTTTTCACTTTTTTTTAAATATTAAAAATAAATTTGGTGAAAAATGAGAGAGATTGTGTAAATTGTAATATTAAGAACATGAACAGTTTCGGCTCGGTTCGACTACCGAAATTATCTAAACCGGTGTAAAATACGGTTATTTTTCATTATCCGAATCAAACAAAAAATACGGAAAATTTTGATTCTAGTCTCTATTAGGTTTTCCAGTTCAGTTTTAAAGCCCCTACCTATAACTATCTTAATCCTTAATTACTGATATGATTTCCACATGGCGACACACATGAATTAATATTTAGCCTATTGATATGTTAGTCATTAGAATTTTAATCTTTAGATTTTACATTATTAATTATCTTGAGATTTTTCTTTATGTAATATATGTAATGTAGAATATTACTCATTCAATTCAAGTTATCTCTAACTTGACTAGAAATACCGGCAAAAAAAGGGGGCAACGGTGAAATGCTCCAGAAATTTAAAGAATGCAAGGACATTAGTTAGAAGATTGATGCAATATACGAGATCTTGCTCACCCACCATATACTTTTTCCGTTAAAGTTGTATAGATTTTTTAAAAGAAAAAGGGGATTAAAGAATAGTAGAGTGATAGTCTCTCACAAACAATAAAAACGATAAATAAATTTTTAAATGAAGATCTGTTTGATGGTAATTATGCCACCTAACATATGTCTGATATTATTATGATACATAGATTTGTTTGTAATATCTAATCCATATTACTTCAAATAAACATTATGCGTGCCAAATGACATCGATTTATCCAAAATTGGCCCTCCAAACAAAAGATGGGACTTTAACTAAATTAGTTTCTTTTTTTATCACTATCAAAGTGCCCATATTTCTCAACAACTTCATCAACAATTTTCTTTTTTTTCATCTTATTGCAAAATACTGAATTTTTTCTATGGGTTTTGAGTAATAACGGCATTATCTTATGAAATTCATCATGCTAAAATAATAAAATGCGATTTAAAAAAAAATACAGAACATGATCAATACCGTAATATTTCAATTAACAATTTGATATTCCAGCGACACTCATGACAACCAATCGAACTGAGA